>CM031239.1:182706679-184111679 GCA_018340775.1 Taxus wallichiana var. yunnanensis
TTCTAGATCATCATCATCATATCCTTAAATTACCATCAAGGTCCACAATACGACATCGAGTCAAGGTAATAATAATAATAACCAAAACACAATAGAAATCCTCATGTCCGCACCTTTTATTTGCATGCTAACTAGAACACAACAGTCATGTTTACGATTATAAACAATTGGAAATGATACTCATGGTTCATTTAGTGTCGAAGGGAAGTGGGCATTACAAATCTCTTAAGATCCGAATTGACTATTACAAAATTACCTTAAACTAAACAACAATATATGATATTAAATACTTAGCACATAATACAATTTTCATAAAGGGATAGAAAAAATATGAAGATAGTACCTAGGACGGTGTTATCCGGATGAAGCACCGCTTAACTAATTCCGTGTTTTGCACAAGTGTATTGAATGTTGGAATGACCAAGGATTTCTACAATGACAACTATATAATTAAAAAATCACTAATGGGAGCATGGAATTTTCTCTCTAATTATTGGGGACTTGGAATTTGAACTTGTTTTCGTAGATTATATGTTTGCATGTCAATATGTGTTATGATAATATGCAACATACAAAAATTCTTCAAGTGACTCTTGACATATCGACAAGCCTTTGAGAACATATGCAATGAGAATAAAATATTTCCTTTGAGAGTGTATGTAGCAAAATAAATTTTTATAGATTTTGGGTCTTGAAGGTTGTTGGGTTTGTATTTGCATTTTGGGTGAAACCACGGTCGGGGACAACATGTCCCTCCTCTTTAATGGGAGAGGTTCCCTTATTGAAAGCAGTAAAGACTTATATACATATACACAACTTTCATCATGTGGATTCTTGATACTTTAAGAGATTTCATACCAAAATGTCATCAATACAAAGGGCTCAAGAATGGAGAAGATGGAAAGGGGGAAGAACAACAATTCTTTCTGGATATATAGATTTCAGAGTATAACCTTACTTGTATTGAAATAGAAAAATGCAGAATGGGATCATTCACCTTCGCAATACATATCAATCTTCAGACACAAAGTTCGAGATCATATACACAAGAGCACAAAGTTTCTTTGCATGCAGAGATGAACAATTCACCAATTAAGAGCCGAGTGAAAGAAAATAGCGAGAGGAAGATAATAAAATGACTTCAGTATTGAGCAATTTCAGTGTTTTACAATCTTTCAAAAATGCCAGAACTCGTATACAATGGCAAAGCATTATTTCATCTTTTTTTGCCTCCAAGGAAAGAATATCCCAATGGGATCAAATTTGGTTGAGATTCGTTTGGAAAGAGACAGGAAACAAGAATGCATTCATGGAAAATACAAATGCCCTAAACAATTGAAATTCATCATTTCAAATGTGAATGCTTTAGCAGAATTATATGGTGGTTTCCTCATCCATTTTTCCTCATCGTTTCACCTTTGTAACTGCCTCTACAACATTTGATTGCCCAGTTGGCACATTTCCCCCTTTTCGTTCGCAAACGCCTAATTACCCTATCTCTTCGAAAATCAATCATATTCCCTATGAAAATCGTTGATTTTGTTCCAAAATAGACCCAAAATGCATTTCCACACAAAGCGACCATGAACAGAGAAGGACAAAAATGATCCACATTCATCCATTACAGAGCTTGAGCAAAAAAATGGCAATAAAAAGATCATATGCATATGTAAATAAACCATTTTCCTTCTTTTTTACCTCAAATCGGGACCCTACACGTGTCAGAATTAGAGAAACGATGAGCCAGGTGGAAAAAATACGTTTCCCAACATTTGGGAAAAAGGCGCGATTTCTCGATTTCCTCCATAGCTCCGCCAAAGGCTGACACGTGTTGCCTTCTGATTAGATGAGGAAACACTGTCCAAAAACAACCATTTGAGCCCTTTTGGCGAGAAGTTCAAAATCTAAAATTTCTCCTCAGGTCCGCCCTCCCGATTTGACTAGGACACGTGTCACCTTCTGATTGGATAAGGAAACGGGGCTCAATTTGCAACATTTTTAACTTTTGGCAAAAAATTTGATTTTCCTCCATGGGTCAACGAGTTCACTACCCCGATGACACGTGGCGGTCTCTAATTGGTTGCGGGCCCAAAGGGAGGGCGGTAAAACTTGAACCTTTAACCCTTTTTTGACAAAGGGTTCAAAACAAAAATTTCTTCCGTTGGCTCACTACCCCGAGGACACGTGGTGGTCTCTGATTGGATGATTCCTTCAAATCCCAAAAACTTAGTCTGTCAGCCAATGCAGGACTTATCTCTCCATTTCTCCATGCAGCTCACAGGTCACTTTTGCTAACTTACCCTTTTGGTGAAAAAGTGCAAAAATCACAAGGAACTCCATAGGTCCACCAACCGCCAAAGGGAAAATTTAACCACATAGGTCCGTCGAGCCATAACTTGCAAAATACAAGGAGTTAGGAGGACTTCTTGACCTTTCTGGAAAGGGGGAGAAATTTCCCATCTGATGGATAAGTTTTTAAAAGTCCAAAATCTCCTGGTAAGTACTAGATTTCAAAATACCTCTGTCTAGGCACATTTCAAAGGGAACTAACTCAAAATTTTGTAATTTAGGCTTGGGAAATGGAGGGAAATTTGAGAGTGACAACAGCTGGATCCTTTTGGGGATGACTTGGCTTGGAATAAAAACCATAAGGCAAGATCAAGAACCTTACAAAACTTTAGGAAAAGAAGACCAGTGCCTTATCCATTGGGCAACGAGTCAAAAATAAGCGCAAAACAGAAGGGGAGCACACATCAAGTGGGAAAAGAAACAAGACAAAAACCAAAGGAAAACAAACCAAAGGGAAAGTTGTAAAAATATACAAATGACTCCCAAGTCACTAGGATTTGAATAATTTCAAGTGTTGCCCACTATAAGGAAGTGGGAGAGAAGAACCGTCCATGTAATCCAAGTAGAAAGAATTCTCATCGGCAAGATGTCTGATTTTGAATGGGCCCAGCCAAAGAGAATCAAACTTACCATGGCTGCCCCTTGGTTCATGTCTTTTGTCCCAAATAAGAACAACATCTCCCACTTGAAAAGTTCTAGACTTAGCCTTCTTGTCAAATAGAGCTTTTACCTTGAGTTGGTGAGTTGATATCCTATCAACCACCTGCAATCTATCTTCATTTAGCCTCAAAGGTACATAATCCTTTTGTCCAATGAGCTGGAAAACTGGCATCTTCAATGGCCTTCATCAAGTGCAAGGTTGGCAGTTCCAACATTACTTGGCAGTTGAGCATCAACTCCATATACCACTTGAAAAGGAGACATTCCAATGGCTCTCTTAGGTGTAATTCTATCAGCCCATAAAGCATCATACAGTTTCTTATGCCAATTCCTCTGAGAGTCATTTACAAGCTTCCAAAAATTGTGACTAAGTTCTTGTTCGTTGATTCAGCTTGCCCATTCCCTTGGGGATAATAATCTAAAGAGTGTGCAAGGGAAATTCCATAGCCATAGCAAAAATTAGTCATTTCAGCAGAGGATAAGTTTGAAGCATTGTCAGTGACAATCTTGTTTGGTATCCCAAACCTTATTAAGATATTCTCCTTGATGAAATTACAAACAACCTCCGAAGTAGTACTTTTGACTGGAATGGCTTCCACCCACTTGGTGAAATAGTCAGTGGCAGTCAAAACATGAGTGTGTCCAACACTTGAGGGTGGATTGAGTGTGCCAATAAAGTCTAAACCCCATTATTGAAAAGGCTCTTCAATCACTACTGGTTTGAGAGGTAGAGCAGCCAATTTGGGTCTGCCAACAAAGTTTTGGCATGCTTCACATTTACTTACCCACTCGAATGCATCTATGAATAATGTGGGCCAATAATACTCAGCACGAAGAATTTTGTGAGTTATTACAATGAAGAGAAATGACCCCCACAGGCCTGATCATGAAAAGCCGAGAATAATCTCTTTTGCTACTCCTTGTCAACGCATTTCAAAAACCTTCCATCAATGCCACGTTTGAACAATGTGTTTTCCCATAATACATATTGAGCTGATCTCAATTTGATGGTTCTTTTCTCCTTGGCAGTCAAATGGGATGGGCATTCCCCATAAGTGAGAAAGTATGCAATGTCAACATACCATTCATCAGTCAAACTGAGGAAAAGAACAACAGGCATATCAACTTCTTCCTCTAGCAATTTAGCATCAGCTCCTTCAACAATGAGCTCACATAAGCCCTTCCCCACCAACTTGGTGGGTTTGATGTCAAGGTCATACTCCTAAAATTTGGCTACCCAATTACCTCTTTTGGTTCCAAATTCTTGTTGTGTTAGAATGGATTTAACAGTTGTATCAAGCACAAGAACAATAGCATGGGAGTTGAGGATATAAAAACAAAATTGTTTCACCGCCTTAACCACTGCAAAAGCATGTTTCTCCATCATGGTGTACTTCAGCTCATGGGATTTCAAAATATAACTCATGAATGCTATGGGGAGCTCATGACCTTCATTATTTTCTTGGGTTAACACAAAGAAAGAAGAGTGTATTCGGTGGCATAACAATAAATAATAAAGTCCTTACCAAAATTTGGGCATGCCAAGATTGGAGTCTTTGTTATAGCTCTCTTGATGCCTTCAAATGCAAATTTGCCTTCAGAGGACCAGCCAAATGTATGCTTCCCCTTCATCATGTGAGAAATGCTCAAAGTAAGCTCAGAAAATCAGGTATGAACCTCCTTAGGAAGTTGATTTTGCCAAAGAAAGAATGCACACCTTTCTTGCTGGTTGGAAGAGGGATCTGTGAAGTGCTGAATTCTCTCCAACTCAATCTTGATACCGCCTTAGAGATGATGTGTCCCAAAATTTTCCTTCAATGACACAAAATATTGATTTCTTTGGATTCAAGGAGATGCCATGCTCTCTACACCTTTGGAGGATTGTTTCAAGGTGTTTGAAATGATCAGTTCTGATTTTCAAAAACACAGTCAGATCATCAAGGTAAATAACTATGCACTTTCCCTTGAGGTTGCCAAAGGCCAGGTCCATAGCCCTCTGAAAATTAGCACCAACATTGATGAGGCCAAATGGCATTCTCTTATAAGCGAAGGTGCCCCAAGGAGTGGTGAAGGCGGTCTTATGTTGATCAACAACATTTACTTTGACTTGATTATAACCTGAGAACCCATCAAGCATGGATAACATCTTTGAACTTGTAACGGCTTACAACACTTGATCCATGGTGGGAAGAGGATAATTGTCCTTCAAAGATGCTTGATTCAAGTTTCTGAAATCAACACAAATCCGGATCTCACCATTCTTCTTTCTAACCGGCACAATATTAGCAATCCACGTTGAATGGTGAATAGGAAAAATGATCTTTGCTTTCAATAATTTTTGAATTTCTTGGAAGATTGTATCAGCAATCTTAGGATTATATTGCCTCTGCTTCTGCCTGAAGGGCTTGATCCCAGGTTTGAGAGGGATGAAATGTTGCATTTCCTTTGGTTGGAAGGCCTTAAGATCATCATAGGAATAAGCAAGGACATCAGTATACCTCTTCAACAAATTTGCAGCCTTCTTCTTCTCTTCTTGTGTGCAACACTTCCCAATGTTCACTAGCTTGGGTTCATGAGAACTTCCAATGTTTATCTTCTCATACTCAGCTGACTGCCGAGCTCCTTTGGAAGTTTTGGGCTTAACATACCCATCATGCTTATCAAATAGCTCCTCCAAACTCACTAACCCCTTAGGTATTTTATTGCCTTTCAGCTTTTAAACAACCGTCATGATCTATTTCTTCTTCTTTGCTACCTTCTTTGTTTGGAGGCACACACTCCCTAGATGGATTTTCACTCCCTTCAAGTAAATTTGATCGAAATTATCTCTAAGCTCTAGGAAGGACAACAGATGTTGATCATCATTGAAGACTTGCCAATTATTTGCATTGTCTGGCACACTAGGCCTATGAATCATCTCAATGGTGAACTTCTCTTGGGAGAAATCCGGATGAGGAATTAACAGAGACCCCGAGATAGCCAATGAATCAGCCCTCGTGTTTCTTTCTCTTGGCATGGCTTCAATGGAGAAGGCATCAAGGAACTCAATTGAATCCCAAATCAGATTTCTGTAATGTTTTAGCCTTCTATTTTTTACTTGGAAAAGATCTCTAACCTACTTTACAATCAGCTCTGCATCACCATGAGCAAGGAGATTCTTAATTCCCATTTCCTTTGCCAAGTTAAGACTAAGAAAGAGAGCTTCATACTTTGTTGTGTTGTTTGTGTTTTCGAATTGGAGCTTGAAAGAGGAAGGATGAAGCTTCCCTTCAGGAGAAATGAGCACTACACCAGCTTCGAACCAGCTAAGGAGCAGCTCCCATCAAACTCTAAAATCCAAATGCCATTGGGATCAAGAAGTACTTCCTTGGGATGCTTTACCTCATCTTGTGACACGACCATGTAATTGCCATGACCTCTATCTTCATAAAGTATTTGTGCTTTTGGATCATCCGTATTTTACACAATATATTCAGTTTGCTTTTCAGAACAATAGCTTCTTCATCTTCCCATTTACTAGAATGAGGGCATGCGACCGAGTCCATCATTATCTCTCCCCCAACATCCTTGCAAAAGTTTCTACTCAATAGCATGCCATGAGAAGGAGGTATATCACCACCAAGATGGTTGCTAAAACTCTTTCTCTCGACATAACAACAAATGTAACTTGTGCATCCTTGATTCTACCAACCAACGGTACTTCTCTACTTTCCATTAAATAGCATGAGCCAAAAGTACGGGTTAGGGTCAGGCCTAGGGCATGAGCTACCTTGGCGGGCATCACATTGTCTGAAGCACCAGAATCAATGACACAATTGCTTTGAGTTTATGACCAGCTATGAGGAGGGTAACATAAAATGGTTTGATCTTCTCCTCAGATGAAGTAATTATTGCTACAAGGTTGGGTTGAGATGAAGGAGAAGGAGTTGGCAAGAGGCCCTTAGAACCATGGGGTGAAGGCTTAGATTTAGAATTCACAAAGTCTACCATCTTAGCAAATGCCTTGGGATGAGTTTGGTAGAATTCAGCCTCTGAGATCTGAATCTTAGTTTTCTTGAGATGGTCAATAATATCAAATGAGCCAGAGGTAGATGCAACATTATTAACAGCAGTAGATGGGACTTTTGATCTATCAACTCTATCACTAGGATGACAAGAAGTTTTAGGAGCAGGAGCAGAAGAAGAAGGAACAACAGAGCCTACCTTTTGCGTGGAAGAAGTTGGAATAGGAGCTCCCCTCCTTGTAATCACTGGAATGGTTGTAGGAGGATCCTTAGATCTTTTAGCAGGTTGCACTACCTTTTCTTTCTTTCTCATTTGCTCACGAGTCATGACAACATAAGATTCATTGCTCATCTCTACAATTCTTTCCTCATAATCCTCTTCTTCCTCTATGCCTTCAGTAGTAAGAAAGTGGACATGGGATCCACTCAGCTCTTCCAAATCTACATCGACTTCCTCTTCAGGCTCTTCACAGATTTCATTCTCCTCTTCATCATCAGGCTCCAACACTTCACATGTGGCATTGACTGGAGCCTTGATTGGTGGACCTTCAATTGCTAATCTGGTTTGAGGAGAGGTCAACTGATTTCTAGGCTAGAAATTCCTTCTAGGAACATCCTGATAAGGAGCATGTTGAGCTAATTGTTTCTTGAGAGCAATCAGATCATTAGCAAGCTTCTGGACTAACTGATTTGCATTAACTCTAGGAGAAGATGTGGAAGAAGAGGATGCCTTGGATTTAGATGAATCTCTCCTCAGCTTGCCAGACATAATCAGATCATCTTCCACACTAACAACTAACCTCTAATCAACATCCAAGGTGGCAAGATTAGCTCTCCTAAGTGCATAGCTCACTTTAGGCAATTGAGCATTAAGGAAGAAACACTTCTGAATCTGATCCACAGGCGTGTAGCTAATGGAATCTTGTTGATCAGCCTATTGAATTTAGCTATAAACTCCCTCATAGGCTCATGAGCTTCTTTCTTGATTTGGGAAATCTGAGCCAAGAGGGCATGCACATCTTCAACTGGTTTAAAGCGCTGCTCAAATCTAGTTGTCATGGTGTTCCAATTGGTGATAGATCCAGTAGGCAGGTGATAAAACCAATCAGCAACATTATCTTGCAATGTCTCCACAAAAATTCTAACAGAGACATCCTCATGTTCAACGCCAAGAACACCACAAGCAACAATGAAGGCTGATATATGTTCATCTGGATGAACTTTCCCATCACCTCTGAATTTGGGAAAATTCTTTCTATTGCCTCTAGGAAATTCATGCAATGGCTAGGGAAGAGAAAGAGGCCCAACCCTTTGGCCCCAAGGTAGAGGAGCTGCCATTCTTGGAAATATTGTTTGGAGAGGGACTATAACACCAGCAAGGATCAGAGCATGCAAATTGGGGCTGATTTGATTTTGAGGACTGCCAATCCCAGAAGCTTTATCTCTATCAGGAGGAGTGCTTGCAGATCTTTCTCCTCTTCTTTTTCTTGTTGATGAAGGAAGAGAGAAACCTTGGTTGTCCAAAGAACTAGAAATGAGGATCCTCTTCCCCAAGGGTTCTTCTACCCCTAGTATATCTTGGAGTCGCCAGATCAAAGATGATCAAGATGAAATGCTTCAAAACTGGAAACCATTCACAATGGATTCCCCAGCGGAGTTGCCAAAAACTGTTGGGTTTCAGATTTGCACTTTGGGTGAAACCACAGTCAGGGGACAACAAGTCCCTCCTCTTTAATGGGAGAGGTTCCCTTATTAAAAGCAGTAAAGACTTATATACATATACACAACTTTCATCATGTGGATTCCTGATACTTTAAGAGATTTCATACCAAAATGTCATCAATACAAAGGGCTCAAAAGAATGGAGAAGATGGAAAGGGGGAAAGAACAACAATACTTTCTGGATATATAGATTTCAGAGTATAACCTTACTTGTATTGAAATAGAAAAATGCAGAATGGGATCATTCACCTTCACAATACGTATCAATCTTCAGACACAAAGTTCCAGAGATCATATACACAAGAGCACAAAGTTTCTTTGCATGCAGAGATGAACAATTCACTAATTAAGAGCCAGAAGTGAAAGAAAATAGCAGAGGAAGATAAGAAAAAGACTTCTGTATTGAGCAATTTCAGTTTTTACAATCTTTCAAAAATGCCAGAACCCGTATACAATGGCAAAGCATGTTTTTATAACAATCCTATTTCATCTTTGCTTTGCCTCCAAGGAAAGAATATCCCAATGGGATCAAATTTGTTGGAGATTTGTTTGGAAAGAGACAGGAAACAAGAATGCACTCATGGAAAATGCAGATGCCCTAAACGGTTGAAATTCATCATTTCAAATGTGAATGCTTTAGCAGAAGTATATGGTGGTTTCCTCATCCATTTTCCCTCATCATTTCACCTTTGTAATCGCCTCCAAAATGTTTGAGTGCCCAGTTGTCACATTTCCCCCTTTTTGTTTGCAAACGCTGATTACCCTATCTCTTCGAAAATCAATCATATTCCCTGTGAAAATCGTCGATTTTGTTCCAAAACAGACCCAAAATGCATTTCCACAAAAAGTGACCACGAACAGAGAAGGAAGGACAAAATGATCCACATTCATCCATTACAGAGCTTGAGCCAAAAATGGCGATAAAAAGATCAGATGCAGATGTAAATAAACCATTTTCCCTCTTTTTTACCTCGAAATTGGGACCCTACACGTGTCGAATTAGAGAAATGATGAGCCAAGTGGAAAAAATACGTTTCCCAACATTTGGGAAAAAGGTGCGATTTCTCGATTTCCTCCACAGCTTCGCCAAAGGCTGACACGTGTCGCCTTCGATTGGATGAGGAAACACACCAAAAACAACCAGTTAGCCCTTTTGGCGAAGTTCAAAATCTCTAATTTCTCCTCGGGTCCACCCTCCCAATTTGACTAGGACACGTGTCACCTTCGATTGGATAAGGAAGCGGGGCTCAATTTGCAACATTTTTAACTTTTGGCACAAAATTTGATTTTCCTCCGCTGGTCAACGAGTTCACCGCCCGATGACAAGTGGCGCTCTCGATTGGTCATGCGGCCCAAAGGGAGGGCGGTAAAACTTGAACCTTTAACCCTTTTTTGACAAAGGGTTCAAAACAAAAATTTCTTCCATCGGCTCACTGCCCCAAGGACACGTGGCAGTCTCTGATTGGATGATTCCTTCAAATCCTAAAAACTTAGTCTGTCGGCCAATGCGAGACTTATCTCTCCTTTTCTCCATGCGGGGTCACAAGTCACTTTTGCTAACTTACCCTTTTGGCAAAAAGTGCAAAAATCACAAGGAACTCCATAGGTCCACCAACCCGCCAAAGGGAAAATTTAACCACATAGGTCCGCCGAGCCATAACTTGCAAAATACAAGGAGTTAGGAGGACTTCTTGACCTTTCTAGAAAGGGGGAGAAATTTCCCATCTGATGGATAAGTTTTTAAAATTCCAAAATCTCCTGGTAAGTACCATATTTCAAAATACCTATGTCTAGGCACATTTTAAAGGGAACTAACTCAAAATTTTGTAATTTAGGCTTGGGAAATGGAGGGAACTTTGAGAGTGACAACAAAGGTATCATCAATATTGCTCTCAATCTTCCAAAACATAAATTTGGTAGCCTTTTATGAGATTCAGTGGATGCATGTCTTTCTTCCATTTTATTCTAAGTTCTAGTATTATGTTTTGCGAAAAGCCTTTGAGAATGTATGCAACAAAATAACATATTATAGATTTTGGGCCTTGAAATTTCAGTTGATATCACTCTCAATCTATCTCAAATAATAAATTATGTAGATTTCTATCAGATTCAATAGACATATATGGTTTCTCATTTTTTACAAAATTATATTGTTATGGATTCATATTTTACCGCAAAAATGGTGTTGCAAAGGTTATAATGTACGTAGCGCAAGTGTGCATACAACAAAGAAAACAACGATAGGAATTAATTTCTTCTTGGCATACAATTGAACTCGCTTCAAATACGATATAGATCTAGATCGAACATTTTGTATATAGTAAAATGGGGAGATATTAGGGTTACAAATTTATAGTGCATGTCTGATTTAACCCATAATGGTAGTGATTTTAGGGTGGATATTAATGCGAGATCTCCGTTTAGCATAGTTCCCCTAACATTTTGTTTATTTTGCAACTATCCAATTACTACTAAATTTACGACGTTAACTTTGGTTTCAACGTGGTTAAATATCTATTAGACTTTTAGTGCACCAAATGACTGGTCTCATGCCATACTATGGCAGTAAAAAGTACATTCCATTACAAATTTCCCTTAGACAAAGTAATTTTTTATGTTGTTATGCATGCAGATTGTGAGAATGAAGCAGGATTACCAAAAATTTCAGTCCCAAAAACTGTAAGATCCTTATCGGCTAAAGCTACATCCATCCTTGTATTAGTCCAATTATGTTTTTCTGATTTTTTAATTAGGACGATGTTTGTTTCTGCCTATTCTGGGGACAATTTCCAATAAGCTAGATAAGATATCATGTCACATGACATATTAGAAAATAACAATAGATTTGGTTTAACAGAGTGGTAGAGAAGGTATCCACACCATCTAGGACACAAACAAATTGCAACACTCATTAACTCCTTTCTCAAAAATTTCCTCATTTACCACTTTTTCACAATCCCTTGGATTTACTTTGACACATTGCTAAAAAAAACAGAATTCAACCATTTAGTCCAAAATACTTTGGATAGTAGGGCTGCAATTAAAGTGGAAATAAGATACTTTGTTGTACCTCAATCCATAATCTCCCACAAACATAAAGGGAATACAGGAAACAAATACACCTTTTTAGAGAACAATATTTCCAACAGAAGCACATTTTAGGTAACAATGAGTGAAATTCAATTGCTAGAACCTAAACTTCACTCTAATTCATATTGTATATTATGTTTGAGCTTTTTTTGCAATGTATTTTGGAATGCCCTAGATCCAAATCAAAAGAGTTGGTTTACACTTCACATATACATTTTGTTATTGAATTGCATACCATTTACAACTTGGTCTTGCCAACTACAATTTAAAATTATCTGTCAAGATGACTTGCTGATTTGGATTTACGAATCAAGCTATTTTTTATGGTAAAGAACAATGCATGTTTTCTAGGGTGCTTGGTTTCATGATATTGTAATGTAACACAATTGAAAACAACGCTAGGCCATGTGGATAGTAGGGATGCAATTAAAGTAGAAATAAGATACTTTGATTTACCTCAATCCATAATCTGCCACAAACATAAAGGGAAGACATGAAACATAGACACCTTTTCAGAGAACAATATTTCCAACAAAAGCACATTTCATGTAAGAATGATTAAAATTCAATTGCTAGAACCTAGAGTTCACTATAATTCATATTGTATATTATGTTTGAGCTTTTTTTTGCGATGTATTTTGGAATGCCCTAGATCCAAAACAAAAGAGTTGGTTTACACTTCACATATGCATTTTGTTATTGAATTGCATACCATTTACAACTAGGCCTTGCCAACTACGATTTATGATTCTCTGCCAAGATGACTTGTTGATTCAGCTTTACGAATCAAGCTATTTTTTATGAGAAAGAACAATACATGTTTTCTAGGGTGTTTGGTTTCATGATATTGTAATGTAACACAATTGAAAACAACACTAGGCCATGAAGCTCCATGTTTAGAACTAACTATTTCTGAACATTACATCAAAATGAATTGTCATTGAATAAGCTTTAAATGTGGCATTCTCAAATTCTGCATAAACAATTACATATCAAGTTATTAAATTTATATGCATCTATTGAAACTTCTTTTTAGAGAGCATGTACATTAAGAAGGAAAACCTACAAATGTGTCACGCACCTCCATAAACAACCACTTTCTTAACACCAGTTTGATATGCAAACTTTTTGGCCTCTTCGTGTATCTAAAAAGTTAAAAACAGTTTCATCTGGGCATTAGAAGGATGTACTACCAAAAAGTGACCGTAGCGACAACTAAAAAGATACACTATCACAAATACATCCACAACGAGCAACAACTTGTCAATCATTCCACGTCATTCAACGGGCATTTTTCTATGAGGCAATTTGACAAATAGTTACGATCTTTGTGTAAATCCCCAAATTTCAAACAAGACAATCATGGGAATCAAAAAACTTTCAAACATCTCATATGTGACGAACTTGTTTTGTCATTTTGTCAAACAATAGGCAAACAAAGAATCGATGGACTTGTCTCTTTCTCGTGACAAGCAAATTGTGTCAAACAACAAACCCTAATGTTTTTCTCGCAAATCACAAATATTACGACTTCCACATATCCAAAAATAAAAAAATTAAAACTCAAGAGCCAAAAGATGCATTTAAATTTGAGTGCATTTCGTCAAACAATTATCATGCAACCTCAAATCACAAAAACCGACATATCTATTTTAGTGGGTCATGAATGTATCCTGGGTATATCATCATTGAGATCAAAATTCATGTTGTTCAAAAATCTATAACAGAGCTCAGAAGATATATATCTCCCATATGAAGGCCCCTGATTCCTTTCAGCGGCTAACACGACTTAGATCTCTAATCTTGGCCTCGTCACAACAACCCTTTAAAATTTCCTCTCTACTATGCTGGGTGACACATCACACAAACCTCTCACTCTCAACTCTTCCGATGCACGAGCCAAAATGGTCTACTTGTTCACACTCATTCTCTTGTATGTGTTTTCTGCCATAACCGCATTTGCAAGAGTTGTTTTCCCAATCTTAGACTACTAAGTAATCTAGAAAAAGCCAATCCAAATGTCCTTCAAACATTTAACCTCGCCCTCTCTTTGCCTTTACGCAATTTGTGAAAACGCCAAGGAGAATAAGTTTGAGATTTAATGTTTTGGGCCTTCTCCTTCACAATTTTGTTGTGTCGTGGGGTCTTTCATAGAATTTACCTCACATCCTTCGTAAAAACCTTCAGCATTCAACACATGCAACTATTGGAGTTCCACCACATTCACCATGCAATCGTCGTTGTTTCCATGAATGACTAAAAACATAAAAACAAGTAACCGTTTGTCAAATTTAAGCCAATGAAAAAATGAGTAAATGCCTGTCAAATTTAAGCTCATGACGTGAACGACCGCATGCTCTTTACCATAGGGGGAATGTCTTTCAGCATAAAAATATATATTTATCATACATTCAACAAATTGTACTCTCAAACATATTACTTAACTTGAAGAAGGAATCAAGCGGAGATAAAGACAACACTATATTTCAATGTTTGAGCATAGTGAAAAACACATATAGGGGTTGAAATTGAATGGAGAAAAATCCTCATTTCCCAATTGTGGACTAGCTCTCATAGGTTTAGATGTGAGACGAGGAGATGGACAATTCCTAAGGAGTGGTCGGAAGAGAGGGTTTGTGTTTTCTATGTCATTGGGATAATTGAAACGGAGGAGCACTTCTTTCTCAAATGTCCCCAATATGTAGACATACGGAGACCAAGTATGTGGAAATGTTAAGAGTGGGCTCCATAATTGAACTATTCAAGGAGAAAAGAATGAAACTACTTGAGGTGTTGCAAATTAATAGAAAGAACAACTTTTGAAAGGATACCACAAATCCCATTGGGGAAGAAATTAATTTAATTGATAATCCCATAAATAGTCACGTCTCATAGATGTAATTAAAACCAATTTATTCAATTTCATATAATTTACTATTAAGGTTTAGGTGAACGTGCAAGTAATAAAAATTATTTATTACGCCGGAGGTGTGGCTATCCCGCACTTGGTCTCCAACGACGACACAGAGGAGGTTGAGGTGTCTGTCATCTCGGCTCCTACTTTCCCTGCCTTCAAGCTCCTTATCGTTGTCGTTAAGCTTTCTCCACCTTGTCACTGCTTTCGCCCACTTGTAGGCTCCCGATTTTTGCTTCTCGGTGTTTGCGTACATTTCATGGCCTGCACCGGGTTGACGATGCGTATGGTAAGAAAATATTTCCTATTCTTTCGTTGGTTGTATCTCTTTGTTGTCCTCCTCTCGCATTCTACCCTTCCTGGAAGCTTTCTCTTAGATCGGCCCCAAGATCAAGCAAAGTTCTGTCTTCTTCTGTGTTTTCTTCCGTGACTTCGCAGATGTTTGTTTATAATCGCATGTGGTTTTTATCCACCTCTCGATTATTTCTTCTAATACATCATGACAATGATTTAAGTTGTTATAAAGACAACCAAATTCCAATATCCATTTCCATGCCACTGTAATTCATGGTCAAACCAAGCCACAAAAAACCCATTTCCAGTTTATACGAGCAACCTTAAATAATTATCTGTAGAAAATTAAAAGATCCAGACCTCTGATATGATGTTTCCCTTGTGTATTTCAATTCAGAAGGCCATGGATAATAATCAATTAACGATGTGCAGTGTCTAAATAATATTCAAAATATTGGTAACCTAAAAAAATGTTGCGAAATGTAGCTTTTCTTGAAGATTTTGGGTAAGGATGGTTGGAACTGTTTAAATTTTTCTTCCTCCTCCGTCAAAGAAAACCCAATCATACATACTAAACTTACACAGAAATCGAGGACATGCTTGCTATGGTCATACATTGCTATTTCCAATTTAGGCTTCTTACCTACGCCACGGTTATTGGAGGCCTATATTTGTCTCCAAACTCTGGATATGTTTTGCTTAGTTATGATTTGTGTGAATGAAATTATTGTGCTTCTTGCTGGCTTTAGATTTTCCTCGAATCTTTCTAGCCCATTCCTTCATTATTAAATGGCAAATTCTTGCTTCAACATACAAACAATAAACTCACTAAAATAATGATATACTACCTTTATTTTAACCAAACTATTTACTTCATAAACACACCTAACGAAATGATTTATTTTCCATATAGAAATTACTACTTCTTTAACGTAAAACTGTACAAATAAGAAACAAACAATGCGCTAAAAATTGAGGCAGCCAAACTCTTCTAATAGATTGTACACTACTTTATTATCTCATTAGGATTGTGTCAAATATTCTACACATTAACAAAAAAACAATCCACACAATATAATTTAATTGATAACTTAATGGTCGATTATTGATTCCGCACTTTAGAATGAAACATGGATTGTACCAACAAATTTCCCACTTTATCAACAGTTCCATTCCAAGTTCTTTTTATACGTACAAATCACCCCTACTCTAGATGGGCCAAAATTCATTCACCTTCCACCCTTCTTAAATAGAAAATTTAAGCCTTCTCTTACATATATACTATACTTATTTGAATAATAAAGCCATAGCATCACTTACCGCCTATTTCCGCTTTTAAATTGACCCTGCATAGTAACAACATTGCAATCTTTTATACACCAATGGTGCCCCCCACATTTACAAGTTGCTCTCTTACAAACTAAACTATCCTCCTCTTTATGCATACCTACAAGCAATGGAAGACAACTTCTACACTGTAGTTGCACGGACCAACGACGATGCCATCTACCTAGAGCAACTATTGTATGAGTACACAGATGGCCAGTACCGAGAACGTACAACAGTGGACCCAACTACCATTACAGCCACATAATTAACACAACAAAAAAATGAAGAGGCACTTTACATGCTTTTTTGTGCTCACTTCTCTATAAATACTTAAATTGCATGAACTCCTATATTCAACAACCCCGATCATCTCATAAATAGGTTCTAGCCTACGTATACTACTTGACATACCAGTTTCTTTCATCCAATGCTTGGCTTACTACTAACTTTAGTCGGTACCTCCTTACACGATTATACGACAAATAACAAATTAAAAACCATACTTACATTCAATATGTAATCACTTAACTAAATGTTCGTCATAACATGTTGCAGTTTCTTCAAATCTATGGTATGGATCCATGAGGCATAACATATGAAGCACTAGTAGCACTATATCAAAGACCTCAACCATACATTGTGATTGTCATATCCCAAATCCAATCGTCCATGACCATAAGACCCTTATTCCACCTTCCTCTCAAAAATCAACAACTTTTAACTGTTTCAGGATCACCGTAATATATCGATATAGATTTGACCCACTAGGCGCATGTCTCCGTACTGCACAAAGCTTGTCTCACGTTGACAACTGCACCGTAGAGAAAAGCATCGTAGTTCACACACCATAATATTTTCATCCATCCCACCTATGGAATTCATAAGATCTTTTAACCTCAGCTCTAACATTTCATAAAGGCTCACAAGCTTTGAACACGTTACTGATAGAATCTATGAAATTAAATTACACTCCTACTGTGACAAAGAGAGTCCCCATTAAATTTCAAGCCCTTACCATGAGATTATCAAGCATAATCATCTTTTCTAAAGAACAAAAGATTTCAATTGCACATACCTTACGCATTACAAGCGTACCAAAAAACTTACACTTTTCCAAAGACATACGATAATATATTTTCCATATCATTTTTGTAAAATCCTATCAATGCAATTTGCACCAACCAAATAAGGAGAATATCCTTATGAGAAATATACTACAATCTAATTCAATAACAACAACACAAACTCGTTTGATCCATACCTTTTCATTAAATAAATAATGAACCTATAGTTCATTAACAACATCTTCAATTGCACTCAAATTTGATTCAATGCTCTGACCAAAAATATTGGGCCTACCAGGTTAGACATTTAATTCATCAAATCATTACGTGATGCTTACAAGCATGGCTCTAACCCCCTTCCCCTTTCCTCCTTTACATTTCCATATTACCGTCCTAAATCCCATTACTCTACATCCACTTAATATCCTCTTGCGCTTCCTCCACTTTTCTCTCGTTCTTCATCTCGCTCAATCTACATATGCAACCTTCTTAGTTGGTTCAACCGTGAATTGCAATTGTCCTCGCTCCTTATTTACCACATTTACTTGCCTTATTATGTGGCCAACATTGATTTGGATAATATCCCACTGCCTTATCCTTGAAACTCCGCCTCATTTCTCAGTACTTTATTTGGATTACATATACTCAACTATACCACAATCAAATACCGTTTGAATAATAAATGCTTAAGGAAACTAACAAAACATATCCCTTTATGGTTAGCAATTACTAACAATTCTACAACGCACATCACTTTCTCATGCAAAGACTAATATCTATAACATTTTCCTCAACACTTGTCGCTCATATTTTCTATAATTAAAAACGTTATTTCCATATATTCCAACTCCATATATATGAAGTTGAACACCGATTACGAATTTTTAAGAACACTAATACAAAAAAATAGCATTAGTATGGAGAGGTATTACAATTTTTATTTCAAATGAGCTTAAAGCCATAATCAAGGCACATCAACTTCAATAACTTCAACATACACATATACCACAACGTATCGTAAAATATCCCAAATTAATTACTCATGTTTCTATACGCTATTTATCCACACCACGTTGACTAATACATGCATTTATCCTCCTCCTTTGCAAATACAATCTTACAAATCAATCTATCAACCACAATCCTAAAATCACAAACACTACAAAACACACTTGCCCCCAAACTACCTAAATTCCCTTTCGAAGCAAGGATTTCCTAACCAATACAACCCCTCATAGATACAGAAGCAACCCCCGCCTCCCTGCCCACCCCATCTTACCCCACGTCCAAAAACTAACCTCCAAATGACCAACAATACCACACACAACCACCAACCCAACCTACAAGCCTACCTCCAACTACGCTACTTCCTACTTCCGGTGTAGGCTTGCTCCACCTAGGAGCGACCACTAGTATACAAGGCTTCTCCGTCAAGCTTTCCTACGACTAAAGCTTAAGATCATTTGCAGCTGTCATAATCAAAGTGGACGAATCTTGACCATCCATCTAAAATATTAACGGCAGAGAAATGCAACGGCAGTGCACCGTCGATCTCTCTTACTCAACGGCACAGATCGGTTCCAAAAGGCGGGAAATTAAAAACCCCGCAAACTCGCAGGTCAATCTAATATTATGCTTTTATAAACCCTAGCTTACCCCACAAAAATATATATTTCGTCGTGAAATTTTCTGAACAATCACAATTCGATTCGTCGTCCTACGAGGTGAGAAAATTATAGCCCTGCATATGATTGTATTTTCGATTATGTTTTTATGCAATGTATATGATTGTATTTTCGATTATGTTTTTATCCCTTTTCCGTCCCTGCAACTTATTCTTTGACGTCTTTAAGTAATTTCATGCAATGCGGGCTATCCTGTGAAATTAACGAGGCCAAAGATCAGCGTTGAAATAAATTAGATGCCAAATTGTAGAGATTCTTTGCCTATTTTTGACTGCTGCCAAAAAAATAAAATAGAATCCGTACAAGTCTGTTTTTGGGGATTAAATTTGAGAAGTTTTGTTTTTGCTGATGCCTTCTGTTATTCAAACATTTTGTGGGAATTTTATGCTTAAATTTCGTTAAATCATTTTCTGCACTCCATCTTTGTTATAGAATCTACATTTTGTGCTGTCTCAGTGGTAAAAATCTGATCAAATGATTTCTGGTAACGCCATTGGCTGAGTGGGCAAAGCAAGGACAACTTACACTACACAATTATTTTCAATTGAAAAACATGTATTGAAAATAACAGATAAATTCTAAGTTTTGTCATGTTCAGGACTGTGAAAACGTGCATGAATTAATTCTATGAAGTGAAGAAGAAAATAGTAGCTATGGTTGAAAAGTTGAAAGGCTAGAAAGAAAATATTAAGCGACTATGTTTAAGCGGTTTTACTCACAATTCCTTAAAATCTCATCAAATCTGTAAGAAATTGTTAAAATTAATGGAGGCCTTTAAGATACACCACTTGTTCGCCATTCTCTAAAAGATTGTTTATGTAGGCCTTCTTTACGAGACCCTACTTTGTTGACAACTTTCAAACCTTTATCCAATCTGTAGAACATTGTTCAAATCAATGGAGGCATTTGAGAGAGTCTACTTCTTCACAATTCTCTTAAACTTATATAAATTTGTAAGATTTTTTTTCAAATCCACGACTGCATATTTGTGATGTGAATTGTTTTTATTTTTTGAGAGGTAAATTGCATTTACATATTGGAGTATTTAGTGTATTTTTCACTATTTTCTTTTACATGAGCCAAATGGACCTGCAACAGTATTCACGCCATTTAATCTGTTACAAAGGAGATTGCTAAGTTGACATGTTAGAGCAATGGACAGTTGAGGTTTCTGCAGTGCATTGCTTTTGTAGTAAAGTTTTCTGGATTAAACTGTGTAACACTGGAGCTTTTTTCACATATTTTTTGCATGTGCTGATACGGAAGCAAATTTTAAATTATCTGTGGATATTGTTTTTAGAGTATGCCAAGGCAAGGCTTACGGCATAGGAGTTAGGAGGCAATCCAGTATTGTGGGAAACTTTTACACCTACCCTTATTGACAACAGAACTGCATCTGTAAATTGTAAGACTGAAATGGACCGCCAAAGCAAAAGTTCAAGAAAGTTGACACCAGGCAGTGGAACTCGTGTATGTAGTCTTAGAAGAAGTTCACGAGTGAGTAATAGGTTAAGTGACACACCCATAATGCCAGATAATTGTGTTGAAGTTGGATATTCTTCCGTCATGGTAACAGACAATGTCCAGGCAGGAAGCCTGGTTGATAATGTCGTGGGCCAGGAAAGTCCTGTCAACAAGTATAATAGTACAAATTCAAGCAGATGTACGGACAAGTTAAGCAATAGAGGCCAAGGAAGAGGAAGGGGTAAGTGTAAAACATCCCGTCATTTAATGCTGCTATTCAAGAAGCTCACATTTCAGGGACAGGCGGGGGAGCAGAGGTGGAAGAGGTAAAGGGAAAAGGAAATTAAACCCTAAAACCTCCAGGGAAATAAAGTTTTCCGAGGATGAAGAGTCATCCGATGATGAATCTGATAAGGAGGATATGGCGATTGCCGAGGGTGGTACTAACAACATTGTTAAGGGCCAGGAAAGTCCTGTCAATAAGGATAATATGACAAGTTCCATTGGAGGTAAGGACAACAGAAGCAGCAGAGGCCAAGGAAGAGGAATGGGTAGGTGTAAACCATCTGGTATGAAGGCTGATATTCAAGAAGCTCACACTGCAAGGACAGGCAGGGGGAACAGTAGTGGAAGAGGTAAAGGGAAAAGGAAATTAAACTCTGAAACATCCAGGAAATAAATTTTTTTGAGGATAAGTCTGATGAAAAAGAAACTAAGTCATCTGACAATGGATCTGATATGGAGGATATGACAAATGCTGAGGGTGGTTCTAACAAAAATGGTAAGGGCCAGGAAAATCCTGTCAACAAGGATAATATGACAAGTTCCAGTGGAGGCAAGGACAATGGAACCAGCAAAGGACGAGGAAGAGGAAGGGGTAAGCGTAAATCATCTGGTACGCATGCTGATTTTCAAGAAGTTCATTCTGCAGGGACAGGCAGGGGAAGCAGAGGTGGAAGAGTTAAAGGAAAAAGAAAATTAAACCCTGAGGCATCCAGGGAAATAAAGTTTTCTGAGGATGCTTCTGATGAAAAGGAAATCAAGTCTTCCAACAATGAATCTGATAAGGAGGTTATGATAAATGCCAAGGGTGGTTCTAACAACCATGTTGAAATAAAAAATTACTCAGGTCAGTGTAGTGGCGAAGAAATTTCTTCAACTGCAGAATGCCATGTAGGTGATGGAATTCTTCATATTGCGGATCCTTTAGATCTGGTAGGTGAAGACGTTCTACAAAATGTACAACAAAACCAACGGCAGAATCATATTAATGGAGCTGCAGATCAAGATGTAATGGAAGTGGATGCTGTTCCTGAAAACCATAATCAGAATTATAATAATAGAGTTGCAGAACTTAATGGAATGGAAGAAAATGCTGCTCGTGAAAACCATAATCAGAATCATGATAACAGAGATGCAGAACAAAATTTAATGCAGGATGATGATGCTCCTCAAAACTCAAACCAGAACCAGAGCAATAGAGTTTCAGCCAGACATAGGTTTCTTGAAATAGCACGAAGGCGGGCTGCACATTTTGCTTTCTTTGATCCTAAAAATGAACAACCCTCGACTTCTCAGGAAAGGCCTCATCCTAATAGTGAAGGCAGAAGTTATGAAGAGATAGGGGATTGGCCTGGTCCATTTTCTACAGCGAGACGCTTGGTAGAAGAAAGAGCAGCAGCGTTAGCCGCTCGACAGAAAAAGCTCGCTGAAAGCGGGAAATCTGCTTCTCTAATCGAATGGGTGCCTACACGAGAGAAGGACTTTAGCATCCAGACTGTTCCTCCTCCACTTGACGAATTGTGCTTGAACGTCTTGTGTAAACATGTTGAATTCATTGAGTCTCTGGAAGGAATCCCTGATACAACTAAGAATAAAATATGTCGGGCTTTCTGTGCATCACGGATGGTGACTTCTCAGATTCTACGATTGTTCATTACAGGGTCTCAAACAGAAATATGTGTTCCGGATTGTTCTCTTGTATCAGAGGCAGATCTCACTGAGCTGATGGCCCAATGTTCCACCACAAATTTAGAGGTTTGCTATTGTCTCTTGCATTTTTAATTCTCAAAATTGGACAATATCTTGAATGTTTTTAAGTGCTTTGTGTTCTTTCATTTTAATGATGGTCTTCTGACGGTGAATAATTTGAGAAAAATCTTTCAAGTTTAGGCTTGGTTCTCTTTTGAGATTTCAGTTTCCATTCTGGAGAAGGCGAATTAAAAGCTTCATTCTTTCAATTGTTTTATCTTTCATCTATCAATTTTGTTTTGTTGGTCATTTATATGGGTAGCTGACATTGAGAGCTCCATGACTGCCATTACTTTTACCCGGACTCTATTGGTTTTGGCCAATTTAATGTGCCAGTATGCATGTCACGCTATCAAGAAATGTTATTTGCAGTCTATGTTGCCAGGAAACGGAAACGGAAATAAGTACGAAACGCGGAAACGGCAATTTTCAAAAAACCTTGGATACGAAACGTCCGTACAATATATTATTAAAAATAAAATAAAATATATATATATATATATATATATATATATATATATATATATATATATATATATATATATATATATATATATATATATATGCATAGTACTCATTTAGCAAGAGAAAAATGAGAGTGTGATTTAGAATGGACCCAAGAGGTCATTATATAGCTTTTAGGAAGTGTGTTTAGCAAGTCTAGGTAGTTGTATTGGGTTAGGGTTCATTTAAAGCAAGGTTTTTTTATTTTTTTTGAAAAGAAAGTAGTTTTTTAAAAGCAAAAACTGCTGGAAACGCCAAAAACGTTTCTGGAAATGTTTTTGGCGTTTCGCGTTTCTGAAATGTTTCCAGGCAGAAACGTGGGCCCTTTAGGCATTTCCTGGTAACAGAGTTTGCAGTTCAAAAAAGGTAAATATAAAACCTGACATGGAGAAATCACAGGTGCCTATATCTGCTTTGTACACTTCAGTCTGTGCTGTTGTGCTTACTAAATCCTATGACCGTTTTAGTTTATTTGACTTCTTATGATGCTTTGAACTTTCATGATGGTCCATACTTGACCTTCTTGCAAAATCATATCTCTTGATTCCGTAGCTAGTTAAGGGAGGCTGAAAAATGCTTGTCCCAATAGGTGCAGGGATAAAATACGTATACTTACAACCCTTTGCAGCAAAATGAAAAAGTTTTTGTGTTAGCCATAACCAACTCATTTTTTTGAACTGTACATCCACTATTGTGACTCAACATGCAAATATAAATTTCACTTTTTCAAATTCATCCTCTGTTATTAATCAAAACATGCAATTTTCAAGGTGGTGCTCTGCATCTGGTTTATCCATTGTGTATGCGACAGAATTAGAAAAACGGCAACAGTTACTTATAGAGAACATATTGGATTGAGTTAGCATAATGTTCTCCACTTTATTTGGCCTTTTAACATAGCCTATCTTATATGCCCATACAGTGTATAAACATGGGTTATAATGGAAGTTTATTTTTGTAATCGAGTGTGACTTTCCTAACAATAGAAAGAGATGTCTGGAAATAATGGGTAGGAAATTTTAAAATTATTTTCTAGCCTGTGATTTCCAGACTCGCAAAATTAATATTTTTGTGAATTGTATTTTGGCAATTTTAATATTGTCAAAGGTTCTTATCAAAATGGTTTCATGTCGCTTGTTATGAGGCTTCTCTTTGTTGCATTATGTAGAATTATTTCAAGGTAATTTTCTGCCTTTCTGGTCATTAACATGTATTAATTATTGAAGGGGGAAATGTTTTTTTTGAAGGGTTTAGTTAGCAACTAAGTAGGATTTCTACTTTTGACAGGTGCTTCAGTTGGGCATGTGTGGACGCGGTTTGACAGATGGTTTATTACGAGCTACTATTGCTTGCCCTTCTGTGGGATTGCCTTGCTTATCTCGTCTTTCATTAAATGGTGCATATCGCCTTTCAGATGCTGGATTAACGACACTTGTGCAGGCAGCTCCTTTACTGAGTTCTGTAGAATTAAGTCGATGTTCATTCTTGTCCGAAGCTAGTATTAATACTCTAGCCAACCATTTGGCTCCAGTAATTAGGGAATTGCGTTTAGAGGAGTGTCATCAGCTAGAGGCATCAAAGATTCTGCCTGCCCTAAAGAAGATGCACAAGTTGGAAGTGCTATCAGTGGCAGGGATACCAAGTGTTACTAATGAATTTGTTATTGAAATGATAGCTTATTTATGCTGTAATCTGAAAGAGCTTTCTCTAGCAGATTGCGGGTCAGTGATTCAATCCACTTTTTTTGTGTTTTAAGTTTGCACTTGAAAAGAGAATCGCCTTTTTGACCTTCAGTTTCTGGCATGTTTGAAGAAATCAGAAATGAGTCTGTCAATTCTTGAAGCTTTATGATTAGTGGGGTGGCAAGACCACTTATTCCTACATTAGTTTGATTTGAGTTGCTTTTGAAGGCGGCTGATGTTCATTTCTTACTGGTGATACAGGAAGTTGACAAATGGTGCCATAGAAGCAATAGGTGCTGTGTGCTGTGGACTGAATGTCCTCATCTTGGATAATCTCAGTCTTCTGACTGATACATCACTTGTCTACCTCACTAATGGCTGTAGATCACTTAAAACCCTGTCACTGAAAAGATGTCCATTCAGGTTGGTGAAAACTTCATAACACTTCTCATTCATTTGTTTGTTGCAAAAGCTACAATGTACACCTCCGTACCAGGCTTTTAGCAAAACGATCACACAGAGGTCTTTTCTAGTCATTTAGATAGTTATCTATTTTCTATGAGGAAATTAGTTTTAAAAACCCCAAATACCCAAACTACCTATATTATTCATAACAAACTTGGGCAAAGCTCTTCAAAGGGTATCTTGTTCAAAATGTGCCTTTCTGTGCAAATCTTGCATAAAGATGTTGCCTAATTGATTTCTAATACTGAAATATTGCTATACAATTTTACCCTTTGACCCATGGATTTAAATCTTCAAAATGATGGATGAATTTGAATTGGTTGTTTCTGGCTAGCCTTGGACATTAATTTAATCTTGTTTATATTAGTTTATGCTATTGCCTTTGTCCCCACGGCTATCTTCTTTTAGATATTTATACTCAGGAAAAAATGGGATACTGGATATATTAGGTACCCTTCATTTTATTTTATTTGGCTGAAGGTTCAAAAAAGGTAAAAATGGATCTTTAAAAGGTGCACAATAACATTTAAATTATGATATTTAATACTCTTTAGTATATGGAGAATTAATATGTCCACTGTATTTTCTGTGAAGCATTTAGTTGAACTTGGCTAGCTGTCAAAGGAATTAGTAGTTTTTACATTAAAATGCTTGTCTAACTGATAATTATCAAGCCTTTTTAATTGCTCTTTTCTTTTAATGCTAGCTGATTGATTGCTAAACATTGTTTCAAGTTCTTTTTCGTGATTAAAAGTTACTCATTTGATGTCTCTGTCTCGAGTTATAAAGCAAAGCTCAGTTGTTTCAACCATTATTGTTAATTTACTGTGTTCTGTGGCAGTGATGAAGCTGTTGCTGCATTCATTTTTGGTTCAGGGAATGAACTATATGATCTTTCACTCAACAGTGTAAAACAGGTAATAGTTTAGTATTTCATTCAAAATCTGGTCTGAAGCAGGTACATGTATTATTGTATGTGTCACATGGCTATCATCTTATTATTATGATAAGCTGTTTAGTTCTGAAGAATACTTAATCTAGCATAAACAAAGGTGGGGAACTTGGGTTGTCATATGCCAGAGTTTTGCTCATAGTCGAGAATTTTTGCTGACATGCTCATAGACGATTGCACAACAATATTATTTTTCCAAGCTTATTGAGGATAGCACAAAATAAACAATAAAATCAAATAGAATATTGTTTTTCTTATCAAAGTTTAAGATTTAATTAGCCAATTCAGTTCAGGGGGATGAACTTAAGTGGTAAAGCATTGGGGCTTTCATGGCAGAGCCCCAGCTTCAAACCCCTAGGAGATGGATACATGTTCAAATGTTCAAATTGGGAAAATACTGTATCCAACCATGGTTGCAGTCTGGCTAGCTCTGTGGGCTCTAGTTGGGACAGCAGGATATCTGCATGCTTTCCTTCTTATCTTCTGAATGAATTTTCTCTTAGAAAGGGCCTGCCTGTGTCCCTTAATGCTGAGACTGAGTAGCATGCTTGCTTGAGTTTTGGAAGAGAGCAATAGTATAGAATTTTGAATTCAGAAGATAGTCTGCATGATTGGTTTCTGAGAAGCTCTTTCTGTTGGTTGGGCATGGACTGAATAATGGTGATAGAAATTGTGGTAGATGCTGGAATTGTACAGTCCTCAGACCTTCCTGAAAACCGGTATCTGGAAATTTTCCATTTTATCTCCAGGCTGACAAAAAAGGTAAAAAATAAACATTAATTTGCAAAGAGAACCTTTTAAACCGGGGCCTCTTCTTTTACCTGATTTCTCTCACCTTGGGCCTCAAATGCTAGCCTACTAGCCACCATTGCTTATGATGCTGGTTCTGGTGGCAACTGGCAAGATGACAGGTAGGGGAGGGGTTATGGATTTTGTGAGAAGATGGGTGCTAATCCCAGAAGGGTAGCACCTGATTATGAAAATAGTGAGGCCAAGAAAACAACCTAGAAAATTAAATGATGTGATGCTGGAAAACAACCAAGGGTAATTCCCGCTGTCACTTCAGAGAATGTGGAAAGGAGTTTTAAGATCTGATTAATAAGAGTATTCAGAACACAAGGGTGCGCATGGCTGAGAAGAATGTTGAAATGTTGGAAATCAGATGGACCAGTTTATAGGCAAAGATCTGGTGGAAGCAATTGGGAGCCTGATGCATGATTCTTAAACAAAACAGTGCTAGGAGGAACTTGGTGGAGGTGGCCAAGGATTTGTTTTAATGTTATGACAATTACAGGCAGTTCCTTTCTCATGCACCGGGACTTTGAAGGATATGAGGTGCAATGAATCCCCACATGACAGAAATGTGGACTTGCATGACATTACTGACAGCTACCTGATAGATACCAGGGGAAAAGTGTGTTTCATGCGAAGAACTTAGGCAGAAGAATTGAAATAGTCAATGTGTGCGTATCACCCCACCTGGCCTATCCATATCACTTCTCGCAATGATGCAGGTGACAACCTCATCAACCTACATGATATAGTGGAAGACCTGACATTGGCCGGAGAAGATGAAGATGATGAATATAATGTAATGTTATTTGAGCAGTTGAGTGTTGCTTTTAGATATTTAAACCATAACTCAGATACATTCTTAGTATACAGTTGGATGACGGTTAAACCTCACCCAGTCCTCAAACCTTCTTCCTGAAGTAACGTATTATGTGGCAGTAGGAACATCTGAGCAGCAAACAGAGAGAAGATTAGGAGGTTAGTAGATTACTGCTTTTGATTGATTTCTGGTGAACCCGTAATCGATTGTGGAGAACTATATTTTTGCCCAATTCAGAGTAGACTCTTGGCTTTTTAAGTAATCTTTTGTGTTTTCGTCTAATAATTTTTTAATCTCTTTGGGGGAGGAGAGGTAAATACCTTTTGTTTAGGACCCTTGGCTCCAGGTAACATTAGCAAAAACAAAATAATCTAATTTCAATTTCTTTGCAGGTGTCCTAATATTGTTTGTTTGTATCCTAGAAATGTTTGTTTCTTTTAGTTTGTGACAAGCATTAGAAGGGGTGTTTTTTCCTTATCTTTGGCTTTTGATGTGGAGAACTGTGGACCGATCTTTATATAAAGACAGATTTTAGTTTAGCCTCATAACAAATTGTTGTAACACTATTTTTCATTTAGTAAACATTGTTGCCATGCAAATGGGGTGGATGCAATTAAACAAAGAGGTACACAAGAAGCAAAAACATGCAAATAGCAGGCACATTGAGATTCTAGTCATTTTGATGTAAATGTTTGGTGAGCGTATGTAATTTTACATATGTACGTCTTCCACACAGATGTCTCTATAATCTATACTGAAAACTTTCTCACATTTATAGTAAAGCCCTTTAGAATCTATTCAATTCTATCCTCACTTTCTGCCTCCGAACAAGATACATACTGTGTTATTTCTATTGTACAGTAGTATGGTGATAGAGATAATAAACAAAGAACTATATTTTAAAAACTATATGCTGTATGTGTGTTTGTGAGAGAATTTTTAGAGTAAAACCTTACAAGTTTATGAGAACTTCGGTGTGCTTTAATGTTGTTTTTCTGCATTAATTGAAGGTTGAAAATCATACCATTCTTGCTCTTGTAAGCAATTCCTCTGAGAATTTGTCAAGGCTAGATGTATCCTGGTGCCGCAAATTGACAGATGAGGCTCTTGGACTGCTGGCTGATTCTTGCCCTTGTCTACGCGAACTTATCTTGTTTGGTTGCACCCAGGTATTTTCTCTTCTATTTGGTCAACACCAGACTATTTAGCCATTGTGGAGTATTTACTATTTAGCTATATCTGAGAATGACTTCATTTAATCAGTTTTAGACTGCACAAGAGGGTGGGTTACTTGTTTTGTCACGCTGATAATTGGGTACAGAATAGTTCATATATTTATGCACTTGAAAATGCATAACTGACAGCTAGTGTTGAGATAGGTTTTGAAGTAGATAAGTTTTCAGAAACTCAAATTGTTGGGATCTGTTGCAGGTCACGGATAAATTTCTGAAAGGTCATTCAAATGAACTTTTGAAAGTGATTGGAGTGTAGAAAGCTCAAGCCCACCCCTTTACTGGTTTATGCCTTCATAAATAATCCATGTATCCTAGAAATTAAAGACTAATCATTTGAGAGATAACTGGAAAGGAAGAATTTGTGTTAAGGTGCGTTGCACATATCAGTGGAGAGAACTGGAAAGGAAGATTACATGTTAAGGTGCATTACACATCAGTGGGTACTCCATTCATATCTAGCTCGTAAATTGTTTTCCACAATGCGGGAATCATTCGACACCTTTTACCTTTTGAGATATTTTTAATAACGTAGAACTAAAAATTTTGTAATTAGGTGTTCAGCTAGTGCAGACTATTATAGATGCAAATATGATTTCACAAGTCTAATGTAAGGGAAAACATCAATCCCATGGTTTAGATGCAGAATATGATCTGATAAGTCAAGTTTATAGGCCAGAATTGAATTTCAAAGCCTAGGGTCTAAATAAGTCTCCAGCTGGGCTTTGTTTAAAGAAAATTGTAGACATGATTTAACAAGTGTATTCTATCAAACACTTGACATGAATTCTCATACACGTAATTTCAAAGCCTTGAATATTAAAAAAATGCAGTTGTAGGAATATCCTGGTTTTTGATCAAATCAGGCAAGGACACATTTTAGTGTTTTGACCTATATGATTTGGAAGTTACCTAAATTCATTGAAAGCAAGAAAAGCATTACTAAGCATTATATTGTACGTTTACAGTACAGACTTGGAATAATAGTTACCTTGGAATAGTAGTTACTCGCTATATCTCTTAGCATTAAGCTCAGAGGTGATGTTTTCCTCGCAGTGAGGTTTTAAAGAGTAAACTAAGATACCACGTACTAAAGGGATGACAAATCCCTGATGGAAAATTTATATAAATCAATGACAGACTATTAGGCAGTGCAATGATAGAAGACCGTGGAAAATGAACCAACTAAATTGTTCGAGGGAGCTTCTGAGTCGTTTACATCTCTATGGTGCGTAACTGTAAGTATGCACAGAAGTATTACATAATTTCTCTCTGGGAATGTTTTTGTTCAACTAATTTGACTTTCTCCTCTTCTCCTCAATCCAGTATCCTAAAGAGAATGGTTAAGGTGAATGCTTTCATAAGAAATTTAAGGGCATCCTTTGCATTGTTATCGAGCTGCAGGTGACTAGAATATTCCATTATTTCTAGCTTTTTTGGTGCATTGGTATTTGTGTACGGACAATGATTGGGTGAAGACTCTGCTCTCTTAGATATTGTGACAATGCTATCCTTTCTCTTATTATGTTGAGAGATGTTCTACAATGGCACCTGGGTGGTGGTGGTGGGTTGTAATGTAATAAGTATGTTCATTTTTAATTCCAACTTTAAATTTGATGTTCATTTGACTGTTATTTAGAAGTCTTTTTTTTTTTTTTTTTGAGACTGTTGATAAAAAAATCACATCTTGGTGACATGGTGAGTTTTGTAGCCTTTTTAATACATTTTTTTTCAAGTCGCACACATTAGTATATGTAGATTCACACCATTTGTCATTAGTTGTGAAAAAAATAATTACGATGTATGAAAAGTCTAAGATAAAGGCTTTGAGATCGATATCTCCCAACATTTTTTAGATATATGTATATAAGATATCTATACTACTATCTATAATCATATTAATAAGGCTGAAAACTCTAAAAAATTACTTAAAATAAATTTGTGCCCCTGGAGAAGGAAAAAATAATACACGTATAAAAAAATTGTACAATCAAAACTACCAAAATCTCATTCTCCTATATCCTTAAAAGGTCAAAAATGAAATAATATTATTTTACTTTTGAAGTAGAAAACATAAAAAACATTGGGAACGCATATACAAAAGGACAGAAAATAATGGGTATTGTCAACATGCTACTGTGATAAGACCTAAGGATTGGATCAACAGCTCGAACCGAAAGATAATTAGTGTCTAACGCCCCATCTATGGTTACCAAAGAGTTTTTTGAGTTGGTGGGAATTAAAATCCCTTCTCTTTGTGCTATGCCACCCTCGTGAATTCATTATTTGCATATGTACATTTGTGTTGAGAATTGTTAAAATGTATTAAAAACAAAAATTGATTGTGGATATTAAAATATACATTATTAATTGGACCTTGTCTAGTCCTCATAAACACCCGTTAAGAAAAGAAAATTAAAGTGCGCATAATGCAATTATAGATATGTGTATTTATATATATTTATAAAATATCAAAATATATATTGTTTATGGTTTCCCATTTTCTCAATATTTAAATGACATCTCTTGCCCTATTTACTTTGTTGGGGTTAATCAATACCTTTTTAAACCATTCTACGGTCTCTTGAATTTCTAATATTTTTAGCCTCTTATTAATTTAAGGGCACTTAAGGACCCGCCACCTCATATTCTTTGATGATCCTTTTAATAAAATAACCAATATAACCAAATTGTGGTTTTTCCTTTTTATAAGAGGCCTACTTTGTTCAATTTGTAATTGTTCCTTGTTCATACTTTTACCTAAATCTTCATTTTGGATATTGAGACCCTATTTTGTTTGCTTAAATCTTCATATTGGGTGTGGATTGTGATGTTTCTTTTCATCATTTTTTTTTCATGCTAAGATATGTTGTTGATGATAAACTCCTTTATCTTTGTTTCATCTATTTTCTTTTTCTATTTTTTGGTTTTTTCTTTTAATAAAATGTCCACTATTATTTGTTAAGAATAATACTAAAAGTCATTAAAATATATATATATTATACTTATTATTTTATCTTTTCCTTCAATTTGTTAGTTTGCATCTTAATCTATGTTTTCTTTGGCTATAGATATGTCAATTCTCAAAATATTAACATGCTTAAAGATTATGATAAGAGAAAATGTTCCGAAAAGAGCGAGGTCTAAAATAGTTATAGTGGATAAAATTTGATATGAACAATTTAATTTAAACCGCTTCAATATAGTGGAAAAGATAAGCTTAAACTTTAAGATAAAGAGTTTAAAGATGGTTTGAAACATCTTGAATGGTTAATTGAAGATATATATCTCCAAATTCCCAATTAGAATGTGACTAATTTATAGGCCACTCCTAGTGCCATGGGGAGTATTTATATTTTGGGGGACGAAGTTATGTGATACTCTCATCAACGATCCCAAATGCAAGTTTTGGGCTCTTTACATTGCTAACGATCAATGTTAAGTCTACTATTCCGTCGAAACACAAAAAAAGTCTACTATTACACTTGCATTAGGGTTATTGATAATACATTTCTATGGTTTAGTGTACAGTTTCAAAGATTGGAATTCCTTCATCTAGTATCTTTAGTGTGCTAGTGTATGTCATGTGTTCTAATTGAAAGACTACGAAGAGTAAATTTATACTACGCCATGGGAAACATGTAAGAGAAATGATTGAACATGTATTAATGATCGTTCTCATGTGTTAAAAATGTTGATGCTTTCATTAATAGTACATATGGGTGCAACTATTTAACATATCCCAATTGTCAATACCTATAACGTGCAAATGATAAAGATGATGAAATGCTTGCAACTTTACCCCGTTGTACCATGGTAGAAGCAATAAATGTTGGTGGAAAAAATCATGATGCTTAAAATCAATCGTGGTGCCTATTTTGAGTGGTTGGACACATGCATAACCTTGAATCTAATAAATTTTAACAAATCAAACAAAGTAGAAAGCTTCATTTGCCTCTAGTTCTTCTTTAACCAAATGTCCCATAATTTGACATTAGTTTATGCATGGTGTTCGAGACTCTCACATTTGAATTGAGTTATTTTTAAAAGTGTTTTGAATATATATTTACAATTTTCTATATCAAAATGAGGGGGTCATTCCAAATGCTTCCATTTGCTTCTTTGGAAATATATATGATAGGTTTTAACTTTTCCACAAGTTCTTTCTATGAAAACCTTTAGACTAAAAAGTGTATTATTTTGAGCTAAAGGACCTTCTCCAAGTAGTCTTTGAAACAAAGCCTTTGACACACTGCTTTACATATCATATAAAATCCTTTCCAAGTGAGGGATATGCATCACCTCAAATAAAAAAGGAAGGAATGAGAACCATATGCAAGAGGCTCTAAAGTAAATGGTTTTTTAGCTTCTTGGCTCTTTGTATACTTCTTTCTAGATACCCTACTCTAAACCTTTTTTTAACATGGTGCTTAGAAAAAGATATCATGTAATGGTCTACCCGACACAATCACGGTTAGAGGTCCTAATTAAGGGATGGCTTAAACCATGCAACCCACAACTCTCAAAGGTAGATCTCACCGAAGCAAGATCTTAGCACATCTCGTAAGAAACAATAAAAGCTTCTTCTATGAATATGAGAAAAGATTGCAAATTTGGGCACAATCACATCACCCATTTTGCCACAATCTTATGGAAATTTTGCATAAATTCTCTAAGAATTTTAATCCCACCACCTATCCTAAATAAGCTTGCATACTCTCTAAGCCTCTACATAACCATAATAGGCTCCCTAGACAATGGATCTCTAAAAGGCTATACAAATGCTTAATTTGGCAACTCGGTTGTTCCCCCTAAGCCCTATTTTTAATTTTGGTTCACCCGATTTTTATTCTCATATAGGATCTCCTTCTTTTGCTCTAGGTCTTTGCCTAGTTTTTGGTTCAACCTTTGCACATTCATTGTCTCTTTCCATTTATAGAACCAAATGGGAGAGTAAATATACTTTTACAAGTAAAGATACCGTTGCAAAGATTCCTCAATTTGTTTGGATCAATATCGATCTCATCAACTAGTTTGCAAGTAATCTCTTATGAAATCATCTTTATTAGATCAAAGTGTACATGGTTGCTTGGTTAGTCCTTGAGCGAAGAAATGGGATCAAGGCCCACATGGGTTTGTCTAATTGTATCAATGTCGATCAACTACAAAAAAACATATTCCACAAAGGCGAACAACATTTATTTTTAGGTGTGAAATCCCAAAAATGTTTGGGTACGTATTTGCGCAAGAACTCTTGATTGTGGACAACTTCCTACTCCACTTGCCTTTTCATTCCCTTATTCAAGCAACACAATGTGCAAGATTTGTGTACAACTACACAAAATAATATTAGTGTTATTCTCCAAATGCAATCCCTTTTTGTTGATGCATGATTGCATGTGAACTCGGATGCTCCTACATCATACACATCGAATAAGAAGAAACTTAAGCCCTTGATCAAGCACGGCTCTTATGGTCTTCAATGGAATGACCAAGTTTAGAAATCTTTATTGCGCTTAAGCCAAGACGTATCCTCAACTTCTTTTCCCTTCCACTTTATCAAATACTTTTTGTTCGCTTTTCTACGCGTTGCGTTTGTTGTGTTCATCCAAGATGTACTCATTTTTTTGTGCTCTTACTCTCATAGATGGTTCCTCTAAAATAATTATACATTTTTGCTTCATCACATGGCTTCCTTCAAAGTATAGGTACATATATGCAACATCGAAGATAGGCGAAATGTCTATCGCCTATGGTAGTTCTATATCATATTTTTGCATAATTTTTTTAGGACTTTGTATGGTGTAGTCTTCTTCCACTTTAACTTATCATTTTCTCTTTTTGGGAATCTCTCTTCATAGGTGTGAAAAAACCATGTCTCATGTCTCAAAATTTCAACTCTTTTATCTTCTCCTCAATTATGTGTTTTCTCAGTATTGCATATTACTTTTATATAGTTATGCACACACACTTGTTCGTGTACCTCCTTCATATACTACACAAAATATTTGGTTTCTACGCGTCTCCCCATTTCTTGTGATAATTATTGCATCTCCTCGACTCCCCTTGGAATCAACACATAAACTATCTCGGAAAGATTACTTCTTAGTGCTCTTATTCGTATATTTATTAAACACAACCTCCACTTACATAAGGATCGAATCATGCGTCCTTTCCTTTTATCTCACCAAACATCACAACAAATTGTTATGACTCGTGTTGAAAACTTTTATCTAACCATCCATTTGGGGTCATATGCAAAACTAAGTTGCAACACATAGCTAAAATGCAACTTTGTGTTTGAATTTTTCCACAATGGGTTCCAAAAGTGACCCACAAACTTACCGTCTTTGTCTGACATAATATTGCATGACAATCCATGGAGTCTCACAACTTCCTTGAAAAATAAGTCTATATGAGTAACATCATTAATCTTCTTAAAAGCCATAAAATCTACCATTATTTAGAATCTACCAACAATAACAAAGAAAAAATCATGACAACTTAGTGTCTCGTGTAATCCCAAACTAAAATTCATACTTGTTCCCAATGTTTCTCCCAGATCGACATTGGTTGATGTAACCTTGTATTATAAATCTTCCCCTTGCCAATTCAATATTTTAATCTTTGCAAATATATGTGCACATTCGTAGCTATTTGAAACCAATAGTATTTGTGTTAAGGTATTGTCTATCCCAAAATGACCGACTAATCTTTCATAGTGCTTCTCATGGATCATGTTCTCTCGCATTAAGAATAGAATAACCAATGTAAACATGAATTAATAACAATTATAGTTAGTCGTATTCAAAGTGGATCCTGACTCCCCCAATGGTTGTCTCGACCATACCTATGTTGTTCCTTTTTTCTCTTCATTTGAACTTTTTGTTGTTGTAGAGATATGGTTAGTTGATCGTCGTCCTACTATCCTTATCATACCGAAAATTCAAGAATTTTTTTAACATAATATTAGGAAACTACAAAAACATAGGGAAAAGTCATGAAATTTAGCAAAATTTTGGACAATTTGTTTTTTTTTGTTAAATTTATAACATTGTGAAAAACTCTTTAACTTTAGAGAAAATAGTTTAAATTTGCATTTGTTATTTTATATAATGTCATTAATTTTTATAAGTACATGAATCATTTTAAATCCCGATATTTGTTTTTTATTTTGTAGCATATGTAGTTATTTATTAGATTTTTAGCGAAATTTAGGGAAACCCCGAAATAACTAAAAATGTAATGGTTGTAGTTGGCAATGCACATGGTATGCCTCCTCCCTTCACCCACCCACACTCCTTTATATCACCTTTCTTCACCACACTCATCTTCGTTATTGATCCCTTCGTCAATCCACATACCACACCCCTCGTTACCCAACGATGTTGACGTTAGAGTGCTACCCTCATCCTACATGTATCGGTGTAGAGATGCCTTATAATATTTGTTCCGAAGATGTCGAATGTTGGTTGTCTCGACCCTTCTCCACCTCCTTCATCACACTTTGATGCAAGACTAGATCTTGCACCTTATGGGTCGCTAAAAGAGAGGTATAAGAGGTTTTGTTATAAGACCATATTCTTGGATACTTTTGGGGATATCTACCTCCACAAGAATGGAAGGTATATTAAGACCATATTCTTGGATACTCTTAGGGATATCTATAATGATAAGAATGCAAAGTATATTGATATGTTTTAATGAAAATTATTTTGAATTTTCTTTTTAAATTGCAAGTTTTTAATTCATATTTCACTATGGTTTATATTTACAAGAAGTGAATGGAAAAAATAGTTTTGATGCAACCATTGTAAAAACCCGGGATTAGGTTAGGCAAGAAGGCAATCAAAGATCATTGTGATGTCTTTTATGTTGATTTCTTGAAGAAATGCAAATGTTGGGTGTTCAAGGAAATTCGAGAAATGTATGGTCCATTGTTGGATGAGGGTAAGTTTTTTCTTGAATAAAATTATTTGAATAATAATTAATTTGAATGATTTTATAATGTTTTATTACATTATGTTTTGTTTTCTAACTTATTTTTACAATACAAACATGGTTCAAAGCTTGGTCGGTGAAAGCATGTAACGAAAGAGTGAGATAATTTGAAAAGAAATTTGAAGATGTATTACGACCATGATGAGTGGAAAACAACTGGAGGTAAATTTTGATGTCTAACTAAGTCATATTTACTTTAATATTTTTTTATAAATGTTATTTTTTTTCGTAATTAGTTTTACTTTTAAAAATGTTGTGGTACCCAAGTTTATACTTCTAAATTACTTTCAAACTCGTAAGGTACAAACTTGATTTGTGGTGTAGGTTGATTGACTATTGGGATAGTTGTGATTCAATTCAACCAAGCCAACAAGAAGAAGCCGCAAATGTTCGATTAGAATAGAGAAAAAGGTCACAAACCCCACTTTGGTCCTATGGGCTTTCTAGAACATGAACTCAATTTGTAAGTATTGTACATTAAATTAGTTCTATTAGTAAGTGTTCAAGTTTTATTTTTTAATTACAATGTAAATTAATATTATATTTGCATTTTCTAACAGGACGACTATGGGAAGCCTATCAAGTCTTGTCATAAAGATTATATCCGTACTAATAGTTATGTTTCTTTGCGAAAAGGAAATTGTCGCCAATAAAGTCCAATCATTACATTTACATTATATAAATTTATTTTAAAATATATTTTCCAGTTATTTTTGTGTGTTATCAGTTTTTATGAGATTTTTAACCGTGGTTTAATTTACTTTTATGTTGGGGACATGCAATATCATCGTTGAGAGCAAGTGGCAAAACACCTTGAGCAATGAATGGGAGCCACATCATTATTGGGGTTATCATTCATTGGATGCTTCAAGCAATGGAACCAGTGGGATTTAGACATTGGATAAGGTTCTTGAGGTTTTAGTAATACTATAGTTGAGAGTGATGCCACTCATGAGGATGGTAGAGATGAGAGTTGGGGAAATGAAAATGAGGACCTTAATGTTTGGGGTCAACATTGAATATTATGACTTTATATTGTGGATGTTGACCCTAATATTGTATGGGGTCAATCATGACTTTATAACTATTTTATTATTATAATATTATTATGTTTTTAATTAATTATTGAGTGGTTTGATTATCATGTTTAATTTATTATTGTTTCCTTAAAAAATGTTTGTAGTCATTTTTAATATATGCTCCAATTCAATTTTTTACTTAACATAATTTTCATTTTGTATGTATATCTTTAAAATTAATATTAACATCAAATTTTATAACATAATGAAGTTCAAAAACATTTGTTTATATCATCAGCAATGACTAAACTTGAAAACAAGTTAGACCTAGGTTGCATTAATTAAAGTCGTAATTAATTCAAAATTGAAGTCATACTTAAGACACAATTTATGTCACACTAAAGTGGTGATTGAAGTCGGACTAAAGTCAATAACAATGATATAATTAAATCACAATTATAGACCAACTAAAATCTCAATTTAAGTCACAAAAAATGTCACAATTTAAGCCACGCCTAGTGTTTGGATGTAGTGTCGCAATTTAAGTCAAGATTATTATCACAATTATAGTAGGATTTTAAATCACACGTAGTGTCACTTTTTAAGTCACACTTAATGTTGATGTAAAAACAAATCTAAAGATACTTATTAAGACGAGTATTAAGTCAAATTAAATTTGTGAATCAAGTCACATATAAGCTTGCCTTTTAAGTCACCCTAACATCTCCATTTAGGTTGTCATGACATCTTACTAATATCATTTAAGGGCGACGTTAAGGTGGGGCGTTAAGGGGGTCTTTAGTGCGACTTTATAATTCATGTCATTTAAAGTTATAGTTTACGCCATCGCAAGTCATTTGCATGACTTTAAATTTGACTTTAGATAGCTAGTTAGAATTAAAAAAAACATATTTGGAAACTTAAAAGTGACTTAAAGATGACTTAATAGTGACTTAAATCATGCGACATATTTTAGTTAAATGTTGTAGTGGAGACAAAATTTATGGGACGCTCAATGTCTATCGTAAAATGAAGCTAGACTTTCATGGATTTGGATCCTTTATAAAAAGATTTTTCTTGCAGACAAAAACCATTGAAATCTCCTCTAGCTCTTAGTTGTATGATGACAATTTCTTTTTTTGCTGCCAATCTCCTAAATATCTCATAACAATAAGAATGTTTGAAACCATGAATTACCAAGGACGAGGACTTTTCATCAATGAGAAAGGTTTTTGTGAACACATTCCACTTCGATCAAATCAGATCACTATGGTTTAGGACTAAAACCTTTTGGCAATTTACAAGACAATGTCGGGGACACCACTTCAATCGGTGAGGAAGCTCTTTATGCCATCAAGCAAGGTCTCCTTATATCCTTTGTAAAGGAAGTTACTTAGATATGAACATCAACACCAATAGAACACCAAAGTACACCAAAATAGAGAGACACGATCACAATATGCGAGTAGAATGACTTAACCACTTTGAGGAAAAAACCTCTAAACCATATAATAAGACTATATTGTTTAATATGATGTCAATATACTAATTATCAACTTCTTTATATACCCTATTACACTATATAATTCACTTAAGTTGACCTACTAAGCATACGAAAGCATAAATAAATGAGATATAACAAGTTAAGAGATTATGTTAGCCACAAGTCAACCATCCATATTTCAATATATGACATAAGATTAAGGGCATAACATGCCCATCACCTTCAAAGCAACATTGTTCCCAATGTTGGTAATCTTTGATGTCAGCAAGAATGCTTCGCCTTCCCATGTCATATCTTCAATGACTAAATTCTTCCACTTGATCATATACTCAGTAATGACCCTTGTCCTTAGCCTATGACTATATGTATTAAGAATTCCTTTAGGATCCAATATTATTTGTCCCTCCTCATCAAGATTAGGTAACATTGATTGGGATGAAATCTTCTGTTTAATGACCCTTTTCAAGCAAGAAACATGGAAGATTGGATGTATTTTGGTTGGCGGAGGAAGCTCCAATTTGTATTCCATACTACCAATTTTTAATAACACTTGATAAGGGCCATAATATTTAGGTGAAATCGTGTTATCCTTCTTTTATTGTTATAAAGACACTTGCTTATATGGCTACAATCACACAAAAATAAAGTCTCCAACTTCAATGCTTCTCTCACTATAGTGTTACTTCATGCATTTCTATGTCATTACCGAATTCTAGGCTAGAAATGACCTCTCATCAGTGCTTTGAATGTGCTCTTCAACTATTTTCACTTTATGTTGAACCTTCAAGGTGTAGGTGAGGGATGGTTGGTGGTGCCCATATAATGCCAAAATGAAGACATTTGGAGGAGGTATGAAATGAAGTGTTATACCACCATTTCGCAAGTGGCTACCACTAAACACATATCTCTTGTTTATTCAAGCAAAGCATCAAAGATGCCCCTCCAAACAATTGTTTGTTATCTAAAATTTTCCATTATATTGGGGATGGTATGATGAAGTATGAGCCAATTTGAATAGCCAAACATGGGAATAAATTAGTCCAAAATTGCTAGTAAATATATGGTCACGATCATTGACTATAATCCTAAGTATACAATGTAGCTTCTTGTAGTCACAAAATCATGCACTGTCTATTTGCATCGCGTCTCGAAGTATGTCATTATATGCATGATTCCTAAGCAAGAAAACTAGACATTAACAACACTTGTTTTACTTTTACATTGCTTTATCCCTTTTGATACTCTTGACATTTGCTTTTCTCAAATGGTCACTTTACTTTTGGACATTGGACAACAAATGTTTTTCGTTATATCCTATGAGCATCATGAATAATACTGCCCATTAAGGACAAAAGCGCCCATGAATTACTTTCCCCTTTGAGCGCTTCTATCATTTTTCTACATTTTCTCAAGTTTGAAATGCCACATCACTTGTTATCTTTTTCTAATGTCTCTTTTATAACTTTGGGTTGTCCTTTTTGGTTATTCTCGATGAAATTCAAGCAAGGGACTCATATATATATATATATAATTAATTATTATTATTGTTATGGTATGGACAACTCGCCCAATACTTACTATCTACTACTTGGGCAAATAACAACATTCAAAGACTACATTTGGGATGCATTATTCACTGCATAGAGGGGCTATTTTTGAATTCCATCTCACACATTCATCTTGGGGGCAAAGTAGTTATAGCTTGTTATCTTGGTGTGACTGCACAAGGGAAACCTATCTTCAAGGGACACAATTCAATCACACACATACACACACTAGAACTACATTGAGTCTAAAATGTAGTGCAACACTCGGTGATAATCACATTGGGGTGACTGTCGAGGTCGGTCTGACTCAAGCATGTGAATTTATTCCATATAATGTTTACTTGATCCTTGTAAAGGTAGATAGGGTTTGTTTTGCAGGTTTATGTGCGATATATGAACCCTACAACAAAGTGGATGCGACAAAAAGTGAAAGGAAGAAGACAAGTTCGAGACCTTGATAAGATCAAAAGCGAGTTCAAATGACATTTGAACATACATCTTGAGATCTTGAAAATGCATGAGACCGCACTTCTCAAGAAGTTTATCAAATAGTTCACATGCTTCCACATTTTGCATACATATCTCGCTGTGGATCTTGCAACTAAAACATCTCGCCAAGTCCCTTCTCCATAATGTTTCAAATGATGTCCACACCTTGTTCCAAAGCTCCTACTTTGGCATAAGTCAAGTGTACACTGGAAAGGTGAATTAATCACATTCGAAACCCGTTGGTTTTATTTGGTGAAATAATGTCAATGCTTTGTGAGGATACCTTGTCTTATTGAGAATTATCACCTAACACTATTGCAATAGGGGGACCGAAAGAAACAATGAGGAATGATGTCGTAAAATAAATTACATTATCACTAGTCCCAAAGTTGAAGGAGATACCTTACTATAAATATTTGATCGTGGTCTTTAACAACGCGTTGATTTTCACGTATAATGTCCAACGAAATTGGGTTCATTGTGATGTCAAATCCATACTTAGGAATAGCGTGCCACTTTTTGATACCAATAAATATAAACGAAAAAATAAAATAATAATAATAAAATATCGAACAAATATAAAAAAGAACTGCCGAAAAGAATTGACACTTTCCAATAAAGACTCCCACCCAAACGAACGCCTCGAGCTATACATATAGGAAACCCCACCATAGCCGAGAGGACTAAAACATTAAGATAAATCCAAACATGGGATCTAAATTAAACCAAAACCAAATTTAAGTTAATGGGGCTATTAATTTATGACTTAGGAAACCCTAAATACTCGATGGAAATTAGGGTTTTAGGGAGTCCTAGAAATGAATGTGCTTACTATTTCAAAAAATTCCCAGCCATTTTAAGAAATTTGTGAAGGTTGCTGAGTTGCAGGTGGAATATAGGAGAGAATTCGACTCGACATGGGTAGGCCATTATCTTTTATTTCTGTGAACTGTGTTTTTTCATGCTGTTTACGGTGCATTTTAACAAACCCTATTAAACATGCGATTAGATCTATTTAATTCTTTATTTCTATGCGTTGTGCGGCTTTTCTTGGACGATATTCTGCTGTTTTGGTTTTTGCGTCTGCTATCTGTTGTCTATGGTGGGGTTAGCTGTTAGTTGTAGGCTATGTAATGAAGAGTTTTTCTTGGCGCTACTGTGTTTTAAAGGTTGAATAAAATCCTTCTGGATTATGTGTCATAAGGTTTTCATCGGAATCTTTAGGAAAGACGAGCGAAGATGCCCTTATTTCCTCAAAGATGGATCTAGTACGAGATCCAAAACATCAGACCAAAACTTTCTTGCTAACACAGATGAATCCAGAAAAGAATTATTCAGTGTTACTCTGAAGAGACCAAACCAATTTAAAAACAAACTTTTTAGAGGTTTTTTAATCTACACTGAGAGTTATGGAAAACACATCTCTGTGGTGTAGGGGCTTATAAGTACGTTGAGGAGTTATGGAAGAAAAAGCAATCCGATGTAATGCGATTCTTGCAGAGGGTGAGGTGCTGGGAATATCGGCAGCTTCCTAGCATAGTCAGGGTCAACCGGCCCACAAGGCCTGATAAGGCCCGCCGTCTCGGTTACAAGGCTAAACAGGTAAGTTTACTCTGAACCATGATTCATAAGTTTGTTATGATGCAGAACTCATGGGCGATGTGTTTTTGACGCTTTGTAAATTGCATTTCTTAAGTTACAGATTTTGTTTAACTTAAAGTTCAATTTTTAAAAATTTCAGCCTGTTTGATGAGTCTGAAGCCCTGATATTTGCAGAGTAAATTCGCAGCTGATCAATGTGTGCTTTATGTATCGCTTAAAAGTAAAAACCTTCAAAATAAAAATCAATGTGGTTTGTTTTTTACCTATCAAGACTTGATTCCCTTTTCCATTTCATGTACAGTTTGGATGCATGTTTTCTGTTTCAGTAGATGCATTTGCAATCTTCAAACATTGAAATTCTAAAAGAGGCATCTCCATTGGGCAGCCTAAAACCTCTGTTTTCAGTTGATTCCAGTGGTTCCTTTAATATTGTTCTGGAACTCATATCCTTTCCCAACTGTTCTCTATTGAGAGGAGCTGAAACTCAAGAGGGGTTAATGCAGGAAGGGAGGGGTAAGGAATCTTGTGTTGATATGTTCTAGAGCAATACATTTTAAACTTAACAAAACAATATATTATAACTACAAGAGACATATGAAGTTACATATTATATCTTTTTGTTATTAATTTATCTGTAGAGTCATGTCCTTATTTACAGGAAGTCGTGCATTAGGTTTAATTTGCATCTGTCTATATTACATACAAAATTGCTTAGGTTATTCAGCCTTAGATTAGTCTGTTTACCCTGACTATGAATTTGCACGCTCAGACACCTTCTCCCTCATTATCTACCGATGTTTCAAATCCGAATACAATCAGCTAAAAGTTAAAAATACCAACAGCCTTCAAATAATCTTGGCATTGGATTGGAACCCTCGGCTTAAATGATGTTTTTATATCTCCTGATGGACGATGGAGCTTGCGAGGGTGAAGATGGCTATGTGCACAGCAGTCAAAATCCATTAATGCTAGTAAGAGAATCTCTCAAATAGAATACTAAGCTTTAGGCCTACTAAACAAGCTATCCTAGGCCAAATGCCGGACCTTGAATCGTGAGTCGGGATAGGACAGTTGAAAACTATACCTAAGGTGATTGAATTTTGAAAACTCAAGCAACGGTGAACTGGACAAAATATAAGGTGACAAACATGGCGGCCAGAGTTTGTGCATTCTCGTAAAGTGGCAACTTACTCAATCTACGGATTGGGACATATAGCCTTAGTATAATTTATGGGATTTTGACTCACAACCCTAGCTGTCTTGTTCATCATTGCTTCTTGAGTTATAGTTGGGTGGATGCAGTTGGTTTATAATGGAATCATTATGAAATTTTGCAGAACTGTGTATGTATATGGTGTACATCTAGGTACTGTTTGGAAATGTAATTGGTGTAATGCTTTTAGTTGTAGAAAATATGGCATGTCAGTTCTTGGCTGATTACTAGGATTATGTGCAGGGTTATGTTGTTTACCGTGTCAGAGTTAGACGTGGAGGTCGAAAAGGCCTGTTCCTAAAGGTATTGTGTACGGTAAGCCAACAAACCAAGGTATCACTCAGCTTAAGTTCCAGCGAAACTTGAGATCTGTGGCAGAGGAGCGAGCTGGTAGGAAGTTGGGTGGACTGAGAGTTCTGAACTCTTACTGGATAAATCAGGTATGCTTCTTCACTAGTATGTCATGCTTATGCATAAGTAATATTAGTGTGCATGGATCAAATTGTGCTCTCTGCTTCTCTTCTCATGATGTTTTGCAATTCACAAGCTCATTTATTAACTATCAGGATTTTGGCGGTATACAAAAGAATTCTTTTTCAAGGTTATTTGTAGTGTTGATCTCAGTCAAGTTGTGACTAACTACATTGTTTTTATAACACAGGACTCGACCTACAAATATTTTGAAATAATCCTTGTTGATGAAGCACACAAGGCTATCAGGAACGATCCTAGAATAAACTGGATATGCAATCCTGTTCACAAGCACAGGGAACTTCGAGGGCTAACATCTGCAGGGAAGAAATACAGGGGTCTCCGAGGAAGAGGCCACCTCTTCCACAAGAATCAACCCTCTAGGCGTGCTACTTGGAAAAGAAACAACAGCCTTTCTCTTAGACGTTACCGTTAGATTGCAGGTCCTTTATAAGTATCCGGGATTTGTTTTGAAATCTATATTTCTACACAGTTATAGTTTTCTGTGTGGTGGTGAGACTATTGCTGGTTTAGTCTTTATAGAACTTGGTGGTTGTTAGCTTGATTTTCTGTTGACAAACAATTAATGGGATTTGCTTTCAGCTGAATTGTGTCATGACTTGTTTTGAAAAGTGTAGTAAAAAATTCAAATGTATTACATATATTTATTACCAATAACATTGTTTTTATCTCAAATTTTCTTGCTTTTGTAGTTTAGTAGTATGACCTTTTTATGAATCTGAAGCATAGGCTAGTTTATGAGATGTACTTTTAAATGATGTTTTGAGGAATAATAGTATTTCTATTCTCAGTGGCCATGGTATGGAATAATATGCGACTGGTTGTTTTCATTATTATGTTACGAGTATACATGTTGAGCTGTATAAGCCAAAGTTTCCATCTGAACTTCCGTAGTTTCATTGTACATATGTTTCTCTAGAAGTTTGAATTAGGTTAATCCACGTCATTTTGTATAATCCAAAGACAAGACCTGTTTTTGGTGCATCTGTAATTTTTGTTAATAGTTTGTTTCAATTTCACAAGATTATTCTATTAGTCAAAATTGTACATGCATTTCTTTAGAAGCGATGCATGAAATGCATTTTATACCGAAGTGTGATAATGTACTTTGTCTGCAATATCTAGGGGCATCTTGTATAATTTAGTGTAGCTTCTAATTTTTGTCCATCTAGACTTTTTGTATTGTGGTATTAATTTCACTCATTAGAAGTTTGACTTAGTGTAGCCTTTTTAGATTTTGCTTAATTATGGCTATTAACTCTTCATGAATCATCATCTCTTTCGACACTTTTGTAGCCTCTTATGATTTTGGTTACAATTTGTTGTTCTAATTCTTTAAGCACGCCATTTATAAATTTGGAGGCCTGTATGACTGAGGTTCAATAGCTTTTGATATATTTGTGCTTACCATTAAGTAATGGTGATCAGATTGATTAACATACATTGGTCTGATGGGTACAAGTGTTACAATGTCTAGAAGCACAAAGTACACAAGGTTTACAAAGTCAGAGACTTGTATGATTGAGGTTCAACGACTTTGGGTATATTTGTGTATACCATTAAGTAATGGTGGTCTGATTGATTTGCTTACATATCGGTGAGGGAAAGTGGGAGTCCACTAAGGAAATCATATGGCTCTTGAAGAATACCCGATTCACTTTTGAATATGTGATTAGGGGTGTTACCAGATGGTTATACCACTTAGTGAATGAATTTGCACGTAGCTTGAAGTTTGCTGGTTTGATCTCTTGTGCTCTTTAAAGAAATAATAGAACCAGAAGAGTGAGAATTATGGAATGGCCCCATGATAAGTGAATGCTACCATCCTTAGTGCATGTGCATCCCTATGAAATACAAAAGCACCAAGGAATTCATATAACTTTTGAAGAGACTTACTTTTGGATCAGAAATGTGCTTTGTTTCTGGATATGTGAATAGTAGCACTTGTGATTAAATTTGCACATAGCTTGAAATTAGTTGGTTTGGTCCTTTGTGCGTCATAAGAAACAATTGTATTAGTAGGGGTGCTAAAATTATGGAATGGACCTAGGTTTACTAAAGATATGTCAATCACCCCATGATTGCATATAGACACAGATACGATTAAGATAAAATAACTACAATAATATATGAAGATCAGAGGTGGAGGGTAAATGGCCTTCATTGTAAATAACTAGCAATCACATGTGTACAATGCAATGCGAAACACCGAATAGTATATGTTATTAGATTTAGAAAGACAATTATTACTTTTGTAGTGGGTGTTGATAACTGTGTGATTGACAATACTGATTTTCTATTAAAGTCAAAATAAATGTTGTAAAATACATTAGAAGGGATGTTACTTAATAGTTAAGTGTGTAATAATTGAATACAAATGCAAGTGAGGCATGTAAGTTTGCTAATACTCACTCTCAAGAATGTAGTGAATGTGAAGTCTTGTTGTCAAAGTAGATTGAAAGAATGATTAAGTGTTTTAACATATTATCTCTCCGTGAAACTAAAATGAGTCGAAATATGCAATCATATATAAACAAATATGAAATGGTTATGGTACATCCCAAATTACTTTATTACCTCAACGAGTTTGAGAGCATCATTGTTAAAGCTATTTTGTGCATATCTTACAATCACAGCGTTTCATGAGACCACATTTTTTTGAGGCACTTTGCAAACAAAAACGGTATATGTTTTTGTGTTAGAGGGATAATTTTTACTTTGTTTAAACTATGGGTGATTGATTTTGTATGTGTAGAAAAAAAGTGATATAATGTACAAAGCTTTGGATGGAAACAACTATAAATTGCATTGCTCTTTCTCGGCGTTTTAAAATTCTAGGTATTTGTGTGCAGATGAAGACATTAAAAATGTGTTGTTGTTGGTTAACATAAAGAAATGAGCAACAATAAAAAGGAAAAATCGAACATGTATGTTGAAAAGTGTAATTTTGTAATTGTAGATATATAGACGAACCACTTCATTTTGTAATTGTGTAATTTTCTTTGCACGTTTCCTATAGAGATGAAGATGTTGATTTTGCAAGGGTTGCCTATTGTGGATATTGCTAAGATGGTTTGTGTGTGCACGGAGTTTCGGTATCTGGCTTCAAATGATGAATTATGGAAGCAAAAGTATTTGGATGGAGAGGAAGAGGGTAGGTCCGAGGAGGAGCTAAATGGATTTGATGGTCATATTGATGTGGATGATGATCCAAATTGAGCATATAGCCTTTGAATTATAATAAAGGTTAGGAGTATAATAAACACTGGAATATGTGATTTTAGTTTTTGTTGAATAACTACTACTATTGTGAATTCTGATGATATATATGTATCAAACTCTTATGACATCTTTTGTATATATTGTAAAAGGAAAGTGCCAGGATTTCTGTATTTTACTATCTTTGGATCAGTGTGTTGTATGTATAGAGCTCTGTTACGTTCTTTGTGGGTTAAAATTCACATATGACATGCGTAATTAAAAACTATGGATTTGAACTCCAAATTCCAAATGCATGGTAAACTCTGGATCATTTAATTCTTGTTTATGTTTAATAATCGAGGGTTCTGAATGTTATTTGTATCATGCACTTGCAAAATCACCTCATGCAGAGAGCTTTGAATATCTATGCCATATCAATACATATTATATTTTTGTGCTTGTGTATAATTTTGTATGTTATACAAATTTGAACCTTTAGGAATCTTTTTGAAAATTTGAACTTTGGTGAACTTTTCATCTTCCCGGCCTACCAAATGTTCTAGGTCTTTGTTATATGACCTCATATGCTATGGGAATTGCATAAAGAATCTACATTCCTTGCCCACAACACTTCCTTGTGCCTCCTAAACCAGGCTAGGTATCAACCTCTTCATTCTATTGGCCATCACTTCATTGCAGAGCCTTTTTGAGTTTCATCCAACATCAAAACTGAGGAGGAGATCCGATTCAATATTTTGCAAAGATTGAACTTGCATTTTGTTTTGTTTTCTTCTTAGCTGGAACATTCGACAACCTTGGAGAACCTAAATGTAACAAATAGATGTGTCAATAAAGAAATTATAATAAGATATTGCTTTCTAATTTGTTGTCTGATAATCTATACAATATGAAATCATGTCTAGCCATGTAAGTTATATCACCTTGCTCCATTTTGTTTGCAGAGCCTTTCGTAAATGCCTTTGGATGATTTGAATGGTACGAGTTATAATTATGCACAATAGGCATTGAGAAGAATGCATCCCATGCCCACTCCCATATTGATCGTGGTCTGGATCGACACCACCAGATAAAACATCCAATCGGACCCTGTGCAGATAATTACAACACATTTAAAAAGATTTGTTTTTGTTTAGATGTGAATGCGGAGATGAAAAGATCTATTTTTTTATGATGTGGATGCGAAGATGAAATGATCACCTATCGAGGATGTCGCTAGCGAGTTCTCTGAAGCGAATGTGGCGGCGGTCATGTTTCGCAATTATCCAACACTGTGGACATGAGGAAATAAGAGTAAAATGTGATTGCCGTTGCGGTGGAGAGGGAAAACATTCCGAGCGGCCATCTCATTCCACGGAAGGTGTAAGGTAGTGCCAAATAGTCAACCCTATTATTGCAGTCATCAACTACAAAAGAAATAACTATCCCTCTAAATCAAATAACATATACCGTTCGACATTCACATTGCATTGTACACATGCGATTGTTAGTTTTAGATACTACATGAGTTAATGACCCAGCGACCTGGGACACTTCTTGGTACGCTATTGTAGGGCGAGTCCTCCCAACTAGATGTGTATTGAGAATTGTACTTCATGTTTTCAATTTATGGTCGCATTATATCAAATTTACATCCGGCTTCAAATTTTATTCACACTACTTCAATTTACTCGTGTATACTCATAAGAGAACTCAATTTCCATGAACTCTTTGTACCTAACAAAAGGGTATACCATACTTGACTACTAGCTTTTATCAATTCTTAGACTTGACAAAACCTTAAATTGGGTTACAAGAACCTTAAATTCCCTTTATACTTGGACCTTGGCTAGACCGCCTTGCTCAATGTGAACACTACCATCCGGACTCGAGGAACCGCCTTGTTTAAAATCCTTCTTAACAAATGGAGCCGAGCTGTGGGCGACTTGAGAGACGACGACCTTCCCGGAGAAGAGAGTCTGCTGCTGATGATGATCCCTGGAGAAGAAAAGTTGTCGAGCCTTTGCGGTGGTATGTCGACAACAATTCTATCCATCGACTTCCTTGACGAGCTCCCTTTGACCAAATTCAAGCTCGACCGCAAACGAACCCGGTTTCGTTGACAATAATGGAAACAACCGAGACTTGTTCTTCGCCCACGGTGCCCGATGACTCCTTGACTACTATAGCCCCAGTATGGATCAGACTTTTAGTCTTGCCGCATGAACTATGGGATGAATATCTTAAAAAAAAGGGATTTCATAGGAGGTTGCATATACACATAAAATATAGTCCTAGGAAAAATCATCACAACCTATGAAAGAATCTACGTTAATCTAAATCTTAATCATTTTTTTTAGAAAGAATCACTTTTAAGGTGCATGAGATCAAATGAATTCAGCCAATTGACTATGAATTTAAATGCATACCTGCAAAATTCAATTTAACGCAGGGGATTGACTGGAACTTGGAGAGCCTGAAGAATGAAATTATAGTGTTAGTGACCAGTATTTAAAGGTTAATGCATGCAAAATCTATAAAATAAAATTTAAAAATATTAAAGCCAAATCAACATGCAAAATCAGAAAAGAAAAATTGTTAGAAAAGCAAAAAGTAAAATTGTTAAAAATAACAAAAGCAAAATTGTTAAAAATAGCAAAAATAAAATTGTTAAAAATAGCAAAACCGTCATTTAAGCCGTCAAATTTGACACACCCATGAATACAATTGATTCCATTTCCAATCCAACAACTTTCTTCCAAATTCTTGCGATTCCAGGGAGATGTTCGCCTCCCACAACTGCTACAACTAACTTGCTCTCACTTGCACCTTTTAACATGTTCTCAAATAACACGTATTCATCTATCTAAGAATTTTCTATTAATGCATTTCTCATTTAAGATTTCATCCTCAAGACCTTAGTATACCATGAAATATAGTGTTTAAACATGGTTGAAGGTAGAAAATAAAGCACGAGTACCGTAAGAATAGACTTATTTTTCTCTGAGATGCTCATCACTTCCGGTACCCTCTGCTCCCTTGTATGAGAAGCGTGGTCTCCAAATATAACTTTACCACCATATTTCATTGCTTCTTTGTAGGCTTTTTCGTAGGCTCTGCGAATATCTGAGTCTTGACAAATTTCCTTAGAAAACTTTGTATAAACCAATGAAGATAAAAATTGATATAGATAGTTTTCTTTTCTCCAAAAGCTCCTCACCGTACCAATAAAACTGGACACCACTTTAAGTTCTGAGTCTCGAGGGGCCAATGATTTTCAAACCTTTCTCTATCAAACCCCATAAAAACAATCTCTGGTTTCAACAACCTAACAATATATTTCACATCTCTGAAACTACGGGGAGAGATATAACATATGCCAACCAAATAAACATTGCAAATTCCACTCGGGGATCTGGCAGATTCACATTGCAAAAAGGTCACTCTTTTCCTCAACTCCTTTAGTGAAAACCCGAGGTCTTTACTGGATTAATCCACCTTGCAAAACTTTTGCTCGTCTTTCTTATTACGAGAGCCATGTTCAAATAGTTTGAAACAATCAAACTTCTTAAACTTCTACAATCTCTCGAATCGTGAAATGGAAAAATTTGCATGTAATTAAGTTAACTCCCACAATAACTGGAAGATGGTACGTATGTGAAACTTTCTTGGACTAAAAGCAAAGGTCTTAAAAAGAACAGAACTTTAAATTTATTAAATGGAATGAAAATAGTAATTATCTATTTAAAGAATCAAAATTGATTTAATAATAATAATATAATTTTTTTATCTATTTAAATTATTAGAAAAGCTATAAAATAAAATTTAAAAATAGTAAAGCCAAAGCAACATGCAAAATCAGAAAAACAAAATTGTTAGAAAAGCAAAAAGTAAAATTGTTAAAAATAGCAAAAACAAATTTGTTAAAAATAGCAAAACCGTCATTTAAGTCGTCAAATTTAACACAGTCCCTTGAATGTCCACAAAACCTTTTCCCATAGGAGTAACGCCTTAGGTGTAATTATGTGCACATACATATGCTTTACTCATTAGGTAACTACCATAAATATAAGTGTATTTTAGATTAAACAAAAGTATATCAATATTCTCCTTAAGAAAAAAGTAGTTAGCAAATGAGGCATGCCTTAGATAAGAGTCTTGACAACTAGGCTATGCTAATTATCAACATCCGAAAAGTACAAATATATATCATTAAAATGATTGAATTGAAGAAGATGATGAAATATGTCTTTATGTTGATAAAAATCAAATGGTGCTATGGTCCTTGTGAATACAATTTTCTCTTGTCGAAGTACATGGATTATGTCGTTGCAATTGCTCAGTGAAGAAGGAAATGGTGCTGAAAATAAGGATCTCTGCAAGTGTAGAATAACAAATATATAAATTGAACTCTAAAGGGTATATCTTATATTATATGTATGAGTAAAGTCAATCTATTTGTCAAAATGTTAAGCAAAAGCTCTTCTCAAGATGATAAAAATACTCTCTATGTTGTCAAGAAGCATCAACATAAGTACAACCATCATCAATATGAATCCCAACAAACTGATTTGTCAATGCTTATCAAACATTGATTAGAAATTGCTTCGAAGTGAGAAATATCACTATATTTCCATGAGCAAAAACTCTCGGCCGTGAAGAATAAAAAAATAATAATTTTAGTTGTCATACTTAAAATAGTGTTTCTATTTTTAGCTTTTATACCTAAAGATAAAGATCCCGTTTTATACAACCTCCTCGCTTATTTATATAGGAAGTTGTAGGCTATGGGTGAAGGTTAATTCACATGTGTACATTGTGTTGTATAGTTCTAATGAGGGCCATTGGTCTTCCTTCATATATATTCTTTAATATATCACGGTAGTCATTTTATTATAGTCATGTCCGTGTCTATATTGTTTAGTTATTACAAAGATATGTACATGTAATTGTGGGTGATAGTTTTGAGGTTGTTTTTATTTACTTGGATCGGTTCCAAAATTATAAAATGGTATTTAAGTACAATGAAGCCAATCGCACCGCAACATCACATTTTTATATTTTTGTAGAAGAGGGGTGGGTAGAGGAGGCTACTAAATTGGGTATTATTGCAGCCAACAAAAACTCTACCAAAGTTAATCTTATCACCAAGACTCAACTTTATAGTTTCTTTGCAAACAAAGGACAATGTTTTATGATTTCTCCATTGTCGTGGATAAACTACATATTTGGTGGGCAAGAAGTAAAATTGGGGTTTTGACATTGGGTGATCCTTTATTTTGAATGCCATGTGGCAAATTTGGACGTGATTAGGTAGGTATAGAATGAAACTTTTTTATTATGTCTAGATGCGATAACATTCTTTGATGTCCAAAAATTTATTGTTGAAGTTACAAAGAATATTTATATTTATTTTCAAAGGACGCGAAAACCTTCTCAATCTCAATCTCTTAGCAATGATTGTTCAATGCGTAAAAGCTTGAGCTTCATTTATTGTGATTTGAGAGGTGTCGAAACAACATTCTTTGCTATGGATTCCAATATTTTGTTGTTCTAAACATATAAAGATGGTTCATCTTTATTTTCAATGGATGTAGAATTTTCTCAATCTCTCAAACAACTTATGACCTGGATGACTTTAAATACCGTGCAATGCGACAAAATGACTACTTGTGAGGTTTTGGGCTACAAGCTCTGAGTCGGTCAAAACTTGGAAATTTGAATACTTTTGGCCCAACGCGGGCCTTGCTTTGGCCAATTGATCCTCCATTTGCAAAACTAACTAATGGCTCGCCTTTCTAAGAAAAGTAGAAATGTATCACAACCACTATACTTCCAAGTATATGTTCTACGTCTTTAGCATTGGCCAACCGATCCCTCATTAATAAGAGTGATTAATGGCCTACGTTTCAAAGCAAAGTAGAAATACATAACGACCGTTATACTTCCAAGCATATGCTATGATCTTTAGCCTTGGCCAATTGATCCCTTATTTACAAAAGTGAGTGACGACTTGCCTTTCAAAGAAAAGTAGAAAATCATGTCAACCATTGTACTTCCAAGCATATGCTCCCCATCGTCAAATATACCTTTGTACTTTTAAAACATTCAAACCTTGTCGATATAGTTGAACTAAATGAAAAGAATCTCCAACTTTGTTATTGGACATTTTTGTAAACATAAAATATTTCCTTTAAACTATATATTACCAAATAGATCCCTATTTTTTTATAGTCCTATTCATAGGGCCACCCATATATATGAACTTGAATAGTCATGAAACATTTATATTACAACAATTGATGTTATATGTTTAATGTTGGATATGTTATAACAATTGATGTTATATGTTTAATGTTGGATATGTTATTAGCGTGGTTTCCATGTAAGACCTCTATGTTTGATACTATTTTTGAATATGGTCTATCACTCCCTTTGAACACTACTTCCCTCCCTTTGAACACTACTTCATTGTTTCCTCCATCCGAGACATTTATTGTAGACAAGACTTCTAAATTCCATAATCTTTACTCATTGCTGCCCAAAGGAGAGGACAAAAGAAATAAGAAAAATCCCAAGAAAAATACCCACTTTTCCACTCGTTTCAATCAGGATTCAGGAAGGCCGGTTCACATATTGCAGAGGTTGAGGTATGGCTCGATTTTATTTAATACCCATTACCCAATATAATTTTACATATTCTTTTTGATGAATTTCTGGGTGAGCGAGCCTTAATTTTTTTCATAAATTTTCCACTAATTGAGACATCCTCTTATTTTGCGGACAACTCACTAGATGACTATTTTTTATGTTCTATGGTAGGAAAGAAATTGAATCAGGCTAAGAGAGCTTTGTTCATATAAGATAATCTATCATGTATGATAGTTGCAATCTTTGTTTTTTTTATACAAATAAATTTCTGTTATGAAATTACTAAAAATAAAAAAAAAATATTGGTTGTTATTTTTTTGGTAACTTTTTGGGAGGACATCAAGCGACTCAAAACATATTGTGGAGCGAGTTCTTTATGAGAATCTAAATGTTGTTTGATAATTGTTTCCTTGGGAGTCAAGAGGCTTTGTTGTAACATGGAATTCATTAGTGAAGCACAAAATTCATTTTTTTAATTTGAAAATTTCACATTCTTTGTGTTTCATAATTTTGGGGCCTTCTCGGAGCACCATCTACGCTAGTGCCGGTGAAAGTAGAACATTCAACTCCCTCTATTCTATTAATGGGTTGAGGAGGATCTTCACACATTATACACTCCCAATATGAATTATTTTTGTTGAGAAAGGAATAATTATGTCAAAATTGTCTTTTATTATTTAAGCAAATGTAATGGTTATATGATCTAGAATCCAATTTGGGAACCTCTTAGAATGTCCACCTCACTTCTCTCGAGAGACATCTCTCCTCTAACATGGTCGCCTTTTTTTGAGTCAATATTTTTTCATTTTTGCTACAAGCTAAAAAGTCAAACAAGCGGTTGAAGTTTAATATAAGATTTCTCAAGTTCCTAAAAATAATGAATAATGAGACAAATCAAAAGATTTTTGGCCTTTGAGATTAAACTGTATCACATGATTTTTGTTATTGTCCCGATTATGTTTGTAAACAATTTCCCGTGTAGGTTGTTTACTTGCGCGTCTTGTTCTTTTTCTTCTAACTAATGCTTTGTAAGCTTCTTTGCATTTTCAATATAAAAATACTATAAGAAGAATTGGAAAGTCTCAAGATTTTAGCTTAAGTTGTTCCTCTTCGCTTTGAAATGTCATAATAAAAAGTTGTACATATCGTCCATTCTATCCTACAACAATTAAGGTGGTGTTATTAAGGCATCAATCAACACACATCACAATTGTTTGTTATTTACTAATACCCATCTTAAATACATTTATCTCGAAAAAATGCTTTAAAATATTAACTTCAAGGTGTCCTTATTTTGGATGTTTTGCATAGCATAATTATAAATATTTCATTATTTTTTCATAAATTTTCTACTTTGTTTATATATGTTTTTGGATGAGACATCATTTGCTTATATGTGCCTCTTAAATCAATGAATTGAAGATCTCTCTTTTTGATGCTTAGTATTTATAATATTGTTAATTCTTATTGTGTAATGCATTTTTACTTGATTGTAACCATAGTACTATGAACCAAAGTATTTTGTGTTTTTATATAACAATTTTTTTTAAAATGAAGATCTTCCTTCTTGATGTTTAACATTTATACTGTTACTAATTCTTATTGTACAATGTATCCTTTATTTGATTGTAGTCACATTACTATGAACCAAAGTATTTTGTGCTTTTATATAATCATTTATTGTTAAATTTATATTCTTAAGTTTTAGGGCGCATATACTAGATTTGCTCATGCCATATTGAAGTGTAAATATCTATATTGCTAAGTTTCATCATGGAAAGGCTAGTTGAATATATGCTCTTCAAGGTAAAATTTTGACAAGCCCTTCAAATTTGATTGTTACTCATTACAAACATACTCAAATCTATCCTGAAAATTTCATTTACAATTAAAAGACATACACAACTTTTGAAAGTAGATAACCACAACTATATTGTGTATTTTTTTCTATTGCATATCTATCTTTAATACAATATAACTCTCTATTTGTTTAAGCTTTGTTAGAACTTTTATGTAGTTTCAATGCATTTTTCTGGTTCTTTTATAATTACATTCCTAAAAAAATTAGAACCACTTACAACATCTTTATTTCTAATTATTAGAGAAATAAATAATGAAGAATAAGTTCTCGGTCATATATAATAAAACTAATTTTAACCAATGAAATATTTATATTAGCTCACCATTTTCTTAAATACAAAACTAGAACAATTTAGCAGATATCTAAATGGCCACAAAATTCTATTTCAACAAAAGTTTATTGTTTCTATTTTGTACATATGAATATATATGTTAAAGACATGAAAACAATTCAATTGGTCACCATTTTTAAGCCAACACTTTTATTTGCATACTATTGCATATATAGCTGTAGTAGCTTCACTAGGATAATATTTTTATAATTGTAAATTTTTTTGCCATTATGTACCCTTAATATTTTGTCATTATGTACCTTGAATATTATTTCATATTTTGTTTTGCTCTTATTTATGAGAAGGTTGCGACTTCAGACGTGTGATTTGTTTACTATTTAAATTTCTTGATTTAAAATTTATCAAAGCAATTCACTAGATGACACTTTTATGACAAGCAAATTATTGCAATTTAAATTTACCAAAAAACAAATAATTATAAATGGCATGCTACGGTAATTTTAAATTATGATATGACTATTTAATGATGTCGAACATCTAGAATGACGTGAGAATATTATATACTACTAATTAAATGTATAATTGATTATTTTATATTTATTTAATTATTTTAATATGTGTTAATATAATTTATATATATTTATATTTAAAAAATGACGGTTATATTTTAAATGTGCAAGCCACATGTGATATATATTTCAAATAGTTGCAAATATTCTAAATATTAAAATCATGAAAATGTATAAACAATTGTGAAATTTAACCCATGGTTCCAGCTTAACATATTCGATCATCCAATGCTTGAAGTAAAAACTCTCAAAGGATGTTGCACATAGAGCTTTCCACAAAAGAACACCCTGTTATCCATATTTCACCCCCGTGCCAAATATTGGATCGACCACGATCCCGCATAAGAGGAAACAGAGTCAAAAGGCGGACAGAAAAGGCTTCAAAATTGGCTAAGTATAAAGGTATAAGCGGAGAATGCCAAGTGTCAGTATGGCGCTGATTCAAGGGGTAAATAGAGAAAAGGTTTCTAAACAAGCGCCAGACTACCGCGTGTCCCAGGGGAAAGTGGACCGTCGAGGAAAAAGTTGGTTCTTTGCCCCTTGTTATCAAAAGGGGTAAAAGTTGCAAAATGGCCTGTAACTCCGCCCAAGGAAAAAGTCAACATTCGGGCCCGAGTCAAAGCCAAGTGGGGAATCGAAGGAAAGGGCAAAAGATAAATTGTGGACCCGTAGGCCTGATTTTTGTTCCAATCTGGCTGCCACGTGTCCCATATCAAAAGGGGACCCATTTTTCAAGTTGTTTTCCCGCCCTCCTGTACGAACCCGATACAAACTTCAAAGGGGCATATCTTTCGACTCAGGGCTCAAAATATTGCAAATTTGATGCCGTTGGAAAGATCTCAGCCTCACCCATGCCATGGAGGTCTGAAACTTTAATTTTGAGGAGGTTAGGTGAAAAAAATAGAGGAAACATCTTCAAGCTTTCAATGCAGGATCTTCTTGCCTCAACAACCAGATCATATTTGATCTGTTTTGTCATTTCCTCTTCCTTCAAGGCGCCGAACCAAGGATTGATGCAGTAAAGATGGATTTGGGGAGAGATTTCATCAGAGGCATTAACAATGGTGGTTGAGCTTCAACCTACTTTTCCCTTCTCTCTCTCTTCTTCTTTCAGGTTGAATCTATAAATACGGGGCATGATTCATTGTAAAGGGTTGGACATTCTTTGTTTTGCAGGCTCCCTTCTCCTCTTAGCAAAGGGATTTGTGGGGTTCAGGCCTTCCATCAAAAATTGCATTACGTTTCTGCCTCTTGGCTACTTTGTAATGGATCTGTATCAATCTACAGAGCAATAAAACACGTCTATGATCGATTTTAGATCCTTTCTTGTCTCTTTTGCTTTCATCTGGTCTCCCATTATATATCTAGCTATCTATGCTTGTTTATTGTATGCATTTTGTTGGTTTGTGTCTATTAGCAAAATAAGTGTTCATCATTCCTTTGGTGCATCACCTCGTAGTTTAGCTTTGTTTTAATTTCTGTATTCCTTCTATCCCTGTCTCCTTGGTAAAGTTTAGATTAGGATTAAGAACAAACCCTCTGCAAGTTTCTACGTATGCACCTAAACAGAGGAATAAGGAACCAACCTTCAATCTGGAGAGCTTTCCCATTTTGCAAGGTCCCACACCTTGGGGAAAGTTCAATGTTATGCAATCACACCAAATGAGTTTGCCTTAGAAAAGCAGATCTTTTAGAGCTCATTTGGGGGTGCTGTGATTCTACACTAACAGTTTTGGCACGCCTAGTGGGACTAAGAAGTCTCCATCTTATTACAGTAAGGATTGATGTACACTTGCTATGATTCTGGCTTTTAAGAAGCCTTAAAATTGTACATATGGTGACTCCAAAAGAAATAAATCTATTGGTTTCAATACCCCAAGCTTGGGAGATTCATGAGAAAAACCCGGTCTAGAGCAAGGAAAGAAGGTATATTTGAATACTTGCGTCTATCCCCAAGTAGAGAAAGGAGAGGAAGAAGAGTTCAGAGGTATCCATCTCCACCAAGCAGAACCTTGTATACACCTCCGATTCAAGGCCTTCTTTCGATGCAAGGATTCTTAGGCCAATCAGAATGGCACAACCAAATCCATATGTCAACTTCACCGGAAGTAGTCCACTTTCCTTGAAAGCACAAAACCCAGTTTCGATTGCAGCATTAAAGAGCATCTCATATTTCACTGGGAAAATCAAACTTCTCTTGGTGACCATGTCCAAGATATTGCAAATGTCTGTACAATCCACGAGATCCATGAGATGGACATTAAAGTCAAGTTACTTACCTCTTCATTCAAAGGGAAAGCTTCACAATGGTTCGAGTCTTGAAGCGAGACTCTATCCGAATCGGAACCATTGTGCATGGCTCTTCACAATCAGTTTGGGGAAAAAGGTGATAACTTGTCTTTGTTGGAGCAACTAACAACAATCAAGAGAGCCCCGAACGAGCAGATGACAGACTTCAACCTCAGATTCCAATGGACCTGGGATAGGATTCCAACAAGTAAAAAGCCCACTAATGAAGGTGCCTTCTTATACTTTCTTAGGGCTTTAAATTCTGATATTTCTCTAATGATTCAGTCAATGGGGGGCACTACATTACCTGTAGCCTATAGCCTCTCCATAGGGGCTGAGAACCATTTGATTCAAGCTGACAAAATCACTCCTAGGCCATCCATGCCTCTATACCCTGAGTTAGGAAACCCAAATACTAGCTAAGTGCTACATTAGCTCCTATACCCACCCCCAGGAGTCAAAGCTCAGATGAAGCTTCCACTTCATCATCTAATACCTCTAAAGAGCTTCAGGAAGTGATGAAGAAACTTCAGAACTTTGGGAATGAGCTAGTGACCATCAAAAGACAACAAGCTCAGAGTTCCAGACCACCTTCCAAACCCAGTCAGGCACCGGTTGTAACAACCCATGTGCAAGAAAGAAATTGTGTCTGGGAAGGGGCGGAAAAAAGATAGCTCATTCAATATTATTAAGCAGATGAAAAGGATAAGTGTGAACATTTCACTATGGGAGTCACTGGCCATTCCAGGGCAGAGGGATCTGTTGTAGACTGCCATGTAGAATTGGTCAAGTTCAAATCACCCCCTAACCAACAAGAGAGAGTGCTTGCTAATGCGGTTCAACTAGGGAGAAACCATGGAGAACAACAAGGTAAAAACTTGAGACCTCCTCCCTTCTATGTCTCATTGATTATTGGAGACAAATTGGTGCACAATTGTATGATCGATTATGGGGCCAGTAGTTCTATGATGCCCAAACAAATAGCTGATCAGTTGGGTCTCCAATATGAGGTCATCTCTAGAGGAGTAGTCCAATTATATGGGACAACAGTGACTACTGTGGGAATCATCAAGGATTTGAGTCTCACTCTACACGCTTGCCCTAATGTGACTATTTTGCAAAACGTGTCAATCATAGACTTGCCACCACATTTTGCCTTGTGTCTGTCCAGGGACTTCACTACCAAAATTGGAGGCTACCTATCTGCTGATTGGTCACATATGCTCTTTAGGACAAGGTATGGAGTGAAGGCCACAATCAGATCTCGAACCTATTGCAGGATTATCATATTGAATCCTATGTGCCTAGCCTAATCAATGCCAACTGCTCAGCTTTTGATCAAGAATACCTCCTAAACACTAATGAAACATATACCAAGGTGGGATGTATCCCATACTTGACCCTAGATGAGTGGGCCGATATAAAAACATGATTTTGACCCCTATAAGGAGATGGAGGAATCTAAACCGGTGTCTCTCTGTCTACATGAAGAGAATCGACCTCTTCCCGGCCTAATCAAGCTAGAATACAAGGATGACAATGAGGTATGGAAATTGTTCTTTGATGGCTCAAGGAGTATACAAGAGAACTAGAGGAGGAGCCATGATTGTGTCCCCCAGAGGTATGAGATATTATTCACCTTGATTCCGTTTTCTTGCTCAAATAACACTGCTGAATATGAGGCTTTAGTCCAAGGTCTTCATTGGGCAAGGAAGTTGGGAATCAAGAACTTGCAAGTATTCATGACGGAATTGGCCGCCAATCAGTCGAGGTCTAAATACTATCAAAAATGACCTGCTCAAGAAGTACAAGAGTAGGGTATGGGATCTCATGGAGGATTTCGAGTCCTTCAATATTGTGTCCATACCTAGGAAGGATAATGAAGCTACTGATAGACTTGTAGAAGTCGGGGCAACATTTGATGTGGTTGACAACATCAAAAGAGATAGAGAAAACCACATATCCATGTGGTTATGAGGCCAACAGTGCCAGATAATAATACATGCTGGTAGGTGTTTGAGAATGATCAATAGATAATTAACTTTCTACAAGAAGAAGCTGAATTCTCAACTATAAACAAGAGCGAGACTAGAGCAAAGCGTGATCGGAATCAAATAGTATAGCCGCATACAAACAAACTTCCCAAAGGCTTAGTGACATTGGAATCTATTTTCAATCCTCGATGATCGATTCGAAAAGGAGAAGGCTAACATACGAGATCAAAGGAGAGTATTCGAGTCAATCCGATGTTACACATACCCCAATGATGATACGGGTCTCCTTGCAAGGTGTTCAGAATCTAGAAAGGCTCACCAAGTATACGTTTGTATCCCGCATGCCCCGCTCGGCCTCCGCATGCTTTGTTTTTCCCTTTCCCCCTATTTTCCTACATTTTAGTCTTCGATGTGAAACCGCCACCCTGCACAGGTGGCGGTCCCGTGACCACCGTCCCCAAGACTGGTGGGGGTCCTGTACGCATTTTCCAGATTCTTCCGACGATCGTGTCAAACGTAAATCTTCAATTTTACATGCTTTATTCAATCACTTTGGCTTGTATTGATGTTTTTGTTCCTTATGTAATAGTGTTTTTCCTTTGTTTATAGTAAAAGAGTTCAATTGGGAGTTACCCTCTGGTAAATGCATTGGTTATAAATAGCCAGCTTGTTTTCAAACAAATGGCCCCTCATCTTCTCAATTCTCTTATTTAGTCTTTGAATTTCTTTCTTAGAATTCTATCTAGCTTCATGTTTTGCATCAATTATTAGTTTTCCTTTGTTGTTTAGAAGTCATTCAATCTTCTTGTTTCAGTCTTGCTTCATTATTGTGCCATGCAAGTCAGTTTAGCATAGAATAGCTTCATTTCTAGATTAGAATCCATTAAAGTTGCAGGTTTTGTTTTGTCACAAGGATAGATTCTAAAACTCTTAGTACACTTGTGTTGTATTCCCATAATAAATCCCGCTAGGAATTGCATAGTCAAGCTCTATTCACTTGTGTTATCCCTCTCCTACTCGCATTGTATTCGGTCTATATCCAAAGCTGCCATTGTTCGAATACCATCTTCTATTGATACTATCATATACACACTTTCTGGATTCACGAGGACACGAAGGAACGAGGAGATCACACTGAGGGGACGAAATCACACACAACTAGATTTACCACTTATTCTGTAAATGCAGGTTTGAGCTATCAAAGTTCTAGTTACAACATATCAAATAGAGTAGTGAATCATTTTATTTCAATTAAGCTCACTTTCAATATTGCCAGGGAAGCTGTGGGGAATGATAGTTTCTGAGAAACTATGATTTGTTCCTCACTTCTGAGGTAGGATTGAAGGTTTTCAATTAAGTTAATTAGTTGTCTTTTATCTAGATTCACACATTTGCACAGGTGAATAACCACACCGGGTTATCTCGCTTGTTTAGTTTTAGTATAAAAGTAGTTTAATTGTTGTTTGTAATTATAATGTTTCAATCGTATATTTTGTTTAGATTAGTTTCCTTTTCAACAGTAGTATAAATTGTTATTTTCAGTTTAAGTTAATTCGAGAGACTTCAAAACTAGATTAACACTTAGATCTTAGTTAGGAGGATAAACCACTAGGGAATTTATGCTACCCATTCATAGCCTCTAAATCTCCCCTTTGTCATTTAGCTATCAGGAGATCACACTACCAGATCTTAGTCACTGATCCTCCTATAGTTAGCTATAGGAAAGTTACTTGCCGATTCTCATCCTCGCTTGTAGCTTTTCTATCATAGAAAACTGGCCATAATCCCGGTTGTGGCTTCATCTAAGTCACCCGCATTACAAACCACCAGTTGTCTCGGCATGACGACCTCGAGAGGTCGGGTACGGGAAGGTCACTTGTCGATTATCATCCTCGCATGTCACTTTTCCATCGTACAAAATTGGTGAACCTGACATGAACAAACAATTCTTCCTCTTTTATTTTTCATTTCTTTCATCCACCTTCGCTCTTTCCCATTATTCTGCGGGTATTCATATACCCCCAAATATGTCGGGATACGATGCATATGGAAAACCTCTCTCAGGTCTCGAAGTAAACTATAGTCAAACAAATAGACAACCATCACCCTCACTTTCTGCATGGGCTGATAACTATTCAAGTAATTACTTGTCATCTCAAACTCCCCCTCAAATAACTAGCTCAAGTTCTTCGTTCCAAATTGAGGAGTTTGATCAGCTTCACACAAACACAACAACCAGAGCCCTTAGGCTCTAATAATATGATGTTTACTGAGAGAATCCACTTCATCTCCTCGGGTCTTGTTCAGACCACAGATCAGTAGACAATCAGATCCACTCCCCTTTTTGGATGAGGAGTACTTAGCACGCTTTGCTAAAAGTGAACAACACTTCCAAAATATGTATCCACCTATAGGGAGTTTACAAATACAATCTGATACCCTATTCCAGAAAACACCCCCATTCCTCCACCTATGGGAAATACCCTCGGTGAAGCTTGGCAAGGTAATGATCAATTCATAGCAGGGTATCACACCCCTTTACAACCTCAAGGTATACAACAAACACCCTTAAGGAAAAGCACTATCTCTTCACCAATAGAGGTCATTTTAGCCTTAGTTGAAAAGGTTAGAGGGTTGGAACTTGCTCAAGCAAACCAAAATTCATATTTTGGGAAAACAGAATCCCCAACCCTCCACATCATCCCAAGTCAGGTTGACCTCCTTACAGAGAATGGCACGTTAGGCATGCCTCCTCAAAATCCTTATAGTTACCCACAACAAACACCAACTAGGACCGCATTTTCAAACACCGCTCCAGTTGAAAACATGACACCTCTCCGACTTGGCACCAAACAACCCATACTAGAACAATGCTCCTCCTTACTTAAACATTTATTCAAAGTCACCACAAGGAGACATGTTCTCTTCTCCCGGGATGTTCGTTCAACCACATGGATTCCCTTATGTCCCTACAAATGCATATGCTATGCCATATCAACAACCCATTCCACCTCCACCCCCTCAACAAGCGCCATCGATGGTCGAGGCCTATGCGGTAGGGACTTATTCAGAATATTTAAAAGAGCCCCTAGACTTCACCATACAAAGTGTTATGCTTCCAAGACCTCTTCCCGATTTTCCCAAATACAAAGGGGAAGGGGATCCAAACACACACATTAAGGCCTATGCCACAGCCATACGGGAATTACTCCCTTGGGATGGGGTTGTTGCTAAAATATTCCCTAAGACCTTAGAAGGTATTGCCCTTGATTGGTATTACAGAATACCTAAAGCCTTCGATACACTCATTTAAACAACTCATGTCAGAGTTCATCAAAGCTTTTGACATGAACAAATTATTAAGAACATGAATCAAGGAATTCTTGCATATTAAACAAGAACATAATGAATCCACTGCTCATTTTATCCAAAGATGGCGTACGGTTCTCTACTCATCAAAGTGCTCCAAACATGGATCAAATGGAACTATGTGATTTATTCCTTAATTCTCTCAATAGAGAGATAAAGGAAGAAGTCCAGAAGTTCCCACTAAGAACTTATGATGAAGTACTTGAGAGTGCTCTCCGAATCGACCAAGCAATGATAGATAGTGGTCGTAAGACATATGGAACAAATGGGAAATTAACCACTCCCAATCAAAACACCGTGGCCTATCCTAATACTAAGAACGCTAATCAAGGACCTAAGATCCTTAACAAGAACCATGGAGTTACAATAGATGGAGTAACTGACCAAGTTAAAAGGGAAAATGTTGTAAACATTTCACCACCTATTAATAATCAGTGAAATAACAATTTTACTCCAACAATCAATGTAGTGGATTTTAATCATCCACCACGGAACAACAACAACAACAACAACAACGAAAAATCCAAACACAAATTCCAAATCGAAACCCAACTGATATCAGAGTCAAAACCAAAGGCAACAACCTCAAAATTTTAACTCTAACAACCAACAACCTTATCAAAATTTTGGGCCACAATAGGTTATAAATCAACAACCTCAAAATTATAATCCCAATTATATTGTGGCTTCCACAAGATTCAAGGCCATGATACTAGGACTTGTCGTGAATACAATAAATTCATGCAACATTTTCCAGAAGATCAAAAGCAACTCTTTATAGATATGTTTTTAGCAAATTTTGTAGTACCCACGCCAAACACATTATGGGGGGGGAAAGATATTCCCCCCAAACCATCAAAATGCACCCCTCAAGATCTTTAATGATCCACTCCCACCAAACCATTCTAACAATAACTAAGATAGTTGGTTTGGTAGAGTTAGACACTAGATCCTAATGGAACAAACAAGGGTGTCATAACAGGAAACAATGATCATGAAGCTTCAACTTCATTAAATCCACCAGTCGCACCCCAACTAGGAACTCGACCCCAAACTAAGATAGTTGGTTTGGTAGAGTTAGACACCGAGCTACCCATAGAAACCATAACAAGAACACAGGATTATTCTTCTCAACCTACTCCAAGTTATCCATTGGAACCAGACAACAGTCAACAAACGTTGGTAAAACCCATAGGCACCTATGATTTAATTAACGATTTAACTAAAACCTTCTCTCACATCTCCTTTTTGGATTTGTTAAAGAACTCTCCCACCCACATAGGGCTGCCCTCTTAGAAGCATTAGGCCTTGGTCATTTAATCAACATCACTCCTCCTCCGGAAATGTAAGTAAACCATGTAGACTTTGACGTTTATCCTCCGGGGCAGCTAGATAGGGATACTGAATTTATATTTGATATAAGCAAAATGCCAACAGACGCTAAATTGACACGAAGAGGTGACCCAACTTTACATTTACAAGTATGGGTTTACAATAATTATGTTAAACATGCAATGGTTGATGATGGGCAGCAGTTAACATAGTCCCCTTCTGCTTTTCTTCAAAAGTTAGGATATGGAGAGACAAATTGTTCCACAACGCGAAATACGCTAAGAGGATATGATAGCCTCAAAGCCACTTCAATTGGAACCATAGTTTTACCAGTCACTTTAGGACCCAAGACGGTCCTCACCGAGTTTTATATTATAGATCGGGAAACCAACTATAATATGATCCTCGGTTGGCCATGGATACACCGCATGAAGGCAATCCCTTCCATGTTATTCCAAGAAATAATATTTCTACACTTAGGGAAAATATTTGTGGCACAAGGTGACCCAAAACCCTTCGATATACACCTAGCTGATTTAAAGAAAAGACCAGCGTTCACTCAAGTTTGAACTCCCAACAAATCAACTCATCAAACCAATTAATTCAAAACCAAAAGAAGAGTTGATACCCACCACAGAGTTAGAAATTACAAATCTAGCCGAGGACATTCCAACACTCAAAAGTGAGACCAATGTTATAAAAATAGTGTCACTAGGGACTACCGCAAAAATTGTCGAGTTGCTAGAGAAAGACTTACCTATTCTCCTACCATTTGATTCTATGGGTATGGGACACACCCTGGGAATTGCTTCTCTTCCATCAGATGAAATTTTTATGGTAGAAGTAATCAAGCAAAAGAAATAGATACGACAGATATCCCAACATCCATTTTTCCAAGCAAGTATTGGACTCTCCACTTCGATGGAGCTAGATGTCGCTTTGGAGTGGGGGAGTGATCTTTACTTCACCTGAGGGAAAGATCCTACCTTTCACCTTTAAATTAAACTTTGAATGTACAAACAATGGGGCTAAGTATGAAGCTCTCCTCCTTGGCCTCATCCTAGCCAAAAGAATGGGTGTCGATAACATTAGAGTGCTAGGAGACTCATAACTAGTTGCAAACCAAGTCTCTGAGGTATATGAAACTAGGGTTGAACATTTACAACTCTATAAAACAACAATATTAGATCTAAGCAAGGGATTTAACTTCATATCAATTGAAGCAATCCCACGAGAGCAGAACCTTCTCGTAGACTCAATAACAACCTCAGCTTCCCATTTCACCCCAAACAATGAGTTGGAGGATACAAATTTCACAGTATCACTTCATACCAACCATTAGTGCGTAAAATATCAACAAACTCACTCCTAACTCATGGAGAAGTTGAGGATGATTTTTCTATCATGGATCACTTTGACGATGATAGAGTCACTCTCGAATATCTAAACACCTATGTGGAGCTACACCTTGCTCACCGTATAGTTGATCTTTCCCTAATACCACATTCCTCTTCCTATTTTGGAAATCCCATGGTAGAGTCTCCTCCACAGAAGGATCTCGATATCTACGAGATAGAAAATGGAGAAAGCTTGGAACTACCTCCAGCCCCACCTTAAATTTGAAGAAGGTAACACTTCTTTAATAGAAGAAACCATTGACATAAACATTGGAACGGAGGAAGAACCAAAGATTTTGAAGTTGGGATCCTCGTTAACTCTAGAGGAGATAGAAATACACACCCAAATCCTCAAAGAACATCAAAAGGCTTTTGCATTTAACTATAAAGAAATGATGGGCATTGCACCACATGTCACGGTACATAATCTTGTCACTAAACTAGATGCAAAACCAATTAAATAGAAGTCAAGACCAATGAAGCCAAAAGTGGCTCTCATGGTAAAAGAGGAAGTAATAAAACTTCTCCAAGTGGGATTCATCAAGCCCGTTGACTATTCACAATGGGTATCTAATATCATCCCTGTCCTAAAAAAGAATGGGAAGATACACATTTGCATAGATTTTCGGGATATTAACAAAGCTTGTCCCAAGGATGACTTCCCATTACCATCCATTGACGTTATCATTGATGCAACAACTGGATTTGAACTATTGTCCCTCATGGATGGGTTCTCAGGGTATAATCAGATTAAAATATCTAAACAAGATCAAGCCAAAACTACATTCATAACTCCCTGGGAACTTATTGCTATGTTGTCATGCCATTTGGTCTTAAGAATGCCGGTGCTACGTATCAGTGGGCAATGACATATATATTCCACGATCTTATCCATAAAATTGTGGAATCCTATGTGGATGACTTGTTGGCCAAGGCCAAGAAATGTTGTGATCATCGGAAGTGCTCCGTATCATCCTCTCATGACTAATCAAATATGGCGTCACATTAAACCCAGAGAAGTGCGTGTTTGGTGTGACAGAGGCAAAACTTCTAGGCTACATTATATCTTCACGAGGGATTGATGTTGATCCAGCCAAAATACGGGTTGTTCTCAAAATGATCCCACCATCGGACGAGTCTGAATCAGGTCATTTCTTGGGAAACTCGGTGCAATCCAAAGGTTCATCCCAGATTTAAGTTTTTCCATTCATCCAATCAACAATCTATTAAAGAAAGATTATAACATTGATTGGACTGAAGAATGCAACGAAGGCCTTTGAAGCAGTTAAATGCTTCTTGTTGTCTCCACCCACGCTAATGCCTCCCAAACCAGACCACCCTTTGATCTTATACTCACGAGCCACTCATGTCTCGCTAGCTTGCATGTTGGCTCAAGAAGACAATGATAAACGAGAATGTGGTCTATTTCATTAGCCGAACGTTGCTCGATTATGAAACACGCTACACAGGTAGAGAGAGAGAATGCCTTGCCATAGTTTTTGCAACAAAACATTTAAGACATTACATGTTAAACCAAGAAACAAGGGTCATTGTAAAAATAGATCATTTACAAACATTTCTCACACAAGATCTTTATCTAAAAAGGTTGGACATTTCATAACCTTAATGGGTGAATTTGAGTTGACATTCAGTAAACCAAAAATATGTTAAGGGACAAATCATTGCAGATTGGTTAGCTGACAATCCACTAGATGGAGGCAATCTGGTAAATCTGGACTTTCCTGATGAGTGTGTATACTTCATCGAAACCAGGCCCCCATCTCTACATGTCCCTGGTACACTGATATCATCAATTTTATCATAGACCACACATACCCGGAAGGTGCCACATCACAACAAAGAAGGCGGTTATGCATTATCACCGCTAAATATGTTGTTTTAGAACAAGTACTCTATCGTAAAGCCTTCGACGACATGCTTCTAAGATGCGTCGACATAGAAGAATCCAAGAAGATTCTTCATGAATCCCATAGTGGGATATGTGGAGGCCACTTCGGTGGTCACGCCACTACTCGCAAAATACATCGGATGGGCTATTTTTGGCCCACTCTCGAGCATGATGCAGTGGAATTTGTATGTAAGTGCCACAAATGCCAAGAATTCTCTCACGAGATTCACATGCCAGCACAATCCTTGCAACCAATAGCGACCCCGTGGCCCTTCTCCACGTGGGGTCTAGACTTGATAGGGAAGTTCTCTCCCTCATCAACCGATGGCCATAATTTTATAATTACAGCCATGAAATATTTTACCAAATGGGTGGAGGCCATGCCTCTCACCACTATACCAGGTTCGTAATTGCCAAATTCATTCTGAATCAAATCATTTGCAGGTATGGTGTCCCACAAGTCATTATCTCAGATAATGGCACGTCCTTTAAAAATGATGAAGTCCATGAGTTATGTAGAAAATTCAAGATAAACCATCACACGGCCTCTCTTACTACCCTCAAGCCAATGGGCAAGGCAAGCGACAAAACAAAACATTAAAGGCTATTCTTCTCAAAATGGTCAAAGAGAATAAGTGAGATTGGAATTTAAAACTATATCCGGCCTTGTGGGCCCATCAAACCTCAATAAGAACACCAACAGGAGAAACCCTTTCTCACTGGTATTCGGGCGTAAGCAGTTCTCCCGCTTGAGGTTGAAATACCCAGTCTCCGCATCTCATTACAAGGGATTCTGGATGAAGAAGCTTATAGGGAGGCACGCCTCTCTCAACTGGAAAGCCTTGACGAGGTCAAGCTAAATGCCGAACAAAGGCACAGAGCCTATGCCGACCGGATGTGCCGGAAAAATAAAAAAAAAAATTCTATGAGTGAGAAATATATGAGGGAGATCTAGTTCTAAGACTAGACAACCGGATCGATAAGAAAACCGGTGAAGGAAGGAAGTTCTCGGCCCAAGTGGTTGGGCCCATACCAAGTCATGAAGGACTACGGAAATGGTGCATATCTTTTGTGCACACTAGAAGGTGAGGAATTTAGTGAAACTATCAATTCCTTGCATCTTAAACGGTTTTACGCATAAAACATCAAAATCACCACTTGTACATTATAGCTACCTACATTGCATTAGTCATTTAGTTGTTTCATTTTGTCCACTCATTTCATAAAAATTGTAGTCCAGGAGCTTACTCTTAAGCAATTTGTTACAAATTTATGAAAGTATTGGCAAAAGCATTCAAAACACATCTCTTCAAACATCATCAAGTATTTTCAAATCTTTTCATCAAGTTTGACAAACAAGTATTGACGAAAAACCATACCAAGGCCTACATACTTGGCTTTTCTCTTTCTTTCTACTAGGTGAAGTTGTCCTTGCCTACGGTCTGTTCTAGAAGCTTCTTGGTGTCACATCTATCCCTCTTAAATCTCTTTGAATGAAAGGATATCCCAAAGTCATAGATCAGAAATGTCAAAATCAAATGAAATCAAAAGCACCAAGCAAACAAAATATTTTATTTTACACACTTCTTTGCCCCATCAACCTTTAGTGATAAGCCCACATCTCTTACTGGTGGTGTGAGGTTGGGAAAGGAAAGGAGTGCCCTTACTCGCCTATATCTTGCCTTTGGTGACAAACCCATGCTTCTTACTAGTGGCATGAGGCAGGGTGTGGGGGGTCCATTCACACAAATTAACAAATCTTGGTATGCTAAAAGCACAAATCAAATTCTATTAAGAGAAAACAAATATCCAAATATCCAAATTCCAAAGAGATCAAATCCTCAAAACCAGATTTTTCAACCAGGTTGCCATTTATGAATCTAAGTCTAGATAAACTTGGAAAGTAAGTGGCCTTCTAAGCTTGGTAGTAGTTCTGAGTAGGGTAGGTGTGTAGGTCTAAATTTGGTTTCTGTTACTGGTTTGTTTGTCTCTCATCGTTCCATTCAGTCAAACTCATACAATTTGTGCCCTTCTCAACTCTTGGTGTAGAGCCCTCGCATCTTACTGGTTGTGTGGAGTTGGGAATGGGGCAAATTCATCTCTTTATCACTATACATTCATCACATTTTGCCAATATAAGAAGAAATTACAAACGTTTCCCAAAGAGTTCAAAATTTCAGTACTACCATATGTTTGTATCATCTCATATCAACATTACAAAAACATACAAAGTAAAACATTCTATTTACTATCATTTGTTATCCATCGCATACATTCTGAAAAGCATGAAAAACAAATATTCTAAAAACATCTAAGTACACATGTGGAAACGAGTCACAAAATTCTAGGCACCAAGAGTCTGGATCCAAAAATATATATATATATATATAAGTTTCATATACAATGCCATCATGCACTAGGCATGGTCAAAACGCTCAATGAGCCCAAAAAGTACAAAAACACTCATATAGAATATCTGACAAAATACTACAAAAGTGGCCTCTCAATCCCTATGGGATCCCTCAGAAGGCACACGACCACGTCTAGGACTCCGGCTACGCCGGCGCTCCGAATGCACTGAGGGCTCGCGGTCACGGCCAGTAGCTACCATCTCGCTATGAGAATGACTCCTCCTCATCAAGTGCTTGGCCATCCTATATCCAACTACCTCAGCGTGGAGAGAAGTCATGATCTTCGCCGCATGCTGACATAGAGGCAAAAACATCGGTATGCCTACCAGCTGCTGAAGGCTCCCCCACATCTACAGATAGCTCAACACGAGTCTTCTCCGAGGGGAGCAACAGGGTATCGATGCATACTCGGCGAATCAAGTCTCGCCACTCATCAACAGTCACTGCAAACAAAGGAGAAAACAAGTTAGAAAACGATCAAAAGATAAAACCAAGAGTAAACAAAACAAAAAGAAATAACAACTAAGACAATTCTAACTAAAAAAAATGTCAAGAGAAGAGTGACAACTCACTCGGATCTCTAGATCCGCACCTACCACTGATGCCACCACTGACTGGTGTCCCTCTCCCACATTTGGGGAAATGTGACGGCCTATAATGGACTCGCCATCTCCACCTAAGTCCTGAGAGAGAAACTCCTCTGAGACCAGAGTCACCCTCTCTGCGCTCCGCTCCGCCCTCTCGGCCCGTAGGATCTCCTGAGTGTCATGCCACTCGGATCACTATCATCTCCCCACCCATCTCACTTGATCTCCATCTCCTCTATGTCTCCTCCTCTGTCTCTCCCCCAGTGAACTCCTCAGACTTGGAGTCCACGTCAATGGGCTCATCACTGCTATGGGCGGACCGGTGGCAATCCAAAGTAAGGGTGCCTGAGGAGCACCGGCTCTCCCTCGAGCACGTACCACCCTCCTGGCCGTAATAGGAACACCGGGAGTAATAATAGTCCAACCCCGACCTCTAGGACCTCCCGAGCCTCACGAATAGATCTATACATTGGCCCCACCAGAGGAAGCATGTCACTATAGGGGAGGCCGAACTGTTGTGGTACTCTATCAAAGGGGTGGATCTCCAACTTCCCCACCTTGTCTACCAACTAGCTAGTAGTCTAATAAGCAATCAATGTAACAATCTCCTCTCCCCATACCCCTGCCATGGCCTGATAAGGAGTGGCCTCCATGTCTGTAGTGGTCAAAGAGGCCACTGGCTGGTGGGGTGCTCTAAGAACTATCATCCCTGTCCACCTCGCTACCCGATGGCCCCCGATCCTCTACCTCTACACCTCTCCCATATGGAGTGATATGCTCATACACCCAACTCATGACAAGATTCGGTGGCTCAGTGACTATCCTTGTAATCGGACTACCCTATATAAATCATGGTAGGTAGTCCCGAGGATATCTGCTCCCCAAGCATAGACACGTCCATGGCCCTCAATCTGTGCAATAATGGGGGCCCAACAATATAAGAGAGTGTCTCCTCCCTTGTCCCCAATCAATCTCAAAGCAAGGATGCCCATGATGGCCTTGCATGAGCACATGAATGTCTGACTCAATAATGGAGCAGATCCTCACTCCCTTCTTTGATCCCATCGATACAACTGCATCCCCCATGTAGGTGGCCCACTTGAACCACTTGAGATCTCGATACTGTTGTCTTAAGAGACAACTCCACCCAAGGATCGAAACCCCCAGTATATGGTAAACATCCTCCAGGGTGATGGTCCACTCACCCCTAACTCCTGGCAATCGGAAGGTGTTTCGATCCGCATCCCAGTATGAAAATAAGTCACATAGTATGTGACTAGGTGTAATGTGAGGGACCTGTGCAATCCTCCAAATACCAGCCCTCTGAAGAGTATCCGCTCTACCTGGAAAGTGCCTCTAACACTGTTGGGAGCCAATCACACTCCCTCTCTCAGCTCCATCTAATATACTCCTCCTTCTACATACACCCAAAAACACAAAAAGAAGTGAGTTAGTATCAAAATCCAATTGAAAAGACTATTAAAACATGTGAAAATGCTAAACATGCAAAAATAAATAAAAGAAAGCATTATTTTAGCTTTCTTTCACGAACCGTGCCCTGTGCAGAGCGGTGGTTCATAACCGCCGCCTTCTAAGGCAAAGCGGTCCCATAACCACCCCGCAAATACAAATGGGTCCTCCAAATACAAAGCCCTAAAAATGCCTAAAAACAAGCAAATACACCATTTTAACTAAAAAAAAACCTACCCTATGGGCGCCCCCCCTAGAGACATGTTTAAAACTAATATTTTCAAAAATGACCCCCCCAGACAAAGATTTCATCATTTCCACATTTTAGGTTTAAAAACAATAAATCGAGAAGAACTAACCTGAGACTTCGCAGGTCGATGTTCCGCTCTCGGAGGCATGATCACTATCTCACCACGAACGTTTTGACTATACTCTCGTCGAAAACCGTCACCATGGGTCCCAGAGCTCAAAAACTATCAAATCAATCACGTAAATGAATAGTAAAATGAGTTCATTTTATATATATAGCCCTTTTAAATTGATTTTGAATGTCTTTCGTAGGGTCGAGAGCACGACGGAGGTAAGTTCTAAACCCCATAGATGGTAAGTCCTCTTTTCATATCAATTTAGTTTTATTTCTCAATTTATTTTATCTATCTGCACTTGAGTCCCCTTTTTCATTTTTATAGGTAGCGGATCTTGGATGGCGACTTTCCAGCACACAGGCATGTCAGGTATAACTCCTAACTCCCCATTTCGGGACCGCCATACTTGGATCCACCGTTTTATGCCTCTTCATGGCTAAGACACTTCTCCGAGGGGGCAATATGTACGTACCCAAAATTGTAGGGTACTACACCGCCAACGATGTTACACATACCCCAATGATGATACGGGTCTCCTTACAAGGTGTTCGGAATCCAAAAAGTCTCGCCAAGTATACATTTGTATCCGCATGCCCCGCTTAGCCTCTGCATGCTTTTTTTTTTTGCCATTTTCCCCCTTTTTTTCTGTTTTTAGTCTTCAATGATGAAACCACCACCCTGCCTCGGCGGCGGTCCCTTCACCGCCGCCTAGGACAGGACGGCGGCAGCAGATCGCCCTGCATAGGGTGGCAGTCCTATACGCATTTTCTAGATTCTTCCGACGATCGCGTCAAACGTAAATCTTCAATTTTACACTTTCTTCAACCACTTTGGCTTGCATTGATGTTTTTGGTTCCTTGTGTAATAGTTTTTTCCTTTGTTTATAGTAAAAGAGTTCAAATGGGAGTTACCCTCTGGTAAATGCATTGGTTATAAATAGCCAACTTGTTTTCAAACAAATGGCCCCTCATCTTCTCAATTCTCTTATTTAGTCTCTGAATTTCTTGCTTAGAATTCTACTAGCTTCATGTTTTGCATCAGTTATTAGTTTTCCTTTGTTGTTTAGAAGTCATTCAATCTTCTTGTTTCAATCTTGCTTCATTGTTGTGCCATGCAAGTCAGTTTAGCATAGAATAGCTTCATTTCCATATTAGAATCCATTAAAGTTGCAGGTTTTGTTTGTCACAAGGATAGATTCTAAAACTCTCAATACACTTGTGTTGTATTCCCACAATAAATCCTGCTAGGAATTACATAGTCAAGCTTTGTTCACTTGTGCTATCCCTCTCCTACTCGCATTGTATTCGGTCTATATCCAAAGTTGTCATTGTTCGAATACCATCTTCTATTGATACTATCATATACACACTTTCTGGATTCACGAGGACACGAAGGAACGAGGAGATCACACTGAGGGGACGAAATCACACACAATTGGATTTACCACTGTTTTGTAAACACCAGGTTTGAGCTATCAAAGTTCTAGTTACAACATATCAAATAGAGTAGTGAATCATTTTATTTCAGTTAAGATCACTTTCAATATTGCCAGGGAAGCTATGGGGAATGATAGTTTATGAGAAACTATGATTTGTTCCTCACTTCTGAGGTAGGATTGAAGGTTTTCAATTAAGTTAATTAGTTGTCTTTTATCTAGATTCACACATTTGCACAGGTGAATAACCACACCGGTTATCTCGCTTGTTTAGTTTTAGTGTAAAAGTATTTTAATTGTTGTTTGTAATTATAATGTTTCAATCGTGTATTTTGTTTAGATTAGTTTCCCTTTCAGCAGTAGTATGAATTATTATTTTCAGTTTAATTTAATTCGAGAGACTTCAAAATTAGATTAACACTTAGATCTTAGTTAGGAGGATAAACCACTAGGGAATTTATGCTACCTGTTCATAGCCTCTAAATCTCCCCTTTGTCATTTAGCTATTAGGAGATCACACTACCAGATCTTAGTCACTGATCCTCCTATAGTTAGCTATAGGAAAGTTACTTGCCGATTCTCATCCTCGCCTGTAGCTTTTTCTATCGTAGAAAACTAGACATAATCCCAGCTGTGGCTTCATCTAAGTCACCCGCATTACAAACCACCGGCTGTCTTGGCATGACCTTGGGAGGTCGGGTATGAGGAAGGTCACTTGTCGATTATCATCCTCACATGTCACTTTTCCATCGTGCACGAGTGTCCACCAAGCAAGAAAGGTATGAATTCATACAACTTTTCCAAGAATTTCCTAATGTGTTTGCTTGGAGTTATGAAGACCTAAGAGGGTTCAATCCAAAGCTAGCACAACACACAATCAAATTGGATCCAGCTTCTCAGCCCATCAGGTAGAAGCAAAGACCAGTCAACCCACATATAGAGCCTTTGATGAAGGAGTTGAACAAGTTGATAGAGGAAAGCATCATATTTCCAATCAAACACTCAAGTTGGGTTGTAAATCTGGTCCTAGTCAGGAAGAAAAATGGAGAAATTAGGCTATGTGTTGACTTCAGGGATTTAAACAAAGCCTCCCTCAAAGACCACTACCCACTCCCTTCAATGGAGCATATCTTGCAAGTAGTGTCTGGGTCAAAAAGGTTCTCCCTCCTAGATGGCTACTCAGGTACAAACTAGATCATGGTGAAAGAAGATGATCAATTCAAAACAACTTTCACCACCAAATGGGGCACCTATGCATACAAAATTTGGACTATCTAATGCTAGGGCTACTTTCCAAAGAGCCATGGATATGGCATTCAAAGGGCTAATCAACAAAATAGTGTCTGATCTATCTGGATGACATCACTGTGTTCTCCAAAAATGCAACAAACCACCTTTTTCACCTAAGGCAAGTGTTTCAAAGATGTAGGAGATTTGGGGTATCTTTGAACCCTAAAAAATGCATATTCTTGGCCCATGAGGGTAGGATTTTAGGCCATATTGTGTCTAAGGAGGGTCTGGAAATTGACCCAGAGAGAGTTGAAGCAATAAAAGCACTCATTGCCAAGTCACAAGAAGGCTCTTCAAAGCTTCTTGGGAAAAATCAATTTTGTCCGCAGGTTTGTTCCAAACTTTGCTGACCCTTGTTAAGCCAATAACGTTGATGCTAAAGAAGAGCTTAACATTTAGGTGGACAACTGAAGGAAAAGAAAGTTTTGAGGCTATAAAAGAAGTCATATCATGAGCCCCAACTCTTGTGAACCCAAATTTTTCCAAAGACTTCATATTGTATGCCTTTGGTGGTAGCGACACAATTTCGCAATCTTGGTGTAGCAGAACAAAGAAAGTACAAAACAACCAATTACTTTCTTTAGCCAGAGTCTGAAGATTATGAGGTGAGGTACTCCTTCATTGAGAAGCAGGTCCTGATGGTAATCAGAGGATTGAAGAAGTTTAAGCATTTGGTTTCAAACAACAAAATCCAACTATTGGTCTCCCATGCGGGAGTTAAAGAATTCCTTCTCAGTAAGGACCTGAATGAAAAGCATGCAGGATGGATCACCCATGTCATGGAATATGACATTGACATCAAATTCACCAAGCTGGTTCGTGGGAAGGGGTTGTGTGAACAACTAGCCTCAGGTCAGCAAGATGAAATAAACAGTGAAAAGGAGGTTGTTCTTGTTCTACAAGATGATCAAGAAGAAGGGAGAGATGATGTACATGCTCCTTGTTGGACCTAAGACATGGTGCACTTCCTTCAAACAGCATGTGTCCTCATGGGATGGGTAAAGCAAAAAGGAGACATTTCAAGTTACAGGCCATCCCATATGTTCTTATCGATGGTGTCTTGTTCAAAAGAGACATCAATGGCATTCTACTGAGATGCATTGAGACAGATCAGGTGGAGAGAGTGCTACAAGAATTCCATGTTGAAGCAGTTGGAGGCCATTTTGCTCCAAGAGTGATAGCACTCAAAATCATGAAAGCAGGATATTATTGGCCCAGTGTTTAGTGACTACTACACATGGATCAAAAGGTGCAAGAATTGTGCATTCTTCAAAGGCAAGGAAAGGCTAGCAACACTTCCATTGCACCCAATCTCAGTCGACCAACCTTTCATGCAATGGGGATTGGACTTCATTGGAGTCATCAATCCAAACTCAAGCCAAGGTCACAAATGGATCCTGATAATGACAGATTATTTTACCAAATGGACCGAGGCAGTGGCACTCAAGGAAGCAAATGAGTCTAGTATCTTGGATTTCTATGAAGGGATAGTGACCAGATTTGGAGTGCCAACCACCATCATATTAGACAATGCATTAGCATTCATAGGTTCCAAAATCACAGGATGGGTCATTAAGAATGAGACTTATTTGAGTACTTCATCAAACTATTACCCTCAAGGTAATGGCTAGGCTGAGTCCATAAACAAAAACTCTGCTAAAGATCATCAGAAGAACTCTTGATGAGAATTAGAGGACTGACACAAAAAGCTCAAAACGGCCTTATGGGCTGATAGAATAACACCCAAGAGATCTATAGGAAACTCTCCATTCAAGCTTGTCTATGGGAAAGAGGCAGTGTTGCCTATATCACTTGAGTTGCCAACATTGGAGCTCGTGAAGCAACTAGAGATGTCTGAATTTGGACCAATGGAGGCCAGGTATGTGGAGCTGATAGAATTAGAAGAAACCAGAGAGCATGCTCTCCAAGCAATAGAGAAGAATTAGGCTTCAGTCAAGAAATGCTTTGACAAGAAGGAAAAAGCAAGGACCTTCCAGGAAGGAGACCTGGTTTTGAAATGGGATGTAGATCGAGAAAACCAGAAGGCATTCCAAATTTGATGCCATATGGAGTGGCCCCTATATGATCACAAGATGTAAAAGTAGCAATGCTTTCCAATTGTCTACATTGGAGGGTGAAGAGTTGTAGATTCCAGTAAATGGGATCTATCTTAAACACTGCTACTAAAAGGGGAGTTCTCACCTTGTACATATTAGTTTAGTTTTCTCTTTCCTCTAAGTGCTTATGCACATTGTCTTGTTGTAGTGTAGATTGCTTTTCTCCTAAGTGCTTTGCACACTTTGCATGTTCCATTTGGAGCATGTATGATTTCAAATTTTGTATATAGTGTGGTGTTGTTTTGTGGCTCGATGCAGTCCATTCGGAAAGACAGATGAAACCCCGGGTTAAAACAATTTTCTACTCTCAGAAACCTTCATTTCAGATTTCTTATGAAAATTGAGAGTGCAAGCAGTCGGGCTCGTGAATCAGAGGCAGAATCAATACCAGACTGCATCTTTCTCGACTCCATGCCCAATGGATATGACAAGGCAATTGGTCTTTTCATCTAGTAGGCAGATACCCCTGTGAGTCGCCAAATTGTTATCCATATTTCACCCCCATGCCAAATATTGGATTGACCACGATCCCGCATAAGAGGAAACAAAGTCAAAAGGCGACATGAAAAGGATTCAAAATTGGCTAAGTATAAAGGTATAAGCGAGAGAATGCCAAGTGTCAGTATGACACTGATTCAAGGGGTAAATAGAGAAAAGGTTTCTAAACGAGCGCCAGACTACCGCATGTCCCAGGGGAAAGCGGACCATTAGGGAAAAAGTTGGTTCTTTGCCCCTTGTTATCAAAAGGGGTAAAAGTTGCAAAATGGCCCGCAACTCTACCTAAGGAAAAAGTCAACATTCCGGCCCAAGTCAAAGCTAAGCGGGTAATCGGAGGAAAGGGTAAAAGATAAATTGTAGACCCGTAGGCCCGATTTTTGTTCCAATCTAGCTGTCATGTGTCCCATATCAAAAGGGGACCCAATTTTGAAGCTATTTTCCCGCCCTCTTGTACGGACTCAATATAAACTTCTAAGGGGCATATCTTTCGACTCAGGGCTTGAAATATTACAAATCTGATGCCATTGGAAAGATCTCGGCCTCACCCATGCCATGGAGGTCTAAAACTTTAATTTTGAGGAGGTTAGGTGAAGAAAAATAGAGGAAACGTCTTCGAGATTTCAATGCAGGATCTTCTTGCCTCAACAACTAGATCAGATTTGATCTATTTCGTTGTTTCCTCTTCCTTCAAGGCACCGAACCAAGGATTGATGCAATAAAGACAGATTTGGGGAGATATTTCATTAGAGGCATTAACAGTGGTGGTTGAGCTTCAACCTGATTTTCCCACTTCTCTCTCTCTTCTTCTTTCAAGTTGAATCTATAAATATGGGGGCAAGATTCATTGTAAAGGGTTGGACATTATTTGTTTTGCAGGCTCCCTTCTCCTCTTAGCAAAAGGATTTGTGGGGTTCAGGCCTTCCATCAAAAATTGCATTATGTTTCTGCCTCTTGGCTACTTTGTAATGGACTGTATCAATCTACAGAGAAATAAAACACATCTATGATCGATTTTAGATCCTTTCTTGTCTCTTTTGCTTTCATTTGGTCTCCCATTATATATCTAGCTATATGTGCTTGTTTATTGTATGCATTTTGTTGGTTTGTGTCTATTAGCAAAATAAGTGTTCATCATTCCTTTGGTGCATCACCTTGTAGTTTAGCTTTGTTTTAATTTCTGTATTCCTTCTATCCATGTCTCCTTGGTAAAGTTTAGATTAGGATTAAGAAACGGACCCTCTCTGCAAGTTTCTACGTATGCACCTAAACAGAGGAATAAGGAACCAACCTTCAATCTGGAGAGCTTTCCCATTTTGCAAGGTCCCACACCTTGGGGAAAGTTCAATGTTATGCAATCACACCAAATGAGTCTGCCTTAGAAAAGCAGATCTTTTAGAGCTCATTTGGGGGTGTTGTGATTCTGCACTAACACAACCTTGAGAACATATATACTCCACCAATAGTTGGCATTTTGAAAGGTTAGAAAAGAATATTTACATAAACCAATAAAGCAATAGTAGCAAAAATAGAAATCAATACCAAATCCCATACCTATAACACATACTCAAACAACTTACATTCCACTTGTATGCTTTTACATTTTGCATTTATATCTATCCGATCACAAATCAAAATTCTAAAAATCCCGTTTGCTTTTTCCACTTGTTTACAAAATTTTGCATATACATTTTTCTTCCCGACATCTTACAAAGCATCGCTTCAGTATTATTTTTCATATCATGGCCTTGTTTTATATACTTATGGGTATTGTAATTAATAAGTAGGGAACAAACTCGAGATTTTCCAATTATTCAAGATAATATTTTCTAATTACACAAATATTATCATGAGAAAAATATATCCATTCTCATTGATGTGATGTGATTATAAAACACAATAATTTTATGAGCATCGTACTTTTTTTGTTATTTTGTACATGTATGGTAGCAAGTGAGAAATTTTAGTAACATTTTGAGTAAGACAATATATTTGGCTATATTATGACAATCATTAAAATTATTGCCATGTCATGGATTTTTCCCCAAGTTTAAACTCACGGAAACCCTCGTGTACACCCCGTAAGTCAAGGAATGTATGTGGGGTAAATTTTTAGCACCCGGATAAGTGGACACCTTACTCAATGGGGACACCAAGTGAGGCCTACCACAGAGATTGCCGACCCGAGGAATCGACCTCAAGACCTCCTATGTTTTGTGTACAACACTCAACCACTTCAGCTAGCCCATCAGGCTATGTCATGGAAATTTCTATTGATGGGCACTACCATGTTGTTAGTTTGATCCCTTGATCAAGGGTACTCTAGTCTTGATATCAGAGCTAGCCTTCTTAGTTAAAGGATTTATATGTGTATTAATTTTAATGTTTTTAAGGATCCTCTATACGCTTTGAAGTTGGTACCGGAGCGATCTCTTCTATGTACATCTCTTTGATATTAATAAGATCTTGTTATTTTTCACTAGTTCTTTGTCTCTCTATGGATGATTGTGATTCTTTATTTTCCATATGTGAAACGGGTTTATACATTACAAGCTAGGAAAAGAGGAAAGCCTCCTTTGTAAGTCGCTAGGGTGAGTGTAGTTTTTTTGAGGCCGATACTTTGTAAGATGCTCAAAATCGTTGCCAACAAGTACCAACCATGGAATTTGAAGATCGCACTCAGATGCACGGTGAAGAAGCAGAGTGAGACCTAGTAAGTCTATCTAGAATCTTTCCTGTTAATTATGCTATAGATGTATAGGAAGAATCTGATCCACTTCCCACTTGGAAATTACCTAAGATCCCGTATAATTAGGTTTATGATAATTTTTCTAAATTTCATTTGATAGCCACAACTAATCTAAAAACCTGTGAGTCTGACATTCAATTTTCTTAGACTCGTAATCGTGAGTATGATATACCTCTAATAGACCTTGCAAACATACATGCCCTTAAATTTTTTTTTTCCCACATAGGATGTGTCCAAATAGGTATTAATCCTTTGTTTAGACGTGGTTTAAATGCATGTCTTGTGTTGTTTAATGGATTTAAGGTTTGAAAGCTTTAAAGATTCTCTTCTTGCTACTATTCAAGCTAGTTTGCATAACGGTCGTATTTCATTTGAAGTATTCCCTAATTACCTAGTCAGCTTACATAAAGATATGCTCAAACAAGTCCTATGCTTGTACTTGCTACACGACTGCATATGAACCCTTGAGCATGCCCATTAGCCATTCATTACATAATTATCTACCATTTAGTTAATACCATGTATCATATAATTAAACATGGTATTATTAAAGGCAACAACATGGTAAGTCATGCTAGTCTTGAGAGACACAAAATTGAGCCATAACTTATATGCCGGTCCTAGATCGAATCCCCAAGGAATGGACATTATCTAAAAAGACAATAGATAAAGCCCAACCTAAGTTGGAAAATGCTACAACAGTACATGAATCCAAATCTAACATAACCTTTCTTTTAGATCCAAAAGGTCCCTCCTTGCTTTGTTAAGATTCAATTCATCCCGATCTACTTGTTCATATTTCTCTTCAATTTGAGCCTTCAAATAAGAATAAAGAAAAAAATTATGTCTCTGTAGCAACAATAGTTTGATTCATGATCCCAATACTAATTATATTTAGTGTAATGACAAGAACAAATCATTAAACATAAATACATTCCTTCAAATGGACCTATTATTAGTATGGCCTTCAAGCAAGTTGATATCCCTATATATAGTCCTCCTTCTCTGCCTTCTCTAGAAAGTAGTGAAATTATTTCCCAAGATGAAAAGCAAAAATCCATCTTTTGGTACCAAAGAATTGTTGATAGGCAATTTGATCCCTCATAATCCTCTAAGATGTTTAATTGGACCAATAAAGTTGTTAAAACAATACATGATAGGCTTAAGACCAAGAAGCCTAATTTTGCTGAACTGGAGAAGAATTTAAAGGCCATAGAATTACATCAAATAGGATATTTACAATCTTCTCTTCATATGTTAAATACTAAAGTAGATTCTTTTTCTAGTATCTTGTACAAAATTTTGATGAAAGTTTAAAGTCTCGTATCTAAACATGTCTCGCTTTGACTCCGAAATCCCTAGAGACGTCTCTAGTGAAATTGTCAACATTGTCCAACCTCTTGTAACCCAATCTGATGACACAAAAAGGAAATATCCTCTAAGATTGAAACAATTCACAAGATCATGCAAAATATCCTACATTAGTTGTATGAATGCTCTATTGAAGTCAATTAAAATATATATCATGTCCAAGAATGGGTAAATCCAATCCTCAAATTATTCTTCAAAGTTGAAAAATACTAGAAAATACACACGAAACCCGAAGAGATAGTCCCATTGGTCTAAGAAGATTTCCTAGACCGATGTTGCTAAATTATCTAATTCTAAAGAAATACATAAGGTTTTTCTTCCAAGAAGTAGCATGCCCTCTACTAGATAAAAGTTTTATTGGTATGACTACTATCACATCGAAAAGGTGCGAGAAAGCATGGTCATAATGGATGAGTCACCGGAGCCTCCTCAAGTGAGCCACTACATAATACTGCAAGAACTCAACCCTTGTGGCCAAATTGTTATAAATTGGATTATTCTACACCAATGCCGGGGAAAATTTTAGTGGCGAATTTTTCATAAACTCACGAAAATCGAGGATTATGGAAATTTGAATTGGTGAATATTATGTGGTTCAGTCGACTTATTTGCTGAAAAATTCGACCAACATGTCCCTTATACTATTCATTTTGCCTAGATTTTACACATATATAAGAGCTTATGAATGTAATTCACCACCATTTCAAATCATATCGTGCGCATATTCACCGAAGTAAACATAAGAAAATCCTCAACCGCCAACACAGAGATCCGAGCATCCCAACCATAAGTCATTCCCAACTCGAGCCGTCCAAACCTAAGCCATCCAAGCCTGACCCATCTAACTTTGAAATCTGAGCCATCCAACCTCTTAGCCATCCAACTTTGATCCGCCCAACACTGATCCGTCCAACTCTGATCCGTCCAACTTTGATCCGTCTAACCCTGAGCCGTCCAACTCTGATCCGTCCAACTTTGATCCGTCCAACTCTATTCTCATCCCAACCCCGAGTTGTCCAATCTTTAACCGTCTAACCCTTAGCCGTCTAACCCCTGGCCATCCAACCCCTAGCCGTCCAACCCATTATCTGTCCAACTGTTATCCGTCCAACCCTAAGCCGTCCAACCCTGAGCCATCTGACCCCTAAGGCTTAAGCCGTCTAATAACTTAGGCATCTAACCCCTTAGTCGTGAGCCATCAAACCACTTAGTGACTTAGTCATCCAACCCTTTACTGTCCAACCAATACCGTCCAAACTTAAACCATCCATTCTCAGAGCCTTCGAACATAAGAGTTGCCCCTAAGGGCCTAAGCGATGTGATCATGGATATTAGAAATTAGGTCAAGAAGATTATAAATTTAGCCAGTTCAAAAAAGGGTGCAAATGCTTTGCTTGGCTATTTTGGAAAATCATAAAAAACAAAGTTGGTTTCGCATTATCTAAAATATCGGTATGTGGCACGTGCTATTTACTTGTTATTTAATCTTACAAAATTTAATAATTATGTTTATCATACTTCTCTTGGAACTCTTTGTACTCTGTAAAAATTTAACTATAGATCAAATTAATACTATATAAGTAACAATTTTATAGAATTATATGCAGACGTTTCAAAAATTCCTTCACAAAATAATCAATTTAAAGATATCGATGATCCATTATATGTTGAGGAAAACATTTCATCCCTTGATGACATAGAAGTACAAGAAAATTCATCAAATTCTCAAAGTACACTAGTAGAGGAAGCTTCTACTCCAAGGTCTATTTCCAGAAAAAGGAGACATGAGAATCAAAATATTCCTACTGATAGCTCAGATGCAAAAGTTAAATCCCAAGAAAAAAAAGAAAAAACGTCAAAAGAAAGATGACAAACTGGACAATTAGAAGGAGATTCCGGTTCAATGGGTTGGAAAATATCCTTTTATTGAACCTGTGTACACTGAAAATTGTAATGATGTTCCAACACAATGTCGAAGAAAAATTTATGGTTGGAAACAGGGGAAGGATCACACGATGCATCTCAAACTGGACACAATTGAAAATCACCGTGGGAAAATATACATTTCCCAAAAGCTAAAGGATGACAACATAGTCAAAACACATAAATGGAAAGATGCAAAAGATTGTCTACATGTCAAATACGTAGAAGAGTATGAAAAGGAACAAAAACGTATCAAATATGTAAATGAAAAAGGTGGGACCATAGTAGCAAGATTGAGAAAAGCTATGGAGGTAGAAATGCAAGCAAAGGGTATTCAGTTTGCTACTGTATTCCATATAATGAAAAGGGGAAGACCGATGTCAGATTTTGGAGAAAATAAAATGTTGTATCAAGTTATTGGTCTACAGAACGTTCCTCAATCTCATTGGTCAGATACCAGTGGTTGGGAGATTACAAAATACCTATCTCTGGTAGAGAAGGAGGATCTAAAACTATGTTTTCAAAAGCCAAAGTATATTTCCTTTTATTAGATGAGGTTACTGCATAATCAATAATACTTCATGGATATGTATTCATGTTTACACATTTACTAATGAAATAAGAACTCCACACCTCTTAGCATTTCATAAAATTACTAAGAATTGTAATTATGAAAATATTTATAAATTGGTGGTGTCAAATCTGAAGGATATCGCGGAATGAATGACTTTGCGATTGCGCAACAAAATTAGTTTGTGTCGAACCGATGGTGCAACAGTAACGCAGGGATCCAAAAATGGTCTATGTGTTAGAATTGCACAACTATTGCTCCGTATATGGTTGATGTCCATTGTATGGCTCATAAAATGAATCTCGCCTACAAAATTACGAGCATATTTGAAAATGTAGCTAAAGTGGAGGAATTGATACGTGATCTCGCATGCCTATTATTCTAAGCATCTAAAGAGATTTTTAGAATTTCAAAATTTTTCTATTGGACTGAAAAAGGAAAAAACTTCTCAAAGATGTAGATACCAGATGGATATCTATGTATGAACCGTTGTAGAATATTTGATGAATATCCTTCACTGACAAGAGTTATGTTTAAATACCGCAGGGATGTAGATAAAGCTAAAGATCTATTGTGCCATCTAACTGAAATAGAAACTTTACTCACACTTTGCGGTATTTTTCCCATGTTGAGGGAGCTTAATATTTTGACAAAGCATGCACAAGATTGGTCTTTCTACATTACAAAATTCATAAGACTCAAAAGACATGTTTGTTGGAGTTTAGAAAGTTTATATATTTATGATGGGAGTTTTTAGGGTGCTACTTTTGAAAACTGAAATGCATTGACATATTTGAAAAATTCCAGGTGCTTCTTAAAGTACAATATACATGATCATCTGTGTATAACAGAACATGGAAGAGAGATTCCACTTCATACGTTCCAAAAAATAGTTGATATGGATAACTCAAAAATAGAAGAAGTAAGAGTGACATGAAATTTATATGATGCGGTATTAATGGAAACTAGGAATAAGTTGATAAATATCTCCTAATCATTAACTAAAGAAATCGGAAAATATTCAAAAATGATAAAATACTTGAAGCAATGGGAGTTTTAAATCCACGCTTTTGGAATTTGTCAGGCAAAAACCTTATACATCTATCACCCTTTATTTATCAAAAACATGGGCGATCTAACTGCTTCATTTCTCTAATACTGAAGAGATAAATGGAGTTTCTTTAGAAGGTATTTTGAAAAGAAAACTACTTAGTTCACAATCAATGGATTTTGCTAATATTATGATACAACAAGTTCAAATTTTCTCCAAACCCACAGGATTACGTTGCCATGAAAATTATTTGGAAGGATATCTATTCCAAGTGGTATTCTAAGTGAATATTTGAGCGAGTATATTAAGTCGTATGAGCTCTTCCAAACAATGATTCTCGGTTACGTGGAAGATGAGAGGGTTTTCATTGCACTACCCTTTTTAAAGTCAAAAGTTCAAACATATTGATAGGAATCTAGAAAGTTATCTTAGATTGTATGTATCATGTTACTCAGTTGAGTATTTTCCTTATGATAGAGCACTGACATTGTGGAATTCACTAGTAGAAAGAAGAGGAGTTAGTAATATTCTGTCTGACCCAGGGGATCAAGACACATCCACAGATCATGCTACAGTTGATTTCCAAGACACAAATGAAAGCGTTGCTCCAGGACTGTTCCAATTCACATAGATTTCATTACAATAATGTGATGTAATAAGTATTGATTTATTTCATACAGAGATTACAACTTTCAATAAATGTAATATTATATTTGTCTTTATTTGATCCTTTGCCATTGGAATAATGTCATTATATGTTTCAATTATCCCATTTGTTTTTTATATTTGGTTTTCAAATTCAAACTAAAATAAGGACACATTTGTCTTTTATATATGTTAATTGATTTATTTTACATCTACAACAAATCAGAAACATAAATATTTTAAAGAAACAAAATCAAGTAAATTTAAGCAACATTTACGTAAACAATAAAAAAGAAACATAGTTTGTATTAATAACATATAAGTAACATTGCACAATTCTAATTTCCAAATTTCTTTTGAAATCGATCTCTCATGTGGCGGATTACTTTATGAAGAAAAGTACAAATTCATAAAGCATTGTCGGCCAATACAATTCCAAAAGGGGGTTGTCATAACATATCAAAGCTTCCGGACAAGTTCTATCATATAAGGACACATTACGAGGTCATCCTCTTTTCTAGCCTATGATTCAAAATCATAGTTGTCCTTACGTCTGCCACATGGAATAAAAACTAAAAAAGGGCTGGCCACTATCTTTTAATTCCTATGCCAGTGTTGGAATTGTGACAACACACCTGTTACATGGTGAACTTTACTTACATATCTAATTTTATGTTGCAGGTGAAGCTTGTTCTTTTTCTTGATTAAGAGGTGGAGGAATCTGCTGCATCTCGTATAGAGCTATCTACCATAAATCTTGATGCTGTAGATCTCGTGGCTGCGGTATTGATATTTTCTAGAATATTCAGCTCCTCCTTGCTACATCTCCTCCTACGCATAAAAGTGTTGCATCTCGTGTTCATCTTTTCCTTTAGTAAGACTTCTCGGATCCATATTATGCTCCTTTATTATCCTTCTCAATGTATTATTTTGTTTATTTATAACAATGAGTTTTTCCTTCAACTCGCATAAAATGAATTCGATTTTGCGGGTATTCTTCAAATGTGCTTCAAATACAACCGCTTCTTTAAATTTTCATATTTTTCCCGCAAAACAAAAAATATTAAATTTTTAGTCTATTAGGATTTTGCATGTAAAACTAAAAGCCCACTCACAACAACTTTTTCTTTTTCTGTATTTGCTATTAAAACATTTGTCTTGTCTTTAGCCCATTTATTGTAGTAAGCCTATGCTTCGGCATTGAGATTCTCCAACCTATTTAGCATTATGTCATCATCAGTAATCATTACTATATGAATTTTTCCTTGACTGAGCTTTGTTTAGCAAAACATCCTGCCATGTTGGTTGGCTCTCTACGGCAGTGAACAATGAATGCCTTTGAGCATGATTATGGTATCGTGTATTTATTTCTTTTATCAAAATTTTAGCTCTCCTCTCCCAAGACCGCACCAAATCCACATCAGACATTACAACCTCTTGAATTATTTCCCCATACTATATGATATCAGATTTTCTAATATAAAATGTGTCTTTTCATCATCTATTTTGTGGAGCATTTCTTGGAGGAGGAGAGTCACTGCCATGTATTACATGCACATTTTGTTGTGGTTGAGGTAGAGTAGATTGAATCATATCGTGGGTGTCAAAATAGTTACCCTTGTTTGCATCGCCACTATCAAGCCCAAATACTCCTCGTCAAGGGCGATGTTGTTGAAAAGTTGTGTGGCTATTACACTTAAAACACCACCTAGTGACAGTCTAGGAAATTCTGTGGTTATAGGATGAACTGTTCCTGCTGACTCTGCAGGAAACCTTATATTCTTTCCTGAAGTTCTTCTTTTTGTTTGGACTGGACGTGTTAGAGGTATTGGTGGCCTCCTTGTAAGTGAAATGTGCCCAGAAGCTATATTACCTACATGAAGCAAACAACAAATTGTTAGAATATTACGATTGGGCTTTGTAAATGCTAAAAAATTGTAAGGAAAAAAACATGCTAAATATTATACATTATAATATACCTTGCATAAACAAAGACACAATCGTGACATTTTGATCTTCACACCTGAATGAGTTTGATCTTCATCATCAAACTCAATAGTTTCTAAATATAATAAATGTAGAAAAGAACAGTAGAAATATTAAAATACAATACTACATACATGATCTATATTAATTGTTTGAATTAGTTATTTATATAAAAAGATAACTTCATACATGAAGTTAAATGTGATGGTAAACGTGATGTGCATATCGACCCACTAGGTCACTTTTGATGAGGATGTCTTACTAGTGTTGATTCTGCTGAATCCATGTCAGAATCAGCAGAGACCTCTAGAGGGGCTTTACCTCTAGCAATTACCTCCTTATGAGATGTTGCAGCTATAATTTTTCTCTGCAAAATAAAATCTTACAATTATTATTTTATTCAAAAATATTGAATTTGAAATCCTTATAACAAGTAAACATTAAAAGTAATTGTTACCTATTGTTCTTCAAGACTAAGACCAATCATTTGATCATTGATTGCAGTTGGAATTTTATCTTGCGAATTTCGTAGAACACTTCATAATAGAAAGCAAGAATATAATTGCAACAAGAGAATACAATCCTGGATTTATCAGATTGATTGGCTTTGCAGGCATGGGAGATATCTGTTTTTATTCTGTTGGACAAATAATTGCACTAATCAAATTGTTGCCCTGCTAGTGTCCACAATAAATATTGAACTTCCCAATACGGAATGTCTATAGATCTTCCCTGTAATACAATCCTGGTGTGAAAAAGTGACGCAAATAAAATAAAGAATTTGTTTGTAATACCTTGTAGAAGAAGGTCTCTTGATGAACGATTAAGAGGAGCTACAATAATAAATAAGAAACATTAGAGCCTTGGGTGGTCGAGTAATGTTAAGAAAAAAGCATTTGAATATAATAAACTTACCATCAACTCTGTACATTGTAATGAGACTCCAAAAAAATTTTGTCTTCATATGTAAGGACAACCTTTGTAATCTGTAGACTTCTTTTCGAATGGTAAACCTGTTAACCGATGTACATCCTCAGGTTCAATTGAGAAATAAATTTGACGACGTCTTGGATGTACAAGGAGAACAAAAAATTTACCATCACTCTCATTGTAAGAGGTGAGAAGGTAATCAAGGATTGCAGTATCAATATCGAATTGGGGCATGTCCACAAACCCAGTAAATTCTGAGTTTTTGAGCCAATCCTTTTGTGTGTCTTTTTCTCTTGAGTAGAGCTATAATCTGTGGGCACATGAGGTTTTTTTATTGAAATTTGGGTGTAGGAATAGATGTGGTGTTGGCCATTGCTGAAATTTGGGAGAAGTTTGAAGATTGGAGAGCTCAGAGCACTAGAAATTTTCATAGAAAAGTGAATAAATGAACCTTGAAGGGGTATTTATAGGGGTCTATATGGTTCAAAGGACACGTGGTAGAAAATTATTGGCTAGCCATGGTGGCCTCCCCAGCTCAAGTTTCAAAATTCTACCCATGTTGGACGGATGACTAAATCATTGATTCATTAGTATCAACCGCCCAACCCTTAGCCACCCAACCATTAGCCGCCCAACCCACCCGACCAACCCTTAACCATCCAACCCACCCGCCCAACCCTTAGCCGTCCAACTCTATATCATCCAACCATTAGCTAACCAACGCTTTTCCATCCATCCCACCCACCCAACCCTTAGCGTCGAACCCCTCAATCATCCAACCCACCCATCCAATGATTAACCTGTCAAACCCTCACCCATCCAACCCTTAGCCATCTAACCCACCCATCCAACCCTTAGCCGTCCAACCCCTCAACCATCCAACACTTAGCCGTCCAACCCCTCGCCCATCCAACCCTTAGCCGTCTAACCCCTTGCCCATCCAATGTTGGGAATTCGGGACTACGAGAATAGTGCTATGATTTAATAACAAACAAAATCATGCACATATGATCTAAACAATTCCCTAAAATCTACAATAGTGGAAGTATAAACTAGAATAATCCAAATAAAAAAAAGTACACACACATAACACAACATGTACCATGGTTCACCCAATGTGGGCCACATCCACCAAAGATAGAGATCTCATATATATAATATAACAAGAGTACAAACAAACTCTTCTCCCCAAATCTCTAAACAAACATCCATGAGTGCACTACAACCGTGCCTCAACACCACTAGCATATCTCACATAACCAGAACTACCGTATCTCCGAATCCGCTACCAAGTTCTCTCGTGGATCTCGCAACAAGACCTCTCACATGGGTCTACCATATGTGCAACTATAACTATGCACCAAGAAGTAAGTTTGTCTCTCCATCACTGCATAACCTGTGTAAACATGAAGACAACCTCCTCTACAATATCTAGATCTACATGGATCAACAATACAATATGATCTCATGGATCTACAATACAAGACTAGATCTACATGGATCTATAATACAAGACTAGATCTACATAGATCTATAATACAATATCTCACCAACATGTGGATCTACAAGAAGAAACACTACCTAATTTACATACTATGCAAGCTATTATAGTGAGACAATAACTATACAAAGAAAATACAGTAGAAGACATTACCCTCTTCTCACCATTTAGATGTACATGCTATTTCCTTCTGTCCATCTCCTCTCCATGGATTGTCTTCATGTAACCTGTTCTTTCTTTCTCTTCTTCTTCTTCATCCTCTCAATCTAGGAGAATCAAGGATCTAATTCAATCCTTCTCTTAATTCTACTTCTAAACCCTAGCTTTCATGCTTATATAGGCATATATAAACTTAGGGCACTTATTCATACAATTACAATCAATAGATCTACTTTAATGCTAAAAATAGATCTAGATTCTCGAGAGTTAAATAAAACACTCCCGCATGTAACTCGATGTCGCTTAGCTTTAACCACCGCTGGTTCCACCTTGAGTGATTGATGTTGGTCATAGGTGACCGATGTCGGTTCCCCCTAACCAATGACAGTTACTATGTTTTCCAGTCACTTTGTAATGCATGCTCCAGTGAAGCTATTTAGCTCCACAACCTAATAATCTCCCACTTGGAGATAAATTGCTGAACCTTTGTACATGTACCTGTATCTATACATCACCATCCTCTACACACCGTGAAGACCATCTATTCTTTCCTTCAACAATTCTCTCAAAAATAAAACTAGGAAGATCAAACCATCTTCTCAAACCAAGAAGATAACAAACTTGTGACTTACCATAGACTTGCATGAAGCTACTACTGATTTGTGATAATTGAGATATCCATACATCAAGCTCCCACTAAATCATAAAACCAAGCCTCTCATGCAACCAAGCCATCATGACTAACACACCTGCAAGAGCTCCCACTCAAAATGAAGTACTAAGCTTCAACTACAACCATAGCCATACATGTAAAACCAACCATGTTCTCCAACCATCTATCCATGTCTCCATATAACCACCAATGCAACTGTCTAAAGATAAGTCAAAATGGAATATGTGAAAGAAAAACAAGATCCTGGTAAAAACAACCCTGAATGAGTTCTACATGCAACAATGGGTGATCAATCCACAAACACCTACATAACTCAAAGAAATCCAAACACTGCAATCAGAAATCCAACCCTACATAAACAACTAGCATGTCCAAGACATTCATTTGTAGATAACATATCTATCAAGGAGTAACATAGTAATCAAGAGGAAATACAAACATCCCCTACTCATGCTCAAGGCATCTAAACTATGCTCATAGGCATCCATGTGTAAATCAAACATCTGCATCATCATAGACTCACAAAATTGAATCTATCCACATGTATAAACTCACCTATACATCCATCCATATCATCAGGCTCTCTAGAAGCGCCAAGTCTCTCACTAACTAACTCCAAAGCAATATATGAATCATGTGCTCATCAATGTCAATAAAAACAACCATGCTAAACCATGCAACTAATACCAAGTGCAAATACCAACATACATGTCATCAACATACTGCACAAACCAACCAAGATGAAAGCAAAACAAGGGCACCATCTAAAAATGGTAAATAAACACTGTTGTTAAACCTGTGACAAAAATGACCATAGTTTCCTAACCGACCCTATTCACTACCCGATCGACCACTTGTTACTGATGATCGACACCACTTAATCCTAACCGACACCGGTCTCTATAACTAGCATTTTCTCTTTTAACCCTTAAAACTCTATAAAATTGCTCTATCATCTTCACCCAACTGAATCTAATAACCCTTAAAACTCTATAAAATTGCTCTATCATCTTCACCCAACTGAATATAACCATCAACTGTAATCCCATAGGGATATCTAGGTAAATGAGAACAATGAGTATTTGGGGATGCCATTGTACCAATCCAATGCGAGATCGGCCAAGTACATAGGAAAAGTGCGAAGCATGAGGTCTTGATCGTGGCAATAAGATAACATGCATTATTAACACATGAAGGTGTTTTTGGGGATCATCATTACTGTTAAATTTGGTGAATTTGGGAAGCTACCAATGAGAGCGATAGGTTTTTATGGGAGCTAATGGATTAATGGGTTTGTTGCAAATTTATTCATAAGAGATTGCAATATTGGGTCTCAAGGTAGCATTTTCAAGGCTATCTAACCTTTTGACTAAGATGTGCATGGGGTCATTTGAAGTGGTTGGATGAGAGGTAAATGGTTGTGGTTGCATGACATGAGAAGTGGTTTGATAGGGCTATTGGTATGCTTGTGAATGAGTGGGTATTTGAGGAATTTTTGATGAGGATGAATGTGGGCCATTGTTTGAGATTGAGGGTTGTTGTAATGGTTGATGTTGAGAAATAGGGATGTGATGTGATTGTTGAGATTGGGTTGGTTGTTGAGGTATATGATGAATGGGATATGAGTGATGATGGGTTGATATTATTGGGGAGGTGGATTAGACACCATGTAATGACAAACACTCGTAGGAGGAAGTTGGGAAGTGATGAAATTTGCATGAATGTGTGATGTGAGGGGTAAAGATTGATTATGTTGTTCAGATATGGGAGGTAATGTTTGGGTTTGTTAAAAGGATTAGATGGGGACACTAGTGATAATAGTGGACGAAGAAGCGATAGGAATGGAATTAGTGATAGTTGTGTTGATGGGAGGTAGATTAGGAGGAATGGGTGTGAATATTTGGGTGGTTTGATGAGGTTGAGGATTGATAGAATAAAATGGATTGAGCTCATGTTGACCATAAGCGAGCTCATTGATGGATCTAGGGAAAAACACACGCAAGTTGTGAAGAAATAAATTGGGTTATTTCAAGGTTGGAATGATAACCATAGATTTTTTGGAGAGGTGGCCAATCAATAGGAATTTGGGTTGACTTCCTAAGAAGTTAATCATGGAGGGATACAAGATTAGTGATGGTTTGTTGTAACTTCCAATAATTTAATCAACTTGTTTAAATGTTGATGTCATTATGAACCAAGGTTGTGTCCTAGCCTGTATGCAGAGAAGGAATATGCAACTCAGTTCTATGGTGGTTCTCTCTTTTGGGGGTTTCAGTTGGTATTGTTCTCTTGTTTCTCTCTACACTATGGAAAGTAAATACAGTTCTAAGCTACTGAAATGAAAGACAAAATTTAGGAAATGCATTTAATCTACTAAAACAACATTGTTGTAATAAAATGCTTTCAAAAGGAAATGCTTAACTGAATTGAAATTCTCACACGAAAGAAATGACAATAAGGGAATATACTAAAGCATGGAAATATAAGACTACATTCAAATAATCATTCAAATCAAGATACTAAAACTTTAACTTATCAAGAATAAAGATTATGCACGAAACACCAATCCTCCAATCTCCTCAGTTGAGTGGGCCCTTTCTCTCCTTCGGGATTGAGGTACTTAACACCAATAGATACTCAAAACAACATAGATTATATTGATTCAAATGATTTCAGAACATACTCCATCATAAGACTGAAAATAACTATCAACTAATATATAAAATTGTATTGAAAAATTACTAACTACGAAACAATTTCAAAGAGGTGTCTTATAGACACAATCAGTTATAGAACATGCCACAATTATAGGAAACATATTTAACTAATAAAACCTCATGAAGTCTCAATGACATCTTGTAATATAGCTAAAAATAGGGTCCTCATTTGTAGGTTGTTATGAGAAAATCCTTCGAATGGCATAGTGGCAAAGGACTCGGTCTCCTTGACTATGACTTGATCAAAATTGGCAAAAAATGTGCTTTATCAACCTACACATGTCATCACATCACTCACAAAGGTAGTTAGTGGGAATTCTATTGGTCATTAGTTCACATGAGACAAGATAAGGAGAAATGCATCAATCTTACTTTGGATACAACTATCTAGAACATCCCCCATGCATTAATTAACATATTTAGGAGAAAAATATAGCTATAGGGATGATATAATAAGTCAATTTATGCACTCATCAATTAGCATCAAGGAGTTCTTTAAAATCCACACTACCTTAAGGGATAATGGGAGGTACACAATCTTCAATGATATACCAGATCGAGGCGTGGCCAACCTAGATGGGATGGATTGATGATGTAGGAAAGGATTGGTCTCATCATGAGCGGTGGTTTGAACAAGAGATTCTGACAAGGCACATTTATGATTAAAGGGTGAACATGGAAGAGGTAAGCTTAGGCATGGATGAGACAATAGCCATAACATAAACTTATTGGGATGAAATAATGGAATATTTTGATGCAATATTTTGTTCCATTTTCCTAGCTAAAAAGCATGTGATAACGGGCATGAAATGAAACAAGAAAACAATAAATATACTAATTAGGGTAAACAAGTCAAGTATGCAATGTTTTATTTATCTTTATCAAATTAGAAAATGTGAAAAAGAAAAAGGGGAATGGATAACGAGGATACCTAGGAAATGGAAATCTAAGGTTGGTTTTGGGTAGTTTTGGATGGGGATTCCTCGATATACCCAAAGGTATGTGAGGCCCGAATTTGTGCAAGATTTATAACACTACCAAAGCACCGCTGAATTTCCTATTGGGTGATGAAATCCAAATTAGGTACACTTGGTATGAGATTGTTTTGATGTGTGAATTTTATTTATGTGTTTGGATGTGTGTAAGGAAATGTGAAATGCAACCAATTAAACCCCTACATACACTATATTTACAAGAAATACTTACAAGAGGTTCATTTTAAGCCCAAAACAAAATATTAAGATTCAATGAGATCAACCGCATAAGGAACGGAAAATGCGATGCGGAAGGAGAATCTAAGACAAAAAGATGAATACCTGGTTTTCACTTTTCCTTTTATCTGAGCTTCAAAATAAAGCAAGCGAAGAGAAAAATCCAAGCAATCCAAAAGCCTAACAAGAATAAGAAAAAACAAATCATATACCTGAAATATTAGTGGAAAATAGAAGAAATATGGGAAATGAAAGAAAATACAAGAGACTAACCTAAAAACATGGTCCCACTGGGCATGCTAGAATGTTGGACTACATTTTCTCTATCTTGTTCATATTAGTGGACTAGATATTAAATAAAACCAAGCAACTCAAACATGCAAGGGTTTAGGGTACCTTAGAAATAAGACGATAACAAATGAATGGGCGCAACGTATATTCCTTGTTACAAGCTTGATGGATCTACACAACAAAGATAACTATAAGGAAATTGGATTAGATGGTAGATGAGGGGGTTAACCGATGAAGTCAGTTCTTAGAAGTGTGAACTTCCTTATGCGAATGTCAACCCCCATATTTGATAAAAGAGGATAAAATAAATGATAAAGGATTGAATAACATGTAGAATATGAAGCCAATCAAAATCAAATTACATAATTGAAAGGAAAGTGCAAATCTGATCTAGATTAACAAAAATGAAATATACCTGGTTGGGTCGATGACGACCCAAGCTACAAATGTCCAAATAATAAAGAATTGGGGTAAATTGGATCAAAATAGTAACTAAAATGCATATTTGAAAAGCTTTGTATGCATATCGGAATATGTTGAAGGTCCATTGTAGAAGTTGATAGTAACATGCATAAAAGATATGAAATGGGGGAAACAAAAAGGATGCAAGAAAAAAATATTTGGATGATTAGGATGGAAATATGGCTCAGTCGACAAAAGGATCAAGTTGAGTTGGCGAATCAAGATGGACAGAATGGATCTGGACTAACAAAATGGTAGTTAGATAGGTCTGAAAAATCGTATGTGGTGGTAGAAATAGATAAACAAACTGTTGTGGATCTAAATGGCGTAATAAGTGACACCACGGAGTTTGGGTTGGCAGTGACTTGACATGGTCGATGATGACCTAGATCGATCTAGGTAAGGCCGAAAGTCAATGGGTTGGATTGACAACCTGCACACAAAATGGATAAAAGAGAAGGTTGGATCTCGAATCTCTAATGACATATGGACTTGCAAAATTTTAATAATTGATAATAAAGAATAACAATGATGCAATAATGGAATAGACCAACACAAGAGTAGGATAAACTCCCAAAGTCTCCACAAATGATGTAAGCAAGCTCAAAGGGACTCCAAGAAAACTAAAACAGCCATAGAGAACCTCAAACACAAAGATAAGGTCTTAAAATGCACAAAAGCTATGATAATTCATCCTTTAGATGGGGGTGTGGATTTATAGGGTTGATGGTGACCTAGGTGGGTCACTGCCAACTACGGGGAACTGTCCATTTGGGCGGTGGGAGGATGCCTAGCTTAAGGCATCAAGCCCATTAGAAGAGGGATTAGAGTTTTGAAAGACTTAGGTGGGTTAGGGTTGTATAGGGAGGTGAAATGGGTAGGTGAGGGATGAAATGGAGTAAATAAAGGCTAAGGGGATCCTAGGGATGAGAAACTAAGGAGTTTAGGGATGATAATCAACCTAGAGAAGAGAAATTGGGGTTGATTAGGATTAATTAGATAATAAGATGAGGATTAGGGGATAATTGAGAATTAATAATAAATTAAAATGGATAGGATAATAGATGGAAAAGATGGGAATATTAAAATAAAAATGGTCCAAATAGGTGACATGGTAAAAAGAAGTTAACGCGGGGTGACAAGGTTAAGCGATACCAAATTTTGGTGTCTACAGCTCAATATGTGGGAGAGAAGAGAATTTAGTAGGCGGGGAGGAGAAACATAGGTAGAAAGAGGTACCATAACATGATCCGCAAGTAAGTCTTTTTCTAAGTCAATAACTTTATAACAAAGAAGAGTAAAGGAATCACATGTATCATATAATAGCTTTTCTTTTAAAGGAGGAATTAAGCCATGACAAAAGATGTATTACATTTCTATATCAATAGGTTAAAAAATTAAATGGTGTATGCGAGAATTAAAGCGTTAAATATAATCTAGAATTTATTTTGTTTTTCCTTGATGCAAATAAGGTAAACACTCATATGTAACTTTAGGCCCATTATTAGAAATGAAATGTCTAAGGAATGCATCCTCCATATCATAATAAGTGCTAATATATCCACTAGGAAAATGAGTATACCACTGAAGAGCAATATCCACAAGACTATGATGGAAATCTTTTAGTAATAACCTATCATTGGAATATGAAGCCATGGCTAATTGAAAAGATTTTAGATGTAGATAAGGATTTCCCATGTCATCAAAACATGAGAAAGTAGGCATAGTGAAACCCTTAGGGAAAACAAAATTGTGAATTTTCTTAGGAATTGGATTTCCAGAAGGGTATTATTATCAACATAAGCATAATAGGATTTTCTCTCTAAGGTAAGGGTATGGAATTTTTTTCAAATCACCAACAACATGCATGAGAGAAAGGATGCATTACTAAGGAATGGGTTGGGTAGTGAGAGGCACGTTGAGAGGTTGAATCTTACCATTATGAGTGATCATAGGGACTTGAGGAGGGGAATGGGATGTGGAGGAAGGGGATGTTTATGAAGGCTTTAGAGGTGTAGTATCTAAGGAGTCAACGGGTGCATGGTCATCATGAATCATAGGATATGCACTATGAGTAGCATTGGTTTCATCATGGTAATCATTAGAAATAATTTTAGAAATAGAAGAGATAAGAGGTATAGATTCACATTAGACATTATTAGTGAAAGAAACATCATCATTAACATGTGCATTATCATTATCATAAACATAATCACTATCATCTGTATTTTCACAGGCAACAAAGGATCTATATTAGTATTATCATTTACCATAGTATAAAGGGGAGAAGATTCACGTCTGCAGCAGGTGGAAGAGAAAAATCATCAAGTGTTTGAATGGGGGAGATAAAGAAAGAGTCAAGACTTGGGAGGTCATTAGGATCATATGATTGGAATGAAAGGAGTTGTTGGATGATATAGGGTTGATACTCAGGATTTTGCATGAAAGCATGAAATTCATATTCTTCACGGATGTTGGAAAAAATTGGTTACATGCTCATAAAGGTCATAGGGTGATCTAGGGATGGGTACCATTTTGTAGCCATGAGGGATGTGGATCCTAGGGCAAGGAGTTTGAGCAAGGAGTGGGTTCACCAAATGATTTAATCTAATTTGTATTAAATCTAATTTCATAGTAACTATTGTAAAAATGATATTCAGATGGCAAGATACAATAATATACAAGCAATAAACATTTAATAATGTAAAAACCCTAAACATACAATGGATGAATGACACTTAGCTGATTTGGTGTGTTCTAAGAGTGATCATGACTTTCTAAGTACTTCATCTAGATGGAAATAATGTCAAAATGGCTCGCAAAGGGTTTTGGAACTCAGAACCTGTGTTAGATAGAAGCGCCCACAGGAGGACAGAGTGCCTCGAGTGATAGTAAATAAATGAAGAATAAAATAACTGAAATAATACCCAAACAACTAAGTAATAAAAATATGAATCCCTAATGCACAAAGAGGGTTGGAAGAGCATTAACTTATTCGAAGATGTTGCGACATTGTGTTGCAGTTGAAACCGACCGAAACAGAATGGAGGAACATCGTATAGAGCTTGCAAAAGTGTAGATCCGACAAATTTGGTTGGATAGGGGCACTGGAGGAAGGATGGGTGCACCTAGGGCGCTCGGATTCTACTTCTAGGTGCCCTAGTATGTGCAGGAGGTATGGAAGTTAATTTCACATGGTCTCCAAATGATGTGAAACCCTCTTTTTTGTCGATGAACTCCGTCGAATATCGATGTGGATCTAGAATGAATAAATCACCTGCAAAACCCCAAACAAAGAATCATACCCTAAAAACTAAATATGAAAATGAAGGGGTCGATTGTCCTCACCGCCACAATGGTGGACATACAACTGAGCATTGCACTACATTTTAGACCCAATATAGTTTTGTGTGTGTGTCCGAAATTGTGCCCTAGGTTTCTCTTGTGAGTGTTACACTTTGTGAGTAGCGAGAAAGTAACTAGACGTAGAATGTAAATAAGGTGTGCATGGAAATAATAGAATCCCTTCCTATTAAGTGTGATACAAAATAACCAACATTTGTCCCTTGTGATGGAGCTAGATGGATGCAAATGGAGCTCTAAATGCCTTAATGGATGTAACATTAGATGGTGATAGATAGTGCTTAGTGCTTGGTCCCTTATTATGATCACATAACTTTATATTTATATGATTCCTTCACTTGAATTTTGTAATTAACCCTAAAAATGCTGACTACCAAAAAGATAAGATGCTCGATGGCTAGAAACGACCAAAAAGTGTGAGTAAAGTATTAAGAGGACTCGGGGTGCTTAGAGGGGACGAGGGTGCCTAGAGTTGGTGTCTGGTGGGCGGTCTAGTCCGTAGAAGATTAAAACTGAAGTGTAAAAAGATAGATTGGGCCAGTAAAGGTGCAAGATCGAAAGTAGTAACAAAAGTAATGAATGATGGCTAAAGACATGGGTTGATTATTACTTTTTGTACTAAGGAACCCTATGAAAAGTAATATGCGATAGAGACTAGATAATTATGCAAAGTGCGTGATTTTGTGTTTATAGTAAGCTTCATAAGAAGAACAAAGATATGAAAGTCTTCTGGACAAAACCACCTAAATGAGAACATGACCACCCCAAGCACTAGTGTCCAAACTGGTTCTAGTGTCCCGATAAAAACTCTCAATCTAGTGTTTTTAGGATCTGATTTTGTCTTCTTTACTTCATTCTTTGTCACTCTAGATTTGTTGTAGGGTTTCAATGTTGCAGCTTGTTACTGTAAAACAAACCCTAGCTACCTACACAAGGCTCAAGCACACATTAGATGAAATAAATAATGCATATGCTTGAGTCGATCGACCTCGTGGTCATCACAATGTAATTGTCACTAAGCATTACACTACATTTTAGACTCAATGTAGCTTTAGTGTGTGCGTGATAGAAATGTGTCCATTAAAGATAGGTTGCCCTTGTGATAGTCACACCAAGATAGCGGGCTATAACTACTTTTCCCCAAGATGAATGTGTGAGATGGAATTTAGAAATTTCCCTTCTTATGCAATGAATGATGCAACCCAAATATAATCCTTGAATATTGCTTTTTTCTAAGTGGTATATAAAAATGATAGCCCATTTACCCCCAACCCCTAATAATAGTAAGTCATGTATATATATGCTTCCCTTGTTTTAATTTCATCATTAGAACTAAAAAGGTTGACCCATAGGGTAAGTGCACAAATTCGAGGGCCAAAAAGTGGACACAAATCCGATTTTAAGTGAAACTCGAGCACGTTATCAGAGACACCCCAAAATTACACTTCTGTTTCCACTTATTCCCATTGTTATCCTAGTGCATCTTATTATTCACCCATTTGTGATTAATTGATTAAATCAATTAATTAATACACATTGTACCCCTTTGGATTAATTAAATTAATCCCATGTATCCTTTGTATCCCTTTAGCTAAATTAATTATTATTTATTAATTAAATAATTAATTAATTAAGTGTGTGCACATCCTAGTCATCTGCCACTTGATCAAACTCCACCTAGACTCCACTTAGACTCCACTTGGACTCCCTATCCTTATCCTAGTTAATTGCACTTCTAGAATCCTAGAAAGGTGGGGGCAATTAAAATGCACGTACAACCACCTTTCTGGATGTAGCTTTTTGCAATTAATTTATTTATTGCCCCGACACTATTGCAACTTCCCACAATGCTATTTTTAGCATATTCATTTATCTGTGTATAACCAACTTTAATTACTTCGCCTCTATAATTTGCATGCTTACCTTCCTTACAAATCCTCTTGAATTTGAAGTACAAAAACTCATTGAATTCTCTGTGTTGATAACATTTACATTATGTATTTAGAGAGTACTCAAGAGCATCCACAATCATTTCTGACATTCATTTGCAAGGTTTCACAGAAGACCCTTATTTGAGGTTTGCATTGTTTGTTTATCTTTCATTCTCAGGTAATTTTTCTTTGTTTACAGTTATAATGCGCTCACGTTATAAGTTTTTATTTTATTAATCTTTACACTTTATTATTTCTTATACTTTAAATTTATTTTAGTAACTATAAGAAGTTAGGGTCACTCTGCACCTTATGGAACTAGTCTCACAACTCCATCTGTCATGGTTTAGAAGATAGTTTTTCAGATTCTAATCTGGTCAGTACATAGGTATTTTTCATGATTCAACATTCAACCTAAAGCTTTTAGGGTTTAAATTATACAATCAATATCTGTTTTGTGAAAGAATATCATCATTGTTTAGGTTTAGGGGTCTTTTTGATTGGTTATTGACATTTGTAGGAGTTTTAGATGTGTCAAAACTATATTTTATAAAGCTCACAACTCCTAAAGGTAGCAATAATTTCTCGAATATATGGACTCATGCAATTCCTTATAACACATAATAAATCAAAACACATATGTAAGTTTTTATCAATTCAAATAATCAAGGGAATGGTCATCACAAGGTCTATGAAAGATTTGAAACATCATGAGGACAATGGGTGCAATTAGAAAAATCATGAGGTCTTCCTCAAGGCTTCCTTCATTCTCTCAGTGTTATCCCTATCCCAAGAATTTCCTCTAGTGCTCTGTTTTGGTCCAACTCTGCCCTGACTAGTTCAATTGGGTTTGTTTCCTCAACTAAGAAGCTTCAAATCTAGGAACCTTTGAATCTATTCCTCTCTTATGAGATAGTCTTATCATTCCATCATGTTCTCAGACAACTAAACCACCTATTTCACTCATCTAGTTGCTCAACATTCATCCAAAGACTCCTCTCACTTTCCTTTACCAAAATTTCCCTTGCATTGCACAAGAGCAAGGTTCACTAGTCACTTCTTGGTTTGTCTACTCTGTAAACTCTTCATGCAAGATAAAAGCATCCCTAAACACCCTTCTCAATCTCAAGGAGGTATGACAAGTTTGTTTAACATAACCTTCCATTATTGCTCCATTCACTATCCACTCTCTTAGACTGGCCTTCCCACTTTCTAGCCCTGTCTGGGTGTTATGTTGATTGTATCTTCAACTTTAAACACATACTAAACAAGTTGAGGGAATTGTAGAGTACCCATTAAGGGTTTCTAGTTGCATTAAGAGTTTTAGGTTTGAACTCCAAAGATAAATACCACTTCCTTCATTAAATTGAGCTAATAATTAGGTCTAGGTTTGTATTTGTTGTTTCTCCCCTAGACTATCACTCACACCTCAACATGCACCCAATGAACCTTCTAATTTTCCTTTGAATCTCCTAATAGACCTCCTTAGCATCATATCTACCAATTTTCAAGCTTTAACCCTAAACCCTAAGCCCTAAGCCTCTCCCCGAACTTTTCTCGTATGATCGCAAAAGATCATGGTTCTGTGTGACCTAAGCCTTAAACCCCGAACCCTAAATCTTAAACCTTGAATCCCAAAACCTAAACCCTATTTTTACCACGTTGAACCCTAAACCTTAAACCCTAACCCATAAACCCTAAATCCTAAACCTTAAGCCCTATACCCTAAAACCTAAACCCTAAACCTTAAGCCCTAAACCCCAAACCTTAAATCCTAAACTATGATCCCTAAGCCCTAAGCCATAAGCCATAAGTCATAAGCCCTAAACCCTTAAACCTAAATCCTAAACCCTAAACACCCAACCCTAAACTGTACACCCTAAACCCTAAACCCTTAACTCTAAACCATGATCCTTGAGCCCCGAGCCCTCAACCCTAAACCCTATTTTTACCACCATGAACCCTAAGCCCTAAGCCCTAAACATCGATCCCTAAACAATATTAATCTCACTCTCACTCTCTTTTCTTCTCACACTCTCACCAACTCTTTCTTTATTCTAAATCAAAATTCAATTTTATAGATGACTCACTAGAGGGCATGGCAACCACAAGGAAATCTAGAGTTTGTTAAAATCCCACTACTCTACAATAGTGATTACAAAGTGAAAAAATCTCTTGATATTCTGTACTACAAGGATCAAAAACCTCATATATTTCCAGTAGGTCTCATGAGAGAGTTCATCTTATTAAATATCAATATTAAGACCATATTTCCTAGTCTCATTCCTAGAACCATCATTGAGTCTTCTTGTACAACTACCTTATTTATGAGAGGTGGGACAAGTAACTAAATGGATATGGCATCTACCTTGTGCCTTGCAATGCATATTACACATCTCTACCAAACCTGTTTCTCCCCACATATAATTGCACTCTTGAATGTCAATTTATTCACACTCTGATTTTTTCCCATTTCTTATATTTCACATTCCTCTCAAAATTCCAACTTGTAATTGAATGAATTATTCAAAAGAGTGTCAAAAACATTTCTTTGTACCAAATTGTTCTTGGATATCTAGAATTTCCCTCCTTCAAAATATCAACAGATGAAAGACATCAAATTGTGATGACTCTCTTTGAATGTTCTACCTAAGAAGCAGATGAACCCTTTTTTAGTTGAATAATCTCTCACAATACTAATAAGAATGGGTAAGACACAGAACAATACAATGAGTGAAATAGTTCCAATGCGATGGGAAAATAAGATAGTTGTATTGGATAACATTTCTTTGTACCGAGTTGTATTGGGTAACATTTCTTTGTACCGAATTGTTCTTGGATATCTATCATTTCCCTCCTTCAAAATATCAACAGATGAAAGGCATCAAATTATGATGACTCTCTTTGAATGTTCTTCCTACGAAGCAGATGAACCCTTTTTAGTTGAATACTCTTTGTCAATACTAATAATAATGGGTAAGACACATAACATTACAATGAGTGAATGGGTAAGCCTAAACCTTGAGCCCTAAACCCTGAGCCCTAAACTGTACACCCTAAACCCTAAAACCTTAACCCTAAACAATAAACCCTAAATCATAATGGCTAAAGCCTAAAACCTAAACACTATTTTTATTACCCGAGAACCCTAAGCCCTAAACAATACACCCTAAAATCTAAACCCTAAACCCTAAACCCTGAGCACTAAACTCTAAACCATAAACTCTAAACCATAAACCATAAACCATGAGCCATAAACCCTAAACCCTAAGCCATAAATCCTAAACCCTAAACCCTAAAACCTAAACCATGAGACCTAAACCTTGAGCCCTAAACCCTCAATCCTAAGCGCTAAATCACAAGCCATAAGACTTAAGCCCTAAACCCTAAGCCATAAGCCTTAAACCCTAAGCCCTAAAACCTAAACCCTAAACCCTAAACCCTCAAACCTGAACCTCAACCCCGAACCTCGATCCCTAAACCCCGAAATCTCAACCCTAAACCCTAAACCCTAAACTCTAAACCCTAAACCATGAGCCCTAAACCATAAACCGTAAACCGTAAACCCCTAAACCTCGAGCCTTAAAACCTAAACCTTAGACCTTAAGCCCCAGTCATAAACCCTAAACCCTAAGCACCGAGCCCTAAACCATAAGCCCTAACCCCTAAACCCTAAACCTTAAAACTTAAACCTTAAGCCATTAACCCTAAACCCCGAGCCCTAAACCCCAAGCCTTAAACCATGAGCCTTAAACCCTAACCCTTAAACCCTAAACTATGAGCCTTAAACCCTAAAACTTGTGCCCTAAACCATAAACCTTGACCTTTAAACCTTAAAACCTAATCCCTAATCCCTAAACCTTAAACCCTAAACCCTAAACCCTAAAATTTAAACCCCGAGCCCTAAAGCCTAAAGCCTAAAGCATAAGCCCTAAAACCCTAAACCCTAAATCCTAAAACATAAGCCCCGATCCCTAAATCGTAAAATGTAAACCCTCAACCCTAAACTATACACCCTAAACCCTAAACCCTAAACCCTAAACCCCAAACCCTTAACTCTAAACCTTGAGCCTTGAACCATGAGCCATGACCCTTAAACCCTAAACCCTAAACCCTATTTTAACCACCCTAAACCCTAAACATTGAGCCCTAAACTTCATGAGCCCTAAATCCTAAACCCTAAACCATGAGCCTTAAACCCTAAACCCTAAACCTCGAACCTTGAGCCCTAAACCCTAAACCCTATACCTTATACCCTAAGCCATAATCAATATTCCTAAATTACCTCCAACACTTCCAAGATTCTCTGACATCACCTCTAGATACTTAATATATTTCTTGAACTCTCCCAGAGGGTGTTTGATTAGCTTAGAATGGCCTTTTTAGGCCTCTAGAGGAAGTTATCTTCCATCAAGTCACACTAAACTCATCAATCATCGTATCCAATCATCCTTGCACATTGAAACAAACTTAAAAAACCTTGTTAATAATTTCTTTTGATCCAGGTTGAGAGTGGTATTGAGGTAGGTTGGCTAGAGGAAGGATGCACCATTGACCAGAAGTGAAAGATGCATTCCCTAAGCTTGTAAAGTAGGTACTCATCCATAGTATGATTTTACCATATTCTAAGACAAAATTAGGGATTCAACTCCATGCTCATGGGAAAATTCATGAGTCCATATATTTGATCAGTTGTCACTACCTTTGGGAGTTGTGAGGTTTGTAAATTCTAATTTTGACACATTTAACACTCCTACAAATGTCAATAACCAATCCAAAAGGCCCCAATACCTAAATAATGACTATATTATTTCCCAAAATAGAAATCGATTGTAAAATTTTAACCCTAAAAGCTTTAAGCTAAATGCTAAAATCTTGAAAAATACCTATGTACTTAAAAGGAATGATAACCAGATCATACCAAGGCAAGAACTCAGATGCTAATCAAACACCATGATCAATAATATGAAAGTAATTTGCCATAATAACTTTACACAAAACCTTTGCAAACAAATGAACAACAATATCATATATTATTATGGAACTCAATGAAATACAATAAGAATGGGCCTTGCTTATATATGCAAGGAATAACAATCTAAGAACCACCAAGGTCGTAGATCAAGCCATAAATCAAGGAAAAACTCGTCATCAAAGTACTAGTCAAGACCATAGATTTAGGAAAGAAGCAAGCATCAAGGATCTAGTTAATACCATAGATCAAGGAAATAACTATACCTAACAACTAGATAATATCCCCTAATATCTAATTAAATAAAAATAAATATCCACACACATAAGTTGGTGAGAATAAATACAATAAAGGTAAATAAAGTACCTAGGTAAACATGAGCTAAGGTAAATACCTACTCTAACAAAGATCGACTGTGTTAGAATATAAAAACCATCTTCTAAACCGTGGCAGATGGAGATGTGGAGACTAGTTCCATAAGGTGCAGAGTGACCCTAACTTCTTATATTTCCTAAAATAAATTTAAAGTATAAGTTTTTCTTTTATTAATATTTATACTTTAAGTAAAAAGGGAGGTGGGTAGTCGACTCATCCCGATCATGCTATTTTTGGTGTGTGTGTGTTCTTCTTGGTTTATCATAGGTTTTTTTAGGATACATTTAATCAACATGAACATAATCATCCACATTAAGTCCTTTAAGAAAAGAACCATGCTTAGATACAAAGCCACGTGGGTCATCTTTTGTTTTTCTAAAAACGAGTTATTTTTGTCTTTTTCTAGTTTTTGGGTCAAATAGGGCGGGTTGTATATTCCAGATATTATCCTAAATCGACATACTATTTGACAGGGTGTTGGAAGGTTTACTTGACTTCTTTTTAAACCCTGGATTATTATTTTGTTTATAGATCATATAGACTATAATCTGACCTAAGTATGTTCAGGTTGTATTGTTATTTTGAAGGTTGCGATTTAGTACACTAAGCTTGGTTCATTTTTGATAAATGTTAAGGGACTTAATGTGGATGATTATGTTCATGGTGATTAAATGTATCCTAAACAAACCTATGATAAACCAGTTCATAAAGGCATTGGGTTTAGGAAAACACTCAAAAATTTGAATCTACATGAAGCCTTTTCAATGGCTTGACTTTCATAGTCCGACATTGGGAAGGTTAATCCAAAGTCCGACACTATGAGGGACGCGGAGATTTTCTATTGGTCATATTTCGCATCGAGCAGAGGAGTAAAAGAAAATACCTACACCGCAAAGAGCGTGGAGCTTTCCTATTGGCTTGTGCTTTATTTGTTTGAGATAAATACAAATTTGAAGACAAATATAGAAGGAATAACTCAATAACAAGTGGCACTATTTTAAAAGGAAATTTTGCAATGTCAGCTTTGATTTTTCCAATGCATACAAAAAGGATGACCTCAAATTAGAATCGATTATGATTTTGTCAATTAGGCCGAGGGATAGTTATGTCAAAATTCCACTTATTCAAGCCATCAAGGATGTACCCATCTACAACAAGTTGGTTAATGATCTATGCATAAAAACCGTAGTAGAAGAGAAAGGATCCATCCATCAGTGCAAGTTATTGGACAACCTGGCCGATATTATGCTTGGAAATTTAGTTTTACTAAAGTATATAGATCTAGGAAGTCCTTTGGTAAACTTTTTTATATTCTCTAATGCTTCATCTTCATTTGCCCAATCGACGCTTACTAAAAATAGTAAGTGGTCCCATAAGCACTCGCTTATAAATATCAAGTTGGTCCATAAGGCGAGAGGAACACAACGAGAAGAAGGAATTCAAGCCGTCATAGCCGATTGAGGTTTGAAAAAGATGACTTGCGGTGAGAAAAACATTGTATTCATGAAATAGGGAGAAAAATAATGTGCACAAAGTTATAATTATTATTCTTCGAGATCCAAAGATGAAAAGAAAGGAAGAGAAAGAATCTAAAAAGAGTCCCTTTTAAAATTACACTTCGGCCTTCTATAGATACATACTTTCAAAGTAGTTATAAAACTATAATCATTATAATGAATTAATAAAAGAAAAACTTATACTTAAACCGTTTATTTTAGTAAATATATCCCTCCCACAAGCACATATACCACATAACAAATAGGAACGTGCTCGGGTTATAAGGCGTTCACATTATAACGCACTCGCATTCCAACTTATGTGGGTTTGAAAATCCTGACCCACAAGCTTGGATTTGCCTTGGATCTCCCACCCTAAGCCTTGGACTGTGTAATCCGTGAATGGATTCGTGTTTTGCAAGAAAACATCAAAATATCACGTGTACACCCCGATATTAAATGTGTTATAACGTAATATTCCAAAAAAATATATACTACGATGTCAAGCTCGGTTTTATCTTGGTGACGATATGCTTCTTTCTAAAATTCGATTAGTTTAAGGCTTTCATCCTTAATTTCTTTTACTAGTGCCTTCTTTTCTTGTCAAAACATATGCATACATTTTTATGATTTTTTCAACAAAATTTCAAAAAAAACCTCTCTTCAAAACTCCATTCTACACACACTTAAAAAAACAAAAATGACTTTTTTTCTCAAAGTTACGGGGTGTACACACAAATTTTTCATTTTTCGAGATGTGTGCACTTTGAAAATTAATTAAAAATTATATATTCATCCAAAAATTATGAAAAATTAGTGGGACCTTGTACATGGTTTTATCTAACTTTCTACCAAAGGGATTTTAAAAATAAATTATATAACTCAAAAAATGGGGGTGGGGAGGGGTGGGGCGCACACACACACAATAGGTTCTTATCTTTTTGACACAAAAATAGACATACTTTGTGTGCGCACCACATTTGACCCTCTTAATCTCCACCATTAAAAAAAGTAGTTTAGAAACTAGATTCCGAGATCTACCGTACTCATTATTATCACTTTGTCAAAATTTGAGCATATGCATGCCGAATTATTAGATGAAGTTCAAGTTTTGCTGATTTTAGGAAAAATGTACCCCTTTTTTACACCCTTTTGCCCCCATTTCCATGCACTTACCCCATAGTGCTTAGTAATAATTTAGGAAAGATAACAAATGATGCGGCATTTTAAACATGAGAGAAAATGGGAGAAGGACAAAAGCGCCCAAAGGGGACAATAGCACTTGGGCGCTCTTGTCCCTATTGGGTGCTAGTGTCTGGGAGGCTCCAAAGATAAAACAAAAAATGCTAAGCTTGGTCACATGTTGTACAATGTCTACAACGTAAAGGTGTAGTTTAAAAAAAGCCAAGGACAAGAGTATAAGAAGATAAAAAATGTAAATACAAAACAAAATATATTTTGTTAATGTCTAGTTTTCTTGCTTATGAATCATGCATATACCGACATACTTAGAGGCATGATGTCAATAATAAGTGCGTGATTTCATGTCTATAGAAAAATGATTGAAAACTAAACTAGGAATTAAAAAAACTCATTTATTTAGTCTATCTAGGTAAGTATTTAACATAAAAAAACTAAACTAACATAACAATTCCCAACCAAGTTGGAAGGGTGGGTTTGGAATCGATGTGTGGAGAATCTTCCATTTACTTGTAAATGCAAGCTTCAAATTTGAGCTCATATTAAAGTATTTATTTCAATTTGATTTGTGTTGTTGATACGACAACTATCTAATTCATGTTGTTAATATGACGTGTTAGAATTTACCTATTGTTACTAATAATAATAATAATAATAATAATTGGTTTTATAGTCCTTGATGCCAAGTGGCCGATTTTTTGGTCTACAATTTGCTTATAACATATGGGGCTACCTTGTACTCATGATATGCATGAGGCACCTAACTATGCTTCAAATACACGCCATACATACCCTACCCCCTACACGATTCAAATTTATGACCTTTGTTTCAATGAAACGCCTATGGTGTAAAAGTGACCTATTTAACAACCAATAATATTCATAACAAAATTTAAACTCAATAACCTTAAAAGTGCATGCCAACGCACCTTGGAATGACAAAAGCGTGGAATCTCACATGGATCTAACCGAGCATAACTTCATGTGGGTCTACCATTTATTGGGGTCGTAGCTAATCAATCCTCTATACCTTTGCTTGTGGAATGTACACACCTTCATGAAAGGCATTGTTACACTTGTTGTATTTGCCTCGCCTTTGTTCTAATTTGGAACAAACCTATAAGAGTAATTAAATATTTCATTAGAAGCCAAACAATTAAATATTTAATGAAGATCGTGCATCTAATCCATATGGGGGGCAAGCTGCCAAGTTGCCAACTCCGTCAACCCTTAATTTCTTCCCTTGGGTAGTTAGGAACCATTGCTCTACATGATGTGTCACTTTAAATTTAGTTGAACCTTATTGACAATCAATTACATGGTGACAAATCTCAATCAAGAAGAGATGGGTATATGACTAAATCTAACAAATCAAAATAAATTTGTCTTAATGACAATCGATTCACTGAGGTTCTAAATTTGCCTAAAAACATATTTGTGTGTTAGTTCAATGTTTAGTATGGAGGATGATTAAATTTGCAAGTTACAATGATTACACAAATGACCGATTTAATTTCATCGTACAATACATAAATTAAAGCTCGAGAAACATGTGCATGATCATTAGATTTGTGTCGTATCAATGACATCCATCCGATTCATGTTGTTGATGTGACTATTAGTATTTACCCACCTTTTTTAAATTTAAAAGACGCCTATCAATATAATTATAAAGCAAAGACATCCAATTAACACACAAACACCTCAAACATGTATTAGTGAAAGAAAAAAATAACTTCTCACCCTTCTCACCCCCACCACCCCAAGTTGGCAAGTTTCTATCAATTGGGATATCAACATTGTGTGAACCGAACTTGTGCTTTTATTTCATTAATCATCAGCTAACATGATGAGAGCTTTCGAACCACCTCCGCGAAGGTGTCTCAAATTAGCTTGGAACTCACTCACATTGTTTTGTTTTTGAAGTTAATAATATTGTTAACACGTTGCTTTATCACAAATGCACTCTTCCTCTTTCCTTTCCTTTTCTGTTCTTTTTGTTTGTCCCTTTTCCTTCTAGTTAAAACTTCAAAAAAATAGACACCCCTGTCCGAATTCAACCAAGTATGTTGATACAACAGTGAGCAGAACAGAGAGAAGAACGAAAAGAAATACCCAATTCAATCTATGTACAGAGGCCGCAGGGATACATCATATTCGAGAGGAGGTTTCTTTTCTGATAATAAACTTTTTTTTTTTTTTTGGTTAATCAAGATCTAGCAATGTCAACCATCATAACAGTGCTCTGCATTTCAATTCTGGTAGTGGGTGTTGCCTCAGCTAAGAGTGCAGGTAATACTTCATATGGATCCATTTTCCTTTCCGCTTTTTAAACATACTTTATTGTTATTTTGGATGAAGCTGTGCTTGCTCGTTTCTATTGACAAAGAAATGTCTATTAATCAGTTTGGTTTATTGTTTTTTTCTAATGAAAACTGTGCTGGTTTCTTTCTGTATATCTGTTTGCGAAGTAAAATGTATCATATGAGAGTTGGGTTTTGGTGAATCAATCAGCTTTAGGAATGGAGAGACTTCTAGTGGGCCAAATCCACAATGTGCATTGTTATTTGGGAAAAATGGGAGAGATAAATGATCACTGTAACCTAGATTTTAGAAAGAACAGTGTGAAAGTGTATACCGTCAAAAATACATTTTGTTTTTAAACATAGTATGAAGTGCTTCTGGGTAGATTGCATTTTTTTAATAGATCTAAGCTTTAATATGCATGGTAGAATGTAAGATTTATCGTTTGAAAGTGAGACACAGTATAATGTCATCCCGCAATGCGCATTTGGGTAGGAATATATGGGAAACGCAGATCCCACAGGGGTTGTTAGGATGAACAATAATATTCAGGGGATACTCTATGCAACCTTCTTAACGGCCCACATCAATGGTGCTGGGTTTTCCCATGAATTGGCAACCTTGATGGGGTGGAGTGGGGGAAGGAAATTTTGAAGGCTGAGTGAGTTGCTCCTAGGATTCAGATGTATGGGATTGTGAACCTTCAGATCTGTAATGTATGCCCAGTGCCCACCTTATTTGATATAACAGGTAATCTAGGTTATGGATTCCAAATCACAGTCACCAGGAAACTCCATGGGGATTATGACCCATACCCGTTCCCATCCCCGTACCCTTATTCATTTACCCCCATATCTGACTTGTAACGGTGTCCCCATCCCTGTACACATACCTCCACGTCTCCAGGTGGCTATGCAAAATCGTAAGGTTCGTAACACCAATCCTGTAGAGGAGGCTTGTTGGTTGGGGTGTCTTCTGATTCATAGCTGTTAACATCACCCACCCACCTTGTCTATGCTGTAAGGTTTCAACTTTCATCCATATTGCCTACTTAGACCCTTTTGGTCTGTTGGACCCCATTGCAATGTTTTTAACTATGTGTGCTCTATAATCTAGGGATCTTTGTTATTTGATAAGGCATGCAAATCAAATTATTTGTTCGGAGTAGTTGCTGTTGTGTATAGTGGTTGTTAGCTATCTTGTACTCGGTTTATATACTTTTCTAAGTTGCACATTGCAGGAGGTTGAACTTTCCAACTTCAACCTTGCTTCATATCTTGTAATTTGCATATCCTTTCATTCAACAGTGTTTGTGAAGTTCATCAGCCCATCTTGCAATGAATGTTATATGAACTAGTTCTTGACAAAGTCACACTACTATGACCCAAGAATGGCCCGCAAGCCAAAGAGTAAGAGCTGACTTGGCACTCTGCAAACAGTCTGAAATTTTGGCATATCCAAATCCATAAAATATTAGAAATTTCAAATTTCACAAGGGATTTTTCTTTCCATGACAAATCGACTTCATAGGCATCAGATCAGACATAACAATTTTCAATTGTGTTTGTACCATGTAGTTTCCAATAGCCCTCCTCCAGCAAGTTTTTGTGTACACATTTCTTCGGTGCTGCCTGTTTAGTTTTCCTTGATTCGCCTAGTTTTGAGAAAAATTGGCTATTTTGACCGAGTATGACAAAGAACAAGTCAAACAAACTAGTAGGCCACTTAGTAAGAGTAGAATGTTTTATATTTTGCAAATGCTCATTCCTTGTTCCTTGTTATACATCTCAGTTAAGTATATGAAGAGGTGAAATCAAGCATAAGTTACTTTTACAAGACCCACTTTTGAAGAAGGGATGGTCAGCTGATCTCAAAACTTCACATCTTCCTGGCTCCCCTTCTTATTAAAACGTGAATAGTATTTGATTTTATTCTGTATTTGTTTCAGTTATTGTCTCATTTTGGAAACAATGCCTATGACCTCCCTCTTTGATTGAAATGGCTATAAGCTTGACATGTCTCTGAAAGATTCTGTTGGACCACGATTGCCGTTAGACCAAAACCCATAGGTTTTAGTCTCCGCTACAATCGCCAGAGTTAGGATCTACGAGAGGCGGTTAGTCCATGTCACGAAACTCGCGGGGAGCGCTGCACACACATGCCAACAGATTCAAATTCTTAGCAGCCAGGTTAAAGTAGATTGAGAGTTGCATTTGAGGTCATCTGCTTAACACTTTAAAAGATGAATACGTAGAGAAAACTTTACTATTTAATTACTTGGTAAAATTTGGCCTAAGGTCTTGAAAATTTAGGAAATAATTATTGTTTACAAACAGTCCATTTATAGGATTCTATTTCCTAGTTCCCAGAGACTTCCCTATTCTAGATAAGTAGAGGTGCTGTCTTTACAGTTTTATCAAGTTCATAACTGTAGAGATTCTGTTTGGATGATCAGGTGTTGGTTTAAATGGAATGGAGAAAGATGTAGTTCTCCTAAATATTGTCTTTCATTGCTTGTGAATTTTATGTCATTGTGATCTGTCTTATCTCACTTTTGACTGTTCGTCTACTCTGCAAGCAGTTTAGGACATAGTTGTATGATGTGTGAGAAATGAAAATGTGTAGTACGGAAAATCTGTAAGCAACGGGAACAGGCTTAAAAAATGATAGTGGTATTGTTTCATCGTGAAAAATAATTATGAAGAATGCTAAAGAAAACTTGTGTCATTCATATTGAGATTGAGTCAGTTTTAGTCTTGACTGCACATGGAATCTCTTACCCTCAGATAAAAATCCTTTATACAAGCTGCTATATTATCTTCAAGGGGAGGAAAAAGACTGGAGTATAGAAAGATGCCTGTTGAACAGGACTGCATAAATTCTCAGCGTGCTTATTCTTAGACAAAAGAAATGCCTCAAACAAAAGTACAATTTTTTTTTATACGAGGACTAAATTTCCTATCACAAAAAAATGTTTGGATTTATCAACGAGACACTGTTTTCTCTTCTTATCTAGTTGATATTCTACATCATGTTTTCTCAGACTTTCCTTTGCCCATTTAAGTTTTTAACCTTTGGGGACCTATATTCCTATGGCAGGTTCATTTTTCTGCACTCTCTCCTTGATAATGACAGGAATGGAATTTGTGCCCTTGTTTTGAAAATTCTGACATGACATTTGCAGTCTGTGTTGATGTTATCCACCAAGCAGCTAATTGTCCATTACTTCGCCTAAACCATAATTTTTTTCTAACCACCGGCCTTTTTAAGCATGCTTAAATTATGCCTCTCTTTTGATGCGACATTGGTATGTAAATATCCCATAAGGGGCACATCTTTACAACATCATTTATGCTGAATGCCCAATTGTCCTTTTGTTTTGATATCTACGAACATCTGCAATCGATGAATTCAAATTGTTTTATTGTAAAATAATGTGGAATTTTTTTCATGCATATGATTTGATGTAGTGAGCTGAGCAGTTTCTTTCAATGTTGGGTAGTCATGTTAAACGGTTGTGGGGCATTTTGATATCAAAACCTTAATGGTGGTCAGACCGATATTCTTCAATATCTAAAGTTATTAAACTTATTTGTAATTATGATATGTATCTGATGTATGACGTTAGATGAAAGTGTAATGCTTAGAAGTCGCTACTTTTTTTATGATTTTTGAAATTTGAAAAACAGATTGTTAAGAGGACAAACGTACGGTCATTTAGAGTGGCTGCCTGCATTCTGTTGCAATATATTCATTTGGCATGTATGGGCTGAATTTGTGATTGTAGACTATTTGTATTCATTTGAAGCTTTCAGTAAAACCACCTTCATCATTTTGACTTGGCAGACAATCCTGCTGATGCACTAGTCGATGTAATAAATAACAATCGGACTGCTCATGGCTCATCAAGCTTGATTGATAGTCAGGGATTAGCATGTATGGCCTTGCAGTACATTAAAGCCTATCAAGGTAAATGCGACGAGGTTGGTCCCGATGGAAAAAGCCTGCGGATTCGGCCTTCGCTGAAATGTTTGCACCCAACTGTGGGGTGGAAGTGTCAACATTAGGCCCTATTTCAGGCCGCTTATTGGCGTGTCAGTCAAAGTATGTTAAACCTGCAGAAGCCTTCTCTAAGGTTCTCATTGGAAATGAGAAGAGCCTTGCTCTTCTATATAATAAGAACCATACTGAAGTTGGTGTAGGTGTTCAAGGAACTGATGGAGGGGCTCCATTCTTTTGGTGTGTTCTATTTAGCAGCGAAACCCAAAAACATCCTTCAAACTCCAAGGAGGTACCGCCATAAAGCAGAGGCCTGGATGCTTCAGCGGAACCAACGACCCCTGCAGTTCCTCAACAAGGTCTGGGCACTTCTCCATTTTAATGGCATCGATTCTTCTTATTCTCACAGGTGCTTTCATTTCTGTGTCCTGAACAACATCAGTTATTCCAAATTCAAATACTTGTTATCGAGTCCTCAATCATTACACACCATTTAATGTAATTGCATTTATTCACATTCTTTGCAATTTCTCCAATGATTGTAGCCATAAATTTGTCATATAGCATCAATCCAGATAAAACAGTGTACTGGGGAATGAATTCTGTTCAAGCCAGTTATCATTGGAATTCGAGTTGAATAGTAGGTAGGATCTTCGAGCACTTATGTTCTTCACATTAAGTGCAAAATACAATCTGATTATTTTCTCCTTCAGAAACAATTCATGAGACGCTAAGAGATATTGAAACTTCCTTTTGTTCTTCTGTTTATATCTATTTAAGAGGATAAAAGCTTCTATGCAAGTTATCCAGCAAAGCTTCGCAAATGTCTTATGCCTTCCAGTAAAAATCTAGATCTAAAATCTATTTCTGATAGTACACATTCATTCAATTTTTTTTGTTACATCACCCTCTGAAGATGAATCATCACAAAAAAATCATTAGCATATCAAGTATTCTATAGTCTTTATTGCTTTGATTGTATGTTGGATCTTGATATACCATAAGGAGAATTTGGAGGAAATTAAATGCAGATCATGGAAAAATATTAATTATTATGAAGGTGGAGAATTGATTCTTTTATGCCATGTCTTTTCTAATTCTGATTTGGCAGAGATCTCAATAATTATTATGAAGGCTGAAAATTGACTCTTTTATGGCATGGATTTTCTGACTTGGAAGGGATCCTAGTGCTGTTGATCTCTGAAAATATATGAAATGAGTCTACATCAGGTATCTCAAGTGGTGGACTTTTGGGCCTCACTTGAATAAACAAACCCAGAAACCAACTGCCCTCCAACAGAAATCCCATTGATTACATGGTGGATTTCTAAGAGGAGATAGTCTTTGCATGGTGGTGAAAGAATAGTAAAATGGAATTTGATAATATGTACATACGTAGAAAATTATACAATTGAAAGTGTGTTTGTTTTCTGCTGTTATAGTACTGCTAGTTAATGAAAAACTGTTTGTGGCAAGGCAAACTTTTTTTTTCTATGGGCAACAAGTTTGATCTGAAGTTTAATTAGGAATTCCGTGGGCAATACGCTAATTTGAAGAAATTTAATTTGTTAGAAGCAATGAACTAAGTCATAGAAATGGACGCAGCAAATAGTAATACACCACAATGTAAATGATGTTTTATTGAAACCAAAAGTTGTATACAAGAGGTGGAAATCTAGGAGAAGAGATGTGAGGCTACAATAGGTCACAATTTTTCAAAAGAGATGTGAGGCTACAATAGGTGACAATTATTCAAAAGAGATGTGAAGCTATAATATTCTAATTTTTATATTTGAATGTCAATTCCTTGATATCTAATTTTATCAGAAACGAACATCTACAAATAAAATTGAAGTGATTCAACTTGGAATTCGATCAGTTTCATGTACATAATTGCCAAACATTTGTTTTCAAATTCACTTGTAGTCTATTCAAGAACCTCTTAAACACCCATACAAACATCTTTCCATTCTATGTTTCTAAGTTTGCACCCCTACGACGGTATCATGGTCTTGTGGATGATTTTGTACACAATATTGTCTCTTGGAAATTATAGTCCCTGATACCATCCATCCTTACATGATACCATCTTTGGCTCTCTTAATGGCTAGTTTTTCTAAATGGGCAGCTCCATAAGTTTTTACAAGTAGGCAAACCCTTGGAGATCACTTCAAAGGCTTTACATTCAAGAAGTAGCCTTAGAGCAATTCATGAGCCAAAATTTGAAATATCAAGATCAAAGTTGCATGCGCCAAGTGTAGCATCATCATCCATCACATTGTCAAAATCGCATTAATATAGGACTATGAGAAAACTGCATGTTGTTTGAGCCCTCTTTGGAGTAGTGGTATATAGGCAACACTTAGCGATTATGGGAGTGTGTGGAGGTCGCTCCAACCCAAATAGCTAACCTTTCTTTAAGATGTTTTGTGATCAAGCACATATTATTAAGGTGGACAAAGAAGGGCCCAATTTTGTACCATTGCATCTTAGTGCACATGCAAACTGCAAGATCCAAAAGTAAAAACAAGTGAATTTGCATAAGAAAATTTAGATGATGTAAAACCCTCCAAGATAGGATTGCAGCCCCAAGACATTGTCGTGCATGATATCGACTCACAACCAAGATTGTTGACAATATTGTCTAGATTCTCATGATTCCATCCTAAACAAAGTTTTGTGATCTATTGATGATTGGCCCCTAAGCCTATTTTTACCCTTTGTGACACTCTTGTACACAATCATATTGTAGAAACATGTCGATTGTTCCATTCTACTTGTGTTGTACTTAGTACTAGTTTTAGATTGTCTTACATGCACATTTATTGCATTTAAGATCTATTTAGGATTGTTTAAATCCAACCATGGAATTATTTCAATCTTATTGATAAAGATCCTAATACATCAAAATAACATCAATCTTCACAAAACACAAAGAGAGCTTTATTATGATCTAATCTGACTAAAATAGAATGTTATGGCAAGATTTGCCTATAAATATCTCCCTCTTATTTGGAGAAGAGAATCTCTCCTAATGATTTGATTCTCTCATTTATTGTTGATAATTAAAATGGAATATTTGTTCTTCCTTATTTTACACAAACGTCTCAAAAACAAAGTACCTAAGAAAATATCTATTATGATATGAACATAGTTTTTAATTATTGTATACATTAAGTGCAAAATAGTTTTAACATTATTGTGAACCCACATATTATCGAATACCAACCTCTAGAGTTTTCCCTAACCCTATTAGTGTTTCATTTATTCACTTTTAGGGTTTTATTCCATATTTTAGGGCTTCTTGGATTGTTGTCTGGATCATTCCTCCCTAATTCAAAAGCAATGGTCCCCATTATGCCAAGGAGTCCTATTAAGTGTGGAAACTGTTTCTTGATCTGGTACTCAGTGAGCAACTCACCTTGGTGAGTGAACTTTCCTTTATGATCATCTCGATAGAGCTGAATAGGACATCCTTTGGTGGTCTTGGTCCAAGTGTCCACAATATGATCTTCTTCATCGAAGAAAAACTTTCTGGGTTGAGTTTAGAGATGTCCAACTGTTCTACTATGACTAAGGTGTCCAACAAAGGTGTGATATGGTTTGAGGAGGTTGACATTGAAGATAAAGCATAACCCAAGGTAGGGTGGAAGATTCAACTTGAAAGCATTTTTTCCTACTTTCTTGGTGATAGTGTAGGGACCATACCATAGAGGTCGAATTTTCCTATGTGGACCTGCAAGTCTTTCCTTTTGAAGCCGCAACTAGACCTTATCACCAACCTTGAAATGATGTGGAACCTTATGTTGATCATGACGTTGTTTATACTTTCCATTCATCTTCTGTAAAATATCATGGACATGTTGCTGAGTGTATTGGATCTGTTCAACAAACCTTGTTGCCTTTTCTCGCTTTAGTTCTTCCATGAGGCGTGTATTCCATTATATGCACCAAAATGCATACATCAATGGGTGCCATAGGTTGGAATCCATAACAAACTTGAAATGGATTGTGCTTGGTGGAGCTATGCAGGGCTCAATTGTATCCATGTGTATGTAGGGAATAATCTCATCCCATATGTGGGTGTTTGGAGTGATACATACAAATCATGTGGACAATTAGGTGGTTCACCACCTCTGTCTGTCTCGTTAGTCTGTGTGGGTGGAAGGTTGTGGACTTCATCAACTTAGTGTCCATCATTTCCCATAGGGTGGACCAAAAGATGCTCAAGAACTTGTTGTCCCTATAAGAAATGATAGACTTGGGAAGCCCAAAGGTGATCCATACATGACTAAAATAGAGTTTAGCAATGTCTTCAACATAAATAGTCTTCTTACAAGTAATCATTATAGCCATTTTAGAAAATCAATCAACTACAACAAAAACACAATCATTTCCATGTTTTGAAGAGGAAGTCCATTGAGATGGAGGCCCAAGGCTTGGTTGGTTCCAAAAATGGCTTATACAATCCTTGTTTCTTATTAGATGGTTTGGCAATTGCACAAGGGGTGCAAGATTTGATGTACTTAACCACATCATTCTATAGATTGTGCCTAAAAGTGCTTTTGAAATATTGCCAGTGTTTTGTCCACACCAAAGTGTCCAAATGTCTTGCTAAAGTGTGCCTCCCATATCATCTTCTTGTTGTTCAACAGTTAGAACACAAATGTGTCCCATGTGGCAAAGGAGGTTATCCTGTAGATAGAAATCGGGGACATGCTTGCCTCCTCGGAGGGCTTGATATGTATCAAAAAAGTTAAGATCTATCTCATACAAAGTGCACCAACTAGAAGTCTCATGTCCACAAAGGTCAAGGATAGTTGTGAGGGTTGCAATTGGAGGGTGGCTCGGAAATCTGTTATTGAATTGGCACTTCCCTTCTTGTGTTTTATTATCAAGTGGAATTATTGCAGGTATGTGGCCCACTTTTGGTGTCTTTCATTCCTTAGCTTGCTCTATGTTTGAAGGAACTCGATGGCATGTGGTCTGTGTGGATGATTGTCTCCTTCCCCAAAATGTAGTGTTTTCATTGCTTGCAAGGCTTAGATGATGGCATAAAGATCCTTATCATGTGTTGGGTACTTTAGATTGTGTCATTGAATGTTTCACTATGATATCCAACAGAGGTGGCCATGTTATATGATAACAACTCCCATGGTGTACTCAGATGCATCCATCATCAATTTGAAAGGTTGATGTAAGTTAGGTAAGGAGAGAACAAGGGTTGAGCATAATATTTCTTTCAAAATTTCAATGCTCTTTGTTGCACCTCCCCCATCGGAATGTAGCCTTGTTTCCTCCTTTAGTCACTTGGTTCAGTGGCCAAGAAATATGTGAAAATCCCAAGACAAATCAACGATAGAAATTGGAAAGACCTAAGAAGCTACAAAGTTTTGTAAGAGTATTTGGAGTAGGCCATTTCGAATATATCTTCTTTGGGTCAATATGGACTCTTTCATCCACAATGTATTCTAGGTACTGAACCTTCCTCATCCCAAATGTGCATTTTTCTAGATTTGCATACATCCTTGCACTTTTGAAGGGTTTGAAGTACTTCTCAAACATGTTGTAGATGTTGCTCCCACGTATGACTATAGATGAGTATATCATCTAAGTAGACAACCACGAAGGAGTTGGTGTAGGGCGCATGATCTCATCCATCATCCTCATGAATGTCACATGAGCATTAGTTAGGTCGAAAGGCATTACCAACCATTCGAATAGACCTTCTCGAAATTTAAATGCAGTCTTATCGACATTTGTGGGCTAAATGGGAATTTGGTGATAGCCAGACTTGAGATGAGTTTTGGTGAAGAATTTTGCACCATGAAGTTGGTCTAGAAATCATCAATCCTTGGAAGGGGGTAGCGAATTTTCACAATAATTTTTTTCAAGGCCCGAGATAGTCAATATACAAAGTCTCTAGGTTTCATCTTTCTTTAGTTCCAAGACATTTAGACTTCGACAGGGTGAAGAGCTCAACCTAATGTGTCCCTTTTGAATCAACTCTTGAGCTTCCTCTTGATCTCATCATTTTCAAGGACCGACCTGCGATACACAAGACTATTGGGTAAAGGAGAGCCCAAGACCAAATCAATAACATGTTTTACCTCACACTAAAGTGGCACTCTTGTGGGTGACTGGAATAGATCATCATACTCAACTATGATTTGGTTCATCTGCTTCTTTTGTTACTTGAATGTGTGGTCAAGGTGGAAACACCAACTTTATTGGTGGTTTGAGGCTTGATCATCAAGATGATGAACTACTTTGTTTTCCCCACTAGCTTATTAAATTGCTTGGCACTGATGAGGGAAACAAAGTTGGAGGGGATGACCTCAAAGATCCGATAGCACTAACTCCCAATGTTAATGCTGACCCTTCAGGTCATGACTCATAGATGTCATATCTTTCCCACATGAATGTATGGCCCAGAGCACATCACAAACATCTAATGGAACAACATCACAGATGGTTTCATCGTGGAAGGAATTTATTGCATATGGTAGGAGACATTGTTGTGTGACATATAGATCTCTTCCGGGTTCAACCACTCGATACTATATGGCTATGGATGTGACTTTACAAGTAAGTTCAAACTTTTCAAACTTAACAAAACATTAAATTCTTTTGACTTCCACTATCAAGAATAAAATGAAGAGGCTTTCCCATTATCCAAAACTTGGAGTTCTTTATTTTGCGATCCATGAATTACAATGATCACATCCAGTTCAACATCTACAATTTCATCTTCTTCATCTTTGACCTCGGGGTGTGTCATAGGTGGAGTAGTGGGTGCTAAAGATGGTGACTTGGAAAGTAAGGACTTGATGGCTTGACATTCATCCCTGGAATGACGATTAGTCTTATGGAGGTCGCACCACTTCCCTGTCTTCTCCTTGTGTTGTTTATTTCCTTGTGACTCCTTATGTTTCTAACTCTGACCTCGGGTTTGACCTTCCTTATCATTTTCCCCCTTAGAGGTTGGTTCTTTGTATTTCTCTTTCTATGATTTTATTCAATCTTGATCGCGAACTTATACGCCTCTCGAGGGTATGAAATTTAAAGAGGTCCATGTCCTCTCTGTATGTACCATTGTAGGCCATTGTGATACTTAAGGATCTTGTGATGCTTTGCTCTATGTCTTGAATGCCCAATCTTGCTAAAAAGAATGAAAAGTATCAATATAATCTTGAACTGATTGGTCCTTATCTTGGAAAATTTGTTGCCACCATATGTATAGATCATCATAGGCTCTAATAGGGTAGTATTCTTCCTTTATGACATCCACAAAATCATCCCATGTGGGTTCCTCTTCAATGCACAATTCGTCCTTATTGAGTCCATTCTTGTATACCCCCACCAAGTTTTGACAAAAAGTGATGATTTCAAAAGAGCAAATGTTATTTTCTCTTTGTCAGTGAACTTATTGACAAAAAATAAGATAATTGGTCCAACCATTTTTCTATTGCATAAGAATTTATTTTACCCTAAAAATAAGAATATCAAAATTTATTTGAACCTTAAAGGGTGCCGGGGCATTGAAGGGATGATTGTAGAGGAGGCATGATTTCCCATTTGTAATTGTTGAAGGATCTGGGTGAATAGTTGTAAAATTTGATCCTTTTGCTCTATGAGAGCTTCATTCACCATTCACTTGAGAGGATCATTTTCCTCGGTGTTGTCTTCCATTTGAGGTCACCTACAACAAGCAATCAAGTATTCTAAAGGATCTTGTGTGGAGTACCCAAGCTTCTTATATCCCGACCTCGTTCTGGGAATCATACACTCTCAAGAAAACTTCGCTCTGATACCACCGATCCAAAACTTGGGGGTTTGGGATTAAAGGACATAATAACAATTGTGCTAGATGTAAATAGTAAAGCTATCTTTGAAAAGAGATGTATATTGTTCAAAAGATAGATTACAATAGTTATCTCTATAAGGAGATGTGTCCTTCCCTTTTGGGTTACATATACTTATATACCTAATTATAGAAATATGAAGAGACATATAGAAGAATGTGGAAGGTCACCAATCTCGAGGGAGATGAGGTGGTTCACATTCCATGAATTACATATGCGAAAATTTCACGAAATTACTATTTTTAGACAACACTACAAAAATTGCATTTTGAGGCCTTTAGAAGTGGATTTCGGGGGTCAAACTTTTCCGAATGAAGTTTGCACCCTTGAACATATGCTACCTATTCCAGGCTTTCCGACGCATTTTGAACGGAATCAATGGGAGCTACAGTGCAAAAGTTATGACTCCTAGAATTTTCCCCACTAGTATTACTTCTTGGATTGTTGTCCGGCTCACTAATCTAAACCCTTTTGTGGTTAGATTATCATTACTACATCCTTTCTTCATGCTTATATGCTTACATTTTATGCCACTTAAGAGAGATATATTCCTTCCACTTATACGATGAATTACTAGGTCGAGTAGTACTATTGTAGATCACTTTTAAATACCTTTAACTCAACGTTATGTTTGTTTGAAAAAAATGTCAAACATTGATGAATCACATGCTTCTTCCATGGATACAAATGCTAATAATGATAAAATTACCATGTTTTCACTTGTGTTGATCTTATTTGTTGAAAGTGCAAAAGGGTGTATGATACCTAACAAGTTCTTATTATGACTATCTTAAATAAAGTAACATAATATCTTAGGTTACACCATTAGGAGTTAGATGCAATGTTATATGTCACTAGGCAAGAAAAAAATGATACTTAAGGAAATTGTGTTTGAGGAAGCACATAATAAACCTTTGAATGATATTAATCCATATTAAAAAGACTCCCAAAGCGCATTAGGTTTACCAATCAACATTTATATTACACGTACTCATGTGTCTACACCATTGATTTTGGAAGTGATGCTTGCACTTAATGTTCCTATTATGATGGTTCCTTAACTCACATGTACAACCTCTTATCTCTATGATTATCCTTATATGGCCTACACCTTCAAGTATGCCTCTAAGACCCACTTTTATGGAAACACCTCTAGTACAACACAATGTTGCAAAGTTCTTTGCATCTTGCTACAAATCCTAACCTAGACGTGTATGCACAAAAATCATAGACATTAAAGCACATCTTGCACAAATTCAACAAGGGTCTAATAGAAAAAGTCAAACAAAAATCTTCTCCATGTTGGCACTCCTTTGGCTCATGAAATTGTTAATTATCCTCCACCTCTTGGGTTTTGTAGCACCCAAGCTACATTCATTAGCAAGGGTGATCCCAAACAACTCCTAAGGAAATTTTGTTCGTCATGCCTAGATTATGTGGATAATGATAGATTATTAACCAAGATTTTCTCAAGGAGCCATAAAGAATATACTTTGAATTGGTTTTACACTTCCTCAAGGGTCAATACATGCTTAAAACACATTAGCTGATAGTTTCTTGGCCTAATATTCAATCAACATTACCCAAGAAGTTTCTTACCGCCCAAATTTCCCAACTTAGATGAAGACCTAGTGAGGTTATTGGCGGTTATGTGCTCTAATATAGGACTTTTCTTTCTCAAATGTCACATGTTCCGAATGATGTTGAATTGCAAGAAGTCTTTATTTCAAGCTTAATATTGTCCTTAAAAACTCGATTGTTTTTGCAATTTCCAATCCTTCAATAATTTTTGTCATATGGTCCATACGGTCAGGCTTCACAAAGTAAAGCTTATTACCACAAACCAACTTAAATATGAGAACAATCCTTCCACATATTCTAGCGCTAAATTTAAAAACAAAGCACCCTTTAACACTAATGTTAATTAGAATAAGAATGAAGCCAAAACAATGGTTAATGTGATCATAACATCATCCAACAAGATTATCCTTTTTACTCCATGGAAAAGGTAATTTACACATGTATCCGAACCCCAACATAAAGTGCTTGAGCAATTACTTGAGTGCAATCTCATTTCTTTACCTCCACCACTAGTGATTAATGCAAAATTATGATCCCAACTTCTATTGTGATTACCATAGGTGCTAAGGAAATTCAACTAACTAATGCTTTTCTACACCATAAAATGTAAGACCTCATTAACAACAACACTATTGAGTTCGATAATAATAATACACGCGATAAACAAATTGGTGGCCACACCTAATACACAACTTAAGATGTTTATAGATCTCTCCCTAACCATTATATATTATAGTAGTGAGACAACTTAGTGATTCGCAGAGGGGATTCGAGATAGGATAGATAGGGCCGGGGGATAGGATAGATAGGCTTCCTATAACTTATGGAACTACTGATTCTCGGAACCCACCACCAGATATGGGATAGATAGGGTACACATGAGGATGGAAAAAAATTCAAGAAGAGTGATGAAGTAAATATAACCTATCATATGAAACCTCCTCTTGTTTAATATGATCCTAAATCTAAGGCCACTCATCATATTGATGGACTCATCCATACATTACCAAATGCAAATATACAATTACACTTATTACGTTTGAGGATCATGATATACCTAATAAGGAGTCTTATAAAAAAACATTTTTCATACATGATATCATTGATTCTGTCTCATACATTATGTTATGATTGAAATGGGTCAACCAAAAATCCTTACACTATGACATTACTCACAAGCCTTGGTACACTCACACTTGATTTGATAGGTATGTGATTTAACATAAATATAATTTATGCTAAACCCTAATATTGCGAGAGTCACATATGATAAGTAAATGTTAAAGTAATTATTTGTCACAAGCAATATGCTAGATAAAGATGAAATCCTAAGTACAAGAGAGAGAGTGAAGGACTTCACCGATTTACATTTGACGTCGGGACTGTGAAGATTGGAGAAACTGATAAACAGGAAAGGAAAATTGTTGCAAATGCTCTAAATAAATTGAAAACTGTAAGAATGAGCCGACACGGGCGCCCGGGAAGAAAAAGGGTGCCTAGATGCTTTGGTGACCTATATTGGGTGCCTACGATTGCATAGATGGTTGGAACTTGATTTTTTGGTGTTGCATAAGTGTCACCGATAGCTAATGTTTTTCACTTGTATGTCGTACCTTGATTATGGAATGTACATGTAACTTTGTAAAGAAATGTTCACATGTAAAACCTTCAAACTACATCAAATCCCAAAAAGAAATATGCAATATGAGGATTTGGAATGACCCCAACGGTCACCCGACAAAGTGAGATTACAACCAAGTGTTGCACTCCATCTTAGAATCCATGTAGTTCTTGTGCATGTGTGAAAGATTGTGTCTAGGAAGCCCTTGTACAAGTGCACGTGATAGTGGGCGATAGTTAGATGTACCAATGTAAATAGATGTGTGGATGGAAAAATGAACTTCCCTTCCTATGAAGTGTATGCAGAAAATGTAGTCCCTTTTCCCTTGAATGAGTTCTAGATGGATGCCTTTGATGCTCTTAGATGCCTTTGGATGTAACCTTAGGTGATGATAATAGATGCTTAAAGTTTGGTCCTTTATTTTGGTCACATAACATTGTATTTATATGATTCCCTTGGTTGAATTTCATAATTGACAATTGGAAGGCCGACCCATAAGAAAATAAGATGCCCAAAAGATAAAAGAGACCCAAAAGAAGCGAGTAAGATAGAAAGAGGTCGGGCGCCCCGGAGGGACAAGCACGCCAAGGCATTGGTATCTGGCTGCTAGGCACTAACATCCGAAATCATAAAAGATGAATAAGTAAAGTTACGTTTCGGTTATTGGGTGTGCAAGATATAATGGAAAATAAGAAACACATATAAAAGGTGAAAGATAGTTGTCAATTACTAGTTTTCTCACTTATGAATCATATGAATGCAAGTATGCTTTTAGGACCTAGAAATGTACCCAAGTGCATGATTTTGTGTCTACATTTTCCCCACTTTATGTTGTTGAGTGAATACTTGATAACATAAAGTAGTTAGAATATGGGTACTGATAACCATGTAGAATGTGATGGCGATAGTGTGCCGAGGAGACAAATGAAAGTGTGAAGTGATAAAAAATGAAGCGCGAAAGCTATGAAAGAGGAAGTGACCCTAGGGGGTGAAGCGTATGTGTTGTCTTGTGTTGTAATCTGTTGTGTTTATTTTTACTTGTGACTACTTCTTTTTATAAGGAAGAACCTACAAAAAGAAGAGCAAAAGCATAGTCAATGTTCCATAAATGATAAATTAGAGAAAAATGTGCATAAGTATGTAAAAAAGTCATAACAATGTGTAAAGGAAAGTGTGCACTGATGCACCTAATGTAGAAGAGTGTAAAGGATGGGAAAAGTATCCTGAAAATTCTTTGAAGAACAAGTTTTTTGGGCGATCTCACGCAAAGAGTGAGTGTTTTGGGCAATATCATGCCAAGAATGAGTTTTTGGGTGATCTCATACCAAGAATGAATTTTTTTGGGCGATCTCACACCAAAAGTGAGTTTTGGGGTGATTTCACACCATGACGAGAAGAGTGTTAAGGAGAGAGATCTAGTGTTACTCTCCTTCCATGACTGCTTCCCGATTTATACACCACTATAGATGGTGTGATCCATATTGTTCCAAGTTGTACCGTATTTAGTTCCGTATTTGAAAATGGAGATAGAATGCGTTCTGATTGTTGGAGGAATGTTTACTGCATCTTGTGAAAAACTGTTGTGTAACTACCAAATCGTGTTGATATGAGAAAGTAATTATATCTGTCCCCGACATAGGTGCCAGTAGAGGTCAAGAGTGCCTGCACTGTGTCTATATCTGGGTCTTTGGAGTCTCATCTTTGAAATGAGGATCCAAATTAGATTTTGGGCCATTTTTCTAACCGTGGACTATTTTGATTACATACTATGCATATATGAATCTAATCTTTGAGTTATTGTATGGTGTGATTGATTCTCTCAATAGATGCCCCCTCATTTAGGGTGCATGTGACATCGTTAGGAGTATGCGGCCCAAAGGAGAGGACTGACGCCGATACAAAATTGTATCTCTGCGGGGGAGGGAATGTGCATGGTAGAAACCAAGGCACATGCAAACAAAGTGGCTAGAAATATGTATTATTAGAAAAAGTGGAAAAAATGCTATAGAAGAAAATGTAAACAAGAAATAGTGTAGATAAAGTAGATCGTGAAAAGCAAGTTTCAAACATGGAGATTTCTCACAATGTCACAAGACAATCAAGGCCAAAGCGGCCAAAAGCATACAAGCGATGAGAAATAAAGACATAGGGCATAGCCCAAAAATAATAACATACAATGGAAATCAATGGAAAACAAGATGTGACAGATAACCACAGTGGCAAATAGTTCCTGTAAGGAAAATGTTGCACATGAAGCACCCATTAGCATGTTAGAAATATAAAGAGTATGTCAAAGTGTGTATAGATCAATGGAAAGTAGTGTGCTAGTAAAAGTAGGAAGTAGTAAATAATGGAACAATAAAACCTGTGATGTATAAGAGTAGAAATGTAGATGCCCCTAGGAGCCTTGGTGGGATTGGTAGGAGGTAAAGTGCCAAGCATGATTCTAGTGCATAAGGATTTGTAGGATGTCCGCATTCACAACTAAGGACCAAGTGAACGCACATGTGTATATAGAAAAGATAAGGATATACTTGAATATTTGACCAACATAGTAAGTAGAGCGCATCATGTAAGTATAAGCAAGCAAGAATAAATATAACTAAGATATGCAATATGCATTGTATGAGTGAAATTGAATGGTATGTAATGTGAATGTAATAGGAACAACATGCCCCCAATGGATGTGTATGAGTATGAGATGAGTTTCATTTATAAACTACCCCTCAAAAATAAATAATGAACCATAGAATAAGAGTGTGTCATCGGAAATGGTTTGAAAGAGATGCTAGAAAGATAGATCATGAATCACAACTCGTAAAATTTAGAAAAGTGAGGTTCCTTTCGGATTTAGATCCTCAGCAATTGAGTATGAACCATGGAACTAGAGTGCATCATAGAGTAATGGTTTGATAATGTGTACTTGAAAAATGTAACATGAAGCACAAATCATAGATTATAGAATAGGATAATATGATGTATGAGAATGGATTCCCATAAAGATGCATCATGAAGCGCAGAGTGAGAAATGTGTAGCGTGTGAGGTTCATGGATGTAATATGACCTCAACAATAAAGTGTGAACCTTAGCACAAGAGTGTGTCATCAGGTAATGACAATAAAAAGTGTATCAAGTTGTATAATGATGCTTAGAAATATTAAATATGAAGTGCAAAGCATAATGATAGACACCTGATGATGTTAGGAGGGTGGAGAGCAGTAAACATGATTCCCCCTATTTGCATGATTACTAGTAAGTTATCCAATGAAAGTGAAGGGAAAGGGCCCTCCATTTGATGTTTGAGGAGATAAAGGCATGTGGCCATGCTCTAAAATCGGTGGTGTATGATACTGACGATGTATATGTGAAGGAATCCTATGTGGTGAACACATATGTGAAGGAAACCTAGGAGGTGATAAGCACCGATGTAAAGGCTGACCGAGGAGGTGATGAACACCTATATGAAGTGGACCCAAGAAGTGTTGAACATTTATATGAAGTGGACCCGGAAGTGATGAACATCTATATGAAGTAGACCCGGCATGATGGAGATGGTGGAATCCTATGTGAATGGGCTTCTGAGTAGGGGAATTAGGACGAGAATATGGACTAGTAGATCGATGAGAACGAGTAGGTCGCGTGCAAATAAGAGAGCTATGAGTAGAATATGCCTTAGTTTGGAGAGGCCCTGGGGACCTAGATGCTCTAATGAGTGCAACGACAACCTCAAAGGAGGTGAGACAATAGAGTGTATGGTGGAACACCTTTGAGAGTGACAACTTGCTTATTGTGAATGAATTTTAGACACAAGTGATTCATGGAAATGATAGCTTGAGTAGCACAAAGCCAAGGAAGACCTAAGAGCATGTCACAACCTTTGATTGAAGGTGCCACAATGAATATGCATGGTGAGAGGCCCAACTGTAACTAGAAGTTTGATGAAGCCATAAGATTTTGGAATTGGATATGAGATTTGAGATAGTGGATAGTTGATAACAACAAGGAGTGCAATAAAGCATGCACCAATAAGAGTCGATGGATTGATCATGGTGTTATTGATAGGATAGGATCTTATAAAAGCATTGATGTGTAGTGTATTAGAAGAAAACGCACCATGATATCCGTGATCGAGAGAATGTGATGAGTGATGGAGATGCATTAGCATTAGAAACTAGAAAATCAAGAGGCCTTGACGAAGGAGGAGGCATAATGTGATATGCATGATTATTTGAAGAATTAATAACTTGTTTTTCATGCTTAGGAAATGGATCCTTAAAGATTTTTGGCTTTTAGTGTCATTGGTCGGCTTAGATGCCACGGGATCGGGAGGTGGATTACATTATTGTCGATAAAATCTTGAATGAGATGCCTAAGTTTGAAACATCAATTAGTGGAATGCCCAAAACATTGATGATAGTCACATCTATCATTTTCATTATAATTGTGACCTTTAGGGTGAGATGGATCAAGATTTAGCACTGGTGGAAGCATAATAAGATTGCTTTCAATAATTTGTGGCAATAGAAGACGCGGAGCATAAGGAAATTTTGTAAATGTACGCTTTGGAGGTTTCCATTGAATCTTTTTAGGAGTAGAGACAACGTTAATAGTAGCTTTTTCTTCAATGGGCTTAGGAGATGGCTTGAAAGTAGATTTTCTTTGAAACCGATTAGAAGATGAAGCTTGATCATGATATTTGAGCTTGCCCATAGATAATATTTTTCTTTCATGTAACTTAAGAGTATGGCATAACTGATCAAATGATGGAGAGGTCTCAAAGATGACACTCTCTTGCAATGGAGACAAAAGACTTTGGACAAAAAGATCTTGCAATTCAGAGTCCACAAGTACATTAGACATCTTAGCTATTTTGTTCTTATATTGTAACATATAATCCACTAGATTCTCATTAGATCCTTTTTTAATTTGTGCAAGTTGAGCATAGGATATTTTATAACCGATATTGATTGAAAATATGCGAGAAAAGCATAAGCTAAATTCATAAATGATGTTACCAAATGGACTGGTAGATTGTAGAACCAACACATAACATAGTCTTGAAGACTTCGAGGAAATAACTTAGCTAATAATGTATGATCATCCGCATAATATAAAAATGGCACATGAAAATATCGAAGATGCTCTTGAGGGTCGAGCCATTGAAGGTGTGTAGTTTAGGAGATCGGGGCACTCCAACCCGGGGCCGATCCAACGCTCGACCCACTAATATAGATATGATCTATATGGGCCGCTCCAACCGGGCGACCCGACTTGATCTCCGAGCAACCTTGATCTCGAAAGGAATTTTGGAGGAAGTGCATAAGTGGAAATGGAGGGTGCGAAAGGAGTGTGAAGGAGTAGGGTGGAAGCAAGAGATGGAGAGACATGTGAAGTAGCTTGTTGCAAATGGAGGATTTGAATTTGTAGATCTTGATATAGAGAAGTTAGGTCTTATGTGCCGAAGAGGAGGAACCAAGTTGTATATTAGAAGCATTGAGATGAAGAAAGGGAGTGATATAGATAAAAATTGAATTAGGAATGGAAATGGATTGGGTGGAGGCCACTGACAATTGAAGAGCAACCTACAAAAGGTGGAAAAGTAATATCTCAAGCGTGTTTAGAGGCAAGTAAAACATGGAAAACATGTGGAATATATGCGGGATTTTTGCGCAATGATTGATGAAAATTAGTAAGCTTATCTAATTGTTCTTGAGCAACATTGGTATCCTCATCATATGATTCTTCACTATCAGATGTTTCAAAGTATTCAATATGAACATTCCTTGAGTTAGCAAAGGGATTATCAGATTCAACCATTGATTTAGAAATCCTACGAGGAAATGGAGGAATCTCTACACACTCAAAAGACCCAAAACCACTAAGTGTAATGGGAATAATAATAAAACCTTAGAAATAAGGTGGGATTCGAGTGTCAGGTTCACCAAATGATTTAACCAAAACATAATTTATGCTAAACCCTAATATTGCACGGTGACATATGATAAATAAATGATAAATTATATATTTGACACAAACAATAAGCTAGATAAATATGAAACCCTACGTGCAAGAGAGAGAGTGAAGGACTTAGCTTATTTATGCTTGATGTCAGGACTTGTGTAGATTGGAGAAAATGATAAATAAGAAAGATAGACTATAAAAAATGCTCCAAATAAATTTCAAACTGCAAGAATGATCTAGGACATGGGTTTTACGGGGTAGGATAGGGCTGCCTAGGCGCTTGTGACCTCTATTGGGTACCTATGACTACGCAAATGGTCGAAACCTATTTTTTTTGGTGTCACACAAGTGTTTTGATAGTCGATGTTGGTCGTTTTATGTCTCACCTTGATCGTGAAATGTACTTATAACCTACAAAGAGATGTTCACTGCAAAACCCTCAAACTACATCAAATCCCAAAAAAGAAAGATGCATATGAGGAGTCGGACCGACCTTGACGGTCACCCGACAAAGTGATTTTACTATCGAGATCATTGCACTACATCTCATACTCCATGTAGTTCTTTTACGTGCATGAAAGAATCATGCCCTAGGAAGCCCTTGTGCAAGTGCACTTGATAATGCGGGTGAGTAGCTAGATGTAACAATGTAAATAGATGTGTGGATGGAAAACAAACTTCCCCTTCCTATGAAGTATATGCAGAAAATGAAGTCCATTGTCCCTTGAATAAGCTCTAGATGGATGCCTTTGATGTTCTTAGATGCTTTGGATGCAACCTTAGGTGATGATAATAGATGCTTAAATCTTGATCCTTTATTTTGGTAACATAACATTATATTTATATGATTCCCTTGGTTGAATTTCGTAATTGAAAATTAGAAGGTAGACCCATAAGAAAATAATAGTCCCAAAAGATAAAAGAGTGACCCAAAAGAAGTGAGTAAGATAGAAAGAGGCCGGGGGCACTGGAGGGGACGAGGGTGCACAGGTGTTGGCGTCTTAGGCTGGGCACTGGTGTTCTAAGTCATAAAATATGAACAAGTAAAGTTCACTGGGTTGTAGGGTCTGAATACATAATGGAAAATAGGAAACACATACAAAAGGCCAAAGATAGTTGTCAATTACTAGTTTTCTTTCTTAGGAATCATATAAATGCAAGTATGCTTTTAAGACCTATAAATGTACCCAATCGCATGATTTTGTGTGTATTTGTTAAAAATATTAGAAAAAAAAACAAAGCAATTGATTCCTAAATCTAATCTATTCAACAATACTTTAGATTGAGCTAGATGGAAGGGAGAAAGAAGTGAAATACCTTCACTTACCAATGAAGAACTCCCTTGATGCTTTGGATGTGCTCTTGATGGTGGATTGGATGTTCTTGCTTCAGATTTTGGAGACACTTGGGCAGCACCTCCCTTTTGATTTTCTTGGATTGATTGATGCTTGATGAAGGATGAATTGATTGGAGTGGATTGAAGATGGATTGATAGAGTGGATGGATTGATTAGATGATAAAAATGGAAAAGTTTGGTTATGGATTCTTGAGATCTATGGATTGGCTTCCATGGAGGGTGGCATGCCAATTTATAGTTTTTGGAAGAGGAATTGGAGGGCTAGGATCTTGCCAAGTAGATGGAAGATCAATGGTTAGTATTGAATGAGAAGATAGATAATTCTAGAATTAGAAAATTCTAGTATTATGGAGAAATATCCATTGAATTTAAAATTCAATGGAGAAGAGTAGAAAGTTATGGAAGCTTCTAGAATTGGAAGCTTCTAGAAATAGAAGAGGTGGGATTAATTATAGAATTAGAAAATTCTATAATTATGGAGAAATATCCATTAAATTTAAAATTCAATGGAGAAGAGTAGAAAGCTATGGAAGCTTCTAGAAATAGAAGAGGTGGGATTAATTCTAGAATTAGAAAATTTTAGAATTATGGAGAAATATCCATTGAATTTAAAATTCAATGGAGAAGAGTAGAAAGTTATAGAAGCTTCTAGAATTGGAAGCTTCTAGAAATGGAGGAAGGTAGGATTAAATTAGTTTAGGTTTAATTAGGATTTAATGATGTGATTACATGGAGAAGCTAGGTGTAGGGATGTGTAGGGTAGGTGGTAGGTGAGATGCAAAAATATTAAATTCCTATAAAATGATAATAGGGGTTAGAATTAGGATAATATTATATTATTAACAAATTAAAGGTTTGAGATGGGATATAATAATGCAATAAAAAGATTTGGGATAAATGATAAATGATGATAAAATGATAAAGGGGTGAATATGTTAAAATGGATTAAATAATATTAATTAATCTTGTTATTAATTATTATATCGATGATGGTTGGGATATTTGGGGGATATGTTAATTGTAATTAACCATGTCGACATTTAAAATGTCTACATTTTGACCCTTTTTGAATGATTATTGTGTAAAGAATGACCATTAAAATAAATTTAAGAAACCATGTTAAGATGGTGATATAATGCCCCCTCGAGAGGTTAGGCGGGAGGAAACGAGGTGGATAATCACTTGAAAAGAGGAGAGGCTTCAAGTTAGTGAATGAGAGATGATTAGAGGAAGATAATATTTGAGTATTTAGAGGATTATAAGATATGTGAGAGGGAGATTTAATATGATTTGATATGAGATTAGATTTAGGAATAGAGGATTCCCGATTGACAATGTATGATAAGGTGAAGATTCAGGATTTTGGATTATAGGATGCCCCAGTCAATGATGTATTACAAGGGGAAGATTGACGATTTGGATTTGAGGATGTTGGATTTGAAGATGTTAGATTTGAAGATGTTGGATTTGAATATGTTAGATGTTGAGATCCCCAATTAGGGGCGAGGATTAAATATTTGGGATTTGTAATGAAGGATGTTTAGAAGATGCCCTAGCCAAGGTGTGGGATTTTGGATTTTTAATGAGACATGATATGAGTTGGATGTGGATATTGATTAATTGATAAAGGACTGATTAGATAGGGGATGATAAGGTTAGATAGTGGGTTGGATGACGATGAGGAATAGGTGTGGATGATGATAAGGTTATGAGATGATGATAAAAAGGGGTGTCTACCATAAACTTCCCACTTGTTATCATCATTAGTAGTGTTATGAATGTGGCATAGATCAAGATGCATCAAGGTATAAATACCATAATGATGTAATTGCCAAATTCCCTTGTCCTCGTATCATCGAAAAAATTGATATTAAAAATATGGTCCTCATATCATTGGACTGCAAAAGAAAAAGAAACAAAATGGGCCTCATATCATTGGCCAAAATGAAAATGCAGACAAACAAAAAAACACACAAGAAAAACACACACATTGTATTTTTATTGTTTTGTGAATGTTTTGATTTTTAGATTTTTAGATTTTTGATGTTGAGATTATTGGATGTGGGATGTTTAGATTATTTGATGTTGGATGTTGAGATTTTGGATTTGGGATGTTTAGATTATTTGATGTTGGATGTTGAGATTTTGGATTTGGGATGTTTAGATTATTGGATTTTTATTTTAGATTTTGGATTTGTGATGTTTAGATTATTTGATGTTGGATTTTGGATGTTTGGATTTGGAGTGTTGAGATTTTGGATTCGGGATGTTTAGATTATTGGATGTTGGATGTTGGGATTGTGGATTTGGGATGGGGGATGCAAATTTCTCATATAAGTTCCAAAGTGTGTTTGCGTAGGAGGAAAGGGAAGGATTGAGGGAAATTGGATAGGTTGGATTTGATACGTTAGGATTAGATTGGATGTGGGATGAGAGATAAATAGATAGGATGAGGGATGTAGTATATGATAAGATGGGAGATATGGAAGATGATAAGATATGCCCCAAGTATAGGGGGATGGATTGAGAGATAGATGTGGTGTGCCCCCAAGTGTAAAGTAGGGTGGCCTGTGTGGATAGAGGGGTTGATTTTCTCCCAGGTGTAGGGTAGGATGGGAAGCGAGGGGTATCTAAAATGGATGATGCCCCTAGTGGATGATAGTAAGGTTTCCCCCAGTCATGATGATGATGGTTGAAAAGGGACATGATGAGGATTGGATAAAAGGAAAGGGGCATCATCTACGCACGATGTTCAATATAAAGGATGTGGATGTGATATATAGAAGGAAAATGACATCAACGATGAACAAAAGATAATCCTAATGACACATGTTGTAAGGCAAGAGTCAGACTAAAACAAAAGTGTGACCGAGGTCTAAAAAATATTTGACAACATATGAGCCTATGTCTCTTTGAGATCAAAGTGTGTGCGATTGTGATGGTAAATTACGGCTTGTAGTGAAGACTTAATGGGTAGGATGTGAAGAAAAACTAGCCAATGTATAGGGATGATTAAGTCAAATAGGTTGATGGAAGGTGAACGTAAGGTTAAGTCGTGCATTACTCCATTGCTGACTAGGTGTCCATAGCTTTGGACAAAGATACATCTGATTCTTGTCACAACATTTCTCTACTGATAACTAGGCATCCATAGCCCTAGTATAGTTTCTGGAAACACCCCTAGAGAGAGTCTTGAGGTGGATTTTATATGATATTTTAAATTTTGATATGTTTTTTTGATCGTTTACTTTTTGATATTTTGATTTTGTTTTGTGCATAAAAAGGATCCAATCTCTTAAGAACTCTCAAGGGTTAAGAATCACTAGTGGCTTGATGGGGGGATGGAAAAGAGTGTGGTGACGAAATTAGCTAGAGTGTCATAAAACACGCCCAAGGGTCTTCACTAAAAGTTGATTAAGTGTGTTAAAGTGTGTGTATCTCTAGGAGAATAATTGTGCTTGAATGTTGGAGGTAATGATATACCAAGGTCACATAATTGTAGTAGGTACTTTTGTCTTACAACATGTGTGATAAATTTGATCTAGTGTTCAAATGAATAGATTAGAAGAGGATATAAATGGATGTGATGATAAGAAGGGATTAAAAGGATGTAGATGTTGGATGGAAGGAAAGAACATCCATGCGTAGGAAAATAATTATGTGCTCATTCCAGTTTTAGGTGTTTGGTATTTGTAGGGGGGATTAAATGATTTGTGATGGGTTTGAGTGGTGGGGATGGTAAGACCAATAAAAGGAGGGGTACAAATGGTTTTGATGGAGTATTGGAAGGGCTATTGGTATTGTTAGGTTTATAACCTAAGCCTAAACGACCTAGATTTTGATGAAGGGATATGGGTTTGTGAATGCCTTGTTCATGGATGCCTAAGCCTTTGCCTCGATATTTCATATTAGCGAACATATTTTTGGCTATAGGATATGAAGTGGATGGGTAAGATTATTACATGTGGTCATCATAAGACTTGGGGTTGTAATTTTGTCATTTGCTAAGAGGTTAGACTTAATAAAGGATGAGAGGTGAGATTTGTTTTGGTTTTTGATCGGTGAGGGATGTTTGGATGTATGATGAGATTTGGATGGATGAAGATATTTGGATGTCGAGTGGGATTTGGATGGTGGATGATGATTAGGAAAATGAATAGGATAGAAAGGTGGTGGATAAAGAGGTACAAGAATAAGAATTCCTTGGTTGATGAGATTTTGGACATAAGACTGAAATTGCATGCAACAATTAGTCGAATGTCCATGGGTATGGCGAAAGTCACAATAATAGTGTTCCCAATACCAATATGGGTTGGGAAGGTTTTGATTGCATGATTTTATTGGGGGATGGATGATCATTTTGAAGGTTTTTAGACGATGGAAGATAGTGGTCAAGGATTCTCCTAAAGGAGTGAAGTGGTTTAGATTAAATGGCTTGGATGGAGTATGAAGTAACGGGTTAGAGGGAGTAGGAAGTAATAGTGCATGATTAGGTGGTTGATGAGATTTTTGGTTGATTTGGATTTATGAATTGGATTAGATTGACATGGTTTAGAAGATGAAGGGGATATGTTTAGATTGGGATCCGAAGTGGATGACTTGGAGGCTGAAATAGATTTGATTGATTTTGGATTGGTTTGAATATGTGGTTTTTAGGTAGTTAGTTTTGGATTAGGATTATATGTTTTGGGATTAGTAGATGTGGATGAAGGGGATGGGGTATATTTATATGAAAAGGATGGTTGTGATGTGGGGTCACATTAGATTTGGGTGATGTTTGGGGAGAGGGATGTGGTGTAGGAGCCACATTAGATTTGGTTTATTTAGGGAGGAAGTAGATGTAGGTGGCATATGAGCATTATTATATTGGGTAGGAGATGGGGTGGGGAGAGGATTGGGATTGGATTTTTAGGTTTGGAAGTTGGTGAATTAGGATTCGAGTTTAGATGTTTTAGGACTAGGAGATGAGGACATGAAATAGGATGAGTGGATAGGATAGTATTGGGTTTAGGTCTTGAAGGGGTTGAGATAGGATTAGATGTGGATGAAAATGATGAGTGTATCATAGGAGCTGTTAGTGTAGAATCACAACACCCCTGAATGCTTGCAACCAAACAGGTTGAGACTTTCAGTGTGATTGCACAACATGGAGCATCTCTCAAAGTGTGGGACCTTGCGAGTTAAGAGAGCTCTTCGGATTAAGGCCGGTTCCTATTCCTCTATTCAAGTGCATACAAATATATTGCAGAGGATCTATTTTTAATCTACTCTATCTTTCCAAGGAGACAAGGTTAAGGAGATGCAAGAAAATAAACCTAAGATAATGAGGTGATGCACCAAAGGAATGTTAGACACTCGTTTTGCAGTTTAACACAGACCACGAAATGCAATACAAACACTATGCACAGATGACCAAATTGTAATAAGAGATCAAAGAGACAACAAAAATACATGAGAGGGTCAAGAAACATCCATAAACATATATATTATTGCTCAAGAGTCGATACAGTATATTGCAGTGGCCAAGAAGCAAAACTTGCATTACAACCCAAAGGAGAGGTTAGAAAAGCTCCACAAATCCTTCTGTGAACAAAAGAAGAAGGGAGGGCGCAAAACAGAAACGTCCAACCTTTTACAATGAGCCCCAACCCTTATTTTATAGATTCAACACAAGGGGAAGGAGAGAGAAGTGGGAAAACTAGTTCAAAGCTCAACCACCATTATCAATGCCTCCTGCAAATCCGCCCCAAATCTGTCATGTTTGCATCAATTACTTGTTTGGCACCTCAAAGGAGGAGGAACGATGGATCAGATCAAATCCGATTTGGTTGTTGGGGCAAATAGATCCTGTATTAATGGCACGAATACATTTCTTAATTTTTCCCCACCTAACCTCTCCAAAATTAAAGTTTCATATCTCCATGGCATAGACGAGGTCGAGATATTTCCAATGGTGCCATATTGTCAGATTTTGAGCACTAGGTCAAAAGATATGCCCATTTGAAATTTGAATCGGTCTGTACAAAATGGTAGAAACTAGCTATCAAAATGGGCCCCTTTTTGAAATCAGACACGTGGAGGGTTGGTGCATGTTTAGGGGCTACCTTTGTATTTTGCTTTTGAAGTTGCGCCGGGTTAAAACATCGCTTCTTCCGTGGCTCACTTAGTTTCTTCATGTTTTGGCTAAGTCTTTGCTCGGCGGGGTCATATATCTGACCAGGGGGACACGCAGAGGCCTGACGCTTATTTGGAAACCTTCCCCAATTTTACTCTTGGATTAACATCGTGCTGACACTTGGCACCCTCCGCTGGCCTATCTTTACTTTGACTATTCAACCTCGACCCTGTCCCTTTATGAAATTAGACATGTAGAGGCTCCACGCTCACTTAGACACTGCTCGCAGGATTTTTCCCTTGAAGGAGCGTCGGGTTGACACATGGAGGCTTCTACAGACTCTTGGAATTTTCAATGGCCGCTCCTACATTTTTGGGCCACGAATACACGGTGATCTGGCATTTGTTTGGAGATCACCTTTTGGGCCGCACCTTGAAAATGTGATGATGTAACACGTGGAGCTGTCAGCTAGCTCTCCATACTTAGTCAATTTTTAGGGCCTATTTTTAACTTGGACTACGTGGCAAGTCTGCGCCCATTTGGGTCTTCACTTTTGGATCTACTTTTGGAGATGCGCTGAGTCAACGCGTGGCGCTTTCACCTAGCACCTTTATACTTAGTCATTTTTGAGGCCCGCATTGTCCGCCTTTTGACTTTCAGCTGTTGACTTTGCCCCTCTTTGGGCCTGGGACACATGGGGGTCTAACGCTTGTTTGAGTCTACCCTTTTGGATTCAATGTTTGGAGACATGCCATTTGGACACTTGGCACCATCCAATGTCTCCTTAATACTTAGTCATTTCGGGGCTCGCTTACGAGTCATTTCGAGCTCGAAAACTTCAAGATTTTTTCATTCCTTTTCTTTTGATCCCCTGGCTTCTTTGACACTATTTTCTCTTTCCCCGACCCTAGCTATTCCATTTTAGAGCCCGCATGTAATCTATTTACAGGATTTAAAGCACGGGTTCGCTCAATAGAGTCGTTTCTTGAATTTCTTCTTGCACGAGGTCGTTTGATCTTTCGCAGGCCCTGCCACTCCATTGTAGAGTCCCACTGCAACCTGTTTGCAGGATTTGAACGTGATTTCTCTGGTTTCTTCTGTGCGGGGTTGTGGTTGATCAATTTTTTGTTGGGGAAAAAATATTAATAACAATTTGGTGATTCACAGGGGCATCTACTTTCTAGATGAAGAGATCAATAGCCTTGAAGCATCCATTGGGTGTGGAGTGAAGAATGATGGCTTGATATTGATCCTAGCTCTGATCCCCAAGCCCGACCGTTTGCACTTTCAATTTTCATAAGAAATATCAAAACAAGGCTTCGAGAGTAGAAAATTGTTTTGACCTAGGGCTTTCATCTGTCCCTGAATGGACTATTTCAAAGATGGCTTTTTAGTTGCTCTGCATTTGTTTATTTTGAAGATAACAACTATTATAGGCAACTATGGGTCTTCTTGTTGTGAATACTTGAAAGGGATAACACGTTCACTTGGAGGCACGTTGAATTGTGTAATGACACAACCTGGAGAAACAAAGAACTTGTGCCACAACACTTAGGGAAACAAAAACTACACTACAACAAAACAACGTGCATACGCACTTAGGGAAATTAAAATCCTATGCTAATATTTACAGGGGTGGAAACTTCCCATTCAGTAGCAATGTTTGAGATGGATCCCGTTCACTGGGATCTATAATTCTTCACCATCCAATTTAGCCAGCTGGAAGGCATTACTACTCTTGCACTCTGTGATCATGTAAGGGCCACTCCAGATGGCATCAAATTTGGAGTGTTTTCCTGGCTTTTCCCGATCTGCATCCCACTTTAGGACTAAGTCCCCTTCCTGAAAGGTCCTCATTCTTGCCTTCTTGTCAAAACTCTTTTTTATCAATGCCTGATCCTTTTCCATGACTTGCATTGCATGCTCTCTTGCCTCTCCTACCTCCATTAGCTCTACATACCTGATTGTCATGGGTTCAAACTTAGCTAGCTCTAACTGTTTCATGAGTTCTAAAGCGGGCAACTCCAATGAGATGGGCAATACTGCCTCTTTTCCATATACAAGCTTGTATGGTGAGTTACCTATGGATCTTTTGGATGTGATCCTATCAGCCCATAGAGCTGATTTGAGCTTTGTATGCCAAGTCCTCTGATTTTCATCAAGAGTCCTTCTGATAATCCTTAATAGGTTCTTATTTGTGGACTTTGCTTGGCCATTACCTTGAGGGTAATAATTTGATGAGGTGCTTTGAGATACACACCATTCTTAACTACCCATTCAGTGATCTTGGTACCAAGGAATGCCAATGCATTATCTGATATACTAGTGGGAGGGACTCTAAACATGGTGGCTATCCCTTCATAAAAATCCAAGATGTTGTATTTATTTGTTTCTTTTAGTGCCACTGCTTCAGTCCACTTGGTGAAATAGTCTATTGCAGTAAGTATCCACTTGTGGCCTTGGCTTGAATTTGGGTTAATCACCCTAATGAAGTCTAGTCCCCATTACATGAATGGCTGATTCACTGAAATGGGATGAAGGGGCAAGGCTACTAGCTTCTCCTTTCCTATGAAGAATGCACATTTTTACACTTCTTGACCCATGAGTAGCAGTCCCTAAACACTGTAGGCCAATAATAACCAAATTTCATGATCTTGAGAGCTATTACTCGAGGGGAAAAGTGACCTCCTGCTTCTCCATCATGGAATTCATGCAACACTCTCTCAATCTAGCCTATCCCAATGCACCTTAATAGAACACTATTGATATCCTTCTTAAACAAGACACCACCAACAAGCACATATGGGATGGCTTGTAGTCTGAAGTATCTTCTCTTTGCTTTGTTCCATTCTAGAGGGCACAAACCTATTTGAAGGTAATGCACCAAGGCTTGGGTCCAACATGGAGCAGGTGCATCATTAGCTAGTTGTTCTTGATCATTCTAGTAGAAATAGGACAGCCTCCTTTTCACCCACTGACTCAACCTGATGCTTGGAGGTGAGCTATTCACATAGTCCCTTGCCTCTAACCAGTTTGGTCACCTTGATCTCAATGTCATATTCCATTACCCGGGTGATCCAACCTGCCCTCTTCTCATTCAAATCCTTATTTAAAAGGAAGTCCTTAACACCAACATGAGATACTAGCAGTTGAATCTTGTTATTTGAGACCAAGTGTCTGAACTTCTTTAAGCTCCTAATAACAACAAGGACCTATTTTTCAATGAAAGAGTATTTTACCTCGTAGTCCTCCAAGCTTTGACTGAAGAAAGCTATGGGTTGCTCTGAACCTTCATTGTTGGGCTGACCAAGATGGCTGAGATGGTGTCTAACCCTCCAAAAGCATATAACATGAAGTATTTTGAGAAGTCTAGGTTAATGAGAGTTGGAGCCTATGATATTGCGAGCTTGATGGCCTCAAAACTCTCTTTTCCTTCTGTTATCCATTTAAATGCAAGACTCTTCTTTAACATCATTGTTAAAGGCTTCACAAGAGTAGCAAAGTCAGGTATAAACCTGCGAACAAATTTTATCCTCCCCAAGAAGCTTTGGAGAGACCTTTTATGTTGTGGTAATGGAAGTGTCCGGATGGCTTCAACCCTTTCAGGATCAATTGTCAATCCCTTTCTTGAGACAATGTGGCCCAACAATTTCCCTTCATGAGCCAGAACACACACTTTTTTGGGTTTAATGACACCCCGAACCTCCTACATCTCTGGAATACCTGTCTAAGGTGAAAGAGATGATCTGCAACATTCTTGGAGAAAATAGTGATATCATCAAGATACACCAGGACTATGTTGTTAATTAAGCCTTTGAATGCCATGTCCATAGCTCTCTGAAATGTTGCTCCAACATTTGATAGTCCAAATGGCATCTTCTTATAAGCATAGGTTCCCCATTTGGTGGTGAAGGCTGTCTTGAATTGATCTTCCTCTTTCACCATTATCTGGTTATAACCTGAGTATCCATCTAACAATGAAAACCTCTCAGAACCAGCTACAACTTGTAAGATCTATTCCATTGATGGAAGTGGGTAGTGATCCTTAAGTGATGCTCTGTTCAGATCACAAAATTCCACACACAACTTGATTTCTCCATTTTTCTTTCTCACAGGCACCAAGTTAGTAACCCAACTCGAATGCTTGATAGGAAAGATGATACTGGCCTCAATTAGTTTGTTCAATTATTTTCTCATGAGAGGCTCAATGTGAGGATTTATTGGCCTTTGCTTTTTTCTAAAAGGCTTAGCTCCTGGATCTAACTCGATGGTGTGTTGTGCTAGCTTTGGGTTGAAACCTCTTAAATCTTTATAAGTCTAGGAAAAGACATCTGAAACTCTTGATAAAGTTTGAAAAATTTAGATTTTTCTTGTTGAGTGCTTACCCTGCCAATCTGTAATGTTTTGCCTTCTTCTATAAAAATGGGTTCTGAATCTTCACCCTTTACTTGAATATTTGCCTTTTCTTTTTGGAATTGGTCATTTGGGTTGAAGATTGATTCCAAAGTGACAAGACCCTTTGGTAGTTTGTTAGTCCTTAGTTGCACCACTTGATCACCATACTGTTGCTCTAATCTATCTTGATTCCTGGAGGAGAACTCAACTTCTTCTGTAGAAAGTTGACAATTTGTTGATCATTTTCAAAGACTTTCCAACTTATGTTGTTGTAGGACAGCTGGCCTTACAACCAACTTGATATGGGGCTGATGCTTATCATTCTTGATACTCTCCACAACATCAAATGCTGCCCCAATTACTACCAATCTATTTTTGCTTCATTCTTCTTCCTTGGGATGGAGTTGATGCTGAATGCCTCAAAATCCTCAATGAGGTCCCATACCTGGTTCTTGTAACTCTTTAATAGGTCATTCTTGGTAGCATTTTTCCTCGGACCTGATTAACAACTAGTTCACTATCACCAAACACTTGCAAGTTCTTGATTCCTCATTTCCTTGCCCAATGCAATCCATGAACCAAAGCCTCATATTCTGATTGTGTTGTTTGAACAGAAAAATTGGAAATGGAAAGCTGAGTAGTATTTCATAACTTTGGGGGAAAAAAGCATAGCTCCTCCTTCAGCTCCTTGCCTACTTCTTGAGCCATCAAAGAAAAACTGCCATACCTCATGTCATCTTTGTGGTATGGCTTAATGATGTCGAGAAGAGGCTTATTTTCTTCATGCAAATAGTAAAATCCTATCTTAGACTTCTCCATCTCTTTATAGGGCTCAAAATCACGTCTCTTGTTTTCCCATTCATCAAGATTCAAGTCCGGATACACCCCACCTTGGTATCTCGTCTCACAAGTTCTTGGGAGATCCTCCAAATCAAAGGCTAAACAATTTACATTGATTGGGTTGGACACATAAGACTCAATATAGTAATATGCAATGGGCTCGAGATCTAATTGTGGCCTTGGCTCCATACCTTGTTCTAAAAAGCATGTGTGACTAATCAGTAGAAAAATATCCTCCAATCTTAGCAGTGAAGTCTCTCGACAAACACAATGCAAAATGAGGTGGCAAGTCTGACTAACATGTTTTACAAAACAGTCACATTGGGGTAGGCATGCAGTGTAAGGCTCAAATATTTGATGACTCAAACATTTTTGATTGTTGTCCCATCCAATTGCACTACCCCTCTGGAGATGACTTTGTATTGAAGACCCAGTTGATCAGCTATTTGTTTTGGCATTACAGAACTACTTGCCCCCAAATCAATCATGCAATTATGCACCAATTTGTCCCCAATGATCAATGAAACATAGAATGGAGGAGGCCTCAAGTTCTTACCTTGTTGTTCTCCATGGTTTCCCTCAAGTTGAGCTGCATTGGTAAACACTTTCTCTTGCTGGCTAGGGGGTCCATTTGAGCTTGACCAATTGGCCATAATAGTCTGTAACAAATCTCTCTATCCTGGAATGGCCAGTGACTCCCACATTGAAATGTTCACATTTGTCTTCTTCATTTGTTTAATGATATTAAATGAGCTATCCTTCTGTTGCCCCTTTCCTGGCACACTTTTCTCTTGCACATGGGTTGTTACAACCGGTGCCTGAGTGGATTTGGAAGGTGGCTTGGATTGGCTCTACATATTGGGAGTTGTATTTTGAGTGCCAATACCTTGTGTGATCCGAAAATAATCAGATTATTACTACCTGATCTCGGACCCTTATAGGTTTTAATTATTTACCGATAATTTACTCCTTTTAAGTAACCAATTTGAAAATTAATGCAAGACAATAATGACAATTGCACACAGATTGATTACGGAGTTCGCAATTGCCTACGTCTTCGGGTTCATGGTCGAACCGTTCCACTAGTCAAAACTTGTAAGTTACAATAGTACTTTCACAAGAAAACCTAATGGAATTTTACTTGCCTATCAGTACACCTAGTTCTTCAAAAACTTCCGATGATCAGTCGAATTGTTCTTCACCTTCCTGATGCACAATCTCCTTTGGCTTCGATCGGCCTTCCCGACACTATCAATGCGAAGCTAGCACTCCGATCGACAATCCAGGATTTGCAAGTAATTGGTGTGGCTCAATGGGCCTATTGGGTAGTTTATAATTTACTCCCAATCACAAATATTTCATCTACTATTGCCTAAAATAATAGGCCAATAGACAATACTTGTGGACACATCCCACAAATAAGCTTAACAAATAATAAGCTCGTTGGACTAATGTGTGTGTCGATAATAAGCTTAACAAATAATAAGCTTGGGATCCGTGTGTCCATTACAATGAACTAGGTACCCTATTTATACAATTTTAGGGCCCTCAAATAATGCAATACATATTATCTTAAGGCTATTTTAAACCTTAACCGTAGCATTTTTAATAAAGGATAAAATATTCTAAAATGGGCGCTTAGCATTTTAAATGGGATTAAATCCCAAAAGAGTGGCTAAGGAGAAGTGGGGCGGTTTGCTTATTTAAGTGGGATATCCCACATTTAGGCGGCCCCTTTATTTTTGCTAAGATTTTAATTAAACCTTATCCACCCCTTCATTCACGTGGATCTCCACGCATGGGTTAGCCCCCCTACAACCACTTCCACCTTCTCTCCTCCACGTGGTCCTTTGCGCATGGCATGTGGGTAATTTCTAACCATTAATACATGGCTATTATAATAAAACCCACCCCACTTAGTCATGTGGCATGGAAATTGATTTGTAAGTGGACTTACCAAGATAATATAATTTTGACCCATATAATGTGGTATAGAAATAATTAACTCGGTCCATAGCATGTAATCCACTTGTCGTCTCCCAATAGGAAAATCAAGTGAATTCGACGAGTGTTGGCAAGCCACGTGTCACAGTGCAATTGGTCCAATATTGACCAGTTGACCAGAGTTGACTTTCTCGATGTTTGAACTTTGACCGAACATATCTAGAGCTCCCGATGTCCGTTTGTCGCATTCTCACAATTGTTGGAAAGATCTCGAGATGATCTTCTATGCTGAAACCATTTAGGGATGTCTAGGAAATTTCAAAAATGATCCTCTGAATGGGCATCGGGTGGAAAATTGCTAGAAACTGCATCCATCTCGCCATCAGGGTAATGGCAAGCCAAAGATGGAATGGAGGCCTATTGCAAAGGCAAAGGTAGTTTCTACTCAACCACCAGTTGACAATTCAACCCAGGACTAGGTAATACCTGAAAGTGAAAGTCCTTTAAAATGGGTAAGTCAACAATTTTTCAATTATATATTGCATAATTCAGATTGATGAATCGTATGCAGTATTAAGTTTGGAGATCAAATTCTGTGAGGAAATGCTGAGAGAAAGGTTTACAATACTCAGTGGATTTTCTTACTTATAAAATTTGATTAATGCTCCAAACAGATCTCCTAATAAGCTTTTGAGTACCTGTTACAGCTTGGATATAGGATTTGACTCATATAAAGCTTGGAGATTGATCTGCCATTTGTGTAGACAATAGAGTTCACAGAGATCAGCTCGGAACTTCATTCTGTGTAGAGGCATTGTGACCATGCAGTAGAATGGTAGCTGAATCATCATTGGCATTGACATTAGGTCGAAACTTCATTCTGTGTAGAGGCATTGTGACCATGCAGCAGAGTGGTACCTGATATTAGTATGTCAACAAGAGGAGCTCTCAAAGGATTAGCTCGGAATGTCATTCGGTGTCAAGGCATTGCGACCACACATACGAATGGTAGCTGATCAACAGACTTAGCATCATGCATTGGAGGCTCGAGGTCTTGAAAGAGGCTTAGCATCATGTATTGGAGGCGTTGAGGTCTGTAACAGACTTAGCATCATGCATCGGAGGCTCGAGGTCTTGAAAAAGGCTTAACATCATGTATCGGAGGCGTTGAGGTCTACAGAGACTTAACATCATGCATTGGAGGCTCGAGGTCTTGAAAGAGGCTTAGCATCATGTATCGAGGCATTGAGGTCTATAGAGACTTAGCATCATGCATTGGAGGCTCAAGGTCTTGAAAGAGGCTTAGCATCATGCATTGGAGGCGTTGAGGTCTGTAAAGGGACAAGGCATTGTCCATCATTGACATCGGATCAATCAAAGCTCTACGTAACATGGAGTTCCTTCAAACCAGTTTGGATTATGCGGAATCAACTTGGAGCCAGGAGATGTGTTATAGAGTCAAAGAAGATCCTTGTTGGTAGATATCAAGAAGCTTAGCACCGCACAGAAGGAGCGTTGAGGTTTCATTCAGAAACTTAGCACCATAAAGCGGAGGTGTGGAGGTCTTCTTCGATATCAGAGTGGCGCAACGAAAGTGTCATGGGCCCATAACCCACAAGTCCCAGGATCGGAGTAGAGTTTTCGAAGTGAGAAGGTTGGAGGAGAAGACCCAAGGGTCTACTACAACAAAACTTCCAAGGTGGCAGCAAAGTTTTTCAGATTCAGGGACAGTATGGAAGCTTTTTGGGACAAAAAGCCTTTCTCAGTGGGGAGGTGTGATCAGGGGATCATTTTTGAAAGTTCCCTAAACATCCCTAAATGGTGTCAGTGTAGAAGATCATCTTGAGAGCTTTCCAATGACTGTGAGAATGCGACAAACAGACATCAGGAGCTCTAGATATGTTCGGTCAAAGTTCAGACAACGAGAAAGTCAACTCTGGTCAACTGGTCAATATTGGACCAATCGCACTGTGACACGTGGCTTACCACCACTCGTTGAATTCACTCGATTTTCCTATCGGGAGATGACAAGTGGACTACATGCTATGGACCGAGTTAATTATTTCCATACCACATTACATGGGTCGAAATTATATTTACTTGGTAAGTCCACTTTCCAAATGCCACACATGTATATGCCAAACCGCTATATATTAATGTTTATACATTAGTATTAAAGCCCACATAATTCTACTAACCACCAACTATACATGTTATCACCAAACTTCCATGTGGAGGAGGAGTGAAGCGGTGGTGGGGAGCAGGTTTAATGGTATGCGTGGTATTAATCCACGTGGAGATGGGGGTGGTTATGCTCCAAAGTGGTCCTTTGACCACTATGTTTGCGTGGAGGAAGGCTATTTAAAGCCTTAAACATTACAAAACCCCAAAATGTGGGATATACCCACTTCTCCTTAGCCGCTCTTTTGGGATTTAATCCCATTTAAAATGCTAAGCGCCCATTTTAGAATATTATATCCCTTATCAACATACTACGGGCTAAAGGTTTAAAAATAGCCTAAGGGATAATATGGCAATGCATTATTCAAGGACCCTAAAAATGTATAAATAGGGTACCTATTTCATTGTAATGGACACACACCCAAAGCTTATTATTTGTTAAGCTTATTGTCGAGACACACACATTAGTCCAACGAGCTTATTATTTGTTAAGCTTATTTGTGGGATGTGTCCACAAGTATTGTCTATTGGCCTATTATTTTAGGCAATAGTAGATGAAATATTTGTGATTGGGAGTAAATTATAAACTACCTAATAGGCCCATTGAGCCACACCAATTACTTGCAAATCCTGGATTGTCGACCGGAGTGCTAGCTTTGCATTGATAGCGTCGGGAAGGCCGATCGAAGCCAAAGGAGATTGTGCATCAGGAAGGTGAAGAACAATTCGACTGATCATCGGAAGTTTTTTGAAGAAATGATGTACTGATAGGCAAGTAAAATTCCATTAGGTTTTCTTGTGAAATTACTATTGTAACTTACAAGTTTTGACTAGTGGAACGGTTCGACCACGAACCCGGAGATGTAGGCAATTGCCGAACTCCGTAATCAATCTGTGTGCAATTGTCATTATTGTCTTGCATTAATTTTCAAATTGGTTACTTAAAAGGAGTAAATTATTGGCAAATAATTAAAACCTATAAGGGTCCGAGATCAGGTGGTAATAATCTGATTATTTTCGGATCATTGTGGAGCAATGGAGCGTTGAGGGTTACCTCAGTTTGGTGATTGTCCTTCTCCAATATTTCTCCTTTTGGATAGTGTATTGAAAACTAAATTTTGAGAAGGAACTGATTCATTCCACATAAGTCTTTAGCTTTCCAATTGACAAGCATAGTTTCACTTGGAGATGCCTCTTGTTGAGCTCCTTGCTACTGATTTTCTTCTTGGCTAGGTTCTTGTGACACACCAATGGTTTGCACCATCAAAGCTTGATTTAGTGCACCATTAAAGCACATTGATTGGTTATGAGGCTGATTGCATGGGAAACACCAATCATATTCTTGTGCCATGTTGTTTTGTGTTGGAACTAATGCCCTTGATGTTGAAGTTGTGTTTGGATCATATGACCTGAAAGGTCTAACAGCTTGAGGTTGTCCTTGGTTTTGATTCTGATTTGTAGCTTGAGCTGGTGGCCTATTTTGCTAATATGGGGGTCTAGCCTGATACTGAGCTTGAGGTTGATATGGCCTAGAACTCTGAGCTTGTTGCCTCTTGATAGTTACTAACTCATTCCCTAGGTTTTGAAGTTGTTTCATGACCTCTTGAAGTTCTTTTGAGGTACTAGAGGATGAGGTGGAGGCTTCAGCTGAACTTTGATTCCTAGGAGTAGGTATAGGAGCTAATGTGGGTGTCTAGCTAGTGCTTGGGTCTCCTAATTCAGGTATAGAGGCATGGGTGGCCTAGGAGAAAGTTTGCCATCCTGAATTAAACAATTTTCATCTCTTATAGAGATGTTATAGGCTGTAGGTAAGGTTGTGCCTCCCATTGATTGGATCATTAAAGCAATATTAGAATTTAGAGCTCTAAGAAAGTATAAGAAGGAACCTTCCTCTGTGGGCTTTATAGCCACTGGAATCCTGTCCCATGTCCTTTGAAATCTGAGATTGAAATATGTCAACTACTTGTTAGGAGCTCTCTTGATTGTTGTCAGTTTCTCCAACAAGGATAGGTTATCTCCTTTTTCTCTAAATTGGTCATGAAGAGCTCTGCACAGATGGTCCCAAGTTTGAATAGAGCCTCTTTGCTAGACTCTTGAACCATTGTGAAGCTTTACCCTTGAGTGAAGAGGCTAGCAACTTGACTGCAATGTCCATCTCAATGATCTCATGGATTACACAAACATTTGCAATGTCTTGAATGTGGTCACTAGGAGAAGTTTGGTTCTCTCCAGTGAAATATGGGATGCTCTTTAATGCTGCCACCGGGACTGGATTTTGTGCATTAAGAGTGAGTGGGCTGCTGCCAGTGAAATTAACATAAGGATTTTTGGTTATGCCATTTTGATTAACCTGAGGACCCTTGTTGGTTGAAAGAACGACCTACTAGGAGGAGGTGTTGACAAGGATTTGTTTGGTGGAGATGGAGACCTCTGGCTCTTCTCCCCTTCTCCTTCTAGTTTGGAGACAAGTGCAAATGTACAAATAGTCCCTCTTCTCTGGTTCTTGACCTTTTTTGTATTCTTCTCATGAACTTGGAAAGCTTGGAATGTTGAAACCAGTGGATTATTTCCCTTTTGGAGTCACCATATGTGCAGTTTCAAAGCTTCTTAAAAGCTAGAACCACAACAAGTGCACATCAATCTTACTGCAATAAAAATGAAGACTTCTAGTCCCACTTGTGCATGCCAAAACTATTAGTGTAGAATCACAACACCCTTGAATGCCTGCAACCAGATGGGTTGAGAATTTCAGTGTGATTGCACAACATGGAACATATCTCAAAGTGTGGGACCTTGCGAGTTAAGAGAGCTCTCCGGATTAAGGCTGGTTCCTATTCCTCTGTTCAAGTGCATACAAATATATTGTAGAGGATCTATTTTTAATCTACTCTATCTTTCCAAGTTTTGCGAGTTTAACACAAACCACAAAATGCAATAAAAATGCTATGCAAAGGTGACCATATTGCAATAAGAGATTGAAGAGACAACAAAAAATACATGAGAGAGTCGAGAAACATCCACAAACATATATATTATTGCTCAAGAGTCGATACAATATATTGTAGTGGCCAAGAAGCAAAACTTGCATTACAGCCCAAAGGAGAGGTTAGAAAATCTCCACAAATCCTTTTGTGAACAAAAGAAGAAGGGAGGCACAAAACAGAAACATCCAACCTTTTACAATGAGCCCCGACCCTTCTTTTATAGATTCAACACAAAGGGAAGAAGGAGAAAGAGGTGGGAAAACTAGTTGAAGCTCAACCACCATTATCAATGCCTCCTGCAAATCCACCCCAAATCTATCGTGTCTGCATCAATTACTTGTTCGGTGCCTTGAAGGAGGAGGAATGACGGATTAGATCAAATCCGATCTAGTTGTTGGGGGCAAATAGATCTTGTATTAATGACATGAAGATGTTTCTTCATTTTTTCCCACCTAACCTCTCCAAAATTAAAGTTTCATATCTCCATGGCATAAACAAGGCCGAGATCTTTCCAACGGTGCCAAATTTTTCAAATTTCGAGCACTGAGTCAAAAGATATGCCCATTTGAAATTTGACTCGAGTCCGTACAAAATGGAGGGAACCCTACCAAAATGGGTACCCTTTTTGAAATCAAACACACGGAGGGTCAAGCGCATGTCAGGAGCTACCTTTATATTTTTATTTTGAAGTTGTGCGGGGTGACACGTGGATTCTTCCATGGCTTGCTCAGTTTCTTCATGTTTCATCTAAGTCTTTTGCTCGGCAGGTCATATATCTGACCGGGGGACATGTGGAGGCCTGACGCTTATTTGGAAACCTTCCCCCAATTTTACTCTTGGATTAGTGCCATGCTGACACTTGGCACCCTCCGCTGGCCTATCTCTACTTTGACTATTCAACCCCGACCCTACCCCTTTATGAAACCGGACACGTGGAGGCTCCACGCTCATTTAGAAACCTACTCAGGATTTTTCCCTTGAAGGAGCGTCGGGTTGACACGTGGAGGCTTCTATAGACTCTTGGAATTTTCAATGGCCGTTCCTAATTTTTGGGCCCTAAATACGTGGCGAGCTGGTGCTCATTTGGAGATCACCTTTTTGGCCGCGCCTTGAAATTACGCTAATTCAACACATGGAGCCGTCGCGCCAGCTCTCCATACTTAGTCGATATTTTGGGCCCACTGTCCCACTTTTTAACCTAGACTATGTGGCGAGCCCGTGCTCATTTGGGTCTCCGCTTTTGGATCTACTTTTGATGATGCACCGAGTCGACGCGTGGCAGCTTCTGCTAGCACCTTTATACTTAGTCCTTTTTGAGGCCCACCCTGTCCGCCTTTTGACTTTTAGCTGTTGACTCTGCCCATCTTTGGGCTTGGGACACGTGGGGTCTGGTGCTTATTTGAGTCTTCTCTTTTGGATTTAATCTTTGGAGACACACCGTTTGGACACTTGGCAACGTCTGTTGTCTCCTCCATACTTTGTCATTTTTGGGGCTCGTTCTGAGTCATTTCAGAGCCCAAAAACTTCAAGCTTTTGCTGTTCCTTTTATTTTGAGCCTCTAGCTTCTTTGAAACTTTTTCTCCTTCCCGACCCTGCTATTCCATTTTAGAGCCTACCTGCAATCTGTTTACAAGATTTGAAGCACGAGTTTTCTCAACAGAGCTGTTTTTTGAATTTCTTCTTGCACGGGGTCGTTTGATCTTACGCAGGCCCCACCACTCCATTGTAGAGTCCCTTTGTAACCTTTTTGCAGGATTTGAACGTGATTTCTCTGGTTTCTTCTATGAGGGTCATGGTTGATCAAATTTTTTTGGGGAAAAAATAGTGATAACAGGAGCCACATTGGATGATTTAGGATTAGGGGTAGAAAGGAATTGGGGTGACGTAGGAGTCACGGTGGATGAGATATTATTTGAATTAGGTGATGGAGGGGGTGAAATAGGATTGGAGGTTGAATTTGATGGTGGATTAGGCGATGTGGGTGATCTAGGAGAAATTCGATAAACGTGGAATGGGATGATGAAGATGTTGAGGATGAAGGACTAAGATGGGATGTGGGAGATGATAATTTTGGGTTAAGTCGTTGGGGTTGTTGTGGATATGTGAATGGGATTGGATGATATGTTTTAGGATGATTTTATTTAGGATTTGAGGTTTTGGAAAATGGTGGATTGTTTGTATGATTTTTGATGGGATGAAGGTGTAAGTCATGACGATTGATAGGAGATTTGGAGGTTGGGTTTTGGGATGGTTGCGTGGGTTTGGGATTGGTGGATAGATTAGCAAGGACATAAAGGAGGTCCTCTTGTTCTAGGTAAAATTAGTGAGTTTTCAAAGTCGATGTAATTGGATTTTGGGGATAGTGGTTTAAGGCTGATTAGGTGGCGATGATGTGGATTGGGATAATTCAGTTTCGTTAAGGAGGAATTCAATGGGGTGAGAATTATAGATCTTAGGAAGGAGAAATTGTGGATGGGAATGGTTAGGAGATGATGGTTTAGAAGGGGATTGGTTGATTGAAGATTTAAGATAGGATATTTGTTGATTAAGTTGTTGAATGGTTTTTAGGATGTTAGGATTGACATGGGATGGTTGGTTTGGATGACAAGGAGAGGGTTGGTTAAGGTAGGATGTGAAGTTTGAGATTTGTTTATTAAGGTGTTGGATAGTGTGTGGGATAAATTGAGATGATTTTATTTGATGGGTGGGGATGATGGGATAACTTGGTTGATGGATTTAGAGAAGAGGTAGGGGTTTGGATGTTGGTTTAGAAAGGATGGGGATTGAGGATCAAAGGCCATGGTTAGATAAGATGTGTGGGGGATTATATTTGGATTAAGATTGTGGATTAAGGATGGTGATAGGATTAGGATTGGGATTGTGTGATTAAGGATGGATGATTATGATAATGTTTTTTTAATTAAAGTTTTAATGGGGTAAGATGGTTAGGGGTATTCATAAGAAAATAATAAACATACAACACATACCCTAGCTAGTCAAGTGGGATTGAAATCAAGCTATAACTGTTTTCAATACCACACACCAATGATGGTGCCACAATTGGATCTCCACCTATGTGTTAATGTGGGGTCGAATAGTGAGTGATCTTGGGGAGTGCGGCCTCCTTGCACTATAGCTCGATATGAAGCCAAATGGTTTCCTAGTCTAGGATGAAAAATATCACTAAGGGAGTCCCTGATATACCTTGCAGTCTGTGGAACCCAAGTCCGTGTTACAAGGATGTTGTCTAAGGCCTGACTATTGGGACATGGAAGTACCTCACTTCAATATGATCTTAAAACAAGCAAGCTCTTAGCCAATAACAACATCTCTCCAAGAATTTATATACCCCACCGAAACACGTGGTGTGTCTATGTGCGTGGAGGTGAAGCCCATGGTCATGAGACCCTAGGACTATGGTAAGTGTGTGGTTGTCACTTCCACTTCAAGTTACCCATACAAATGAAAAATGAGGAAGGTTAGCCGCTTTTGATCCTCAAGATCATCCTAGGACGAGGATAACATACATAGTTTCACCTTCGAGATATAACAAGAACACAAGGGGGATATATACAAGCAAATGAAAATAAAATATAAGATGTTATATACAAAATATAAAATATTTTGGGTCTTCCAAATGGTGGGCACCAGAAATGTATAAGTTAAAAAGATAAGATAAAAGTTAGAAACCAAAAACAAAGCAATTGATTCCTAAATATAATCTATTCAACAATACTTCATATTGAGCTAGATGGAAGGGAGAAATAATTACAATACCTTCACTCTCTAATGAATAAATCCTTTAATTATTTGGATGTGCTCTTGATGGTGGATTGGAGGTTATTGATTTATATTTTGGAGACACTTGGGCAGCACTTCCCTTTTCATTTTCTTGGATTGATTGATTCTTGATGAAGGATGAATTGATTAGAGTGAATTGAAGATGGATTGATAGAGTGGATGGATTGATTAGATGATAAAAATGGAAAATTTTGGTTATGGATTCTTGAGATCTATGGATTGGATTCCATGGAGGGTGGCATGCCAATTTATAGTTTTTGGAAGAGGAATTGGAGGGCTAGGATCTTGCCAAGTAGATGGAAGATCAATGGTTAGTATTGAATGAGAAGATAGATAATTCTAGAATTAGAAAATTCTAGTATTATGGAGACATATTCATTGAATTTAAAATTCAATGGAGAAGAGTAGAAAGTTATAGAAGCTTCTAGAATTATAAGCTTCTAGAAATAGAAGAGGTGGGATTAATTCTATAATTATGGATAAATATCCATTGAATTTAAAATGCAATGGAGAAGAGTAGAAAGTTATAGAAGCTTGTAGAATTGGAAACTTCTAGAAATGGAGGAAGGTGGGATTAAATTAGTTTAGGTTTAATTAGTGTATGCATGAAAATATTAGCTATGACAATAACATGAAACTAACACCTAGTAGTTCCACAATATAACTAAATCTATCATAAACATCAAGATGAGAGCTTAACAAGGTAAACTTGTACAATAATGCATGAATCAAACTAACATTATTATGCTACCTCTACTTCTCTAGATTGCTTGATAAAAATGAACCTAGTTAGATCCTAAGCAACTAGTTTTGTGTTGTTTGCTCCAAGTGGTGAAGATATATCTCTAAAATGGCTACAATACCAAGTTTAGATATTCTCCTACTAACCAAGCTTAGAGGAATGGATGTAATATGGAGTGGTTGCTACAATGAAAAATGAAACAAGATCAAGCTTTAGCTAATGGAAATTGGATGTTTACTAAAGTATTAAAGCGTGTAAGATGTTTGATATGATAATCAAGGTGTAAAAGTGTAAGGCAAGTCCTAGCCTTGTATTTATAGGATTTCATTTGGAAATATTTGAAATTCTAGTGCACGTGTGACAAAAGGTAAGTCCAAAAAGAACTTTATGATTAGATTAGGAGCTCATTAATCTTTTAGTATTAATTAAGGATCCTAAGTAGGCTTAGGGAGATTTCTAGGAGCATCTAGAGGGGGTTTTGATGGATTTTGGAAGGTTTGGAAGTGGATTTACCCAATAAGAAGGTTTATTGGTTAAATGCAAGATTAGAGGCTTAATTAACATATAATTAATTAATTAAGAGGATTATCACTAATCAAAATATCGTTAGTTGGCATCCTTAGTGAATTAGAAGCATAGTTAGATAATGAAGTGTCATTATTTGAAAAAGTGAGAGGAGGTGAAGATAGTGTAATTTAAGTGTTAAACTACGTAAGTGGATTTTAGGTGTCTACATTTACTCCTCTTCTGGGTGGCGTAAGAAACACCACTTCAAAGATAGTAGACAAGTAAAAATAAATAAATTTTTGAAGGGGTAGAAGAAAAATTAGTAGAATGAAGGATGCCCCCTCAAGTGTCAATGAGGTGATGAAAAGAGGTTCATTGATGGTTGAAAAGATGAAGAGGAAAGACCAAAGCGGGGGAAAATCCCATTGTTATGGGAGACAGATAGTTGTATACCAAATATCAATCCCCACATAATTCCAGTACAAACTCCATTGTTGAAAAGTTAATGGGGGTATCGTTGTGAATTGCAAGATATGCTTTTCTTAACATATATTTTAGAAATGTTTGGTAATAGAGGATCCCTATTGCCCCAAGTTAGTTGGAAGAATAGCATAGATTATAAGAGAATGATAGGGGAGTAAAATTAATATGAATAGAATGGAAACACCTTACATCCAACTAATATAAATGACCTTATTTCATAATATTGCTTAGGATCTACTTTGTTGGCCCTTTATTAAAATGAACGCATACAACAAAAGTGTAAGATGACATGAAAATCCATAATACGAAAAATTGTTCATTGCAAAAATGCCAAACTCCATGAAACATACATAATGCAATGCAATATGAGAAAGTAAACCAGCTAACATAATAGGAAAACAAGTACAAACACACATACTCAAACAAACAACATTTAAGATAGTTGTACAAATGTTTTGTTATCGAGTTGTAGTTCCCAAATGTTCATGTGTAATGACAAGGGTTAAAAGTGGAGTCCCAAGAAATGATGCATGTGAGGGGAAATATGATGGATGCAGGGTCTAATGAAAAAGCATTCGTGCACCATGAAATAGTACCAGGTAACTCGTTGTGCCAAGATAGTATAGATGGAGCAAACAGACTAACTTTGTTAATGGGGTAGATCCAAATGATCCATGAGTCGTTGTTACAAAAATAAGTGAAAATGCAAGAAAGATATAATTTGAATATAATGTGTTTGACATAGGATTTAGTTGTATATCAATGTGTTACCATTTTTTTGCAAATTTTTGAATTTTTATGTTTTTTTGGATTTTGAATGATTTTATCATGTTTTGAATTTTTACAAACCAACTAAAAGTATGCAAACTATTACTTTGTTTTTGAGGACAATTTTGAATTTTTTTCACTACTTTTGGTGTCATCTAGAGAAAAATTTCAAGGCTATTATTCACATTGTTTTTGAGTTTTCTATGGATCATTTCTGAATGTTTTTGTGATTTTTTCAAGAGTTTTCTAGAGCTATGTGCAGAAAAACAAAGAAGCATGGATGCCCCCAACGTTAGATAAGATGTACAAGGGTAGAATGCCACATGTATATGTGCAAGAAGGTGAAAATGTAAAGGTGTCCCCAACATTAGATGAGAATATACAAGGGAAACCCCTTCAAAAATATACAAGAAGAGAAACAATCGATCAATGCCTTTAACGATAGGCTCAAATGAAGCAAAAATACAAGTGGAAAGTAGCTTAGGGTAAAGTGAATGTTCCCTATAGATATAAGAGTTCTTGTGAACAACCAATCTACCCAATGCACTAGAAACTAGTTTTCACTAAGGGACTGTCCAAGGTACCACAATTGCGTGGTTTTCACAACTTTGGATGACTTGTTTTATCTTTACTTTTTCTTAATTTCTTGATTTTTTACTTGTTTTTCTTTGATTTTTTGAGGAATTGTTATCCATATTTTACCCTGGGCCAAATATCGATCAGCTACGACCCCGCATAGAAAGAACCCAAGAAAAATCATTCATATGTGTAAATAGGTCACAGATGGATTCAAAAATGGAATATCAGGGTTAGAAAAGAAGGGGTAGTGCTGCAAAGGAACGAGGAGCAAGAAAGGGGAAGAAACGACGAAGATCCGAAGTCCTCGGGTTCAAAACAGTTTAGGAAAGGTCCAAAATTGACTACATATGGAGGAGGTAGTGGAAAGAACCACGTGTCCTAATGGTGTTTCTCCAAAGATGAATCCAAAAAGGGAAGCCCAAACGAGTGCCAGGCTGCCGCATAGCCCTAGTACGTGAAAAATGGAGAAATGTCTTCAGGCCTTTAATGCAGGATCTCCTTGCCTCAACAACCAGATCAGATTCGATCTATTCCACCGTTTCCTCTTCCTTCAAGGTGCTAAACCAAGGATTGATGCAATAAAGATAGATTTGGGGGGAGATTTTGTCAAAGGAATTAATAGTAGTGGTTGAGCTTCAACTTGATTTTCCCGCTTCTCCCTCTCTTTCTCCTCTTTGATTGAATCTATAAATACAGGGGCAAGATTCATTGTAAAGGGTTGGACATTCTTCATTTTGCAGGCTCCCCTTTTCTTCTGGCAAAGAAACTCATGGGGTTTCAGACCTTCCACTAAACTATAATACGTTTCTACCTTTTGGCCACTTTGTAATGCATTGTATCAATCAGAGAGCAATAAAACACGTATGTGATTGAATTTAGATCCTTTCTTGTCCCTTTTGCTTTCATATGATCTTTCATTATAAATTTGATTATTTGTGCTTGGTTATCATATGCATTTGGTTGGTTTGTGTCTATTGGAAAAACTAGTGTTCATCATTCCTTCGGTGCATCACCTTGTAGCTTAGTTATTTCTTATTTCTTATATCCCTTTTTCCCTGTCTCCTTGGCAAGTTTTAGATTAGGTATAGAGAGAAATCCTTTGCAAGCTCTCACGTATGCACCTAAATAGAGGAATAGGAACCAACCTTTAATCTGGAGAGCTTTCCCACTTTTGCAAGGTCCCACACCTTAGGGAAAGCTCAATGTTATGCAATCACACCAGATGATTCTACCTTAGAAAAGTAGATTTTAAAACTCATTTGGGGGTTCTGTGATTTCACACTAACAATTTTGGCATGCTCGGTGGGACAAAGAAGTATCCATTTCATCACAAAGCAAGATTGATGTGCACTTGTTGTAATCTTTAGCTTATAAGAAGCTTCAAATTTGCATATCTGGTGACTCCAACAGAGGAAGAATCCACTAGTTTTAGCAGCCCAAGCTTGGGAGATTCATGAGAAAAACCTGGTCTAGAGCAAGGAAAGAAGGTATATTTGAATACTTGCATCTATCCCTAGGCAGAGAAAGGAGAGGAAGAAGAGTTCAAAGGTATCCATCTCCACCAAGCAGAACCTTGTCAACACCTCCACTTGCAAGGCCTTTCTTTCAGTCTGCAAGGGTTCTTAGGCCAATCAGAATGGCACAACCAAATCCATATGTCAACTTCACTAGCAGCAACCCACTCACCTTGAATGCACAAAATCTGTCCCAATTGCAGCATTAAAGAGCATCCCATATTTCACTAGGGAAAACCAAACTTCTCCTGGTGATCATGTCCAAGATATTGCAAATGTCTATACAATCCATGAAATCCATGAGATGGACATTGTAGTCAGGTTTATAACATCTTCACTCAAAGGTAAAGCTTCAAAATGGTTTAGGAGCCTTGAAGCAGGCTCTATTCAAAACTTGAACCAGCTGTACACATCTCTTCACAACTACTTTGGAGAAAAAGGTGATAACTTGTCTTTGTTGGAGCAACTAACAACAATCAAGAGAGCCCCAAATAAGCAATTGGGATTTCAACCTCAAATTTCAACGGACCTGGGACAAGATTCCAACAACAGTAAAGCCCACTAATAAAGGTGCCTTCTTATACTTTCTTAGGGCTTTAAATTCTAACATTTCTTTGATGATTCAACCAATGGGGAAAAACCTTACTGCAGCTTATAGCCTTTCCATAGAAGCTAAGAAGCATTTGATTCAGATGAAAACTTACCCCTAGGTCATCCATGCCCCTTTACCCCGAGTTAGGAAGCCCAAATACTAGCCAAACGCCTACATTAGCTCCTATACCCACCCCCAGGAGTCAAAGTTCAGCTGAAGCCTCCACTTCATCATCTAATACCTCAAAAGAGCTCCGAAAGTGATGAAACAACTGCCAAACTGGGAAATGAGCTAGTAACCATTACAAGACAACACACTTAGAGTTTAGGCCATATCAAGCCGAGGACCCCCATATCAACAAAATAGACCACCAACCTAGGCTATAAATCAGAGTCAACACCAAGGGCAACCTCAAGCTACTAGACCTTTCAGTCATATGACCCAAACACAACTTCAACATCAAGGGCATTGGTTCCAACATAGAATAACATGGCACAAGAGTATGAATGGTGTTTCCCATGTAGTTAGCCACATAATCAATTGATGTGCTTCAATGGTGCATTAAATCAGGCTCTAATGGTGCAAACCATTGGTATGTCACAAGAACCTTACCATGAAGAAAGTCAACAGTAAGGAGCTCAGTAAGAGGGATGAAAAATTAATATCATAATTGCATAAAAAAATTCAAAATCTTACTCCTTATTCTTGCTACATTCATAGGAAGTATTACATCCATTTAAATAGGAGATGTTGTTCCTATATTTAAGGAGATATAATCTCCATAAATATCTCCACACATAACTCCTAAAACAACTCCATGCTATTTTATGTGAGATTTTGTTTTCTCACAAAACTAATATTGTTAATGATTTGTTTACTCAACAACTCATAACAATATTTACTCACCCACTCATAATTACATTTACAATAATGTAATTAATTATTACAACACATATTATATTATCCTAGATAATATAATCACTTACATAATATTCTATGTTCACACTACAACATAGATATTCCTAACATTCGACCCCTTAGTGTGAACATGGGGTAAGAGCTCCTGGAAACATCAAACTTGTCGGAGTAGTCATTGCTACTGGATCTTGCTATCTGGATCTTGCTTTGCTAATGATTATCCTTGTCATATGAACATCTTCATTGGTGATCACCTTCCAATGAAGTACCTTCCATTGAAGTATGGTAGTCGGAGGACATGTCCACACGATCGAGGAGGACCATACGTAGATGATTTTCCCTATAAGCCGAGTCAAGCGGTTTGCTTCTTCCACACCAAATAGACACTCGAGAACTGTTGTTAGTCTATGTGAGCCCCGTTTTCCACACATTAAAATCAAAACATGAAACTAGTTTCACCCCCTTGTGTATAAACACACCACATAACTGAAATAAAATATCACCACATCTGTCTGTGACCCCATCGTTGGTGAATGACGAGAGGACACTGATTTTCCTCCTTCCTCCATTGCCTCCTTCCTCCAACAAGAAAAGAGTCTACCATAGGAAATCCTCATCACTAGGACATGAAAGTTCTTCATCAGTTGAGTAGACTTCCCAATCAGTTTCTACTTCAGCTAGAAGGGCTTTCTGATCTATCTTGTCATCAAGAAGATCCTGAGCTCTCTTTTTACAGTTCAGTATTACATGCCCAATCTCATTACAATAAAAGCATTTTATTTTTCCATGTGAAGGAACCTTCTTTGGTTTATGTTTTTCCTTCTTAGATGAGGAGCTAGGTTTGTTTCCTACATATAGTACTTCTTCATGTTCTTCATGACTGCTTTGTTCTAACAATGTAGAAATCACTCCTTCTAGACTAATAGTAATTTTACTCAAAGTAAATACAATATTTGAGTAACTCTTAGGCATGCTATTAAGAAGAATAGCTTTAGCATCATCATCTTTTACATGTTCTTTAATTCCAACTAGTTGATTTAGCAAAGAATGAAACTTACTTATATGATCTACCATTTTTGAGTTCTCTTCCATTTTTAACCTGTACAAGCGTTGCTTCAGTGTAGTCTTTGCTATTTCAGCTTCAGAACCAAACAATTTGTTAAGAGACTCCCAAATTTCTTTTGCAGATTTTGTGAAATCCACATGATGTAGATAGGCTTTTGATAAGCCCAGACCAATGGTACCCAATGCTCTCTGATCTTTTGCATTCCACTTTGCCAATTCATTTCCTCTAGTGGGTGGAGTTGAATTAGACTTCACCACATCCCATAGATCCTTTTCTATTAAATGTAATTGCATCTGTAGTTGCCATGTATGGAAATCTTGTCCTTCAAACTTTTCAATCAGATTTAGTTTCTCCATTATTTTGTACAATACTGATAAAAAAATACAAAATTGAATCAAGTACTTTAAAATTTTATATTGAATACCTTTTAACCTCCAAGCAAGTCAAGAACTTGTATTAACAATTCAACATTATTGAAAATTGGAGAAAACTTTCAGTAGAAGAATTGATGTGCTTAATTTGATAGCTGCATAGTAAAATCCGTATTTCTTCCAAACTACGTTCTAGGTTCTACTAAAATTTCTTTTGTAGTTTTTTGACTAGCACGTGATTCTGCACGCAAAATTATAGAAAAACCCACATCTGGAAACGAAAACTATGATATATTCTTTGAGACGGATTTGATCATGAAAGCACTGAAATTTCTTGCATCAAACCTGCTCTGTTACCAAATGAAAAATTAATATCATAATTGCATAAAGAAAATTCAAAATCTTACTCTTTATTCTTGCTACATTCATAGGAAGTATTACATCCATTTAAATAGGAGATGTTGTTCCTATATTTAAGGAGATATAATCTCCATAAATATCTCCACACATAACTCCTAAAACAACTCCATGCTATTTTACGTGAGATTTTGTTTTCTCACAAAACTAATATTGTTAATGATTTGTTTACTCAACAACTCATAACAATATTTACTCACCCACTCATAATTACATTTACAATAATGTAATTAATTATTACAACACATATTATATTATCCTAGATAATATAATCACTTACATAATATTCTATGTTCACACTACAACATAGATATTCCTAACAAGGGACCCCCAAATGAAACTATTCTTGTTAATTGGCAAGATGAAGACATATGTGGAATGAATCAGACTTGTAAAAGTATAGCTGCCAATACACGGTCTAAGAAGAGAAATATTAGAGAAAGAAATTCACCAAGCTCAAGTGATCCTCAACCCTCCGTCACTCAACAAGGTATTGGCATTCAAAATACAACTCCCAATGTACAAAGTCAATCCAAGCCACCTTCTAGACCTACTCAGGCACCGATTGTAACAACCCAGGTGTAAGAGAAAAATGTGCCTAGGAAGGGGCAGCAAAAGGATAGCTCATTCAACATCATCGAGCAAATGAAGAGAAAAGTGTAAACATTTCACTATGGGAGTCACTGGCCATTTTGGGGTAGGGAGATCTGTTGTAAATTGCCATATAAAAAAATTGGTTGAGCTTAAATCAACCCCTAACCAACAAGAGAGTGTTTGATAATGCAATTCAACCTTGGGAGGAACCATGGAGAACAACAAGGTAAGATCTTGAGACCTCCTCCATTCTATGTCTCATTGATTATTGGAGACAAATTGGTGCACAATTGTATGATTGATTCTGGGGCTAGTAGTTCTATGATGCCCAAACAAATAGCTGACCAACTGGGTCTCCAATATGAATTCATCTCTAGAGGGGTAGTGCAATTAGATGGGACAATAGTGACAACTGTTGGAATCATCAAAGATCTGAACCTCACTCTGCATGCCTACCCCAATGTGACTATTTTGTAAAACGTATCCATCATAGATTTGCCACCACATTTTGCTTTGTGCTTGTCCAAGGGACTTCACTACCAAAATTGGAGGATATATGTCTATTGATTGGTCACATATGCTCTTTAGAACAAGGTATTGGGCAAAGGACATAATTAGATATGAACCCATTGCCGATTATCATATTGAATCTTATGTGCCTATCCCTATCAATGCCAATTGCTCAGCTTTTGATCAAGAAGACCTCCTAAGCACTTGTGAAGCAGATACCAAGGTGGGATGTATCCCAGACTTGACTCTCGATGACTGGGCCAACAAAAGACATGATTTTGACCCCTATAAGGAGATGGAAGAATCTGAGCTAGGTGTCTATTGTCTACATGAAGAGAATCATCCTCTTCTTGACCTAATTAAGCTAGAATATAAAGATGACAATGAGGTATGGCAATTGTTCTTTGATGGCTCAAGGAGTAGACAAGGAGCTGGAGGAGGAGCTATGATTATGTCCCCCAAAGGTATGAAATATTATTCAGCCTTCATATTTCAGTTTTCTGCTCAAACAACACTACTGAATATGAAGCTTTGGTCCATGGTCTTCATTGGGCAAGGAAGCTAGGAATCAAGAACTTGCAAGTGTTGGTGACAAGTGAACTGGTTGCCAATCAAGTCAGAGGACTTAATGTTGTCAAGAATGACCTACTCAAGAACTACAAGAGTAGGGTATGGGATCTCATGGAGGATTTTGAGGCCTTCAGCATTGTGTCCATACCCAGGAAGGAGAATGAAGCTGCTGATAGGATTGCAACAGTTGGAGCAACGTTTGATGTGGTCGACAACATCAAAAGAGACAAAGAATAGCCACATATCCATATAGTTGTGAGGCCAACAATGCCAGATAACAACACATGCTAGAAAGTGTTCGAGAATGATCAACAAATCATTAATTTTTTACAAGAAGATGAATTATCAGCTAGAAATCAAAGCAAAATAGAGAAGCAATACAAGAACTAAATAGTATAACTACATACAAACAATCTTCCTAAAGGCTTAGTGACATTGGAGTCTATCTTCAATCCTAATGATCAATTTATAAAAAAAAGGCTAACATATAGATCAAAGGAGAATATTCAGAGCCAATCCCAGTTGGAGAAGACAAAACACTTCAAATTGGCAAAGTGGCCACCAAGCAAGAAAGGTATGAATTCATACAACTTTGCCAAGAATTTCTAGATGTGTTTTCTTGGAGCTATGAAGACCTAAAAGGGTTCAATCCAAATCTAGCACAACACACAATTGAACTAGATCCGATTACTACTCATTAAGCCCATCGGGAAAAGTAGAGACCAGTCAACCCACACATTGAGCCTCTGATGAAGAAAGAGTTGAACAAGCTGATAGAGGCAAGTATTATATTTCCAATCAAACACTCAAGTTGGGTTGCAAACCTGGTCCTAGTCAAGAAGAAAAATGGAGAGATTAGGTTGTGTGTAGATTTTCAAGAGATGAACAAAGCATCCCTCAAAGATCACTACCCACTCCCTTCAATTGAGTAGATCTTGCAAGTGGTGTCTGGATCAGAGAGATTCTCCCTCCTAGATGGCTACTCAGGGTACAAATAGATCATGGTGAAAGAAGATGATTAATTCAAAACAACTTTCACCACGAAATGGGGCACCTATGCCTACAGAAAAATGCCATTTGGATTATCCAATGTCAGAGATACTTTTCAAAGGGTAATGGATATGGCATTCAAATGACTAATCAACAAAATAGTACTAATCTATCTGGATGACATTACGATGTTTTCCAAAAATGTAGCAGACCACCTTTTCCAGCTAAGGCAAGTCTTTTGAAGATGTAAGAGTTTTGGGGTATCATTGAACCCTAAAAATGCATATTTTGGCCCATGAGGGTAGGCTTCTATGCCATATTGTATCAAAAGAAGGATTGACAATTGACCCAGAGAGAGTTGAATCAATAAGAGCATTGACATTGCTAAGCCTCAAAGAAAGCTCTTCAAAGCTTCTTTGGAAAAATCAATTTTGTCTGCAACTTTGTACCAAAATTTATTGCTCTTGTTAAGCCAATAACGTTGATATTGAAGAAGAGCTTAGCATTCGAGTGGAAAATTGAAGGAAAGACAAGCTTTGAGGCGATCAAAGAAGCTATATCACAAGTCCCAACTCTCGTAAATCTAGATTTCTCTAAAGAATTCATACTTGTATGCCTTTGGTGGCAGTGACATGATTTCTGCAATCTTAGTTTAGTAGAACAAAGAAGGTACAGAACAACCAATTACTTTCTTTAGTCAAGGTCTAGAAGACTATGAAGTGAGGTACTCCATTGAAAAGAAGTCCTGGTAGTAATCATGGGACTAAATAATTTTAAGCATCTGGTTTCAAATAATAAAATCCAATTGTTGGTCTCCCATGCGGGAGTTAAATAATTCCTTCTCATCAAGGATCTGAATGAAAAACGTGCAGGATGGATCACTCATGTTATGGAATATGACATTGAGATCAAGGTCACTAAGTTGGTCCATGGGAAGGGGTTGTGTGAACAACTAGCCTCAGTCAACAAGACGAAGCAAACAGTGAAAAGGAGGCTATTTTTGTTCTACAAGATAATCAAGAAGAAGGGAGAGATGATGTACCTACTCCTTGTTGGACCCAAGTCATGGTACACTTCCTTCGAACAGGCATGTGTCCTCATGAGATGAATAAAGCAAAAAGGAGGCATTTCATATTACAGGCCATCCCATATGTTCTTATTGATGGCATCTTATTCAAAAGAGACCTCAATGGCATTCTGCTAAGATGCATTGAGACAGATCAGATTGAGAAAGTGCTACAAGAATTCCATGTTGAAGCAGTTGGAGGCCATTTTTCTCCAAGGGTGACAACACTCAAAATCATGAAAGTAGGTTATTATTGGCCCATAGTGTTTAGTGACTATTATGCATGGATCAAAAGGTGCAAGAGTTGTGCATTCTTCAAAGGAAAAGAAAGGTTGGCAGCACTCCCATTACACCCAATCTCAGTCGACCAACCTTTCATGCAATGGGGATTGGACTTCATTAGAGTCATCAATCCAAATTCAAGAAATCCAAATTCAAGCCAAGGCCACAAATGGATTCTGACAGCAATAGATTATTTCACCAAGTGGACCGAGGCAGTGGCACTCAAGGAAGCTAACGAGTATAGTATACTAGATTTCTATGAAGGGATAGTGACCAGATTTGGAGTGCCAGCCACCATCATATCAGACAATGCATTGGAATTCATAGGTTCTAAGATCATAGGATGGGCTATTAAAAATTGTACTTAGTTGAGTACTTCATCAAACTATTACCCTCAAGGTAATGGCCAAGCTGAGTCCACAAATAAGAACCTCCTAAAGATCATCAGAAGAAATCTTGATGAGAATCAGAGAACTTGGCACACAAAGCTCAAATCGGCCTTATGGGCTGATAGGATAACACCCAAGAGATCTACAGAAACTTTCCATTCAAGCTTGTCTACATGGGAAAGAGACAATATTCCCTATATCACTGGAGTTGCCAACATTGGAGCTCATGATGCAGCAAGAGATGTATGAATTTGAACCAATGGAGGTTAGGTATGTAGAGTTGATAGAATTAGAAGAAACTAGAGAGCATGCAATCCAAGCAATAGAGAAGGATCATGCCTCAATCAAGAAATGCTTTGAAAAAAGGGAAAAAGTAAGGACCTTCTAGGAAGGAGACCTGATTTTGAAATGGGATACAAATCAAGCAAACCCAGGAAGGCATTTTAAGTTTGATGCCATTTGGAATGGCCCCTATATGGTCACAAAATATAAGAGTAGCAATGCTTTCTAATTGTCTACATTGGAGGTCGAGGAGTTACAGATTCCAGTGAATGGGATCTATCTTAAGCACTGCTACTAAAAGGAAATTTCTCACCTTGTACATATTAGTTTAGTTTCTCTTTCCTCTAAGTTCTTGTGCACATCACATTGCTGTAGTGTAGGTTTCTTTTCTCCTAAGTGCTTTGCATACTCTACATGTTCTATTTGGAGCATGTATGATTTCAAATTTTGTAGATAGTTGTGGTACTATTTTGTTGCTCTTGTGCAGTCCATTTAGAGAAACAGATGAAGCCCTAGGTCAAAACAATTTTCTACTCTCAGAAACCTTCATTTCAAGATTTCTTATGAAAATTGAGAGTGCAAACAGCCGGGCTCATGAATTAGAGGTAGAATCAGTATCAGACCGTCGTTCTCGACTCCATGCCCAACAAATATGACAAGGTAATTGGTCTTTTCATCGAGATACCCTAGTGGGTCGTGGTCACCAAATTGTTATCCATATTTCACCCCGGGCCAAATATCAGATCAGGTACGACCCTGCATAGAAAGAACTCCGAGAAACTCATTCGGATCTATAAATAGGTCATAGAGGGATTTGATAATGGAATAACAAGGTCGAGAAAAGAAGGGCGATCTTGCAGAGGAACCAGGAGCAAGAAAGGGGAAGAAACAATGAAGATCCGAAGTCCTCGGGTTCAAAACAGTTTAGGAAAGGTCCAAAATCGACTAAGTATGGAGGAGGTAGCGAAAGAACCATGTGTCCTAATGGCATTTCTCCAAAGATGAATCTAAAAAGGGAAGCCCAAACAAGTACCAGGCTACCGCGTGGCCTTGGTAGGTGAAAAATGGAGAAACATCTTTAGGCCTTTAATGTAGGATCTCCTTGCCTCAACAACCAGATCGGATTCGATCTGTTCCACTGTTTCCTCTTCCTTCAAGGTGCCAAACCAAGGATTGATGTAGTAAAGATAGATTTGGGGGGAGATTTTGTCAAAGGCATTAACAATAGTGGTTGAGCTTCAACCTGATTTTCCCACTTCTCCCTCTCTTTCTCCTCTCTAATTGAATCTATAAATACAGGGGCAGGATTCATTATAAAGGGTTGGACATTCTTCATTTTGCAAGCTCCCCTTTTCTTCTAGGAAAGAAACTTATGGGGTTTCAGACCTTCCACTAAACTGTAATATGTTTATGCCTTTTGGCCACTTTGTAATGCATTGTATCAATCTATAGAGCAATAAAACACGTATGTGATCAACTTTAGATCCTTTCTTGTCCCTTTTGCTTTCATCTGATATTTCATTATAAATTTGATTATCTGTGCTTGGTTATCGTATGCATTTGGTTGGTTTGTGTCTATTGGAAAAACTAGTGTTCATCATTCCTTCGGTGCATCACCTTGTAGCTTAGTTATTTCTTATTTCTTATATCCCTTTTTCCCTATCTCCTTGGAAAGTTTTAGATTAGGTATAGAGAGAAATCCTCTACAAGCTCTCACGTATACACCTAAACAGAGGAATAGGAACTAGCCTTTAATTTGGAGAGCTTTCCCACTTTTGTAAGGTCTCGCGCTTGAGGAAAGCTCAATGTTATGTAATCACATAGGAACCTCATACTCAAGCATATAACTACTTGAGATGTATTGCATTCATGGGTTCCTTTAGTTCCTCACCATCTAAGTGAGTAAGTTTGTATACCCCTAAACTATACTTAAGAACCAAAATATATGGTTCTAACCAACAGTTTGGCTCGAACTTACCTTTCTTTTCCTAGTCCTTGGTGGTATTGAAATGATTTTATTTGAGAACTAGATCTCCTACCTAAAATTGATGAGGTATGATACATTTTTGTAGCCACGGGACACTCGATTATGATACAATTTTAAGTGATTAAGTGTTTACATGTGTTTCTCATCTAGGAGCTCCTACTCTTCTAGTCGAGGCACTCATTAATATTCATCTTTATCCAAGTAATCTATGAGAGATATTCTCGGGAGGGAATGTCAATCTCTAGGGGAATGATGGCTTCAAAGTGCTAAAGACTAGTGAGTAGGGTGTAGCACCAATAGGAGTGCGGATGGAGGTTCTATAGCCCCATAGGGTGGGGTGGATCTACAAGTGCCAATTTTAACCAGTCTTACTCACCATCTTCTCCATAATCCAAACAAGGTTTTTTTATAGGCCTCCGCTTGTCCATTACCTTGAGGGTAATAGAAAGTGGACCACTTTAAAAAAAATTGGATGCGTTGACACAACACTTTAACTTTCCTGTTCTTGAAATACTTACCATTGTCTGCTATAATGGCATAGGGGATGCCATAACAAAAATGAGGTGATTCATGATGAATTAAATTTTACACCTATAACATATGTGAGAGGCACAACCTCTACCCATTTGGTGAAATACTTGGTGGTGGTTATGATATGGGTATGGCCATCTAAGGAGGTAGGAGTGAGATTCCCTATGAGATCCAATCACCACTTAGAGAACTACCATGGTGTTGTGATCGGTTCAAGGCTTGTGCTGACACATGAATTAAGTTTCCATACTTCTGACATAGTGCACACTTCTTGAAATAGTTGCAACAATCTAATTCCATGGTAGGCCAATAATATCATACTTTCAACAATTTCTTAAAGAGCACCATTCCACTCGTGTGAACCCCACAAACACCTTTGTGTACTTCTTTGATAGTTTGGACGGAATCAGTCAAATCAAGACAACACAAAATATTCCTGTCATAGCGACAAAAATAGAGGTTTTATCCTAAAAGGGTATAACGGCTATGCTTCAGATAAGGCTTCTTTTATCAAGTTGGGAAATATCTGGGGAAAGGTACCATCTTGTCGGTAATTATAAATGGGCTCATACCAAGGGGAAAAATGACCAATAACTTCACATACCAGACACAATTTTGGTATGTCATATGCGAGCACCCATAGATGTTCAAAAAGAAATACGTATTAGTTTCATGTGGTAGAATGTGAAGCAAGGATCTGATTGTGGCCATGGCACCTGCTGACCAATTCTTTGCCCTTGGTATCATTTCAAAATTAACACGTGCAAAAAAATCCTTTATATTCTCAACCATCTTTTCGTATGGGATGAGCTTGTCATCCTTGACCTTATACTCATCATTGACTTGTTTAATGATCAATTGTGAATCTCCAATGACTCTTAGTTGTCTAATATTCCATTTGATAGAAAGTTTCAACCCAGCAATGAGTGCCTCATACTCTACTATGTTATTGGTACATGGGAAACTTAAGTGAAAAGAATTCGAATGAAGTCTCTTGTTGGGGTGACAAGTATCACACCAGCTCTTGAACTATGAAAATTGAATGAGCCATCGAAGTGTACTTGCCACATGATTAACTCCTTAATATATATTAGGAAGCATCTAGAAATTCCAGACACAATAGTTTCGTCCCTGGTAAGGGAGCTTCAACAAGTTGATTAACAAGTATCTGTCCTTTGAGTGACTTTTGGTTGAAAAATTCAATATCGAACTTACTTAGCAGGATGATCCAATTAGCCATCCTTCCAGTAAGTGCAAGTTTAGACAACAGGTATTTTAATGGGTCAAATTTAGAAATGAACTTGGTCTTATTGTTCAATTAGTAATGATGAAGCTTTTGAAAGGAAAATACTACAACTAAACAAGCCTTTTCAACTGGGATACTTTGACTCATAAGAAATTAAAGTGCAACTAAGGTAATAGATCGCTCTTTCTTTTTGGCTTAGGTTGTATTGGGCTAACAACACACCAATAACACATTGGGTAGCTGAGATGTATAAGAACAAAGATCCCCAGTAGGTAACATGAGGACAAGAGGATTAGTCATATATTGTTTAAGTAACATGAGGTTTTCCCCATGGTCCTCCTCACCTTCAGCAAAACTTCCCCGATGGGGGACTTGATACTTCTACCTACACACCTGAGCAACCTTCCCAAACACAACCATTTTCCTTTGACCTTAAATATCTCATCAACCACCACTTCACCCACACTTTCCTCCACCGTTGTGTATAGAAGGGATTTTCCTTTGACTTTAATGAACAAGGCTGCCATACTATCATCCCATGTACCACACGTAAACACAATGAACGCAGCGGTGGTATTGGCTTCGTTGATCTTCCAAGAAAGCTGCATCGAATTCATTGAGATGAAAAAACCTCTTCACCCCATTTCCCACCTTCATAGCGCCTTCACCCATGAAGTCTATGGATCTAGAATACATTCCTCCTAAAAAAATTTTAAACACCATTTCCTGGGACCTCTAACTTATCAACGTGATGGTGAGGTTCCCTCTTCTCTTCCCTTCTGTATCCACGACATGATCGATGACGATACACCTTCTATTAACATTGTTCAATGTCGGACGATGAGTCTATTCTCACCTGTCTTGGTGCGGAGCATTCTTATATTCATCGGTCATTGCCTTGGAGACAAAAACTATGTTAAATGAATCAATCATCAAAATCAATCTTAATACTCAAGATGACCCCACATTCTAAAGATAGGCCAATCTTTAGAAAATTTTGAAGAAGAAGCCTTTACCTCATTTCTCGAGATCATAACAATTATTTTCTTGGTCCTATGCTGATATGCCCTAGATTTCGACCCAAATATTGTGGTCCACAATATCGTAACTATTCTTGAATCCAAACCCGTAAAATAGAAGCTGCGAAAAATGCATCCTCACATTGCCCTTCTTGTCAAAGAAGAACTTCAGTGCCTTCTCTCAGTTTCCTTCATCCTACCCATTGATTATCCCCAATGGATCTCTAACATTGTTCCTGTCACAAAAGGGACAAGAGCGCTCCACATATGCATAGATTTCCACAATTTTAATTTATCTTGCCTAAAGACAAATTTCCTCTACCTAGGATAGACCAACTAGTTTATCTCAACATCGACCATGAGATGTTATCATTCATGAGACGGATTCTTAGGTTATAACCAAATATTACTCTCCTTGGAAGATCAACACAAAACCACCTTTATCACTCCTTGGGGACCTTCTGCTGCTTTCGATTCATGCCCTTTGGCCTTAAAAATGCTAGTACTACATATCAGCGGGCTATGACTTATATCTTTCATGACATCATGCATCACATATTGGAAGATTATGTAGATGACCTTCTTGCCAAATCCAAACATCGAGTCGAACACCTTACAGTCCTTAAGGTCATTTTGACCATCTCATTAAGTATTGTGTTCTCCTTTAACCTAAGAAGTGTGTCTTTGCTGTCCTCTCAGGAAAACTCCTTGGTTTTATCATTTCTTTGCATGGCATAGAAGTCGATCCCACTAAAATCAAGGCTATTCTCGAAATGCCTCCACCTACTAACCTTCACCAACTGCGTAGTTTGCAAGGCAAGTTGCAGTGTATTTGTAATTTTATTTTGTAAATTTCTGACTGCTGCTACCCCTTTCATCATCTCCTCCAAAAGGACATCTCCTTCAAAAGGACATCTCCTTCAAATGGGATGATGAATGCCACAAAGCCTTTGAGGCCTTAAAATAGTAACTCCTCCAACCACATGTACTCTTTCCTCATAAGGATGACCAACCAGCTTTACCTTTACATTTTTGTTATGGATCATTCCTTGGGAGCCATGCTCGCTCATCATGATGAGAAACACATGGAGCAAGTGATTTATAATATAAGTCATACACTTTTGGATTATGAAACCCGATACACCCACACCAAAAAAATCTACTTAGCCTTCATTTCACTGTTGCCACTAAACTTTTCCATTACCTACTTAACCACAAAACCTTTGTTGTCACCAATACAGACCTCTTACATTACATGTACGTCAAGCCCTACCAACATCAACATGCTGCACATTGGCTCATGCTTCTTGCAGACCTAGATCTCAAATTCACTCATCAAAAATATATCAAAGGCCAAAATATCACTGACCAACTTGCAGACACACATCTCTCCGGAGATCAACCCTCTAACTTTGATTTCCCAAACGAATTCATTACTACCCTCTCATTGGATGATACCATTTACATGATGACCTTATTATTTGATGTTTCTGAATGTCAGCATGGGGGTGGTGCTTCAATTATCCTCATTCCTCTTGATGGTGAGCCTATGTCGTTATCTTTCAAACTAGATTTTGAATGTACTAACAATATTCTGAATATGGAGAACTCATATTAGGCCTTCAAACTACCATCGCCTTAGAAGTTAAATCAATTAATATCTTTGGTGAATTTTAACTGGTTATAAATCAAGTCAATGGTATATACCAGTGTCATAACTAAATACTTAAAAGTACAAGTGTCCTATAGACATACTTTTGACTACCTTCAACTGTTATGAACTTCAAACCACTCCACGTTCCACTAACAAATATGTGGATACCATGGTCTACCTTGCTTCTCAGATACCCACCTCGCCTCTCGACTCAAAATATTTGTCACGTTATAAAGGCTACAATCACCTTCCTATCAATTTCGAGACATCAACCTCATCGGAACCATTCAACTCCGACCCTCGTGACCTTTGGTATAAGAATTTTTCGATTACCTTTCCACTTTCAATTCTACCTCTAGACCTTACATGAATGGCCAATGAGCCTTTCTCAAAAGTGTCTCTCGCCATGTCATCATGGGTGGTATTATTTATAAACATGGATTTGATGGTATCCTCTTACGATGCCTTACCGATTTTGAAGTTACTTACACCATCAAGGAATTTCACGATGAAATTTGTGGAGGTCACTTCGATGGTTTAACTATCACTAAATGCATTCTACGCCTAGGTTTTTATTGTCATTCAACCTTAAACCATGAATGTTGTGATTATTTCAAACATTGTGTGAAGTGCCAACAACATGCTAATCTTCATCACATGCCTAGTCATGCCTTACTACAGTCACACGAGACCTTTGGCCTTTCTCTCAATGGGGTTTGGATCTTGTTGGAGAAATCAATCCCCATTCTTCACCAGCCATCAATTAATTATTACAGCTATCTGAATACTACAATAAATGGGTAGAAGCCACACCTCTTATTTGTATAAAAGAGAAAATATGTGAATTCATCAATCATCAAAACATTTTTGCTTTGGTGTTCCTCATCGTCTCATCACTAATAATGAAAAATAGTTTAAAAAGAAAACCCTCACTTAGAGCTTTGTGATGCCTTTGGCATTCAACTTAGTTTTTCTTCACCATACTACCCTAAAAATGGCAAATCCGAATCAACCAAAAAAACCTTAAGTAAAATTATTATGAAACTTGTGGATGATACTAGAAAGGATTGACATACACACATTCCTTTTGCCTTATGGGCTTATCGCACTAGTATTCGTACATGAACTACTACTAAACCTTTCTCTCTGGTCTACGGTACAAAGGTTGTTATACCTCTTTAAGCCCATATTCCACATGTTCGTATCTCACTTAACGATATTCTCAATGATGATGAATTTATACAAGACCGTTTGACACAACTCGAGTTATTAGGCGAACTTCATTTTAATGCTCGTGACCACCTCCAAATCTACCAAAATAAAAAAATGTGCCTATGATAAATGTGTCCACAAACGAACCTTCCAAGTTGGCGACCTCGTCCTAAAGAAAATCAACATGTAATAAAAGAGGAAAAAAAATTAAACGGGAAATTTTTGTCCTAATCGGCTTTCATACCTATAGATCGTGCTTACTTTGTTTGTCTTCACTTGAAGGTAAACCCAAATCAAAGACCCTCAATGCCTTGCATCTTTGACCATTCTATTTTGAAACCATTCTATATCACATTCTGCAATCTATTTCAAACGCTCATCCCTTGAGCACCATTCACCTTCCATTTTACCTATTTTAAGGATCAATGACTAAAACAAGAATCATGTGATTACTTAATTTTTCAACCTTATCTTCAATATGAGTACCACGGATCTACTCATGGCATGATTCTCATGGATAATTTTTGTCTTTTTCAAGATGGAATCCCATGGTCATTCATCACTTAAAACCTCTCTATCATAGTTAACCTCTATGTGCTACAATTTTGTCTTCAAAACAAGAGCCTATTTTTCTCTATAGTCTTGTCCATGACTTAAAAGTCTAAAAGCAAAACAAATTTCCAAAGTAAAATGGGATTCAACTCCTTGAGTCAAAATTCCAGCAAAAAGATGACTCATTAAAAAAAATGACATCGACACTTTCTATCTCGCCGTTATAAATAGATTTCTCCTCGAAGGAAAACTATACCAAGTGAACCATATTGTACATAGCCTATCATAATAAGAAGACTATTTGTCAAACGATAAAATAAAAATATTCTAAAGTTTCCCGCATCGATCGACTTCATGAAGACCTCAAGGAGAAAATATACTGGTCCCACATAAACTTCCCACATCGATTAGTCTATCAAAACAAAAGAAAACACAAAAATAAAAATATTAAATTTTTCATCATGAACTTTCGTATTGTGATCTTGTGTCTCTTGCCAAGTCGACATGTTGTCTCACACTAGTTTACACTAAAACCAACCTATTTTCACCTCATCGCCTTTTTCACCCTAATTTCCTGCCCACTCAGGGACGTGCCGCAAAATGTGACATTTCGTAATCATATGACTTTCTTCACCCTTAGAATAGTTAATCATGTAAACGCCTTTAGGGTCTTACGTTGATAAGCCCATATTAGGTATGAAAAACTCATTTTGGTTCTTACCAATTAGTGCAGCTCTTTTGGTCACCTCTTACCCTTCACATTTTTCATTACTCATTGATTATCCTATATAGGACCAAACCTTTGACACCTCAATTTAACCACACCTCAATGACCTCAATTCACCCTTGCCTTCATGACCTAGACTCAATCATTCCTAAGTGACCTAAACTCAACCATACCTAATTGACCTAGACTCAACCATGCCTAAAACCTACTAACCCATTTCTCTACCTCATCATATTCTTCCCTAGCTTATGGGAGAACTACATTGGCCTCGAGACCCCTTTTCATCGGGGCTATGTAGGTAGCACTCCGAGGGCATGGGGCCCTTGGAGGTTAGCTCGGACACTCTTTACCCTAACTAATTTTCCTCCCACTTTTTATTTACATTATACCATTAGTTAGTTTCCTCTTCTACATTAATGGGAAATTAAACACACATGTAAGTATATAAACATGTATACTTACCTATTTCTTACAACATCATACCATACATATTCATCATCATTTATTTTTTCATGTTACCAATAACTTGGAAATTAAATCAAAACCAAAAACCTAACTCCACCATGCCTAACTGACCTTGACTCAATCATGCCTAAATTACCTAAACTCAACCATGCCTAACTGACCTAACTCCACCATCGCATAACTCACCTAAAATCCACCATGCCTAACTGACCTAACTCAAACACACGCCTATACCTAGACTCCATCATGCCTACATAACCTCGACTCAATCATGCCTAATTCACCTAGTTTCCATCACATACACAATAACAATGAAAATTCAAATGCAAGTACATCATCCATACCATAAATATCATCATCTATAACAATGAGAACATCTGTGTATCAATACAAATGTACACCGATACAAATAAATACTCAAAATCTCAAAACTCTCATATACATCCTCACTATCTTCGGCACACAAAGTGATATATACCAAAATCACTACACGATAATATCAGTGACTAATTGTCACCCCACATGATATCCATACCTGTCTCATCTATCTCCTCCTACTCCTCTAACTCAACGACACTGCTAAGCATCTCTCCACCTAAGACGGGTCTTGATATAATCTCTACCTACCCTCACCTAGAATGGCCTCCATGAATTCATATCCTCGCCCGACCCTACCTCTAGGATCCTTGCCCCTATTCTCTCGAAATATGAGTGCGGGATCTAGTCCTCTCACTCGTTTTCATTGTGCTCAGACTAAGTATAGGAGGGGATATCTATCCCGATAGTTGTCGGAGTGATCTTGGTAATATTGCCTTGCTCGTAGGCATCCTCGAACCTTGTCATTGGCACCATATAAGGTTGTGCCATAATTCTCACAACAACTTATGAGCTCTGACTTGCTAACGTTGGCCTCAGACTCTATACCTGTGAGTCCCGTCCTCCTCCTTGTACCATGGGACCCTATCCCGCCGCAACTGCATTTAGTGTGGGACCCTATCCTTGAGTCCTAAGGAGGTGCACCGCATTGCAATCTGGGCCTATAAGGCCACATCATGAGCCTGTGTAGTGACCAAATAGCCGTGCAAACCTATTACTTGTGCCCTGTAAGGTAGCTACTGCTCCCCATCTCCATCTCTACACTATGATGGTGGCTAGGTTTGTTGCTTGGCCTTAGTGGTACCGCCCACCACTACCTATATCTATCGGTGACCCAAACATTATCGATTCGCCTATCCACTAACTTCTCCTCCGGCCTATAGGGGTCATGGTGGAGACATAGGTTTCTCCATGTCATCCCTCTTGTACTTTGGGAAAGGTGGGGGTACATCCTGTGGGACAAAAATTTCCTCTTACCCTATCCATGGGTATTAACTCGTGCTTGTCAAGACACCGCCTCCTATATCCACCTCTCCAATCAGCTCCTCTCCAGCTCCTCTTCCATGCCTCTATGGAAGGATAACAATTATAGGGTTTCCACACATAATGTGGAGTACGGTAATACCAAAGTACAATAGAATGTTGTAAAAAGTAAATATTTGTCGTAAGTGGTCCTAGTAATGTTAAAATGTCAAAGTTTGGGTAATTAGAGAAGTAGGGTCTACATGATTAGGAATTAGAAATATTATATTGGTAATAAGGACAAGGAGTGAGGTCATAAATATTTTGTGTATTTTATTTGTAAAAAGTCTAAAATGTGGAACCCATGTAAATGATAAGGTTTATCTTATCTTAATGATAAGCTTACATGTACAGTATAAGAGTTAAGGTATGGAATATGATTCGTCGTAGTGGATTTCTTATCCTATCTTAGAGATAGATGGATAAGCCGAAGTTCTATAAATAGAGAGGCCACCCCCTCATTTAGCATAGAAAGAAGTAGTGAGAAATATTGTAGGAAGTGTGCAAAGGAAGCCATCGCTTAAAGGTGTGTCAAGAAGCCATCAAGAGGTGTAATTGTAAAGTTTCTCCCATAGTCTTGTCAAGTATCTCATGGGTGAGATCAGAATAATTTCATGTTAATATTATAATTTACTTTTGATATTTCAGATTTGTCATCATTCCGTCTTATCATAGTCAATGGTATTCTTGTGTTCGGTTGTTGTTTTGTTTCCGATTACATCCACCAAACTAAAGGTCAGGCATTAGTAAATAATCATAAGACGAGGAGTTCCCGTGAAGAATTATCATAAAGTGCCGGATTGGTGATGACATTTTGGTTCCGCTGCGACCATTCCTCGTTGGTGGATTTTCTCGAGAGATATTCCCACTTAGTCAAAAATTAATCGAGGGTAACCTTGTTTTTACTGCAGCATAGTAGCTTACCATGGTAAAGTCATTTTTACCGTGAATAGTAGCTTACCATGTTAAAGTCATTTTTGCCATGAATAGTAGTTACCACGTAAAGTCCTTTTTGTCTGGGAATAGTAATTACCGCAAAGAAAGTCACTTTTTTTACCGTGAATAGTATTTACCGCAAGAATTTCACTTTTACCGTGAATAGTGTTTACCACAAGAAAGCAGCTTTTACCGTAGTAAGTCAAGTTTTACCATAGTTTACCGTGGTCATTTCTATTTTACCGTAGAAAGGTGTAAAGTCACTTTCTAGTATAGTGATTCCAATTATTTGTGCACATAAGTCTTGTTGATCAGACTTGTGGGTTGGTATTTCACTATGGTTTACTTTTGAAAATGGGAAAGATTCCTATTTTTTCAGCTCAATCTAATGAAGATGCTTCTTCTTTCATTCAAGAGTTTAAACGATCTTGTATTTGTAATGGCCTTATAAGAAGGGAACAATGGACTGAATTTTTCCTACCTTTTTGGATGGTTCAAAGACTTAGGTGGTTCAAACACTAGGTGATAATGTGAAAAATTCATGGGATTTATTAACCGAAAGTTTTCAAGAATTTGGTGAACAATGTAAATATGCAGATCTCATGATCGAGATCACAAAGCTATCCCAAGGAGAGAAGGAGAAGATAAGGGATTATCATGCTCGTGTTCTGAGCTAAGGAGGAAGCTCGATGCCCGTGATCCTAAGGAAGGACTAGCGGATGGGTCGATGAATGGCGTGATAATCTCCTCTCGTAAGCACTTCATTCTTGGGATGAAGCCGAGATCGACAACGAGTGAAGTATGACCGCCACCTAAACCACCATCAACAAGCAAAGGAGATTGCAAGAAGGCAAGAAGAAAGCATGGAAGAGGAGCCCAAAGAAATTGTTGCTAAAGTAGAGCCTACACCAAAGACCTTTGGTCCAAATCCACAACCACTCCCGTGAGCACAAATATTTCTCCTAATACATCTACCGAGTATGAAGATCTCGCTCAAAAAGATGGGCCGCTTAACTATTAATCTTCTTCAAGGAAAGGAATTTAGTTCTCGTGAGGAGATAGAGGTCCAAAAGAAATATTTCTCAAGTTGTTTGTTATGGTTGTTATAAAAAGGGTCATTATAAGTATAATTGTCCGATAGAGCTTCTACATCTGGTAAAGGAGATAATGATAAAGGAAAAGCACCTCGTGAATTCTTTTTTGATGTAGTAGATAAGAGTAGAAATAATGAAGTAGATGTGTTTGTAATAAAAAGAAAGAAAGAAAAAGATAATCAAGATGGAAATGATCCTAAGAAGATGAAAGAAGAAACTAGTAAGAAACATAGAGAAGAAAGTTGGGTGTGCAGATTTTCTCGATTTCACAGGGGCAAGGACCATACTCCATCTTGGAAGATCTGTCCAAAAGGCCTCAAATATTACATATGGTCAACTCTTGGCTATGTCTTCTCGAGAAGAGGCGGAGTCATGCGAGTGGACTCAATGCTCAAGAAGGAAGGAGGTTGAGGTCCCCGCTGGGAGGCAGAGGCAGATCCCTATGCTCCACAAGCCGAGGTATTATGTAATGGTATTTCAATTCATGATGTCTTAGTTGATGGAGGTGCTGCAGCTTAATGTAATGACCGAGTCTCAGAATGAATATGTTGGGTTTAAAATTGATCGCCCTTCAACACTTATGTTAAGGTCATTAAATAAGGGAAAACTAAACCGTAAGGTGTAGTTTCAAATGTGGCAATATCTCGTTATGGGTGTCAGTATGTGTGGTAGACTTTCAGTGATGAAAATGGTACTGCGTAAGGTACCCAATGCTGCCTGGGAAGACCATGGCTAAGGAGAGTTCATGCAAGAAACTACCGAATGAAGGTTTCATGACACTTGGACGTGGTAGAGAGGGGTGAAGATAAACGTGATCCCTCGACATCATAAAGTAGAACCCGTGGATTCAAGTGATGAAACCGATGATCGACATCCTCTCGATTACTCTAGTACCAAAGAAGTGGACATCAAGATGAGAAGAAAGTGAGGTGGATGTTTCAAATATGGATATCCCGCCACCACACCAACTCATGACCCCATAAAATTATCTCAAGAAGAAGTCATGATCGTCTCCAACAAATAAAGATTGGTGATGCTGTGATGGAGAGTGAGAAGGAATCCTACCTCCAGCTCTTTTGAAGGTACATACACCTATTCACTTTTGATTACAAGGAACTCCGTCAAGTAAGTTGGGTAGAACATTGATTGAGCTGGTAGATGGTGCTAAGCCCATAAAGCAAATGCCATATGAATGAATCCTAATTTTTCCAAGACCGTAAAAGAAGAAATAGATAAGTTGCTTGATGCAGATTCATATTTGCTGTGGAGAATTCGTAATGGGTTTCTCCCATTGTGATCTCAATAAAAAGAATGGGAAGCTACGCATTTGTGTTGATTACAGAAGCTCAATAAGGCAACAAAGAAGGATCATTACCCTTCCCATTTTCGATCGATCTCGACGAAGTAGTGGCCAGCCAGAGTGCTATAGTTTTGCCGATGGATATAAAGCTACAACCAAGTTCGTATAAAGAGAAAGATCACCAAGACCACGCTCACCACTCCTTGGGGAACGCTTGCTTATAGAGTTATGCCTTTGGGTCAGTGTAATGCTCCAAAGAACATTCCAAATATTTGATGAATAGGTGTTCAACCCTACATCGGGACCTTCATCGAGTATTTCTCGATGATTTTTGCATCTATGGGAGCAAGTCGACCACCCGCACTGTGATGGAGACAACATTTCAAAGGTTAGATGAAGCACAAGCCTCACTAAACCCTACAAAGTGTGTCTTTGGATGTTCTAAAGGCGTTTTGTTAGGGCATGTCAGATCCAGAGATGGTATTGGTACGATCCCGATAAAGTTTCAAAATCAAAGATTTACCATTTCCTATGAATAGAAGTAAGTTGAGATCATTTTTAGGCCATGTGGGTTACTATAGAAGGTTCATCAAGAATTTCTCAAAGATTACACACCACTAACCCAGCTTCTGAAGAAGGATGTTACTTATGAACCAGAAACAAGGCGCATGAAGCTTTTGACAATCAAGGAAGCCCCGTGTCTTCACCTATTTTGAAGAATCCAGATTGAGCAAGCCATTCATCAGTGTACACCGATGCCTCGATGCAGACTAGGTAGTACTTTGAGCCAAAAGGATGAAAATGGGAATGAACATCCAATTTACTTTGGGAGCGCATAAATGAGCAAAGCACGAGGTAAACTATACCAGAATCAAAAAGAGGCTCGCTATCATTTTTGCAGAAAGAAGTTTAGAAATTACTTGCTAGGGCAGAAATTTATAGTCAGAATGGATCATCGTGCTCAAATATATTGTCAATAAGCCTAACCCATCGTGAGGAGGATAAGCAAGATGGATAATTTTGCTACAAGAATTTGAATTTGATATTATAGATAGGCCAGAAAGAAGCATGTCAATGCAGATGCACTCTCTCGAGCCTATGATGGTTTAGGATCATCTTGTGATGATGATGATTTTCCCGATGCAAAGATTGTTCTCCTCGACACAATCCCTAGTGAATACATAGATATTTGGAATTATCTCAATGAATTCAAGTTTCCCGATGGTGCCAATGCAAAGACTAAGAGAAAGATTACTCAAGCCACCGTCCATATTCTATTCTCGCATGGAGCATTATTTCGAATAGGACTCGATGGACAAGACAAGAGGGCAAACTGGACGTGATCAAGGAAAGGAGCTGCTAGAAGAATTCCACAATGGTACATGTGGAGGGCACTTCTCCTGACAACTTACAAAGAAGAAGGATCTTGATGCAGTTATCACCGCCCACTCTTTTTAAAGATTGTTATAATTATTGTAAGACATGTGATATTTGTCAAACACATGGTAACCGTAAGACTTCATCACCCATTATGTCCTATTCTTCCCTCGTCCCTTTGAAAAGTGGGGAATAGACATCAGAGGTCCACTTCCAACTACATCACGCCAAAATAAGTATATTGAGTTGCTACAGATTATTTAACCAAGTGGGTCAAGCTAGCCATCAAAACAACTTCCATGGATGAAGTGGCAAGGTTCATATATGAACGCATTGTCACCGATTTGGTTGTCCATTAGAAATCAGTAATGATCAAGGAAGCCACTTCATTAATGAGGTGGTAGAAGCCCTAGTCAATAAGTTTTCTATTAAGCACAGAAGGCAACAACATACAAGCCAAGCACAAATGGACAGTGGAACGAACAAATTTTGTGTCAGTGTCAAATTCTAGCAAAAGATGCAAATCTCAGTGCAGTACATAAATGGGATAAAAGGATTCATGCAAAGATTGTGGCATATAGGGCAACATCAAAGTCAGCAACAGATACTCCCATTTCAAATTGGCCTATGGCATTGATCCAGCTTCTTCCTATTGAGTTTGATATTCCCACCGTGAGAGTTATGAAAATGAAAGGATGGATGAAAGTGATTCAAGAAAAGAAAGGTTGGTACATCTTCATTTGCTAGAGGAAATGAGGGAAATAGCAAAGGATACAAGCCATAAGAAGAAAATGAAGCAGTAAGGAATACTTTGATCAAAAGATCCGATGGTCTCCATTTCATGTGAATGACTTGGTCCTAGTATATGATTCCGTATACAAAAAAAGAAGACAGAGAAAATTTCTTCCAAAATGGATGGGGCCCTACAAAATAAAGAAATTGCATGAAAATGGTACGTACTGACCGGAGGAATTGGATGGCACTCCCATTACGAAATGGGTCAACCACGACAAGTCAAGATTTTCCAAGCACTGTAATAGTCTACTCCGAGGACTGAGTAGAAGCTTGTGAAGGGGGAAGATGTCGACACTAAAATTTTCCTCCATAATTTCTATTTCATTAATGTATGTATTAGAATAGGATGTTGTTAAGTATAATTAGTAGTAGCATCCGATAGAAGATAACGGCGCCGCAAGACGGTGCCGCCAATAATGTGGAGTACTAGTAATACAAAGTACAATAGAATGTTGTAAAAAGTAAATATTTGTCGTAAGTGGTCCGTAATGTTAAAATGTCAAAGTTTGGGTAATTAGAGAAGTAGGGTCTACATGATTAGGAATTAGAAATATTATATTGGTAATAAGGACAAGGAGTGAGGTCATAAATATTTTGTGTATTTTATTTGTAAAAAGTCTAAAAATGTGGAACCCATGTAAATGATAAGGTTTATCTTATCTTAAGATAAGCTTACATGTACATGTATAAGAGTTAAGGTATGGAATATGATTCGTCAGTAGTGGATTTCTTATCCTATCTTAGAGATAGATGGATAAGCCGAAGTTCTATAAATAGAGAGGCCACCCCCTCATTTAGCATAGAAAAAGAAGTAGTGAGAAATATCAGAGAAGTGTGCAAAGGAAGCCATCAGCTAAAGGTGTGTCAAGAAGCCATCAAGAGGTGTAATTGTAAAGTTTCTCCCATAGTCTTGTTGAAGTATCTCATGGGTGAGATTGTAATAATTTCATGTTAATATTATAATTTATTTTGATATTTCAGATTTGTCATTCTGCCTTATCATAGTCAATGGTATTCTTGTGTTCGTTTGTTGTTTTGCTTCCGATTACATCCACCAAACTAAAGGTCAGGCATTAGTAAATAATCGATGAAAGGTCGAGGGTATATCTGCGCATGGCATGTATCCATGGGCGACCTAGAGCTTATTGTAAGGAAAATCCAAGTCAAGAAAATGGAACTTAGTGTCGTAATATGTCGTCGCTAGTTCCACTAGAAGCACTATTGTACCAGCTAATTCCTATTCTCGCATTGTCATATGTTGTGATGGTGATGACGTGGGAATATAAGTTTTCCTCTATTCGCTCCAAATTGTCTAACCAACTTCAAGGTGTAGATGTTCAAACCATACCCGATGTCCACAAAACATTCTCTTTATATTTATTAGAGTAACAAATGCCTCTAGGTATAGGGGTAGGTTATACATTTTTTTATCATGTGGGATTTTAATTTAGGAGAAAGAAAATTTCCTCATAGGAGTAAGGTTTGCAACCACCAATTGAAGATGTGAAGGATCAACATCAGTTGACACTCCTGACCCTTAAGTGTTTTACATATGATGTCTTAATAGACATTTGATATCTTGAGAATATCTAAGATTGAAATATTAGCAGTGGTATTCTCAAGTTTATCTAATAGATCATATCAAACCTCTTGAGGGGTAGGTGGAAGAGGTTCCAAAATCATGAGACGAGCATGCCATGTTGCCGTAACACAATCATATATAATGATCCATATAGTATTAAAATGCTCATCAAGAGAATTAACACAATCGATAAGTGAATTAATGGGTTACTAGTTTGACCATACACATAATTGGTGGCTCTGTAATTATTAGAAGCTTGGCCTTGATCCATTTTTTTGCTTCTTGTTTGTTATGCCTAGGGAAAGGTTATTTGAATATCCACATATTTTGATTGGGCATTTGATGTGGCTCATGTGAATTGACTTCAATCTCACCACTTTCAATAAGGTCCTAGATGAAGTGTCTTAGCTTGAGGCATTTTTCTGTTTGATCCCCTTAACTTGATGATATTCAAAATACTCATGGTATTTATATCATGATAGTTTAGGCACATCATTGGCATAGGGAACTATTTTAGAGTACTTGACCATGTTCACCGCATCTAACAATTTTAGGATTGTGGAAAAAGAGTCTGTGAGAGGATTGAACACTCGATGTTTGGGGGCGGCGGTGTAGTCACAAAATCACACACTTACTATTATATTAATACCACCGGGCATGTTATTTTATATATGGATCTTGTATGATAAAAGTATTCACTAGTGACCCATGCTTTGGTCTTGTTGTCATTGTTGTCGATCGGCTTAAGCGTCATTATTGTTTGTATGGTTCACTCGTCACTTATCATTACAATTTTAGGCGTCTTTTAGGGTATCTCGGTGTTATAATTTTATCATTTGTCGTCTCTAGGTCTATGTTGGGGCACCTAGGGTTTCACTTTCGGGCACCCAGGTTTTGATTTTAGGTGCCTGTGTTATCGTAATTTGTGGTCCTAATTTGTTTGTTCGAGGTCGGTCTTATCAATTACCCCATGCATTCCCCTAGGTCATAGTCAGCAATTTTGGGTCACTAGTGTCAAAATTTGAACAAGAGATCCCTATATAAACATAACATACTCACTACGTTATGGGTGGATATCTTACTATCAAGGGCAGCTATCTACTAAGGCAAGGGGGCTGCATTTGGGTATCTTCTACTTCTGCATCGCACAAGCATAGAGGAAAGGGTTGTATTATTTCTATTCCATCCACCATTTTCATTTTACATATAGTTATTTTCCCCTACTATAACGTCATTGGTGCTAGGGCATCCTAGGAAAAAAATTACACACCCAATAACATAAAACTACATTGGGTCCGAAATGTAGTGCATCGATCGATCGTAAGACCACTAGTTTGACAAATTGAGGTCAGTCTAACCTATTCATATGCATTTTGTATTTTTAGGAATTGATATTTTGGATAGGATTTTGTAGGTAAGATCTTCGTATAACATTTACAGTGACATAGGAGGCATTATTATGACACCCATGCGACAAGAGTGAAGGTATTGCAGAGATATTCGTATACTACCAAACTCAAGTTTTGAGATTTTCTGCAGATCTAAAACGCCTAGATTATAGACCATGACACATGGGGTGCCTTGGTATCCTCCAGGCACCCCAATAGAGACAAATATTTAGTTTCTTCCCTTCCCGAGGCCACTCAGTCACAACCTTCCTAGTCTACATACTAGTTTGCTATAGTCCACACATAGTGAGGTAAGTCATTTAAAGGTTAGTAACATATCCCTCTTAGTTCTATTATTTTGATATATTCAAATACTAAAATAAAATATTTAGGTCTTACATTTCAATATAGCATTTAGTTTCTATTTAGATTAACTTATAACATAGATACAAATATACCAATATATCTATTTTTAGTTAATCATTTTGGTGAACCCTATGTTTCAAACATTTTGATTTTGGATCCTCTTTCATACCCTAGTGGTTAGCCATAGTTCTTATTTTTCCTCATCATGTCTCATTTTAGTGTTAACCCTATCTATGATGAGGCTGTCATAATTGAGCTTAAGGCTTTATATAGTGCTCCTATGATCTTACCTGATGATACTCAACAAGCCCTCTTGGAAGGCCAACAACATGCATCGACTAATCCTATCGATTCTCCTATAGGTATATGCCTTGTTGACCCTCTTAATTTCACTCATTATACGCCATGCCATCCGGTTGCATGTGATCCCTCTTATCTTTCTCTTGATATGCCACTTGATTTTTTAGATCCCTCTATCTTTGATTATTTATTAGGCATTGATTCCTAATCCAGTTTACCTCCTACCTCTCCTCCAGCCACTCCTATAGCCACTCCTATGTCTTCTACTACTTCCGATAGTCCTCACACATCTCCTTTGAACATGCATTCCCCTTCATATTACGTTGATGATCCCATTGATTCTTATGCTGATCATAACATTATTTCTGAACCCCATCTTATACTAATAACCATCATGATCTCTTTCTTTCCATCTTTGTTACATATGACTCCCCTTCTCCATTGTTATAATCTTACGAGGTTACCTCTACTATTGTCCATGACTCACCCCCGCCATTGCTTCTTCATCTTCTATTCCCGGATCCTCTACCCCTCCTACTGCATCTCACCCATTAAGGTTTCTTCCTTGCTCACCACACCTACTAGGGATTATGTTGATGCTCATCATACTATCGCTCCTACATCCTCATCTTCCACCGTACCTTTAGCACTTTGACTCCACTCTATCGCCTCTTGACATTCCCATGAAATTCAATAACTTAATACATTATTTACATCTCATACTATCCTTTCATAAGATATCCTACCCCTCATACATGTTGTAGGACAACTCCAATTCTAAGTTCATACTCTTACTTTATAAAGTAGAGCCTATTATGCCTCTATTGACAAAAACTCTTTACATGGCAATCCTTTCGCTAAAAATATCCATAATTATTTCTTCCCCAAATATTTTATCATGCCTAATTTCACATACTTTGATGGTATTGGTGATCCTCATGCCCATATCATTCATTAACACACACTCATGGCCAACTACTCTAATGATTGCTTATTGCTTAAAGCATTCCGCTATAGTTTTACCGATGTGACACTACAGTGGTACACCCACTTACCCTTTGGGTCCATTAGCACTTTCTATGACACGAAGGATGCTTTCCTCCATCAATTTATTCTTAACAATGGCCCTAGGGTTACATATTAACACATTCCTACATTACATCAAGACTCCTCTAAACCTATCCAGGATTATATTTTATGGTTCAATGCTTGTATACACCAGCTCATTTTATAGCCTAATGACTTAGAAAAACAATTCATCTTTTGTCATGGCCTTATTCCTCCACTTAAAAAAAGACTCCAATACGATACTTGTGAGTCCTTCATTCTCTTGTGCTATAAGGTTATCGATCTAGAACAAGATCTTTCATCCTCACATGATGTTGCACCCCCACATGTTTCTCCACTAGTTCCATCTGCTGCTCCTCTCACCTCACCATTCATTGAGCATCCCCATCCACCTCCACTTAGGGAAGAATTAAGGTTTCAAAGCACCCTAGGAAGTACTCATAGTGTGCACCCCGCCTTTAGGATCAGCCACCCACCAACAAGTACAAACAAAATTTAAACCCAACTAAAACATTAACTCCTGAAACCAAAAAATATACAAATCCCAATTTCACAAAATATCCAATGGTAGACATCTAGTCCATTTATATTCATTTGTAAAGCACAAAATAAAACTATTAATTGAGGAAAATATGTGCAAAATTAAACCCTATTCGAAAGGTTAAACATGCGATGATCATTAATATTTACTTTGATTTAGTATACACAATACACATTTAAAGAAAATTAGCAGAAGGTTGTTCAAGATCAAACATTTGACTATCTATCATAAACTGTAATGCTAACCCCTAAATCTAAAAAGGAGAAATCAATCAAAGCCTTAAATAAATTTAAGAAAAATAATCAAAATCCTAGACTGCAAAATTAAACCTTGTTCGAAAGGTTATACATATGAAGAGCGTTAATATTTACTCTATTTTGGCATACACAAGACAAATTTAATGAAAAATGGTAGAAGACTATGCAAAGGTGGATTACCCGCTTGGTATTGTGTTATCAGCCAATTTTGACTTCGCAAAATTGTTAAAAAATAATTAAAAATTAGAAAATTTTGAAAAGTGTTACTTTGCGTGGTTAATTGGACTCTTTGCGATCGTCTTATTTTTGTGATCGTTTCGGTCTTCGTTTCATGATTTTCGGCGAGAACTCTTCCCGCCAGGCTTTAAAACGCGTTAAAATACATTAAAATAATTAATTAATATTTAATTAATTAATTGCTCCTTGTTTGATTAAATTAATTTTTAAAAAATCACTTAAGGAGTTTTTAATTAAATAAATATAAATTAAAGTTCATTTGACAAGTTTTAGTGCCGGGGAAGTAAGCTTTCGTTTCCAAACTGGCTTCCCGAACCTGGATTTCCACTTTCCTGGCAATTTCCTTCAAATTTCCCGCACGTGGGTTTTCCTCTGCCAATTGCCAAATCATGGATTGGAAAACGGGCATAAAATTCCCCAATTTCCCACATGGGGAAATTGGACGAGATACAACCCATTTTTCCATTCCCATTGGCAATTGCCCATTACTTTTCCCATTTCCCCCTGGCACTTAAGCCACTACCCGGGAAGAGAGGAAGTTAGATTAATTCCCATAACTTCCTCCATCAAACCCGTTGAAAAAGTCGTGCGAAGCTTTCAATTGCTTCTTTCTTCAAGAAGACATAATATTTTGTCAGCCTTATGCAAGGGAAACTAACGCCATTGTGAAGAAGAAATACAAGAAAGTTTTGGTTTTGTTTCCAACAGCTCCACGCATTGCATTGTGAAGAAGAAAATAACAGTAAAGAAAAGAGGACAGCAATCATATCACGCAGGGAGAGAGGAGACAGACCACGAGCTAGGTAAAGCATGCAGGAGTTTGAAAGTGCTATTTTGTCTTCATTTGGAGGCTTTCCAAGCAAGAGGAAAGAAGCCAGTTTTTCAACAAAATACAACGAAACAGAATTCTTTCCCACGCGCCTAAGGGTGGATACAGTCCAAACATTTTTTTTGGAGGGGGCGCCTGATATATAAAGATAGTTTTTAATAAAAGGGAGCTTTGTTTTTAGCTGCGCATTGGGAGCCCACGCACCAACAGCTCCACCACGCCCAGTCAAAGAGGAAACTCCAAAACTTTTCAAACAGTCCATACGCATTTGGAGTAGATCAAGGAAAAGCCCATGCCAAGGGGGAAGGAGGACAGATCTCCAGCAAACCAGAATGCATTTCCATGCGTGGAGGATAAAGAGCAGTTTTTAATATTAAAAAAGGAAGCATTTATTTTGTTTTAGCAGGAGAAAAGAATATTTCTTGTTCCCACACATTGGGATAAGGAAGTAAGAGCAGTCCACGTGCTGCAGGTTAAAGAATAAAGATTAAACACAAAACAATTTTAAAAAGAGGCGCAGGTATGGTAAAGCACGCAGAGGTGTGAAAGTGTTGTTTTGTCTTCATTTGGAGATTTTCCACGCAGGGAAGAGATAAAAGGTGCCCAGCCAAGGAAGACAACAATAGACAACAAGAGAATAAATTTGTTTTATTTGCCTAAAGCCAGGAGAAAGAAAACGTGCCAGCTGAAACAAGCTCCCACGCCGAAGAAAGGAAACTCCATTCACGCAAATATTAAGATTGGGATATTTTAATTGTTATTGTCAGAATTAGAATTCGAGCTTAGTCTCGATTTGTTTGTATTGACATATCGAATCCGGGTGAATTTATTTATTTTAAATAAATAACTAAATAAAATTGAAAAATTGTAATCCGAAATTACTCGGTTTTTATTATTTATTATTATTATTGTTTTAAAATAATAATAATAATAATAAAATTTAAAGTGAAAAGTATTTTTTCTGCATCAACGGGGTGTCGGAGACTGAGACCCAGCCCCGTTTGCGTTGTTTGGCGTGCCTGAGTCACCTTTTTGTTAAATTCATAATGGCCGAAAGATCCAAATCTGTAGGGAGATCGAGGAAGCCGGTGGAAAAATCTAATAAATCTACCCTGAAATATGAATTCCAAGGAATTATTCCTCCCAGCTCCATTAAGTCGGCATATGACAACATCACCAATACAAATCTGGGTCACATCAACGTGCAACAGTTTTGCGAGTGAGTGAAAACTGAAGGCAAAACCATTTTCTCTGATAGGCTTTACCACAGTGGCCTACCCCAAGCAGCAACATTCCCTGTCTCGGTGCAGTGTCTGGAATTGGTGATTGCTTGTGCAGAACATTACGACCCTGAGAGACGAGGAATTTATAAAGATAACCGTGAGCCTTTCCTCTTAATCACACTTGAACACATTGAGGAGTTGGTGGGATACCCGACTTTCTGAGAGAATGTAGATATCACTCACCGGTCAGCAAAGATTTCGGGATGAAGAACCCCTAAGATGGAGCAAAATGGTTAACAACAATTGGTTGTTTAGTAACCAACCAAAAGAGACCTTGATTGACAGGCTCCCAAAGCACTATACCACGTTGAGTTCGTGGAAGATATTGGAGACATGATCACTCTCCTAAGTCAAGTTTTTGGTTTACCTTTTATAAGGTCTTCCACCCATGGATGTACTAGTTTATCTGTATCATCCTAGCCAAGAAGGAGTTTGTGGACTGGGCCACCATCATCAACAACACCATTCACAAGCAATTGATAGAAGTCAAAATGACTGGATGCTTCTACATGACCTCATATCTGACCTATGCAGTAGCACGAAGAAAGCTATTTTCGGGACTTGAAACGAGAGGGATCCTGGGGTTATCAAACAACGTTTTCACTATTACCTCACTTCGGCTTCAAAAATAGTTCTCACCATTTTAGAAGAGTCAATGATGCATTCACCTTCCGCGTGATCCGGAACTTGAATCGAAATACCGAGGAAAGGTTTTCCAAAGAAGCCATGAGTGTCATTTCCCAATGGGGAACCTGGTTTATACAATTTTCATCTTTTTCCTACATTCACGTGAGTGGCTTTGCTGGGACCCCGTGGAAACTTCCCAAGTACGTCAGTGATAAGTGGGCGTTAATGGAGCTGGCACAACAATTGTTCCAAGTTCACTGCCTACTTAGTGACAAGCACCATCCAGGAATTCATTTCCCGATCCAAATCGGGGAATACCAATGCCCAAATTTATTCAGTGCACAACTAATGGAAAAGGAGTTTGCTCTCATAACCATCCATCCATATGTGAAGAGAGCCCAGTTCGATATCAATGGTTATATGCAAATGATTATGGGAGCGAAGTATCAACATAATCCTACCATGGAGGATTTCTGGGCTGCTTGCTCGGATGAACATGAGGTAAGGAGACGGGAGTACTCTCGCCTAACACTTGCTCAGATCAAGGCCTTCCACATCCGAGTCCTCTCGATTCATTCATAATCGATGATGAGGATGTCGTCGATCCCTCGTATGATGCCATTGCCTTCACACTGCCGTTGCCTCAAATCGATTTGGACCAAAAGAGATGAATTTTCTCTCAATGGCAAGAACCAACCAATTATCGAAAGAAGCATATCTTGGTATGATAGGGAACTTGCCAAATTTCAATCAATTCCGGATCATGTTTTGGGATCACAAAAATTGCCTATATCGGGGCACCTCCATTCGAACAAGGTTTCTTCTCAATCAACTTCATTACCATCCAATCATACACGACATACAAGAAAAGAATGGTTTCCAAAATCCACTTCGCCAAGCAACGTGTCACGAGGAGAGAGATCCAAAGATCCAAACCTTGAAGAAGGAAAGGAGCGTGTGTCTAGATTTTCTACCTCGAGTAGAGATTCTTCCACTCACATCATTAATAACACTCAGACGCTGGTAGCAAATGATCCTCAGCCATGCTTCGAACAAACACCCACTCAAGTGCAAGTAATTCAAATATCAAATACTTCAGAGCACGTAGTTCATGAAGGGATTTCCCAAAATCTCCCGAATGATCGGAAGCGGACATTGAGGTTGTATCTCCTCAAATCGAGGCCGTGTCTCCTCAAATCGAGGCCGTTGATAGGATTCAAGAAGGATCTCATGATGTCGGGAATAATGAGAATATTGATTTGAGCTCTAGGATTCTATATCTTTGAGATAGTAAATGAAACTCCTTCTTGGGTTGATTAAAGTGAAGAAAAGGAAGAGAGTTGTCAAGCCAATCGACATTGATTTTGATGCCCTTTTCAAATTGTCGAATGACACCATTCCTAAGAAGCCTAAGGTACTTTCTCGAATAATGGTGGATAATGATGGAAACAAGTTTGCAGACCTTTCCATTCCACAAGTGGATAAAGAGCGCAATCTTTATGGCGCTTGACGACTATGAAGTTTCCAGGACTAGGACTTGGGAGATCTACATTAGAAAGTGACATGGCGATGGCTCGAGATTCAATTGATATCGTGCTAAAAATCTGGAGAAATATAAGTCCCAAAATTCTCGGCTCAAAGGTGAAAAGAGTCAATTGGAGGGAGTATGTTCGGTATTTGATAAATCCCATATCATCCACCTTCCCATTACTGATGCATGTGGCTGCCCAAGATGAAGAGACTCTTAATTTGTTAAAGGAAATAAAAACGTTGGGCCATGTCACTAAAACTTGGCTTTCAGAGATTCTCATTTTGGGCCAGGGAGCAATCAAGACTGCAATTAAGCTTCATGAAGATATCAGTGTATATCTGGATCCAATTCTTTCTTTCAAAGAAACTTTTGTTTCTACTATATCAAATTTGGATGAGATATTGCCCAGTCTGCAGGAGATGACAAGTATGGAATCTTCAGTGTTGGCTATTGAAGGGATTCTCGAATTTGAACATCGAGGGACACGTTTTCTTTGGTGTCTACATCTCAAATCAAGAAAGATGCTTCTCGTGGATTCTATGATCCATTATGACAACATGTGCAATGAAGTTTTCACTTCACTTTCCTTGATCCAGGAATTCATGGCTGAGATTCCCTGCAACCTAGTAAATGAGCATAATCAAAGGTGTTCATCGAGCAGGTGGAAGAACAATTTTCATGATTGTTCAAAGACATGTACACTCCTGCCAACAATTTCTCATCGGTTTCCATGGAGCGGTGTATCAAATTGAAGAACTTGTTTGAGAATGCTCAGTCTAAAATTGTTAATTTAAATGATATGCCAAGTAGAATTCTTGAATTGCAGGTATTTTGTGAGGCTATTCTTCGGCCAAGTGAACCTCCAGAAGAAGAAAAGATGTTTGAAACTTTGGGAAGGTTTAGATCCTTTCAACTGGCAAAAGCAGTGGATCCTAATTTCACCGGCGGTGCAGGGAGTTGATTTTCTTGATATCTAGCGAAGTGGGAGAGTCCATTTCTCATACGTTTGAGATAGAGGACCCGTTTCAATGGATAAGGCACTGGTTATTATTGTATATTTTAAAAGGTGTTGTTATTTGGGAAACATTGGATATTCTAAGTAATTTCTATTTTTGGGTTGTCTTTAATAAAGTTGGTTAGAAAAAGTCAAAGGTCACTTAAGTGCCTTATTTAATGATCATGTAAAACCCTAACTACTTTGTAACCAACTTTTGGGTTATAAAAGGAAGTCAGGGACTCATTTGTAAAGTGAATTTGAGAGAGGAGAAGAAAATACTTTTGTGCAAGCTTTGTTTCAAGAAGAAACTTTGTGTTCTTTGTGAAAAACATTTTGGAGTTAATAGAATAAGAACTTTGTGTCTCATTCATTGTCTCTTGTAACATTTGGTGTTCTTATGTTCATTAGATGTTAGGTGTTTAGATATTGCATGCAAATATTATCTTTGATCTTATTGTCAACATTAGTAATTAGTTGTTCTAAGTTCATAGTGATCAAGCTCGACTATTTACTTGCTCATGTGTGTTCCCTTTTGCATGTTCTTATTTGGCTAACTCAAACTCCGTTTTATTTGTGTTTGTTATTCATCTTTCCTCTTCATGCAATATTAGGCTCTATTTTTACCTAACTCTTGCATGTTCTTTCAGATTCATTCCATTCCACTCCTTTCCTTCTTTCTATTCCATTTCCCCATTCACTTTTCTTTCCATTAATGTTCCAAAACACCCCCATATACAATTTTGAATGTACTGATGTAAATACAATTTTGGTTTTCAATAAAGGCACCTCACCTTCATTGAGGAGGGACTTTGTTCCCACACTTTGTTGCATGTCATTTGCATGTGTGCAAATCCATATGCTAACATATTGGAATAGTAAGAGCATAAAGATGAAAAATTATCCAAATTTCCAATGCCAAAATGAAGTCCGGTGCTCCAAACTCGCACACAAACCTTAACAATTGCCCCACAAAAAAATCAAAGAATGAATTCCTCCAAAATTTTAAATGGAAAAATATTTAGTAGTATTTAGGTAAGACTAAACCATTACTAAATTTATGTCCTATCACTTGTGGTTGTCATCCCATCCCCGTGGAGTGAGTGGAGTTGCGGACATGTCAGGATGTTCTTGAGACTATACAGATGTAATGAATAATGAACTTACTAAATTTACGATTATTGATAATTTTTATCACATAGAACATAAATGATAAACTAATAGGTTGTGAATGAAATTAAATTTACTTTCCAATGTTTATATATGTGAATGGCGGTTACACTTATTTTTGTAAACTATGTACTACCGACATGTCACCTTGAGATAAAAATTTATTGTGCCCTGCCCATAATACACCTAGAAAACTTCCTAGGTTGCCTAGGGTATAAAATACCCATGCCTCCATGTTAGGAAATAAGGGATAAAATTTGTAGAATAATCCTTCACGAGAATCGCAACAGTAGAAACTAATATGCGAGAAAATATTACAAATCTCAAATAGAATTGCAAAATAAAACAACACAACACAAAGATACAATATTTAATGTGGTTCACCCAATTTAGGCTATGTCCACCAAGAATCACTTTCTCATATTTTATTACAAGCCACCACTCTCTCGTCTGAATATCCAGATTCATTTTGGAGCTATGCTCAACAAAATCTACAAAATTCACACCCAAATTCAAAACACGTTTGATGTTACCTTAACCCTACCATATGCAAAAACCACATAAGTAGAAAGTTGCTTAAGTAGTTTTACAAATCCGTGGGTATCAAAACCATGGGCCAAAACCATCCCATAAACCTATGGGTCAAAAACCCGCCCATATGAGAAAATCACGTTTTCCAAAGTATATTGGGCATGTTTTAAAGCCAATTTTTTTCTCGGGGGCTTCTCCCCAAACCCTAGGTGAGACAATTGTGGAAAGTGTACAGTATTCTTAGTGTACAGTCTTCAACAATTTCTCACATGAAAATAGGCTCCACAACCTAACACTCCACTATTTTCTAAAGTACATTTTAAATAATCTCAACCCTCCTCTTCCCTACCATTACATTCTCATCCACCTCCACCGACTTCTACTTCCACCACTCCACCCTTTCACAAGAGCCTTTGTACTTCTCTCCTCACGCTCAACCACATGATGTACTTTGCATATTACTCAATGAGAGATTGATTTGGTTACCCTCAACCAAGATATCATCCTCCACACCACTTGCAACATCAACATAACCAACACTATTGCAATTATCATCACATTTACGGCCATAGGGACAATGATTTCCTTTCCCTACAACAAAGATACAACTTGTGGACTCGACATCATCTCCTTTGCCTATCGTGAGTTCTCATTACATCCTTCACCTCGTCAACATCGGCATACCCCACTTAGGTCATCAATGAAATAGAATTTACTTGCTAGTATATTATATATGTGAATGGTAGTTACACTTATTTTCGCAAACTATGGACTACTTTGACATGTCACCTTGAGATTAAAATTTATGGTGCCCCGCCCATGTGCGCGCCTAGAAACTACCTAGATTTCGTAGGGTATAAAACACCCATGCCTCCACTATTTTCTAAAGTTCCTTTTAAATATTCTCAACCCTCCTCTTCCCTACCATTACATTCTCATCCAATTCCACATCCGGCTTCCACTTCCACCACTCCACCCATTTCATGAGAACCTTTGTACTTCTCTCCTCACACTTGACCACATGATGTACTTCACATATTACTCAATGAGATATTGATTCGGTTACCCTCTAACCAACATCATCCTCCACACCACTTGCAACATCAGCGTGACCAACACTATTACAATTATCATTGCATTTCTGGCCATAGGGACAATGATTGCCTTTCCCTACATGAAAAGATACAACTTGTGGACTCTAAAATAATATCATTTGCCTCTCATGAGTGCTCATTGTCTCCTTCACCTCGTCAGCATCGGCATACCCCACTTATGTATTCTCCATCGGGGCTTAGTTTTCTCATCATGCTCGCTCTCGCACAGATCCATCATTTCCACCATCACATTCCTTGCATCCATTACATTTACATTATCCACCACTTCATGTTGTCACATATCATAGTTTTCCACTAGTTTTGGCATAACCCGTCATCACTGCACATGATATATCGCACGGTTCATATACTCATGCTCCATCCATTCCACATGTCTCCACCACCACTTGTCATATTGGTCTTTGGTAGGTGATCTCTATAACCTTACCCCGATGATGCACTTGTGTTCTTACAGTTCTTACATGAATTTTGAGGTATTAGTTCTAACAACATTTCATCACACACTCTATCGTTCATCTAGCATACTTCAATCACTTCCCAATGACACACTCTTACTTACGTGGATCATACTTGACTATTGAGGGGTCTTATTACATGAGTCTATTCATCCATATGTTGGGGGCATCATTAATTCTCCTCCTATTTTCATCACTTTATCCTATTACATTACATTTTCACATATTCATTACGATACATTTATTTATTTCCACATTTATTCTATTATCACCATTACATTTCCTACACGTTACACATTTTATTTATCCAATTACTCATACTACATTAGTTATTTACCTCATAATTTCCATGCATGTTTTAGTTACCATTATTAACATCATCATCCTCATTTATATTCATCACATATATTATAATACACATGCTAGAACAATAACCATATAACCATACCATATCCATTACACAACAAATGGAAAACATATCAAAATCGATCTAATATATATATAAAATAAGTGTCCATATGTACATCGTCCATACAATCATCATCACAAAAACATGTTTCATAATTTGGTGGCAAGGCCCCAAATCATATGCAATCATCACTATCACTCTCGTGTACCACGAGAGCCCTAGAACTGGATGCCTCTCCACCAATGCAATGCCACATTTTGCGGCCCCAAAACTTCTCCACCTACCTACGTAACACAAAAATATCCATATTCTACTTCGAGAACTGACACTGTAAATATACATATCATGCAGACACGTCTTGTACCAAGGGACCAATACCTACTGCCTCTAGGGTGCGTCGAGTCTCATCATGTGCCTCATCCCTCTCACTAAGCAAAACTATACATGCCATGCCATCGCTCTTATGGCCACTAGCTCAAAAAGATGGGCATGCTCACGTGCAACATTATCCACGTGCGCTAGTATCCCTCCACATCACACATCACTTGGCACATTCCGTGTCAATGTGTGAATCGATGTGTCTACTATCACCAACCAATAGGCTCTTGCATATACGCAACATACAACTCCATGTTAGTCAAATGCATACAAAATAACATAACCCATTCATTAACCACAATAAGAAGCATACACAAATACTTATGCTCTACTACAATTACCACTACAGGGTTAGGGATACCTATCTCACCCACTCCTCCCGATGGTATCTCCTTAGCACCCACAAATACTGGATATAACAATACCCACCGATGTACTTCCCACCACACTTGATAATCCTCTGTACACCATGAATCATATCCATATACAACTACTATAGTTGTGTCTTCCTTATCCATCCTGTTGGTGTTAATTGATCTATTGTGGGCCCTAGCCTATCACCCTCCCTCCTCGGGGCTCGATAGCTCACACCCATATGTATGGATTTGGGGGCAAATCATGCGCCATACCAAACTGCCATGATACTCTCTCCACATGAAATAACTCCACCACACCTATAAATTGGTCCTCTGACACATGGTTTCCGTATACATCGCAACTCTATAGCATCTTCGGGGCATCCCCCATAATCACAATATGGCCTCCACATAATTGACTCCAACCCCATCCTATCTATCACTTCTATGAAACTATTTGTGTCCACCTTCCTATTGCAGATACCAACCCAACATCGAGAACATATCTTTGGCCGATCCCACTCTCCTCGCGGCCTGAATCATACTCAATATGACTATATGCTCATATGCCCATACATGTAGTAGTGTGGTGGCCCCTATACCCCCACCATTCTCATCTTGTGTAAACCGATACAAGTCCATGTATAAATGGGCCAACACACACGTGCCCATGTATATCTCATCCCATCATCCTCTATTTGTTGACATATTTCATGCATCTTATATAAGATGCCGACACTTCCTCCCTCTGGATATACATGATGTAATCACCATTGTGATGAGTTTCAGAATCGTAAAACCCTAAACTACAATATTGCATCTAAATTGATATGGGCCTCGGTAAGTACCTGGGCCCCTACAAAATATCATCTAGCCGAGTGAATTTGACGCTCCATATCCACTACTTCCATCACTTGTACCCTCTCCCCAACAATTGGCAATCATAGTATGTGATATACATCCTCCAATGTCATTGTCATCTCCCCTGTAGGCAACCAAAATGTGCACGTATCGACACACCACCTCTCACATAATGTAATCAACATGGGCATATTATGGGGCACATCCCCCATCTATGCTATATGCCATAGGCCAACATGGTCCATCACATCCCAATCATCATCTGACAAACCTAATCCTAGTAATGTACTCAAGTGACGACCACCACGGAACTCCCTCGAGTGGATATCCCTCTACACAACATCAAATAACAACAAACACAACATTAGCACACCTCCTATAATCAAATACAACTATTCAACATACTAGAAACACATTCCCTAGCATTATCCATCAAATCAAACATTTATGGACTAGGGCACCCAGATGCGGGATCAAGGGTGCCCTAGAAGCGAGACAATAAGCACCCAGATCTAGGTGCTCCAATACCAGGGTCACTAGCACCCTTACCACTCTTTTCTAGGTTTTAAACACCTTGAAAATCCAAAACCCTCAATTTTCAAAAATTCAACTAGAAATACCTAGTGTACCCTACATTTTTACAAAAATAATACACTTACCAACTCCACAATAGTACGCGACACCACAACGGTCGCCACTCTCTCAAACCGGCTAGGACGTAATGGTCTCACTTGAGGCATCTCTATTCACTCCATATACACTCTCACACTCACATAAAAGATAAATGAAGTGATAAGTTACCTTTTCACTTTACTATTTATAATCACATTTCAAATGTCACCTTTACTATGGTCTAGATTTTGTGCTTATCACCATAACTAATACACGCTACACCATTTCGCTCATATCTCGAGTGTTTTTACCCCAGTTTACACCCGTTTGCAGAATTATTTTTGGATTTCCTCCTACCACCATATTGTACATGTTTCATGCACATTATATCTCCTTACCGTTGTCTCATATTCACTACATATGTGTTTTAACCTCTTGCCATTACTTTCAGCTTAGAGTTTGTTCCTTTCATCACTCCCTCTTTCACCGAAGGGGGGCATATTATTGGGGGTCCCCCTATAATCCCCCTTATGTCACCACATGTTCAAACATCGTGAATCCAACACCTAGAAATTTATACCGTGAAAATTCACCATTAATTTCCCCTATTGACCTAATCTGGGGGCAATAATTGTTTAACATTTCCCAAACACGATTACACACTATAAATTATCTACTCACCATAATTACCTAACTTGGGGAAACCAATAAATAAAAATCATTTTACGTGACATCTCATCAATTTCTAACAATTTTCCCCTAATGACCTAACACGGGAAATCAAAGAAAAACCTCTCTACGAGTAACTAATCAAAACAATTAATCAACCAATAAAATCAACACGTTCAAAGCATATCATTCAAATATACAAGAGATATCCCGGATGACCTAACTTGGGAGTTATATTCACCACTTTTTTACCAGATGACATAACTTGGGATTTTATTCTATATTCTATGTTTGCTTCCACATGACCCAACTTGAAGTCATCTCTTTCATTATGTGTTTTCTTCCTAATGAACTAACCTAGAAGCTACTTATTTCTATCACGTCTGCTTCCAAATGACCTAGCCTAGAATCCATCTCATTTTATATTACGTTCACTTTCGGATAAACCAACTTGGAATCCTTTACATTGTGGTGACACCCATGGAGTGGGGGCAAGAGTGCCTTCCCTTTATCACTCCTATATGGGTTAATTGTTTAATCAAAATTATTTGAATCCAAAAATCGAAACATTTTGATCTCGAATCTATCTACAATGGTTAGATCTTGAGGATGTAGTTAAATTTTGGAGAATAACACACTTTTCTCCCTACACTCTTCCTTTGGTGATAGGATGCCCAAATCCTCCAATTATTCCATTCATATACAAGCGTTTAGGTTGGGAATTGATCACTCCCTACCCACCTATTCGTTATTAAACCACATTCAAAATCATCCTATATCCTAATCATCATTCTCATTTACCACACTTCATCATGACACTTACACTTTTCGTTACGTTGCATGGATCAACTTGTTGATCCATGGTTCGACATAATTTTATAGTTCTATCGACACGCTTTTACTAAACATCTGCACGTTCTTCTATAACATGGGCTTCTCTAACTTTTTCTCAGGTACACATCTCTATCTACTTTATGTTATCAAGATTTCCACTCACCAACATAAAGTGGGGGTAAATGTAGTCACAAAATCACACACTTACTATTACATTAATACCGGGTATGTTATTTTATATATGGATCTTGCATAATAAAAGTATTCACTAGTGACCCATCCTTTGGTCTTATTGTTAATCAGTCAAGTGTCATTGTTAATTATCTGATTTAGTTGTCACTTTTCATTAAAGTTTTGGGCATCTTTTTGGGTACCTCGGATGTCGTAATTTACTCGGTTGTCATCTCTAGGTCTATGTTGGGGTGCCTAGGGTTACACTTTGGGTGCCCAGGCACCCCATGTGATTTTAAGTGCTTGTGTCATCATAATTTGTGGTCCTAATTTTTTTTTGAGGCTGGTCTTACCGGTTACCTCGTGCATTCCCCTAGGTCATAGTCGAAATTTTGGGTCACTAGTGTCGAAATTTGAACAAGAGATCCCTATATAAACATAACATACTCACTACATTATGGGCGGACATCTTACTATCAAGGAAAACTATCTACTAAGGAAAAGGACTATATTTGGGCATCTTCTACATCTGCATCACACAAGCATAGGGGAAAGGGTTGTATTATTTCTATTCCATCCACCATTTGTATTTTACATCTAGTTATTTCCCCCTACTATAGTGTCATTGGCGCTAGGGCATCCTAGGAACAAAATGAGACACACATGCACATAGAAATACATTGGGTCCAAAATGTACTGCTATGATGCTTAGTCATAAGACCACTAGTTTAACATCTCGAGTTCAATCCATCCTATTCATATGCATTGTTATTTTTGAGGAATTGATGCTTTGGATAGGGTTTTGCAGGTAAGATATTCATATAAACATTTACAGTGACATAGGTGACATTATTGTGACACCCATGCGACAAGAGTGAAGGTATTGCAGAGATAATGGGACACTTGCTTTGAACTCAAGTTTTGATCTTTTCTCCAACCTATAGTGCCTAGATTACAGGACTAGGGTGCCTGGGCACCCCAAGTATCCTCCTGTGGGGACCCCAATACGAAAAATATTAAATTTCTACCCTTCCCAAGGCCACTCAACCACAACCTTCCCAGTCCACACACCATTATGTTAGAGTCCAACACACGGTGAGGTAATTCATTTAAATATTAGTAACATATCCCTCTTAGTTCTATTATTTTTACACATTCAAATACTGAAACAAAATATTTAGGTCTTGCATTTCAATATAGAATTTAGTTTCTATTTATATTAACTTATAAAATAGATACAAAAATACCAATATTTCTATTTTTAATTAATCAACGGGTTGAATGGGTCCCTAATTAAGCTTGAAAGGGGGACCAATTTGAATCGCTTGTATGCATTTTGAATCCATTATACCATCTCCTATGAAATTTTTATTTTTATTGAAAAATTTGGGTTTGTCCATAGGTTTAGGTATTTGATTTCCTTTTAAAGAGGGTTTCAATGTCCCTTTTGCTAATAAATCCTTTTCAATTTGGCTTCCTTTTCTATAACTTCTTTAAATTTATCAACACAATGCATCTGTAGATGGAAAGTGATGTCTAGGTTTAGATTGGGGACAAAAATACTAACCAACTATTTTTCAGGGATTATATAAGGGAAATGGCTAGCTAACCCTCTCCATCATTGTAAGAAAGTAGCAAAGGTTTCATTAGGCCTTTGTTTAGCGTTACATAAATCCAACATGGTAATGTCACTCTTGACATTGAATGAGAAGTGATGCACAAACCTCTCGGCTAGTTTAGGCCATGTAAAAATAGACCCTCTTGGTAAGTGAAGAAACCATTCCAAGGCTTGACTCCCTAAACTTTGTGGGTATAAGTAGATTTGGTAGTTGTCATTGTAAGCTACTTCCTGGAAAGCCATGTAGAAGTCCTTTATGTGATCATGTGGGTTGCCTTTCCCTTTATATTTTTCAAACTTTGGCATAACAAAGTTTTTGGGAAAGGGTGTGCATAACATAGCCTTATCAAAGGGGTAAGGACATAGTTCTTCATATTGGTACTTTTTTCTATGTCCCACATTGCTCTCTTGTAGACTTGTGAGTATTCCTTTAATATATTGCAAATATTGTGCAAGGAGTTTCTCTTTGGTAGGGGAATTTGGCATGTATACCTTGTTATTTTTAGATGCTTCACCCTCTTTGTCTTCGGTATAAATATCGTTGCGTTTCACCTTAGGTTTTTCTTGAAGGGAAGTTAGATTAGCTAATTGTTTGCTAAGGGTTTGTATTTGTTGCCATAAGGTGACTTTTTCATCCTTAGGTCCTTTGATATTTTCACGTATAGGAAGCGGTTCCTTGCACTTACATTCTATCCTAACTCTGCGAGGTATCTTAAATGGTGGTAATTCATAACCGCTTGCATGTTTGGGTACCTCGGTTTTAGCATTTTTGTTATATGGCGTATAGGCATGTCCTTTATTTAGCTCATCATCAAATTTAATAAGAGGAAGTTGCATATCTTCTTCTTTGTAGGTGGCATAGTTAGGTGTGATAAATTCATATTCAGGTGTCAATTTGGCACCTAACTCTACCACTCGTGTGATTAATCTTTCCTTATTGAGGAAAATGAACTCGTCTAAGTGCGTGGGATCGAACTCAAAATTATCCTTAGGTGAGTCTTCCTCATCAACTGCTACGGTCAATCAAATCATATGAGTATTTCATCGTAGAGAAGAGGGGTCCTAAATCATGACCAATGAATAGATTAGTCCCGAATCTCTTAGATGCCATACTAACATGAAAAACCTAGGTTTTTGTTGATTTGATCATTGACACAATAAACCTAGGTGACAACCTATAACGTGAGTGTCGTAATGTTGGCTAAAGAATGATTGAAAATTGGTCTAAGGATGTTGAGTAATAAAGAATAAAGAATCCATAGATCTAATAAATATTTCCCTAGAGAAATATATCAATATGATGAACAAACACAAGGCATAATCATGCAAGTTTGATAAACCAATCCAATCTAAAGGAAACTACTCCTCATGCAAAATGCACCATTAAAAGGTAGGTTAGGTACAAATAGTGACAACACGATATCACCACTTAGGTCAAGTTTTAAATAAAAAGGCCTAAGCACTAAGAGGGTGTTGACGTAATCTCCCAACAAGGTATATTAAAATTAGTTTCTAGAAACGAACAAATTCTAAGTTGTGAAAAAGGTGATCACAAATGTGAGCAGTAGTAACAACATTATTTAGAAATGTAAACCAAGCCTTGTAGATAAAGGCAAGATTTTTAGTATCAAAAAATGATGTCACTACAATGCTAACAAAGTGACAACATTCTCCAAAACTTAAGGTAATGTTTGGATTAAAAACTAAGTCAAGTATATCAAGATTTTTTTTAGTTATGCGAGCATCATAAAAATAAAAGTTAGAGACTTAGATAAAGTTTCACGAAGGAAACAAGACGTAAATATCATATTTGTATGGATATGACACGAGCAACGTAACTAACTCAAAGGAGGTCAATGATGAAATAACCTAACTATGATGATAATGTGTCTCAATATGGGTGTGAGATAAAGGCCCTACTAGAACATGAAGACATACCATTCACACTTTCAACACTTGCATTCCAACATTACAACCTAGTCATGTAAGTAGACTAAAAAAGTGGTGGACACAATTATTTCTAGCGGTATCTGTGTGTGTTGTTTCCTTTTGCCCCAAAATGGACAACAAGAAGACAAAGGAGTAAAACCAAGTGGTGATGAAACAAACTAAGTGCAAATTCGATATAGTTTCACCTTGTCTTAAGAAAAATGAAAAACTAAGAAAAAGTAACATGTTGTAGGTTATGTGATGAATAACATGCAGTTTCAACTTAAAATGGACTCTCACCTTGTTTGAACAACAAGGTTTTGACTCCAAAAAAGTTGTCACTTTATGAGAGCTATATGAAACATGATGGTTTGATACGATAAATTTGGCTCTAAGACAAAATAGCTTCATGTTTGGCTCTCTCAGCTAGGTGTCACAAAATACCTCTACAAGTGTGGTTTGCCAAGAAATTTGCATTGAATAGTCTTAGAGTATCTAGGCTTTACTTTACCCCCTTCGATATAATGAGAAATAAATGCGTTCAATTGTATTTTCACTGGGGTCACAATGGAGATAATTTTTACTCTAAACTCATAAATGTAAACTAATCAAGTAGGTAAGTGAAGTGATTCCCATTTCGTCCACAAGGTTCCCTCTTGCGTGGACTACTTTGGGGTTCATAGGAGAATCCCTCTTGTTATCTTAAGGCTTATGCCAAAGGGTACTTCTCCTAGTTCAAAGCGGATGGGTTTACCCTTATCCAAACCTACATATCAAGTGTTTTAAATGTGGTGTGTTTTCTTATCTTTTAGCTTAATGAGGTTTTACACACCATTGACAACCTATAAAAAACATGTTAGCTTTTGTTTAGATCCCGATTCTTTCACAAGAGATATGGTCCTTCATGCGAAGAGTAATAATTTTCATGATGATCAAGGCATCATAGAAAGAGGATCCAATGTTGTTTCTGATTCCTAAAATTTTCCTAAGACGCAAAGGAAGAGCATATGCAACAAGAAATTCAACTAGTTAGCAATTAATGAAGAAATCCTACAACTCAAATGCACAACTCATTCCTTTTATCCAAATTTGAAGTTCATTCCCTTATAAATCTTTAATGAAGTGTTTTCAAAAGAGTGAAAGAGGTATTGAATCATTTCTGATTCCCAAGATCACCTAAAATGTGCAAGGGAAGAGCATATGTGATCCTAACCTCATAAATGAAAATGTAACTATGAAAACCACTTAATGTAGCTAAAGAAGGCCCTCTAAAGTTTTAGAAAATCCAAGGATTTTTTTTTTCCTTTTAACACAATGTTACATTTTATATTGTAGCGCTACACGTCTATTAGGATGTATGCACACCCATAACAATGTATGTACATGCCTAGAAATCTATGTGTGCCCCCGTAAAAAACACAATCAACTTTTAACGTATGTGTGGGCTGAGAAGCACTGTGTGCCTTTATTTGAATATGCATGCCCCTATAAACATATGTGTGCATCTATCAAAAAGGAAAGATAAGACAAAGGGGAAGCAAGTGTGTGTGCCTCCCGAGAGATGTATGTGTGCCCTTACAAGTGTATACATGCGTGCAGTAAAGTTTAGCAAAAGGGCTAAAAATACGGGTAGCATATGCGTGGGACAGAAGTGTATGTGTGCCCTCGGGAACGTATATGCACCCTATGCTATAGGTGTGCGTGATTTTGAGTGTATGTATGCCCCATTATAAAAACTATGTGCGTTCTGAACAACATAGAAAATGATGGAAAATAATTTCTAAAATTGCAAACAAGTCAAAAATTTCTCTTCAAACTAATTTCTAACAAAATCCCATCAACTTTGCTTGTAAAAGGAAGATTTAACACACATAAGGTTAGCAAAATGCTTGAGACAAATCTATTTAATCTTCAAAATGCATGAAATGGTTAGAAAAATGCATGTAAATCACAAAGCTTGAAATCAACTTCTATAGACCATGGAGTAGGTCCCACCATGCATGTCAAATATATGCATGATAAGATTAGCTACGACAATAACATGAAACTAACACCTAGTAGTTCCACAACATAACTAAATATATCATAAACATCAAGATGAGAGATTAACAAGGTAAACTTCTAAAATAATGCATGTATCAAATTAACAGTATTATGTTACCTCTATTTCTCTAGATTGCTTAATAAAAATGAACATAGTTAGATCCTAAGTAATTAATTTTGTGTTGTTTTCTCCAAATGGTGAAGAGATCTCTCTAAAATGGCTACAAGACCAAGTTTAGATACTCTCTTACTAACCAAACTTGGAGGAATGGATGCACGATGGAGAGATTACTACAATGAGAAATGGATCAAGATCAAGTGCTTCTAGCTTTAGCTAATGCAAATGAGATGTTTTCCAAAGTCTTAAAGTGTGTAATATGTTTGATATGATAATCAAGGTGTAAAAGTGTAAGGGAGATCCTAGCCTTGTATTTATAGGCTTTCATTTGGAAAGATTTAGGATTCTAGTGCATGTGGGACAAAAGGTAAGTCCAAAAAGAACTTTATGATTATATTAGGAGCTAATTAATATTTTAGGATTAATTAAGAATCCTAAGTAGGCTTAGGGAGATTTTTGGGAGCATCTGGAGGAGGTTTTGATGGATTTTGGAAGTTCTGGAAGCGAGATTTAGCCAATAAGAAGGTTTATTGGTTAAATGCAAGATTAAAGGCTTAATTAGCAAATACTTAGTTAATTGAGAGGATTATCACTAATCAAAATGTCGTTAGTTAACATCCTAGGTGAATTAGAAGCATAGTTAGATAACAAAGTGTCGTTATTTTAATAGAGTGAGAGGAAGTGAAGATAGTGCAATTTAAGTGCTAAACCGCGTAAGCAGATTTTAGGTGTCTACAATTAGGATTTAATGATGTGATTACATGGAGAAGCTAGGTGTAGGGATGTGTAGGGTAGGTGGTAGGTGATAGGTGAGATGTAGGAATATTAAATTCCTATAAAATGTTAATAGGGATTAGTAATAGGATAATATGATATTATTAATGAATTAAAGGTTTGAGATGGGATATAATAATGAAATAAAAAGATTTGGGATAAATGATAAATGATGATAAAATGATAAAGGGGTAAATATGTTAAAATGGATTAAATAATAATAATTAATCTTGCGATTAATTATTATATGGATGATGTTGGGATATTTGCGGGACATGTTAATTGTAATTAACCATGTCGACATTTTAGATGTCTACATTGTGTCATAAGTATGATGACTACGGTAAAAGGGTTTGATGGAAAACACAAAAATAAACTTGGGGACATTGTGCCACCAATCATGGTTAGACCTAAAATGATGTAGTCATAGCCATGGTTTCCAATGAAGAGATGCCTTCTACCACGCAACCCTTGTCAAAGTAGACCCAATAAAGGCGAGATCTCGGTGTAGCTTTGAACTCAAAAATAAATGAGAATATTTTTATTAAATGCAAGAAATTGTATCATATATTTATGCACATTGCCAATACACTCTAATTATTGTCTTCTATGAGACTCCACAACTTCTACTAAGAATTCCCTAACATAGATTGTGTTAAGCTTCTATAGAAACATAATCTGGATCTCAATGACAAGGAAATTCAACCTTAATGTCTCTGCTATGAGATTCATGTTTCTTAATATTATTTGCAAGTATGTGGCTCCATTCTATTTATAGAATTCACTTGTGATTAGATGTGAGATTAAAGATAACAATGTGGTTAAAGATCTTATAAAAATATTCTCTCATGTGTCCATGGTTGGCTTGGTCTACTTAAAATGTTCCTCTTTGTCTAATTGAGCTTGAATCAAGTGGTCATGGGTTGTGTAAGATGGATCAAATTCCATGTGTACATGCTCATAATTATATAAATGTTGATAGGTGCTCCAAGTGTGTGTAAATCTAATCATTTGACTAACTAGGAGTTGTCTAGTCGAATCATAGTTCATAGTGGCTTCTATTGGCGTCTAACAATGTGAAAAGGACATTTATGGATTTAGATATGCATTGACAGATTTGACAAACATCAACTGATCTTGTAGTAGTTCACAAATTTGTGTAGGCTTCTACATCATCGAATAATCTTTCACTACATCCCCTACTTATTTGCGCAATTATAGATAGGTTTACACTACATGAGTAATCTTACAAAACTTCTATAGTATTGTGTGGTTTCCATAGCATAGCACACCTTGTGAAATTTTACTCATGCCTTACACAATTTTGTGCAAACATCTATAGTTTTGTGTGGCATCCAAAAATCGGTTACTACGACAAGGAATTCATTTTGTGGCATGCTTTAGTATTGGTGTGGGATTGCACACTAGCATTGCATAAAACTTTATTTGTGAGGAATTTTTTTTTTTGTTCATGTAGGATTTATATGGGCCCAAATGATCATGCATCATTCATGTCAGGTAAGAAATTAACAAGGGGATGAAGATGATATAGATGAAGTGAAATAAGATGAGGAGCAGAAAGGAGGAGAGGAAAATAGAGAAAATGATGCAGAAGGAAGTAAACCCAGAACAAAGATATTTAGTGAAGAGTGAGTAGTATCAGGAACATAAAGAGAAGTTGAAGGGGAGGAATGATACATATTGGAAAAGATATAGAGATGCATGAGATGAGGATACAAGGATTACGAGACAATAGATAAAGGATGTAGGATGAAGACAGTAGAGATATTGAATACGGTGAAGGGAAGATGGAGAGGTGGGGAAGAAGTGACAAGAAAGGGAAAACGTGGAAACAAGGGATGTGAGGGAAGAGAGAATTAGGGATAGAAGAGGTAATGCCATTGAAATGATGTTAGGATAAGTCCACTGATAATGATTGGTAGGGAAGGATGGGAGGAAAGGTGAGAAGAGGGAAAAATTAAATGAGGAATGGAAGGGGAACACCAATGAAGGGATGTTAGGAGAAGTCCCCCAATAATGATCAGAGGGCACAAAGGAAGGAAGGAATGAAGAAAAAAAGGAGAAGTTCAAAGAGAGGGAACAAGGTTGTGTAGAATGGGGATGAGTGATTTTTAGGAGAATTCCACTGATAATTATTAGTGTGGAAATGGAAGATGATGATGAAAGAATGTTAGGGGAATACCAACAACAATGGTGGGTAAGCATGGGGGTAGATATGTGGGAGAATTCAAGAAGATGGAGTGGAAAGAGTAAAGAAAGGAGGGATAATGATTTGTGCGAAGATGAAGGAAAGGAGAGGATGCAGTGGATGAGGATGAATGAGGTAAAGATGAAGAAATAAGACATGAAAAAAATGGTAGGAAGTGGTTAAGTAAGATTGCCAAGCGAGGGATGATGGAGATGAAAACTAGGGAAGTCGAGATGGTTGTACGAGGAAGAAAGAAAAGGTAAGAGGATGAGATTATGGGGAATGAATAGAAAATGTGGATGGTGAGAATTTGGAGTGATGGAGGAGTGCAAGATGACAAATCATCCTTAAGAGGTACTCATAAGTAATATTGTCATGTCGCATGAGTTGTTAAGTAAGATCGCCAAACCGGTAGTGACAATATGGAAGGTGAAAGGGAGGAATGTATTAGGTATAGGGGTGGAATGGTTATTTAGAGTAGATATGATGACATCGAGAGTTAGGATAATTAAGATGAGGAGATATGATGAGATGGGGAAGGGTGATTAACAAATCAACCTTAAGAGGGACTCTTAAGTAAGATTGTGGTGCGATAGGGATTGTTAAGTAGGATCACCAAGATGAGGAAGAAGAATGATGGGAAGAATTAAGTGATTGAAAAAGTTGATGGGAAGAGAGTATGACAAGATGGAATGAAGGGGAACCATGTTTTGAACTGGATTGGAGGTAAACAAGATAGGGTACCACTCAAGGCATTGCACTTGCAACCAATAGCAGGTGTTAACACATAACCAATGATAGTTAGTTATACCAAAAGACCATGAGGGAAATATTGATTAAATATGTGCATAAAGATAATTTATACATAACAAAGGGGATTCTAGATGTAAATTGTACGCGGAAGAGGGATCTCCATAGGTGGTTGTTCCTAGAACTATGCCCCAACTCTAGGAAGGGGGAAGATGTAAACTGATCAATGCGGGAAGTTTGCAATGTATATGAGAAATTTGTTTGATGTGGGATGCTTTCTTAGGATGATATGATAATAAAAGGCTGATCGATGTGGGAATACTTCGCTTCCATGATAAGAGAGTAGCCATCCTTCGAGGGTATGGTCTACTTTTCACTTTTTCTTTAGGATTTTGAATTTTGTGTTTAGATGGAAAGATAATATATGCATGATAGTTATCCTTCGGGAGTAATCTATACTTATCATATGCTTTTAATGAAAAATATCCTTCGAGGATCAATTTGTTTTTGGATAAGATAGCATGAGACAGGAGCATCCATAATTTGTACTTTCTTTTATTTTTTGTGTTGATTTTTTATTTGATGGGGAAGAGTTAGGTATAGCTAGGTAGACCACTTAGGAGGGGATGATGATCATACAAGTGACACCCCTAGACCTTTTGTGTGGTTTCAATAGGTAGATAGGAGGATGATGGATGTAATGATCATGGAGTTCTCACCAAAAAGGAGAACCTAACCATTATAAAAATGTTATGGGTAGAGTCGTAGTGCCCATATTTAAGGTCATGTCAAGGAAGTGAAGGTATACCACATAGTTCCATATCATTACAATGGTAGATAGAATAGGTTCATGATGGAGGAATGATCTAATGATATAACTAAGTTCTCATTGGTAGGTATGAAAAACAATAGAATGGTCATAATACAATGCATTGAGATGTTCTTTCTCTGGTTTAACCTCAAGGAAGCTAAATGATAGACCCCAGACCCATACTAAATTGTAATTGAAAGATAGGATAAATTATTAGGGGAGGAAGATAGGATACGATATGATACGATGATATAGATGAGAAAAGATTAAAAAAATATGCACTATCTTGAGGAAGTGAAGAAAATATGTGCCCCCTAATGAGGCAAATAGATGGCCACAAAGGTGGGATTAGGATGAAAATAAATGGTCCCCTAAGAGGGGTACAAATGTGATCACAAAGGTGGGTCTTAGGATGAGGAGAAATGGTCCCCCAAGGAAGGGAGAAATATGGCCATGACAGTGGACTTAGGACGAGAGGATAAAAAGGATACAACCGGGTAAGGTAAAATATGTGCAAGATCTCAAAAAATAAGGAAGCGAAATAAATATGGCACCCCACAAGAAGGGACATGTATGGCCACAATGGTGGACTTAAAATGAAAAACATGGTCCCTCAAGGGAGAGACGAATATGGCCACAAAAGTGGGCTTTAAAAAGAGATGAAGATTTGGACAAGATTAATTTGGATTTAATATTGGATGAGATGGATTGGATGAGAGTAAATAAGGTGATATCAAAAGTGAATTCCCCGCATATAGGAAGTTGTATGGATGGATAAGAGATGAATTGATGTGAAAAGGATGCTAAGGATGAGGGGAGGATATCCCTCTAACAAGGGAGATTATATTAGATGTAGATGAGTTTGAGGATTTTGAAGGAGTCTAGATAGGATTATTTTTATTTGGATTGGATAAATGGTTAGAGACCACAATGATGATCGGAAAGATTAACAAGTGTCGATGAACAATGAAGTACCTTCCATAAAAGAAATTTCATGTGTAGGGAGATGTTAAGGGATGACATGGATGGAGGAATCGCGGGAGACCCGATGGATGGGATACAAATTGGATTACATATAGATGGAGAAGGATGTTCCCCTTGAATTAGGAAATCATCTTTATCAATAAGGTTATGGATGATTGTTCGAAAGGCCTTACAATTTTCAATGTCATGGTCTAGGGTATGATGATAAGTGCAAATGCAATTGGGATTGAACCACGATGGATTTGGACTATGGGGATTAAAATCTTTAATGGGAGGAAGCATGATGGAAAATATTTGAATTAAAATGTCGAAAAATGTCTACATATGACCCAATCAAAGTTTCACAAGGAAGACAACTCTTGTGGGTTTTGATAGAATATTTTGGCTTGGAGTGAGGAGAAGAAGTGGTCATAGGTCAGATGTTTGAACTAGATTTCTTACAAGATGAATCAATTTTAAGAGGAGGGGTGGATTGTTTGGATTGGGATTTATTGTTACAAGGTGTATTAGATGAAGGGAATGACCTTAAAATAAATGTTGTAACATTGGATTGCTGAAAAGAGGGAAGACCTGACTTCTTACGAGGATGTGTAGGTTATTATTGGGGATGTTTACCATGAGCCTTAGATTTTGATCGAGAAGATTTACCTTTGGCGGGGATGATAATAATCTCAACTGGATGATCTTAATATTGTGGTGTAGGTGTGGACATTGATGGAGAAATAGGTGTTTGTATAATGTGATTAATAAAGTCTATGTGAGATTTGGATTGTGTAGGTTTTGATTGGTCAAGGTGGAAATAGTTAGTTCTATAGTGGGAGGACAAAAACCTTACCGTATTCGACTTAGGTGGAGGTGTTTATTGTATAAATTTCTTAAGGGGTATCATTGATAGAGTTGTAAATAGAGAGGATATGATCGGTGTCATATAAGGATTAAGTAAAAAATATTGGGATAAAACAAGTGATGTGGCCATGGTAAGGACATAGGGAAAGATGCCAAGGTAGGGACAAGTATATTTGTTAATATGATAGATTTAGGGGTAGTTGGGATGGATAGGGATGTAGGCATAATTGGGATATTTGGAGATGTAGATGTGGTTAAGGGGTTGAATATGATAGGTTGGGGCATGATAGATGTGGATGAAGTGGTGTGTATAGTTAAAGTTTCTATAAATTTCTCAAGGGGTATCATTGATAGAGTTAAAAATCAAGAGGATATGATTGGTGTGATATTAGGATTAAGTAAAAAGTATTGGGATAAAATAAGTGATGTGGTCATGGGCAAGGACATAGCTAAAGATGTCAAGGTAGGGATAAGTGGGTTTGTTGATATGACAGATTTAGGGGTAGTTGGGATGGATAGGGATGTATGCGTAATTTAGATATTTGGATATGTAGATGTGGTTAAGGGGTTAAATATGATAGGTTGGAACACAATAGATGTGGATGAAGTGGTATGTATAGTCAAAGTTGATGTGGATGTGGTAAAGGTAGTTGGTGTGGTTGATATAGAAAAAATCATAGGAGGAACTGGGATTGACTCTAAGGATGGTATAATGGGTAAAGGTGGAATGGATGTAGGTAAGGTAGTCAAATCTAATGAAGGGGATGTGGTAACCGATGGAGTAGATATGATAGGTAATGCAGATAAATGCAAGAGTAATATCAGGTGTAGAAGTAGGTGGGAATGGTTGTTTCATAAATGTTTCGAGGGGTAAGAATGATATGTTTGTGAATGGGGTTGATGTTGTAGGTGTGGATGTATGGATAAGTTTGTTTGATGTAGATGTGGGTGAAGGAATAGATGTGAGAGATGTAGGGATAGGTGTGTATATCAATGGGGCTGAAATAGGTGCTAAGGATGAATCTAATGTGATATATTGGGGCATGATCGAAGTGGATGAAGTAGATGGTATAGTCAAAGTTGATGTGGATGTGGTAAGGGTAGGAGCAGGTATATGTATAGGAAAAATAGTAAAAGTTGATAAAGGTGATATAGTTGTGGATACGACAGGCTCCGAATAAGGAGTGGGAATAATGTCCAAGGTAGGAACATGTAGATTTTTCTATGAGATGAGATCTTGATTGATGGTGTCGACGGCGTAAGCATTTGATATATGAGATGTAAAAGGGGTGGCTTGATTCATTTGTGGTTGATTAGGAAAATATTGCATAATTGTGTTGAGGGTTGGCTAAGTGAAGTGGTAGAGTTTTATAGTTGGATATCCCCTTGATTTATAAGTTTTTGAATGTGATCTTTGAAGGAACGACATTTCTCAATGTCGTGATCTTTGATTCGATGATATTTATAATAATGGGCTTTGTGATACTATTTCACCATATTCTTAAAAAATTAATGAAACAGATAAGGATTGAAGGCCAATGAGGAATACATGTTTGTGATGTTGGTTGAAGGTTGTGCGCACATTCTGATTTCTTGATCCAAGTTGATTGCAAGATCTCCCTTTTAGCTAGGAGTAACTACCTATAAATGCAAAACAATTCCACCAGATAGAGTTAAACAAGATAATGAGTGGATTGCCTAGCGGGAGCTAGATCCAGGAAGCGTGATGCTTCTTAAACAGGTTGTCAATCCACTTTTATATAACAATATTAATGTTATTCAAATCATACATGAAGTAAAGATCATATTTAAATTGAAACAATTAGGTATCTCACACAAAACAATAAGAAAGATCATATAAAGGTTATTAAGTTCAAAATGGATCGGTGATTGGTTGGTGTTGCGTTGCAAGTCGATCAAGCTCTAGGTAAGGTCTGGTAAAGATTAGAAAGGGTTTTGGGCTGTTAGGAAGTGGATATTAGCTCATTGGTCTGAAATATATTACCAGACACGACGTAACTTGATGTTGGTTGTGTGACCATGTCATCTAGGTAGAATGATCGACATTGGTTGGCTAACTGGCGTTGGTAGGGGAAATTAGTAAAAAGGATTTAAAACTATGTTTTTCATACTCTATGTGATTGCATAGAGGTTAGAAATGGTGAGGGTAAGGTCGTAAAATGGCCTTGGATGCTTAGAGATGATTCAAAGAGGATAAAACTAGGTGAAAGGGTCGGTATGGCAGGATGATAGGTTGGTAGGAGGAGGGGAGTGTATGGATGTGGAGAAAGATAAATTAATGAGCTGAATAATAAATCTTACTGGAATAAAATAGAAATAAATGAAGAGATGTTAGGTACTTACTGAAGAGTAGGTTTAGAGAATGTAGGTGATGAGGATGATGATGGTAGAGATCCGGAGAGAAGATATGTTGTGTTTGTGTCATGACAGTTCAAACATATGTGCTTCTATATGTAAATCTATGATCGTGAAGAAGATGATGAATGTCAAAGGTTGTTGGTAGTGCTCCCATATATTTTCCTTTACCCGAGTGCTTCAAGTATCTTTTCGTATGCGATCTTGAATCGAATGACCAACCTAGGAAAAGGCTTTTGGAAATGTATTTAACCTAACCGACAATGGTTAGGTGACAAGTGTCGGTTGAGATATAACGGCATCGGTCAAGGTGGGAATATCTAGGTTGGCCAAAAATAACCTGATTGTTGCTATTATTAGTGTGGTCTCCAATCTTCATCTGAGTCTTGAATGATAGATCACGGAAGGATGAGTAAGAGTCCTTTTAGGTTTGTTAATAGGAGTTAGTCTAGGTTTAGACTAAGTCCTAATTTTTTAGGATAAGCTTAGACTTGGTCTTAGGTCATTAATGAGGTTTGAGTGCGTCATTTGAGTGAGGTGGCTAGGTGAGGTGGTTAAGTGAGGATATTAATCAATTTAATTAAGATAATTAATTTAATTAACATGTGCACTAGGGGATATGAATGGGTAGGATATGGTTAATTTAATGAACAATATTTTAATAGAAGTATGACCCAATTTTGGTGTCTACATTTTTTTTGTGTAGCTTGTATTGATAAGCGATGTTGAAAAAATAGGAAGTGGTTGTCCCAAATATAAGTGGGAGTGAGGTTGCCCCAAGTATGGGTGGAGGTGATCCCCCTCAAACCAGGAACTGATGAGGTGTGAGACGGAGTCGGTGAGTGGTTTGATAAATGTGTAAGTGATGAAGGTGAAGGTAGGTGAGTTGTAAGTAAGGGTACAAGCACTTTGGGTAATGGGTAAGGGTCAAATTGGGTAATGGGTAATGGGTAAGGGTCATATTGGGTAATGGGTAATGACAATCAAATGCACGCACACGTATATATTGTGACACGGTGCTAGGTGAAAGAGCATGAAAACTCTACATCATCCAAGGTCGATAGGTTTATCCAAACAAGGTTGAAGTGATTTAGGTATCCAAGGTACAGGATATGGTCTGAAACACGATGTAGGTTAGGTGTAGGAATGTTTAGGTATGATCCGGTACACCAAAGGTTTGGTCGGGATAAATGACACGAAAATAGGCAAGGTAAGGTCATTAGGAAAAAACAACACAGGTAATAATATCACAAGGTATAGTGAGTACACAAGTTCAAAGGTCACAAAAGTGGTTTAGGTCAAGATATATAGGTCATGGCATAGGTAAGGCCAAGGTATAGGTAAAATAACAGGTCCCTAAATGTAATTAAGGAAATGTATGGGTAATTTAGGCTTGTGGGTAGGGTGTAATAAGTGTTGGTAAGGCCAAAAGGTATGTGGAAGTAATGAGTTTAGGTCAAAGTGGGAAAAATGTAGATGAAATTGTATTGGCGGTGGCCGATACGGTGATATAGTTACCGACGTCGATTTGGTGTGACAGACGTTGGTCATTTCGGGTTAGGGTTATAAAGTTGAAATTCCATATTTTACAGAATCATTGTTGTCTTTTGACTTTGAGAAAATGACATAGTTGAGTGACTTGTGCATTTTTCTGGGAGGAAAAGACAAGGCATTATACTGGTTGAGGTGGAGGTTACTAAGTCTTTGAGAGGAGCCAGTACACAAGTCAACGAGAGTGGTTGGAGACGTGTGATTAGTGAAGGAATTCGAGGTAGAGTTCGGCATGGTAGAGGTGAGAGAAGGTTTGAGCGGACTAGCGTGCGCGGTGGCTGAACGTGTCACCACATAGGTGACACTATGATGAGGTAAGGGGCATTTTCTAACTTGTTATTTGCTAAAAATTTGGTGAAAATGAAGAAATTGGGGTGGGGTTTTCATTTTGAAATGTAGGTTAAAAGTGGGTAAAAATGAAGGGAATGAGGAGTGGGAAGGTCACAAATAGGTGAAATAGGTTTGGGAATTAAGTTGGGATAGGGTGGGATGGGTAGATTAGGGTTTTAGGTAAGTTTTTGTCAATTTTGAAAATGGGGGGATAGGTTTTCGGTTTTTGACATTGTGGAGAGATCGACGCGTCGGTCGAGTTTGGGCGATGTCGGTTGGCACTCTACCGGTATCGGTCAAGGCTTAGGTGACCGGAACCGGTAAAGAAGGACCAATGACATCAAGTAGACCGGCGTCGATCACTTGAGGAGAAGATAGGTAAAAGAAAGGGATATATAGGGGGAAATAGGCACGAAGGTGTAAATGAAGGTTGAAGTAGAGGAAGTAGGATAACATGTTATGTCGACAATGTGGGGTGAGAAATAGGTGAAGTGGACTAGAATAAGAGAGGATGGTAAGTATCAATGAGTGTAAAATTGGGTTGGGTAAAAAGGGGTAATTGGTAGGGTTATTGTGTGGGTATGGTGTAATAGGTAATAGGTATGTTGAGTAATAGATATGGTGTATAATAGGTAAGTTGGGTAATGGGTGTGTTGATATGGGCCAGTCTTGACAATGTCTTGTTTGGATGATGCGGTGAGAGACCAACTCCGGATGTGTGATAGAGTACCACTTGTTGGTAGTGATGTGGTTGAGTGTGACTATGGAGGAGTGGGAGCATATGACAGATGTTGGACTAATTGGGATCTGGCACTATAGGCATATAGCTCGAGATCCTAGCTTGATGGTCACATTCATCGACAAATGGGATTCAACGACTAACACATTTCATTTACAACGGGTGAGATGGTTGTCACCCTAGAAGACGTGTCACGAGATCCCACAAATACCGATTGTTGGGAGCTAGTGTATTCTATTTCTTTAGAGGCATCGGTAGAGATGATGAGTGGCTATATTTGGGAGGTGATGGACGAGTTTAGGTACCATAAATAAAGCTTTGAGCTATAGAGACATGTATGCGGGTCATCCTTAGCAGATGAGGTTGGTCATTTTGATGATGGAGGTGATATGTTCTTTCACCTTACCAAATGCTTTGAGGTGGGATATTCCCACGAGTAATGATGGGAGTGCTCTAGGATATGATGGAAGAGTGGATCTATTTTTCCTGGGCACCATAATTCCTAGTGCAGCTATACTGAGGAGTTATGGGCTTATGGGATATTGCAGCATTTTAGCTTGTGTTGCACCTTTCTACTACAACGATGGGCATAAGAGCACATTGTATGTGTACGTCCGGTTGGTTTTTCCCGACATGATTGGTTCGGGGTGCCCAAGTCGGACTTGGATACAAATGGTGGGTACTAGTTGGTGGGCATCACAGTGGCTGGGGCTGTCATCACCAATCCCAAGCACTATGATAATTCTTCACCAGAACTCCTCGTGCTATGATTATTTACTAATGCACAGCCTTTATTTTGGTGGATGTAATCACGGAAGCAAAACAACAACCGAACATAAGAATACCATCACTATGATAAGACGAATGATGACAAATCTGAAATATCAAAACAAATTATAATATTAACATGAAATCATTACAATCTCACCCATGAGATACTTCAACAAGACTATGGGAGAAACTTTACAATTACACCTCTTGATGGCTTCTTCACACACCTTTAAGCGATGGCTTCCTTCGCACACTTCCTACAATATTTCTTACTACTTCTTTCTATGCTAAATGAGGGGGTGGCCTCTCTATTTATAGAACTTCCAGCTTATCCATCCTATCTCTAAGATAGGATAAGAAATCCACTACGACAAATCATATTCCATACCTTAACTCTTATCTGTACATGTAAGCTTATCTCTTAAGATAAGATAAACCTTATCATTTTACATGGGTTCCACATTTTTAGACTTTTTACAAATAAAATACACAAAATATTTATGACCTCACTCCTTGTCCTTATTACCAATATAATATTTCTAATTCCTAATCATGTAGACCCTACTTCTCTAATTACCCAAACTTTGACATTTTAACATTACCGGACCACTTACGACAAATATTTACTTTTTACAACATTCCTATTGTACTTTGATTACACCGTACTCCACATTATTGGCGGCACCATCTTGTGGCGCCGTTATCTTCTATCGGACGCTACTACTAATTACACTTAACAACATCCTATTCCTAATACATACATTAATGAAATAGAAATTATGGAGGAAAATTTTAGTGTCGACATCTTCCCCCTTCCTAGCTTCTACTCCGTCCTCGGAGTAGACTATTCTGGTGCTTGGAAAATCTTCAACTTGTCATGGTTGACCCATTTCGTAATGGGAGTGCCATCCAATTCCTCCAGTCAGTACGTACCATTTTCATGCACAACTGTTATTTTGTAGGGCCCCATCCATTTTGGAAGAAATTTTCTCTGTCTTCTTTTTTTGTATCTGGAATCATATACTAGGACCAAGTCATTCACATGAAATGGAGACCATCGGATCTTTTGATCAAAGTATTCCTTCTACTTCATTTTCTTCTTATGGCTTGTATCCTTTGCTATTTCCCTCATTTCCTCTAGCAAATGAAGATGTACCAACCTTTCTTTTACTGAATCACTTTCATCCATCCTTTCATTTTCATAACTCTCACGGTGGGAATATCAAACTCAATAGGAAGAAGCGGATCAATGCCATGAAGGCCAGGCGAAATGGGGAGTATCCTGTTGCTGACTTTGATGTTGCCCTATATGCCCACAATGCTGCATGAATCCTTTTATCCCATTTATGTACCTGCAAGGCTGCATCTTTTGCTAGAATTTGACACAACACAAAATTTGTTCGTTCCACCTGTCCATTTGTGCTTGGCTTGTATGTTGTTGCCTTCCTGTGCTTGATAGAAAACTTATTGACTAGGGCTTCTACCACCTCATTAATGAAGTGGCTTCCTTGATCTGTTACAATTTCTAATGGACAACCAAATCTGGTGACAATGCGTTCATATATGAACCTTGCCACTTCATCCATGGAAGTTGTTTTCAATGGCCTAGCTTCAACCCACTTGGTTAAATAATTTGTGGCAACTACAATATACTTATTTTGACGTGATGTAGTTGGAAGTGGACCTACAATGTCTATTCCCCATTTTTCAAAGGGACCAAGGGGAAGAATATGACATAATGGAGCTGATGAAGTCTTACGGTTACCATGTGTTTGACAAATATCACATGTCTTACAATAATTATAAAAATCTTTAAAAAGAGTGGGCGGTGATAACTCAAGCATCCAAGATCCTTCTTCTTTGTAAGTTGTCAGAAAGTGCCCTCCACATGTACCATTATGGAATTCTTCTAGCGAGTTTCTTTCCTTGATCACGTCCAACTGCCCTCTTATATTGTCCATCAGGTCCTATTCGAAATAATGCTCCATGTAGAATAGAATATGGACGACTGGATTGAGTAATCTTTCTCTTAGTCTTTGCATTGGCACCATCAGGAAACTTGAATTCATTCGGATAATTCCAAATATCTATGTATTCACTAGGGATTGTGTCGAGGAGAACAATGTTGCATCGGGAAAATCATCATCATCACAAGATGATCCTAAACCATCATAGGCTCGAGAGAGTGCATCTACATTGACATGCTTCTTTCTGGCCTATCTATAATATCAAATTCAAATTCTTGTAGCAAAATTATCCATCTTTCTATCCTTCCCGATGGGTTAGGCTTATTGACAATATATTTTGAGATCGATGATCCATTCTGAACTATAAATTTCTACCCTAAGCAAGTAATTTCTAAACTTCTTTACAAAAAAATGATAGCGAGCCTCTTTTTCGATTCTGATATAGTTTACCTCAAAGACTACTCATTTGTCTGCTCCCAAAGTAAATTGGATGTTCATTCCCATTTTCATCCTTTTGGCTCAAAGTACTACCTAGTGTTGCATCCCAGGCATCGGTGTACACTGATGAATGGCTTGCTCCAATCTGGATTCTTCAAAGCAGTGAAGACACCGGGGCTTCCTTGATTGTCAAAAGCTTCATGCGTCTTGTTTCTGGTTCATAAGCAACATCCTTCTTCAAGAATCTGGGTTAGTGGTATGTGCAATCTTTGAGAAATTCTTGATGAACCTTCTATAGTAACCCACATGGCCTAAAAATGATCTCAATTTACTTCTATTTATAGGAAATGGTAAATCTTTGATTTTTGAAACTTTATCAGGATCAGTACCAATACCATCTCTGGATACAACATGCCCTAACAAAACGCCTTTAGAACATCCAAAGACACACTTTGTAGGGTTTAGTGAGGCTTGTGCTTCATCTAACCTTTGAAATGTTGTCTCCATCTAGTGCAGGTGGTCCAACTTGCTCCCATAGATGTAAAAATCATCCAGAAATACTCTGATGAAGGTCCCAATGTAGGGTTCGAACACCCTATTCATCAAACGCTGGAATGTTGTTGGAGCATTACACAACCCAAAAGGCATAACTCTATAAGCAAACGCGTTCCCAAGGAGTGGTGAACGTGGTCTTGGTGATCTTTCTCTGCTATACGAACTTGGTTGTAAGCGCTTATATCCATCGGCAAAACTATAGCACTCTGGCCAGCCTACTTCGTCCAAGATCGATCTCGAAAATGGAAGAGGGTAATGATCCTTCTTTGTTGCCTTATTGAGCTTCTGTAATCAACACAAATGCGTAGCTTCCCATTCTTTTTTATTGAGATCACAATGGAGAAACCCATTACGAATTCTCCATAGCAAATATGAATCTGCATCAAGTAACTTATCTATTTCTTCTTTTACGGTCTTGGAAAAATTAGGATTCATTCTATATGGCATTTGCTTTATGGCTTAGCACCATCTACCGACTCAATACAATGTTCTACCCAACTTACTTGACGGAGTTCCTTGTAATCAAAAGTGAATAGGTGTATGTACCTTGAAAGAGCCGGAGGTAGGATTCCTTCTCACTCTCCATCACAAAGATCACCAATCTTTATTTGTTGGAGACGATCATCAACTTCTTCTTCAGATAATTTTATGGGGTCATGAGTTGGTGTGACTGGCGGATATCCATGACTGAAACATCCACCTCCCTTTCTTCATCTTCCATGTCCACTTCACCTGGTACTAGAGTAATCAAAGGATGTCCAATCATCAGTTTCATCACTTGAATCCACAGGTTCTACTTTATGATGTCGAGGGATCACGTTTATCTTCACCCTCTCTCTACCACGTCCAAGTGTCATGAAACCTTCATTCCAGTAGTTTCTTGCATGAACTCTCCTTAGCCATGGTCTTCCCAAGACATTGGGTGCATGCATGAGTACCATTTTCATCACCTGAAAGTCTACCACACATACAACACCCATAATGAGATATTGCCACATTTGAAATTACACCTTCTCGGTTTAGTTTTCCCTTATTTAATGACCTTAACATAAGTGTTGAAGGGCGATCAATTTTAAACCCAACATATTCATTACGAGACTTGGTCATTACATTAAGCTGCAGACCTCCATCAACTAAGACATCATGAATTGAAATACCATTACATAATACCTCAGCTTGTGGAGCATAGGGATCCGCCTCTGCCTCCAAAACAGGACCTCAACCTCCTTCCTTCTTCGAGCATTGAGTCCACCTCACAACTCGCCTCTTCTCGAAGACATAGCCAAGAGTTGACCATATGTAATATTTGCGAGCCTTTTGGACAGATCTTCCAAGATGGAGTATGGTCCTTGCCCCTGTGAAATCGAAAATCCCGCACACCCAACTTTCTTCTCCTATGTTTCTTACTAGTTTCTTCTTTCATCTTCTTAGGATCATTTCCATCTTGATTATCTTTCTCTTTCTTTCTTTTTGTTACAAAACACATCTACTTCATTATTTTTACTCTTATCTACTACATCAAAAGAATTCACAGTGCTTTTCCTTTATCATTATCTCCCTTACCAGGATGTAGAAGCTCTATCTCGACAATTATACTTATAATGACCCTTTTATATAACAACCATAACAAACAACTTCAGAAATATTTCTCTTTGGACCTCTATCTCCTCCCGAGAACTAAATTCCTTTCCTTGAAGAAGATTAATAGTTAATCGACCCATCTTTTTGAGCGAGATCTTCATACTCGGTAGATGTATTAGGAGAAATATTTTTGCTCACCGGGAGTGGTTGTGGATTCGGACCAAAGGTGCTTTGTGTAGGCTCTACTTTAGCAACAATTTATTTGGGCTCCTCTTCCATGCTTTCTTCTTGCCTTCTTGCAATCTCCTTTGCTTGTTCAATGGTAGGCTGGACGGTCATACTTCACTCGTTGTCTGATCTCCGGCTTCATCCCAAGAATGAAGTGCTTACAGAGGAGATTATCCATGCCATTCATCAACCCATCCGCTAGTCCTTCCTTCCGGATCGGGCATCGAGCTTCCTCCTTAGCTCTGAACACAAGCATGATAATCCCTTATCTTCTCCTTCTCTCCTTGGGATAGCTTTGTGATCTCGATCATGAGATCTGGCATATTTCGTTGTTCACCAAATTCTTCAAGAAAACTTTCGGTTAATAAATCCCATGAATTTTTCACATTATCACCTAGTGTTTCAAACCACCTAAGTGTTGAACCATCCAAAAAGGTAGGAAAAAATTCAGTCCATTGTTCCCTTCTTATGAGGCCATTACAAATACAAGATCGTTTAAACTCTTAAATGAAAGAAGAAACATCTTCATTAGATTGAGCTGAAAAAACAGGAATCTTTCCCATTTTCAAAAGTAACCACCGTGAAATACCAACCCACAAGTACAATTAACAAGACTTATGTGCACAAATAATTGGAATCACTATACTAGAAAGTGACTTTACACCTTTCTACAGTAAAATAGAAATGACCACGGTAAACTATGGTAAAACTTGACTTACTACGGTAAAAACTGACTTTACTGTGGTAAACACTATTCACGGTAAAAAGTGAAGTTACTGCGGTAAATACTATTCACGGTAAAAAGTGACTTTACTGCGGTAATTACTATTCCCAGCAAAAAGGACTTTACCAGGGTAACTACTATTCATGGCAAAAATGACTTTAACATGGTAACTACTATTCACGGTAAAAATGACTTTACCATGGTAACTACTATGCACAGTAAAAACAAGGTTACCCTCCAATTAATTTTTGCCTAAGTGGGAATATCTCTCCAGAAAATCCACCAACGAGGAATGGTCCCTGCAACGGAACCAAAATGTCATCACCAATCCGACTATGATAATTCTTCACCGGAACTCCTCGTCTTATGATTATTTACTAATGCACAACCTTTAGTTTGGTGGATGTAACTGAAGCAAAACAACAACCGAACACAAGAATACCATTGACTATGATAAGACGAATGACGACAAATCTGAAATATCAAAACAAATTATAATATTAACATGAAAGCATACAATCTCACCCATGAGATACTTCAACAAGACTATGGGAGAAACTTTACAATTACACCTCTTGATGGCTTCTTCAACACACCTTTAATTGATGGCTTCCTTCGCACACTTCCTACAATATTTCTCACTACTTCTTTCTATGCTAAATGAGGGGGGTGGCCTCTCTATTTATAGAACTTCCAAGCTTATCCATCCTATATCTAAGATAGGATAAGAAATCCACTACACAAATCATATTCCATACCTTAACTCTTATCTCAACAGGCTTATCTCGTTAAGATAAGATAAACCTTATCATTTTACATGGGTTCCACATTTTTAGAATTTTTACAAATAAAATACACAAAATATTTATGACCTCACTCCTTGTCCTTATTACCAATATAATATTTCTAATTCCTAATCATGTAGACCCTACTTCTCTAATTACCCAAACTTTGACATTTTAACATTACCGGACTACTTACGACAAATATTTACTTTTTACAACATTCTATTGTACTTTGACATACCGTACTCCACATTATTGGCGCCATCTTGACGGCGCCGTTATCTTCTATCGGGCGCTACTACTAATTACACTTAACAACATCCTATTCCTAATACATACATTAATGAAATAGAAATTATGGAGGAAAATTTTAGTGTCGAGACACGTGATGTTTTGTATTACAGATGGTTATTGGAGGGGATTTCAGGGGTCGATATTGTGTGGAAACCCTATAATTGTTATCCTTCCAATAGAGGCATGGAAGAGGAGCTAGAGGAGCTACAATCGGAGAGGTGGATATAGGAGCAATGTAAACAAACACGAGTTAATACCCATGGATAGGGTAAGAGGAAATTTTTGTCTCCACAGGATGTACCCCCACCTTTCCCAAAGTACAAGAGGGATGACATGGAGAAACCTATGTCTCCACCATGACCCCTATAGGCCGGGAGGAGAAGTCAAGGTGGATAGGCGAATCGATAATGTTTGGGTCACCGATAGATATAGGTAGTGGTGGGCAGTACCACTAAGGCCAAGGCAACCAAACCTAGCCACCATCATAGTGTAGAGGGATACCTTACAAGGTCAAGTGGTTGCCCTTAAAGCCCAAATTACATCTTTGCGGGCAACTTACCAAGTCAAAGGCACATGTTTCCATTTTACAGAGCGGTGGCGGCCTTATAGGCATATGTAGCATAGTGAGCGGAACTCACATAGGGTAGAGATGGAGATGGGGAACAGGTAGCTACCTTACAGGCACAAGTAATAGGTTTGCACGGCTAGTTGGTCACTACACAGCTCATGATGTGGCCTTATAGGCCCAGTATTGCAATGCAGCACCTCCGCAGACTCAAGGATAGGGTCCTCACACTAAATGCATTCATAAGGATAGGGTCCCATGGTACAAGGAGGAGGACGGGACTCACGGCATGATAGTCCGAGGCCAACGTTAGCAAGTCAGAGCTCATAAGTTGTTGTGAGAATTATGGCACAACCTTATATGGTGCCAATGACAAGGTTCAGGGATGCCCTGAACAAGGCACCGTATTACCAGATCACCCGACAACTATCGGGGTAGATATCCCCTCCTATACTTAAGTCAAGGCACAACAGCATAACGAGTGAGAGGACTAGATCCCGCACTCATATTTCGAGAGAGAATAGGGGCCAAGGATCCTAGAGGTAGGGTCGTGGCGAGGATATGAATTCATGGAGGCCATTCTGGTGAGGGTAGGTAGAGATTATATCAAGACCCGTGCTTTAGGTGGAGAGATGCTAACAGTCGTTGAGTTAGAGGAGTAGGAGGAGATAGATGAGACAAGCATGGATATAAAGTGGGGTGACAATTAGTCACTGATATTATCAGTGTAGTGATTTTGGTATATATCACTGTGTGTGCCAAATGATAGTGAGTATTTATATGAGTTTTGAGATACGAGTATTTATTTGTATCGAGTGTACAATTGTATTGATACCTATATGTTCTCATTGTTATAGATGATGATATTTATGGTATGGATGATGTACTTGCATTTGAATTTGCATTGTTATTGTGTATGTGATGGAAACTAGGTGAATTAGGCATGATTGAGTTGAGGTTATGTAGGCATGATGGAGTCAGGTATAGGCGTGTTTGAGTTAGGTCAATTAGGCATGGTGGAGTTTAGGTGAGTTATGCATGGTGGATTTAGGTCAGTTAGGCATGGTTAAGTTTAGGTAATTTAGGCATGATTGAGTCAAGGTCAGTTAGGCATGGTGGAGTTAGGATTTTGGTTTTGATTTAATTTCTAAGTTAGTGGTAATATGAAAAAATAAGATGATGAATATGTATAGTATGATGTTGTAAGAAATAGGTAAGTATACATGTTTATATACTTACATGTGTGTTTAATTTCCCATTAATGTAGAAGAGGGAAACTAACTAATGGTATAATGTAAATAAAAAAGTGGGAGGAAAATTAGTTAGGGTAAAGAGTGTCCGAGCTAACCTCCAATGGCCCCATGCCCTCGGAGTGCTACCTACATAGCCCCGATGAAAAGGGGTCTCAGGCCGATGTAGTTCTCCCATAAGCTAGGGAAGAATATGATGACATAGTGGAATGGGTTAGTAGGTTTTAGGCATGGTTGAGTCTAGGTCAATTGGGTATGGTTGAGTTTATGTCACTTAGGCATGATTGAGTCTAGGTCATGAAGGTAGGGGTGAATTGAGGTCATTGAGGTGTGGTTAAATTGAGGTGTCGAAGGTTTGGTCCTATATAGGATAATCAATGAGTAATGAAAAAGGTGAAGGGTAAGAGGTGACCAAAAGAGCTGCCTAATTGGTAAGAACCAAAATGAGTTTTTCATACCTAAGATGGGCTTATGAACGTAAGACCCTAAAGGCGTTTACATGATTGACTATTCTAAGGGTGAAGAAAGTCATATGATTACGAAATGTCACATTTGCGGCATGTCCCTTGAGTGGGCAGGAAATTAGGGTGAAAAAGGTGATGAGGTGAAAGTAGGTTGGTTTTAGTGTAAACTAGTGTGAGACAACATGCCGACTTGGCAAGAGACCCAAGATCACAATAGGCAAGTCCATGATGAAAAATTTAATATTTTTCTTTTTCTGTTTCTTTTGTTTTGATAGACTAATCGATGTGGGAAGTTTATGTGGGATGAGTATATTTTCTCCTTGAGGTCTTCATGAAGTCGATCGATGCGGAAACTTCAGAATATTTTTATTTTATCGTTTGCACAAATAGTCTTCTTATTATGATAGGCTACGTGCAATATGGTTCGCTTGGTATAGTTTTCCTTCGAGGGAGAAATCTATTTATAATGGCGAGATAGAAAGTGTCGATGTCATTTTTTTAAGGAGTCATATTTTTGCTGGAATTTTGAATCAAGGAGTTGAATCCCATTTTACTTTAGAAATTTGTTTTGCTTTTATACTTTTAAGTCATGGACAAGACTATAGAGAAAAATAGGCTCTTGTTTTGAAGACAAAATTGTAACACATAGAGGTTAACTATGATAGAGAGGTTCTAAGTGATGAATGACCATGGGATTCCATCTTGAAAAAGACAAAAATTATCCATGAGAATCATGCCATGAGTAGATCCATGGTACTCATATTGAAGATAAGATTGAAAAATTAACAGGGAATCACATGATTCTTATTTTAGTCATTGATCCTTAAAATAGGTAAAATGGAAGGTGAATGGTGCTCAAGGGATGAGCGTTTGAAATAGACAAGAATGTGATATAGGAATGGTTTCAAAAATAGAATGGTCGAAGATGCAAGGCATTGAGGGTCTTTGATTTGGGTTTACCTTCAAGTGAAGACAAACAAGTAAGCACTTTGATCTATAGGTATGAAAGCCAATCCAATTAGGACAAAAATTTCCCCGTTTAATTTTTTTCCTCTTTTATTACATGTTGATTTTTCTTTAGGGGCGAGGTCGCCAACTTGGAAGGTTCGTTTGTGGACACATTTATCATAGGCACATTTTTTATTTTGGTAGATTTGGAGGTGGTCACGAGCATTAAAATGAAGTTCGTCTAATAACTCGAGTTGTGTCAAACGGTCTTGTAAAAATTCATCATCATTGAGAATATCGTTAAGTGAGATACGAACATGTGGAATATGGGTTTAAAGAGGTATAACAACCTTTGTACCGTAGACCGAGAGAGAAAGGTTTAGTAGTAGTTCATGTACGAATACTAGTGTGATAAGCCCATAAGGCAAAAGGAATGTGTGTATGCCAATCCTTTCTAGTATCATCCACAAGTTTCATAATAATTTTACTTAAGGTTTTTTTGGTTGATTCGGATTTGCCATTTTTTAGGGTAGTATGGTGAAGAAAAACTAAGTTGAATGCCAAAGGCATCACAAAGCTTCCGTAGGGTTTTGTTTTTAAACTATTTTTCATTATCAGTGATGAGACGATGAGGAACACCAAAGCAAAAATGATATGATGATTGATGAATTCACATATTTTCTCTTTTATACAAATAAGAGGTGTGGCTTCTACCCATTTAGTGTAGTATTCAATAGCGGTAATAATCCATTGATGGTGCTTTGTGAAGAATGGGGATTGATTTCTCCAACAAGATCCAAACCCCATTGAGAGAAAGGCCAAAGGTCTCGTGTGACTTGTAAGGCATGACTAGGCATGTGATGAAGATTAGCATGTTGTTGGCACTTCACACAATGTTTGAAATAATCACAACATTCATGGTTTAAGGTTGACAATAATAACCTAGGCGTAGAATGCATTTAGTGATAGTTAAACCACTGAAGTGACCTCCACAAATTTCATCGTGAAATTCCTTGATGGTGTAAGGAACTTCAAAACTGGTAAGGCATCGTAAGAGGATACCATCAAATCCATGTTTATAAATAATACCACCCATGATGACATAGCGAGAGACACTTTTGAGAAAGGCTCATTGGCCATTGCGAGTAAGGTCTAGAGGTAGAATTGAAAGGGAAAGGTAATCAAAAAAATTCTTATACCAAAGGTCACGTGGGTCAGGTTGAATGGTTCTGATGAGGTTGATGTCTCGAAATAGATAGGAAGGTGATTGTAGCCTTTATACTGTGACAAATATTTTTGAGTCGGAGGCGAGGTGGGTATCTGAGAAGCAAGGTAGACCATGGTATCCACAAATTTGTTAGTGGAACGTGGAGTGGTTTGAAGTTCATAATGGTCAAAGGTAGTCAAAAGTATGTCTACATGATGCTTGTACTTTTGAAGTATTTCGTTATGACACTAGTATATACCATTGACTTGATTTACAACCATTAAAATTCACCAAAGATATTAATTGATTTAACTTCTAAGGCGATGGCAGGTTTTGAAGGCCTAATATGAGTTCTCCATATTCAAAGAATATTGTTAGTACATTCAAAATCTAGTTAGAAAGATAACGACATAGGCTCACCATCAGAGGAATGAGGATAACTCCAAGCACCACCCCCATGCCGACATTCGAAACATCAAATAATAAGGTCATCAGGTAAATGGTATCATCCAAAGAGAGGGTAGTAATGGATTCATTTGGGAAATCAAAGTTAGAGGGCTGATCTCCAGAGAGAGGTGTGTCTATAAGTTGGTCGTGATAGTTTGGCCTTTGATATATTTTTGATGAGTGAATTTGAGGTCTAGGTCTACAAGAAGCATGAGCCAATGTGCAACATGTTGATGTTGGTAGGGCTTGGTGTACATGTAATGTAAGGGGTCTATATTGGTGACAACAAAGGTTTTGTGGTTAAGTAGGTAATGGAAAAGTTTAGTGGCAAAAAAAACTAAGGCTAAGTAGATTTTTTGGTGTGGGTGTATCGGGTTTCATAATCCAAAAGTGTATGACTTATATAATAAATCACTTGCTCCCTGTGTTTCTCATCACGATGAGTGAGCATGGCTCCCAAGGAATGATCCATAACAGAAATGTAAAGGTAAAATGGTTGGTCATCCTTATGAGGAATGAGTACATGTGGTTGGAGGAGGTACTTGTTTTAAGGCCTCAAAGGCTTTGTGGCATTCATCATCCCATTTGAAGGAGATGTCCTTTTTAAGGAGATGATGAAAGGGGTAGCAGAGATCGAGAAATTTACAAAATAAAATTACAAATACACTAACTTGCCTTAAAACTACGCGAAATTGGTGAAGGTTAGTAGGTGGAGGCATTTCCATAATAGCCTTGATTTTAGCAGGGATCGAAACTTGTATGTCATGCAAAAAGAAATGATAAAACCAAGGAGTTTTCATGAGAGGGCAGCAAGACACACTTCTTAGGTTGAAGGAGAACACAATACTTGATGAGATAGTCAAAGATGACCTTAAGGACTGTAAGGTGTTCGACTCGATGTTTGGATTTGGCAAGAAGGTCATCTACATAATCTTCCAATATGTGATGCATGATGTCATGAAAGATATAAGTCATAACCCACTGATATGTAGTACTAGCATTTTTAAGGCCAAAGGGCATGAATCGATAGCAGAAGGTCCCCAAGGAGTGATGAAGGTGGTTTTGTGTTGATCTTCCAGGGAGAGTAATATTTGGTTATAACCTAAGAATCCATCCATGAATGATAACATCTCATGGTCGATGTTGAGATAAACTAGTTGGTCTATCCTAGGTAGAGGAAATTTGTCTTTAGGGCAAGATAAATTAAAATTGTGGAAATCTATGCATATGTGGAGCGCTCTTGTCCCTTTTGTGATAGAAGAATGATGTTAGAGATCCATTGGGGATAATCAATGGGTAGGATGAAGGAAACCGAGAGAAGGCATTGAAGTTCTTCTTTGACAAGAAGGGCAATGTGAGGATGCATTTTACGCAGCTTCTATTTTACGGGTTTGGATTCAAGAATAGTTACGATATTGTGGACCACAATATTTGGGTCAATACCGGACATATCAGCATAGGACCAAGAAAAATAATTGTTATGATCTTTGAGAAATGAGGTAAAGGCTTCTTCTTCAAAAGTTTCTAAAGATTGGCCTATCTTTAGAATGTGGGGGTCATCTTGAGTATTAAGATTGATTTTGATGATCGATTCATTTAACATAGTTTTGTCTCGAAAGGCAATGACCGATGAATATAAGAATCCTCCGCACTAAGACAAGTGAGAATAGACTCATCTTCCGACATTAAACAACATTAATAGAAGGTGTATCATCATCGATCATGTCGGATACAGAAGGGAAGAGAAGAGGAACCTCACCATCACGTTGATAAGTTAGAGGTCCCAGGGAAATGGTGTTTATAATTTTTTTTAGGAGGAATGGATTCTAGATCCATAGACTTCATGGGTGAAGGTGATGAAGGTGGTAAATGGGGTGAAGAAGTTTTTTCATCCTCAATGAGTTCGATGCGAGCTTTCTTGGAAGATGGTTCAGCAAAGCCAATACCACTGCGTTCATTGTGTTTACGTGTGGTACATGGGATGATAATATGGCAGCCCTTGTTCATTAAAGTCAAAGGAAAATCCCTTCTATACACAACGATGGAGGAAAGTGTGGGTGAAGTGGTGGTTGGTGAGATATTTAAGGTCAGAGGAAAATGGTTGTGTTTGGGAAGGTTCTCGGGTGTAGGTAGAAGTATCAAGTCCCCCATAGGTTAAGTTTGTACGAAGGTGAGGAGGACCATAAGGGAAAACCTCACCTATGTGGTGATCATAGCGAGGATGTTGGCGAAGGTTACCATATTCTTGAGGAGTAAGGAATGTGTTGATGTTGTACAAGTGGTACTCCCCGTAGTGAGACATTTAAAAACACCTTCTAAATGATCGGTAGTTGTTATATGGGTAGTGGGAATAGATGAATCACTAGGTGATTGAGAAGAAGAAGCATTGGTCGGTTGAGAAGTAGATGGGTTAGCATATGGGTTAGCTGCATAGAGGCTATGGTGGTAGTGGGAATAGAGGAGGTAGGTGTGGAAAAGGTAGCAACAACATCGGTGGATGGGGTTATGGTGAAGGAGAAGTGGTGACAAAGTGGTAGATGCCTTAACTAGTACAAGGACATCATTAGGTCGGTACAACATGTTACAGGTTTTGAATGGTGAAGGGTTAGTGGGGATGGTATAGTTATGTCCTTCATGTTCAAATTTTACATAGATGTAAGGTTGAAGGAACACAACCCATGACGTGGATCCAAGGTCATTCAAGAAACATGTTGTACTAGAACTTCCCTCTAAGACATAGAATAGTTCCGAATGGTATGGGGGCCCACACGAATGTGGAGGATGATGGTGCCAAGAGTGGAAGTGATGGTGTCATTGAATGAACATAGCATAATTGGGTTATTATGCATGAAATTTGAAGGGATGTGCATTTGATTATACACGTGGGAGGAGATGATGTTGATGTTGGCACCACTACCAATCAAAACACATCAACATGTATATTATCAATATAAATGGAGATGAAAAGGGTGTGATCAGGATCATTTGATTGGAGAGGTATAATCTCATTGTCAGAGAAACTGAGGGAGACTACTTGGTGAGTAGTGGCACATGTAGATGAAGGGGATGAATTGGTGAGAGAAGTTACATGGTGAGGGGTTAGAATGGAGGCCACAAGTGTCAAGTAATTATGTAAAACCTTGATGGATTGTAGAACCTCCATGAGGGCCTATCGATGGGATTCAGAATTTTGAACGAGGTCATACAAAAATTTTTAGAGGGGATTGGTGTAATTGTTTTTTCATTTTATGATGGGCGACCCCATCATAAATAGGATATGTGGGTCCCCAAATGGTGATTTTGGTACAGGTGTAGATGGTATGTTGGGCACAAGATTGGCGGATAAGCTAGTTGCTTTCTCCTTTCCTTTTTCTTTCTAGGCATGAGTGGTAACTTGGATCATGTTAATCTGAGGAAGAGAGGTGGATGGAGAAGGTGTGTCAAGAAAAGTATAACGACATGATGGACAAAAACCTAGTGTGGGTAAGAACCTTGCAAATGAGTAGGGCGCATTGGCATTTTGGTGGGGTTTTGGCTAGCTCTCCTATATGGACCATATTGATCTCAAATTTTGGAGGTGGATAAAAGGGTTGTGGAGGTGGTGGTGCAGGTCACTGAATAGGTAGTGGGCGAGGATGTGTAGTGATAGGTGGAGGTGGAACTAGGTCCTCATCTAGAAGATCATCGTCATCAAATTTTTTTAGGAGGACAAAGTTAGAGAAGAATGGTTTTTAGAGCCTTACAATTTTCTACATCATGTCCTGGCACATGATGGTAGGAACAAATTTTAGTATCATCAAACCCTTTTGGTTTGGGCTTGAGTGGGTCGTAAGGTATAAGGGGTGGCAATGTGATGATGGAGGTCTCTAAAAGGTTAGCTAGAATGTTGGTGTAAGACCCTACCAATGGATCGCAATGTGAGGTGAGTGTGGGTCTGGATTGAAGTGTAGGTGATTTTGATGTGTGAGGTACTACATGAGGTGGAATTGGAGATGGGATAGGTTTGACCATTGGTTTGCTAGGTGGTACTGTTTTAGACCTGGGTTGTACCTTCTTAGTAGAGGCATAGTAGATGAACTAGTGATAGAAGGTGTTGTAGGCTTAACTACCTCCTTGGAGGGTAGTGGGTTTTTCAATTTAGGTTACACCTTCCTAGGTAAAGGTGAAGGAGTGTACGTGATGTAGAGGGGAAAAGTAGATGGTGGCAAAGTATGAATTAGCCAAGGTGATAAAGGAGGTGAGGTGAAGGTTGCTAGGAGGTAAGGTAGAAGGTATGGGTTGAAGAGAAGGAAATCTCATAGGTATTGATGTTGTTACTGTAAGTGGTGGGGGTATAGGTGGTAAGAAAGATGTGGGTAATGATGAAGGTGTATGTTGTGCTTGATAGGTTAGGTGTAATAAAGGATTTTGATGAAGAGGTGGGTTGTGGTGCTTTTGATTTTCCTTAGATAGGTGGTTGTTTGGCCAAGGTTGATGGGTGAGGCCCTAGGATAGACGGAAGGGGAAAAGGTGACAAAGGTGTGGTGGGTGAAACTGGAGTGTACACCCTAAAATTGGGTCTTCCTTTTAGGTGGAGGATTGGTTTTGTGTGAGCTTGGGAAGATGTGGCTAAATCTAACTTGATGGGCGGGTGGACTAGGCTTGACATCGCATGACACCCAAGGTAGTGATGGGTCTAGATGTAGGGGAAGGTGTGGATATAGGTAGGTTCTAGGCATATGACCATGTTTAGTTTGGTAAAGGTTTGATGTAGGTGAGGGTGATGAATAAGAGTTTTTTTCAATAGACATGGTCATGGTTTATTGGGTTCCTTGAAATACCTTTGGATAGATCGCATGTAGTATCCACAGAGATGAGATTTGCATTTGGATTGAAAATGGTAGTCGAAGGTGTCCCCAAAGCATGGAATTATCAACATAATCCAAGTGGTCAGCCAAGCGTGAAAATGGCACTGTTGTAAGAGAAGATGATGTTGGCTTAGTAGCAATCCTTGTAAAATATGTTTGTGAGATAGGGAACTAGTTGGCTTCAGACTCTGTGGGTAAGAGAGCCGAGAGCATATCAACGGATCCTGGAATGCTAATGGGGAATTGTCCCCAATAGGAAATGGTGCATCTAAAGGATCCCCTATGGGTAGGGGAGATGACATTTGGGATGAGATAGTTTCCTCTTTCAGTGGAGAAGAAAGTGAGGATGACTCTCCCATGGGTAGGAGAGTTAATACCATTGGTTGTTCGTTAGGTTCATGAGGTAAATGGTGAACCAACATTGCAAAAATTGGACTTGGGATAAAGGGGGAGATGAAGGGGAATCCTTTGTGGGTGAAGGAGTAGAGGAAGTAGGCTCCTCCATGGGTAGAGGATCTCGTGCTAGAATCTCCTCGATAGAGGGGATAGGAGGAAATTGTGGAAGGGATGGTACGGTGTCAAACACAACATGGACCTCATGGACATTACTATCATTAGTTGAAGGTTCATCGGTTTGGTTTGATGATGGGGTATGGTTAGGGAATGACTTCTTGAAGATATGAAAATTCTGATTGGTGGGTGCATTTGGGTTGTCTAGGATGAGATCTCCATTATCTAACATTTCTTGGAAAATGTTCTTGAAGGTTATACAATTACCATCACTATGGCCTTTTACTCATGATAGTTACAATAGTCATGTTCCTTGTACCATGTCGGCATAGGATGAGTGGGGTCAAAACCAATATGTGGTTTTATGGGTGGAAGAGCAATGGCTCCAGCCTTAAGAAGTTTTTCTAATACTAAAGAATAAGGCTCCCGATTGGAGTGTATTTTTGTTGCTCCCATCTGAACTGAAAAGTTTGAATGGGAGAAAGGTTGGAGGTAGGTTTCGATTGATTAGAGGGGTGAGATGGGCCAACCTTTAAAACTACCATGTTGGTAGATCCTTTGCTTTTGAATAATTGTTTTGGGTTTTGAAGAGGAAGAAGCATCATTTTATTTAAATGTGGTGTTTTTGTTACTGCAATTGAATTTTCTTCTCTTCAATGACACAAATTTCTAGTTTTTACACCATGGTAAATGCTTCATCAAAGGTATGGAAGGTTTGTACTTGCAGATTTGGTGAGATGTGCCTAGCACAAGCTCTAGTGAACAACTCTATAAGCTCGGTTTGAGGCAACTAGAATGTTAGTGGTTGATGAGGCTCCGCCAACGAGTGACAAAATTGCGATAGACTCATTGTCATATTGTTGAGTTGAGTACAAGTCGATCATCATAGTGACCTTCTTGATGATATTGATTAAAAATGGTCCAGGAAGGCTTGAGCCACTTGATTAAATGAGTAAATGGAATGTCGAGGAAAACCACTATACCAATCTAACATGGGTCTCATTAAGGACATGGGGAATGTTTGTAGGAGTAAAGCATCATCATGGGCGATTAGATAACACCCATGTTTGAAAGACCACAAGTGTTGTTATGGGATCTTCTTTACTATTGAACCGAGTTAAATTTGGTCATTTCCCAATGCGTAGGGTATGGGAAAATGGGAATAAATGGATGGATGGGCTCATTGCAGATTTCATCATAGGTTAAGGAGTTGCGAGAGCCAAAAACTGATGCTTTAATGTTTACATCTTTTCCATCATCATTTTAATAAGGTCGTTGGTGGGTTGTGATGATTGGGCACCCCCTAGTATAAGGAGCTTAATGATGAATGTATGATGTGGAAAGCATCCCAAGTATATGGTGGTGTTGAGTATGAGAACTATGAAGGGGGAATAGATGCAGGTGGAAGGTATCCTAAATAGGTGATAGACGATTAGGGGTTATTGGTGATATGTATAAGTAGGTGGGGTAGTCATAACGACTCTTGTGGTAATTGGGGGTAGGGATTGTGGGATGGAAAGATGAGGTTTTGGAATGGGGTATGGGTTTCCGACACCATGGGTGGTTGTGATGTAACTGGTACATATGAGGTAAAGAGTGTAGATGGGGCTATGCTCAAGGTGGTTGACAAAGGAATATTTGACACCACAAGTGCGAAAAGATGCTTATAGATACGAGTTATAGAGGATGTGGGTCTAGTTGAGACACCACATGTGGTAAGGTGGATGAAGGTAATGTCAGATAGTGGTAGGTGACACGAAAGTGGGGGCGAGGGCAGGAGGGATAGACACGGGCATGCCATATACCAACTATCCTTATGAGTCCCAAGTAGATGAGTGGGCAAGATAGTATTGTAGGGCAGCGAGATTCTGGTCAAGGAGTCTGCGAACTCCTCATTTCTAATACTAATATTAATGGGCTGTGTTGGATCCATAGCGATAGGATGGAAGGTGACGATGGGCTAGGAGGAAGGAGGTGAAGGCTAGCATGAAACACAAGGGAATCAGCTTGGCTACGAGTCAAAACCATGTGAGTTAGCATAAAACCTAGAAATTTGTTATCTGTAAATGACACAGAAAAATAGTAGAAATGGAGAAAAATAGATTCCATGAGGTGAAACTAGTCGTTGTTTTAATTAAAAATTAAAACACAAGAACCGAAATAGTTATGGTTAGGTAATCGATGATGGTGATAGGTGACAGGTGACCATGATGGTTAGGATGACCGATACTGGTTATTGTGGAAATCAATAGTTTTGCAAATGAGGTAAAAACTGATGAAAATGAAGTAAAGAAGTTGTATTTGACTATGATTTTAAAATTTTGGGGGTATGATGATGTCCTGAGAACTTCAAAAAGAATAGAAGATGTGATGAATGTTTTTTTAGTAAAATGACCAAAAAATATGAAACCGACAATGGTTAGGTAAACCGATGATGGTCAAATGTAAACCAACGACGGCCACGGACCGACACCTAGTCACTGTGAAATTTGAAAAAATGAAGAAAAAATTGATTTTGTGAATTAATTCAAATGGAATATCAACCCAGAAACTTGAGTATGATAGTAATGGACCTTGACACACTCAAAAATAGTCAAAATACACCAACTATGATGGTGGAGTGTGAAAAGAAGAAAAAATAAAGAACGTGACCTCACAACTCAAAACATAACTCAAGGAAAAGCTAAGAAAAACAAAAATCCTATAAGTGAATTTTATGTTTTAGCTTATGCTATTTAAGACTGACTTGTGAACAAACAAAGTTTTTGGTTGGAAAGGTGTCCTATGAAGAGGAAAGATCTAAGGGTGGTTTCATGTTATGTTTTGGCGAGGGGGTCCTTTCTCTGAGTTAATGACTAGACAAAGAAACTAGTTGGGCACCCACTATCAATCCTCTGATCATGTGTGATCATTGATAGATTCTTCTAGGTAAGGTGTTGTTTAAGAATATGTGTAAATTTATATTTGTGTAGTTTGGCAAAGAGAGAGAAGAGAAAGTGCTCTATGATTCAATTATGTCAACCATCAGCTAGGCATGAATTCTAGCATATAGGTTGCCCTCAGTTTTAATGTGAGCTAAAAATGCAAGCATATAAGTATGAAATGCAAGTATTTTAGAACCCAAATCAAAATGTGATATTCGATGTAAACAAAGAGTGAATAGGAAAGAGAATGAATTTCACTAATGCAAATGCAAGAAGAAAAAGAATGATTCTTTTTAGTCCCGAAATACAAATGTCACTTGAGACAAATAGAAGAAAGAGAAGATTTCTAGGGAGATAATTTAATGTTAACTTCCTTTTGAAAAGAAACAAACATACAATAGTTCCCTAAGAATGAATAAATGCAAGGAACCCCAAATGGGTCCCACCGAGCGATGCCAAAATGTTTCACCGATTCTTAACAAATTAATGAAACAGATAAGGGTTGAAGGCCAAGAGGAATACATGTTTGTGATGTCGATTGAAGGTTGTGCGCACGTGATCTAATTTCTTGATCCAAGTTGATTATGAGAAATCCCTTTTTTTAGGAGGAACTACCTGTAAATGCAATACAATACCACCAGATAGAGTTAAACAAGTAATGAGTGGACTGCTGCCTAAGCGGGAGCTAGATCCAGGAAGCGTGATGCTTCCTGAACAGGAGTTTGTCAATCCACTTTTATATAACAGTATTAATGTTATTCAAATCATACATGAAGTAAATATCCTATTGAAATTGAAACGATTTAGGTATCTCACACAAAATAATAAGAAATATTAGATAAAAGGTGATTGAGGTCAAAATGGGTCGGTGATTGGATGGTGTTGCATTGTAGGTCTGGTACAAGCTCTGGGTAAGGTCTGGTAAAGATTAGAAAGGGTTTTGGGCTGTTAGAAAGTGGATATTAGCTCGTTGGTCTGAAATATATTACCATAGACATTAACCAATATCGGGCATGTGTGGACCGATGTCACTTAGGCGTAATGATCGGTGTCAGTTGGCTAACTGGCGTTAGTAGGGGAAATTAGTAAAAAGGACTTAAAACTTGTTTTTTAGACTCTCTGTGATTACACAGAGGTTGGAAATGGTGAGGGTAAGGTCGTAAAATGGCCTTGGAGGATCAAAGATGATTAAAAGAGGATAAAACTAGGTGAAAGGGTCGGTATGGTAGGGTGATAGGTTGGTAGGAGGAGGGGAGTGTATGGATGTGGAGAAAGATAAATTATTGAGATGAATAATAAATATTACTGAATAAAATAGAAATAAATGAAGAGATGTTAGGTACTTACTAAAGAGTAGGTTTGGAGAATGTAGGTGATGAGGATGGTGATGTCGAGAGATCTAGAGAGAAGAGACACTGTGTTAGTGTTGTGGCGAGTTCAAACCTCTATGCTTCTCTCAGTATGAATCGTGATCGTGAAGAAGATGATGAATGCCAATGGTTGTTGGTAGTGCTCTCATATATTTTCCTTTGCCTGAGTGCTTCAGAAATTTTGAGTGCTCCAAGTCTCTGTTCATATGAGATCCTAAATCGAATGGAAACCTAGGAAAAGGCTTTTGGAAATGTATTTAACCTAACCGGCGATGGTTAGGTGACCAACATCGGTTGAGATATAACTAACATCGATCAAAGCGATAATATCTAGGTTGGCCAAAAATAGCCCGATTGTTGTTATTTTTAGCGTGGTCTCCAATCTTCATCTGAGACTTGAGTGATAGATCACGGAAGGATGAGTAAGAGTCCTTTTAGGTTTGTTTAATAGGATTTAAGTCTAGGTTTAGACTAAGTCCTAGTTGGTTAGGATAATCTTAGACTTGGTCTTAGGTCATTAATGAGGTTTGAGTGGGTCATTTGAGTGAGGTGGCTAGGTGAGGTGGTTAAGTGAGGATATTAATTAATTTAATTAAGATAATTAATTCAATTAACATGTGCACTAGGGGATATGAATGGGTAGGATATGGTTAATTTAATGAACGGGGTTTTAATGGAAGTATGATCCAATTTTGGTGTCTACAAATACCAAAAAGGCTTGGGTTCCGAGTTGTCCATGAGTCGTATGGGAGGAAGTTGTATGGAGTGAAATTCCAACAACTTGTCATATACAAAGCTATAGGATTCTCCTAAAGGGGTATAGTTGGTTATTGATTAAGGGGCTCATTGTTTAGGGCGTGTGCTGATGTAGGTCCTGGATGAGGGCTTAACAATCACGACATTGTTGCAAGCACCCTTAGATGTGTCGTTATGTATGGATGGTTTAGTAGATTCAATTTTAGGTTTAGTCGATTTGAGTTTAAGATGACCTTGCTCAATGGCACGGGTTTCGAAGCATTCTTACAAGCCATGATGAAGGCTTCATCAAAGGTTCAGAATGATTGGATTTGCAAGGTAGATGATATATGTTTCACACATGAATGTGAGAAGAGTTCAATGAGTTAAGTTTGTGGAAGAGAAAAGGATAGTTGGTTTATAATGTCATGCCATCGTGTGAAAAAGTCCATGATGGACTTGTCTTCAAACTATTAGATGGTGTATAGGTCAATGATAGTGATTTTGTGTGCAATGTTAATCAAAAAGTGTTCTAAAAATAGTTGCACAAGTTGGGTGAATTAAAATATTGAATATCTAGGTATACTATTGTACCAATTTAACGCAAGACCAACCAAGGACACGGGGAAAGTGTGAAGCATTAGGTCTTGATCATGTGCAATAAGATAACATGCATGTTTGAATGCACGAAGATGCTATTGGGGATCTTCCTTGTTGTTGAACTTAATGAACTTGGGAAGCTCCCAATGAGGAGGGTAAGGTTTGATAGGAACCGACGGATGAATCGATTTATTACAGATTTGTTCGTAGGATAAAGTAACCTTGGGTGCCAAGGTAGCAACTTCTAGACTAGCCAGCCTATTCATCAAAGCGTGAATAGGATCATTTAACGCGATGTTAGGTTGGGATTGGATTGGTTGTGTGGCATGAAATGTAGCTTGATAAGGTGGATGATATGTTTGTAGATGTGTGGGTGTTTGGGGAATTATTTGATAAGGTGATTGATTAATTTGTAGATGTGCAGGTGTTTGAGAAGTCATTTGATAAGGCAGTTGATTAACTTGTGGATGAGGTGTTTGTGAAATCATTTGATAAGGATTAATATATGTCATGGGTTGAGATGGGGTATGTTGTTGCATAGGTTGATGTTGAGAAATAGGGATGTGATGTGATTGTTGAGATTTGGTAGGTTGTTGTGGTAAATGATAAGTGGGGATATGATTGTTAAGGGATTGAGATGGTTGGAGCATACGATGGGTAGGAATGTAAGTGTTGATAGGTTGAGATGATTTGATAGGCATACTAGTAGTGGATGGAATAGATTTGACAAGAACTGACATGGGTGGAATAGGATTCACCAATTGAGTAGATTGATAAGTTTGAGAGATTTTGGGAGATTTATGAAGTATGAAGTCATAAATGGGGTTAGAAGGTGGTCCAAGAGTTTCTAAAGGAGTGGAGATGTAGTTGGTCTAGGAAGGTTAGACTGATGAGGGACATGGGGATTGGTTTCAAGGTGGGGATAATTTTGGATGACATGGTCCTCATGAGGTGAGACCATGGAGACAAGGGGTTGGGTAACTAAGGTATGGTCTCAAATGTAGAATCTTGTTGGGAGAGATCATTAGGGGAACTTATTGGATAGAGCGGATTGTTGTGTTTTTTGACTTGAGAGAGAGTGACAATAGGTAAGAAATAAATAAACATTTGTTTATGAAATTTGTTAACAAACAAATCAAGCAACAAGTTTTTATCATCATGATTAATTTAGAGGATGTGAAAAGAAAAGTGGATAACAAAGTGCCTAAGGAACAATGGTCTAAGGCTGGTTTCAGGTAGTTTTGGCTAGGGAAATGTCTGAAACAGTTTCTTGTTGGGTGTTCAAATCCCAATCAATGAACCAGTGAAAGGAATGTTTCGATGTGTTGATTTTGTTCATGAAGTTTCAGGCAATGTGTGATAATGTGAGATGCAAAAGGTTAAACCCCTATTTAGGCTATGTGAGCAAGCAAGATGCATGAGGTTCATTTTAGACCAAATTTGAAATGTGAAGTTTGATGCAGAAAATCACCCAGAAAAGGAAATTACAATGCAGAAAGGAGAAAATAGGGAAAATTAGGAATACGTAGAGAGTGCTTTCTTCGTTTTATTTGACCACATGGTGTTTGATGTGTTTGAAAGTGATAATCGGTGACCAGAATGTTCTAGAACCCAAGATTTACACCATTCGTGATGATGGAAGAAGTCGGTGAAAGGGATTTGCATAGTGTATTTGGTTGAGAAATTAATCTTTGATGGCGTAATTGAGTAGTCGTAAGGTCGTAGAGGTTACCCCGCAAAAGTCGAAGAACACGATTAACCACCGGTTATAGAAGATGTCAAGGAAAATGGAAATATCATAAAATATTTGTATGATATGTCAAGTAATCAAAAATGATAAGTACAAATTAAATAAGAAAGTCGACTACTTATGAATTAAAGAGTAAAGTAAAATGAAGGATATATAAACAATGAAGCAAATAAAAATGGCCTAAATAACAATAACAATGGTTGTTGATTAATATAATTTATTAAGAAGGAGTGGATAAAGTTTGGATAATTGATTTAATGTATTGAGTTGAATTTGGAGCAATTAAAAAAATGCTTCAAACGGAAAGGCTTTTCCCAAGTGGAGTTTGATCAACAACTTATTTGTGACAAAGACCGATAACCAACATTGCATGGTTTCCACCTCACCACGTGGAAGCGATAAACACAATGTGACATAGATGACATGACCTGACAAAAAGGTGATACGTGGCCCAAGAAATAAAGCAAATGGTCAGTTATTCCTTTTTAAAAAAATTATCAACTATAAATGCCCATGCATGTGGGAAAACTAATAGCGCCCCCACCGAATCAAGGAGAGGCTACGTGAGATTTAGACGACACTGCAAACAAAGGAATGTATATTTCTACTAGATAGAGGTCCACGTTAATATTGGATAGAATATCTTGCTTTAGATCTTATTCCTGGTAAATAAAATAGCGAAGGATTGATTATATCCTTGTTCTACCCATACCCAACTAGAATAAGAGTTTAGTAAATATGAGAGGTTAGGGTACATTTTCCCATCCATATTCATACAACACTCTGATTCTAAAAAGATAATTCTTTGGATGTAGCAACCACAAATAATGGCATTTCATGTATATCTTGAAGTCTCTCTAGACTATAAACTAGCTGTGGGAAGTTGTTGAAGAAAAAAACAAGGAATATATATAAATCGTTGGAGGGGTATATGTATTCTACATAGGTGGGATTAGGAAGGTTGTGGTAGATCGGGCTCATGGAGAGGAACCAAGTTCGATGGGTGAGGACATGTTGGGAGTGGTCACAGGAGGAGGAGGAAACGGACGAGTGTGCGAGGAAGTTACGTGGGTTTTGGGAAGATGGGGACTACATGGAAAGTTGAGTGTGGGCAAGGTTTGGGCAGAAGAGAATAGAGTTAGGTGGGAGATTGGCTAGGGATTTGGGGATGTGGGATGAGCCGAGTCGGGGTCCATGAGGGGTCGATGTTGTGCCAAGTTGGCATTGAGGGTGAGGAGTCATGGTTGTTGGGATAGGGTCGGTGTAAGTAGGGAGCCATGTTGGAGATGGTAAGTCAAGATCGGAGAGGGCTCGGTTGAGTGTGGATATAGTTGGGAATGGTGATAGGGAGTGGGATGGCCAAGTGAGAAGAAGGGAATGGAGGGATATTGGATGGAAGTCAAGTGGGTTGGGGAGAGGGAGGTAGGATGTGTGGTCAAGTGGCCAGGGGGTAGGATGCGTGGTCGAGTAGCCGGGGGAAGGACAAGAGGTGTTGAGTTGGAAGAGAGCTCGGGGAGTGGAGGGAGATGGTGGATAGATGGGTTAGGATGTGAGCTTGGTGGATACATGGGTCGAGATGTGAGCTCAAAGCAGGTGAGGGAGTGGCGAGTTAACTGGGTGAGGGATTTTGGGTGTGGGTCAAGTTGGATAGGGATAGGTGAGTGGAATAGCTTGCCCGAGTTGGCGAGCTAAGGGAATTAGGGGATAGTTGGGGAATATTTTTAGGAAAATAAAAATAAACTTGATACTAACTATAAACAACCAAATACCAAGCCAGTTGAAAACAAGAAGAGCACTTACCTCCAAGATGACATAGACCACTGAATGTAAGTATGACACCACATTGACAGAGATAACACTAAACCCTACAAACAAGTGAGCCTAAAAATGAAATATTCACAAGATATATAATGGAAAACAACTATGAATAAGAATAGTTGTTATACGTACAACACCTGTACAAGACAAGTAAAGTAAAAAAATGACCAGAACTTAGGTCTGGTCCCACCGAGCATCCCGTAAGTTTTGAATAGAAAACCTCATTCTCATGTAGGTGAATGCATTGATACTGAAATCCACCAACAACCTCAAAATATGGAGGGCTTAAGGAGCCTCGAATGTGGATGTAGATCTACAGGCGCCAAATAGATGGATCTATGATAATGTACAAAAATGAAACATATACGATTAGATAGATATATGTGGGGGTTGTCGACAAATTTCAGTTCCAAGAGGTTATTAACTCCCTTGGAGGATGTCAACCCCCGTGTCTAGAAAGATAGAAATAAATGATGAACCGTAGATAACATGCAAAAGCAGAGAAGTACAATATGCCAAGTAAATGGGATGACGAGGGTACTTCAAGGGCATGTGGATGACATTATGGTGCCATAAGTGGCATCATAAGAGTAGCATGAGGATGATATGAGAGAAGCTATAATATCAGCAATTCGTTATCCTTTCTTACTTGTTCAAAATGAAGGGGGAAGGCTTCTATAGTGGAGAGCTATAATGGCAGAGGTTTGCCTTGACTTCAAAACTTACTTCCAACCTCAAAAATCTAAACTTGTTTTCCCTTTGCTTATCCTTCAAGGACTCAAAAACTTTGACACTCTTAAAAACCTCAAGGCCTTGAGCTTTCTTATCATTTTTAAAGAGGGGGGAAGGCCTATATTTATATCCTGGAGATGGGGTTAGATTAGGGGTTATCAGGTAACCAGGGTTTGACGAAGTAACCCTGGTCAGTGAGTGGGGGACATGATTTGAGTGATTAGGTGAGATAATATATTTGATTTGATTTGATTTGATTGAGTGGGGTTCATGATTTGGATGGTTTTGGATTATTTAATTATTAGGTGGGGTGATATGACTTATTTAGAATATTTAATTATTAATTGGATATTAGGATATAACGAGATTTAGATATTTTAAAGGGGATCAATTAACCCATTAAGATTGATTAATCAAACATGCCTTTTTGGTGGGAAATGGGATTTGAATGGGTAAGCTGCTAAAAGAGAGTAAATGCGGGGTGAAGGTGAGGAACCATACCAAAAACTTGTGTCCACACCAAACATAGTCATAACAGGGTAGAGTATATACTAATTCTCATGTTTTTGTGATTGATGGGTGTTTGAACAGGGAGAGCATATAGGAGGTGGCATGAGAAATTGTGGACAAGTTTGATAGAAGAAAATAGTATTAGAGTATACGACATCTAAATAAGAGAGTCATTGTCATAAGACATTGAGTTTAAAGAAATATAATTGGAAATTATTATCATTCAACCAATCTTAGAAGTGTGAAGTAATTATGAGGGTAGAGTGAAGAAGAAATATGAGCAAGAAGTTAGGAGTGATGGTTGGAAACATCGACCAAAGGTCTCAAGACCTTAAGATTTACAAAGTCTTCAAAGTTTCTTATATTGAAATACATGGGCAAATTCATTGATCATGTTCTAATCTTTTGTTAACTAGTTGTTTGTGTAGTTTTGGGTTTATGTGTATATTTATCTACATCACTTAACCTAGAATTATTCATATAAGTGTAGGATATATCCCAATGAATGCCACCTCTTTTGAGGTATGTATGTTAAAATATTTGAGTTCACAACTAAAAAGAATAGATTTATACCCATGTATTGTGTGTTTGATAATATGTAGGAGATTATGGAATACTTTGAAGTGGTGGCCACCTTTGAGAACTTGTACTGTAAAAGGTGTTATGCATAGGCAGACCATGGTACACAAAGAGATAGAAAACCATAGAAAGAATAGTAGTGATAACAAAAATATCAAAAATAAAAATAGTAACATAAATGTAATAGTATTAATACGAGAGACATAATACTATTCAAGTGAGAAAATAGAAGCAATAACATTAAGAGAAGATTCACATCAAGGTGTAAAGTGAAAGTATGGGACACCCACAGGCTTTCATAATACAATAAAGGCACTAGGCCACATACAAGAGAAGCAATGTAACATAAGAAAGGAATAAAGCCACAAACATGGGACATCCATGGTGTTACAAGATAAGCAAGGCATTAGGATGCATACAAGAGAAACAATGTCACCAAAGAAAGGAATAAATCTCGATAAACATTGGACATCCAATATGTCATTAGATAAGAAAGGCACTCAAGTCGCATACAATGAAGCATAAAAATTCTAACACAAGAAATTAGCAACCATGTATAATAAACAATTATGTCAAACAATGATTTAAAACAATATAACAAGTAATATTGACATGAAAAGCCAAACACAAAAAGAAAGAACAACTTGAGGGTGATTTAGAAATGATAAAGGAAAATAGGGATCTTGACATGAAAATCCAGAGAGTTGAAAAATCCCCTAACCAGACTAAGTTGAACTTAAATAAAAAGGAAAAAAGGGGGTTTAGAACTCCAATAAGGAAACACCAGTCTAGCGTCCAAAAACCCCGTGGCAGGCTTTGCATGGAGAACCAATCAGAAACAAAGAAGACTTAGAAAATCCTGTAAAGGTGGCTATAGAGGTGGACGAACAAGAAGGAACTGTGAAGATAAATATCATCCCTAAGGATCTATCTCAGACTTTGGAACTTCCAAATGACACTAAGGAAGTTGAGATAGATAACTCTCTGTACATCATTGAGGAAATATTGGAGAAGGATAACATGGGTTCAGAAGAAACATTACAGACTCCAAGGGCAAAAGTAAAATTTCAACAGATATACCTCCTGGTTTCAGCAACAGATCAGCAGATATACCTCCTTGCTTCAGCAACAGATCAGCAGATCTACACTTTATTGATAGTAATCAGAGAGAGCAAGAGGAGGGAGAAGTAACACCATTCAAGGAAGATGAGGAGCTAACTTCTGGATTCATAGAGGTCATCTCAAAAAAAAAAGAGAATGAAAGGATTTGAAATGATCCCAGAATCGCTCTACAGTGAAAAGAAAAAGAAAATGGACAACTGGGAAACTTCAACATCCAAAACTACTAGATCTTCTACTAGAAGACTAGTAGATTTTGGAAGTAGTTCTAAAAGAGGAAGGCCCTCAAAAAAGACTCTTAGATCCAAGAGAACAGAGAAAGACATTGTAGATGGCATTCAACGTCAATTGAGCCATCAAGAAATCCCAGCTCCCACTCCTATTAAATGAAGATTATCTCTTGGAACATCCGAGGACTAAATGGAAACTCCAAACAGAGAATCATTAAGGAGTTACGAGATTCTAGTAGTCCTAGTATTTTGATTTTGCAGGAAACTAAGATGAAAGCTAAGATCCTTGAAATTAGTAAAAAGAGTTTTTGGGAAAACTTTGATGTGGCTGCGGTGGACTCTCAGGGAGCCTCTGGAGGTCTGGCCACTCTTTGGGATAAAAGACACTGTACTGGTATGGTTCTTAATGCTAGCACTAATCATCTTGCTATTAAATTTCATGCTATTGAGAACAATGGTGAATGGATCCTTTCTAATATCTATGCCCCTAATACGGTTAGTGGGAGATGTAAACTATGGACTGATCTTAAGATCTTTAGAAACCAACATAGTACAGCTAACTGGCTGATCATGGGTGACTTTAATTCTCCTCTAAACCCAGGTGAAAAATATGGAGGAATCTCCAGCTTTTCCACAGGTATGGAGGAATTTGCAGATTTTATTGCTGATCTTAATCTCTTGGATGTGGATCTCCATGGGAATAAATACACTTGGAACAACAAAAGGTTGGGAAAAGATCTTATCCAAGTTAGACTAGATAGAGCCCTGATTTCTACTAGTTGGATTCTCATTCAGGACTTCCACCTCTCTTCTCTACCCAAAATTGGATCGGACCACAATCTGATTGCCTTAAATCTCCTGAATTGGACTAAGCCCATCAGAAGCTCATTCAAATTTGAAAATATGTGGATGGAGCATGATGACATCTATGAAAAAATTAAAGAGTGGTGGGTCTAGAATGGTGAAGGCACTGCCCAATTTAGATTGATTAAGAAGCTCAAAAATGTTAAAAAACAAGTTAAAATCTGGAATAAAAGAGTTTTTAGTAATGTGTTTGAGAAAAAGAGAAGTTAAAACAAAATCTCTAAGATCTAGAAATCAAAATGAATACAATGGGGAGATGTGTTGAAGATCAAACTGAGGAAAGGAATATTCTTTCAGAGCTGCATACGATTTGTAGCAGAGAAGAATCCTTATGGAGACTAAAATCTAGGGCTATCTGGCTGAAAGAAGGAGATAGGAATACAAAAAATTTCCATATGACCACTTTGAAACACAGGGCTTGTAATAGGATTATGGAAGTGGCTAAAAGTAACGGCACTGTTATAAAAGATCCCAACAGCATCAAAGAAGAAGCTCTCAATTTCTATAAAAAACTTCTTAATGAGAGGACTATCATTGAGGAGGAGGCAATTTCTTTCATGTTGGAGGCCATCCCCCAAGACAAAATTGAGGAGCAGAGATTTAAAGATATCACTAAAGCTGTCACACTTGAAGAGCTGCAAAAACCGTATTTACTTTAGAAGGCGACAAGGCTCCAAGCCCGGATGGATTTTCCATTAACTTTTTCTAGAAATTTTGGGAAATATGCTCGGATGATCTTCTCAGAGTGGTGAATGAATTCTATAGAACTGGGGATCTTTTGAAAGAGCTGAATAACACCCACATTGTGCTTGCTCCAAAAAAAATGGATGCTAAAGACTTCAAAGACTTCAGACCCATCAGCCTTGTGAATGTTATCTATAGAATTTTTACCAAAATCATTACTACCAGGCTACAATCTATTATGAATTATTTAATTTCAAGGCAACAGAGTGGATTCATTAAAGGAAGGATTATCCAAGATGGAGTGATTATGGTTCATGAGACCATACACTCTATGGAGAATAATAAAAAGAAAATATAGGTCCTTAAGCTTGATATGAATAAAGCCTTTGACAAGGTCTCTTGGATTTTTCTTGACAAAGTCTTAATTAAATTTGGTTTTTCCGACTAAATTGGGAAAAATTATTAAGGCATGCATCTCTACGGTCAGATTCTTAGTGGTGGTTAATGGTGAGCCGGTGGGATTTTTCACAAGCAGCAGAGGACTAAGACAAGGGGACCCCATATCCCCCCTGCTCTTCATTCTTATGGCAGACAGTCTTAGTAGAACAATTGGTAAAGCAGTCATTGATGGTCTTCTGAAAGGTTCAAATCCCACTTCCATCAGCCAAGCAGCTTCTCATCAGTAATTTGCGGATGATACAATTCTTCTTTTATTGGCTTCCATCATTGAAGCTAAGGCTACCAAGGCTATTCTGCAACTTTACGAATCTACTTCTGGGAAAGAGATCAATTATGATAAAAGCTCCATCTTCTTCTTCAACACTCCTGAGGAGAGACAATTTAAAATTGCAAAAAAATTGGGCTGTAAAATAAGTGCACTTCTAACCACTTAGGACTCCCTCTTAGCACTAAAAATTTTCTAACAAGGTGTGGGAGAATCTATTGGAGAGATTTCAAAAAAATGGCTGGTTGGAAAGGAGCCATTCTATCTAGTGTTGGTAAGTGCCTACTCATAAAAAACACTCTTCAAAATCTATCTATATCATGTCTCTTTATAAGATCCCTTCTGCCTTCAGAGAAAAAATTGAGAGGATCCAGAAAAACTTCTTATGGCAGGGCATGGAGGAGAAGTTTAAATACCACTTAGTTGCTTGGGATAAGGTTTGCACTCCAAAATCTATAGGGGGACTGGGCATAAAAGACATCAAGAAAATGAATGAGGCTCTTATTATGAAAATGGGCTGGAGAATGCTTTCTGAGAAGCAACCCTGGATTGAATTAATTAAGGCTAAATACCTTAACCAACAAGCAGTCTTTTCTTTTCTTCAAGATGAGCACCTTCCCTATGGTTCCATTTTTTGGAATAATTTAGTGAAGAGCAGAAATTTCATCAAACAAGGAAGTAAATGGAAAGTGGGAGATGGCTGTGATATAAAATTTTGGGAAGATAACTGGTCTAATGGCAGCCTTATGGACAGATTTGGTGTTGCCAAAGACAGTCTTGAAAACAAGTATGGCACTAGAATCAAGGATTATATTGATAGAAATGGCAACAAAAAGAAATGGAAAAAACTTTATGTGGATAGAGATGATCTGATCCAAACTATCTCCTCCCTGTAGGATCAGTTGGACCTTATACCTTTAAGTCAGCTGGATGTTAAGGATGAATTGGTCTAGAGCAATTCTATTGATGGGGACTACTCTGTCAAAACTGGTTATAATACTTTCTTCGCCAATAGTCAAACTGAGTTTAAATGGAGTAGAATTTGGATGACTGAGCTAACTCCAAAAATTAACTTTTTCTTTTGGCTTGCTCTCAGGGGCAGAATTCTTACCACTGACAACCTGATTAGAAAAGGATTCATAATGCCTAATCGATGTCATCTTTGTAAAAAAGACTCTGAGGATATCAGTCATTTGTTTATCCATTGTGATTATGCTACTAGAATATGGAGTTTTTCCCTCTCTAATTTTAAAGCTTTCTGGGTGGTTTCAAGGACTTCAGTCAGCTCTGGACCCAATGGAGCCCACCCTATAAACATTGTGTTGTAAGAAGGCTATGGAATTTGGTAATACCCCATGTTATTTGGAGGATATGGAAAGATAGAAATGATATTATCTTTACAAATAGTAAACAGAATTATAAGCTCAGTGTTGGGAAAATTTATAATGTTATTAAAGAGAATATTATTAGATTTAAACCCCCAAGAACAAGAGTTATCCAAAAATGAAGAGTATATCTTGTGCCAATGGCAGATTGAGCCGACAATATCCGAAATAATTCAGGTAATAATATTGACAGATCTCTGATACATTGGCATCCTCCTGATCTTAACTGGTACAAGTTGAACTTTGATGGGGCCTCTAAGGGTAACCCTAGAATTGCAGCTGGGGGAGGAGTGATCCGGGATCATAAAGGTAGTTTGATTGCTTTGCTTATGCTGGTAGAATGGGAATACAAACTAATCATTTTTTTGAAGCATTATCCGCTCTTTGGGGCCTTAGAATTTCTCAGACTCATAATATCCAAAATCTCATTCTAGAAGGAGACTCGCTTAATATCATTAATCATCTTAATCAGTGTTCACCTCCAAGTTGGAACATCAAGGACTTCATCTTGGAATCCATAAGTATTTTCCAAACCTTCAATAATATTCGGATCAAGCATACTTACCGGGAGGGTAACAAGGTGGCAGATGCATTGGCTAATTATGGCATAAATGTTAATCACATTATGGGATAATAGAGATCACATTCCCGAATGTATTCAAAATAGCATACATGCGGATATTTATCAAAGATGCAAATTCAGGGTAAGATAAATGAGCATTTGGAGTGGGTCTTCAAGAATAAGACTCTCACATGTGCTGATATTAAAGCAGCACTCAAATAGATCCTGATGGGCAATCAAGATTATAGTAAGTATGATGATGACTTAAAGTGGATCTATATGAAGATTAAAGCCACACATGTGGGAAATATTGTGCTTAGAACAGCTTTTAAACAGGGTCTTACGGATTCTCAAGTCCGTAATAAGGATGATGATGAGCTGGAGTGGGTTTCTAAGGGGACTGAAACTCACACATGCGGGTTTTCCTAGGTACATTGCAGCAAACACGCAGGCATTCGTGGGAACAACAATGGCTACACTTTCCATCATTCACATCGGGTGAAAAAAATAGAGAAAGGTGGACTGGTAACTACGTCTGCTATAGGATTTTTCATAGGGATTTTGAAAATTATATTTGCAAACACTTAAGCACGGTGAAAATGGGAGGAGCCCCTTGTCAGATCGAACCCAGCGTGGACCCGGAGTGGAAAAATAATGAAGAGCTTTGGAATCTTCTCAACCAGGGAGGCATCACAAATTTTATTGAGAAGATTCAGGGTCACGACCAAAGCATATCCATGCATTTTGTGAAGGATTGGAAGGATCACACAGTGGAATATGGCGGACAGAAAATTTCAATCAATGAAGAGTTAATAGCCGAAGCAACAGGCCTTGGCATGGATGGGTACCGCTTTTTTAATAAAAGGATTGACAGGGCTGCTGAGGAGAGGAAATTTGTTGAAGCCAATGAGAAACTGGTCTTCATCACGGTGGGTCTAGTAGGTCAGCTCTATTCCTCTACCTTTTGACGAGGTCACCCGTATGATGGTGCGATACATCTCTCTGGAGGGGAGATTCGTCACTGTGCCCTCAAAGCATCTTGTGTTCCTCAATCACTTCCGCAGAAGTTTCACGGTTTGTTTCCCTCATTATCTACTTAATTCTCTTGAGCACTCCATTTTGGAGTTCCAAAAGCATGCACATGCGGTCCCGCTGCACTAGGGACTCATCTTCTTGTTACACAAGCTCTGTCTTCTTAGGTCTCTCGGCATCCCAACCTCCCCTATCTCTGTTCCTTCTCTTCCCGCACCGCTGCTGCTACCCCCATCTCTTCTCCTTTTGTCCCCATCACCACTACTGATACCCCTTTTCCCTCATTCTCGGCTCCCTCTGCTATCCCCCACCTCTGCTCCCACCCCCTTCACCTCCACTTCGACTAGACCCATTACTAGGTCTTCTAAAAGACTGAACGTTGGTACCCCTGCTTCGGGAAACATTCCTTAGGATTTAGAAATGGCTCATAACCTCCTGCATATTAGTAGCACTAGTTCATAGGAGGCACACATTGAGAGTCCCACAAAAAGGCTGGAAGCCTTAGAAACTGACATATTGTTGTTGAAAGAAGAAGTTAAAAACTTGGCAAAACAAAAAGGTAAGAGGAAGAAGGAGGAGGAGGTTGATATTGATAATAAACAGGTTGAAGATATCTACAAAAATTGAACTCCTTGGACAACCGTCTAGGGAAAGCCAAGACTCGCCATGACCATAATATGGCTATTTTTAGTGCAATCAAAGAATTTATTGAGCAGCATGTCCGCAACATTTCTAATCTCAGTGGAGTACCTGCAACTCTTTGGGGCATGGAAAAGGAAAGCAAACAAACCATTCAACAACTGGATGTTTCTGACCCTTCTCATATGATGACATTGGCTATGTTCACCTCTTAGCAGACTATCAAATCTAGAATTGACAAAGCCGCCAAGAAGTAATTGTGGGTCTGCGCTACTCTTGTTGTCTTCCTTCGTATTTTCTACTTTTTTTTGCTATTTTTTGGCTGCTCTTCTGCAGTATTCGAACTGGTTTGATGTTTTGGTGTAACTGCTCTTTGGTTACATTAGGTTTATGTGTCTCATCTAGATTTTGATCCTTTTTGTAATGATTTTCATTCCTATTCTGGCTTGTAGGCCCCCTTTTGTATACAAGGGTATAGTCCCTTTTTAAAAACTATTTACCAATAATTAAAAAAACAATATAACAAGTAATAAGAAATCACATGAAGCAATATATATTAGTGTTGTACAAGACACATGTGTTAGTCTTATTAGCTCAAAATATAACATGTAGACAATATATGTACCAAGACCACTATTAGATAGAGGTTTATAATATTCCATAGAGTTGAAAATTGGTTGTAAGCATGTCATTATTACTCCTCATTTCTCAAATACTGATTTGAGATCAATCCACCTTCAAATCTTTTTTTGTAAGGGAGGCATGCACAAGACAACTTTCAATTACCTCTTTGGACACATTTAGTTCTTGGTCATGCCATTAAATTTGACTAATATTCTTTCTACATTCCAATTCATGGTGAATTTGGTATTTAGTGGTCATCTTATATGATTTGTTTTGATAAATTTTTATGATATTCTGATGTGCAACAAAGCATGGAAGGTTCAAATGAGATGCCTAGATTTTATCCTTGGGGTTCCATAGAAATAGGCTCTATTTGTAAAATAATTTAAGTGTGAGTTTGGGGGCACAAATATTTTATACTTGGGCCATGTCATTATTTCTAAAGGTAGGCAAGTGGATCAAAGAGGATTCAAAATTTTCTACTTTAAACACTCCCTACCACACTAACTTTAGATAGGCGATTCTCTAATTTATGAAACCATGATATAAGGTTTGTTAAGGGATCTTCACATATAGAAACACCCTTAACCAACATGAAAAGGAAATGATATTTTGCATGGATGGATAGAATACCGAAGTTTTGATAATATTAAGAAGGTAACCATCACATCTTGTATTTTCCAATTTAGATTTCTCACAAACATTTTTGGTAGAATGTGGTGTTTCGGGAGAAGGTATTGAGACCATATTAATCCAAAATGGGAACTCCATTAATATGGAGAGAGTGAATTTTAAAGATTTAGAAAATATTTTCTCTATTTATGAGAAGGAGATTCTTGCCATCAAACATGTTTTGGAAAAATTTAGACATCACTTAGTTTATGGTAGATGTGTGGTTGAGATAGATTGTAATGGATTTAAGTTATTTTTGGATTAACAAGATTTGAATAATGAACCAAAAATGTGGGAAGAGAAAATCCAAGGTTATGAGGTTGACATAAAAGGGAAAAAGCATATAGTTGTTGGTGTATTTTCTAGAATGGTTGTTCTTTGTTATATTTTTGTCATTTATGTGAATTGGAAGATTTCAACCATAGTCATTGTGCCAAGAATACATTTTCTCCTAAGTTTTTAGATGGAAATGTGAAGGATGAAAAATATGTGCTAGCAGTGGTCTCATTTTAAACAAGGATAGAATCATTCCACTACTTAAATTTGAAATGAAACGGAAAATTTTGGAAGCTTTACATGATATATCAATTATGGGACACTCTAGATCCTACAATATTTGTAGATATATGAGAAATATATTCTCATGGTGGAGCTTTGAGGAGGATCTCAAACACATCGGTGAGTACATCATCTAGAAGTAGAATGAAGTAGAGCATGTCTTTCCTTACACTATGTTATTTGTGAAGTATTTCAACCATGGGATCGACTTGAAACAATCTTGCCCATCGTCATTCCATTTCGTAATCCAAGGAGGATCCAAAATTTCTAGCTCATTAGTATATCAAATTGGCACAACATAAGAAAAATACATCACAAAAAGGTAATGGTAACTTGTTATGTTTGCATCCTCATGATATGTTGCTTGCGGTCAAAATTCTAGAAGATAATTCATTAAATAGATCAACATATATTATTGTACATGATTTTGGCCATCATGGGAAACTAATTCATCATAATTCACAAGAAAACAACTTGGTGAGGTAGAGTTTATTTAGAACATGGAATTTCAAGTACCTAAGGATGAATTGGGATCCAAGTATTACAAACATGGGAAATTGGGGAAATTCGAGCAATTGGGCTTCCTATTTCTTGGGACAAACAATTTTTGGGAAGGACAGACTGTCATGTGACCCCTTTTCAAATAAACTAAAAATAATAAAGTTAATTTTTTTAAGTTGTTAAGTAGCTTTTATTAAAAGGTGGTCGCTTAATATTAATTTATTATTAAAAATAAAATATAAAAATAAATTTTCGAATTAAGCAATTCAATATCAAATTAGAAGATGGAAAGGTACTTTTAGGGATTTTTCTTGGGAAAAGTGTCAATTGAACTTGTAAAAATTGGGTTGGGGTCATTTGGAACCATCTTTTGGCCTTTATCTATTTTTACTTTGAGAGTTTGAACTGTTGCTTCAACTTTTACTTTTGAGGACTAAAACCTTCCAAACTTTAGTAGTGACACCATCCAAGAGTTACATTTTTCATCTAGTCATAGATTTATAGATTTTTTCTAGGGAATCATCATATTTACAATGCTTCATCTAGGGCATCATAAAATTTATAGATTTCATCTAGGGCATCATCATATTTACAACTTTCTAGTTAGGGCATCATCAAATTTACATCTTTTCAACTAATGCATCATCAAATTTATAGATTTTTGCTAAGGCATCATCAAATTTGTAGATATCGGCTAGGGCATCACCCATAGTTGGTTGTTGTGACTTATTTCAGTCTACAAGGCCATCATTTCATTTATTTCCATCTATCCGGACGCTTATTGGTCGAAAATTGATGTATACATTCAATTGGTATTTTTCTAATTTTCAATGTTGAAAAATAAATAATATAAAAAATTTGATTTCAATGTTTTTGTTATGGTCATAATTATATGCAACAAATATAAATTTTTCCTATGGTTTAGAAATTATTTCCATCATTTTCTAGCATTTGTAAATTTTTCCATAAGGGTTCTACGATAAAAACCATTTTTAATTAATCTTACCCTAAGGTTTCCGATGAATTTGGAGTTATTTTAAAATGTCCATTTACGGACATTATAGGTATTGCTTTAATGTATACAAAACAAAATAAAATTTAATTAACATAACATCAAAAGTGATTTGAATCTTAGGAGCAATACTTGAGGAAACAAAAAGGAGATGTGGGTTCACTCTCAACTATCCTAATAATGGCTATATCCAGAGCCCATTAGTTATGATTAATTTCTGGGACACTCTTTCATATGGTGAACAAAGGGAATGCACACTTATTTTTTCTTTTAAGACCCCCACTCACTCATATCATCATCCTTAAATTGAGGGACTCGGTGTGTTATAATAAAATTAAATTTGACGTAGTGAAAGAAATATATTCACCAATCAAAAGAGAAATATAAGACTAAATCGTACTTTGTTAATATAAATTTTATGTACATATAAATATCTTAGAAGATACCAAATAATGCATCTACCCCAAATGCACATGTACATTTTATGTATCAATGTAGAAGATGAAAGAATATTGTAGAATGAAATGGTTTGTCTCACGACAGTTACCAAAGAAGAAGTGATATATAGACATTATTGGCACTAGATGGGCACTATGGTGATTGTAAAAATCAAAGTATAAATTTTCCTCCTACACTAATGGGGCATTATAGCATGTTACATGAGGGATTGGGCCTTCATGATCATGGGATCATTTTTGAAGTTCCCTAAACATCCATAAATTGTGTCAGTGTAGAATATTGTTTCAAGAGATTTTCAATGAATGTGAGAACGTGAAAAATGGACATCGGGAGCTCTAGATATGTCCGGTCAAAGTTCGGTCAACAGGAAAGTCAACTCTGGTCAACTAGTCAATATTGGACCAATGGCACTGTGACACGTGGCGAAAAGGCAAAGGAGGTGTTTGCTAGTTTTGATCTCCGGTCTTCGACAGGCATAAAATATTGCTCGTTGGAACAAGAGGCTCAACTTTTGTTACGAGGGGAGCCCGACTGTGTGTGACTATGGTATTATCACCGACGTGGTGGGTCCACAAGCCACCACGTGGCTTACCACCACGAATCGAATACGATCGATTTTCCTATCAAGGGATGACATCGAGCTATTTAGCTGAGTCATACAAGGACCGAGTTACATTTTAGCTCGTCGAGCTATCCACGTGATCGAGCTCATTTATGTTGCATGAGGTCTATATTATCCCATTAATCTCCAATAGCCATGTATTATTGTGAAGTGGTAAGTATTATACCCACTTAACCACCAAATGCTATGTTTAGACCACATGATGGAGCGGTGGGGGGCATGCAAATGCCATATGTGGAAGCTTCCACATGGAGAAGGAGGTGAAGCGGTGGTGGGGAAACTAAGCCATGCATGGAGATCCACATGAGAATAAGGTGGGGTGGGTTTATGCCCAAGTGGTCCTTTGACCACTTTAAAACCTACCACCACAAATGAGATTTTATCCCCTTATTCAAAACCACTCCCCCTCACCTTATCCGCTAAAATGGATTTTTATCCCATTAAAATATGCAATGCCGCCCAAGTTGGGATTAAACAATGCAATCCGCTATGCTAAGGATTTTAATCCCATCACACATGCTACGGGATGAGACTGAAATTAGCCTTAGGATAAAATAATATCACATTATTTTAGGGCCCTATTTTTGTATAAATAGGGAACCCATTCTATTGTAAGACACACACACGCAATGGAGAAGCTCATTCCTAGAGCTCGGAAAGGCAGAGAGTGAGCCAAGAGGAGAGTTAGTTGCCATGGGCATAGTTGTGTGAAGACCTAATTTATTTAGGCATTATTATTTTAATTATTATTGACCTTTTATTTTTAGGCAATAATAAATTTAGATTATTGTGGCTAGATTTATTAATACTACCTAGTCGGCTCATAGCGCCACACCAAATTATTGTGGATCCTGGAATATCGATCGGAGTGCCATAGGGCGTTACGAAGCATCTAGAAGGTCGATCAAGAACCGGAGGATTCCGAATAGTGGATCCGGTGCCATTGAGCTTTATGCCAGAATAGCACCCTTGTCTTCGAAGGTCTGGTTATTCTTCTAAGCAATTTCTTAATAGTTTCCATTAGGTTTTCTTCTAAAAGTACTATTGTAACTTACAAGTTTTGACTAGTGGAATGGTTCGATAAGAACCCATAGATGTAGGTAATTTCTGAACTCCGTAATAAATTATTGTGCAATTGTCTTGATTGTCTTACATTAATTTTAAATTGATTACTTAAAAGGAGAAAATTGTCGACAAATAATTAAAGCCTACAAGGGTCCGAAATCAAGTAGATAAAAATTTGATTATTTTCGGATCAAGTTTTGTATCAGAGCAGGTGATCATGCTTGCAACTTGCTAATCTCCAAAGCAAGTTTGGTATCAGAGTTGGTTTAGCTCCATTTTTTCTTCAGTAAATAAGATTAACAAAGTGATTTCTTCAAGATTGGTGCAGTTGGTTTCATTTGTGTGAACATGGTACAAGTGCACTATGGGCAAGATGTTTCAACAGGTGAAGCTCGATGAGGTTGAAGCTTATAATCACCATATCTAGGAAGAGAACTCTCTCCTACAATCAATGTATTACTCCTTGGAAGAGGAGAATACTTGCTTAAAATCAGAATTGCAAACCAAGGATGAGCTCTTGGCAAGGTTGCAATGTGGTGATCATGAGAAAGGAAATACCTTCAACTTCAGATGCAGTGACCATGACAGATGACTGCACTAGTAAGTTTTTCACCACTGGAATCTTCTTCTTCCTCCCATTCGGTTTCGATTTAGGTAATGAAGTCTTTGGTTTGTTTGAAAAGCATACTAGAGGCATTGGATCCAAGTTACTAGATAAAATGGGATTTGATGGAAGAGGCCTTGGTAAAAATTGCCAAGGCATTGCTAACCCAATACAAGTCAAGGATCGTCCTCATTTTGTACGTTTGGGTTATCCTAGTACGGGGATGGAAATTAGAGAATTCTCTAAGAACGCTGGCAGGAGACAAGCTTCCGAAAGCAAAGTGAATACCCCACTAGTCCTACAATAATATTCTGAGCGGCGAAAAGTTGTGCTTTTCCATCACAGGCAAGATGTGGTAAGAGAAATCAGCAAAGAGGTAATGAGATTCCACCTCCATTTTCTTACCATAATCGAAGCACATGAAAACTTTTGATCTACTTTTTCAGCTTAAGAAGTATGGTTATGATTTTCAAAAGATGTGGAATTCCTTTCCATGTACTTTTTGTGGATTGCATAATCATTCTATGGCCAGATGTTGGAAAAGAAGGACATTGATGAAGAAGTTGATGTCATTCGTCAAGAACAAGGCAAACCAGAAAGACCAATCTCGTCATGCAAAGTCGAGAAATGGCAGAAAGAGTTCCTCATCCCAGAAGAAGGATATTAAGAGGAATTTTTGTGCTCATTGCCAGAGGAATGGGCATCGGGTGGAAAATTGCTAGAAACTACATCCATCTCGCCATCAGAGTAATGGCAAGCCAAAGATGGAATGGAGGCCTATTGCAAAGGCAAAGGAAGTTTCTACTCCACCACCAGTTGACAATTCAACCTAGGACCAGGTAATACCTGAAAGTGAAAGTCCTTTAAAATGGGTAAGTCAACAATTTTTCAATTATATATTGCATAATTCAGATTGATGAATAGTATGTAGTATTTGTTTGGAGATCGATTCTATGAGAAAATGTTGAGAGAAAGGTTTACCATACTCAATGGATTTTCTTACTTATAAAATTTGATTAATGCTCCAAACATATCTCCTAATCAGCTTGTGAGTACTTGTTACAGACTTGGATATAGGATTTGACTCATATAAAGCTTGGAGATTGATCTACCATTTGTGTAGATAGTAGAGTTCGCAAGAGTTAGCTTGAAACTTCATTCTATGTAGAGGCATTGTGACCATGTAGTAGAATGGTAGCTGAATCACCATTGGCATTGACATCGGGTTAGAACTTCATTCTATGTAGAGGCATTGTGACTGTGTAGCAGAGTGGTACCTGATATTAGTGTGTCAACAAGAGGAGCTCTCAAAGGATCAACTCGAAATGTCATTCGATGTTAAGGCATTGTGACCACACATTCAAATGGTAGCTGATCAACAGACTTAGCATCGTGCATTAGAGGCTTGAGGTCTTGAAAGAGGCTTAGCATCATGTATTGGAGGCGTTGAGGTCTGTAAGCAGACTTAACATCATGCATTGGAGGCTTGAGGTCTTAAAAGAGGCTTAGCATCATGTATTAGAGGCATTGAGGTCTGAAAAAGGACAAGTTATTGTCCATCATCGACATCGGATCAATAATAGCTCTACGTAACATGGAGTTCCTTCAAACTAGTTTGGATTCTATGGAATCAACTCGAGCCAAGAGTTGTGTTATAGAGTAAAAGAAGATCCTTGTTGTTAGATATCAAGAAGCTTAGCACCACACAAAGAAGAGCGTTGAGGTTTCATGCAGAAAATTAGCACCATACAAGTGGAGGTGTGGAGGTCTTCTTCAGATATCAAAGGGGCATAGTGGAAGCATCGTGGGCCCATAACCCACAGTCCCAGGATCAGAGAAAAGTTATCAAAGTGAGAAGGTTACGGATGAGAACACCCAGGGTCTACTACGGTAACACTTCCGAGGGCGCAGCAGAAGTTTCCAGATTCAGGACGTGATGGAAAAATGTTCCAATATAAGCTTTTTGGGACAAAAGCCTTTCTCAGTGAGAGAGGTGTGATCAGGGGATCATTTTTTAAGTTCCCTAAACATCCCTAAATTATGTCATTGCAGAAGATTGTTTCAAGATCTTTCCATCGATTGTGAGAACGTGAAAAAGGACATCGGGAGCTCTAGATATGTCCGGTCAAAGTTCGGTCAATATGAAAGTCAACTCGTCAACTAGTCAATATTGGACCAATGACACTGTGACATGTGGCGAAAAGGAAAAGGGAGTCATTTTTTGGTTTTGATCTCCATTCTTCGACAGGCATAAAATATTGCTCGTCGAAATAAGAGGCTTAAGTTTTGTTACGGAGGGGAGCCCGACCGCCATGTGGACTATGGTATTATCGCCGACGTGGTGGGTCCACAAGCCACCACGTGGCTTGCCACCATGAATCAAATACAATCGATTTTCCTATCAAGGGATGAGATCAAGTTATTTATCGAGTCATACAAGGACCAAGTTACATTTTAGCTCGTCGAGCTATCCACGTGATCGAGCTCATCTATGTTGCATGAGGTCTATATTATCCCATTAATCTCCAACAATCATGTATTATTGTGAAGTGGTAAGTATTATACCCACTTAACCACCAAATGTTATGCTTAGACCACGTGATGGAGTGGTGGGGGGCATGCAAATGCCATACGTGGAAGCTTCCATGTGGAGAAGGAGGTGAAGCGGTGGTGGGGGCAACTAAGTCATGCGTGGAGATCCACGTGAGAATAAGGTGGGGGTGGTTATGCCCAAGTGGTCCTTTGACCACTTTAAAACCTGCGCCACAAATGGGATTTTATCCCCTTATTCAAAACTGCTCCCCCTCACCTTAGCCGCTAAAATGGATTTTTATCCCATTAAAATATGCAACGCCGCCCAATTTGGGATTAAACAATGCAATCCACTATGCTAAGGATTTTAATCCCATCACACATGCTACGGGATGAGGCTAAAATTAGCCTTAGGATAAAATAATATCACATTATTTTAGGGCCTATTTTTGTATAAATAGGAAACCCATTCTATTTTAAGACACACAACGCAATGGAGAAGCTCATTCCTGAGAGCTCGGGAAGGCATAGAGCGAGCCAAGAGGAGAGTTAGTTGCCATGGGCATAGTTGTGTGAATACCTAATTTATTTAGGCAATATTATTTTAATTATTATTGACCTTTTATTTTTTAGGCAATAATAAATTAAAATTATTGTGGCTAAGAGTTATTAATACTACCTAGTCGGCCCATAGCGCCACACCAAATTATTGTGAATCCTGGAATATCGACCGGAGTTCCATAGGGCATTACAAAGCATCTGAAGGTCGATCGAGAACCGGAGGATTTCGAACAGTGGAGCTGGTGCCATCGAGCTTGCTGAATACGCCAGAAAGGGAATTCGGGTGTTATTTTTCACCATTGTCTTCTGAAGGTCTGGTTATTCTTCTAAGAAAGTTCTTAATAGTTTCCATTAGGTTTTCTTGTGAAAGTACTATTGTAACTTACAAGTTTTGACTAGTGGAACAGTTCGATAAGAACCCGGAGACGTAGGCAATTGCCAAACTCCGTAATCAATTCTTTGTGCAATTATCTTGATTGTCTTGCATTAATTTTAAATTGATTACTTAAAAAGGAGTAAATTGTTAGCAAATTGTAGACACATAAAATTGGTTACTCAAATTAATGTCCCCCGTGTTCACTTACCTGTTCTATTCTCGGGTAACCCGGTGCACTTTTGTATCACTAATTCTCTCTTAGGGTATTAATTAAATATCTAATTAAATGCCTATCCTAAGTTTGTTCCACCCCATTATATTTCACCCATGGATAATTAAACATTAACCATGTAATTCTATCTTCTACATTTATTCCAACTACTTATTCACCCCATATCACTTCCCAACCTCCCATGCTATTATTATCCATCCATCCCACCTATTTCTCCTCTCCTGGAACCGTGCAATGGGATTTTTCCCGTATTTGAGTTAGAGGGATAATATTCTTATCCTCACAACTCATCCCTTTTTGCCACTTTGGGAGTCTGTTCCCTAATCGGCGCGATCGATCGCTTCCGATCGACACCAATTTTCGAATGGCACCGTTTTACCTTGGTCAGCACCGACTATAAATACATGACTTGAACTCAGTTCTGGTTAGATGGTAGAGACTTGAGAAATAGTGAAAAACTTGAGTGAATCTTGAAACTATCAATTGAGAGAAGGTGAATTATATCCAGATCAATCCCAAAGAGGTGCATCGTTATTCTGCTCGCGTAATATCGATATCGCTTAGGTTTTTCAACCTCTGGGTGATTCCATTTCTCCCTCCAGCTAAGGCGAACTTTGTTCACATCTCTACAGCTCCTGCGGGTCTCCACAATCCAATCATCATCAATCACAAATCAAGTTATCTATGATTTCTTACCGATTGACGATGACCCAACATCAATCAACACCGATTTATCCAAATTGATGCCATTCCAAACCATCAACTCCGATCACTGTCTGATTGACGCCGAGTAGTCTGCAGAAAGGTACATAATCTAGGTGACACAATTTCATCTTTGTTTTTACAGTTTCCTACTTTCTTTCAGTTTCTGCTGTTGTTTTTACATTCTGTCTACAACTTAAAATCAGAAAATATAAACATTTGCTTACATCTTTTATCATGTATGCCTTTATTCTTAATTGAAAACATGAACTAACATCCACCGAGGAAGCTAATTGCTTCTGCACCCACTTTCCGGGCAGTTCACCCTTATATCTTCTAACGTCATCTTTTTCTGTCAAGTATTTGTGCATCGCAAGTTTCTTGGATCTACTCTGCAAGATTTCTCATGTGCACCCATTTTAATTCCATCAGGATTTCTCTCCATCCACGTCTTCAAATCTTGTCCAATTAATCAAGTATCAACTTTATTTGAGTTTTTCAAGGTTTTGTGTTTAGTTTGGTGCATTAACTTGGATAGGTAACAAGCGTGGAAATTCTTGATCTACATTTTGGCATGCCCGGTGGGACTACACCAAAGTCCCTTATTGGTAAGTTCATCTCTTTTCCAGTTTTGAGCTTTGTTCTTTTTCTTCACTGATTTTCATCAGTTGCTCTTAAGCATTTCCTTTCATCGTTTCGGTCTTGCTTCTTTCATTTCTAAATTTGCAAAGTTAGGTCCTTTCTTTTTTTTGCAAATCTCAATTCCAATTTCTATTTCTAAAATTAGTAAATCCTTCATTTGATTTCAAAGTTGCATTTTTGATTCATCTCTTTGTGCAAAATTGTCATTTCCTTGAAAGTTTTCTAGTTTCTTAAAATAGAAATTTCCTTTCCACTAGTATCTTGTTGGATTTGTTTGCGTGTTCTGCTTAACCTTGTTTTATGGAGCAGTTTGCTTGTTCACGGGATTGTTCGAGGGGAAGAGCTCAACAACGCACTTTTTGAAGTCCACACACCTTGGAGAGATAAATCTACAGGTATTTCTCTTTTGTGGTGTTTTCTCCTTTTTAAAAAAAAAAAAACTTAAAAAGAATTGGTTTGTTTGTTTTTATCACACTCAAACACTTTGGTTTTGGTACTTAAAATGAATTAATCGCATTGGGAAAGAACTTGTTTGACTTGTCTTCATTGAAATCAAACACTTTGGTTTTAGTGCTTAAAAAGAACATTTTCTTTTTCATTTATGTTGTATATTCTTCACCGGTTCTCTAAATAAGTTGGAAAATTGATCAAAATTGGTAGTGACACTATTTGGTTTTTTATTTTTCACCCTTGCACACAAAGCCAAAATCACTAGGTATAAAGCATTTAAACAAAAACTCCTTCCCTAGCCTCACCTACTTGGAAGTGACATCCAAGAGGAAGAGCCTACATGGTACTTAGGTTGTGCTATAAATTCACGAAGTTCGGTATATATTGGCAAAAGCACCTAACTCCCTTATCGCAGCAGTGTGTGAAGTGCGGGGTAGATCCCTATATCAAACCATGTACCAATCTTTTATCGAAGTGCCTTCGGACTCCTCACCAAAACATTCCCAAACCATCCGTAGTTTGGCCAATTGAGTAGTCCCCGCTTCTAAAAAGCCTTCCCTAACATTTTCTTTACGAAAAAGCATAAAAATTTAAAAGAGATAATCACCTACACTACTTGAACTATTTTTGCATTAATTAGGTTAATTTCTTTTTGCGTTTGTGCTTGTTTATGTTAGTCATTACCCGGTCACAATCTAGAAAAATGGCTCAACTAGCCTCTTCCTCATTAGAGACCCCCACTAATGTGGATGTTTCGCACCCCGGGTCTTCTTTGAGATGAATGTTAGTTAGTTCCCCATCTTGGTCGTATAATCCTTTCTATCATCCTAAAGCAATCCCATCATGACCGGCTTTACCCAATCCTTCAGAGGTGCCATCTATTTCTAATATAGAGTATGTTCCTTGCATGGAGATCCTGAATTTCAAGCACTCCTTGACCACAACCCAATAGCCCTTATAAACTACTTAGTGCATAAGTCTACTCAAATATCTGATCATAGACCACCAATCCAAAAAGTTTACGATTATCCTCATGAGTCATCCCAGATTTCATAGAGTAGTTAGCATGCTTCTTCTCACCTCGAACCATGAAAGAAGGTGGCACATCTATGCCTCCTTTTTCTCTTCCACCAACCATGTCGACTAGTTTTCAAATGATGTTGCCTATCCCTAATGAAGTAGCTAACTCGATTACCCCATAGCCTACTTTCAAGAGGCCCTCTTCTTCAGCTATGATGAGTGCATCCACACTCCCACAAATTGCTGTCAATTCTTCTATGCCATCTATTACATCTCAGGGTCAGTATCTCTCTGTGAGCCAACCCCCTCCTACGAGTCAGTCAGTTCCTCTTTCTTGTCTTCCAAATATTTCTTCCAATGCTCCAATGACAGTGGATTTTACCCATCCCTTGGCATCGAAACCATTAATAACTAATCGCAACAAAAGCCTCATTCAGAGTTTGTTTCCCACCATATCAAATCAAATCAACACCCACATTACTCAATCCATTCCGATTCAATTGGCAAGTATAGAAACCACCAATCATAGGCTTCATCTTTTATTCAATAGCCTTTCTCTCAACCACTTTTCATCTCACAAATTGGTTTATACTCAGGATCCTTCACACCAAATACCTTGTTAGGCATCACCCATAATGCCTGGTTATTCCTCTTATCATCCTATTAATCAACAGATGAATCCCCCATTAACGCCTCAGCAAAACATACCATTCACTTCTTATACGGGACATATCAACATGCCCCCTCCTCAATCTGATGTCGTCCAACTTCTTTTCAAGAAAATCACAGACCTAGAAGCCTCCACCAAAGGGGCTTGCCCTTAATACTCTTTTGAAGAAGTATGTAATGAACCGATTCATCCATCGGTGGATTTTAAGCCTTATCCTCCTCAGTGGGAACTTCCTAAGTTCTCAAAATGTCATAGTCGGAGGATCCTCAACAACACCTACGAGCATTTAAACAAGCTTGCTACCTTATAGTATAGAGCCAGGAGCTTATGCTCCGTACCTTTCCTATGTCTTTAAGCAAGGCCCACTTTAGAATAGTACAATAACATACCCAACATTCTCTATTTTCTTTCTCTCAATTGGCCCAGATGTTTGTTGAAAAAATCTCAATAAATATCACACATAAGATCTCGATCACAAATATTTATAACATTCATCAATTTGATGACGAGTCTCTTGTAGACTTTGTCACTCATTGGATAGGAATAATCAATCAATCGTCCTTCTCCTCCTCAATCTTAGCAAATCAAGTTGTTTACTCGATCTTGCACCAATCATATTTCTTCCACTTTAAGGATTCAAACCTTTCATACATTTGAAGAAGCCTTTACGATGGCACGCAAACTTGAGTCTCGCGCCATTGAACAAGGAAAGTTAAAACTTCACTCTAAGTCTAAACCATATTTTTCTCGGTTTACAAAATCAAACTCTTCTGCTTCTAACAAAGACAAGAATCAGGGGTCCACAAATGCTATCGTATTAAAAACATCATGATCTGATAACACTTCTAATCAAACACCTCGGAGAGACTCCACATCTTCTCGAAAAGAACCTCTGTCATCTCGGTCTTTTACTTCATTGGGGAATCATATGCTTCTATCTTAGACAAAATGTTGGAATTTCACATGATCAAACTTCCTCCTATTATAAATTTTGATGAGAACCAAGAACGACCATTTTGGTATCGTGAAAATGACTTCTGTCGTTATCATAGAAATAAGGGCCATGACATTGAACAATGTCATACCTTCAAAAATCTCATCCAAAAATTCATTGATGAAGGTGAGTTCATTCTAGATAACCCAAATGCCCCCCCAAATCAGGTGCTTGACATTTTCAAACAACCTTTTCCAAATCATTCTCCGAATAATGACGTTTCAGGGTCTCAAAAACCAAACACTCATACTATCAGCTCCATTTCTATTGGTAGTTCTTCTTCTAATTCTGAACCATCCACAAACGTGTCGACTGAATCAGAACTTCCTTCCACTCCTTCAAATTCTGAGATTCCACCATCCTCGGATGGTCCATCTTCAAGTCTTCCTTTGTTAGAAACAGATTCGTCTCCCTCTACCTCTCTATTTGATCTTCCACCTATACCTGAGATAGTGTCATCTTCATTTGTCTCATCATCATATATTCTTTTGGTGCTTGAGTCATTTACATCCCTTCAAATTTCCACTACGGATACTTTTACTTCTGTCGCTCCCATTTTTGCCATGACCATGCCTTTGGTTAATGTACCCATAGTTGTACCAACTTCTATGCCTTTGGAAGCGTCTTCGATCTTGACTCTTCTTGTCTCTTTTCCTACAGTAATTACACCCACAATTACTGCATCTGAAGTACCCTCCTCACAAGAGGTTGCTTCTTCATTACCTACCTCTTCCACCATCAGTGCTTCCTTGCCTATTAAGGAAACATCTAAAGAGATAACATTAACACCTATACTTTCGACTCCGGGACTCAGACATAAACAATTGGAGTTTAAATCTAAAATCACATCATCGATATCATCTCCTTTACTTCCTCTGAAACGGTTACAATCACCTTATGCGGTCAAAGTTGTCACTATCCCTAAAAAGGGAAAACCAATATTTCAGACCATCAAAACTCTTGGTGCCCTCCCTCAAAAATCTCTCTACACCTCATAAAAGAGTGGATTTATCCACTGAAAAGGTGTCTTCTTTTATAACACCAACTTCTTCACCGATGGATTTACCTACGAAAAGGCGTCACCTCTTTTACCAAAACCATCATATTCATCACCAAAAAACAAAGCACCCTTTGTGCCTCCTATCAAATCTATTTTGGGAGCTCCTCCCCCATCTAAATCAGTCTTATCTAAATCATCGTCTATTTCAGCCAAGCAGCCTTCTTCATCTCTGAAGACTAAAACACTTGTCATGTCTTCGTCATCTTCAAAATCTATCTTAGGAGCTCCTCCTCCACTAAAATCAATCTTGCCTTGCTTCCATCTCAAGCACCTAAAGCTACTTCTCCCAATGTTCAGAAAAGCAAAACATTCCCTAAAAATACTGTCAAACCACATATGTAGGATATTTTACCTCAACAGTCTGCTAAGATTAAAGAGGTGCCTTCTTCACCTCTGTCCACATCTTCATCTATCAGATTTTATACTGAAATCCTTCACCAACTTATCCAATCTTCATCTATATCTCTTCCTCCAATCAAACCCTATAATCCCAAAGGAGTAAAACCTTCATGGTTCAACTCTAATTTGATTTGTGCTTACCATCGCACTCCAGGTCATGACACCGAGGGATGTAAAGCCCTTCAATCTATCGTTAACAGCCTCTTAGAAGAAAATGATCTCCTATTAGAGGAGGAAGAGGAACAAGTGTCTCCTGTCATCCCAACTACATCTGAGCCTAAACAATCTATTCAGGCCCCCAATTCTATTGATATCACTCCGGATGATCTTCCACCCTCTCAAATCAATGCAATTCGTATTGCCACTAGAACACAATGGTAAGATAATCCATCATCTTCTACAACTCCTCGACAACTCGTCATTATTTTTGCTACCCCCGAAGGAGCTCCTCCTTCCTCATTAGCCCTAAGACCTCAAGTCTCTATTCATGCTTCACCTCGTGTTTAGATTCCCATGTCAGTTGAGGAGAGTGTTATGAAACAACTCACCCATGCTCTGGTTAAAATGTCTCTTTTGACCTTATCCAAATCATCTCCCCAAAGATCGCCAAGCTCGATTGATAATTTGTGCCACATCATGGTGAATTCAGATGAACCCCATCCTTTCAAGATGGTTTTGGCTTGAATAGATTGTCAACCACCATCTCCTTCAAGGATTCTAAAATTCCTCCCCTTTCTTCTGAGGATTTAGAGGTTCCTCTCTTTATCACAGTTCAAATCAATAACACTACGTTAAAATGCACTATGATCGATAAGGGTGCTGCACTCAACATCATTTCCTCCCATACATTTGAGCAACTTAAGTTACCAAAGAACGTAGTGTCACCACTACCTTTCACCCTTCGATCATTTAACGATTAGCTGGCGGTTACCTTAGGAACTGTGGTCCTACCCATTCGGGTGGGTAAGAAACTTCTTCACGAGATTTTTTACATTGTTGAAGGAAAATTCCACTACAATATGATCCTCGATGCTCCTGGATCTGTACAATGCACTGCATCCCATCAACCCTCCATCGATGCATAAAATATCAGTATGAGGGAAAAATCTATACTCATCCAAGAGACCCTTTTCCATCTGCACAATGTGACATGACCACAGGGTCTGTCCCTCCAAAGGAGAATGTTGATTCTCCTGATGAGGCTTCGTCTTCTTCCATACCTGTAACAAAACTACCAGATCTACAAAATCTAGAAGATGCATTGTAGCATTTTTCGCTAGGAGAGCTTCCCCTTCTCTCTTTTGACACCCATCTCAAACCTAATGAGTATGGTAGGCCAGAAAAATAACTTGAATATCAACTAGATCTTGGCCACATCATCACCATTGGTCTGCCCAATCAATAGACTAACTTTGTCTATGGTGGTCTTGATACACCTCATTATCATCCAGATTCTCCTCCTGGCCCAAACCCTATTCGGCAAGGTTTGATTATCTACAAAATCCTGTGTTCGCAAAAACTTATCTATATCGATGCGCGTGGAAGGGCTTTGGCTTGTGAAAGTATGAACAGGGTGTGCATGACCTCACGTCCATTCCAACTCTTAAACCACATCAAAAATTTGGTTTAGGGTTCAAACCTCTCTCAAAGCCACCGTCACCATTCTCGATGATTCTCTTTCCATTGAGGAACCATTTTCTCCCGTCAGTCTGAAGCATCACTTGATGTGGATGACACCATTTCCATCCCGCATAACATTTTTTTAGTCAATACCATTTCCTTAGGTCCACTGACCTATAAGACTAATGGAAAATCCACTTCCATACCATTAGTCTTCCCCAAAATAGTCGGAGACGACTCTCCTACTATCAATACTATCCACTGTTCGGATGATGATTATGTCCTTACTTATCTGGGGTAGAGGATTCTTATCTTCCTAAAACCATTCCTTCTGACACATCTAAACTTCTCAATGAAGCCACTGTCGACCTTAATATAGGGACTTTTGAAGACCCTTGCATCATTAAGGTCAACCAATCTCTTAACCCACAGGAGTTATGAGACTTTGCCGCTTTTATTTCCAACCATCACCAAGCATTTGCTTGGTCATATGAAGATATGTCGGGCCTCGATCCTAACATTGTGGTCCACAATATCATTACTCTTCCAGACATCAAACTAGTTAAACAAAAACTGCATAAGATGCATCCTCGTGTAGCTCTCCTTGTTAAAGAAGAGTTGCAGCGCTTGCTTTTGTTGACTTCATCCAACCCATTGACTATCCACAATGGGTTTCAATTGTAGTACTAGTAACCAAAGCTACTTTGGAAAATTTGAATTTTCACCGACTTTCGTGATCTTAATCGCTTGCCCGAAAGACAATTTCCCTTTACCTAATATCGACCAACTCGTGGACTTAATCGCAAGTCACGAGATGCTTTCTATTATGGATGGTTTCTCTAGGTATAATCAAATACTCATTACACTGAGAGGATCATCACAAGACTTCCTTCATAACTCCTTGGGAGACTTCTTGTTATCGTGTCATGCCCTTTGGTCTTAAGAACGCAGGGGTGACTTATCAACACGCAATGACCTACATCTTCCATGACCTCTTACACAAAACTATATAAGATTATATCGACAACATCCTCGGTAAATCCAAACACCATCAGGATCATCTTCTCATCCTTGCATCTCTCTTTGAGAGACTCATTCATTTTTGTCTATGCCTAAATCCATCTAAATGCGTTTTTGGTGTTCTCACTAGTAAACTCTTAGGCTTTATCATTTCTATCAGGGGTATTGAGGTCGATCCCGCAAAAATAAAGGTTATCATCAAGATGCCTCCTCCTTCCAACTTAAAGCAACTCTGTGATCTTCAAGGACGCCTTTAATCGATGTGTCATTTTATCTCACAACTTTCAGACCATTGTCAACCTTTTCATCATCTCCTCCATAAAAAAGTTCATTTTGAATAGGATGAGCGTTACTAAAAAGCCTTTGATGATCTCAAAGCTTATCTTCTTTCTCCACCTATGCTCATACCTCCACGTGAGGGGGAGCCATTCTATCTTTATATTTTTGTGACTAACCATGCTCTAGGAGCCATGATCTCGCATCGAGATGCTAATGGTAAGGAACATACTGTCTATTATATCAGTCACACACTCTTCATGAGTATGAAACTTGTTATTCTGAAGCTGAAAATTTGTGTTGTGCTCTCTTCTTCATGACTTCTAAACTTCGTCATTACCTCCTTAATCATAAAACTTATATTGTTACGAGTGTCAATCCACTCAAGACAATGCATGCAAAACCTTATCACAATGATTGCATCACTCGTTGGCTCATGCTCATGACAGAGTTTGACCTCGAGTTCATCTCGAAGAAATCTATCAAGGATCGGGTTATTGCTGATCAATTAGCGATGCCCCTCTTCTCGTACACTCAAATCCCCTCGCTCAATTCCCGGATGAGTACATCCAACAAATTGATTTCAGTCTATCTCCATTTAAAGTAAAAATATTCTTTGATAGGTCCAAGTGTCGCAAGGGGAAGGTGCGAGGTTTCGTCATGATTCCTCCTTGGGGTGCACCTATCCACCTGCCGCACATAATATTAACTTTGAATGTACCAATAATATGGCTGATTATGAAGCCCTCATTTTAGGTCTTCAAAATGCCATTAATCTCGGTGCTCGCCATATCGATATCTTCGATGACTCTGAGCTCATTTTAATCAAGTCACCGTGTCTATCGGTTGCAAAAATGATATCCTTAAAAATATCACGATATCGTTCTCTTCCACTTCAATCTTTTGATAAATTTACTATCTAGGCTATTCCTCACACTGTAAACCAATTTGCAAATACGATGGCTTCTTTAGCCTTACTTATTCCTCTATTCACTGAAGACTCGCGAATTTATGTGGTTGTTCAACGTCTAGATCAACCATCTCATCTCGTGCAATTAACTTCAATCAACGCCATCACGGCCGGACACTCAAGATGAGTGGTATCGGCACATTTTCAATTATCTATCTTACTCGGTGCTTCCTCCAGATTTGACTTCCAATAGCGGAAGATATTTTATCCAATGCACAAACCGCTATATTATTCTCGGCGGAATCCTTTACAAACGTGGTTTTGAGGGTATTTTGCTTGATGCCTCAAAACCCCGAATCATCTAAGGCCATTCAAGAATTCCACGATGGTATTTATGGTGGACACTTTGGTGGTTTGGCCATCATTCTATGTTTAGGTTATTATTGGCCTTCTCTTAATCAAGATTGCTACGAATATGTCAAGAAATGTGTCAAGTGTCAACAACACGCTAATCTTACACATATCCCTAGCCAGGATTTGCAACCTGTAGCAGATTTGTGGCCTTTTTCACAATGGGGTCTTGATCTTGTTGGTCTCATCAATCCGCATTCTTCGCAGCGACATCACTCTATCATTACTGCCATATAATACTTCACTAAATGGGTGGAGGCTATTCCTCTTTCATCGACCAAAGCTAAACCTATTGTTGATTTTTTCTATCAACACATCATTTATCACTTTGGTGTTCCTCACAAACTCATTACAAATAATGGAAAGTCTTTCAAAAACAAATATTTGCAAAAACTTTGTGACACCTTCAATATTAAACTCAGCTTTTCTTCTCCATATTATCCACAAGCTAACGGCCAAGCTGAGGCTTCTAATAAAACTTTGCGTAATATCCTCACAAAGGTAACTAGTCGAGCTAGTAGGGATTGGCATTTACACATCCCTTTTACTCTCTGGGCTTATCGGACTAGCATTCGTACCCCTATCGGTGCTACTCCCTTCTCTCTCATCTATGGGTCTGAGGTTGTCCTTCCTTTAGAAGTCTAAATTCCCTCTCTTCGTGTCTCTCTCAGAGAGTTTGTCTCTGATGAAGACTATCATCAAAACCATCTAGCACAACTTGAGTTGTTAGATGAACGTCATCTCAACACTCTTGAGCATCATCAAGTCTATCTTGAGCGTGTCAAGCATGCTTATAACAAGCATTTACAGCAACATGACTTCCAAGTTGGTGATCTTGTTCTTAAAGAAAACCAAAATGTCACTACTCTGGAACGGAGTCAACGTGGTAAGTTTGCTCCTAATTGGATGGGACCATATGTTGTCACTCATAAGTATAGGTTTGGGGCTTATCGCCTGTCTTCCATGGATGGTATACCTGAAATGGAACATCTTAATGTTTTGCATCTAAGGCCCTTCTATTGTTAAAATCTATCTTACACGATCTTAGTTGCAAAACAGATCTTTCATCCATCTGCAACCAGTCATGCATTTTGTAGTGATTTGGAACTATGTGGTTCTCCGCATTATTTCTTTTTATACCTTAAATATGAGTACTACAGCTCTACTAATGGCATTTTCCTTACGGATTTTTTCCTTCTCATGGTAGGAATACCTTAATCACTACTTCATCCGCCCTAGGTGTTCATCTTGATCAAATCCACTTGGGGCATGAGTACATGCTTATATACGTTTTCTTCCCCTCTATCTGATCTATCTGGTCTAAACTCAACTTCTTCCAAAGCTCAAAAAAAAAAAAAAAAAAGATGCTATCCTAGTCCCAAAAGATAGACTGATCCCTCGAAGGACAGCTATCCATGCCTTATCAAATAAAATAAAAAATGTAGACCATTCCTCAAAGGATGGCTACCATCAAAATTCAAAATACAAACCGCTCCCTTTAAGGATAGTTGTTTATGGAATTTTGACCCTTTGCAGTAACAAACTTCCTCTCTCGGCCAATTTTTTCACTTGTTAGCATCTCTGAAATACTTCTCGTATCGATCAGTCTTTCCATATCTAAAGCAAACTACCCGCATTGATTTGTTTACTTTTATATCAAAAGAAAAATCATGAAGCTGTGATATGAGACCTTTTTGATCATATGGAGACCATGTTTTCCCCATATGGGCGCGTATTTAATCCTTCATGAGTTCTGATGAGATGCATACTTATCTCTCGTCCTTATCTACCTCCTAGATCTGGTTTGTGACTAACTAGTGTTAGATTTATTTTACCCGTGTCTATGGCCTTGTGTGCATTGTCTTTTGGTTTACCATCAAGGTCTCTATTTATGGTCGGTTAGGGGACTAACTTATCATTTTTTTTCCTATCTAGGTGTAGTGATTTTTATTTCTAAGGGATAAGACCATTGCATCACCTTCTTTTCATCAAATCAAATGGACATTACCAATGTTCATTTGTTGTTATTTATCCAGCTAAATTGACATTTGACATGTTGATTTAATCAATCAAATCTATCATCTATCTATGCTCATCTTATTTAATTCATCTAAAAACATCAAAATAACATATATTATGTAGATCCATCTATCCATCTATCTATAACATGTTAATTTAGTCAATTATTCATCCATGACAAATCAAAATTAAATCACATCTATCTATCTAGTATCCATCAAAATTAAAAGCATGAGTACAATCACATGACACAAAGATGCATATATATATATATAATGGATTCAAATTGAGTTGTATACATCATATCAAAAATGCCTTCAAATTGAGGCTACATCAGTATATCTCTACAAATCACATCTCTATATAGTAAAATCTGATAAATGGAACACGTTGTCTCCTCCTCCCTCCTCGGGCACAGGATCTCTCTCCGACCAGCACCTACAGAGCTGGAGGTGCCCACGGTCGTGACCCTACGACCTCCTTGGTCTCCCCCAGTGCTTGCACCCTCCAATGCACCGCCGGAAGTGGTTGTCGCTATCCTCCTCACTCTATAACGAGGCACATCTGGGGCATGTTGTGTCAAGGCATCCTTGTAGTATCTCACCTCGGAAAGGAGATCCTGATAGGTACTCAAATTCACCATGTCGGGTGCTCTCAATGACGCTATTCTGCTTGGTGGTCCTCCTGCTATGACACCTTATGCCCCTGACTCTAATGTGGTGCATGTATCACCATATTTGGCCCTGAGGGCCTCTCTATATCTATGATATCGATCCTCTGCTGGATAGTTGTATCCCACTCTTGGTGAGCAGTGTCTCTCTCATGTATCACTGTGTCCCTCTCCTCCCTTAGAATCTTGATCTCCTCCAGAGTAGTCTGGTGTGTCTGTACCAAGGCGGCATGCTCCCTCCAACTCTGTCATTGTATCCTCCTCATCTGACTCTGTAGATGTTGTGAGATGCTATGGTAGCTCCTTGTGATACCACGTCTCGTAACCCTCATCTACTCATGCATCATCATCATCATCTGTGGGAAGTAGGGCCTCCCTGAGTGGATCTGTTGGGACCAATATCGGTAGATCTATCTCCTGTTATCCCATCTGTATGGAACATATACAGTCGAAATAATCTATATCAATCTGAATTGTCTCATCACCCGTAAAAATGAGACCCACTCTAAAATCTCTGGCCTGTGGCCCCTGACCACTCTACTATGTCTCAGCTCCACTAAGTGGGCATCCTGTCCACCCATGTAAGATAGACCCTGTATGGCCTCCATATAACCTATGATGGTGTCAGAGTCCTGAATCTCTTGGCATACCACTTTGATGATCTCTCTTTATCTCTCGGGGGTCATGTCTGCCGCCATCAAGTCGAAACCCATAATCAAGGGCTCCCTCTGCTCTAGGCATCCATGGAAGTCTGGATGGTCTAATCACTAATATATGCTCATAAGCCCAACAATGGAGCAAAACCGACGTCAATCTCAGGCCTCGTCTGCAGTGGAATACATCCACACCTCATGATACATATGTGCTAAAAGTGCATCGGTGAATGCAAATGCTGCATGAACTCCGGGATATCATAGACACGGTCAAGCGGGAGTAGTGTGAACCGTCCCACTCTAAAATCCGGTAATGCATAATATGAGATAGCCATCTGGATCAAGGCTACGGTCTTCTCCTGAGGTCATCTTGCTCGGTCTTGAGGCTATCCTCATAGCCTTGGACACTATCTATGCATCATCTACCCTGTCCCCATATAGCCGTACCAGGGCCCTCCTCTACTGCTCCCAGGGAGTAATCTCTATCAGGTCCTCTATAATCAGAAACCTGAGGATCCTATAGATGTTCTCATGGGTGATAGTCATCTCACCCGTCTGAAACCAAAATGTGCAGTCTGCTATCCCACTGCTTTGCATCAATGCTCGCATGAGCTCCACGTCTCGAGGTGCGCACGCATCGATAATAATGAAAACCCCTAGTCTAGCTAACTCCGGATGGTGCCACTCAAAGATCTGTCACATCTGTCAGTATAGTCTTTGTAGCTCGGAATAGCATCCCGTGCATGTGTAGGACCTCTCGTGCCTAGCATCACATCAAACATCGTCATTAGGTTCATACTTATCAAAATCAACATCATTAAAATTTCATCAAAATATTTCTCAAAAGATTCCAAATGTCTCATCTTTCCCATCGGTGCCGACTCATTTCCATCGGCTCTGTTTTACTTTCTGATCGACGCCGATTGATGTATTCCAATCGATGCCGATCATATACTAGTCGGTGTCGATTTTGTCAATCGATGTCGATTGGGAGGCAGAGTGCTAAAAAACCCTCTTGCCTCCTACTACAAAGCAACACAAATTTACAAAGCTAAGGATGGACCACTTACCCCCGGCGCGTCCTCTTCCTCTTCCTTCCGACTTCTCCCAAAAGCTTCCATGTCACTCAAATTCAATTTTTGACTTTTTCTAAATCAATCGTCACAATGTAAATGAATCGTTACCATTCACATTTTCTATATTAATAGTTTTGGAGCGATCGAAGCCGATTATTTTGGTTAGCGTCGATTCTTTGAGTCAACGCTAATTGGCGCCATCGGGAGCCGATCGAGTAGATTTTGATATATTTTCTCATCTCATCACACTAGGACGTGCTTCGTTCTCATCTGCTTATCATGTCTTGTGCATGTGTCACCCGTAATACATTGTCACCATCGCCATCATTGGGTCTTTATTTCGGGTACTTGTACCTTGTCACCTTGCATATCCCCACGCATGTGTCATTCGTAGCATGACTTTGCTTTTCATTCCCTGCTTGGGGCATCTCATCATTATATCTTTTGCATGTGCCACCCATAGCACACTTGTTCTACCTAGTCTGGTAGCATTTCTATTGCAAAGTTCAATATAGTAGCCATATGTCGATTTCTATGGTGGCTCTCCTCTCAAGGTCGCCGCTTCATCCTTCTTATTTAAGCATTGATGTTTGGGTTTTTATCCGATCATTATGCTACGACCTTATTTTCACCTTTTGGCACATATATTCAAGTGTTATCACCCATTCGAGTTTTATCCTGTATATGGGTAACTCGTGTTTTTTGCAACCTAAAGATAGCACGCTCTCAGTAGGTAATAACGTCATCTCATTCAAGGCCGTCTAGTTGTCCCTACCAAAATGTCATTCTTTAGTTGTCACTATTTTACAGGTCACCTTTAACTCACCAATCTGTAGCCACTAACGTCATCTCATACAAAGACCATCTAGTCTGCCCTACCAATGTGAGTTCCTTAGGTCGCTACCTTTTTGTTTTTTACGTGCGTCATCAATGATCAAATCTACTCCAGACATCTAGCTGGGGCATCCTCTCTTCTATTCTTTTTCATCTACCTTTTTCAAACTCGGGATCGGTTGGATTTTTTTGGGCCACCCCATCCCTAGTTTGAGGGGAGCACATCATCAATATTCTTCCTCTTCTTCCAACTCCTTGTTTTTGTCTCGTAGCATTGCTTATCGCAAGTTACTTGACAAAAAGGGGAAATTGTAGACATATAAAATTGGTTACTCAATTTAATGTCCCCCGTGTTCACTTACCTGTTCTATTCTCGGGTAACCCAAAGGTGCAAATTTGTATCACTAATTCTCTCTTAGGTATTAATTAAATATCTAATTAAATGTCTATCCTAAGTTTGTTCCACCCCATTATATTTCACCCATGGATAATTAAACATTAACCATGTAATTCTATCTTCTAAATTTATTCCAACTACTTATTCACCCCATATCACTTCCCAACCTCCCGTGCTATTATTATCCATCCATCCCACCTATTTCTCCTCTCTTGAATCACAGCGGGATTTTTCCCGTATTTGAGTTAAAGGGATAATATTCTTATCCTCACAACTCATCCCTTTTCACCACTTTGGGAGTTTGTTCCCGATCGGTACTGACCATTTCTCGATCGACACTAATTTTTTGGAATGGTGCCAATTTTACCTCGATTGGTGCCGACTATAAATACATGACCTGAACTCAATTCTGGTTAGACGGTAGAGACTTGAGAAATAGTGAAAAACTTGAGCGAATCTTGAAACTATCAATTGAGAGAAGGTGAATTTTGTCCAGATCAATCCCGAGAGGTGCACCGTTATTCTACCCATGTAATATCGATATCGCTTAGGTTCTTCAACCTCTGGGTGACTCCATTTCTCCCTCCAGCCAAGGTGGAACTTTGTTCACATCTCTGCAGCTCCTACGGGTCTCCACAATCTGATCATCATCAATCACCAATCAAGTTGTCTGTGATTTCTTCTCGGTCGACGACGACCCAACATCAATCAATGCTGATTTGTCCAAATTAGTGCCATTCCAAACCATCAACGCTAATCACTGTCTGATCGACGCCAACTAGTCTGTAGAAAGGTACAAAATCTAGGTGACACAATTTCATCTTTGTTTTTACAGTTTCCTACTTTCTTTCAGTTTCTGCTAGCTATTTTTACATTCTATCTGCAACTTAAAATCAGAAAATCTAAACATTTGCTTACATCTTTTATCATGTATGCCTTTATTCTTAATTGAAAATGTGAACTGACATCCACAAGGAAGCTAATCACTTCCCGGACCCGATTTCCAGTAGTTCACCCTTATATCTTCTAACGTCATCTTTTTTTGTCAAGTATTCGTGCATTGCAGGTTTCTTGGATCTACTCGTAGGATTGCTCATGTGTACCCATCTTAATTCCATCGAGCTTTCTCTCCATCCATGTATTTGAATCTTATCCAATTAATCGTATCGATTTTATTTGAGTTTTTCAGGGTTTTGTGTTGAGTTTAGTGCATTAACTTGGACAGTAACAAGCGCGGAAATTCTTGATCTACACAAATAATTAAAGCCTATAAGGGTCTCAAATCGTAGATAAAAATTTGATTATTTTCGGATCACTTCAAGCTGAAAATGGAATCTACATGGGACGCTAAACTCCAACATGGATAAAAATTACACATATTGACTTCATAAGGTGAGTGGACAAGGAAAAAATAGAAAACTTATTCTTCTACATAGTTGATACTGAAGGACAAATATGAATAGAGTCTCTCTATCCATGCTAAGATCTAATTGGTTATACCAAAAGACATAGTTGATTTGTCACTAAGTTTGTATTGTTAGAGTAGGTATTTACCTTAGCTCATGTTCACCTAGGTATTTTATTTACCTTTATTGTATTTATCCTTACCCACTTATGTGTGTGGATATTTCTTTTATGTTATTTAGATATTAGGAAGATATTATCTAGTTGTTAGGTATAGTTCTTTCCTTGATCTATGGTAATCGACTATATCTTTGATGACTAGTTCTTTCCTAAATATATGGTTTTGAATAGTTCTTTGATGACTAGTTCTTTCCTTGATTTATGGTTTGATCTACGGCCTTCACCGGTTCTTAGATTAATATTCATTACCTATATAAGCAAGGCCCATTCTCATTTTATTTCATTGAGTTCCATAATAATATATGATATTGTTGCTCGTTTATTTGCAAAGGTTTTATTAAATTTATTGAGGAAAATTGGTTTCAACTTATTGAACATGGTGTTTAATTAGCATATGAGTTCTTTGTGGCTTGGAACAATCTATTTATCATTCCTTTTATGGTATTAGAGAAAGAGATTGTTGTTGACATCCATCTATAAGTTTCATTGTAAAAATATTTTTTTTTATATTCATATATTTGGGATTTGTTCATATTTTCGTAATGCATTCCTTTTTATGCAAAACAGAGCCTTTAATTGGATTCGAAGGTGTCAAAATCCTAAGAATGACTCGTAACTCAACCAGTTATGGAGGTAGTATTTTCTAAGTTTTTTGCAGAGGTGAAAGCACAAACTAATCCACATTAGAATCAGTGTCAGGCGTGGAAGAAAACCCAGAAAAATAGTTTCTAGGTTTTTTTAGATCCAAAGTGGGTTTTTATTCTATGTTGCATCATTTTTGGTTAGTGTGCAGCGAGAATTTTGGAGGGATGGTTTTTTACTTTTCTCGGCAAGTCAACCAGTTTGTTGTACTTGTTTTGCCATTACAGAAAAATCCAAACACTTGTTATTTTGAACAACAAAGGTCATTTTCAAAACCCATTAAAATCCTTATCCCCTGGTCATATGGTATGGTCATATGAGGACTTAAACTTGTGCTTAACTCTAGCCCCCTTTGATTTTCTTTATGTGGTGAAGGCAAGAGCATTTTATTTTGTTTAAGTGGTAACTAAAATAAATATTATAGCATAAAATCCGAAAAGTTTGTATCTTTTGATCGGTAACTCGAATTTGAGTGCCATTTTTTACAAAAGTACTTGTTTTTTCATTCTTGTTAAATTAGAACTATTTATTTTGAGAAACATGTTATAATTATAAAGTTTCATATTGTAACACACACTTAATTATAAAGTGCCAAAATCTGGGGTCTTGTTGCATTGCTTGGTTCTTACATTTTTTGGGTGAATTTTGAGAATGACGTTTTTATCTAAATATGCATTAGATCATGTTGAGCCATTAACAACACATAATTACCACACATGCAAACCAAGAATGGAAAAAATCATTAAGTAAAAAGATTATGAGCTTTAACTTCTTCGAACAACCAATGTTCACTAGAGAATATGAGAAATTTTAGTACCAAAGTGCAAATTTTATGAGTGTATGGGTTTGATAGGAACTTATATAAGTGATAGTCTTTTGTTTTATTTGGGAAAATATGAATCTCGAGTTCAAAATATGGGAGAAATTGGAGGATTTATTTGGTAAGGTGGATCACACGAGAGCCATGTAACTTGAAATTGAGATCACCTCTCTTAATCCTCGAAGATTTTATTACAATTATAGACTATCTTACTAAGTCCAAGAATTTGTTGACACAATTGAAGGGGAGATGAAGAGATAAGAAAAACGAAGAGTGTGCTTACTTAATTCTATACAAGTTGAGAGGACCATTTCAAATATTTTCTTATACCTTTTCGTAGCATGGATGCCTTATGTGACACATTCCAAATGCCTAACTTAGAAACATTTTGTGAAAAAAATTAATAGGGAAGAATCCAAATTTTCTAACCTTGAGTCCTCCACCTCTCAAAATGCATTAGTTATATATAATCCTAAGGGAAAGGGAAAATCAAAAAAGTAAAACCAAATCAACCCCTTCTCCATCTCAAAGTGCTCCTAAACCCAAGGTAAACAACTCTAAACCCAAGGAGTCTTCTAAATCTAAGAATAATTCTAGCCTTTCTTACTATTTCTATGAGGGTATTGGTCATGCAGAACATAGTCATTTGTATAAGATAATGCAAGCCTTAGAGGATGAAATTAAGAAACATAAAACATCCATCTCTAGTCCACCTCCTTTTAATCAGCATGACCAAACACTTAATTTTGTTTGGAGATCTCGATCCACCACTTGCAAATAGTTAGGTTATAAATTCTAGTGCCTCTCATCATGTGGAACTCTTCTAAGGAGTCTTTTGTATCTCTAGGTTTGAATTCTACTTCCAAAATTGAGGTTGGAGATTCTTCCTTTCTTTTTGTTAAAGGAAAAGGTGGCATATGCCTTGATGATAGTAGTATCTAAGATGCACTATATGTTCTTAAAATCACTACAAATTTAATTTTTATATATCAAAGTTGTCATTCTTGTCAAGGGAAAGCAATGACTTTTACACCACATTGGGTAGAAGTATGAACTTTTTTGGAGCCTCATTCACTTGTTGCTCAAGGTATTGTTGATCATAGTTCTATATTATATCACTGTGAGGGTTTTGATGACATGTCCTCTATAGGGATAGGATTGGTTTATCATGCGATTCGAGAGAGTAAGCTTTGACATGAGAGATTTAGACATCTCAATTACATATATTTGAAGGAGTTGAGAACTCATGGTATGGTTAATGGTCTTCCTAGATTTTCTTGTCTTGAGGAGTTTTCCTTGGCTGTGCATTAGGGAAACAAAACCAAAATCCCTTTCCTAAGGATTTTTCCAAGAGATATTCTTCACCACTTGAGCTTGTGCATAGCGACTTCATGATTTTTCCTACCCCCTCTTTCAATGGAGCTAAGCATGCACTTACCTTTATTGATAATTTCTCGAGGCATACTTGGGTTTATTTTTAAAGTAAAAAGTGGTGTTTTTGACACTTCAAAGTCTTCAAGGATTTGGTTGAGAAACTATCTTCTAGTTACATAAAGAACCTTTCAGACCGATAATGGGGAGTACTTCAACAATGAGTTTTCTAAATTTTCCGCAACTCGTGACATTATTCACTAGCATTCTATTCCTCATAATCCACAACAGAATGGCTTAGCAAAATGGAAGAATCGAACTTTGAAGGAAATGGCTAACTACATGATGCATTCTAGAGATTTACCTCCTATATACTAGGAAGAAGTAGTTAATTGTGCTAACTACATTTAGAATCGTACACCACACAAAGCACTTGAGCATTTGACTCCAAAGGAAGCTTGGTCCAAAACTAAGCCCGATGTCTCATTTTTTCAAGTCTTTGGGAGCCATGTTTGGGCCTTTGTGCTAAAGAAGAAAAGTAAAGCCTTGGATAAGAAGAATAAACCCTTGATCTTTGTAGGGTATTATGAGGACATGAGAGCTTATCAAATTTTAGATCCTGATACTCATGAGGTTTTTTTCCGAACACATGTTCAATTCGATGAGCGCTTCACACCTCATGATTCTTCATCTTCTTCCATGCCTACTTCTTATTTATCTTATCTTGAGGATTATTTCTTTGAGGAGGTTGATGAGGAGGTTATAGATGCCAATGAGGATCCTATTCCCACTAATGTTGTCATTATGCCTAAATGGGCTTGTACTACATTTTTTAAGGCAACACCTTTTTTGGGGTTAAACCATATAATAGTGTTGCATAGATCTATAATCAAATAAATCATACAAGAAATGAATGTGGAAATAACCAGAAGATGAAATAAACAAGAGAAATATAACACTAGATTTAACGTGGTTCACCTAGTTTGGGTTACGTCCACCAAGAAATGGCCAATATTATTATTTAGTGATTTACAGAGGAAATACAATGAAGATCTGTTGTCTTCCAACACCTCACAGGATGTTTAATGTTTTTCCCTCACTCAACTACTCTTTCTTTCTCACCAAGAAAACTAACATGCAAACAATTGCTATTTTCTTCTCTCATACCCTCATACAATGCATACATGCATATATATCTATTTTAGGCAACTAATTATGCTTTTACAATCAATAAATCATCTTTAAAGCAAGAGATTTATTCTAATTCTCGTTTAAAGAATAAAGCATCGTCACACAAGTGACTAATGTCGGTCCCTTCCTGATTGATGTCGATCATACCTTGGTAATGCATGTCATCCCCTAACCGATGCCCTTTCACTGTCAAAACTAGTAACATGTAAAAGCAAGTTTCTTGTGAAGCAATTAAGATCCATACTTAACAATCTCCCACTTGGAGATCAATTGTTGCATTATACTTGTGCATCACCATCCTTAGTTCCTTTTCCTTGGCCCATTTCTTCCTCTTCAAGTCTCAAAATACCAATAGAAGTGGAGTGAAGCTCCAACTTCTCCTTACCAATGGCTTCATTAGCATATCCACAGGGTTCTCATCCATATGGATTTTCTCTAACTTCAGCTGCCCATCCTCCAACACCTTCCATATGAAGTGATACCTCAACTGAATGTGTTTCATTCTTGAATGAAATGTTGAGTTATTTGTCAGATGAATTACACTATGACTATCACTGTATAATCTGTAATTCTCTTACTCCTTACTCAAATCTTTCATGAACCTTCTCATCCATATCGTCTCATTGCTAGCTTTTGTAACTACAACATACTATTCCTCTATAGTAGACAAAGCCACAACCTTCTGCAATCTTGAAATCCAACTAATTTTTGTTCCACCTACTTGTGAAAACATATCCAGTGGTGCTCCTCCTTCCATTCAAATCTCCAAAGCAATAATTGAATCAACATAGCCGCGTAAACAAGTATTTAAACCTCCATATCATAACTCCATGTCGGATGTACCTCTATGGTACTTGAGAATCCATTGATTTCTTTCCAATGTTCTTTACCTGGATTAGCCATAAACCTGCTCACAACTCCCATTGCATGTGTAATGTCTAGTCTAGTACAAACCATGACATACATAAGACTTCCTACTGCTGAAGCATAGGGAACACGTGTCATGTACTCAACCTCCTCGTGTGATGAAGGACATTGATATTTTCTCAATTTGAAGTGTCCAGCCATAGGTGTACTAATAGGTTTTGAATTTTGCATGTTAAACCTTTCCAACACCTTATTGATATAAGCTTCCTGAGACAAATAAAACTTCTTGTTTTTCCTGTCTCGGTGAATTTGCATGCCAAGGATTTTCTTTGCATCTCCCAAATCCTTCATTGCAAATGTGTGAGCTAACCTTTCTTTGAGCTTACCAATGTCCTACATACTAGATCCTGACAATCATCATATCATCCACATACAATAACAAAATAACATAGCTCTCATTTTCAAGCTTCTTAAAATAAACACAATGGTCATATTCACATCTCATATAACCATGCTTATGCATAAAATTTTCAAATCTCAAATACCATTTCCTTGGAGCTTGCTTGAGCCCATATAGGCTCTTTTTCAATCTGCACACAAGTTTCTCCTTACCCTTGACTTCATAACCAAGCGGTTGTTGCATATAAATCTCTTCCTCCAAATCACCATGAAGAAAAGTCGTCTTAACATCAAGTTGTTCTAAATGCAAATATTTTGTTGTAACCAAACTTAGAATAGTATGAATAGAATTCATCTTAACTACAAGAGAAAAAATCTCATCAAATTCAATACTTTTTTTTAAATACCTTTACCACAAGCCTTTCCTTGTACCTTTTCAGTCCACCCTCTTCTTCCTTGATTCTGTAAACCCATTTGTTCTATAGAGTTTTCTTACTTGTTGGCAACTTGACCAAATCCCATGTCTAATTTTGTTCCAAGGATTCCATCTCCTCATCCATGTCATGCTCCCACTACTCATGGGTATCTACCTGCATTACTTCTTCAAAGATTTCTGGTTCACCACTATCAGTCAATAATAAATAAGAAAAGGAAGGTAAAAATATCTCTAGAGGTCTACTTATCCTTTGTGACCTTCCCACTGATATTTGTGGTGTCTGGGGATCATTCTGTGCCTATTGCACATTCATGTCAATCTCTGTCGACCGACGTCGATCACTTATAAACGACCATGGTTCCTCTGTCTATCGACCGACTTTGGTTACCTTACCGACATTGGTTCTAGGAGTACCGACGCTGTTTCTTATAGTTGTATTTTCTAACTTGATCATGTCTATTGATTGATGTCATTATCCTGACTGACATCGGTTTTTTTAGAATGACGTTGGTGTCTGTGGATGTTTGTTTTAGGTCTAAAAATTGATTTTCCTTCAAAATATCCTCAACCTTGTTCATGTTTAGGCACCAAAACCTGATCCATGTACATTTTTTTCATTCCAATCAATGTCACGACTCCTAACAATCTTAGAATATTCTAAATCCCAAAATCGATATCTAAAATCACCAGAGCCATAACCAATGAAAGTACATCTCTTAGATTTAGCATCCAACTTCCTCCTATTTTCTCTATCAACATGCACAAAAGCTTATGAGCTAAAAACTATGAGAAAATAAAAATCTACCTCTTTTCTAGACCAAGCTTCTTCTGGTATTCCACCATCCAGTGCTGTTGAAGGTCCACGGTTGATCAAGTACACTATTGTATCCACTGCTTCTACCCAAGAACTTCAAAGGCAAACCGACATGTATCCTCATGCTTCTAACACGTTCCATGATTGTTCTGTTCATTCTTTATGTAACTCCATTTTCTTGTGGAGTTCTAGGAACCGTTCTTTCTCTTCGTATTCCATTCTCTGAAAAATAATCATTGAAAGTCTTGTTGCAATACTCACCACCATTGTTAGATCTAAGGCACTTCAATTTTAAGTTTGTTTCATTTTCTACAAGGGCTTTCCACCTTTTAAAAGTCTCAAAAACATCAGATTTATGCTTAATACAATAAATCCATACCTTCCTTGTGGCATCATCAATGAAAGTCACATAATATTGGGATCCTCCAATAGAAGCTACCTGAGATAGTCCCCACACATCTGAGTGTACAAGCTCCAATTTCTGCTCCTTCTTTGTTGACCCAACCTTGAGAAATATCACTCTCTTCTTCTTTCCAAATATGTAATGCTCACAAAATTCAAGATCTAACTATTTAAAATCTGATAACTTACCCTTAGCCTTTAAGATTTACATTCCTTTTTCACTCATATGGCCTGACCGATTATGCCACATGGTTGCATCTGAATATGTAGTAGATAGCATAAAAAAGGAATCAATAACACATGTATATAGATATAAATTTCCTACCTTCTTACCTCTTGTCATAACAAGAGATCCCTTAGTAACCTTCTAAGCATCAGCTGTGAATGTAACCACGTATCTAAATTCACCAAGTTGCCCTACAGATATTAGATTTCTCTTAAGGTTTGGCACATGCCTCACATCTTTCAATACCTATGGATTTCTATTCTGCAACTTTAGATAAACATCACCTTTACCAGTAATATTGCATGGCTCATCATCTCCTAATTAAACTTGTCCAAAATCACATTGAACATAATTTCTGAAATAACCCTTATTAGGGGTAGCATGGAAAGAAGCTCTGAATCTAAAACCTAAGTTTCTATTTTATTATCCAAGGAGAGAATAAGGGCACCTTGCTTTACCTAACTTGCAATGGTTTCCCCTTTACCTTTGTCGATATATTCTCTTTTTTTCCTTGGACCAAAACTCCTTTACATGTCCTCTCTTTCCACAATTCCAACAAAGTAAATCTTTGTACTTGGATCTAGATCTGTCATGTCTTGACTTTGATCTCCCATTATTTTTTCTCTTAGATGATCTCTCCTTAGATCTTCCCTTTATTTCTATAGTTAAAGCGTTTGTAGATGATGCTTCTCCTTATATTTTCCTACTTATTTCCTCATTAAGGATTACACTAACCACGTATTCAAATTTCAACCTTTAGAAGAAGTCGTTGTATTACTAACAGTCATTACCAAGTTATCAAAACTATCTGCAAAAGCATAAGAATAAAAGTTATTTCACTTCATCATCAAACGAATTTCTACCAATTTTAATTGATTTACAATAGACCGAAATCATTCAAATGATTAGATACAGATCCACCTTCTTGCATCTTAGAATTAAACAATTTTTTCATCAAATAAACCTTATTCGAAGCACTAGGAGTTTCATACAAATTTGCTAAAGATTTCATCAACTCTACCATGGTTTTTGCATCTATAAAATTCAAAGCCACCGATGTTGCCAAGCTCAATCTTATAGATCCTAGAGCCTTTATGTCAAGAACCTTATATTCTTCTTCAATCATCGTGTTTGGATGTCTATGCTCATCCAATGGTAAGTATAGATATTTTTGATACAAATAATCCTCCACCTGCATCTTCCATATTTGATAATTACGATTGTCAAATTTCTCTACTCGGTATTTACTATCTTCTACCATTGCTCTGCTCCCACTTAATCAAAAAACCCTCTGTGAGTAAATCCTGTCAACACACAAAACCTCCAAACAAATCTCTGATACCAGTTGTTGGGGTTAAACCATATAACAATGTTGCCCAAATCTATAATCAGATAAAGCATACAAGTAATGAATGAGAAAATAACTAGAAGATGAAATAAACAAGAGAAACATAACACTTGATTTAATGTGGTTCACCCAAAGGTGGGCTACGTCCACCAAGAAATGACTAGTATTATTATTCAGTGTTTTACAGAGGAAATACAATGAAGATCTGTTCTCTTGTAACACCTCACAGGATGTTCAATGCTTTTCCCTCACTCAGCTACTTTTTCTTTCTCACCAAGAAAACTAACATGTAAATAATTGTTATTTTATTCTCACATACCCTCATACAATGCATACATGCATATATATCTATTTTGGGCAACTAAATATGCTTTTACAATCAATACATCATCTTTAAATCAAGATATTTATTCTAATTCTTGTTTAAAGAACAAAGCACCGTCGCACAGGTGACCGATGTCGGTCCCTGCTTGACCGATGTCGGTCATACCCTAACTGATGTTGGTTATACCCTGACCAATGTCGATCATCCCCTGATTGATGTTGGTCACTTTCAAAACCAGTAATATGTAAAATCAAGTTTCTTGTGAAGAAATTAAGCTCCATACTCAACGCCTTTCATACAGTATCTTCCACCCACTAGGCATCATCACACACATTCTATAGGTTTTAGACTTTTGTGTCAAGTAGTTTATGAGGATCCATAGTCTTTTTCATAGGCTCATGGGATACAAGAGTGGGATGATGCGATGGTGGATGAGTATTATTCTTTGATGAAGAATCATACTTGGGATTTGATATCTCTTCTTGAAGGAAAAAAGATAGTTAGGTGTAAATGGGTATACCGAACCAAATACGCAGCAGATGGGTCTATTGACAAGTATAAGGCTCATCTTGTTGTAAAGGTATTTTCACAAGTTGAAGGTATTGATTACTCATAAATTTTCACTCATCACTAAGATGGATTTTGTATGCCTTGTACTTGTTATTGTTTCATCGGAGGGGTGGCCTGTATACTAGATAGACGTAAGAGTGCCTTATTACATGGAGATTTACAAGACGAAATATACGTGGAGAAACCTGCTGGATTTGTTCAGGATTCTTCTCTTTCTTGTAAACTCCGAAGGTATTTTACAGTCTTAAACAAGCCCCTTAGGCTTGGTATGAGAAGATGGATTATTTTCTTCTATCTACTAGTTTTGTTCGTTGTGACTCGATCATACAAAGTATATATCTAGCATGTTAGAGAGGGTATTTTGATACTTGTCTTGTATGTTGATGATATATTACTTACTGGAATCTCTTCTTCCCACATTCAGAGTATTCATACGGATCTTTCTACATATTTTTACATGACAGATCTTGGGTTATTGTATTATTTCCTTGGATTATAGATTTCTTAGACTGATTTAGGGATTCATTTGAGTCAACAAAAGTACACCCATGATCTTCTTCAGCACTTTTGATATGGTTGATTACAAGCCAAGTCCATCTCCTTTTCAATGGGGTTACTCTTACTTTCACATGTACCACTCCACTTTGTGATCCTACATTGTATAGGAAATTTGTTAGAAGTCTCATGTACTTGAATTATACTTGCCCTAATATTTTATTTATAGTAAGGCTTGTATCTCGGTTTACAAATTCTCCTCATCATAGATCACCGACATGCTTTGCTAAAAGTATTTTGTGCTATTTACATGGTACTTCCCACTTTGGCCTATACTACACTAGGGGTTCTACTCAGTTGGTTGGATATACATATTCAAATTGAGAAGGGTCTATTGATGGTAGGTGTTCCAATTCTAGCTATCTTTTTCTCTTAGTTCTTCTCTAATTACTTGGGTGTTGAGAAAGTAATGGTTTATTGCACTTTCATCTTCAAAGGTAGGGCACGGGCGTAATTACAATGAGTCAATGATTCTTTGGCTTTGATAGTTATTGACAAAGTTTAGATCCCCACATGATTTATCGATACACTTTGGTGTGACAACCAACGTGTAATTCACATTTCTTACAACCCTATTAAGCACCCGAGAAACCAAGCATATTGAAATACACATACACTTCATTCATCAACACATTTAGGATGGATTCCCTTCCTTGGAGTACATTCGACTTAGCAGTGAGGTTGTAGACATTTTTACGAAGCCTTTTGCATCTCCTTGCTACCTTGAATTGTTCTTGGAAATTTTCGGCATGCTTCAAGTTTCGAAATTTTTTCTTGGGAGTGTTCGTGAGAACATCTCCCTTCTTCTTAGTATTTCTCTTTCCTTCTAGCAGGATTCTTTCCTACTTTTGGTTTGATAATTCTTCATGGATATATTGTACTTGAGTACCTGATCAGACCCAATTGTTGGGACTCATACTGTGGATATACCACTTTTATTTTGGGCCCCTAGCTTCACTTGAGGGGGTGTTAGAGTAGGTATTTACCTTAGCTCATGTTCACCTAGGTACTTTATTTACCTTTATTGTATTTATCCTCACCCACTTATGTGTGTGGATATTTCTTTTATCTTATTTAGATATTAGGAAGATATTATCTAGTTGTTAGGTATAGTTCTTTCCTTGATCTATGGTATTGACTAGATCTTTGATGACTAGTTCTTTCCTAAATCTATGGTCTTGACTAGTTCTTTGATGACTAGTTCTTTCCTTGATTTATGGCTTGATCTACAACCTTGACTAGTTCTTAGATTGATATTCATTTCTTATATTAGTAAGGCCCTTTCTCATTTTATTTCATTGAGTTCCATAATAATACATGATATTGTTTCTCATTTGTTTGCAAAGGTTTTATTAAAGTTATTCAAATGAATTGCTTTCATCTTATTGAGTGTGGTGTTTGATTAGCATCTGAGTTCTTTTTGGCTTGGAACGATCAATTTATCATTCTTTTTATGTTCTAGCATATAGCACAAGATCATACATGGATTATCAAGCCAAATGATTTCTCTTTGTGACGCTTATGTTCTCTTTCATATATAAGACACATGATTTTGAAAATAAACTATCAAAATTCAAGCCAAAACTAGTGTTTGAAAACAAAGTACATTTCTAGACCGATGAAGGACCCAAAAAGTTATAGATCCTCATTCTAAAGGTGCCCAAGAGTGTACGAATAAGGCAGGAGTGGATTATACATATTTTCTAAATCGTATGATCCTACACTAGAGTATTTTCAGTCCATAGTACTAGCAGTGAAGCTTCTCCAAGCTCTGCACTTCTAGTTTATCTAGTCTATGTACCCAAATCTCTTTTGTATAGTCATGTATGGATAAGTTTCTCTTCCTTTTATATGTTTGAGCTTGTATACATTCATTACAAGAACCAATACATTATTCTTGTGTTGTATAATTAATGTCGAATTTAATTTATCATAAGAGCTCCTAGTTTCCTAACCTTATATTCCTTTTTATTTTTGTGTATACCATAACAAATTTAATAAAATTTAAAAAGGGGTTTGGATTTTTGTGAACTCGATGTATGAATCAAATATTTGTTATTTAAACCCATATTTTCCTAGGGTTTATTATTGGATGATATTTTTCATTCATTTTTGGTGTTGTACTTATCCTTCTATATTTCATCATGATTAAACCTCATCTCTTCTACAATATTTTCCTTAAGCCTTGGGGTTCTCAATATTCCACTACAATGAGATATTATTCCCCTTATGTCAATATACAACATGACACTATGGTCTCCCTCCTATTTCCTCTTATTCTACTATTGATATCTTTGTTAATTCTATTTTAACTATTATCCCTTACCATGTTCAAGGTTAAGTATCTAATCCTAACTTTGAAAATAATTTACTTCTCTTCTTGAGGATGATGCATAACATATGGAACATTTCTTACAAGAGAATCACACTCATATCGACATCCTTCTACATGTTTACTAGGAAAAAACTTAAACATACTTCTTAATCTAATCAAAAGGCATTTAATATTCCTCCTTCCACTATGGCTACATCTACGTGGGCACTAAGTGCATCGGTACATAATGTTTATATGCCTATTCTTAAATCAATTATTGTTTCTCACTACAATCGCAATGCGTATCACATCTCTTCTTCTAACAAACAGGTCCTTAAAACCCCGGTTCATAATTTATAAGACCAAATCTTAGTATTACTTCAAAGTACATCAGCTACTTCTCACACTATGGAGTCTAATCAATTGCTTCATAATCCACTTACTCTAGAAGTGGTTTCTTATTTCTTGCATATTGGTTTTACTGCCCTAAAATTCCAATTTATGATGGTGAAAGTGATCCCGCATAAAACCTTTGATCATTCCATGTGGCTTGTTTTGATTGTACCTCTCATGACATCTTACTCACTGATATTTTTAATAGGAGTCGTAAGGACTTTTCCTTGTGATGGTTATATGATCTACCAACACATTATGTGTTATCTTTCAATGCTTTGGAAAATCATTTTCTTGCAAGATTATATATCAAAATTTTTTATATGCTTAGATGTCTAAGGTTTTCCAAGGATCCGATGAATGCATCGTTGATTATGTTTTATAATATAATAATATGCTTACTAAAATCAATAATACATTACATAATAACGAAATTCAAGATTTATTTACATAAATATTTCTTACTTATTTTCAATACTTTTTTAGTGTAATGAGGAAGTAGAAAGGAGCTATGATGAAACAATGTCACTTGTATAGTGTGGAGGGATGCCCCCAAGAGATGAATGTAAAGAATCAAGTTGGTTCCTATTAGCATATAACATTTTGTGTGTCTTAGATCAAGCTCATTATACCTCGTGAACACATGTGTGTAAAGAGTAGAAAGATATGTTATCTATTAAACTATAGTGACAAATAATATATGTAATGTAAAGTTCTAACAATTCAAGCTATGTGTATAGATCATAGTTTTGTAATTTTACAAATTATTGATTTTTTTATATTTTTAAACTTCAGCTATGTATAGGGAGATGGATAGCACAAGAGGTAACCAATGAGAGCCTCGTGAAGAGAAAATAATATCTAGTTGGTCCTCAATTGTGCCAAAGAAATATGTTCATGTGTCGGTGGTAGAGAGATGAAATGTGTGTAATAGAAGTCTTGAAGGAGAAACACATGGAGTAGATCCATGAGAAGTAGTTCGGGATGGGATAGACCTACAAGGGGAACTAGAAAAGCAAGATCCACTAGAGACAATGCGTACACTAACGATGAGAAGACCTATGAGGGTGAGAGCTGCTAGAGATAATGTGTACACTAGAAGACCTAGGATGAATCTTAGGAAGGAAACATCCACTAGAGAGAGCTTGTGAAGTGAAGGCCTATCTAGAGACCTAGGAGGGAAATATCCACTATATATAGCATGTGAAGTGGAAAGCCTATATGGAGGAATCTTAATAGTAGAAATAGGAACTATAGAAGTATGGAGAGCCAACAAATGAAGAGGAGCCTCAAAGTACAACAACTTGATGAATAAACATGACATATTGATGTATGAGAGATGGGACATCCCGTAACTAAGGGAGACCTAAGTGAATGTCACATGATCTAAGAGTGAAGGCTACTAGAAATGGGATGTGTAGTTACTGAGCCGGTATTGATAGGTAGAATAATATGTCCATAGGAATAATTAGAATCACATGTGATGCACTTTTTGTATAACTAAGAGAACAAAGTATCTTAAGAGTACATAGATTATGCTTATTACATGGATTAACTAAAACACTATGTATGGTGATTTGATTAATAGGCATTATCAACTAAACCATAGTGACAAACAACATATGTAATATAGAGTGATAACAATTCAATCTATGTGCATAAGTCCTAGTTTTGTATTTTTACAAATATTTGAATGTTTTTCTACTTTTAACCTTAAGTTATGTACAGGGATAGGGGTAACACAAGATCTACCCAAAGATAGCCTCGTCGGGAGGAAAAACATATCCAAGATAAATAGGAGGCTCAGTCCTCAATTGTGCAAAATAATTATGCTCAAGTGTAAGTGGTGTAGAAGTTGTAATATGTGTTATAGAAGACTTGAAAGGAGCTTCAAGTGGACTACATCCATGAGAAGCAAGTGATTGAAAAGATAGACCTATAAGGAGGAATATAAAAGTGAGATCCACTAGAGATAATATGCACACTAGAAGACTAATGAGGGGGACTAGAAGGTCTAGATCCACTAGAGACAATGTGTGCACTAGAAGACATATGTGGAGGCTGATGAGGGAAATAACTGCTAGTGGTAACATGTGCAATAGAAGGCCTATCTAGAGGTTTCAAAATACATCAAATGAACTTGACACATTGGTGTAAAATAGATATAATATTCCTAATGTCATTTGAGTTAAGAGTAAAGGCTATTGAAAATGAGACCTATGTAATAATTATTGTATCAATCAATGCATTTGATTGGTGATCATAAGAAGGTGGAAGTCATGCCACGAATTAATAATATGCACTTTCAAAGGATATTTTTAGTGTTGTGATTAGGAAGTAGGTTATCCCTTACAATTTGTAGGCTTGGATTTGATGTTTTGTGTCTTCAAAACCATAACTCCTCTACAAACCCTAGTTGTTCTTTACTATGAACACGAGAAACTAGGATTGCGTATAAAATGCACGATTCTTGTTTTTAAAACCCCAAACTTGATCCCCTTTACTATGTTAGACTCCTTTCAAGGTATGTTCTACTAGAAAGGTATAACAATGATCAAAATATGATCAATTAAGTAAAACTCTCCTGCATACACGTGTAAAAACAAGGGATGAAACCCTCCTGATCTCGTACATGAAGCATCTTATCTTTGTTTGAAAGTGAGGTCTATATTTTTTCTTAGGAAATTCATCAACACCAATTCTCTTGTTATAACACACATCTTCCCATGCCATCTAATGACAACTAGCCTAGGTTTGTTTGAGTTATAATGACACAATCACAATCTCTCAAAGGTTCCATACATGTAATGAAATATATCAAGTCCAACCCCTATAAAAATTATAATGTCACTTCATCCAACATATAGCATGTGTTCATCCTTAAAATATCCTTAACAAAGATCACAAAACCAATATCCTATCAAAATCCTAATAAATACAATTTTCATACCTTAAGGAAATCAAACCAGATTCATCTTTCATGCTATGATAAATGCATCTTCCACCTCATAAGATTAGAATTTCTTAACACAACAACTACTCCTCCATATCACAAAATTCCATCAAGAATTGATATTAACACACCAAGGTTGTCTCGATTTAACCAAGCAAATATAACAGACAATTACTTTTTCTTTAGCTTTTGTATTAATAATCATACACATTATTCATGAAGTCAAAGCTTAAGTATCTTCCACAAGAACTTCAAGGTAGAGATCTCAATCAAATAAGTTTCCCATAGGTTAATGTAAGACTTGATAAATCAAGGGCATACACACAAATCATCCTTTTACAAAGAAACATAGCTTATATTTCTATATACTATATTTTATTACAAAACTTAAGCCTTTCTTTTTCATTTCTCATTCCTCGATCCTCTTCCTTGAGGAATATCTCTTTTCCTCCTCTAAGAGGTTAACGAAACTCGTTCCTTCGAATCATCCTTCCTTTATCTCATCTCTTTCATATCGTAACCCTAACTAACTTGACTCATAATCTTCAAACATGGCCATAATAGGCATACCATATAATTCTAGTCACTTTTCAACTCTTACCTTTTATTGGTGTCCATTTTGATCCTCTATTATTTTCCCATCTTTCCCCTTTGTTCTACATGCTCAAAAACATTTTCTTCAAGTTTGGTGGTCTGCAAGTTTCCCCATCCAGATTGAATGCTTTAAATGGCTCATAAACTTATTATTTTGCCCCAACTTGAAAGAAAAATACATGCAAGCTCTGTTTTATGCCCTAAATTTCCAAATCCACGGGCCTCTGTCATTTTTTCCATTTTTCTCGCCTGTGGAGCTCAAATTTGCTCGTTTTGTACTTATGTGCCCTAAAAATCCTTCCCCATGGTCGAAAATTTCTTAAAACCACTTCCCATATGTTTTTTGACCAAAAAATCCTTTACCCACAATGAAAAATTTGAATTCGGGCATCCTTAGCAAATTCTGTGTTTTTTACGGTCGTACGGGTGTCATTTGACCATCAAAATTAAGCTCAAATGACATCTCCTACGTGGTACTTCTGGTTGGACAAGGATTGGCGGGGTTTCTTTGAAAAACTTGGCATTTTTTGGCTTTGGGAAAAAATTCAACATTACCCCCGCAACTCTGCAGAAGGACACATGTCGTGTTCTTATGCCAAGTGGGATGGAAGGCGAGCGAGGAACTTAGCAAATTTTTCCTTTTTGGTGAAAAGGGAGAAAAGTAGAAGAAAGGCCCACGGGTCCGTAATGGAGCAAGGGGTGGACATGTGGTGGGCATAGGAGGAAGTGCGGGCCACGGAAGAAAAGGGGAAATTTTTCCCTTTTGGTCAAAAAGACTTAGAGCAAAGAATTAAGCCGCGGTCCGAATGAAGCCACGGGGAGACATGTGGTGAAGGTAGAGCGGGTCGGCCAAGCCAGAGGGCAAAAGGGAATTTTTTTCCCTTTTGTAAAAATACTTAGAATGGAAGATTTGAGGCGTGGCTCCATGACAAATCAAAACAGGACACGTGGCGAGGACAGATCGGAGGCACGGACCCGTGGGGAGAAATGAGAAAAATTTCCCTTGGCGAAAAAAGGTGCTAAAACATGGAATAAGCCCGTGGATTTTTAGTGATAGAGAGGCTGACACATGTCAAGGATAGAGGCGGAGGTGCGGGCCCATGGGGAAAAAAATTGATTTTTTTCCAAATTCCAAAAAAGGGTCAAAATGCGCAACAGAATTGAGCCGCGATCCCAATGGGACCCACCATATGCCACGTGTCATCACCAAATTTCAAAGGCGGAGGGGCGAGAAAAAACTATTTTTTTCCATTTTTCCAAAAATATTAAAAATTCAAAAAGTGAGCCCGAATTCATTCCCAATCATATTTTGACATGTGGAGGGCCCAGATTGAAGGAGAAAGAGAAAATCAAGGGTAACTGTACATTTTCATTTTTGGCCGCCATTTTTGCTCTAGGAAGTGTGGAAATGTGAATTTTGCATCATTTTTCATCGAATTTTTGGTGAATTTGTGTCCTTTGTGCTTGCAAAGATCAATGCAAGTGGTTTTAGGGATTAATTTGCAGATTTGAGGTGTTTTTGAAATAAATTTTTACTCAGGCCCGTGCAAAACATGAAATATCAAATTATAAAGTTGCAGAATCAAATTTTGAATGATAAGGATGAAATGATGAAATGAAAGGGGTCTGCATGCTTGGAGAATGAAAAATGTGCCTCCACAATGGATAATGATGAAGGATTTGTAATGATTCGCCATTTTAGAAACACCTGGCAACTTTTGTTGCAAATTTGTTAAATGTCCCTATCTGTGAATCATGTTGGAATTTTGTAACAAACTTGATGTTGGGCATATTCTTTTCTTGGGAAAGAAGGATCAAATGTAATTAAAAGTTATATAATGCATGTTTTGAGACATGCAAAAGGTCGGAGAAACTTAGAATTTCATGGGAAAAATGGGAAGAATCCCATTCTCTAGAGAAACCACCTGAGAACCATTTCTAATTCCTTTTTGCATCATATTTGTATCATGTTGAGTTGGTTTCAGTTGTAAATCCATCAACAAGCTCTGAGATTGTTCTTATGACATTCCCCTGTTGATAAATTTGGTCATTCTGGATTATTTTGTGTTGTCTCTTGGCAAAATTTGCATGTACTTATGTTTCAGAATGTTTTCAATTTGTGTTTCTTACTCCTATTGCAGTCTTGTGTTTAAAATCTCTCTTGATCATACATGGTCTCATTTCTTGTTGATAGTTTAGTGGCATCTATAGTCTCACATTCAGAAGATCTTTCATCTGATAAAGAGATAAACAGATTTAAAATCACTTTACCTTCCTTGAATTCTGAGATTGTTTGTAAACCTTTGGGTGCACCTTAGGTCATGATAAAATAGAGATTTCTGGATACTTTATTGGTTCATCTACTTCAAGATTTTGTGGTAGATTGTCAAAGATTGTGTGGAAGAGTGCAGATCTGGACCTCCATTTGGTGCACATATCCTGGTTGAAGGAGTACCTTAACCCCTTTAAAGCATTATGTTGTTTAGGTGTTACAAATTTCTTGCAAAGGTCCTCAAAGAATCTGGCAAATTCTTGTTAGTCTTGTCTAAAATCTCCCACCAAAATTTTCATTCAGAATAACTAATCCTACCCCATACTACCCCTGCATTGCATTGTGTGTCAACAAAAGAACACAATCCATTTACAAAAATGCACAAATCAAATCAGGATCATACCATGTCTCTAACAACCTCAGCCTTGTCTTGAAAGCATTTCCATCATTTAGTAGTGACAAATGTTGAGTTTGAATAATGTAAAATTGATCATGTTTTCCCAAGGCCATCTCCATACAATATGCACGTATAAGGATATCTCCACCTCCTTCACAAAACAGAGACTCGCAATATAGGCTCTCTTACCTTGGTTGAAAGGAACAACCTAAAAGAGTGAGGATTAGATCAAAATCCTTTCAAGGTGCTACCCACTTCTTCAAGGCTTGAGTGCTAACAAGTTAGATAAATTTCTTCCTTGGCTACAAAATGACATATAAATCATTTATCTGCCTTTGAGTGTCTTGCAAAATCCATGATGCTACTCAAGTTGTGAAGGAGATTAAATCTGGGTACCAACACCTTCACCTAGGACCTATGACACATACTTAAACCATCAAGATGCTCTTTCATTCACCTTAAGACTCATGTTATAAACTCTCACTCACCCTTAATAAGCCCATTGGAATCAATTGCATGTGTTATAATTTTGAATTACATTTGGAGGGAATTATCAACTTTGAAATTCATACCACTTGACTATCTAACTCTCTCTCTCTCTCTTAGGACCTCATCACACTCCAACACACTCGTTACAACCATGAAAAATGAGGAATTAATAGTCTTGATACTCTTCCCATGATGCTCTGAATCATGAACAAACAAATCATATAGCACCCATGTGTATAGAAAAACACAACATAGAGCATGCAAGTGTATAAAATAAATACCGCATAAAGCACACATATATAAAGAAAAGATAACATACAACATACAAGTTCATTGAGTAACTATAGCATGTGATAAATAAACCCAAACAAGTGTTTAAAGTAGTTAAAGCAAAAATATCACATAGTAATCACATAAGTGCACATAATAGAAAATGAATTCAATGTTGCAAATCAATTAGATCACGTAATCACATGAGTGCACATAGTAGTCAAATAAGTTAATGTCAACCAATAATTAAAGTATGCAATCACACAAGTATACACAAATATCAAAATAATCATTGTCATAATGTAATCAATAATGCAAGCAATTGGTGCAATGTAGCCAAAATAGGATCCTATAGCCAATGGTAGTGAACTAATGTGAATGGTAAATGATAAATGCAAGTAAACATAAATCTTGGTCAAGTTAATGTCTATAACTAAGCATTGTGATCATCGGATAAAACATGATATAGTATGTGTCATAACTACTAAAGTAATATGGTGCTCATAATGGACTACTATAAAAGTATATGATTATGATGAACTCAATTTTTAGATTCCTCCTATGTAGGTATTCCCCTAATGTGGTAGGAATCCATAAGGATAGGAGGATATAAGAATTTTAATGTGCTAAAGATGTGAAAAAGTACATTCAATATGTAAAATTCCCCTCAACATAGACATTCCTCTAGGGTGTAAGGTTATAAAAGTTGTAAGGTGCATAATGTCCATGGGTGTTAAGTATTTAACATGTTTTATGAAGCACACAAGTGCTAAATTTGAATGATCATAATCCTTTAATATATGGAATAACTAAACATGTCACATGTAGGTCCCAATATTTGTTAGGAATATTAATGTTCACATGAATATTGTGGGTGATTTACCATTTGGTAAATTAGTACTTACTAGTTTGTTAGTAAGATATTTGTTAGTAGAATATATTGTTATAATAACAATATATTTTGTGGTTATACCCATATCACTATTAACGGGTTTATTGTTTGTAATACATCCTATTTTATAGGATGTTTTGTTACCTACCTTCTTAGCTATTTAATAGCCCTATGTAATGTATGAAATATACAATGATTATTATTATATTCATGTGCAAATCTCTTTGATAATTTATATTTGGTATCAGAGCGAGGTTGTTATGTGTTAGTAATGGAGGAATAAAAAAATTAGAAGGGCAACCTAAGTATATTTGTTTATTACTACCCTGAGCCATGCGATCCTGTGAGAGTCATATTTTAGAGCAGCGATCAGTATTATTCTTATTTAGTTTGTTGTTGAATATTTGTGGATTAATGTGATCAATTTTGTCAGAAGCGAACCTTCTCTGAGTGAAATAATATATAATTTTGTAGTGTTTTCTGACACTTTTCAAGAGTATAAAGATCTATGCATTTTAATGGTTTGTGAAAGAATTTTTTTTAAGTTTTCTACCAGCATTTTGATCTATTCGAATGTGGAAATCTGGTTTGCGATTGATTTATTGATCATATCAACTTTAGAATAGAATTGTAGAAATATTCGTGTCATTCAATGACACAGTTGTTCTTATACGCCAAGCATTACTTTTCAATCAATTGGATATGTATGTTGTGTGATACGTGTACAGTCTTCTTTGGCTTGTGGATTTTAGCATCCCAAGTGGAACAATTGTGGAGAATCGAATTTGATTTTCCCATACTTTCGTGGTCGATAGACCTGGATCTCATATCTACATGCACCACTGACTCTTCTTTTGTATGCAGTGACCAGTCCATCTCCATTCCTGTGCATTTATCCATCTCCACGTATATTTTTCCATGCGTACAAGATTCAGTGGTGTTCATCTGATTCTGGTATGTGTTTACCTTGGCATCTGAATCAGGATATTTTTTGACCATGTAATCTACTCGTAAGTTTTATACCTCCACGTAGTACATGTTTTCTTGACAAGTCATTATAAATAGAGTCACTTCAATATAAAAGTGTCCTTGTTAAAATTCACGTATATATTGAGTCCATTATTCAAATGTAATTGTTAAGACATTCAATTGTCTCATTGTTATAGTGTATTGTAAGTCATCTTGAGTCTTTATAATAGGAGTTTGTCATTTGTGATTATTTGTTTATGTCAGTCTCAAATTAATATTTAATGTTATTTTTTACATTAAATGTTCCATTAGTCATAGTTATTTTGTTTAGTGTTAAATTATGTTACATGTTATTATAGTCATCAAAGACATATAAAGTCAAGAGTAAGTGTGTACACGTCATAGGTCTATGTCAAATTTGTGAGTCATCATCATTTGTCATGTCAAATTATATGAGTCATCGTCAAAGTTCGAAAAATCTCTAAAAGTGACTTATGTTTTTAGTTTTGTCATTGTCCAAATACATCATTTATTGAGTCAGAGTCAAAAATTGTAAAAGTCTTAAAAGAAAAAAATTTCCTCACAAACGCATTTTCGGTGTTACCCAATGTCCGAAAAAATAAAGTGTTTCACATTGTGGGAGGGAAGATATAATAAACAATGTGGAAACAATTGAGCTTCATATCTAAATCAGTTGAGTTAGCATCATGCCATTGGAGGATGGAGGCACCTGGAGGCTGGAGGAAAATCAATGACCTCTTTTCAATCGCCAACGACGAGGCCGCTTCACTGATTTGGTGACACGTGTGTGTTTTTGCTTTGGATTGGTGTGCCTTATTTAAGCATGCAAGCATGTTTGATTTCAACATTTTAGTTTGGTGTGGTTTTCAGTGTGAATTGAAAAATAAGAACAAAAGTTCATTCTTGTTCACTGGTATGTGATTATTCCTACATAAATTCCCCAATACAAAAACATAGTGAAGAATGAGATAGTAGAGTGAAATGTAGCATCATGGGTCTTGATGAGGTAGAATAGTTAGATGTGTTCTTGTTCATACCTAGGTTTGTGGTTAGCCTCCTAAAAACCATTGAAGGCTACTCAGATGTGTTCTTGCTTGAGTTCCCACACTGCTAGGTCAAATGTGTTCCCTAGAGTGAATAGTTGATAAGTAGATGATTCTTGAGCGTGTTCCCATCCTCGTCGGTCAGATGTGTTCTTGAGAGTGCATGGTTGATAATAAGTTGATGTGTTCCTTCTTCTACCTTTAGTTCGAGTGTGTGCCAAGATCATGAGCACACAAAGGCAACATGTTGTAGAGGAAGTGTGAAAATTCTTTTACTACCATGTAAACATTAAGGGGGAATGTTAGGAATATTAATGTTCACATGAATATTGTGGGTGATTTACCATTTGGTAAATTAGTACTTACTAGTTTGTTAGTAAGATATTTTTAGTAGAATATATTGTTATAATAACAATATATTCTATGGTTATACATGTATCACTATTAATGGGTTTATTGTTTGTAATACATCCTATTTTATAGGATGTTTTTTTACCTACCTTCTTGGCTATTTAATAGCCCTATGTAATGTATGAAATATACATGGATTATTATTATATTTGTGTGCAAATCTCTCTAATAATGTGATAGGAATCCATAAGGATATAAGGATATAAGAATTTTAATGTGCTAAAGATGTGAACAAAGTACATTCAATATGTAAAATTCCCCTCAACATAGACATTCCTCTAGGGTGTAAGGTTATAAAAGTTGTAAGGTGCATAATGTCCATGGGTGTTAAGTGCTTAATGTGTTCTATGATGCACAAGTGCTAAATTTGAATGATCATAATCCTTTAATATATGGAATAACTAAACATGTCACATGTAGGTCCCAATATTTTCATCATGTTGTATTATTTTTATGTATTTTGTAAACAATATTAATAGATAAAATTGTTAGGTAATAGTAGTATTAATGGCCTTAGTACATAGACTATACATAGTGAAAAAGGTAAGGTGGGGTCCTAGATAAGTATTTTTACTTGAACAATCACTTCAAACCCATGAAATGTACAATGTCATTGGGTAACAACTTGGTGTATAACTAGGAAAGAAATGTCAAATAGTCAATAATAATGCTAAAGCATGTGTGTAAGGTTTTATAGCTAATAAATGATCATGTCTAAGGCATGTGTAGTATCCGTAGGTGTGATATAATAAGAATATAAATTAGTCGTGCTCAATAATGTGTAATGATCTTCTAAATAAAAGAGATATTTGAGGTATGATGTGAATATATTCTTGGGTCACTAGTAATCATAGTAGACATATGATCTTGGTGTGACTAAGAGTGCATTGGAGTCCTATGAGGGTCATGTACACATAGATATTGATGAACTATTGTGTGTCATGCATGGCTAGATAACATAAGATTTATGTAAGGAGAAGTAGGATGTGTAACAATTTGATGTTAATTTTATAACGTAGAGTGTCATGGAATATGTCTAGGAATATGATCAAAACTCGATGTATAAGTCTATAAATGTTGTGCCTCAATATGAGATATTGACTTTGGAGTATGAACTAGAGTAAGTGTCGAATAGATTGAATAGGGTACTCATATTGTATGTTAGGAATAGTCAACACCATGTTGTTATGTATGAACTTCGAGCATCTATGTACTATCAATGGAATATTGTGCATGTCATTGATCTAAGGGCATCCGAGCATTATATTGAAAATTTAGTTAAAAGGGACCATGCTTAGGTCCAACTTGTACCATTAAAACTACACTCTCAAGTGGTTTTGTTGACCATTGAAGCCTTGAAATTTCTATGTGGTATCTATGAGATCTCATCTAGTATAGTTGAGAGATGTTAGAAGTCCTATTATGGAAAGATTGGAACTAGATCCATTGTCTATATTAACACTTTGGATTGGTTATGAATCAATATCTATGCAAATAAATATAAGTATATATTATTCATCCTCATCTAATGGAATATTTGAATCATAAAAGGTGATGGGTGGTGTAATTGATGGTGCAATTTGTGTAACACTAATAATGATGCAAATTAGATGGGTATTAACCACATAAGTCAAATGAGGAGATAATGTGTGATAAGACATATGTACCTCACCTACTTTGTTAATTTCAACATGATTACATAATGGATCGGTAATCAATCACATACATGCATTAGGTTGAGCTATTGTTGTATTAGTAGGTGGTTTAGATCTTTTAATGAAATAGTTTTATTATTAAGAATTTCTTCTTGCTTTCATAGTCCAAAACATATCTTCGTAAAGTTTTTGAGATGTTGGTGATAAATACATGAGAAGTGTTCATTGAACTTAGATCCGTGTTTATTTTTCATCTCAAATATAGTAGGTGGAGGTAATTAGATTAAATTCCGCTTGATTATTTTCAGCCATATAGTGTGAGGAGTATGAGGCAAATAGTTGTAACATTATGTAGGAGGTTTTGTAAGACTTGTTGCAAAAGTGGTTTGTACAACATTTAAAGTTTCAACTTTCTCATTATCTTTTGGCTTTCCTTTGCAAGAGGGAGTTGAGTGGATTTTGGTGTTACTAGAGGACCGTGTGGTCTTATAATTCATCATGTTGGCATCCACAAGACTATCCTTATATAATTTGACCATTTGACATAGGTCCTTGAGAGATGTGCTAGTAATAAACATAACATGTTTTGAGAGCTTTGTAATAAGACTAGTTGTGAATACTTCAATCAATTCATTCTCGTCGTGTTTAAGTCCTTTTGAAAGAAAATTCTTGTATTGTGATACATAATCCACAACCCTTTCACATGATCACTACTTTCTTAAGTCATTTGTGCAAAATATAAATGTTTTCTGATAGTTATTGAGAAATGGGTAAGAAAATTATCAATTAGAGCTTGTATTATCCTTATTGAATCCAAAGAGAGTGTAAAAAACTAATCAAGTGCACATTCCTTGATGTTATGTGGAAAAAAATTGGTAAGGTATCATCATACATATATTTCATAGAAGAGGCACAAAGGCATTAAGGTGTTTTTGTGGGTAAGTATCACCATAAAAAAGATAATTTCGGTGGAGGAGAGCTAGGCGGTAGCAAGTATTTGAGAACCTCATGAGCCAATAGGTTTTTAACAACCCAATGGAGTTTGTGATTGTTTTTGTGATAGTAGAGATGTTTTTGCTTGTATGGTTTGAAGTTGTTGGAAGTAGATATTAGAAATAGGAGATTGAGCCATATGCGATGGACTAGGCTTGACTGCATAAGCCATGTAATTTGTAGGTAGTAACTTGTGGGCTCATGAATAATACTCCCATAAGTGGAACATTCTAGGTGTTGGTATGTTTGATTAAATATGTGAGTAGTAATACCTAAATAGGAAGGATATCTTGTAGAAGGTTGATTTGAGGATTGCACACTTTGTTATTTATAACATAATGAGGATATTGTCAAGGTGTTGTGCTTTATCCTTAATTACCTGAGTGAACATATTCATTTCATTGTGGGTATGGTATTTTAAATTACACATTCTTGATTAATATTAGGTCGATTGATCACCTTCATGTTTAGATATAGTTTCAATGACACCTATATTGTTTGTAAGTTATGTGGGGTCACCATGAGCATAAATAGTGTTTCCCTTAATTGTGTAAGGGGTGACCTCGATGGTGAAGGACATGGGAACTTATAAGATATGGATAATTTTATTTGGACATTAATGAACTAAAGGTATTTTTATGTGATCCATTTGAGTCCCTCTTAATTTAACACTATGATGTGTTGGGGTTGTTGATTTAACTAGCTTTGATGATATAAGAAGGTAACATTTGATTATAATTCAAGAAGTACAAGGATTTTGGGAAAACCATAAGAGGATAATTATCAAACCTAAAATCAGTAGGGGTAAAGTAAGATTTGAAACCCTAAGGGAAATTATGGAAACTATGGATTGCATGTAAATAAAATAAGAAAGGTCACCAAAATATAATGTCAAAACTAGGGATTTCATAGTTAAGATAATTACTAAATGTGCATTATGAATTTATAATCAAACATACAATAAATACAATGAATCATAAATCTTAAATCATGTTTCACAATTAAAAATGTATATGTTCAAACTCTAGAAAAATAGATAATGAAAATGAGGGGTAGGGTTAGAGAAGATTCCAATGATTGATTATTTATGTAAGCTGATATGGTGACTGTGATGATGGATTTGAATCACGTAGGAAGACATTTAGATATATGTAAATTTGTGTGACTTAGAAGTGTATAGAAGATGAATTCACTTGTCTTGGACAAATTCACTTGGGTGGATTGTTCTCTATGGGAAGTTTTGTCATCTACTATATTGATGTGAATTTTGGATTTTACATCATGTTTTTCTATGTCTTAGGATCAATTTTTGTATTCAATTTTTGCTTTTTCAACGATCTCACTTTTGTAACTCGATTTAGGTTTTTTCTTCTTCAAACTCTAGCTTCCTTCTTTACTTGAAAATTTGAAAAAGTGGTTAGTCCAATTAGGTTGGAGTGATCTCACCCCACCCCATGGTGTGATGATCATTGTACCATGTACCAATACTCCAAAGAGGATCCAAGACTCAAATAATTCTCCCTCCCGGTGAATGTTCCCGAATGTGCAATAAACAATGTATTGGTGATCCTAAAATATCCACTAACCCTTGGTAATGACCTTGGGTGTAGATTGTAACACCTAATAATGACCTAGGGAAGCATTGTAAGAAATATTCAGTCTTGGTAGTTAGATGATTTGCTTAAGATATTAATTTTGTAATTGGATGCTTTGTTGTGGTCTCTTAGGAAACCCAAAGATGTAAGAGAAGAGGTCTTTTGAATGGGTGGGTGGATTTTCTTTTTATAAAATGTTTTCTCACCAAATTGATAATAGGATGATTGGGCTAACTTGTGCATTTAAAAAGTGACCGTTAATTGAGTGAAGGATAAAAATGTAGGCCAATTTTTTCCCTTATATATGTGAGTGTCCTATGAAGGTGCAAATTTCATTTTGTGAGCTTAGAGAAAGTAGTCATATGTCCTAATATGCGCACTACATTTAGTAAATATGTTTTTGACTAGTCAAGATAGAGTAACATGTATGATCTAGTGGCCAAGGAGTGTTAAACTGGGTGAGATGCATGTAGTAATAAATAATTTAAGTGCACATAAGGAAATAGGCCAAGATAAATGTCAAGGATGAATGTCAAATTACATTGGTTCATATTTAGGATACTACAAGTGCCTTTAGATCTTCTCGCATTACCCCACATTTTAGTAATCAATGGGATTAAACTTATTGCACATTAATTGTTAAATACATTTATTTGGGCATGTAAACACCTAAATTTAGTAATTTATCACTTCATAATGTCAATATTGACTTAATCTCTAAATCATGACTTGTGCACACATTTAAAACCTAATTGTTATACCTTAGGCTATCCTTAGCCCTATCACACAATTTTCTCCTCATTGCACTACTTAGTCACTCATAAAAATGTTTAGATTAGTGTAAAACAATATGTTATTCCCAATTGTCATGCCCAAAACTTTGCAACACCTCGCCCCTACTCAGATAAACTCATCAAACAAGGACTAAATTGTTTGATGGTTTGTTCCGAAACTAGTGGTTTCACCCCTAGCCACCCAATGGTCATTTTTCCAATTTTATATACTTTTATGGGTTGATACTTTCCACATGGGTAGGCCTTAATGTGAAGTTATACCTCAAAAACCCTATCTCAAAATTCAAATGCAATCATTTACTCGCTTGACACTTTCATGAATGCTACTTACAAATATGTTTCCAAAAACACTCAAAGCTCTCCTAAATTTCTTAGAAGCAATAACAAAAATTAGGAGTAGCCCCTACAAAGGTATGAATCACTCCAAACTAGGTTCTAGAGTTAAGTTTCCCAAGCCCAAAGACCACTAAAGCCAATTCAACCACAAGTAACAAGTCACTACAAATTATTATCAAGCGAACAAGTTTGCCAAAGATGTGCATCCATATAGATATCATATCTCTAGGTGGAGAACTATGTGCAACTTGAGGCCTCTTTGGAGTAGTGCCAATGTAGGCAGTGTACAAATTGAACTTTAACTCAAATGCTAACCTTTTTGTTGGGTTTTTACTTGTGGTTAGGGTTTGATATCATTTCAGGTCATTACAAATGGTTTTCACACATTTACGAGGCTTAATATTTCTGAAAGAAGTGTGTTGTATTCAATTACACAATCCAAAAAGTTACAAAACTCTAACTCATCATCGGAACTACCAAACAACTATGGAACTGCAAAATGGTTATGTACATAATTAATAGTTTTCTCCTAGCTCAATGTGCATTTATAGAAACATAAATGAAGAATTTGCATGTCACTTCTAGTCAATTCAACATTTTTCCATTTCCAAATCAGCTTCCAAACTAGTAGAATAACTAAGTGCATTTATCTTCTTATGTCTTGCTTCATTTAAAACTTGTTTTGATTGAGCTATCTTGCACATTTTTGTATAGGTAAAATAATTTGCACGTTAATTTTGAATTAATTATTCAAAATGTGTATCCTATTTCTAACCCCAATTTGAAATTGAACTAAGTAAAAGGAATTAAACCCTCTTTCTCACACCTAAATTCATTTTGGGTTAAATCAGTCTTAAACCAATATACATTGAGAATTATAATTAAAAGTGGATATCACATGGGGAGATGCTCAAACTTATGGGAAATCCCATTTATTTTCAAGCTTCACAAGTTGAGCTATGGAATTACATTGTATAGAGATCAAAATAAAACTTGGTTTAGTAGCTTACCAAGCCTCTCTCTAACATGTAAGTTCTAGATATGCTCTAAGGTAATATATGCCACTCATGTCTATTAGTCTTCATGTCGGGCCCCTTCAAAGATGATTATAGTAGGTTAGAAAATTTCCTTTGAGTTTTCATTTGTGTTAACTCAAAAGGGAAGAAGGCATTTCACTAAGTGCAAATTAGGACTCATATATCTAAATTCCGCAGCCCGCTAAGATTAGATAACAAACATATTCTTGTTGAATTGAGGTTCCTATAGTTTTGAATCCCACCAGGTGTCAAGCCTTTGGAAATATAGAAAAAATACTTATCTGATTCAACGATTAAAACTAAGTAGGGATAAGCCAACTGAAAAGGAAGCAGCGATCTAGTGGACAATGTCAAGTGTCAACCTAGAGCAAGTTCTAGAAAGCAAAAGGAGTGGAAGCCTCAAAGGCCCACGATACTTACACATGGAGTCAACTATAGGTGACCCATCTAAGGAAAAAGTCTTTGCAGTAATATACGGCGGACACATTACTTACCTAAAGGAAAGTGGCCGATCGCAAGTGATGTCAGTGTCGACTTGATGTGCTTCCAAAAGCTATAATGGAAGCAAAGACCCTAGAGAAGCACTTGGAATCCACATGGATTTCAAAATAAATTAGCTCCGAGTTTAAGGCAGATTGTTAAAGATTGGCGATAAGTTAAAAACCATGTAAGGGCAATTATGAAGCCTATCAAAAAGTTTTAAATGTTCATATCTTTTGAAAAGATCAAAGGAAAAGGGTCATTTGGCTAGTCTTTTCAGGGATGAATTTAATGCATAGTTCCATGTGAAGAGTGCGAACTTGAGAATACTTAATTTGTTCACCTGCATTCAAAAGGTCATTTTCATAGAATGACATAAATAGGCACCACTTGAATCATGAGCACAGGACCCAATGCATAAGTAATTAAAAGATCCAAATATGTAATAATGATTTGGAAGAATAAGTCCACTCCAAGGGAGTCGGTTGCAAGATAGTTAAGAGATGCATTAAATAGGCATGGCTCTCACTCTTTAAAAAAATAGATAATGGGAAAGTGTGACAAAGATCTCGAAAAATCTATTTCTGTCACTTCGCACCATTTATCATAATTAAAAAAGGCATTTTGAAAAGAGTTTGAGAATTGTCTCTCACCTCCTTCTCCTACTCTATATTGAAATCAAGGTTTCTAGAAAAAGGAGTTAGTTTTTTTCCTCTATCTCAGCCTCTTCCGTAAAAGGCGAAATGGAGCTCTAGCCTTCTTTTTGAGCTTTGTAATGGAACTTTGCCTCTTATCTATTGTAATACTATGCATATTGTTTGGAGTAATATAATATGCCATGTGATGCAATTCGTCCATCCTTTGCGTAATCTATATTTTCTCTGATAGCCTTTATTTCAACGTGGATAATTGTGCATGTTTTTATGCTATTACTATCTTTAGAAGTTGTGCTTAAGTAGTTTGGAGTAGTGTTCTATGTGAATTTCCTCTAGTCTGTGGTGCATCTTGTCCACCCTTTTTATTTCTCACATTTTCTCTATTTCAGGAAGTTGTGTTATGAGTTAACTCCTTCACTTTTCAACGTATTGCTCCCGTTATGTTTTACGTTTTGTTTCACTTTCTTTGACCCTCATCTCGCACCATAGAGAGAAGAGACAACTTCTTTAAAATTTGGAGGTCACCTTAGGGTGCACATCCCACTAACCTAAGGTTTCCTACGACTTTGACGGTTCATCCGCAAGGATTATCATCAACAGTTTTCCTGGCATGCCCGGTGGGACTTGAAGGATCTTATTATTGCATTTCATCTAGTTAGTGTGTTCTTGGTGAAATTCAGCCTTTGGAGGCATGTATAAGCACATTCAACGACTCCATTTGGCCCAAATGGCCCCTTCCCTGAAACTGCAAACCCTTCTTTTATCCACCTCCATTCATCTTTCTTTCCACGTCCCTCAGTTTCCTCCATTCCAGGAATTTGTGCAGTCATGACTTCATTCCCACAATGGAATTCACATTTTCAGCAGTATCATCAGTATCTAATGAGCTCCATGCCTTCTCTAAACCAACAACATAACCAATTTCAAAGTCACTATGGCAACCCAGATGAGAAAAGTCAAGACCAATTTGGCTTTGAGAGCAATCAAAAACACGGGTGCACATTTGATTACTATGATTGATTAGAAGATGTTGGTCTGCTTCTCGAGAAGATAGCACAAAAATAGGTAGGCATGGTTTAATCTCGGGCTATAGCACAAATGGAGGCATTCAAAATAGGATGCAGGCACCTTTTCCATGGGTTGGTCTTGTTCTGACACTATAGCTCGTAGGAGAAGCTTAGTTTTTAGAAGAAACACTGCCTCCACTTTGCAATGGATCGAGGGTATTGAAATATATGGGTGAAGGACGAGATAACCTTCTCAATGGGAGAGTCAATTACACGACTCTTTATTCATCTCCCATCCCACCTCAAGTTTCACCATATCATACTACTCCAAATGTCGAAGTTCCCTTCTCCATCTCCAAGCCATCCATTCCACCCTTCCCCTTTCTTTGAGCAGCTATACCCCTTGCACCAACAAGTAATGGCTCCAAATCCAAAATAAGAGGATCATATGGTGAGAAGTGATATGAACTCAAGAGGTTCGTATCATGAGATGAGCATGTAAGAAGTCAGAGACCTTGCCTCCATTTGCCCTCCCACAAAGCGAGTCCCCTGGAAGAGTTTGGGCCAATGGGCTTCATATTACAAGATGAAGCCACACATGATGGAAAATTTGTAGACTCAAAAGCCATCATACAAGAGGGGGAGACTTTGACATAGGAGGAAGAAGATAAGTGGATTGCTTATCAGATTTGGGGGAATACCTCAATGAAGAAGAGTATGTCGAGATTAAAATCTTTGTTTCTTTATCAACCCCACAATAAAGGCAATTATGTTGTTCACAACAGCTCCCCTAGAACAAATCCAAGGGCTCTCGAAAGAAGTATCATTAAAAGATTTTTTCTTTCAATCAAAGAGCCTGGATTTGTCGGTGAAGCTGCTAAAAATGAGGAGGGAGGAGATAATGATGAAACCATTAACAGAAACCCGCAAAAGAGCCCCGTTCCAAAAGATGCAATCTAGAATGACGGGCAGGAACAAGTCAGACCAACCCTTGCTAGAGGATGGTCCTCATCAGCACCAAGGAAGACGCCAATGTCAGTCATGCTCACTTTAAAGCATTAGGATGATTTTCAAGGCCCTAAGGGTCAGCTACGACACCTCCAACCAAAAGATGAACATCTCAAGGAGGTATTCATTCTATTTTTTTGATACCACGGGTGGAAGAGTGAAAGGTAATTTTTCACTCTTATTATAGGCCATACCTATTGCTAAATTAATTGTATGGCTGCACTTTATAAGGAAGGGAAGTTATTTCTCCTGCTGTTTTAGGTTTTGTTTAGCTTTTCCAAGACCAGTTAGCTTAGGAGTAGGAGTAGATTACTTTCAGCAAAATAAGTGTGTGTGCACACTCTACATGACTCATTTGAGGCATGTATGTTTTGTCTCTTTGTATAGGTCCACGTTTGTATTACTCCATTAAAAGGCACCAAACCCCACAAGGAGACCTTATCGTAGTAGGAGAATTCACAGTTATTTATGGCAGTTCTAAATTCACTCCAAACAAATACAAAGCAACTAAAATCAGTCAAGGGAGTGACCTTGCGGATTCTTCAATTTTCTACTCTCACAAAAACAAGTTGCAGAGTTTTCCTTATGAGAGTAGGAAAGTGCAAGGATCAACTAGCGGCTGCAGAGGCTCAAAACCCTTCAGATATTATGGACCAGGTTCAGATTAGCTCATAACACGGTCCCAAACCCAATGGATAGTGAGAGATTGTGGGTTCTTTCCATTTAGCAGGCTAATGGTCCTCATGAGTCACCAAACTATTATCTAAATTTTGTTGCTCGCTAAGATTAGATAACAAGAAGATTCTTGTTGAATTAAGGTTCTTGTAGTTTCGAATCCCACCAGGGGTCAAGCCTTCAACAATATAGAAAGAAGACTTAGCCGAATCAATGATTAAAACTAAGTCGGGACAAGCCAACTCAAAAGGAAGCAACAATCTCGTGGACAGTGCCAAGTGTCAACCTGGCACGAGTTCCAGAAAGCAAAAGGAGTGGAAGCCTCAAAGCCCCATGGGACTTACACATGGATTCAACTATAAGTGACCCATCCAAGGCAAAAGTCTTCGCAGTAATATGTGGTAGGCTCATTACTTACCCAAAGGAAAGTGGCCCGATCGCAAATGATGCTAGGTGTCAGCCCGACGTGCTTCCAAAAGCTACAATGGAAGCAAAGACCCTAGAGAAGTGCTTGGCCTCCATGTGGATTTCGTAATAAATCAGCTCCGAGTTTGAGGCAGATTGCTAAAGATTGGCGATAAGCCAAAACCATGTAAGGGCAATTATGAAGCCTATCTAAAAGTTTTAAATGTTCAGATCTTTTGAAAAGATCAAAGGCAAAGGGTCATTCAGCTAGTCTTTTCAGGGATGAAGTTAATGCATAGTTCTCGTGCGAAGAGTGCGAACCTGAGAATACTTAATTTGTTCACCTACATTCAAAAGGTCATTTTCATAGAATGACATAAATAGGTGCCACTTGAATCATGAGCACAAGACCCAATGCACAAGCAATTAAAATTTTGAAATATGTAATAATGATTTTGAAGAATAAGTCCACTCCAAGGGAGTCGGTTGCAAGATAGTTAAGAGATGCATTAAATAGGCATGGCTCTCACTCTTTAAAAAATAGATAATGGGAAAGTGTGACAAAGATCTCAAAAAATCTATTTATGTCACTTTGCACCATTTATCATGATTAAAAAGGCATTTTGAAAAGAGTTCAAGAATAGTATCTCACCTCCTTCTCCTCCTATATATTGAAATCGAAGGTTTCATAGAAAAAAAGGAGTTAGTTTTTTTCCCTCTGTCTTAGTTCTCTTTACGTAAAGGCGGGGTTGGAGCTCTAACCTTCTTTCTGAGCTTTGTAATGGAACTTTGCCTCTTATCTATTGTAATACTGTGCACATTGTTTGGAGTAATATAATATGCCATGTGATGCAATTCGTCCATCCTTTGCATAATATGTATTTTCTTTGATAGCCTTTATTTTGACGTGGATAATCTGTGCATGTTTGTATGCTATTACTATCTTCAGAAGTTGTGCTTAAGTAGTTCATAATAGCATTCTGTGTGAATTGTCTTTGGTCTATGGTGCATCTTGTCCACCCTTTTTATTGCTCACCTTTTCTCTATTTCAAGCAGTTGCGTTATGAGTTAACTCCTTCACTTTTTGGCGTATCACTCCCATTATGTTTTACTTTTTGTTTCACTTTCTCGACCCTCATCTCGCACCACATAGTAGAGCCACTTCTTTAAAATCTTGAGGTCACCTTAGGGCACATGTCCCACTAGCCTAAGGTTTCCTATGACTCGACAGTTCATCCGCAAGGATCATTGTCAACATGACCCATGTCGTAGGCCTAGATAAGATGGACACATAAGGTTGATTGATGTATAAAAATGAGGGACTGATATGAGTGTTAAATGATATTTTGAGTCATTGAAGGTTACAAGGCTTGTAAGGTCTTGCTTAGGAATTGTATATTTAGTGACAACACTTATAACAAAGTTGCATGGAAATATTTTGGTCTTCATACACTTCTCATCATCTTTATGCATATTAAAATTGTAGGCACATTTGTTTCTAGAAGTATATGAAAATATTAGGAAGTTATTAAATCCTCACCAATATGGAAAGAAGATAATTTTAGGAATGGACTATTTGTTAGTACTCATTCTATTTGATGTTCTCAAATGATTGATTTCCATGGAGTACTTCTTGATGAATTACCTTGGGTTAAAGCACTCACGATATTTGGAAAATATACACACACAATTACCTTGCTTCATTTAATAGATGCTTTAGGAAAAAGATATCTAACTCGAACTACAAGGAATGTTTCATGCTATTTTCATCTCTTACCACTTTTCTTATTGCTTGAGCATGCATTTATATTTTTAGATGTATAAAATATAAATACATACTTTCAATCTAAAAATTGATATATTTTTAATTCATAAACGAGGGTTGATGGGTCCTTTTCTTAGTTATATTGATAGCCAAAAAGACTTACAAAATATGTAGATATAATTTGAGGTAAGATGTCAATGGTTCTAAGAACCTTACAAAGGCATTTAAAAAAACTAGACTATTTGAATAAGAGGATACATACACTCCACATTAGATCACAAAAATTCATAGGCATACCACGGAGCCCACCAAAAAAAGAGGAAGAGCATGTTAAGCAGTGGTAGCTTCCTCCATTATCACATCCTTATAGCTAATTTTTAAACCTTATCCATTCCATTAGGGCACATGAGGAAGAGCCTAGAGGATCCATTCAACCACCCAAGGAGATATCCCACTTTGTTAGGCCACTCATGTGCTTAAGAAATTTATAGGTCCTTGCATCGCTTCCTCGTAGATACAATGTTTAGGGCCACACGTATGCTAGGGACACATAAAGAGAACGATTCAAGATGTGGTAGGAGATACCCAAAGGAATTCTTGTTGCAAGAGTGAGTCACCACCCTTTCTGTGAAATTAGCAAAAATGTTTAAGTTTTGCTCTAATTCCACGAAATCTCCCCTAGTAAACACCATTTTCAATCTAGCTTGAACCATAGCAGATACTAGGGGATTGCAACACCACAGTGCCAAGCCCTACTTGTGTGTAGGACAAATGAAGTGTAAAGCAATGACAACAACAACATGTTTTTTCGACTCAATCTAGAGCATATTATCAACAAAAGACAAAATCAAGTTTCAAGTTCATGCGAGGGCACACCGAGAACTTGATCTATTCAACTAAGAGAACTATCTTAATGGTGTTCAAAACCGAACCAAATTGAATGATAAAAATTTAGTGCAAGCGTTTTCTAACATGGCCACAAAGAGGGCCATTTCTCGTTTAGAACCAACCAAATGGAGATGAGGGAAAATTGGATCATTCATGGCGGAAAACCAAATCGGGGTAGAGTGGAGGCAAAAAGAAGACAAAAGGTGAATGGAGCTCGGATGGAGAGAAAGAAGGAAATGCACACCAATATAGGAGAAGAATACGTGTGAGTGGAAATGAAGACACTCTCCTCAAAGCATGCAATAATCAATAAGTGGGATTATGAAATATGAGTCATACATCATAAGGAAAGGTTGATGTGGGTGAGAGGCCGAGATGATTTAGTGATGATTTTCCAAAGTTGAAGGAAAATCATGAAGGATTAATTCATGTAACCCATGTTGCAACTTAACCATATTATCAACCAAGTCATCCAAAGTTTGGGAGGCCCCATGACTAGTGAGGAATTATATAACCTTATTATCCTCCCAGTAGATGTTGGATATTCTAATCAATGAAATTTGAAAGGAGATGACAATATTGAACAAGAATTTTGTCAATTCTCCGAGCTTTGGATTTTTCAGATTTGATAGCATACCATAGAATCTTTTTCAATATAGATTCAATCGATGCCACAACCGAGAGCCAATAAAAGACCTTGTACTAAAGTTGATGCCTTCGCAATGTTACTTGAACTATTTGAGAGGTGGAAAGAACCTACCCGAATAAGAGATCCAAAATAATCTCTAATGACACATGCTACACTCGAGACTCCTAGATTACCCTTATAAGCCTGTCGTAGTTTTACTTGAAGAAACCAAAAGCAAGGAGAATCCATTCGAGTTGAGATTTCTAACTTCATTCCGTGATGAATATGATACACTAGATTCATTAATGGGAAAAAAATGGATGGTAAATGCTTTTATTACACCTGAGCTATGAGCTAGAATGGTGGAGGAGGAATTATTCAAAGCGAGACATGGCAGTGGGCTTGGGTCCTTAACATCTGCCGAGTGATCTGCATTCAAAGTGCCTCATGTTCGATCCCTACCTCAAGGTGTCGCGATGGCCACTTATTGAGAGTGTCCAATAGATTCAATGGGAATGGAACTTAGGTTGATGATCACAAACTACTTGTAACTAACCAATAACCCAAAACTTTGAGTCCCTAAAAATAAATAGTTATATCTTGTATAATAAAAAAATTACTAGTTTAAAACACTCTCATTGTAATTCTTGGTACAATACATTTTTGGTCGTGTAAAACTTATTAATTTTTTTCAGTCATTCATTCATTTCAAACTTAATATAACTAGCAATAACACTTGAAATGTGTGGTGGGAACACCGAAGGGGATGAATAAAAGAAGTTAATTTGGAGGAGCGAAACATTGAGGGAGGAGAAGGGGCGACGAAGAACTTGGGTTTGATTGAGGAGAAGTCGAGGGTGGGAAAAATTCTCGGTGGAACCAATGCAAACAAGAAGATAAATTTGATGGAGATAACATTAGAGGAGGAAGAAGGGTGATGAAGAAGGAGATCAAGGGAGGAGAAATGCATGGGTGTCGAAAATGATTGGGGGATCGTACACGAAAATCCTCTTTCCTATGACTAGGAACATTTAAAACACGTCATTTGTGTCAAAATTTTGAAGGAAAAAGGGGGTGTGGTGCATGGGGCATTGAGGAAATGTACTTTGTATATATCTCAAAGAGTAATGCATGGTTGATGAATACTTGGAAAGGAAACTTGCACAGGTTGAATCCCAAACTCTACATATGTTAGATACACAAAAATCTTTGTGTTGCATTACTTATATCTTTGGTTTCATGCACATTTATGATTATATTTTCTTTGTAGCAATTAACGTAGTGATTAGGGTTTCCCCTCTTTAACAGTCCTGATGACAATGTTTGTCAATGACCACCGACACAAAACCTTGACCTCTCATTTCCTCGATGCGTGTTAGGCACATTTATTGAAACTCGCATTTGGAAACACCTATTAGCATAATTAATGTTTGAGGCATTAGAAGAAAAAGGAAATTTAATTTCTTGTGTATGTGTCTTGGTCCTCCTTCGACCTTTTAGCTCATATAAGGAAAGGGAATGTTTTAGTTTTAAGATTATAAATTAGTTGATTGGTTATAAGTAAAACCAAACCAAATGCAAAACATGCTCTCTAAAATCATTCACGACACGTATACAAATGAAAGGAAAGAGCCATATGATGTATGTGAGTTTGTAGAATTTTCTTGCATCATTCTAGTTTGGTTGAAAAAATATTATCAATGTAATTACTTGTTAACATTGCAAATGCAACAATTTACATCATGTAATATTGAACATTTGTAGTCATCCTTTCTTTTTTTCCACATAAATAAGTGATATTGTCTAGTTTTACAATATGCGTTTTGTCAACATAACAGAGGATTTATGATTTTTGGTGGTGGGCGACATGTTGCAAATCAAAAGGTTCACACTCGAGGTCTTTCAAACCCCAACGCTGAGAAGCACATTTACAAAATGTAACATGAGTCAACCTAAAAATAAATAAGATCAATCTTAAGAAGAACTTTGGACCACATCTAATTGAAGCCATATGGAAGGGTCACTTAGTAAACATTATTAACTTGTCCAACAATTTTACGGTGTTGATAGCCGTGCCTTACACAATTGAAATAAACATTTTTTTAGAAAATATGGGGAAAATGGGGGTTTCCATTATTTTATTTTATTCTTTATGCCATCAATATTTTCGATTGGATGAAATTTTATTTATGGATAAGCTAGAGATATGATTACAAAGTTGGAAACAACAGTGGATCTTAAATACCTACATGTCCCACACTTGTTCCGTGACTCAGATTGTTAGTCCCCAAATAATACTTACTATTTTTGCTCCACTTTATTGTCTTTATCTTGCTCGCACTATTCACTTGAGTGTAATTTACGTTTAAGGGGATCAAAATAAAAAATGGGGAAAATCCAATTGGTTCAGGTTTAAAACCTAACCACAATGTTTAACGTAAACATCTTTGAATCTAATGTTTAGGCATAAAATAAATGCATAACATAAAACATATTTGAATCTAATGTTGAAACTCATCTGTTCAATTCCCAATGCCTAACAAAGAGCTAACGACCAAGATTTAGGAAAGATTTGATAGTCAAGATTTGATAAAGAGCCAACAATCAAGATTGAAGGGAAGTTATTGATCCACATCAAATTGAATAAATTAATAAGGAAATATAGTGGTTTTCATGCTAAATTTGATTTTGTTAGCTTTGAAGGGAAGGAGGAAATGCTAAGTGAGAAGGAAGGAAGATGAGAAGGAGGTTGGTTGGCTATGGTGGTTGGAGAAATGAGAGGTGAACAAAGACTGGAGTTTGACAAATGTAGTTTGCTTTATGAAGTTTGCCATGTGGTGCTTTCCACTACGTGTTTATTAATAAAACCATCATAGTGTACATGTAATGTCAAGATTTGAAAGAGATTCCTCGTTATCTTGAAAACACCAATTTTGGAATTAATGCTTTGATGGTAGTTTGGTTTTTTATTTTAAAATATTTTAAATTTATTGTAGTGTACAATTATCGGCCAAGAATGCGCGATCACAACCAAGATCTTGTATTTTGACGTTCAATGTTACATGTCACAATAATTTTCTTTGATGGTCTAAAAAATTATATGGATGTCATTTGACGTTCACAATATAATATGCACGTCAAATTTATTTTTACGCCAAAGGTGTTTCCCCTATGGAAAAGGGCTTTGTGGACATTCACGAGACTATGTCAAATTTGACGGCCTAAATGACGGTTTCTGATTTGCTACTTTTGCAGATTTGCTATTTTTAACAATTTTGCTTTTCCAATTTTTATTTTTGCATATTTGTTATTTTTAACAATTTTGCTTTTCCAATTTTGCATGTTGTGGTGGGTTTCTTTATTTTTAAGTTTTGTTTTTTAGCTTTTGCATGCAATAGCCTTTAAATACACACATCCAACGCATTCTTCAACACTGTTGGAAGTAAGATCGAGGTCTCCACAAATTTGTTTCGCTTCATCTGGAGCAAGTTCAGAAGTAGAGTTTCAAAATATAGTTGTGTGCATTTAGGTATAGGGTATACGGAGGTCTTCATGTATACATGTTTAGTTCAAATGTCGTGATATAAGATTTGCAACTTTTTATGTACGAATTTGTAACAAATTTAAATGTACACATACAACATTTCAATGTAATGTCGCATCTATATTCCTACACTACCACTATCAATCACACGCCCTATTGAGTGTACAGAAGACTTCATGTATACATGTTTAATTCAAATAAACTACTACCCATAACGCTACCACTCATGATATAAGAATTGCACAAGGCTATGTACTGAATTTGTAACAAGTTTGAAATGTAGAGATGGAACCTTTAAATGAAGTGATATCTACACTTCAAATCAATCAAACCCCTTAACAACATCAACTACAAAAGTAATAACTATCCCTCTAAATCAAATAACATATACCATTCGGTGTTCACATTGCATTGTACACATGCGATTGCTAGTTATAATAACTATTATAAACTACAAAAATCGAGCAAAATTTTACATCCACAAGATTGAAACAATAAATTTATATGACTTTTTAAAATTAAATTGAAATAAATAATTATAAAATGAGTGCTATCTTCTTACATCCAAGTTTTCAAATTTCACATTTATTGCAATAATTGCAGTTTTCAATCTTTATTTGTAAAAAATCAAACAAATAACAATAAAACAAACAATTACAAATAAAAATCAATAGAAAAAGCTAAAAAAAAATCAAATAAAACTAAAAAAGGAAATCAAACAAAACTAATTGAAAATCAAAATTAATAGATGTTTCTATTTCATAATCATTAATAAGATATTAAGATTTTATTATTTTTATTTTCTTTATATCTGAAAATTTCTATTTTTATTTATATTGTATTTTTCATGAATCTAAAAAAATTAATATTTAATTTATTAACTTTAATTATATATATATATATATATATATATATATATATATATATATATATATATATATATATATATATATATATATATATATATATATATATATACGATTAATTTGTAATATACATGTCATTTTGACATTTAAATTATATTTTTGCATGTCAATCATGACGGTCATATTTTAAAAGTGGTTGTATTTTGACATCTAAATGACTAAAAAAGCGTCTAAATGCCTATGCAAAATCCAAGCTTGATTCGCAACTTTGAAATATTGACCGACATGTAAGTAGGAAATAAAATAACGAAAAGATCGAGAAATGACATAAACGTAAATGTCGTGGGTATAGGATAGTGTTTCGATGGCTGGCAACCAGAACATGCAAATGACAATAAAAAACCTTATATCGTTGATACTATTACTATCAAACATGCCCAAGCCCAATCAATTATATTCTCATTGGGAACATGCCAAACGCTCCGATAAAATCATGACGCAAACAACTACCGCTTCGATTTACCATATCGGAAACAACTGTCAAAGTTGAGGCCAAGAGAACAAAACGAAGGGCTTATGGATAGCAAAGATGAGCAAGTAGTAAATCCAACACCGAAGGACATCACAAAACACCATGAGATTCCAGCATTGGTATGTTCACACTCCAAAGACGAAGGGGACACTGGAATCTATAGGAATAATGAAACGACAGTGATATACCCTCAGAAGATTGAGTTTTCACAAAATCTTGGTTTGCCAACACCACTAGAGATGCCTGTACAACCGATATATGTCAACGCCAAGCAATATTGGGGGATTTTAAGGCTCCTGGAAAGCACGTGCGAGAGCAATAGAAAGGAAAAATTTAACAGCAAAACAGGATCAAATCAAACACCTAATGGTAAAGAATACAAACCAAGAACTGCGCAAAAAAGGCAAAAAGGATGTAAAAGCAAACATAACCACACATAAGGCAGGAAGGACAAACCGTCAAGAGGGTGAGGAAATGTACAGTCCCACAACGACCCCACTCACTTGGTCTTCAAAACTCTATGTGCAAGAGTTAATGAATCTGAAAGTAAGGATAGAAAACATGGAAGCAAGAGAAACATGGCAAGTTAAGAAAATAGAAGAGATGACAATCATCACACAAAGGTTGAGCAAAGAAAACAACATCCTAAAAACACAGTGACAAAATTGTAGAATCTAGCAAATGTCGGGTAGCAAGAATGGCACACTCTTAAGCAAAACATCCACTTCTCGACCACTGCCACAGAAGGAGGTGAAAAGCAAATTGAAGAAGTAAAAGAAGCACTTCACAAAATACAGTCCCGAGAAAAGGAATTACACAACAAGCTGGAAGAAGCCCAGTCATGGGCACAAGTGGTTAAAGAACCATTAGGTAAACACAAAGAGATGATAGAAAAGCAAGTCAAGAGTCAAATGATAGAAGAAAGAGAACGACAGGATAAAATATTAAATATCATTATCAAAGGGGTAAAAGAGTTTGGAGAAAGGGAAAACACTCTCAACCTAACAAGGAAATTTCTGTCAGATCAATTACAGTGGAAAGGGACAATCAAACAAGCAAGTAGAATTGGTAAGTTGAGAGAAGGAGGAAGGGATAGACACATCCGTGTTACCTTGGGGAGTCACGAGGATAAAACAAGACTACTAAGAAATAAAGGCATGCTAAGAGGTTCAAAATTTTATCTAGATGAAGATCTCACCTTTGAGCAACTAAGAGAGAGAAACAAAGAATGGGAAAAAGTGAAAGCATCAAGGGATGGAGGGAGCTGGGCTTACCTAAAAAATGGGAAAGCATATATCACAACGAAACAAACCTACAATAAATAGGAAGTATGGCCCGCCTGGGAACACCTCACACTGGTAAGTTGGAACTGTAGAGGTTACCCTTGGAGACGAGGTCTGGGTTAGGGCCCATAGCCAGAGATAGAGATATAATCATTCTGACATAAACACATGAACATGATGGGTGCAATACACCAAATTTCGTGGGTTACAAGAAAGCAACAATTTGGAATAAAGCGACAGAGAATGGAAAGGGACATGGAGGCATCATGGTGTTAATCAAGGATGCATGGGGTAGAAATATCATAATAGAGAAACAAGATGAAAACAAGCAGTACATCTGGATAAGAATCATAGAGAATAACAAGATCCTTAACATAGTGGCATGCTTTATTTTGTGCCTAAGAACTCCACCTTCTACAGGAAACATGATCTAGATCGAGAAGATCCATACTCCTCCTTAAAAAGGACATCTTAGAATATAGCAAGAGTGGAGAAATTGTGCTAATAGGTGACTTCAATGTAAGGACAACAAATACATGAACAGCAAACACTTGTTGGAAGGAATGATGATCTAGATTTCAATCCTCTTAGGGAGATGGAAGAGGAAAATCAGCAATGGTTAAGAGTTTCCGAAGATGAATACAAAGGCATATTACAGTATGGAGAGGAGTTGTTAGGTATGTGCAACATACAAAATTTGATTATATGCAATAGTATGAGAAAATGGAAAGGATTGGGGAAATACACCTGCAAAACCCACAATGGGAGGAGTGTAATTGACTATGCCATTTGCTCACAAAACTATATATCCAGAATAAAAGAACTAGAAGTAGAAGAGTTTCCGGTGGAACTTAAATCAGATCACAAACCAATTTTTATGAAAATTCAATGTATAATGGACCAACACAATGAAAATCAGGTCGGGTCTAGCCAAAGTACACCTCAGTTTCAAGGAAGCATTCTTCCGACTGAGAGAAATCAACAAATCTTTAGGGCAACACTCCAGACAAGCTTCAAGAAAGAGAAAATCAGAAAGAACAAGTTACAAACCACATGAGGAGTGAGTGGCTAATGCACGCTATCCAAGAAGCCTTAAACAGGTGCAAGAGAGCGAAACCTAAAAAGAAGGCAACAAATAGCTTCCCAAAAAACCCATGGTATGATGAAGAGTGCAAAGCAACATGAAAATTGCTAAAGAAACCAACAGGTAGAACAAAAGAAAACAAAAAAATGTATGAGCAGCTAGTGAGAAGAAAAAAAGAGGAATATACTAGATCCAGAAGGAAGGAACTAATCTATTTAGGGAAACATGAACCAAAGAGGTTCTGGAGGGAACTTCGTAAGGAGAAAATGCACACAGAGAACAACATAACAACAAACCAATGGTTAGAATACTCAAAGCAACTTTATGAACGGGAAAGTGAGCAAGTGCTCCCTCCCAATATCATGGTTAATGACACCCTTTTCACAAATGAAGACATCAAGCGGGATCAAAAAGCTTGCAGCAGGTAAAGCTCGGGACATAGACAACCTTCAAGCAGAACACCTAAAATGGGGGGCAGACATTCTAGCACCTGAAATCAAAACAATCTTCAATGGGGTCATTCGAACGACTTTCCAAAAGAGTGGACAACCAGCCTAACCATACCTTTGTTCAAAAGTGGAGACATAAACAACCCTTCAAATTATTGAACCATCATGGTCAATCCTCTTTTTGCAAAGTTATTTGGGAGTATGATAGAGCGTCGGATCAACAGCTGGGCAGAGGGAGAAGGAAAGAGAGCAAAAGGGCAAGCAGGTTTTAGACCCAAACACTCAACCATTGATCATTGTGTCACACTCAGACATCTAGTTGAAAACGCGTGGGAGAGAAAAAAGGATGCCTATTGCTTGTTTTGTGGATTTCAAAAAGCCTTCGACACGATGAGCAAAATGTGGAATAGAATGGAGGAATTAGGGGTTCCAACACACTACAGGGCAGCTGTTCATAGGTTGTATGAACAAGTGAAAGCTAAAATCAAAACGCATGTCTGGGTTATCCGAAAGGTTCAGGAGTGATATAGGTGTCAAGCAAGGCTGCCCTCTCTCTCCAACTTTATTTGGGCTATACATCGACAAACTAGAAGAGTGGATAAACAAATTCGGAGGTAATGGGGTGCATCTAGCTAAGTATGTGGTAAAGCTCCTGCTTTATGCGGATGATCTAATTCTAATGGCAGAAACAATCCAAGACCTCAAGAACCACCTACTCTCTTTAGAGCTCTTCTGCAAAGAAGTAGGGATGTAAGTAAACATTGGCAAAACCAAAGTTATGATTTTCTCCGTGAAGAAGACAAACCAACAGCCCAAATTTCAATTTGAAGGTGAACCTCTAGAAGTAGTGTCAGAGTACAAATATCTAGGCCTCAATTTTCATAACAAGCTCAAGTGGGACATTTGTAGGATGAAGCGAATTCATGGAGGTTGGAGAGCTCTTTTTGCGCTCCAAAACAGGTGCAGAAATGCTGAACTATGGGATTGGAAGACCACTAAGGATCTATTTGGGTTGCTTGTCATTCCAGTGATATTATATGGCTGCGAGGTATGGGCTAGTGGAATGGCAAATTCAAAATGGAGACAACTAGAAAGAATTCAAAAACGGCTTATAACACACCATTTCAGAATTAAGGCTACAGTTCCCTATGAAATCATCATGGCTGAAACAGGTTCTTTCCCCTTGGAGGCAACTGCTATGATCAAGCTCATAAATTACCTGAAAAAAGTTGGAAACATGAAAACAGACAGATGGCCTAGGGCTGCAATGGACGAAGAGTTACATAGAAGAAAGAACACGTGGATGAAGCAGAACTACAAATGGATGGAAAAATGGGATATCAAGTTAAACGAATGCCCGAATCTTAACAAAGACATCAAAAACTATGTAAATGAAAAGTTCATATTGATGATGTGGCAGAAGAAAATAAGCAGGAAGCGTCAGCATTACATTACTGAGTTCAATCCAACTTGTGACCACGGTGAAAAAGCCTATATAGGGGCCGAAATAAAATGGAAAGAGAAGATCCTCATTGCTCAACTAAGGACTAGCTCTCACAAGCTTAGGTGTGAAATAGGGAGGTGGACAATACCCAAAGAGCAATGGGAAGAGAGAACTTGTGTATTATGCAATACAGGGGCAGTTGAGACGGAAGCACACTTTATCCTCCAATGTCCTAAGTACACGAATATTCGTTCCAGATATGAAGGAATCCTAAACAGTGGGTCCATGGTAGAGCTATTTGAGGAAAACAAAATAAAAGGCTTGGGGGAAATGTTATCTCAGATCAGCCGGAAGAGGAGCAACCTTTTAAAAGAGGTCAGGAAGCACTCTATGGTCTAAGACGGGTTGGTGCAATTATGTGGTCCCATAGACCTGCCGGTCTCATGGACATAAAAATTTCAATTTCAATTTTCAATTTCAACATATACGAGAGTGTCAGAACTAAACGGGTGCCCTCCCCAATATATTATTTGGAGTACGCCTTCGGCATAATCACATCTAATTCTCTTTTTTATATCACAAATATACAAATATAAATATCAATTATTTATATCTTATATGTATTTATATATTTTCAGTATATCTGTGAGACCAACAATTTCAGCCAAAAGGATGCCGTTCTGTATGGCCAATGTATGGGACTACAAACAGATACAATCCTCTTCTCTATCATTACAATATTGTTTGCCTTTCCACACCCACAAAGTTGTTAAATGCAGCTTATCATCATCTTCGGTTGGAAGGAGGCAACTGCACCTTGCATCTACTGCTCTTTTTCTCCTCTACCAAATTAAAGGTACTCTCATTTCTTACCAATTATTTTAAAACCCCAACCTACTAAATTTAAGATCTTTTGTGTGTCTTGATAATTTGGTTATTTTTTTATTTTTGATTACCCAAATTTTCCTTGCCAAGTCTTCTTACTCCTGCATTTTTATGTTCTCTGTGTCCCCTGAACGAGGATTTTTGATAAATAATTAAAATTGATTAAAAGTTCGTATTATCTTAAAGGTTTTTTTTTCCATAGAATTCTGCTGGGAAATGTGTGAATATAAGTGTTTTTGGGATTGTTTGGCTAATATTGGGTGAAGTTGTGGGCCGTCTTGTCTGTTGTTTGAGACAAGACTTTACCATACAAACGACATAGGGCAAGTTTTAAGGAGCACTAGATTTCTAGAAGTTTGGAAATGCTGACGAATTTATGTATCAGCACTTATCTACAAGTACTAAAGATTTTATAAAAACAATGGGTCGAATTATCATTTTTCAATGTTTTCAAATTGTTTTTTATTCTTATCTTGGGAAATTAGGGTACATTATCCATTAAAATTATTTCTAGAATGGTCTGGGTTGGAATCCAGGCAGGCCTAGAGCACTCGCGCGCGCGCGCGTGTATGTTAAATTTGGGTGTTTGATTAGAGGAATTCCTGGAAAATAGATACATATGCAGCAAATGCAAAAAAAAGTTTGCCATGTTGAAAAACATAAACCCTTGTGTGTTTGGGTGTGTTAAAGTTGGGAATGTCTGAACAAATACAAAAATGCGGGAATAATGAAATATACAAAAATTGGCATTTGCCATGTTCAAAACTAAAAATTATGGGTTGTCTTTAACGTGGTGTGGGACAAGCTTGTATGACATTCTTACGTTTTGTAAACACGGGTCACACTTAATGTAGCATTGGAGTTTTCCATGGAGTTCTGTTAGCAAGTTATTTTAAATCAAGTCATTGCATTTTGTTTTGGTTAATTCTGGACGAAGATATGGCCCATCTTTAACTCATTGTGGGGAAAGCTTGTACCACATTCATAGATTCGTAAATTCGAGCCACACTTGAATGTACCCCACACTTATTACACTACAACCCAGTGAGGCATGTCCATTGGAGTTATGTGCAGCCTAGTTAGACATGTCTGTTGAAGTTATAGGCATCCTTAGTCATGGTGGAGAGCATTGGAACTTGTGTCAGGTGCTTAGAAAATGCCCTCCTATTGACATTACACCATAACTCCTTTGACAATAACGTCAAACTAACTGAATCAAGTTTTATGCTTTTTTTCTTTTCGTTTAAGCAACTAGTAAATTATTGTAATTTAAATTGCTTGTAGAGCCATTTTGCATGGACCCATATTTTGTGAATAAACAATTTCATATGGTTCTATAAAAGTTAAGTGATGAGGATCTTAAGGGTTGTTGTTGACATTGTGGAGTATTGAAATTTGAGTGAGTTTGCGAAGTATTTGAAATAGGGTAAGTGAAGTTGTGGAGTAATGAAAATGGGGTATTTTTATAAGTGTGTGATCCAAGTTCAATCTCATGCAGTAATGAGGCAGTCCACAGTCTCACCCCCACACCACAATAAGTTGGCCGATACTCTTAAAGCCGAAACTCAAGCAAAAAAAGAAACCGAGAAACAAATTTCTTTCTTTGTTTTGTTCACAGAAATTTTTTAAATCCCAGGCTAATTAAATAAACCAGCATTATATTAAAGCAAAGAGAAACAGATTTCTTAAAAGATCTTTTCAACATATTGTTTTCAGAGACTCCAAAAACAGACCATTATCCAATAAACCTTATCTTCAATTTAGCAAGCACTTCGGAATGGCCTTATTTTGGAATTTTAGTTTGCTCCCCCACTTGGCTATTTGTATTGGTACCTTGACCACGTTGGACGTCGGTCGGGGCTTTACTGCTTTGGTTTTACCCTGGAATTTTAGTTTAGGCTATTTGTATTAGTACCTTGACCATGTGGGTTGGGGTTTTACTGCTTTGGTTTTATCCCGTCCCTCTACACCCTTCCCAATTTATTTTCAGTGCATTCATTTTTTTATTTAGTTGCTCTTTGATCCTAGGGTCCTTTTACCCGAGCACTTTCTATTGTAAATGGATGTGTTCTCAATTCTTACTGACCTAATTTTGGTCATTTGCGGACATTAAAACATTCTCTTTACTTCTGTGTAAAACAGCTATAACTAACCAACCCTACATGCAAGTCACTTTTTGAATTCAGCTAATCCTCTTCTTTTTAAATACTATCAAAACTCTACACCAAGGAGTACTTTGAAAGACACATATTCCACAACTCAAGCTTACATAAGATACAAAAATATTAAGTGGTTTATTAAAAATGCCAAATGTGACGTTGCTAGAAACGAGAAATGCGGCGATAGTAACTATGTGGTGGGGAATGTGATAAACCTTCAATTTAATATACATTCAATACTCCTCGATTTGAGTATGGTCATTTCAAAGATGATAGTATCTATCCACAAAGGATTGCCATTCCTAAAACACCTCATTGTCCATTCATCATTTTTTACGAAACCAAGTTCAATTAAGCAAGGAGGAAACAACATGAAGGGGGCAGTAGAGTAACTTCAAGATGTCATTGGATGTAGGAGCATTCGGGCTCACAAGCAATCTTTCATCACACCCAAAAATAGCTAGAGTTACTGAATAAGGACTTTTACAATGTCGTGCCACTCTAACCATGTTGTGTAGAACTTTTGCCTTAGCCATTTCTTGTGGATGCCGTGAAACCTCTTCAAGCCATAGAGGCTTACCCATGCTGCGCAACATTACCCATGCTGCGCAACACCACATTGTCCGCTCAAAACTATTCTTACACATGCAAAGCTAGACTTAGCTGCACACGCTTGCCAAAGCGTCACAAACCTTTGTTTATCATTTCATTGCCGCAAAACATTATTCTTGCGTGGTGAAGCAATGAAGCCTCGCGCACGCCGCCAATGCCTAGTTGATGGTGCGTTACACCCTTGAGGCCACCGAACACTATCAATGCCGCAAAGTCTTGCATTCTTGCGGGACCACTTCTATTTGCTACAATGATTGGATCTGCGCTTGACGAGATCCCTGTGAACATCAATATAGTTAAAGGGAGTTATACGTGGTTCTTGATCCATCTTTCATGGCTAGGGACCAACTGAACAATCTGATTGAGCTCGATCCAATAGGGGAAAACTTCATGAGAGGATCAATGGTGATTTGAGGAATATTTGCAAGGTAATCTTTATTGCGAACACTATCAATGCCGCTTAAGTCTTGCATTCTTGCTGGAGCATTTCCATTTGCTACAATGATTGGATCTGCACCTGACAAGATCTCCCGTGAACATCAATATAGTTAAAGGGAGGAATACATGGTTCTTGATCTATCTTTCATGGCTAGGGACCAACTGAACGATCTGATTGAGCTGGATCTAACAGGGGAAAACTTTATGAGAGGATCAATGGCGATTTGAGGAATATTTGCAAGGTAATCTTTATTGTGAACACTATCAGTGCTGTGAAGTCTTGCATTCTTGCGGGACCACTTCCATTTGCTACAATTACTGGATCTGCGCCTGACAAGATCTCCCGTGAACATCAATATAATTAAAGGGAGGAATACGTGGTTCTTGATCCATCTTTCATGGCTAGGGACTAATTGAATGATCTGATTGAGTTTGATCCAACAGGGGAAAACTTCATGAGAGGATCAATGGCGATTTGAGGAATATTTGCAAGGTAATCTTTATTGCAAAACCATCTTTGTTCTCGCGCCAGAGCCTCTACAAATTTATAAATAGAATGGACATGTGAACACACAAGGCACCTTCCTGAAAAGGGCAATCTAGGCATCTATTGTAGAATTGCTGAATTTGAGCCAAGTGTGGTTTTGCAAAAGATTTCAAGAGCTTGTAAGTTTAGGATAGGTCATAGGACTGGAATTCTTTAAAGAATTCTCACAGAGCCTTGTCATAAGCCTGTCATTGGAGTGCAGTGCCATCGTGTGGAAGCCTGTAATCTTTCCTTACATTAGTAGAAGAAACTTCTGTTGTTTCTTGTTTGAAGTCGTGCTTGTGATCTTGCTTCGGTAAAGTCTACTCTGAGAAGGGCTGTGTGGTCTGAGGCATTCCTTCAGTGGGACCCTTGACTGCGATTACATCAGTCATCAAGCCCCTCCAACCGTCAATATGTCATCTGACCTCTCCTTCATCTGATTGAGGTTCTCATATACTCGACCTAGGCATGGTTTGTTACATGTCAAATACTCGAAAGGCCTCAAAAACGGGCCAACAAAGTGTCACAAAGTCTTTTTCCACTGCCAAAATGAACTACAACGAATGCTAGTAATAAGTTAAGTGATCTCCTCGTATGTGATGCATTTCTCCCAGCTGGTGCGCAACACCATCCCCAAAGCGATTAATCAACTTTCAAGAAGCAATAAATCGTGATAGAAGCGAAGCTATAATGAAATTACTTGTATAATTCAGATCATGAGCAGAAATATAACACCAAATAACACAATATTCTAGAATAATGATCTCAATATGCAATTATAATAGCTTCGCCACTTCGAGGGGCAACCTCCAAACCATACAATAAGACTCAAATGCTCCAATGATGATAAACTACTACCTACAATCCCCTATATATACTATTCATATGTTATGGCCATCACCAAGGCTGACCTACTAAGCATGAGAAAGTATAAATGATATAATAAAATGATATGGTAAGCCACAAGTCGGCTACTCATATCCTAATACAAGCAATAGGTTAAGGGCGTAGCGAAGCAAACCATCTCTTTGTCCAACAAAGCAACTTCAAACATATTTTCTATAAATCGCTTGGGACTTAGAACGGTTTCAAATAAATTGTTGTATTTTTCGATTGGCAATCCCGCTCATTGATCCGTCATTGGCGATTAATTTTGAATGTTTTTTTGTCTATGTTATGCAAGTGTAGTTGATAAATGGTTTGAATGTCTTAATACATGTGTCAATAAGAGTAGTGGACTTTAATTATGCTTTGGTTAGTATGGATAAGTCTTGTGACAATTGTGTTCTAAGTTTCTAACCAATAGGCCTCTTGATTGACCAACCTATATGTTGGATGACAAAGGTCGGGAAGGTGAGTTTTGATACTGTTGTCACCCCTTCAAAAATTTGTGTATTTTTGGCTTACTCTTCAAAAATTTTGGTAAATTGATTTTCATGATCTTTGTTTGCCTTTGTGAAGTCTGTGAGAGAAAGGAGTTGTTTTCAACAATTAGTTATTTCTCAAAATTTTGAATTTGGGGACTTTTCCTTTGTTTTGCAGATATTTCAGGTTTTGGTGTTCCTCGTGTCCCATGTTCCATCGGGCTCCCAGTTCACCGATTCCCCGCCTTCCCCGTGTTGAACTACCTTCCTTTCAGATCTGCGAGTTTCGGCTTTGTAATGAACCTTTGTCCCTTGTGCTCTAGTGCACCAATTCCCCTGATCTCCACATTCGTCGCAACCCTCAAATTCACTAAGTCCCCTTTGTTGTGCGGGTGATTCGGCCTTGCGATGAACTTGTGTCCCAGCGTCCCCGCGGACCTTTTGTGCGTCACTCACCCTATTTACCTGATTTTCATTGCAGAGCGGTTTAGTGCGGGAATCTTGGCTCCTTTTGTCCCAGTGTCCCAAGTGCTCTCGGGCATTCATTTCCTCGCATCCCCTGCATTTTCCGCTTCCAAGCCTTTTCTTTTGTATGCGGGGATTTCGACTCTTTATGTTCCAAGTGTCCCAGGGCCTCCCGTGCAGGCTTCCTTCCTCCCGACATACCCACACTTGGATAGTTTCTCTTGTTAACCATTAATGCCCCTATTAAATGCACAACACCGAAGTTCTCCAAACGAGAGGTTATAAAATGGGAAGGGGGTTAACCATTTCTTTCATAGTTTGAGCTTTGAATATCCCGTTCGGAGTCAGTTTTAGCTGTTGTGTAAGCTTTTACTCGAGCCATTTTTCAAAATTCCAAGTACTTCCCGATCGGAGAAGGTCGCCATTTGCTAGCGCTTTGTGAGTAGGTTTCTCGCAATCCTTTGTGTAGTTTCCAAGGACAATCCGATCTTGTGGCCTATGGCGTGTTTGCTTTAGACTAAGTAGCCTCCATTTTAAACCATTGTTCCTCGGTTCTTTTGCCATGATGAAAATCCATTATAAAGGCCACAAACATCTCTCTGCCCTAGAAACCTCGATACCCAATATAGGGGACACAAATGTGCAAAACTTAGACTTCAATGATTTTGGGCTTGAATGAATGATGCGAATCCACAATCAATCGCACACAACTTATCAAAGATTGTGGGATGGCACACGCTGGAGGGTTTCTGCCTCTGCCCAATGTGCGGACACGGTTTTGGCTTGCGGGTCTCACTTCAATCTTGATACTAAGGAAATCACAGATCCTTAAGGGGAGGTAATTGCTAGGTTGGATGCAACATGTATCAACACTGCCCTCGGGATTCCAGTTTTTGAAGACTCCAATGTTCTCACCGTGGCACAAGCTCAACAATTGTTTGATCAAGAACCTGAAACATACAAGAATAGAGTGGCTAAATCATGGTTTAAGGCTCCAAAGAAGGAGCTTCTAGGTTGCCCAAGAACATATACAGAAGTGATTTCAAAGAAGAGCTCTCCGACCTTGTCACCCTTCTATCTAGGATAATGGGGTTACCCATTAACAATGAGTTTCATTTTTGGATGTGCCCGTTCATCAATATCATATGTGAAGGGAAACAAAATCTAGATTGGGGTGAAATCATTTGTCTCAACTTGACTGAGCAATTGGCCAATGTACAGAGAACTCATACCTTCTACATGACTTCCTATCTTATGTACACTATTGGAGCATACAGAGAATGGTTGGGTCTATCTCTAGATGATGTATGAAAAAAGCTCCAGTCTATGAATATTATTCAAAGTTGACTCTGAAGAACAATAATCACCACTTTAGAAGGGTCAATGATGCTTTCACCATGTATATAGTCAGGCTCTTGGAGGGTGATACAACTAGAAGATTCTCTGATGAGGCCATGCAATTGATATCCCCCTATGGCATTTATTTCATCCAATTCAATAGGTTCTCTTACATCAGATTGGCAGGATTTGAAGATTCTCCATACAAGTTACCCATGTATTGCAGTGATAAGATTGCTTTGGTAGAAATATGCAGCAACTTGATAAATTGCATAGGACTTGTAAATATAAATAGATAGGTGGCATACAGTTCCCTATCACTCTAGGCAATTACACTTGCAAAACCGACATCGAGAGGACAATAGCTGCCTTCAGTTTCCACTTCTTTTAGAAAAGATCTTGTTTTGACCTCAAGAATTTTATCAACAACAATCTTAGGTTCTCTTTTTATCATGCTTTTGAAATAGAAGACTATTGGGCAGATTGTTCATATAACTTTGAAGCAAGAAAGAGATATTATGGTCGTCTTTCTTTGCAACAAATCAAAGATTTTAACCTCTACAAAGTACCAGAGGAAATGCAGGATGATAATGAGGAACTTGATCTTCGAATATGAAAAGACCATCAGACATACTCCTCTTGAAACCATTGACTGGTTCAAGAAGGAAAAGGATAACTTGCAAGAAATCATCAATCCAGTTTTGGTCAGAACTAAATTATGGTTTGACAAGAAAATGAGAACCTATAGAGCCAACAGGTGAGATCCCCATCTCATGAAGCATCTTCATCTCAAAAGGAGGCCTCAACTTCAACACCAAATATGCCAACTCAAACTCCCCTTCTCCTCCTAGAACTTCAACATTGGTGTATACTAAGAAGGCAAAGGTTGAAAGGATGGAAAGAGTGGAGGAAGTAGTTGATGAAGAGAACAAACAAACAAAGGCAGTATCTATGACTGAACAAATGGTGGATTTATCTGACAAAGAACCAGAAGGAGAAGGAGAAGAAGACAATCCCGAAAGTGGCAACACAAAAAAAATTGAGGAAGATGGTAGACAAAAGAGGCCTACAGTTGAAGTTGAGACAATAGTTGCTCTAGGAAGTTCTTGACAAAGAAATACTTTCTTCTAGTGTGGAAGCATCTATTGTTGAAGTATCAACTGCACAAACCTTGGGATTAATGAGTACTCTGGCTTTAGGTCCTATTGTTACTCCTTCCTCCAGTTCCTCTTTTACCTGGGTCCAACTTTTTGTGGACAACAAGAAAAGGAAGGTTCCATCAAAGGTCATAGTTCCCAAATTTGATGTTGTGGCAGCTCTCTTGGGCACAACCCTCCACCGCCCGCTAAGAAGGCTAAAACCACTTCTAGTTCGGTATTTGATACTAAAGGTCAACAGTTTGTGGAAATTGTAAAACCCAAGGTGGATAAAGATGAGAAAGACTTGGTTTTGAGTGATTTGGAACTGACAAGAATCCCTTTGGGAGAATCTACTCCAGAGAGTGAAGTGCACAACTTAAAGGAAACAATATCTAAAGTGATTGAGAGAATAGAAAAGGGGAAACAGTCTCGGAACATCTTGAGGAACACATACAAACTCTCTCTTGATTTTATTAGATCTTTGCTAGCAAATGACAAAGTGATTGATCCAACTCCTTTGAATGTTATGCCTCCTCCTACTGTCCTCACCAATGAAGAAGTTCAAGTTATTAAGGACATCCATAAGCATGCTACCTATGGAAAAGCTATGGAAGCTATGGTGGAGGAAATGTTAGTCACTGGGCTCAACTTTATTGAGGAAGCCTACAAGGCTTATGATCAAATCACATGTATGTAGTTGAAGTTTACTACAACACTCAACAATCTGACAAGAGAATTGAAATTGTGGCTTGAATGTATCCAAGATCTTCGACTCATGAGTGAGACAGATGTACAAGTTCTTTTGGCTAACAAAGTATTTGATGATGCAAAATTCAATCTATCTAAACAATGGGTGTTCAACATTGATTGGAAGGTGAAGGTCCTCAAGAAGCCATTGATGAACTCAGAAACATGCTTCAGAAGGGAGAAGCTTACAAGACTTGCATCATTTCTCGCTTTTCAAGACCTCCACTACCAACTCCTTAAAGAGAACTCAAGAGAAGTTTGCAATTCATGGAGTCAAATATAATTTCAAGACATTTGTCAAAGAGGACTTGTTCAAACAAGATACTATATCTAAAGAGAAATGAGGGAAATATGTACACTTCAAGCAGCCATCACTGAGGCCAATAAGGAATTTCTAGAGAATGCAGAATTTGGGAAGGAAATGGAGAAATGCCTAGACAACTGGACTCATGCGACTGCAAATACCACCATCCCTCGAGGCATGGACATAGCTGAAGCATTGAAGAGATTCAGAAATCAAGTGCTCAAGGCAAAGAGTGTCATAGCCACTCCTTCAAATGTCCCAACCCCTAGTTCTTAATCTTTTCTTTTAATCAATGTATCTAGTTAAGGTGGCTATTTCTTTTCTAGTCATGTAATATTGAAGTAAAAGACAATTTGATGTTATAATGCTTAATTAGATATTAATCCTTTGATTAAAAGAAAGAAACTGAAAAGACTCTTTTGTAACCACCCAAGAGGCTATTTAAGGGGCTCCTCTTGTCATTTGAAAGGGTTGGATTTTGATGTCTTTGATGTTAAAAGTACTTGAATTGACAATCAATACGAAGTTCTATCTTTTCTTGTGTTCTATCTTTCCTTGCTTCTATCTGATTCATGTGAAGTTATATATATCTGAATAGGAAACTTTGTGTCCTCCATTTGATGTTATGCTTAGAACTTTGTGTCTATTGCATATATGTCCTGTATTCGAGATGTGTATGATTATGATCTTGTTAATCTTGCATGCATAAGTAAGATATTATTCTGCCATCTATATGTCTGAAAGTGCTGCTTTCCTCATTTTCTGAAATATCAATTCTTCTACTTCCTTTTCTTTTGTATTGAAAATCTTATGAGATGAAGACATCTAAAGCATCAAAATCCTCATTAAAATATTGATAGTTTGTACATTTGTAAATAAGTAGATTTGCTTGTTTGTTTGTGTGTTCAATAAGGGAACCTCTCCCATAAAGAGGAGGGATTGTTGTCCCCTGACTGTTGTTTGTTTTCAAAGTCAAATCTAACAACCAACAGTTTTTGGTGCCCACTGTGGGGCACGTTTTGTGCATCCCACCAAAACAACTTCAATTAGACCAATAACAACAACACACTGGTGGATAGAAGATATACACGAGGCCAGAGAGCGCAGGGTATTGAAGATCTAGATTTTCAGTTACTTGAACAACAAGGCTTCATTTTGACTCCAAAAATAAGGGATAGAAGAAGAAGATACCCAAGCACTCCTATTAAAGATAGAGTTGCAGAGAACGTTGATTTCTAAACACAATCAAGCCTTAGCATCCACGCTTTAGTGTTGGCTGGAGTCATGCAGTTCCTTTGCAAACAATCTTTCCTAGAATGGCAACACCTCTACCTTGGGGACAACGGGTTGGGCCTCTGGCCCTTCCTCAACCATTGCATGATCTACCCAAAGGAAATAGGAAGAATTTCCCAAAATTCAGAGGTGATGGAAAGGTGCACCCAGATGAACACATTGCTACATTTATTGTTGCATGTGGAATACTCGAGTGGAGCATGAAGATGTTTCTTAGACTTTTTTTGGAGACACTACAAGACAATGCTGCCGATTGGTTCTATCATCTCCCTACCGGTACTATCATTGACTGGACTACCATGAGAACTCAGTTTGAAAATCAGTTCAAACCTGCTTGAGGATGTGCATGCTCTTCTTGCCCAAATTTCTTAAATAAAGAAAGAACCATATGAGCCCATGCAAGAGTTTGTGGCAAAATTTAATAAATTGGTCAATAAAATCCCAGCAGCCACTTGTCCTGTGGATCAAATTCAGAAATGTTTCTTCCTAAATGCTCAATTCCCTGAAGTAAGCTATACATTGAGAAGGGCATTGAGAAGGGCTAAGCTATGTATTGAGATGGGCTATGCATTCGAAATGTTTCTTCCTAAATGTACACATAGGAGGTGAATGTGTAACCTCCTCCTAGAATCATGGCAATCTCCACCTAGAATAGTGGTAACCAACGACTAGAATGGTGTAGTCAAGTGGTGACTCACACCTAGAATAGTGTAGTCAAGTGGTAACCAACACCTAGAATAGTGTAGTCATCGACTAGGTGATGGGTGAATGACAAAGCAAAAAGGAATTTCTATCTTCTCCACATGAGGTCGGTCTTCTTGGAGGACCAAGTGAAGATTAAAAGTACACTTCCCCTTCATTAAGAGGTCGGCCATGGGAATTAGTCCTCTAATTCATCCTTGGTGCCAAAGAGGGGTACTTAAGGAGGTTTGAATGGTGGAGGAGCATATCATTATCATTCATCATTTTGACATTTACTTGGATTTGGAGCTAGTGTAGCTTCTCTTCTTGCCATTGAAGGACGAAAACCCTTCCTTGGTCACCTATTGAGGTGAAACCCTTCAATAGGATCACACTTGGGGACGAAACCCTCTTGTGTGCATTGGTGGCTTCATTCAGAATCACAAGTGGACTTCATTGGCAGATTTCCGGAACAACAAGGTGTTTATCTGTGCATAGGGCACTTCTACTTCAGCTAGGGCACTTTCAAGGGTGTTGGCACCCTTCCTCCACTTGATCTACCCATTTGGGAAGTTTGGGATCACTTTTGGGGGTTTCCATGGTTGGAAAATTGTGATTTCATTTTTATTTGATAGCTGGTCTCTCCGAGATCATTTTGAGCATTTGTTTGTGTTGAAACTCCAAGTATTGATGGAGTTATGAATTTTTGAAGTTTCAGCTGTGTTTGCACTTGAATTAAATTTATAAAATATATATTTGCTCCAGATTTCATCTTGCTGGACTTATGAAGTGTTTGGGATATTTCTATATTGATTTTTAGTCTATATTGCATGAGAATATTGTCTTGAAGAGCCCATACAGTTCGCTGCCCTAGGAAATAGAAAATCAGGTTCATTGTTAGGGCTAAGTGGTGATATTGTTGGCTGTCATATGAATTCCTTTGCTGTCATAAATATTCAGATCTCTCTTGGTTGCTAATGGCATTTTCAGTTTGTTCCTCTAGGGTTTGAAGTGATGGACAAGTGGCTGTAATAAAATCAGAAGTTATGATTGGGGTTTGAGTCCAAACCCTTGTTTTTTGTTTGATGCCCTAGAAGGGACATTACATCCACATTGTTTCTATCTCTTACATCATACATTTTTCCAACCTGCGAGTCATGGAAGTGAGTGACAGCAATAACGTGTCGAAATGTGAGGATGCTTCTCTCTATCACTTCCAGCCTCGGGTTCTTCTGATTGAGCTTCTTCCATGCGTTGAGGTTCTTCTGATTGAGCTTGTACAGCGGGTCGAGGTTTCAAAGACTCCATAAATTTGAACTCTTTGAGCAAATCTAGCTTTTCTCACATAGGAATTTCGTCACAAACAACAATCTGCTCTCTTCCTACTTCTCAACAAGTGATACCTGATTTGTGCAATTACACTTCTGTGCTCAATATAGCAATATGGGAAAGCCCATGACTTGCTTCCTGAACTGCCACAACTTCCCCGGAATATCCACTGGTTACGGTTACCATGTTCCACTATTTTACTCAAAAGTCTTCCTTGTTGCGTATATTCCTTTGCATGTGGGGGATTTACAACACACTTTCTGTGCGACTGCAGGGTTTCAAGAGGACCCTTCATTTTCCTCCTAAATCTGCACTAAAACAACAGCATACAAATTTGTAAAATCCTAAAGTAAAAAAGAAACAGAATAGAAGAATACACTTATAAAGAGAGAATCTTTAAATATAGCTAATATGTTACCTCTACACAACTAGATGGCAGTTTCATTTGCTCTCTTTCTCTCTTTTCTCTCTTCTCTCCTCAGCTCCAAGAATGCAAAGTGATAATGTGTGCAGCTATGGGTGGGACATGTTTTTGCTTGGGTAGACTTCAAATTAGGTTTGATGTTAGCATTTTAGGGTTAGTGTTAGTTTATAATGTTTTAGCTAATTGGTTTTAAATTTATTTTTGTGCTTTTGTTTTGAATTGTAGTTCACTTTTGCAGCCATAACGGTTGTTGAAATGGCTGCATTGCCAGAGCAAAAACTAAAAACTAAAAATCAAAATGCAAAGATTGTCCTCCCACACACAATAGATGGGTCTGTTGTGTTTCTTGCTTCAGAGTTGACAAGGAAACCATAGAACCTATGACAGCACATTGCATCAATTCTAAACAAGAAACTAGAAAGCATTACAGTAGAGCTTGTGAGAGCGCCTTGCAAAAGCAAATTTCCATTAACTGATTGAATTTGACCATGAATAGGAAACATGGAGGAATGAGAAGAGGTTAACGCATTGTCATTGCTGCACTCACACCACCCTCACCATCCACCAGGCCATCACGATCTTTCTGCAGGCCTCTGTTCTTTGCTTCGACCTCCACTAGGGTTGAAAAATGATGAGAAACTACTATGAAATTATGAATTCCACCTCGAAAGCTAATTTTATAAAGGTGGCCTTCATCTTTTTCAAACAAGGAAAACCAAGCCTGCCGATTTATGTTGGATTTCCACAAGAGTATTCAACACGCCCTTTAATCCTTTTTTATTTCTCACATGTTGCACTTTGTGACATCATCCATATCATTCTTCCTTGGAGAATTTGCATCATTGTTCAGCAGTTAAACTGGTGACATGCTCAACTGTGGAGAGAATTGCCTTTTTGCACTCTAGGCTTTAGTCGTAAGTGGCATAGTGGCATGAATTAACCAAGTCTTAGGTATTTCTTTTATAAATAATATTCACAAGGTCAGGAGAGTAACTCGTAGACTTGCATATTGAAATCCAAACCACTTGGTTTGTAGTCATTTTTTCCCACAAGTTGTCCTTCGCCTCAGTAACTTCCTATCTCCAAGCGGATAAATCCACTTCTCTTTGAGAAGATTGTCTATGACCTTTGAAGTTGCTATCCCAACCACTATCCGCTATGGAGTCTTCCATCATGAATACTTTAGGTGTAGGTGAATTGGCTAGGCGTGGTACACTCCAAAGATTACTCATGAGATTGAAATCCACAGAGTACAAAATTTAAATAACATATAAAGTAGAGTAAAGTAAAAAGTCAAATTGTCTCCACAAGGGGTATCTCATCCCAAATCGGCATTTTGGCTAGGAAGGGGCATTTAAAGTGACCTCTACTATTACCTTTATTGCAAGCTGGCTGGGGGCACCCACATTGATAAACCCTATTGTAGAACAACTATTAACAGTGTTGTAGAACCATGGTGCAGTAGAAAATTAACATCCCTCTATATCCAATAGTCTTGCTCAAGCACATATGCAATTCATGATAATTGTTGAGTTGTTGCAGAAGATGGGATTAATGTGTTGACTATGCATCTTCCTCTCATATTAAAGATAGACCTTTGTTAAAGACATTGGCCTTGGTAATGAAGGTGCAATATTTTCAAAACTCTTCTTGAATTCAATCCTTGGGAGTGGGAACAATAACGGCTGCCATGGATGGCTTTCCTTTGCGCTATTATTGCCATAAATGCCCCCCATTAGAAGAGGGGTTAATACTTACGTAGTTCCAAAGTATTGGCAACCGGATCTCGTAATGGCCTTAGGGTCATGAAGCCTAGGGAGAAAATAAGACCATGGAGCCCTCGCCCTTAAGGGCCCCTCTTCCATGTGAGAGAATGTGAGAACGAGGATCAAGCGGGATGGCGCCGACATCAACCGAATTGCACTCAAATGGCAATGTCTCGAATTCCTTGTGGTAAGCAAGCGTTCAATCATGAAATGTGCATGCAAAAGAAAAAGGTCTACTCATTCTTATAGATAAGAAATAAGGGGTACAAATAAGAGTGTTGTGTAACTCCCAATGTAAGATCAATCATACCTCCACAAGGGAGAAGAGGAGTTACATTCCAAAAATGGAAAATAACTCTGTATGACGCATTGACGCACACCGACGCGTGCGTATGACGAAATCATCATACCTTGTAAGACACCTAAGACCTATGATCTCACCTAAGTGAGATGACTCACCAAGTGATGTGGACAATGGCCCGATGATAAGGCAATTACCCCACACCAACACCCCCTTCATCGTAACTTAGGATGAGGTAGGCAAATCAGAAACGAGAAATGGGTCCCGGCAGCTACGCCTGATGAGGTACCCATGTACAACAAGGATCTCAAGTAATGGAGGAAAACCCAATGGGAAAAATATCCACTTACAAGAGATAGAAGACTCCCTAAACAACCTAAGAAAGATGCGTCAAATGGGTCTCGACAACTAAAGGCTTGATGAGGTACCCATGTATAAACTACAATCTTTCTAGAAGAAGAAAAAGAGAAGAGAGGAAGGAGACTAGACAGACGGAAGAAGATGTGAAGTTGCAATGGACCTCACCCAAGACGAGAACACAAGGATACTTGGCCTTAGTGAAGGGTTTGGTGAAGAAGCCTGTAACGGATTTGAAGTCAGTAACTCTACGAGGTCTCCAAGAAGAGTGTCAATGATGTGGTCTTCCGCTTGTAGACTGAAGAAGATCCATCCGCATCGAACAATGTTTCTGCCCTTAGGAAGAACAAAAATGGAGTACTAGAAGTCCGCCACTCCGTGAAGGAAACTGAGGGCAACAGTACGAAGAACTCTGAATCTGGTCCACTGGAATGTGACATAGGTCTAGCAAACACGTGCAAAGGAACCGAAGGTAATGCCACGAAAGTAGAACCATCAGAGTATGGGAGGGGAACATCCGCCGAAAGGATGCCCGAGTAAAGTGAAGGCAAAGCAACAACCCCACAATAGTAGAAAGAGGATCCATAAGAGGAGGTGGATCAATGATGGTCTCTAAAATAGTGGAAGTGATGAAAGTCCTAGAAGGGACACTCCCAACAAAGGAGATGGACTCCTCCGAAACACTTGTAGAAGGAAGGAAAACTCCTGTCTTTGCAACACAAAGTAGGCACTTTGTGAAGAGACAATGAAGGTTTGTGCGATACTCGTCCCAAAAGGGTTGCTCGATAAACAAAAGAGCAATGTCTAACAGTATGAATCATCAATACATGAAGAAAGAGGAGTGGAAGAAGCCTCACACACTAGAAATGGAAAGGAGGCAACGTAATGACAGTATGAGGTTGGGAACAAGATTTCCTGATGTCTGATGGGAAGGAGGAGGTTCAACATTCTCTAAAAGGTGGCCGGGAGAAGGAAGAGAGGAGTCCTCATCAATACTCTCGTCATCAAAACTAGAAGAACAAACCTCATCATTAGGGATAGAACAAGCAAATCTGTGTTAGCAAAACTATCATCACATGAAGAAGGAGAGGAAACAATCAGTATTAGAAGAAGCAACAACGACAATCTCTGAAGGGTCTCCAAATAAGGACTGAAGAATGCTCCAAACAATGCGAGGACACTTCGTGTGCGCCACATGATGGTGGAGAGGCTTGAAACATGTATCAACAAGCAACCAAGAACATGATCACACTTGTCGAGCTAGTCTTCAAGACGATAAGGATCAGTGGGTGCAAGAACTTGCCCATACAAGAAAGGGATAAAGACCTTTGTGAGTAAGGTAACGTTCCATGCAAGCACGCCATGATGTATAGTTCTCTCTAACAAGAAGAAGAGGCGGAGGCTGAGAAGCAATCTGTGAAGCTTGAGTATGGAAAAACATCCTCCATGGTGCATCCATGAAAAAGAGCAAAGTGCGGAAGAGTCACAAGAAAAACACGCTCAAATGGATGTCGGAGTCACTGAAAATACGTCCTGGAATGCAGAAAGAAGGGTGTGAGAATACACACCGGTTGCAAGTCGTTAGACTCGGCCAGAATGCGTTTGCATGCAATTACAACACCCAAGAACAAAGATAATCCCCTTGTTTGCAACACTTTATAAATAGTGCGTTGGCTATAGTAAGGTGTGTTCGTATGCGACATGAAACAGTTGACCAATCACCTTGCAGTAGGAGAAAAATCATGCAAGAGTAGGGGCCACATAAGTTTTAGTTAGAAGCAAAGGAACAACACGATAAATAAGCACAAAGGGAGAAAACAAGGAACAAGGGTGCAAAAAACAAATTTCGGTGTGAGAAAAAGCATCTCACGTTGCATAAGGGGCTCTCTTGCCACAAGGTTGTGGCGGACACGCTCACTAGCTCACAAGTGAAGAAGAGCACTACTGTGCAAAACAACTCCAAAACGAGTCAAAAGGGGCCCAAAATACCAAAACGACTCCCAAAATGCAACAAGGACCACCTGAAAAATGCCAAAAAATCCTCCAAACAGGACCTACACACTCCCACGAAACGTCAATAGAAAATAACGCCTAGTAACCCTAGTTTCGGAATAATTTTTGCCCAATTTTAGTTTATTTCCAAAGAGGGAAAATAAAAAAATGGGGTACAAAATTAAAAAACCAGGTTAAAAAAATTAAACTATATCCTAATATAGATTAAGACCTAATTAAAAATATTAATACACCTTCCTTTGAATTAAATTAAGCCCTATGCCAATAATAATAAAACTTAGGCTAAAACTTAACCTAAAGTTAATTTTAATAACAAGCCAAAAAGGGCGAGTTAATTCTAAAGGAAGGCAGGGTCAAAGGATCAAAGAAGACTCCACGTGGCAGAAGGTGGGAGTGGCTCAAGGAGACAGACTGGGTAGCTTGGCGAATGAGGTAGGGTTGGGACGCTGAGCAGGTGATGATTACCACGGCAGGCTTGGCGGGGATTCAGCGAGGGTCAGTAACGCACAATGCAGGTTGAGAGTTGCAAACGACAAGGAACGACCGAGAAACGTATGCACAAGGTTCCAACGGTGGACAAAGGACACATGGGGACCCCAAAACGAGAAAAGGCGAGGTGGGCGGAGTCTTTGGCGGGACGACAGTGAAGTAGAGCCAAACAACCGAGCAAACCAATGACAAAACACAGCGCGAGCTCGAAACCAGAGTGAGGCGGGGGGAAGCCAACATGGGCGGGACGGCTCGAAGCGAGCTCAAACATGGGCGAGCAGGGGCAAGAGTCGGGCTTCAAAGCAAACCGAGCCAACACGTAGTAGGACCGAACAAGATGGGGAGGCCATGAGTTACGTAAGAGAGCTAAAAACTTTCACCCAACTCTCTTGCCTAAGAACCAAATGAGGTTGCAAAACAAACCGAGCTAACAAGGTAACTCGTTGAGTTAAGAGAACAACTCGATAGGGAGCCCAAAACAAAGCTCGCGAGTTGGGAAGGAGCTTGGGTTGAGACAAACTAGGAAATGGAGGTGCAGGGGGAAGGAGGAGATGGGTGCAGGATAGACCAGGGGCGGGGGGTAATACCAAAACAATTATTTTTAACATAAAACAATTTTTATTAAAAAATCTAATAAAACCAATAAGATAAATACCTCAAAATTTAGTTTTTCCATCAAGTGTAGTCAAGATAGCTAAATCTAGTGGAAAAAGACTTGAAACCGCAAACTCCAAAAAACACCTACACATGCACCAAAAACAACACACAAACCAACAAAACTCCACGAAAACCGAGATGAACCTAGATAATGCAAGTAAAGCACAAATGGAAAATGGATTACGAAGCTTGCACAAGAAACTAGTAAGAACATGAAACCGAGAGTAATAGGCAATGGAAGATGGATGAGTAAAGCGCGATCCCAACAATGTGCTCTGATACCATGTGAGAGAATGTGAGAACGAGGATCAAGTAGGATGGTGCACACATCAACCGAGTTGCACTCGAACGACAACGTGACGGAGTTCCATGTAGTAAGCAAGCATTCAACCATGAAATGTGCATGCAAAAGAAAAGGGTTTACTCATTCTCATAGATAAGAAAAAAGGGGTACAAATATGAGTGTTGTGTAACTCCCAATGCAAGATCAATCATACCTCCATAAGGGAGAAGAGGAGTTATGTTCCAAAAATGGAAAGTAACTCTGTATGATGCACTGACGCACACTGACGTGTATGACGAAATCTATGATGGAAATCTGTCATACCCCCTAAGACACCTAAGACCTATGATCTCACCTAAGTGAGATGAATCACCAAGTGATGTGGACAATGCCCCGAGATGACAAGGCAAGTACCCCACACCAACATCCCATGTTCAAGGTTTAGAGTAAATCTCTAAGTGTAGTTTCATTATTCATAAAACTAATACTTTGGATAAATGATCCATTATCTGTTGTTATAATTTGGATTTGTGCCACTCTCCTTTTGGTTGAGGGCTCTTCTTGAGTTGGTTTTCGAAATTTTGTCTATTGATATGGGCTTGGGCTTTTGGTTGCCTCTCGCCCATTGGTTGCATAGATATTAGTACATTCTTTGCGGAAGACCGAATTGGTTGATGTTTGTTCTATGACTATCTCAGAGCACGTTGTGCTTGCTTGATGGCTTTCTTTGAATGTATTCATGCCAGGTTTGCTACTTTTGTATGGAGAATTTTGATTTTAATATATGGGTGAGGGATATCCCAACCCTCATTTTACTTGATAGAATAAATAGGTCATCAACATACAAGAATGCAAAGTGAACCAAAAGAACTGAAATTAATAAACTAAGCCAATAGAGTGTTGGAGAGCAAGAGGGAGTGACCTATCCGCAAGAACCCCTTTTTCTTATTAATTCAAAGTATTTTTATACACTAAAATATTAATTTTTAGATACTTACACAACTATCGACTACCTTTTTAACTACTTGAAAAATTACCAATTCACCCTAATTGCCACTTGTATAATAACTTTACTACAAAGAATGCATAATTTTGGTCCATCCTAAAATAATGGTGGTGTACCCATAGTATCCTCCTAAAAGTTAACCTTGCACCACTCTTTGTATGCCATATTTTTCACTTTTACTAATGATTTCTCTTGTCGCTCTTGGTGCATTAATCTCCTTGAGTGTGTGCCTTAAGGGCCATACTAGAGTGGGGTTGGGCCGTGTAATGTCCCTTTTCCTACGCCAAAGGCCTAAGGGCCAAGTCGAGTCCAAGCCGTGGTCATACCCAAGGGGCTGTGGACGCTGGGAGCTATTGGGAAGGGGCCACGTAGTTCCAATATTCAAGTTTTGCATTTGGGGGTCACTTTTGGACCATGGCGACTTAAAAAGGAAAAAGTAACTTTAGTTACTTTTATTTTATTGGCCCCTCCATGGAATGAAATGCGTCTAGGGTTATTGGGGCTCTTTTGCCTTGGAGAAGTATATAAGGAGTTGGGGAGAGAAAGGAAAAAGAATTTTGCATACATTTTATTTTTCCTTCACGTGCAACTGTTGTTTGCAAATCTACAGCTTGTGGAGTGAAATCCCACAGGGACCCTAGCTTCGGTGGTGAGAGATCCATCCCTAGCTAGCAGGGCATTCTTCGGTAGTGAGAGATCTACCCTAGCTGTCATTTTGGAGCCGCTTTCTAGGTTGTGTTACAAAGATATTATCAGAGGTTTCAGAGGAAGGATTTTGAGGGTTTTGGGGGCATTTGGGGAAGATAACCAGAGGGCTTTCAAATCAGATTTACGGCAGCCATTTGGGCAGGGCTTAGCATCACTTTGAAGGCATCTTCATCAATTTCCAACCCTTTTCCAAGCTAGGCGACTTGCAGCCTTTATTTGGAGGGTTTCCGGTTGGCCATTTTCAGATCTGAAGGTTGAAATATCATTTCCTATATTTTTTATGTTATTTCCAAAGTCTCATAATTTTCGCTCTTGTATTTGGAGAGTTACGAATTTTAGAAGTTTTCCAGCTGTCTAGGGCACACTGTAATTTTCTGGCAGCATTTTAATTTCTGTAAAATCCCAAAAACAGTTTTCTAATGTCCTTTATAATAATATCAAGCTCTCTTTAAATTTTCAAGTAATTCGGTGGATATTTTGGGAGATATTAAGTTTCTTTAGTTCGCTGCCCTAACTGTAAAAATCTGCAAAAATCAGTATTTTATGTGGCTGCAAATTTTCAATATTTTGGTGCATTTTTAAGTGGTATCCCACAAGGGATATTTCAGGCTGGCTGGAAGTACCTTGTGAGAGTCATTGTGGCACTCGCCTCTAGCTTTCCATAGTATGCCTTCTTACTACTTTACTTTGCTTCCATTTCACGACCACTTGATATCTTAGTACTACCATCTTCTCATCGTCTTCCTATAGGACCTTTAGATCACCTTAAGATACCCTTCATACCCTTTCCAAGTGTTTTCTCTACCTCCATTCGTTTTCCTTCCCTTTGATCTTGTATGGACTTTTTATGGCTAACGACATCGACTATGGTTGATGTTGTCCCATTGACATCCTTATCCAACTAACTAGATCGACCATGGTCAATGTCATTGTCTATGCTTTGAGTGGTGACTAAATGTTATGTTTTCCTATAAATAGGCTTTGTTGTAATGGTCAATGTTGTTGTCTATGTTGAGTGATGACCTCACGTTATGCTCTCCTATAAATAGGCATTGCTATTTCTCAAAGATATCATTGCATAGTCCGCTCCGCCTTCGCTCATAAATTGTCCCTTAAAAGTTGAAGACATTTAGGGTCTTAGTGGAGCTTATACTTGGAGATCATCTTTGGAGCATTGGGTTATTAGGAGCATCAAGAATAAGAGTTGCACCAACAAGGTCTACCTTAGTTTTGGAGTCCCCAATTTTGGTCTACTTAGGTCTTCTACCTATCCCTCTTGTGATCCACCAATGACAACTCTCTCACGAGGTGCTACTAACCCTGGAGGGGGTTAATGCACCAATAGTGTCTTCACAAAGGTAAGTATCCATAATCGGTACTCTTTTTGTTATGTTGGTTGATTGATTATATTGATGTATCATGTATTATACTAGGATAGAATAACATATTTTTGTTGATTGAATTATTGTTCTGTTATACACTTGCTTATTGCCAAATGGCGTTATAACCCTTAGTTTAGCTTTTGCTTTCTATCTATATTTTTACAACACCCTAGAATTCTAATAAGACCCCACCCCATATCTCAGACATAAGCTTTGAACCCTACACCTTTGATATGAGTGTGGATTACTTTCTACTAAATCTTTGGTTTGCATGTTGCCCTAGAATGGTCCTCTACTTATATCCCAATCCATATTATTGAAGAGAGAGAGAGAGAGAGAGAGAGAGAATAATCATATTGACCATCTTAGCTAACATACATTTTGGTGAATCTTACTTCACCATTGAGTGAGTCATCTTCACGGTTCTTTTTATTTGCTATCACATCTTCTTATATCTATATGAAAATCAAAATACTTGGTTGGGCCTCTTTTCCTCAACTTCAACCCTCAGACGTAGGTTGTAATATGGCTACTTATAATTCAAAGAAAACATTGCCTAGCAAGACAATTGCCAATAGGGTTTCCACTAGATCCCAACTAAACAACCTATAATCGACCAAGAATCAAAGCAGAGGATTATCCCGAATACAAATGCAAATGTTCCTTCAATATATCAAAGAATCTCTTGACATGATACAAAAACGCATGGATGATCTTCATGACAAATACTTTCCTCCTTTTTTTTTTTGTTCCCAACAACAAATCATTATATTATGTAAAACACAAAACTACATATTTGATCGTACCAACCACGAAAGCTATTGGTCCAAGCTTGAGCATCATACAACAAAAAAGCAGAAGAAATAATCATGACAGAGAATCAAGATTAAGAATATATCTGATATCCTCCTGAAGCTTGTTGGACCACCATGGAGGGGGCATGCCATAGCACAATAGGTCCTTGTTGTCCAGAGCCCAATTAGTCAGTCCATGAGCAACTTTGTTCCTTTCACGAGGAATGTGATTGAATTGGACCTCTTGAAATTTTCCCCTTAGTTGTTTTATCTTCCACACCTCTTTGGCAATACGCCAATTGGGAGGAGAGTCCAGTTTGTTATTAGAAAGCAGGTGAATAATGATTTGGGAATCCAACTCAACTTGGATCTTATGCCATCCAATTTTCAAGGCCTCCTGCATGCCTTTATAGATAGCTTTAACCTCAACAAGATTGTTAGTAGTAGATCCAAGATTCTCAGCAAAAAAGAATTGGACCCCACATTCAACATCCCTACCAATGCCTCCCATAGCAGCTTTCCCAGGATTTCCTCTGGAAGCCCCATCCGTATTCAACTTACCATATCCTGGAGGGGGATTATTCCAATGGCCATCCCTTAGAGCTTTCTTCTTATTCGGCAACCTAGGGCAAGAAACATCCTTAGGATCAATGTTAAGCTGATTACAAATATTTTCCCACTCAGGGGAAAGATCTTGAGGCAAAGATATCTTATGTTTCAGGCTTTCCGCTATGTTAATTTTGGTCTTCTCCCAAACAAAAGAGCTATCTTTACTGATTTGCATGAAAATTCTACTGTTTCTTTCCTTCCAAATATTCCAAAGGAGAAGAGAGATACCACTCCACATCACGGGGATAAGATTTTGGCCTTTAGGGAAGGATTCCTGCCAAGCTCTGAAAACTTGCTCAAGAGATTCACAATTTATCCAATGCACCTTAAATAAAGAAGCAAGGAGTTGCCACAACGGGGTAACCCAAGGACATGAGAAAAAAAGATGAGTAGAAGACTCCTCATCATGAAGGCATAGAGCACATCGAAACGGGCCATAAAGACCTCTCTTTAGAAGGCGATCTCCAATTAAGACTCTTCGGTGGATAAGAAGCCAAAGAAAAAAACTGACTTTAGGCCACATACCCGGATGAAAAATGTGCTTGAAGAGAAATGAAGAGGATGATGATTTTTAGTGACTAGGACTTTCCTCCTTTTGATTCAAATCACTTTTCAACTATTAGGGCAAGTCAAAGTATGACTTGCCCTATCTCTCTCATTCTCTACAAATCCTTTAGTTCCTTCAACCATGGTAGGTGCTAACCAATCAAAATATGCCCCCTAAGGATTCAACTCAAACGATCTTGCAATTGTTGGACTGAATGCCCCACATACAACTAGCTAGTAACAACCAATTTCTGCAAATGCAAGCCAACTTGGCTCAAATTACTAGTCAACCACAAAATATTTAGTGGGATGTGCCAAATCAATGTTTGTCTCTCATCCCCCAACCCCCTTCTCGACCCTAACGGTAGTCTAATCCTGCAACCACCCATCACTAACAAGGTTCTTCAATCATTACGGAGGGAACCTTTAGCTCCTTATATTGCCACAATGAACGTTGGATGAATAACTCCAACCATCACCTACAATGGATCAACAAATAGGAAACAAATCACTTATATAATCGACGAGGAATCCAAGTAGGAGGGTGTTTAGGAGGATTATCTTGAATACATACCCAAAATTCAAATGTTCCTTAAAGCAGCTTCCCTTAATATACCATAGAATCTCCCGAAATGATACAAAATGTATGGATGATCTTCATGATAAATACAATTCTCCTTTTGATCCAAATCATTTTTCAACTATTGAGCAAGCCAAAGCATGACTTACCCTCTCTTCACATCTTCTATAAATCCTTCATTTCCTTGAACCATGGCAAAGCTAACCTTAACAATGCACCTTCCTAACCTACCAATGCCAATCAAAATAACCCCTGTGGATTCAACACAAATGATCTTACAACTATTGGATCAAATGTCCCACATGTAAACAACTAGTAACAACCAATTTCTACAAATGCAAGCCAACTTGTTTCAAATTACGAGTCAACCGCAACATATTCAAAGTGGGGTGCTACAAACCAATGTCCACCATCCAAACCCCACTTCTAGACCCTAACGGGACCCAATTCCACAATCACTCATCACTAACAAGGCTCTTCAATCATTACAAAGGGAACCTTTAGCTCCTTATATTGCCGTAATGGACATCGGAGGAATAATTGCAACCATCACCTATGACGGATCAACCAATCCAACACTTCATCTTTAAAACTTTTGGCAATATCTACAAAAACTATCAAAGCTAACTCTTATGTGGCCACCAAGCTCTTAGATAAGACCATTATGGGCGACGCTTTAGATTGGTATCATACCCTTCCATCTAACTCTATTGTTGAACTTGAAGGTTTAGTCAATGCCTTAGTTGAAGAATTTCACTATCATGACATACTTGAAAGTTGAAAGAACATAAACATATCCATCAATTGTAAACAATTCGAAAATGAGATGGCTTAAGCCTTTCTCAAGCGATGGAAAGCCTTGGTTAATAAAGCCGAGCACAACATAACCAATGACAACCTCTTTAGGCTATTTCTTTTGCGCTAAAACCTTGCATGTAATACAAGGTCACACCCATCTCTCCATCAACATTGGAAGAAGCCATTAAACAAGCTAAAAGACAAGATTATCTCATGCAAGAATTTGAAAACCTCAACCCACAACACAACAAAAAAACCCTTTAAGTCCTCACATGACCTTGGAACCACAAGGCCATTGATGACATTGTCACAAACACTCCTAACCATGGTAATGCTTAACTATTCACAACATTGACGTCTCTTAAAGGTTCAACCCCTCCCCAACCTAAGGGATGCCCTTTACCTCATCTTTCCTACCAAGGGGATTGTCATCGACCCCTCACAAGAGAAGAATCAAGATGTCGTCTGCCTAGGCCTCAATCAAATCCTGTGGACCCTTTTTGACCCATCCTCCAATGGCATGACAACAACAATTTGTTTTGGTGGCATGTCATCAAAATGGTTGATTGTTTTGAGCCATGGATTACACTTTCTTTCTTGGGCTCGACTTTGATCATGAAGCCATGACAAGAGAAAGGCATGATGAGGCCGTGAAAACAAGAGACAAGGTAAAACGACACAATTGACATGATGTCGTACATAAGAGTAATGCTCATTTGGGCATCTACAAATATCCTCTATCTAAGCACTCTAAGGCTAATGAATCACATCAACTTGCTAATGACAATCAAAATTATGTTGCCAAAATCCTTATGCTTCCATTGTTTGAGTTTTTATTTGAGAAATTCAGTTTCTCCATGCATTTGAACATCTCGTGCCCTGCATAAAATTTGCGTCTTACCACCATTTGGAGATGCTGGGTATCATTTTTAGATGGGAGAGCCACATTTTTCAAAACAGAATTGGGGCCTTTTTCCAAGAGAAGTGAGAGATCTTATTTGACATAGTTTAGGGTTAAACCAATGATAAGATAAAGTAGTATCACTTACACGAGCAAAATTTATGTTATGAGCTATAAGTGGCTTTTCTAGAACAGTCTAATCAATTATTTTGTTATTTCATTTCTACCTTTTCTTCTATTGTATCAGGTGGAAGATCCCTGTGAGTATTCCAGATCAATCAAAGCCCCAGTTCTTTCAAGCTGATTTAGAGCATCAGCTATATTCTGATTGAAGTGTGTTCCCGTTTTTTATCTGGAGGTTTTATGGTATTGAAATTCCCCATTAGAATGAGATTTTCAGGTTTGGTGTTGATCACCTGTTGTTGTAGTTGTTCTAACCATAGTCTAAAAACTCACAATTACTCGGATACCCAAAATTTTGACTTGTACTTGGGAGTTTCTTGGGCATTACTTGGAAACTTATCACTACTTTATAAAACATATAAATTCATAAAATGAAAACCCTGAGCTTGTATTCATGTACTACTGTCAATCATTTTGTTTCACATGGATCCAAAAATTGCTGGAAAACCTCAGCTCCACTGACTGTGTACCGTATTCACGAATCACAGATGCAGAGCAAAAATGCAGAAATAAGTATAATATTGGTTTTTTTTTCATTATGTTTTTTATCCTTAACCTGGCTGAGTTGCGGCGATTTAGTCAGCGATATTTGCCTAGTAATTGCAGTTATTACTTGGCCAAAATCACCAAAACTCTGCTTGTGATTTTCGAGGAGATTAATCATTTGACAGTGAACTCGCGATTTATCACGATTAATTGGCGATTTCTGGCTATTTGTGAATCTATGAAGTTGATTATGAGGTTCCCAAGAGGGGAAATATAAATGTTGGTAATGTAGAAATTTTCTTGTAACTCGTGAGAGAAAAAATCAACCATATCACATGAAAAAGATTGTTGCATGGAGAGATCAGATCTGGCTGGAAGCCACTGTATCAAAGCTCTGGTGTGATTGTAGCGTATAGTTTGTTTACTCCGCCATATATTTGGAAAATTGATTGGTCGAGTAGAGTGTGCTCTGACTATTTCTTGTAGCAGGACCATATCTGTTTTGTCTGCAATAGCTTTAGCTTTGAGAAATCTATGTTTGTGGGGATGCCAAACCCTCTTATATTCCGCTGGAGAACCAACTTTAAATAACCAGTGTCTGAAGGTGTGCTTTTTTCTGGGTTGAAGCTGTCTCTATTTAATCTGAGATTCTCTGCGGATCATCTGAATCCACTTATGTGGCGGTCTTCTCTGTGACTATTGTCTCTATGGATGGTTTTCTTTTTGGGATTAAATCTATATGGGAGCTTTGTTTGTTCATATTTCATCTATTTATTGCAGAGGAAGACAAATTAGCTGATGAAGTGAATATAGTTTGATGGCCATACTTAGCATTGAGAGAAAGCTTTTGAGTGTTGAGTATGATGTTGAGCATCCTTGCTTGGGATTGAGTTCTTCCATATACTTTGTGCATGTTTGGATCCTTCCAAGCCCAGATCTTCTATAGTAGCAAAAGGGTTTGATTGAAGATTAAGTCTTGATTTTGGATGAGAATTCTCGACATTTTCACACATATGCTCATTGGAATTTTCCTTCCTCCTTTTATTCCTCGTCTGGGTGTTTCTTTTGGTTCGAGTAGAGATCCTCATTTCTGCGTGGTTGCTGATTTATGATCGTCTTCGTTGAGGGTTGCTTTGGTAGATTTGGCATTGGTGCACTGGGCAGTTCTTGAGATATTCATCATTGAAATGGGGTGTTTTCATAAGAAATTGGTTTCTCCCATCCTATTTCTCATATATCGAGTATCAATCTGTCAGTGAGTGGCTTGTCCAGATCCAGGTTTCACACAGATCCTTGCATAGTTAAAAAAACTCTTGGGCTGCACATGAAATTTGGTGAAGCGATGTACTCCCATATGGCATCACCAAATTTTTTTGAGAGAATTATTTCCAGTAGTACTATAAAGCAGAGGAAGACACACCCAGACAGGAACTACAGTGGGAAGATCTTCTATTGGGTTAAAGGTAGGGGACCAGTTTCTCATGAACTGTCCTTCCTTCTTCATAAACCATTGGCTTCATTGGAAGGGCTGATCCCATTCGTGTCCAGAGGAGAAAACTGTCATACAAAAATTTAGGCGTCGTCAAGATGGTTAAAGATCTAGTTGGTTTCCAGTTTTCCTACACCTATCGCCTGAGCATTTTTGGTATTGGAAAAGAACCCATGAATCTACATATTAAAGCTTTTCCTTTAAAAAGCCAAATTCTATTCACCATTTCATTCATGGAAAATGAGACTTTCAGAGGGGTCTCCCATTTGTGGTAACAACTATTTTCCTTTTGGTAGGAGATATTGGTCTCCTTACTGATCTATGTGCATATGGTATTGGAGGGATAGATGTAGAATTTCTCCGCAAACTGGTGCTATGTCATTGAAGTCTACATTTTTGAAATCCTGACTCATGGAGGAGATCATTGCCTCGTTTGGAGGCGGAAGAGAAGGCTGCTGGTTAGATTAATGGAGATTGGAGTAGCAGCACAGGAGATACGGTGGTAGGTGTTAACTGTCAACAAAAGTTTAGGTGTATGAGTATCTAAATGTGGAAGTGCATCCTCTTTTTCTTCATCAAGAGGACAATTTGCATGAGAGAACCTCGTGGACAATCCAGCAACCATCCTAGCCTTGTTAATTTTTTTCATCAAAGTCCTCAAGATCCACTAATGTTTGATGTGTAACATATTAGGGACATTTATTGGTACAAGGCCTAACATTATGCCCTGGCAGCCTTGTCAAGTGCCATTTGAAGCAATAGATGCCCTCAATACACTTACTCCTGCAAAAGTTTCATTTCAGCTTGTTTACTCTAAGTTGGGCGCGGTTTTGCAACAGCTCTGTGCAAACTCCTTTTCCAGCGGCACAGTTAGCTGGAACCCAAAATACACTAAGGCATAGGGCTAGTTAAAAAAATTACTTTACTTTTAGCCATAGGGTTTATATTACTTAGTTTTCATTTGTTTCAGTTTTATGGGAACTGTTGTAAATTAGCTACCATATTGTGATAGATTCTCTTCACTTCTTGAGGGGTACTTGCTAAAGAACCTTCCAAATTCTCATGGAGAACTGATTCAGATTTTATTTTGAGTCTTTTCATTTGCTGCTTTGTAAAGCTATAAAAGAAGTAACACTTGAATGTGGAAATTAGTTCTGTAGCTTCACATCTTTTCTTAGAGACTGCTACTTTCTATAATAAACTTGCAATAAAGTTTTCATTTGCATTGCAGAATTGCCTTTATTTTTGGCATATACTTAAATGCAGTCCAATCTACATGAATAACACACAATCATTGTACTATAGATAAGACAGATCACAAATAATAAGAAATGGAGTCTTCCGTATTAATCACATACTGATGTACAATCCTGGATTATGAATGTAATTTCCCTCTTCCATTTCCTCCATCTATGCATGCTTCTCATATGCACGTGTACAATACACATATAGAACTTACAAGCATGATTCCTAGGAAGACAGGTGCAATTGTTGGGGAACCTGGTGTGACAACCCGTATGACAAAAGTTAAAATTAACACTCCTAACAAATAACTCTTGCACATCATAGCACAATATGCTCCTCTTTCTTTTGCTGTAGTTTTTATTCCAAAAGCACGTGCTACAAACATCATGGAATCATAATATATCTGGGATCTCATGACTGAAATTTATAAACTTGACAGTATTTACTCTTCAAGGATGGCCTACTCCTGCAGGATACCTTTCTTTATGTGCACAAATTTTGGAATCAATATATTTTGATTTATTGACTCTCTGATTGATTCTGTGTTAGAGCCTTAGTCCTTCCGCATAGAATTATTACGATTTTATCTTTTTTAAAAATACTCTAGCTATAAACTCTGTTGGGTATACGCTTAAATCTAAATTTTTCTTACTATTATAACATATGGTTCTGTGTTCTAGCATATTATATATGATTTTTTGAAGATTACAAGAAAATGCTCACTCGCAATTTGTAATTTTGTTTCAGATGCCAAGGCTATTGAGCTTCCAAAAGCCTTGAACAAGTATGTGAAAAGGTAAGTATTTAGAGTGCATTTCCCTTTATTTGAAGCATTACCAATCCCAGAATTTCATCTTGTTATTATAATACACTTGGTACTAGAAGACAGTTGCTCATTGTATGTAAGAAAACTTCTAAGTAGCTGATACGTTTTGGATACGGGAGTGGGTACAGAGTATCTGATACGCGGAAATGGCAAAAAATTTGGGCTCGGATACGGCAGTACAAAAATATATTAAAATTAAAAAAATATAAATTTCAGCCTTCAAATAAAGAATTAACCACATATTATGCATATGAAAAACAAAACAAGCTAAATAGCCACAGCAAACTACTCATACATTCATAATTTCAATATTCCCTACCATATCTAGTTGAGGTGTTTATTACATTTATGATTTATCTCATACATGCTATTTTTATCCATGTTTATGATGGCTTGTATTTGGTACCTTCTGTAGAATAATGGTGCTGTGAAAACTGTAATTTCTGCTGTAATGATATATTAAATTTAAAATAGAATAATGGTGCTGTGAAAACTGTAATTTCTGCTGTAATGATATATTAAATTTAAAATATACCTTCTGTAGAATAATGGTGCTGTGAAAACTGTAATTTCTGCTGTAATGATATATTAAATTTAAACTATACCTTCTGTAGAATAATGGTGCTGTGAAAACTGTAATTTCTGCTGTAATGATATATTAAATTTAAACTAGAAAAAAATAAAAACACAGTTTTGGGCCAGGAAACGCCAGGATACGGCCAGGCAGGTCCGGATACGGCTGGGTACGTCTGCAGAAGTACCCAGCCGTACCCGGACCTGCCTGGCCGTATCCTGGCCGCTCCCGCTCCCGAAACGTGCCGTACCCGCTCCAGGGGGTCTAGGGGTGCCGTATCGGCTACTTAGGAAAACTTTCATGCATTCAAAGGAAATCATTTGTTAGTTTGAAATCAAGTGGCTGTCAGCAAAAAGTCTTACAATCTTGTATCTATTACTTATTTTATGTCTGGAATACTATTACTGATTTGTAATAAGATTTTTTTGTTAGCTTTAAAATTGATTGGTGAGGGAGTTATGTAGTCAGTGGCAGCTGTTGCAAATTATTTTCTGACACTTCTAAATAGTTAAGTGAATGACATAAGATCTATAGACATTGCTAAAGACGATCATTCATAATGAGTCTTAGCAGATTCAAGTACCTCCCATATTCAGATCCTTGTATCAGCCTGTTTACAACAGGCTGAACTGGAACTGGCCGGTTCGACCGGTTCAATGATTTTTTTCCCAAACCAGTATACAAACTGGACCGGTGGACTGGTTCGGTACCAAACTGGTCAAACCGGTCCGGTAATGTTCTGAACCGGCGGAGCCAAAATAGGCACTGTAATACAATGCTAATTTTGCAAAAAAAAAACATTTTTTTAATTAAAAGTTCAGCCTTTTAGCTGACCAGAACCCAAATTTTGCTATAAACACTTAGGAAAACTTTCATGCATTCAAAGGAAATCATTTGTTAGTTTGAAATGAAGTGGCTGTTAGCAAAAAGTTTTACAATCTTGTATCTATTACTTATTTTATGTTTGGAATACTATTACTGATTTGTAATAAGATTTTTTTGTTAGCTTTAAAATTGATTGGTGAGGGAGTTATGTAGTCAGTGGCAGCTGTTGCAAATTATTTTCTGACACTTCTAAATAGTTAACTGAATGACATAAGACCTATAGACATTGCTAAAGGTGATCATTCATAATGAGTCTTAGCAGATTCAAGTACCTCCCATATTCAGATCCTTGTATCAGCGTTTTTAAAACAGGTTGAACTGGAATTGAACTAGTCGGTTCGATCGGTTCAATGATTTTTTCCCAAACCGGTATACAAACCTGGACCAGGGACCGGTTCGGTACCAAACTGGTCCAACCGGTCCGGTTCTCGCTCGAACCGGCGGAGCCCAAATAGGCACTGTAATACAATGTTAATTTTGCAAAAAAAAACATTTTTTTAATTAAAAGTTCAGCTTTTTAGCTGACCTAAACCCTAATTTTGCTATAAACACCTTTCTTACATGTTATATAGTATATACATGAGCAAACTTTGCATATTTTGTGTGTAATTGTTGGAATCATGGTTTCTAATCTTTCAAATATATTTTTTCATTAAAAATGTAATTTTTTATGTGTCTTTTATCAAACCGGTTCATAAAGTTTGAACCGGTCCAGTCCAACCTCGACCCGAGCCCGATTTTTAAAACATTGCCTTGTATATATATTATTCCATAATAGTTATAAAACTTACTTTTAGTTGTGTACATGGGTGTATGTCATGCACCATTCTTAAAAACCCATCTTTTCTTTGCATCCTGTCACATCTGTTCCCCATCTTACCCCTTTGGTTTCTTTATCTCTTGCCCTCTTAGTTTGTGGGAATTTGTTTCTTTGCCCTACCTCATTTCCCTTTTCTATTCATACTTATTGTGATACTTATCTTGGTTATATTGAGAGATTTTCCTTGACTCTTCTTTAGGAGGTCTTTGTTCTTTTGGTTGATATCAATGCCACATTAGGACTTGTCGGATACTTGTGCATGCTCTTGTGGAGGATATGCTCCATCTCCAAGAGTTCAATTAGGAGGATTTTGATTTACAAAAGACCTCAGCTAATGGGAACAATCCCATCACATCATATGCGATACATCTTCTCTGCTTGGCAAGTCGAATTGCCGCACATTCTCAATGGCTATCCGGTTTTCCTAATTACGCCGAGAGTTGTTCCTACAATGATAGCCGGTAGTGTAATGGTGTGAGTTGTTAACTTTTAAACCCGACATTAAATTCGACGTCCATTTGTTTATCACTTAAATGTTTTTTTTTCTTGGAGAAGTGAATTGAAAAATAACAATATCTTGGCCATATGGTAATGTTTGGGCCCTTTTTTTTTACTTGAATTGATTTTTAGTGATCAACACAATGGTGCAACTAAATTGATGCCATTTTCCACAAATCGTGGGAAATTGGCAGAGAATGTAATGGAATTACTAATCAATGTGGTATGTAAAAAATCTAAGATAAGAACCTGAAATTGATATCTCTGGCATATTTCAAATAGATATATTTATTATCATGTATTAATTTCATTCTTATTTTTGGTAGAATACTTAAATACTATACTAACATAGATATCTTAAATACAAATATCTAAATATGCTGAGAGATAAATCTCAAGGTGCCTATATTGGATTTGTCACATACGTTAAATAGGCGCCTCAAAATTGATGTATCTTAGCGTATTTTAAATAGTTGTATTTAAGATATCTATGCTAGTTCTAGAAGATTTACTTGCTCCCCTCACAATGAGGGAGCAAGTTTGGTGGATTATCTTCTTTCCAGCAGCTCCTTGATCCCCCAGATTTAGGATTTTCACATCTCGCACAAATATTCCCTCTTTCCGATTGTGCCACTTTGACTTTTACTCTCAATATTGCTTTGCCTTCCCTTCTTGTCTTCCCTTGGAATTCTCCTATATTCATCATATTACAATTTTCGTTGATGATTTGTATGCCATTGATTATGTCATTTTCCTTTCCTGCCTTTGTCTTATTACCATTCTCTATCCACTGTCATGACCAAGTATGAGTTCCTTTCTTGTGTCCTTTTATGAAAGAAATGCGAATTTCTCACATTTAGGAAACATGAGCTCCTGGATTCCCTCCACAACTCCTCTAAGACTTCCTCCCTTTTCATTCTTCTGATGGTTTGTAGAGAGAAATGCCCTTGTGCACTTGTGCGTTTTTTTTTTGGCAGCTTGTGGTTAATCTTAATAAAATTAAGGTTATGATTTTCAGTACCTCTGGGAAGGATCTGCTGAGATATTAGTTCTCCATTAAAGGGAGATTCAGAGGAGATAACAACAACAAATACTTTCAGGAAATCAGTTACTAGGTCCTTTCTCAACCTAATGCGTGCTTCTTAGTTGTGTCTTCCCAAGGGATATGCCTCACTCTCTTTTGGAGCGCCGAAGCATTTAGATACATTCCCAGGATATCCCTTTATAAAGGCGTCTTTTCAGTGTTATTATTAAATCCACTCTGTTATGTTTCAAAGATTTGGGGCCTCAATTTAGGGTCTGTGAACTGGGCACATATTGGGAGGATTCAGACTATTATGCTTCAACATATGATCCGTTGCAAATGAAAATTTTCTTAGTGCATTGTCCTGGACAAGTTTGCTGCCTAGATCTTTGTTTGGAGAATACCTTCACTCATTTTCTTTCTACACAAGCTCAGATCTCTTGGTGATAGAATTTGGCCATGAGAGACATCCCCACTTGGCACTTTGTTCTTCAAAGAGGATTCCCTCGAGGGGTCTTGCTAGATGATGACAATGTTGGTATTCTGAGGATAGTTTGTGTTTGCAGTCAGTTGACATATCCATTGATCGACATCCTCCATTTCAATATTCATTGGGCACCCCTCCTCACCTTCTTACCCTGAAGGATGTGATCAAAAGAGTTGATAGGGAGGTCATTTACCAACAATATATTCATGTCACTTGGACCTCTTCCCCACAACCTCTCTGCCCAATATGGCTTTCTACTGTAAGTTTTTCTTTAAAATTGTTGATGATATCATTGTCAAGGCCATAGTATTGAGACTCTATGAGTCTCTCCAAAAATCATAGAGTCACAAGCCGAGCAGAGGACTGCAAGTTTTGTGGCCTCTACTTGGCCGACTCACCACATTTATAATTCTAGATGTTTTTCTCCAGATAAGTTTGTAAAATAGCTCTGTATAACTGGAATGGGCTTTGTGGAAACTAGTTCACAACATGAATTGATGAAATGAAGTGCAATGTGGTTGGCTTATTCCGTTTCTTATGAATATTTGCAGTAGCTTTACCTTTTTGTGTGTGCGTTGTTGTTTTCCCTTCCTTGTACAGCATTCACCTTCCTTTTTTTTTTTGCACCAACCACTGCAAATGTGTTTTCTTTGTTATAATAGTTGGAACTTGGAAAAATAATGTGCATTTTGTTTACACTTTTCAAGGAATTTTTTCAGATCCATTTTCAGTCATTAAATTAGGTCCCATAGCTGGGAATTTAAAAATGCACCAGGCTCAAAATATTTTAGGGTTGCATTGATTTAAAGCACTCTAGCTAGCAAGCATATCCCTCACTTATAATATATAGAGGAACAAACTTAAGAATTATATTATGATCACTAAGATCTCATGTTTCTCTTTTGTATGGCACTCTAATTATTATGCTGTCTTTTTTTTTTTTTTTTTTTGGTTTTTTCGTAAGTTGCTATTGTTTAAATATTTATAATCTTATTGATGAAATACATAAAAATCAATATTATATATTTATTCTTTTGTCATCTCCAACAAAATAATGAAGAGTCTTGTGGAGTTCATTCCGAGTCCAAGTCTCAATACTATGGTTGATATCCTCCCCAACAACATTGTTCGCAATGCTTGCGGATTCTTCTTGGTTATTTGAGGTTTTCCTACTAGCTACAAATTGAGGTAGAATTAGACATAAGATATTACATGGATCTCTAGGGCTACCATGCTGATTACCTTATTTTCTTAACCTCACCTTGGATGTTAGAGGTAATAAGTGTCCCTTGGATTCTACAGCTCTACCTTTGCTTAAGGCTGCTAGGATATGTTTGTCTTCTTTTTCACACAATAGGAGTTGTGGATCAATTTCTACTTGCTGTCACTCTATTGTTATGGAATAATTGGAAAGAGAGACAACAAAAAATTTCAACAAAGGAGTAGAGACATCTCTTGGGTGTAATGTCCCCTTTTTCGGGACATTACTAATATCTGGGTTCATCTCTTTTATTTACATTGTAACCCCTTGGCATGCCTAGCGCTACAAGTGGGAGTCTCTTTAGTTAGTTTAATGTGCACATAGGTTAGTTACTTTTATTTATTTAATTAGAAAATAAATAAAGTGCACATAGTCTTAGTATTAAATATTTTATTTTAATGAGAGTTTATGTTTTCCCTCCAAAAGGGAAAAGGTCGGTCATTGGATATTGCACCCCTTAGTTCTATAAAAGGAGGTCACATTTCCTTTAGAGGGTTATGTTGATTGATCATTTTGATTTCACTCCATGCTTGGAGTAATGGGATGTATGCCCTAGTTCTTGCATTGTGTTCTCTCATTGTAAGCTTCATTTGGATCCATTGTTGAAGATATTGAAGACTCCATTGTTCTCTTCATTGTGTTCTCTTGTGTTGAATGTGTTTTTGCATGGTTTATCCTTTCTAAGTGTTGGCGACTTGGATTGGGGATTGTTTAAGCATATTTTTGATGTCTCAAAATATATTTATGTTGCAGATCTGATTTAGCATAATTTTGTGAGTATGTGTGACCAGATTTGAGGGTTTTGAGAGTAATACAAGTGTTGGAATTAATTTATGTGCAAGCAACAATTTATTTTGCCCTAGGCGACTTGCTATTTTGGCCATTTTGGGGGTTTAACAACTATTGTTCTAATTTGGTTTGGTTCATCTTGTTCCTTGTATTTTTCCGAGTCCGGGCATATCTTATTTGCCCAAATCAGAGTAGTTTTGAGGAAGATATGAATTTTTAAAAATTGCAGCAGATTGGGGTTTGATTAGCAATTGTTTTCAGCTGTGTATAATCAGATTAAAAATCTGATTTGTCTATTAATTATTTCTGAGCAAGGGGAGTTGATTTGGAGTGTTTGGAAGCTTGGAGAAAGGTTGAAATATTTTTATTGATTTTATTCTAACCCTAGCGACTTGAAATCAGATTTGAAGTGGTTTAGTTGCTCAAAAAATTCAGATCCATAGTGCATTGGAAAGGCCTTGGTTTCTAGTTTATTGTGCAATTTATTTCATGCAAAAATACCAAGTATTGAAGGAGTTATTAATTTTTGAAGTTTCAACTGTTTTGGGTGCTATATGAGATAGTTGGCCATAATGTCAATAAGGCATGATGAAGTGATAATGGGAACCCTTGTTTTCCTTGATGAGTTTGTTCCATTTGTAGGTACACGTATTAAAAAAGAAGAGCAACCGAGTTTGTTTCGCACCCAAGCAAACGGTGGAGCATATGGGATTGTAGTTAAAGATGACATAATGAAGGTTGACAATTCTTGACTACAAAAGATCTCATTTTACATGGACATAGAGTCTTTCTAATGCTTGGATTGGAAAAGGAACAAAAACATTTGATTGAATGTATAGTCAAGCCAAGGAAAACAATAAGAAGGCAACCTAGAAACTCCTTAAGGTGGCCTCAAACGACAATTTTTGGATAGCCAAGAAGATTGCTACAACAAGGTAACTCTCTCAAGTGGTCTACTTTGGGTTAGCTTTGCATAATATTTCCGAGTTTTCCATTGAGTGAAGAATGCCATCAAGAGTTGGAGAATGGTTTGATATACATCCCTCCTAATGAAGAAACCAAAAGCACCAAAGGAAGATCCTAAGGGGCAACCCACTTGAATATTAGCATAGCACAACAAAAGCATGGTGAAAGGGCTCCTAACTTGAATCGTCATGCAAAGGGTCTCCAACAAGGCATGGAGGAAACATGGGATGATGTATTACTACCTCCAAATGTTAGAGAGAGTGTTTTCATGACAACCATGAGATAAGTTGCCACCATTAATGCAACTGTCATCATCACTAACAGCCACCATATTATTTCAATGACACTCATATTTGTGAATATGGGATGTCCTTCCACCATAGTTGACAAGGTTGGAACAAAGAATGAAGATGGCACTTTGGAGTATGTTTTAGTTTGTCAAGTTTCCGCTTATTCATCAATTCCTCGCTCTAGGGCAGAAGTTACAACAACTTGGAACATTTTTCGTATAAACTGACTATATGAAGAATAAAGTTATTAATGTTGTTTTTGAAGGAGAAAATGAAGATGACATGTTTATGATAATAGCTGATCTCTACTTCGAGGAAGTTTTAAATCTCACGGGCTGCTAAAGAACATCATAAAGGAGGACAACAAATATATGAGCTTGTTTTGGCAAGAGCTCTTTCATGTGACCAGTATAGGATCCAAATTATTGGAGAATCTAACCTTGCAATTGTTCGAAGGCAAGCAATTTCGGGAGGGGAGGATTGTAATGTCTCTTTCTCCCGGTTAGTTCCATGGAGGACCTTTAGCCCATTCCACTTCCCGTGGGCCCAAGGAAACAACAAGGAAAGTCATTAATGTCATAATTATAAGTTGCTAATTGTATCCATGTATTAAATTTTAGGCAACTTTCTAATTGTGACATTATAAACTCAAGTTGGTGGGAATATGCTAGCGCCAACTTAAAAGGACAAAAGGAAAATACAAATTAAAAATAAAAAGAATGTTATTACTCCCAAAGGAGGTCGGTCCTCATTGGGGGAATGTATTTGAATTTTGGCGCCACCTTTCATTATAAAAGGGGTTGCTTGGGGTGGAGGAAGACATACTTGATCATTTGATTATTTTCTTTCTTGGAGTTGGAGCACCCTTGCTCTTTCTCTTTCCATAGAGGACAAAAACCCTCTTGGAAGACCTATTGAGGATGAAATCCTCAATAGTGACTATTTTGAGGATGAAACCCTTTACAATTGCAAAAGGGTGATCTCACATGGAGATTACATTGTGCTAAAATCAGTTTGCAGTCATTTCCATCCCTTCCTAAGGTTGGCAACTTGTCCTAACGTGAAGTTAATGGTGTTCTAGTGGCACGACGGTATCAAATTTTTGCACCATTATATGTAAATATCTTGTTCTTTTGTACAATTGTATATTGTGCTAGGGCACAATAGTATCAAATCATTGACCTCAACATGTTCTACTTGGATATCATGATCTTCACATTCAAATAGCACATGTTGGGGCACTTGACATGTGAATATCATTTGTTCTTCCTCCACCTTGAGAGGATTATTGGCCTGGGATGTTAGGAGAGATTCTAGGGAAGTATCCTGCTTCCTCCTAGGATTACTCAATTAGGCCCCCCTTAAGAGCAATTCTGCATTGGTCCTATGGTGATGATGGATCATGGCATTGGTGTGCTTTGAGCATTGATATAGACGTGACACCATTGGTTTTTAGCCTTAGTCTTTAGCTTTGTCTTTCCCATGTGGGGTCCTCCCCTCACTTGTCTATATATACTTATATTTTATGGATAGGGTGTATTTTCCTTTGGTTCACCTCTTGCGTTTGTCTTGGTCAATTTTCTAGATCCTAGGGTTCTGTTTTGGCTATATATATTTACCCTTGTATATTATGGATATTGTATCCACCTTGGGTTCACCTCTTATTTTTCTTTAATTGTTTCTAGTGTTTTAGTCTTGGTCATTCTTTTAGATCATGGGATTCTTTTTTTCCTCGCTACTTTTTGATAGTACTGTATATGATTGAGTCCCATTGACCTACTTTGGTCACTCATGAACATTAATATATATTTTTTCTTTCTTTACTTTTCATGTTAGAGCCACAATGCCTTAGATATTTGGGTGTTTTTGTTTGTGGGTGAGATGGTAGCCACCTTAAGGTTTGAGCACTATGTTTTGAAATGTAGAAAGCATATGTGTGTGTGTATAGTTCATAATATTTATCAAGTTTAAAAGGATGTTTGAAAAGAATTACATTTTTTTAATTTTGAATATCAATCTCTTTAGATTTCCATTTCATTTTTCACTTTTCTCATTACTCATATGGTCTTTCTTAACTTACCATTCTTGTTACCTTCATTTTTTGTTGTCAATGTTCTTTTGTTTCTTGGTGTTCAATGTTCTTCTTTGCTATGTTTGGTTTGACTATAAGTTTTTTTGTCACCCTTAAGTTTTTTGCTTTGTTTTTAAAAAGTTAACCAAAGGAAACAATTACCCAACAACCCGAAGCAACTCACATTGCTTGAAACATAGGGCGAGCCCCCTATAACCTCTGGGTGGCATGCAAATGCCCCACTCCATGTATCACGGACAAAACAAAAATCGAATCTGTGATCTTGTGATCATCAGTACAATGGCATACCATTGAGGCACAACCCTGGGGGCTTTTTCTTTAGTTTATTATGCATTGAGGAAAGGTTAGTTTTTGTATAAACTTTTTTACTATGTATTTTTGGGGAAATTGTGAGCTTCTTCTATTTTTTTCACCTTCAATGTATGGCTGTTTTGGGCAAGCATTTTAGGTTCATTCCATGCAACAAACTTTGAACTCATTTTTGCTTCTTCACACTTGCATGGTTTTGAGTATCTATCCCAATGAATGTTAATCTCATAATCTTGTTAGGCAAATTCCACTAATTGTTGTTGGTCATTAGAGAGATTGATATTGATCTATTGTCATCTTGTATCCACTCCCTTGGATCTTTTCTATGCTTATTGTGGCAAATACTAAATGCCTTACTTATAATTTTAACTTATTTATGAATGATTTTATAAAATGCACTCCAAGGTGGTAAACTCCCTCAATTTGCCCATCATTGACCGCTGTTTGGAAATTTCCAGCAAACTGAAAATAATCATGAGGAACTGAAGTGCCCTTCCTTCATGGACATACCCTTCCGTAATGTCATCCTCTTTACCCTTATGCAAATCTGATTTCTTTTCAACATTTAGCCACATACACCCATTAGAAACCAATGAAACATCATTAAATATTAAAGAACTTTTACCTTGGGACTCATGCTCCATGATTTCCCTTTCCTTTCTAGGCTCATGCTTCAAACTTTCATCAAACTTTGATGTCTTCACGTTGCTGTTCTGAAAATCAGTCAAGAGCTCTATTTTGGCAATGGTGATGGGGGCTTCTAGGGCTCCCATGGGTTGTTCCTTTCGATGCCCAACAACTTTGGTTGTTCTTCCTTTTTTGGCTCAAGCTCCATGATGTCTCCCTTTTCAATTTGCACGATGGATTCCTCCATTACTTGCAGCCATAATTCTTCCTCTTCGTAATGTCCCCTTTTAGGACAATTTGGAAAAATGGAGAAATACTTATCAAGATTAAGCAAAGAATGGGAAAACCCTTTTGCTTCAACCTAAAATATCCCAATGTCAGCTATTTTGAACCCAAATGGGGTTGGAACTAGCCAAGGTGGTGGGATAAATTGGAAGAAAACAATCGAATTTAAACACATTCAAATCAGATTTTTAACAACTGAAAAATAATTAATATTCAAACCCCAACTGCTGCAATCTTTCAAAATTATTTCCCGCTTAACCATCTAAGCAAAAATTCTCAAACTTCGGATTTTGGGCCACAAAAATATGAAGAATAATATTTTAAAACCAGATTTCGCATAGCAAACACGAAACCCTAATTTTTCCCTAAAAAGTAGGTTGCCCAACACATTTAGGGCATCAAATCCACTCCAAAAATTATGAAATCACCTTCTTCTTATTTCTCCTAATTTCTACAACCACATTCAATATTAAATTGACCCCAAACTGCAGATCTAATTTTATAACAGCAGTTAATCAATTAAAATGCACCCGAACAACTAAAACTTCAAAAATTAATATCTTACTCAATACTTGGAGTTTTTGCATGAAACAAGATGCAAAATAAACTAGAAATCTAGGGCTTTCCACTACACCTTAGATCTGAATTTTTAGATCATGAAACCCTTTCAAAATAGCCCCCAAAATATGAATGCAAGTCGCTAGGGTTAGAATAAATTGCATAAATTATTTGCAGCACTTTCTAACCTTTCAACACACCCAAAATAGTTGTTCCACACTTAGAAAACTATGCCAATACAGATCAGATTGAAGATCTACCTCAAAGACACCCAAACATGCCCAAACAACCACTTATGCAAGTCGCTATGGCTCTAATTAATGCAATAATAACCAGCAGATCATAAAGCACCATAAAACCCTTCACAATATTCAATAACATGCAAATTTTACTCTCAATAAAATGCGTCAATACTCTAGACAAGTCGCCAATGCTTAGAATGGAGAGACAATGCATAAATTCATTCAACACAAGAGAGCACAATGGAGTCTTCAATATTCTTCACTAATGGATCCAAATGAGAGAGAGCACAAAGCAAGAACTAGGGCATACATCCCATTACTCCAAGCATGGAATTTCAAATTAATTTTATCATAACATAAATCTCAAAATGAACCCAAGCTCTCCTTTTATAAATAAGGAGGCATAAAATTCAAAATCCTTAGGAGAGGTAAATTATTAAATAAAAATAGTTTATCCTCTCGTAGTGTGGTCCCCTTTCTAAGGGTGATTTTAATATTAAAAGCCACCCAAAAGTTATTTAATTAATTCCCCTTTTAATTTTGCATTGTGGGAATTAAATTAAATAATTAAATAATTATTGCTTTATAATGTCAAATGATAAAAATCACTCTCCAGGCAATAATATTTAATTATTTAATATAATTTTCCCCTTGCAACATCCCAAAGTCCACAGGGAAAGATAGGCTAAGGGTCTTCAAAAATGGGAACATTACAGTCAGAGGGGGATTAAGCCTTAGGCAAACTAGGCAGTTGCCTAGGCGCCCCATGTCAGGGGGCGCTTTGAATCTAAAAATTTCCTTTTTGTCTATTAATTTTAGAACTTAACTTTAAAATAATTTATTTGAAGACTTAATATTGATCAACCCATTTATAGATATTATTGTATAGTAACATAAATTTCATGCATACACATAAAAAAGTTTTGTAATATTTTTTCAAGTAAAAGAAAATATCACATATTTATAAGCACATATGATTTTTTGGTATTGTTACACATTCTCTGATATAGCTCTAGATTATATAGGTGTGTAATTTGTTTTAGAAAAAGGTTAATGTATTTTTTATAATGTTGCTGGTGTATCTAGTAGAGGTGAGTATAATTAAAGGAAACAAGTATTTAATTTTCTATTCTTAATTTTGTGGGGAAATTTTCTATTATTTTTTTATGGAGGAATTTGTAGGCCTAGTCCAAATATGACTCTTCACAAAACCATGGGAGCTACATAAATGTTTTTGTTTCTTTGGAAAAAAATGGTGCTTTATTTCAGGATAGAGTTCATGTCACCTACTTGATAAGGCTAAATTAGACTTGTAAGAAGCCTTGTATAAAATATTGTATTTTTTGCATTCTGAGCATCTCCTACGATTAAATTTTTCCATCCACAGTATATTTTTCATCCTTCCGTGATAATTTAATAATATATTTTTATTATTATTTTATTATGACCATGATGTAAATTTAAAAATACAAAAATATAGACATATTTTATTTATTTACTTTATGAAAAAAATATTAAATAAATTTTTGAGGAGGGTGCCCACTCAAACTATTGCCTAGGGCGCTCCCAACCTTTAAGTCGGCCCCGATTACAGTCCTCCTTTCCCAAGATCGTTTGCCCTCAAGCAATAGTAAACTCATGCATCCGGGTCCAAAAGTGAAGCACTCCAAAAACCAAGCTCCCATGCCACTCAAATGGTGTAGCATTTGTAATAACTTAGGATGTTTCTTTCTCCTAAAAGCTAGGAGTGTCTTCAGCTGTAATTTTTCTTTCAAATTTGCACAGGAAGCAAACAAGTTAGAAAAACAAGGGTTGAAGAACACTCTTTCAAGGTACCTCCATGGTGTGCAAGTCTCCATATATGGGCTGCCCCCAAACTCTGTCATGTGGCCCAAAATACTGTTGTAGCCTTCAAAAATCAGAATTAGAGTGGTTGATTTCCGCCCCCAATCAGTCACCCATGAGCCAAAATCAAGTACCATCACCCATGTCATCGAATGCATGTGAAAAACCTGAATTATGGAGGTGATATCATCCTTGGAAATTAGAGGACAACAACTATCATGTTTCCAAATTCTCTTTCCCACATCAATGAGCAACCATCTAGTAAATGCAATAGGCCCCCATGCAACTGAAATTTCACTCCCCATAGTAAAAATCTGAAAATCACCCATATGCACAGCTGAAAATGAAATGTTTTGAAAAATTTCATACCATGTTCCTTCAAACTTCTCATACTTTTCATTGAGGCCCAAAAGATGGTGGCCATGCAAGCAACATCAACTAAACATTCTCAATACCTATCCTTGGTTGATTTTACCCTTGGAAGCATATCAATCAAACACTCAAATGGAAGACATAACTGTTGCTCAAAATCTGAAAATGAACTTCTTACCATGCAAAGTGTAGTGCATGTAATCCATTCTTCCTTCAAGGCTTCCAAAGAGATAGGAGTTAGCATCATTTGACAAAGGAAATGAAATGATATCCATGTATCCAAACCAAACTTGCAAAACTCAAATCCTTTTATCCCCATACCACATGAAGCAATATGTGCAAGATGACACCCCAAATTTCCTCTTTTTATATGCTCATGAGAAGAGGAGAAAACTGAAATATAGTGCATGCATGTATGAATATTATCATAGAGAGACCAAGGAACCTTGTACCTTTCTTTGTGCAAATGACTTTCCCTTATGAGAGAAAGAGAAACATAGGAATCCATCATACCTTTGTGTCCTCTAATGATGATTTCTTCATATGGACCAACAAACTTACTATTATGGCTTCCTTCATTGGGAAGAGTGATAGTCACTCTTTCTTTTCTTCCATCCTGTTTCTTATGCACCCAAGTAATAAGGGAAAAAGTACCAACAAGAGTATGATCTATGTACCTCATATCCACCTTTCTATCATGCTCATAAACATACCCATCAAAGCTCAACATATGAGGAGAAATAAAATAAGAAAGATCATACCTTGGGCTGCTCCCAACATCTACAAAACTCAGAATTTCTGAGTTTATGACAACGCTCTTTTCTTCATCATTTACTTCATCCAAACCCCTTTTTTCTTCCTTACCAATGCTCATGCTAGGTGGGAGATGACTTGGAGCAACTATGAGACTCATGCTCCCTTCTTGTTTCTCAAATGGCTCACGGTGAAGGTGAATGATGTCCTTCAAATCTGATTTGTCCCCTATGAGTTCTTTAGCCATCATTTCTTCTTCATCATGCATATGCTTGTTGCCAATGTCCTCTTTATGCCCATCAACCAATTCTGATTTTTCCTTGCATTCATTCTCAACCCAAGTAGCATTAGTAACAACTAAATAATGACCATTGGTTACCTCTTGGCTGTCCTCATTTTGCTTGTCCATGCAATCTTGCAAATCAGATTTTTCTTCCCTCTTGGACTCATCTCCCATGATTATTTTATCAACATGCATGCAATCATACAAAGGCAAGGAAACCTCTTCAATCAAAAATAACTCTTTACCTTGCTCATTTGCATCTAGGGGCTCTTCTTCCTTCTCTTCCTTTTGAACTAAATCTGATTTTTCTGTGCAAATGCCAACTCTCATGCAAGTATTAGATACCAAATTTTTATCATTAGACACCAAAGAACTCATACCTTGGAAAATCATAGTCTTCACTTTGCTTGAACATTGCTCTAGAACACCTTGGGCTAGTGTATGAGCAACACATGATGCCTCTTGACTCAATCCTTCCTCCAACATAGATAGCAATTGTGTTGGGGGACTCTCATATTCATTTAATATCAAAGACATAATGGCTTGCATGGAAATCATTATCTCTTGATCACGATCATTACATATAACATCAAAGAACACCTCAAATATGTGAGAAATAAGATCATTACATTATAAATCCATCATTATAACACAAGATCTTACTTTTTCCAAAATGTTCAAAATGCTAACCCTCTTACCAAAACAAGGGCTTGTGAGGTCCCAAAGACCTTGGAAACTTCCCACCATGACCTCAAAGATGTCTTCCATGATGGCATCACGATATGACAATTTTGGGGCTGTAATTCATATAACCTCACTAATGCAGAAGATGACCATAATTCTTACCTCCCCATCTTCATGATCCAACAACTCATGCCTTGCCAACTGCATAAACAAGGAGTCCCTTGCAAGAAACATGGATCCATAGTCATCTTGTTCCATTGTTGCCAAGCAATTTGTTGCTTCTTCCAGAATTTTAAGCAACTCATCCTTTGATGGAGGTAGGTGCTTGAGTGCTCTACCAAGTTTCGAACCTTGCCTTCATGTTACCCGCACTATATAAATCCATGATCCACAAACAATGTCAAACATCACAGTGCGAAGAATATGCTCGATACCAAATGTAATGAAACGTTACACCAAAACTTCGAGGCGTTAATGAAATCCGCACATGAGGATCATAACATCCCACCACGCTCCGTAGAGCCCGACTCGGGTTGGGTTTGTGTAATGTCCCCCTTTTCGGGACATTATTAATATTTATTTTTATTTGCATTTGTACCCCTTGACATGCCTAGCGCTACAAGTGGGAGTCTCTTTAGTCGACTTTAATGTGCAAATATGTTAGTTACTTTTATTTATTTAATTAAAAATAAATAAAGTGCACATAGTTTTAGTATTAAATATTTTAATGAGAGTTTATGTTTTCCTCCAAAAGGGAAAGGTCAGTCTTTATTGAGTATTGCACCCTTAGTTCTATAAAAGGGAGGTCGCATTTCTTTAGAGGGGATGTTGATTGATCATTTGATGTTCACTCCATGCTTGGAGTTGGGATGCATGCCCATTAATGTTCTCTCTCTCTTGCGTGGGAGTTATTGTGTTGGTTTGATATTCAATTGAAGTATTTTCATGAGATTTGCAAATCTACTTGGTGATTCTCTTTCTAGCTTTGGCGCCTTTTATTGAGAGTAAAATCTGCATGTTATTGAATATTATGAAGGGTTTTATGGTGTTTTAGATCTGCTGGTTATTGTTGGTTTTATTCTAACTATGGCGACTTGATTAGGGTATCTTTTAGCATGCTTGAAGGATTATTAAGTGCTGGAAATTAGTTGTGCAATTTATTCTAACCCTAGCGATTGGGTTTGGGATTTTGGGGGCTGTTTTGAAGGGGTTTCAGTTATCATAAAATTCAGATTTTAATATCTTTGGAAAACTCTTGAATTATAGATTAATCTGCACTTTATTTCATGGCAAAAGATGAAGTATTGAGCAAGTTATGAATTTTCCAAGTTTCAGTTGTTTGTGCTAGGGTTTTATCTACATAGTTTTAGATTTCGTGGGTTGATTTGCATGCCTTCTACTTATCCAAAAATTGTGATCTATAGCTTGTTGGAAAGCTAAAAATATTAAGAATATTTTGGCATGAGTTTGATAGAAAAATAATGGATGGTGAAGGAGTTATTAATTTTTGAAGTTTGCAGCAGTTTAGTGCATTTATAAATTAATTACTGTTGTAATTAATTTCAGATTTGAAGTGATTAATTTCCTAACTGGTTCTCCCATCTAATCCACCACCTTGGCTCACTCTAACCCTTTTAGGGTTGTATTGAAGCTAACATTGGATTATTTGAGGTCGAACTAGGAGGGTTTAGTCCTTCTAGAGTCGATTCAGTAAAGTGATTTTGCATATTTGAATAATATCCCCTTTATCCCAAAAGGGGATATTTCAAAGGGTATCGAGCTTCTTTCTTCTACTCTTGTGGGGGTTTGTGTGGCAAAAACAAGGAGGAATAAGGAGAAATTAATTTCATAAATTTTGGAGTTGAATTGGTGCCCTAAATGTGTTGGGTGACCTATTTTTAGGGAAAAAATTAGGGTTTGGTGTTGGCTATGCAAAATTTGGTTTTGTGATATTGTTCCTCATATTTTTGTGGTCCAAGATCAAAAATTTCACAAAGATACAGATTTTTGAAGTTGCTATATTTTTCTGTAGTATTTCGGGTTTTAAAAATCAGATTTCAATTATTTTCAAAAAAATTCTTTTGGAAAAGTTGCTCCATAATATTATCTATCATTCCCAAAATTTCATGCAATTCCGAGGTGTTTTGAGCAAGTTATGCAATTTTTCTAAATTCAGCTAAGGATAGTGACGAACTTACTATTTATAGTAAGTCTCCCATTTTCAGATTTAGAAAATTTTTGTTTTGGCATATTTAGATTGGAAAAAATATTTCAGACTTATTGCAAGTTGTTTGAGGTAAATCAGAGCAATTTTCTTCTTTTCCGGCGGGTATTGTTTTGCAGATCATGGAGATTGCTAGTGACAGGGGTTTGAGAACTAAGCTCTATAAGCTTGGGAAAAGGCTCAAGAAGCTTTCATTTGAGAAGAGTGTATTGCTCCACACTCTTGAAGAGATAGTGAGTTGTTTATGTTTGATAGAGCAATCTGATTATAGCTCTATGTTTTCAATTGTAGCTCCTTTGGTAACACACTTGGCTAGAACTAATTTGTTGAGACATGAGGAGGTGGATGTGAGACTTTTGGTCATTGCATGCATCAGTGAGATCACACGGATAACAACCCCAAGTTCGCCATATGATGATACTACTATGGAGGAGGTATATGAGCTCATGATTGGAAGCTTTCAAAAGCTTTGGGACATCACAAACCCTCACTTTGATAAGAGGGTTAAGATCTTGAAGAACATGGCTCAGGTAAGGTCTTGCATTCCAATGTTAGATCTTGATTGTAATGACCTCATTTTGCACATGTTTGAGGTTTTCTTTGATGTTATACATGAGGAACATTCACATGAAGTAATGGATGCTATGGAAACAATAATGTCCCTAATGTTAAATGAGTATGAAGAACCTCCACAACCTTTGCTATCCATACTTGTGGAAGGATTGAAACAAAAGGAGTCATGTCTTGCTCACTCCTTAGTAAGAAGAGTTGTAAATCAATGTGCAAGCAAAGTAAAGACATGCATTCAAGGTATGGGCACTTTTGTTTTTGATGATGAATTTTTGGCATCCAATGATTGCATGAGTAAGGTACAAGGCTCATTGGTTTCCCTATGATAATATTCATAAATGCATGCATTATATTTCAGCTCTATCCTTTCTTTTTGAGTATAGAAGAAGAGGAAATTTGTGGTGTTATCTTGCACATATTGTTTCATGTGGTGAGGGGATAAAAGGATTTGGGTTTTACAAGTTTGGTTTGGATACAGGAATATCATTTCATTTCCTTTGTCAAATGATGTTAACTCCTATCTCTTTGGAAGACGTGAAAGAAGGATGGATCACATGGACTACACTTTGCATGGTAAGAAGTTCATTTTCAGATTTTGAGCTACAGTTATGTCTTCCATTTGGGTGTTTGATTGAGATGCTTCCAAGGGTAAAATCAACCAAGGATAGGTATTGGGAATGTATGTTTGATGTTGCTTGCATGACCACCATCTTTTGGGCTTCAATGAAAAGTATGAGAAGTTTGAAGGGACATGGTATGAACTTTTCTCAAGATACTTCATTTTCAGCTGTGTTTTTGGATAATTTTCAGTTTGTCATGGTTGAGGATGAAATTTTAGTTACATGGGAGCCATTTTTGTTCACTAGCTTGATGATCATTCATGTGGGGAATTTTTTTCTGAATTATGTTAGTTGTTGTCCTCTCATTTTTATCAATAATACCATTAGAACCAGCTCCACTATCACCTCCAAAATTCAGATTTTTTACATACATTTGGTGACATGGTTGTTGGTACTTGATTTTGGCTCAAGGGTGACTATTTGGGGGTGGAAACCAACCATCCTAATTCTGATTTTTGAAGGAATAATGCATGATTACAACAGTGTTGGGAGCCACATAATAGATTTTGGGGACAACCCATGCATAAAGAAGATTTGGGAGCTCTTCATGCCTTGGAGATATGAAGAAGAAACATGGAAAAGTGTTTCTCAACACATGTTTTTCTAATGAGTTTGCTTCATATGCAAGATTGAAGACATGTAATAGAAGATTGTTGTCCTATTCATTTCATGAGGGAATTTTTGAGTAGGCATCCTTGGATCTTAGCAAAGCTCATCCTTTTGATGACTCTCTATGCCATGTTAAGGACATCTCTTGGAGCACATGTTATGGAGTTGATGACCCATTTTTTTGGGTTGACATGAGGGAAAGAAATTTGTTCTTTCCAACTCTTCGCCACTTGACAGGCACCGGATCGAGGCTTTGGATGCACCACCCCACATCTTCTCTTTGGGGCATGATGCATGGACCTATGAGCTTGCTATTACTTGAGGGCAAACAATTTCCCAGGGGGAGGACTATAATGTCCCCCTTTTCGGGACATTATTAATATTTATTTTTCATTTGCATTTGTACCCCTTAGTATGCAAATATGAAGAATAATATTTTAAAGCCAAATTTCGCATAAGAAACACGAAACCCTAATTTTTCCCTAAAAGTAGGTTGCCCAAAGACATTTAAGGCATCAAATCCATTCCAAAAATTATGAAATCACTTTCTCCTTATTTCTCCTAATTTCTACAACCACATTCAATATTAAATTGACTCCAAACTACATATTTTATTTTTATAATAGTTAATCAATTAAAATGCACCTGCACAAATTAAACTTCAAAAATTAATATCTTACTCAAAGACTTGGAGTTTTTGTATGAAACAAGATGCAAAATGAACTAGAAATCTAGGGCTTTTTGCTGCACCTTAGGTCTGAATTTTTAGATCACTGAAACCCCTTCAAAATAGCCCCCAAAATCTGAATGCAAGTCGCTAGGGTTAGAATAAATTATTCGCCGCACTTTCTAACCTTTCAACATGCCCAAAATAGTTGTTCCACGCTTAAAAAAGCTGTGCCAATACAGATCATATTGAAGATCTACCTCAAAGACACCAAAACATGCCCAAACAAACACTTATGCAAGTTGTTATGGCTCTAATTAATGCAATAATAACTAACAGATCATAAAGCACCATAAAACCCTTCACAATATTCAATAACATGTAAATTTTATTCTCAATAAAATGTGCCAATACTCTAGACAAGTCGCCAATGCTTAGAATGGAGAGACAATGCATAAATTCATTCAACACAAGAGAGCACAATGGAGAGAACAATGAGTCTTCAATATTCTTCACTAATGGATCCAAATGAGAGAGAACACAAAACAAGAACTAGGGCATATATCCCATTACTCTAAGCATGGAATTTCAAATTAATTTTATTATAACATAAATCTCAAAATGAACCCAAGCTCTCCTTTTATAAATGAGGCATAAATTCAAATCCCTAGGATAGGGAAATCATTAAATAAAAGTAGTTTATTCTCCGTAGGTGTGGCGTCCCCTTTCTAAGGGTGATTTTACTATTAAAAGCCACCCAAAAGTTATTTTATTAATTCCCCTTTTAATTTTGCATTGTGGGAATTAAATTAAATAATTTACATAATTAAATAATTATTATTTTATAATGTTAAATGATAAAAATCACTCTACAGGCAATAATATTTAATTATTTAATATAATTTCCCCCTTACAACATCCCAAAGCCCACGGGGAAAGATAGGCTAAGGGTTTTCAAAAATGGGGACATTACACTCTTGTGTAGCTCGTGACCTAGGCTTGGGCCTTGATTTTCCTTTGCTTACTCCCATAAACTCAACAAATGACATGGCATCATGAATCTTCTCTGGAAGAGCCCTATACTCATACCATGTAGCAATGTTGTCCACCTTGGATGGCTAAGAATAATTGACTTCCTTTGAAGAGTTTCTTCCAACATTTGGATCTGCAATGGTATGGATTAGTGAGCCATTTTATTGGCCAATCTTTCTTGCCCTAGGTCAACCCTTTTAAATCTAGCATCCCCAAAAATTCTATCCGCCATTTGATCTTCTTACAAGAAAACCCTCATGTTGGGAAGACCGAAGCTCTGATACCACTATAATGTCCTTTTCTAGGGCTAAAACTTAAATTGAAGAACAATATTATCACCTCAAATTGTCCAAAACTGCCCTAGATGATATCAAACCCTTCACCCAAGCAAGTCGCCTAGGGTTAGAAGGGGAGAAACAAATATGAAATCCTCCTTAAAGCTCACTTGTGACCTCCATATGAAGCCACCAATGCACAAATGAGGGTTTCTGTCCCCAAGTGTGATCCTATTAAAGGGTTTCGTCCTCAATAGGTGACCAAGGGTTTTTCGTCCTTCGATGGCAAGAAGAGAAGCTACACTAGCTCCAAATCCAAGTAAATGTCAAAATAGATGAAAGATGATAATCCTCCTTTCCATTCGAACTTCCTTAAGTACCCCTTCTTTGGCACCAATGATGTATTAGAAGCACCACCTTCATGGCTGACCTCCTAATGCACTTTTTAATTTTCACTTAAGAAGACCGATCTCATAATAAAGAAATAGAAATTATCCTTGCTTTGTTTGAAAAGTCATCTTTCCCATAGTCGAACCATTCCAATGCCATTATTAGTAGATAAAATAATTAATTATAAAGGTACATCACCTATAACCATGGCAAGTTTCCCTCTTTTGCTCCTTCCTCGATGCCCACAAGAGGAGGAATGGGCATACAATCTTCCATAGTGACTAGCTTGGAAAAGGGGACATTATATTTTTTGTGGGGGATATTGTGCCAAAATTATTTAGAGGTCACATACACAAAAATCCCTATTGTTTGGTCCAAGGAATTTTGTGATCATATAACATTTGTAATGAAGGGAAATGCCAAAAATAAATGATCGAGCTAATTATTGAAATCGGCTTGATTGACTGTAATGTCCCTTTCTCAATACTAGTCCTCTTTGAAGACCTTGAGCCCATTCCACTTCCCGTGGGCAAAAAGAGAATGAGCAAGGGAAGCTAATGTCATGTTTTTCAGTTGTTTTTGTTAACTTTGCATTCTTTTAAAGTAGATTTCTAAGTATAGTCAGGTCGGCTGAGAAAGAAGAAAGGCCAATTGAAAAATAGAAGGAAAAAGAACTATTATTTCTCCAAGGAGGCCGGTCTTCTTTAGAAGGCTCTAATTGGTTTTTGGTGCCGCCTCTAGCTATTTTAAGGGGTCACTTGGCTTGGAAGAGGTTATGCATACTTTTGGAAATTAATTCTCTTGGAATTGAGGCATGTTTACTTTCTCTCTCTTCCATTGAGGATGAAAACCTTTTGGAAAACCTATTGAGAACAATCTTAATAGTGGGCTGGTTTGAAGGCGAAACCCCTCAAGCTTGCATCAAGGTGATCTCATGAGGAGTTGTATTCAGTTTTAAAGGCATTTCCAATCCTCTTCTAGGGTGGCGACTTGCCCTAAGGTGGTGTTTGGGATCTTCTAGGGCACGACAACTACAAATTCAGCCACCATTGTGTTTCTCCTACTTTTAGCAGTTGAAATCTTCATTTATACTTTCATTACGGGGCTTGAAAATCCTCATTTCTAGCTTTATTTGTAAGGGTGTTCATTGTTATTAATTAATTTCTAGCTGATATTAAATTGGTAAAAATATATATTTTCCAAAGGCTTTTCTCTTGCAATCATTTCCAGATTTGAAGAATATTATTTTGAAGAGTTTCTAAATTATTTCCAACAAGTTCGTGGCCGATTTCTATCGGAAAAATATATATTTACAGCCTGTTACTAGGGTTTGGGAATTTTATTTCAGTTTACTATTTGGGTTTTGTGTAAGTTTTTTTGATCTTCGCTTCAGCCTGAGAAAAGGGCCATTACAATGGAATCAAAACATAAATCTTCCCACCCGAGGGTATTCATGCAATACAAAGGTGACAAATAATACATCTACAATCAAAGGAGGAAGAACATGGATTGGCGACCTTATTTCTTACCATAGAAAGAAGAATTCATTCCGAGGTCAAGCACGGTATTTAGCGAGTCACAACATCAGTGGCCAACTATGAGCAGCTTAGGTCTCTTTCAAAGGAGATTTGTGATGCCATTTCGCTTGTCTAGGAGTAAGCAAGGGTAGGTCAAGGCCCGAGCCTAGACCTCAAGCGCCACAGAAGGATCTTCAACATGCCTTGGGGAAAGTGACACTCTCCACATTTGATGGTTCCAACAAGGGGACAACCGGTGCATGGATGAAGATGCTAGGGTTAAACCCTAGACCTCAAGAATATGCCAAGGAGCCAAACCCAAAAGAGTTTCTCTTGAAAGAAGAAAAAGAACCAGCAAAGGTAGCGGATACATCAACACCTTAAGAGGGTTTTGAGGGGGAGTCCCAAGCAGACCATGTTGAAGGGCATGTATATGAGAAAAGAGCTATACCAGTTGTTAATGCTGATTTTCAGTTGGCTGGAATTTCTAGAACAACAACATATAAAAAGCGGGTTAATGGTGTTCATGACTCTAATAAGAACTATGAAGACGCTCCATACATGTGTCAACAAAATATGTGTGAAGTCAAGGTGGAAAGAGTTTCACTTATTGAATATGAAGAGTCAAAGGTGAAGGAGAATGCTGATCCTAACTCAAAAATTTTGAGCCACAAGGTTGGAAGTGTTGAAGATATCTTAGCAAACCTTCATCCGGCAAGGGAAAGTGAACAAATTAAGGACAGTCAAAGGTATGAGCGTGTTTCAAAATTGTTGATTCATACTATATGCCGTTCCAAATTTGTTGGCATCATGGACAACATGATGAAAATGATAGCCATATGCAAATGTGTGGTCATCATGAGAAGCAATTGCAAGAGAGGAAGAAAGTGGACACATGTTTTAGCAAAGATCAAATAGGTCCTTTCATACAAGTTCTAAATTATTTGTACATGAAAGTTTGGGAACCGGGTGATCTTTTGAGATACAAGAAGGATATGGGCTTCGAAGAGTTCAATATTACTATTTCTAATGAATTTTTTATCTCGTGTTTTTGGTTAGAAAAAGGTTATTGAGTAGTCCTATAAAGTATGCTATGTATTCTAACGAAGCGGTGGAGAATCATTGCTCATAATTCATAAGGCACTCCTTGAAACAAATCCTACACTTGAAGACAGGGCTATGGAGGAAGTCACCATGGTCGGGGCAGTGAGATGCTTGATGGATAAGCCATATGGTCTTTATGTTGATTATCAAATGCTTCCCACACAACATAGTTTGGGGTTCAATAATATAACTCAAAGATCACTAGCGGATAGTGGTGTCCAACATGCCATGGAATTGAACATTGGCTATCATTCCTCAAGGGCTGATTGGAGATCTAGCTACAAGTAGAATTTAATTGCCGTGCACGTGATTTCAGTCATTGAAGTAAGTAGTTTTCAGCTTATAGTTGTTGAAACCATTTTCAGTCCCCATATGGTTGATTCCAACCCCTATATCACTGTCATTTCTGAATTTTGTGAAGAATTTAAAGTATGGCAGCTGTTATCCTATTCTTTTTGCTACTGTTCACATCATAACCAGCCCCTTAACCCTTTTTATGACAGTCACAAAAGTGTTTTCCATCACAAGGTGGAAGGATTTTCCGCCTACCATCAATGAGGGATTGTTTGCCGCTGTTTTAGAAGAGTTTCCGCCACCACAATGTTGATTCTGAGCAAGAAATTGCAATGGTACAACTACAACCATGCTTGGGGCAACATGAATGGACCTTTGAGAGTCCATCATATGAAGGGGAATTTTGAGGAGAATGCAAGCAAAGGAAGAAAGCTAGTCCACATATCTATGAGGCACGAAGAATTTTGGGAGCTCTTGTTTTTCTTAATAAGTTTGTTCCATGTGCAGGTACAAGAATAGAAAAGGAAGAGCAGCTGAGTTTATTTCCCACCCAAACAAATGGTGGAGCATATGGGTTTGCAGCTGAAAATGGAGAGTTTTCAGCCCTTGTATGGCTACCTACCGCTTCTACATCAATCATGTTATTGAAGCTTGCATGGGTTTGTCATATTTTTATCATTTTCATATTGCTCTTCATAATTTTTTCAGTCATAAACATGTAATGTCCCCTTTTTCGGGACATTAATAATATCTGGGTTCATCTATTTTATTTACATTGTAACCCCTTGGCATGCCTAGCACTACAAGTGGGAGTCTCTCTAAGTTAGTTTAAATGTGCACATAGGATAGTTGTTTTTATTATTTAATTAAAAATAATAAAGTGCACATAGTTTTAGTCTAAGCAACATATATGTTTTGGATACGGGCGGTAGTACGAGTATCCGATACGCGGATACAATTTTTTTTTGGCCCTAGATATGGCGTCAAATATGGTAGTACAAAAAATATATAAAAATTTAAAAATATATAAATTTCAGCCTTCTAAATACATTATATACATTTCTTAAAAATTTAACATTATGTACATTTCATATAAATCATTTGTGAACTTATACGAACCACATTAAAATAAAAACGTTAAATTACATTTATATAATAAAAACTAAAAAAACTATAACATAAAATATAAAAACCACATTAAAATAAAAATGTTAAATTAAATTTATATAATAAAAACTAAAAAAACTATAACATAAAATTATAAGAAATGAGTTATATTCTATAGACTATAAGTTATTAAAAACTATAATATCTAAATACGAACTGAATATATATCTAAATTATATAAATTATTAAAAATCAAAAGTTATTAAAAAACTATATATCTAAATTATTAAAAATCAAAAGCTATACAAACAAAATAAAATCTTAATGAATAAATATGAATAGGGAAAAAAAACAATGCAGAAGCGACAGATCAATAAATACGGAAAGGGTAAAAATACGCGAGGCAGGAAGATTAGGAACGATTATATTCACCATTTTAAATGAATTTAATTTGCATTTACGAGATGCAGCGATTTTCGATCATGATTTTTGATTTTCGATGTATTTTGGCCTTGGGAGCGGCCGAGTTGACAGGAAAGACCTGCGAAACACTCGGGTATGGCACGTGCCGTACCCAGGACGCTTCCGCAGGTCTTTCCTGCACTGCCACTCCCGGCCGCTCCCACTCTTGCGTCGCTCCGAAATGTTTCAAGCATCCTGGGGTATCGTACTGGTATCTTAGGTTTTAGTTTATTAGAGACTTTATTATAATGAGAGTTTATGTTTTCTCTCCAAAAGGGAAAAGGTCGGTCATTGGATATTGCACCCCTTAGTTCTATAAAAGGAGGTCGCATTTCCTTTAGAGGGTTATGTTGATTGAACTTTTGAAATTACTCCATGCTTGGAGAAATGGGATGTATGCCCTAGCTTTGAAGCCTTCTTGCAATCATTGTTGAGTGAATCTATGCATTGTTTCTCCATTCTAAGCTTTGGCGACTTGGTTTAGAGTGTTGGTGCATTTATTTGAGAGTAAATTTGCATTGTATGTGAAGGGTTTGAGGTGCTTTTCGACTAATATTGCTGCTACAATTTATTTAGCCATAACGACTGGTTTGGGGTTTATTCTATCATGTTTTGAGATCATTTGTGCTAGATCTATAATCTGTTGTGTTTAATTAATTATTTCAGAGCAAGGGCTGATATTTTGAAGTGTTTTGGAAGGGTAGAAAGAGCTGGAATTTATTTATATAATTTATTCTAACCCTAGCAACTTGGTTTCAGATTTTGGGGGCTGTTTTGAGGGGGTTTTAATGTTCAAAAAATTCAGATCTATAGTGCATTAGAAAGCTCTTAATTTCTAGTTTATTATGCACTTTATTTCATGCAAAAATATGGAGTATTGAATGAGTTATGAATTTTAGAAGATTTCAACTTGTCTATGCCCAAGCTATCTGGTTATCAATTAATATTTATTTCAGATTTGCAGTTTGGGGTTAGTTTAATATTGAATTTGGTTGTAGAAATTAGGAGGAATAAGGAGAAAATAATTTCATAATTTTTGGAGTTGATTTGATGCCCTAAATGTGTTGGGTGACCTATTTTTAGGGCAAAATTAGGGTTTCGTGTTGGATATTGTTCTTCATATTTTTGTGGCCCAAAATCCAAAGTTTAAGGGTTTTTGTTTGAATGGTAAAGCGAGAAATAATTTTTGAAAATTGTAGTAGTTCACGGTTTGAATATTAATTAATTTCAGCAGCAGTAAAATCTGGTTTTGAATGCGTTTAAATTCTAATTGTTTCTTCCAATCTATCCCACTACCTTGGCTAGTTCCAATCCCATTTGGGTTGAAATCGCCATTGGGCTATTTTAGGTTGATGCAAAAGAGTTTATCGATTCTTTGCTTGATTTTGACAAATACTTCCCCATTTTCTAAATTGTCCTAAGAGGGGACATTATAAACAATTGTACACTTGTGCAATTTAAGATGGTTTCCTTGTGTGGTAATGTTAGTGGAGGGGCTCCACTATTGAAGACAATCTTCCCAACCATCCTAGTGTTGATTTGGATGGAATTCCAGCTGTTATGACTTGTTTCCAACTTACATGCAAGCTATATTGTGTCATGCTTTGGAGGGAACAACCCACAATAACATTATGGGACCCATTGGAGCTCAAGGATATAGTTATGAAGCAAGTGTATGGGATCCTTCATCACAAGAGAACAACAAATGGGTACCTCGGGGGCATGGTAGTGAGCACTTGGGGCAGCCTTTGGCCTTAAGGGAGTGTATGCAAGATGTTCTCATGCTTTGGGTAGAAGGCTTCATTGAGGGAGAGCATATAGATGTGGGTGATGGATGGAGTAGACTTCATGATAATTGTTGGCAAATGTTGTTCGACTTGACATCTATGGGATTTAGATGTTTTGGTTATCATAGAATGATGGTACTTGGGCATATGAGCTTGTTTTGGAAAGATCTCTTTCATTTGACAGGTATATGATCCGAATTATTGGAGCATTCAAGCTTGCAATTGCTTAAGGCAAACAATTTTGGGAGAGGACTATAATGTCCTTTTCTCAACGCTAGTCCTCTTTGAAGACCTTAAGCCCATTCCACTTCCCGTGGGCAAAAAGGGAATAAACAAGGGAATTTTAGTTGTTTTTGTGAACTTTGCATTCTTTTAAAGTAGATTTCTAAGTCAATTCGGATGGGAAAGAAGAAATGCCAATTGAAAAATAAAAGGAAAAATGAACTATTATTTCCCAAGGAGGCCGGTCTTCTTTAGAAGTCTCTAATTGGTTTTTGGCGCCACCTCTAGCTATTTAAAGGGGTCGCTTGGCTTGGAAGAGGTTATGCATACTTTTGGAAATTATTTCTCTTGGAGTTGGAGCATGTTTGTTTTCTCTCTTCCATTGAGGACGAAAACCCTCTTGGAAAACCTATTGAGAACAAAACCTCTCAATAGTGGGCTAGTTTGAGGATGAAACCCCTCAAGCTTGCAACAAGGTGATCTCATGAAGAGTTGTATTCAGTTTTGAGGGCATTTCCAACCCTCTTCTAGGGCGGTGACTTACCCTAAGGTGGTGTTTGGAGTCTTTTAGGGCACGACAACTACAAATTCAGCCACCATTGTGTTTCTCCAATTTTTAGTTGTTAGAATCTTCATTTATACTTCATTTTGGGGCTTTGGAAACCCTCATTTCCAGTGATATTTGTAAGGGTGTTCACTGCTATTATTTAATTTCCATTGATATTAAATTGGTAAAAAAATATATTTTCCAAAGGCTTTTGTATGTCCCCAAATGGACATATTTTTCCCTCAATGGAGTTTAGGCAAATCCCACAACCCAATACTAGGCTAACACATGCAAATAAGATTTTCAAACTGGAGACCTGTTATTTACCTTGAAAATGCGACTTGAATAGCTGCATCAAACTCATACCACTTGCTCACAAGTTGGTAATCCTCACTCCCAAAATATTTTGCAGGTTTATAAAGGCCAAAAACAGACTCTAAGATGATATCTAAGACTGCTGCAATATATTGCTCAAAATGGCGACTAGGGTTTGAATAGAAAACCCACACAAATATCAATCAAATATGCCTATTAATATTCTAAACTGATCCTTGGATATTTAACAGTCAAATCTGATTTTTAGGGGCATTTATGGACTGAAATAAAGTTCAGAAAGCTGCAGATAAAAGAGGACTGAAACAGCACTATAAATCCTTCCAAAAATACTGAAAATGCCTTCTTTTGATCCGCAAAACCAATACAACAGATAGCAACAAATTTCAGACCTTGGAATGTCTTCAAACACATCATGATAGCCAAAAGATGGGTCGCTCCATTAGAGAAAAATAGTCTAACACTGCTGCAATATTATTCTTCATACCCTTGACACAAAATCTGCAAATCCTTTTACACCACTGTTGGAAATGACTAATATTTTTTGCAAGCTCTATGGAAGATCTAGTGTAGAAATTCCTCCTAAGCTCTAAGAGGGTTTTCGTTGTCTAGAGTCAAAATCCAAAAGGTTTTGTCCTTGGATTATTTCTGCAAAGGTCAAGGCTTAAATGCAAAAATTCAGAGAATAAGAAATGATCATAGAATAGACTATCTCTCCTCAAGTCGACTTCTCCTTTTAAGGATAGAAGGGACCCAAAACACCTTCCACAATATCGAATCAACATGCAGTGACTTTCTCTATGCAATTTCTACCCTCCATTTTCCCTTCCTAGGACAAGTTGCCATTTCCCTTAGGGAGAATACAAAAGGATATTTAATACTTATTTTCCCTCCCAAAGTTGGTTGCATTTTTCTTAGAAGGAATACATAATGAAATGGGCTTTGGTCCTTTCTATGTTTCCCTTATTCCTTCTCAAGGCAAGTCGCCATTTCTTCCTAGGGAGAATAAAAATATAATTGCACCTTTCTCTATCCTCAAATATTTTCTCCAAGGCAAATTGCATTTTCTAGAGATTACCATTTTTATTTATAAGTGCTTTTCTCTATTAAGCCAAATAAATTAATATATAAGTGCTTTAACAAAAATTTTTTTAGGCACTTAATAATAATTTATTGCGACTCAAGCCACCCTTGTGCTCGCCCTCTAGCCATCGGGTTGATAAAATAGGCCAAAGGTCTTCAATTGGGAAGGGGATATTACAACTTTTCTCTTACAATCATTTCCAGATTTGAAGAATATTATTTTGAAGAGTTTTTAAATTATTTCCAACAAGTTTGTGGTTGATTTCTCTCGAAAAATATATATTTACATCCCCTGCTAGGGTTTGGGAATTTAATTTCAGTTTGCTTCAGTTTACTATTTAAGTTTTGTGCAAGTTCTTTGATTTTCAATTTCATCCCGGAAAAGGGGCATTATATTCGAGATGATTTGCTATTTATAATTGGTACTTTTTTTAGAAAGCTTATGTATGTATGTATGCATGTATGGTTAGTGCACTAAGGTTATGTTAGATATTATGTTATCACTTAACAAAAAAACATTGTTTTTGTGTGTCTAAGGAAAAAGTTGGATCCGCTTGAGACCTATGTGCCTGCTATAATCTTGTGTCAAGCACAATTTGAAGACATAGGTAAGATCTTGATGGTGTAAAATCAGTTTTGTTTTCCGATTTTTTCAATTTTTAAAAGAAATTTATTAGCTCTTAACAAGACTAGGTTATATTTACTATTTCCCATAGTTTTCTGTTATCTATAAGATTCTTGAGATAGGAAAAGATAAAAATTACAAATTGATAGTGTACATGCTTTGATGTAAGAAGGGTGCCAAAATGTTAGTAGAATATAAGAGAAAAAAAAGTACTAGATTTCCAAGCTCTTTATTTCCTTGTCTTATTTATGTTATTGTTGATAACTTGAAAACCTAAAATTCATAACCTGCTTTGTTGAAAAATTTCAACTTCATAAGTTAATCATTGATTAAAATGATTATTATTATGAATAGGCAATGCCTTTTAAGAGTTTTCTAGATGATTAATAAAAAGCCTTAGGTCAAAAGATCAGCTTATCCAAATCTAAAGTCTGGTTCATAAATGTTTGCGTAAATACTCAATTAGTATTTCATTCCCTCGCGAGTATTTGGGGCTCCCCGTGTTTAAAGGAAGAGGAACTTTAGCCTCCAGCTACAACTTCTAGGAATTTTTTTAAGCCACCTAGAAGTATGGAAAGGTTGGATGTTTTTTTTGGGGTGGGAAGCTACAACTCATAAGTTAGTTTCTTTTGGTTATGTCTAACTTCTTTCTATCCTAAAAATCCTGTCACTAGTTAGTTTCTTTTGGTTATGTCTAACTTCTTTCTATCCTAAAAATCCTGTCACTAGCTAGAAAGCTTTGGATTGCATCTGATGCAAGAGCATCCGAGTCCACAGACAATCTTGTATCAGCCAAACATATAGTGTGTGCCGTTGTGACTTTTCATCTATCAATTCTATATGACATTATATTTCCAATTACATTTGACCATTTTTGCTTAATGTGTATGACATATGACCTTCTCCTTGCATCACATTCTGTACATGGATTTACATTTCACCAAGAGATATGGAATATCTACTTCTTGTTCTTCTTTGAATGTCATTGACCTTGAATAATGTGGTCTTGTCTAGGATCTAACTAGCTAACAACCAGTATCCTATGCCAATTGCATGAGAAATGAAAACATGTTGCCAGACCAGATCCATGCCTTGCTTGAGATGAAGACACATTAATTAAATGTCCTTTGAAATAATGCCTTGATGAAATCTATTCTTGGTCCTATTCAATTGTTGATCATATGATACCCCTCTTACCAAGCTTCACAACTCTTCCGTTGACTTTCAAAAGAGTTGTATGAAGAAAATATGGCCAAAAAACCTTTAACCTCTTTATCACAAATTCGGGCCCTTTTAATCATGTAAATGTAATGATGTGGCATTGGCATGCTTACATGGTGATGATGTGGAACACTTGTGACGCCTTGGATTGAAGGAAATATTCTTGTCTTGACATGTGGCATCATGAATTGGCAGTGGTGGGACCCACTTGTCAACATTTTGCATTTTGGGGTTGAGATCCATGGTACTTGCATCATTTGACATGGCATAAGATTTAAGGAGTTGGGGATTTGATGCATTTTTCCATATTATGCATATTGCACCATTGGTATTTACTAATTTTGCACTTTTTTGCTAGACTTGCCAACTAACCTATTAGTTGTGCTCAACACTAAGTTTTTCATGCTTAGGAGGGGTTGAGAAAAAATTGTCAACTATACAATTTGAGGCTTGGTGTTTTGACTAAAATGTTTTCTTAGTTTGATTTTCTTATTTTGGCCAACCTCCTCAATGCTCGATTCCATATAATGACCCTTTTTGAGGGTTTTATCAAAATATTCAGAATTCTGAGAATTAATTGCAGCAGACTAATTATTTATGGCAGCGACTCAGTTTTCTTCGAAAATTGTGCCCAAACTCATTCCCAATTATCATAGAACACTTAACAATGATTTCTTTATTGATTTGACAATAATTAGAGCCAAATCGAATAGGATTATGCAAAAGTATCACTGCAGAAAATTACAATCAGACTGGAAAATTGCAGCAGCCTTAAAGAATTCGATTTGACCATTAAATATGCATAGGAATCCGTGTAAATGCAGATTTGGTCTTTAAAATGCAAGTCGACTTGGAATATTAATTTTATATGGCGATAATATCATCCAATAATTCACAAATAACACTAGAGCAAGTCGCACTTCTTGGAATTAATGAGATTAATTTGAAAATGCTCAATAATGTCTTCAAATATGATAATATAGTTTAAGTACAAATAGTTTAAAGTCAATATGAAGGGTTTTCGTCCTTCATATGGACCTCACATGGGGTTTTCGTCCCAAGTGGTGGAATAATGAGAGAACACTCTCAAAATCAGTTTTTACAAATGATAGTTCATATCCACAAATGATGCCTAACACCCCTATTTATACTTGTAGGTCTTGGCGCCAAAACATGAAAAGACATGTCCATTCATTATGTCCCTTCATTATGCCTTGGCCGACCACTTATATTTATTTATTTTGCCTTAATACAAGGCCAACCCATATAATTGAGTCCATTACGCTAAAACATATTAAAAAATATTAATAGACATATTTTGCTCTCTCCTTTATCTTCTTTAATTCGACCATGGAGAAGAATTGCCCGGAAATCCAATTTGCCTTCGAATTTGGAGAAAAAGGGACATTACAGTCCTCCCTCCCCAAGATTGTTTGTCCTCAAGCAATCGCAATCACCTGGGTCCCATGTGATCCTTGTAGTCTTCATATTTGTACCTACACAAGAAGCAAACTCCTTAGAAAAAATATGAGTGTTTAACAACACTCCTTTAGGTCCTGCAATTGTCTTCTTGTTTGTGGAAGCCTCATAATCTTCATATATTTGATGGCTGCCCCGTACAATACTGTAATCGAGCCTTCTTCTTTCAAAATTCAGAAAATTGGCTGATTTCCATTCCCACGTGTTCACCCATGGACCCAAATCAATCTCCATCATTACATTCATCAATGGCATGGCTAAAGACTGAGCTATTGAAATAGTAGGAAGGCTGATCAAGGTGATGTCAATCATAGAAATGATGGGACAACAACTTGAAATTTCTTTTCCAATATGAAAGAACATCAATGACTTCCATGAAACTTCATTCCCAATAGCAGCAAACTGAAAATGACTTATAAACATAGTGGAAAATGAAATGCTTTGTGGAAAATTCATACCATATCCCGGCTTCCTTTCCAAATCTTCCCTTGAAGCACAAAAGTTTGTGAAGATGCAAGCAAGCACATCAATCAAACACCACAACTGCTGCTCAAAATCTGAAAATGAACTTCTTACCATGCAAGGTGTAGTCCATGTGATCCATCCTTCCTTCAAGGCACATGAAGCAACGTGTGCAAGATGATACCCCAAATTCTTTCTTCTTCTATGCTCACAAAGAAAGGAGAAGGCTGAAGTATAACGCATATCAACATAGAGAAGCCAAAGAACCTTGTACCTTACTTGGTGCCAATGATGTTCTCTTATGAGAAGGAACAAAGTACATGAGCCCAGTATACCATTGTGCCTTCTACTGTTGTACGGATCAACAAGCTTATGGTCTCCTTCCTGGGGTAGAGTGATAGTCACTCTTTCTCCCTTTTCCGGCATGTTCCTTAGGCACCCAAATGTTAAGAGCAGATGTACCAACCAAGAGGTGATCACTATACACCATATTCATCTCCCTATCATCCTCAAAATCATACCCATCAATGCTTAGTATGGAAGGAGAAATGAAACATGAAAATTCATACCTTGGGCTGCCTTTATCATCTACAAAACTCAGAATTTCTGAGTTGAAATCAGACCTCTTCCTTTGGCATTTTCCACTCCACAGAGCATCGAAATTTATGAGAGTCATCTGCTGAAGCAATATGTGGTGCAAGGGGTCCTTCTCATCATGGATGATCAATGAAAAGGGCTGAATTTTTGTATAATGTAACTGCTGTTCCAAATCAGCGGCATATAATTTCAAAAAGGCAAGCTTAAGACACCATAAGCCAACCCTTTTATGGCTCTTGATCATATCTTTCAATCTTAGTTGAGTTATTATGCCCGGATCAAAAGAATAATACTCATTCCAACCCAACTTTATGCACACAACCTTTATGTCAAATGACTGATGAAATGGAAATGCGGAGCTTACCATGTGCCCATGTAGATCATCTTCAAATAAAGATTTGTAATTTGGTACTCCTATTAAAATGCCATCATGTCTAATTTCACCCTCATTGCTATCCCAATCTGAAAATGCTCCCATGCAAAAAATAACATCCCTTACCTCTTCATCCCATGAAGTGTGATGTGCACAAAGGTGTTCCATCATTTGTGACCAAAGAGGATACATCATATATGAAGCATGAGTGTTTCTAACCAACCATTCATGGTAAAAAATCCGAATTGATACATAGGCCCAAACTGAAATGCTTCCATGCCAAGGGCTGCCCATAATATTCAGAACTTCTAAATTTAAATCAGCATATAAACCAAGTTCCAAAATCACCTTTCCTCCATTCTTCTTTGTTTTCCGGGTGCTTGCCTTCACTATGCATTTGTCTGATGCTTCTTTGACAAAATTCTCATCATGACATGAATATGGCAGCGGTATTAAAGAAGGTAAAATGTCATCATACCTCGACTTTCCCATGCATGGAACTTCTTCACAGTTCTCTCCATGATCATATATGCCTTCAATTTGTCTTCGACGAGCTGCTGCTTTGGGAATTCCAGCGAGCTCTTGGTCTTTATTCTTGCCCGGAAATTGATCCTCCATTGACAACTTATCTTCTCCCATAGGCAAATCTGATTTTTCCCTTTTTTGTGGCTCATGTCCCATGGTTTTCTCCTCAAAAACATCCTCCTTTGTATTGTTGTTTTGAATATCAGTCAATGGTTCGTTTTCAACAAGAATGACGGAAGCTTCTATTACTTCTAAGGGCTGCTCCATACCCCACGAATTTGGGTTTTCTTTGACATCTTGCCACATAAAATTATTAGAAGCCAAAGGAATATCATCATACATTAATGAACTTTTACCTTCCGCTGGAAATCGATCTTCCCTTGTCCTTTTTCGCCTCTTCTTCTGCTGATGCAACTTGGAAGCTCTTCTCTTCTGTCTCCCTTCGTGGTTGGGCATGCCTAGGCTTAGGCCTAGATCTTCCACTATCCAACTCCATGAACTCTATGAATGACATTGCTTCACGGATTTCTTTGGGAAAAGCCATGTATTCCTTATAGCTTGCTTCAACATTTTCTCTTCCCGTGGTGCTTGGATCTTCTTCTCGGTAAGACTTCAACTCTGGTCTTCGGACTCGATCCTCGGACTGTTCCCATTGTTTGCTTGATATTAATTAGATTTTGGATAGACATGGCAAGAAGGTCCGTAATATCCCCTTCAGGGATATTAATTAAAATTTACTAAACTACTTGCAATGAAAATAACTTAGAAGAGAAACCCTTCTAGGTTCACCTCAACTAACCCAGTGTCGGCTTTAATACAACTCAAATGGGGTTGGAGTGAGTCAAAGTAAGGGTTTAGATGGGCTTAACTAGTCGGAGAAAACACTTCTTTAACCATATTAATTGCAACAATAGTAAAATAAATTAAAGATGCTGAAAATAACTGAAAACTTCAAAAATTAATATCTCATGCAATACTTGGAATTTTTGCATGAAATAAATTGCACAATGAAGAAGAAATTATGAGCTTTCAAATGATATATCAAATTGAATTTTTCTGCTTGAAAACCCACTCAAATCTGCCCACCAAACTGCAAAACCAGTCGCTAGGGTTAAGGGAAAAATATTAAATAATTTTCAGCCTTATCCTTGACTCCCCAACACTCAAAAATACCACTTTCAGATCTGCAATAATTATTCTATAACAACAGATTATAAATCCTTCAAAAACCCTCCAAAAAGTGATGTAAAACTCCCCAAGCAGCCGATTCTCTTAGAGTAAATTTCAGCAAGTGTCAACAACCCAAAATGCCATCAAATACAGAGTATTTGCATTAGAAAAATTAGCAAGAACAATTCAGATTTAAATACTTGCCAAAGACCACTCAAACATTCCACAAACCTCCTCCAAGCAAGTCGATTTACACCATAAGATACTAGCAGCAATATCCAGATTTTATTTATAAAAAGATAGCTCAAAGCCCTTCACAAAACAAGTTCTCACTCTCACAATAATGGCGACTTCACATGGAAAAATAAATTTAAGCAAAACTCATCAATTCATAGCTCAAGAAGCATACACACTTCACAAATGGGTGGTGTTAATGAACACCTTTATTTTTTGATCACTAGTGGGCATTCATCCCTCTTCAAGCATGAAGATAAGTTATAATAACCATCAACATGTGAAAAGGGGTGCCCATCATCTTCTTTTATAGTTTTTCCTTGCTCAATCTCCAAAGTTCTCTTCCCATTTTTGGCGCCATATTCTAGAGATGAGAGAGAGCCTTTAATTTGAAATAGCCTGAAAGTCAAACTCCAATGTAAAAGTTAATTCCCCAAGGCAAGATTTAAAAATAAAATACAAAGGAGAATTTAATATTAAACTTGATGCCCAAAAGGAATCGACCCATGCCAAAATTATAGATAAATGTGCCCAAAGAAATAATAAACCATCCTCCAAAAAATGCGACTTGCTTTTATTAATTAATTTACCTCCAAAAATCATTAATTGGCCCAAGGTAAATCGATTTCTTCCTTCTATTTTTATTTTTGACTTGCACAAATAAAAATATATTTTAATTTTTAAATCCACATGTGCAAATCGAATTTCCCCTAATTTATTTTCCTTTAATCCAAGGGGAATGGATTAAAGGGTACCAACCTTTATTAATTAATTTTTATTTGAAAAAGGGGACATTGTCCAAGGCTTCGTGAGTCTTTCTTGTCCCGCCATAATTTTATCCATTGAATTTCCATTAGGCCCTTCGAGAATTAGGCTCTAATACCACTTTAATGACCCCTTTTGAGGGTTTTATCAAAATATTCCGAAATCTGAGAATTAATTGCAGCAGACTAATTATTTATGGCAGCGACTCAGTTTTCTTCAAAATTGTGCCCAAACTCATTCCCAATTATCATAGAACACTTAACAATGATTTCTTTATTGATTTGACAATAATTAGAGCCAAATCGAATAGGATTATGCTAAAATTTCACCGCATTAGACTGAAAAATTGCAGCATCCTTAAAGAATTTGATTTGACCATTAAATATGCATAGGAATCCGTGTAAATGTAGATTTGGTCTTTAAAATGCAAGTCGAATTGGAATATTAATTTTATATGGCGATAATATCATCCAATAATTCACAAATAACACTAGAGCAAGTCACACTTTTTGGAATTAATGAGATTAATCTGAAAATGCTCAATAATGTCTTCAAATATGATAAAATAGTTTAAAGTCAATATGAAGGGTTTTCGTCCTTCATATGGACCTCACATGGGGTTTTCGTCCCAAGTGATGGAATAATGAGAGAACACTCTCAAAATCAGTTTTTACAAATGATAGTTCATATCCACAAATGATGCCTAACACCCCTATTTATACTTGTAGGTCTTGGCACCAAAACATGAAAAGACATGTCCATTCATTATGCCTTGACCAACTACTTATATAAATTTATTTTGCCTTAATACAAGGCCAACCCATATAATCGAGTCCATTACGCTAAAACATATCAAAAAATATTAATAGACATATTTTGCTCTCTTCTTTATCTTCTTTAATTTGACCATGGAAAAGGATTGCCCGGAAATCCAATTTGCCTTCGAATTTAGATAAGATAAGATAAGATAAGATAATGTTATTAATGTCCAACACATGACCACAAAAGTAGGTCAATGGGACTGTAGAGTACAAAGCAAACAAACCCAGCAAGAGGACCCAAATGGGTCACCCGAAATACAATGAGAGAAGGAGAGGAGGAGAAGGAAACAACAGAGGCCGAGAGACCAGAAACGAAGAAGAGAGAGATGACAGTGTGGGGAGGGAGCGGAAGGAGCAACATCCCCAACAACATCACCTAACACTCAAGGCCGGATGGGAGTAACTCGCAGTGCGCCGACGACAAGAAGCAGAGACTGTGGCTTGCTTGGGAGCCGGCGTCCGGGAGGAAGGCGGTGCCTCAAAGTAGGCCCGGTGGATCGCTGTCTATGTGGAGGGGCCCTGGGACATGCCTGAGATAGGGAGCCTCGGGTGGAAGGAACGGAGTCACGAGACCTGACGGACCTGGACTGGGGGTCCAGACACGTGACCAAATGCCGCTTAGCACCCCTCACCGGGGAGAGCAACGGGAAGAAGGAAGTGATCAGTCTAGTAGCCATCCGTCGGGGGAGGATGGAGGAGCCTGTCCCGAAGCCTGATGGCCTCCTGAAGGTAGAGAGCAAGACATCTCTGATCATAGTATCTGAAGAAAGTCGTGAAGGAAGGAAGCTCACGAAACAGGCAATGGAATCGCCCACGAATCTCATAGTAAACAGGACATCTGAAAATGAAGTGTTCTTCGGTTTCAACCTCCTGGAGAGAGCAAAGCAGGCAAGTCCGCTCCGAGCGGTCTAAGTGATGATCAGTCTCAATACGGAGTCGATGTGAGCCCACTCGAAACTGACCCAGAGAGATACGAAGGGCCTGCAACCAATGCCGGGAAATGTACATGGGTCTGAAAATGACCCCATCACGGATCTCGAGAAAGTGTGCCGCATAGAGTGACATCTTCGGACGCAACCCCCGAGGGGTTGGTCCATGTGTGCTGGATGAACTGTCTGTAGATATCCTCTCTGATTATCCTGTGAAGATCCTGTTGGTTGGGTAGCAGATGGGCAGGGGCATCCAGAGAATAGCTGAAGGGTGGGAGACGGTCCATCTGGATGCCAATGGACTCGAAGAGGCGTGAAACGCAGGCATACCAGCAACAGGATCGTCTATTGTGATCCAAGGATGCAATAGCTTCAGAGGAGCAGTAGGCAAGATAAGTGTACCTGTCCTTGTCAACAAAAGAACTAGAATACCCCCGAATACGGTGCAACAACAACACAAGGCTGAAGATGGTCTCCAAACGAAAAGGGCAAGCCCCAAACTCAGAAAGGATAATGTTGTGAGGAACAGATTCTTTGCACCTGATAATATGTCTGAGCATGAGGATCTGAATGCACTCGATAGTGGCCTAATCTAAGTCCAAAAGAGAGGGACCCCAAGCTTTCAAACCATACAAAACCGTGGGCCTAACCAGGGAATCAAAGAGGGACATCTTGGAAGGAATGTCCTGAAAGTGGTGGCAGAAACATTGTCTCTCAAAAATCGCCAAGGAACCATAGCCCTTATTAACCTGGGGTTGGAGAGCAGGATGAAGGCTAAAACGAGGCCCAGAGAAAAGAATCCCCAGGTAGGTATAAGAGCAAGTGATCTCAATCTCCACACCCTTGAAGAAGTGGAGGTTTGAAGTCTTCAGACAATTGAAAACCATAACTTTGGTTTTCCCAAGATTCATAGTCAGTTGTCGATGATCACAAAAAAGAGCTAAGGCATCTAGCAGAGACCCACAACAGAAGAAGCAAGGAGAACTACGTCATTTGCAAAGAGGAGGATGTAAATTAGAACTTGGTGCAGAAGGCACCCATCACCTTCCTGTATGTGATCCCTGAGAAAGTCCTCAAGCTCATCGATATAGATCCCAAATAAGGTGGGAGAGAGGGGCAGCCTGTTTGACACCAATGGTACTCCTGATGAAGTCGGACAAGCCAACAAGTGCGAAGGCGGCCAAGGACCTCCTCATAAAGGCGCATGATGGTTGTAAGAAAAATCTCGGAAATGCCTATATCTTTGAGCCTACGGAAAAGGGCTTCCCGTGGGACAAAATCAAAGGCTTTTCGAAAATCCACGAAATAGTAGAAAACTCTGGAAGAGCGGTGGCGAGCCTCTTGGATGATAACCCGAAGAGTGAGGATGTGGTCGGTAGTCTGGTAAGTCGATCGGAAGCCCGCCTGCCCCTTAGCTCTACAATGGTATTGATCGAGGAACTCAGAAAGCCGCAAGTGGAGAACAATAGCATAGAGCTTGGAGAATGTGTGACCCACCATGATAGTCTTGTAATTGTTGGGGTCGGAAGTGGGCCCCGACTTGTGTATGGGGTGGATGATGTGGTGGGACCAAGAGACTGGAAAACCTGTACAAACCACCTGATTGAAGAGGTCCACAAGATAACTGAGGAGCATCTTCCGACCATACTTGAAGAATTCTGCATGGAACCCTTCCTCATCCCCTGCTTTACCGCAACTCATAGCAAGAATGGCATTCCTCACATTGGTGTGGGTGAACATGGAATTGGGATCAAGGTCCAGGGGTAAAGGCGAATGACGGGGAAGAATGGTGCGCCAGAAATGTTTAGGAGAGTGGATAAGTGACAGACGAAGCTCACGACGCCTATGAGAGATAAATGTGCGTTTCTTATGTCGAAGGAGGCGACGATAGGCTGACTTTAGGGAGGGGAAGGAGGGAAGGGCATGCAGGAAAGCAAAGCGGAGTTTCCGATGGAAGGCTTTGCATTCCTCGTCGTACCATTTGTTCATAGGGCATGTACCATGGCGTAGGGTGGAGTGGGTGACGTGGGGGAAGGAACTCGTGGCCGCCTCAAGAATAGTGCAGGAGAGGGTATTAAACATCTGATCCGAGGTGAGTGAGGTGAAGTGGGGAATGGGGGAGAAGCAGATGAAGGCAGGAGGAAAAGGTGTCGGGATCCCCTGTGTCAAATTTCCAAATAGTATGTGATATGCAAGGGGAGGGGGTGGGGTCCTGGGGGGATAGCCTGGAGGGAAAAGGAGAGGGTCGCATGGTCAGCAAGAGGGATGGGGAGACACAAAAGTGGTGTATGTAAGGAATCAAGTCGGGGGTAGTCATGACGTAATCAACCACACTGGTCCCACCACAAATTTGTCTGTAGGTGAAGAATCGGGATTCAGGAAAGCGAGGAATGCCATTCAGGATCAGTAGGTCATGAGATTCCCCTAATCGGAGAAAATGTCGGCCATAGGAAGTCAAGGGCCCTGTTGTGTCCTCAGAATCACGTTGAAACCAACCAACTCTGGATCCACCTCAGAGGTGCAAAGTACATCGTCGGTCCTGTCATGCCTCGGGATCTGCATGTTTTTGGTACGGGCATTGAAGTCCCCTAAGATGATGACCTCCCCAGAGCTTGAGAACTGAGATATACCAACATAAAGGTCAAAGAAGGGGTCTCCATCTGGGCCGTTGTGGATGGCAAATGAAGAGGAAGCTGGAGGGAAGTAGCAGACCGCAATAAAGATGTCTCTCAGGAGGGGAGAATTACGTTTGATCCGTACCCAAAGAAAGCGGGCAGACTCATCCTCAGCGACAATAGAAATCCTGCTCCGAAGAGTGTCTCTGACTAAACAAGCAACCCCGCCGGACCCTCTGACGCCGCCAGAACTCCGAGTCTCCTGTCTGCAAACAGAAAGCCAGTAGTAACCACTGATGTTTGGGAGAGGGCGAACCGGGCTCGCATGTGTCTCTGTAACAAAGAGAAGGTCCGAGAGACCTAAAGCATCATGCAGGAGGCCAGGAGAAGACCAAAAGGACCCATTTCCATTCCAACATGCGATGGAGAGGCCCTGCTTTCGAGCCTTCTCCCGCCGGAACCGTCATCTGGAGCTAGAGCTGGGTCCGGGAACCCAACCAGGGGGAAGGAATCCCGAACCACTGGCCTGAGGTTACGAATCACCGCCCATTTCCCTGCTTTTTTGGCTGCCATGACAATTTCCCGAGATTTCTTGAGTTCGGCAACTTGTTCTCTAGTAAGATCTTCGTCAAGAAAGACCTTGTTGGGTAGAGAGAAAAGTTTCCGCTTGGCTCTAGAGAGCCTTAAGGCGGTCATCAGCTGACTTGAAATAGATAAAGAGAGTAGATGCCAGACCAATCCAAGCTCTATCTAACTGAACCTCGGGCAGCTCCAAGTTATCTGTGAGGAACTTCGAAGCAATGACATTACACTCCACTTGACAATTGATACACACTTGGAATTGCCAATTTCAAGTAGGTTGGCAACTTGGGAAGCTCGAGGAAAATCTACATATGGCATATGTAAGAAGATCGACCCATCTACTATGAATTTAACTTGGAATATTTTGCTCAAAATTTAATTTGTAATTCTTACCACTCAAAGCAAACCCTTTTTAGTGACTTACACATAGCTTACCCATAAGGGAAGTCAATATGGCTATTTAGTGTTTGGACTTTAAAACATTCAAAGTGCTCTCTCAACTTATGCACGTGGGAAATATGCCAATTCTTCATTTCCAAAACAAGCCTGGAGCCATTCTTTTTTTTCTTTGCAACCCAAATCTAATCTCATTTTCACCCTTTTCTAGAAGGATTTTGTTCTTGAGATTTTGATCAATCCACACTAATTCTGATACTGAATTTGGTCCAAAAATACCAAAGGTTGCACATAATCCTTTCGATTTGAGTATGTTTGTGGGGTTATGGAGTTGTCATTCTGAGTTTTTGATGTTTTCTTAGACCAGATTTTGGATCACTACAAATCTAATTAATTTTTTGAGCATTAATGTAATAGAAAGAAGTTGGATAAATGCTGAAGTGAAACCATGCCTACATTTGTTGAGCTTCAAGAAAGCCATTAACTACCTTTTACCAATTTATATCTTTCTTAGACATAATCCTCACTAGCTGCAAATCTGTTTCACCACGGATTAAATCAAAGAACTGTTTTTGCCAAAAGTCGTACTGATTTTTTTCACTATCCCTCCTTGAATTTCGAGCCATTACATAGAGATTTTATTTTCATTTCCATCAAAGAATTAGAGTTCTCAAACAAATGCCATGAGATCATATGCCATCTGTTCCATCAACGAAAAATTAATCTTGTTATGTATAGGGGAAGCAGGCTGCTAGATCTGGGTATATGTACAAAGCCTTTAATTGTAAGAGGAAGTAAAAGTCCTTTGCATCTCCTTTGAAAGCAAATTTCCCAGCTACCTGGTCATTGAAGTTGAGTAAAAGCTCGAATCAAAGATCACGAGATCCATTGATCTCATTTGATTTTTTAATGTTGAGGGTCGATTTAATTTCCAAGTAGAACATAAACTCTATGCACTTCAACATTTCTTCCCACATTTAAATTTACTTCCACTTAAGTATACTCTTATTCGCACCGATTTGACCTAAATTGGGTAATAACTCTAGGGGTAGTCAACCAATGGTAGATGATCCTAATCAATTAGTTTCCAAGGTTAATTGCAACAATATCAGGAATAACCATTAAGCAACGATAAACAACAATGAATAACAATAGATAAAGCACTTGCAAATAAGAGAGAAAAGATGACTTAGGTGATCTCATGTTTTGTATGATGATCCGGTTGGTCTAATGACTAAAATAGGCTGGAAATGACTTGACAGAGCCTCGCTGTTCAAACTGTGTGCTGAACCGTTGCACGGACCAAAGCGGATGGCGCGAGCCAAAGCGCACCCGTTATGGCCCTTTCTGTATGCTCCTATCCCTTCAAATCCTTTGCTTATGATTCTTTTTGTGTTTGTGTCTTGCCTCTTGATCTGCTCCTATCTAGAATTTGGGCTCTTGAAATTGTGCAATTCTTGTTGTGCAACTGATTGATCCTTCAAAACCCTAAATAGCCAAGAAATTTTGCAAAGCAAACATTAGGTGGGTTGTGGGCACCCCAATGCACCGCCGACGTTGTCACTACTCTGAAGAGTGCTCAAATCTCATGTAGTTCTCGCCTAGCATGTGATTTCTAAAATGTATGCAACCAAGTAGATAATCATGATCTTGTAACAATGAGATTGTACTTGTACCTTTGCCATAACTTGACTTGGAATGATGATGTGTTCCTTGCATTTGCAAAGCTGAGTGGACAATTTCCCTAGAAAGAGTGTGCAGAGTACATGAGGTTCAAGGGAGTCTTGGGATGGCTTTGCTTGTGATTTCTCGTAGTGTATGCTCATTAGGATCTTTGGGTGTGAAGTGTATGTGATCTCCTCTTTGTACATGGATGAATAACTAGCTTATATACGCTTTTGGATTTGAAAAGCTCGGACAAGGCCGACTAGGAATGACTCAAAGGAATTTGAATTAGAAAAGGTGCCATTAAAGGAGGGACCAAAGCGGCTAGGGTGGCCCATAGCGTATAGGTACTATGGCCCTCTCTATCTCGCTATGGTCCCAGGATGCTTGTGCGGGTGATTTGAAAGTTAAGATTGCAATGTGCGAGAGTATAGCCTGCTTTGATGAAGTAATATGACCGTTGTGCGAACAAATAGGTTGTGTGCAAGCAAGAATGATTGAGATATAGTTAGGGATAGTATAATTGGCTAAGTTAGTTGAGTGTGGACTAGTGCATGAGTGTTGTATAATTTGTGTTGTTGCAAGACATGAATTACCAAAATGAGTGTCTACACGTGCCAACACATTTTATTCTGCATACATGAATCTTTGATGGCAACTTTGAATAATTGAGACCAATTTTATGCCAAGAGGCTACAAATGGCGGTGTCCATTTTTCTCCAAGTGGTCAAAAAGGGAATAATAGGGTGGACTACGTATGCCCTAAGATAGGGACTTTACCAGATTCTAATATGGGAAAGGTTGAGGGTCTCTCTTAGTGTGCACGCGCATGTGTGTGCATGCATATTAATGTCCACAAATGACTAAAAGTAGGTCAATGGGACTTGAGAATACACTCAAGGGATTCAGGAAGGTACCAAGTGAGGAATATATGTACAAGATGTATAAGCAATAAGGGGACAGCCAATGTAAACTTTAAAATGAATAAAGAAATGTGCAAGATAATGTGCAAAGGAATGAAAGAATGACCAATATATGTAATAAAGTAAAGAAAACAATGTGTCGACAATGTAAGCAACAAATATAAGCAAGGTGAAGGACAAAGAGATAGTTAATTGTGGGGAATTCCTTGGCACCATGTCTCGAGATAGGTTCTTGTTCCTAAGATGTTGATTTTGGTATGCATCAAATCCTCAACTCCAAGTTTCTTAAGTCCTTGCACTTGTGTGATCCTTTAGGTAAAGTCCTCTCTGCCCTCCTAAGGGGATTTAGTAAGTCATTGTAGGTATGCTGTAACTCGCAAGGGCAGAGATGATTCGAGGATTGTTCATTCAGAAATGGCCCAAGAATATGGGTATTAAATTTTAGGTCTTGATTCCTAAAGGCTGAGCCTATTGTCCATGGATGATGAAGTCGGAATTTGATAAGCTGAACACAACGAATGGTTACTGCCAGCCATAAAGTGAATGCAACGAATGGGCGGTGCCAGCCATGGCCACTGGTGTCATGATCAAATGGTCGGTGATGTGCAAGAGACCTAAATGGGCAGAATGGATCTAGGAGGGACAAGAAGGAAGCTACATGAAGGAATTAGGAGAGTCATCATGATGTAAATAGGTGTCTAAGTGTAAGATATAGGGACCTAAGGCATTCTAAGGGCAACTAATAATGATTAGAGCAATGCATTTGCTCCAGATCCAATAATATATCAATGATAGGAGATGCAATTGCAGCAACAAGTCCCTTGAGAAAAAATGTGTTGATAAAGAATTTTTAGAGTGTAAACAGACTATGGCAAGTTTTTTGATTGATGGCAAGCACCCGTACACAACCAACATTAACAACATGCTAAGGGAAACTAATCACGATTAGAGCAATGCATTTGCTCCAAATCCAATAATATATCAATGATAGTAGATGCAATTGCAGCAACAAGTCCCTTGAAAAAAATGTATTGATAAAGGATTTTTAGAGTGTAAACAAACTATGGCAAGTTTTTCGATTAATGGCAAGCACTTGTACGCAACCAACAATAACAACTTTAAATCTAATTAAGCCTATTTACATCACTTTGCACTTATTTATTCTTGGGAATGTATTACATTTTATTTATTTATTGACGTGCATGAAAAAATATTTTTAGATATTATTACCAAGGTGCTCAATATGGAAATTTTTGAGGAGTTAAGAAGCATTTTGGAGTGTAAACAAAATAAACTTTAGAAGGGATTACTGAAAGTATTGTGATTTTTATTTATGTAATATGTCATAGGTAATAGTCATAGGGTGTTAAGGGTCATTTGGGATGTTTAAAAATGTTGAATCAATACAATAAACTAGAATATACCATATAATGTCCGCTTTTCCCACCTAAGAGCTGATATTTGGTCTTCTTGCCATTCCTTCTCCGTGGCAAAGAAGCAAAAATGAAGGAGGAGAACCTTGAGCACCTTTATGATATGTTTTTATCTAATATTTTATATTTTCTTTAGTGTTTTCCTTGTTTATACAGGTCGGCCTTTCCTTTTTGTACTTTGGCACCAAAAGGAGGATATAAAAGAAGATTAGAGGCACCATTTGCTATCTAGAGTTGGCGCATTTTATCTTATTGGAGCAAAGTAAGCTTGGAGTTGCTTGTTCTTGCATTTGGGGACGAAAACCTCCTTATGCGACTTGCCTAGAAGGACAAAAACCCTTCTAGAGGTTAAGGGAAGGACGAAAACCCTTCTCCTTGGCTTGGGATAGATTCTAGGGGTTGATTTGAAGAGATATTTGTAATTTTCAGCTGGTATTTGATTTATTAAGGGTGGAGCAACCTACCTTGGGTAGGGTTTGGAGCTTTTGGTGAAGTATTTGAGAAATCTGGTTTGATAATCTGATTTGTAATATTTTATAAGGCCAAAATCTGAAGTTTGGTGAATTTTGAGGGTTTCTATACCCTAGTTTCATAATTTTCTTGTGGCTGCAATTTCCAGTTCATAATTAATTTCCAGCAGTGAGATCTTCAACATTTCTTTGTGTTTTTGGCTCTTAATATTCCATAAAATATATACATAATTGTGGCGAATTGATTTATGGTGATTTTTGGCATATTTGGTGATAGATAAAGTCGCTGATTTTATATTTACAGTCTGCTGCAATTTAAAAATCAGATCTGCATTTTGTGTGTTTGGTTGAAACCCTTGAAAGGGTCATTACATAACAAAGAAAAATTATTTGGATTCAAAGAAACCGAAGTTTTTCATCCAACTAGCATGGATGCTTGTACTAAGTTAATGTTAGATGGACGTGCTTGTGTTGTAGATCTCAAGTGTGTTATTAACAAGTTTTAAAAATTTACATTAATTTGTTTTCTTTGTAATGACAAGTACATTGTAGGGGGCTAGATTGAGAGATCCGTAATTCATACATATTCTCTTGATTATTTTTGGAATTTTCAGGAGTAAGCTGCATATATTTTTATACACAACTTTCTCCGAAAAATTCCACAAAGATGCAACACCGACAAAAAAACCTAAAAAATATATAATCTCTTGATCCTATGCAATTTTTGTGTTTCATGCAGAAAAAGCATTGCAATCTGACAAACCGAAATATACCGATAGTCGATCTTTGTTGCGATGATCTGGACCAGCCGCATCTCTTCGTATAAACATTCGAGCGGTGAAAATCTTTTAAATCCCATATGTTTTATGAAATTTGATATAAATTGCTGCGTATTTATGTTTTTGTGATCATGCACATTATTGACATATGAAATATGAAGTCTTGATGATATAGTGAGTATGAAGTAAGGTAATGGGTTGGCTTGGGATCAATGATTTGATGAGAGAAACACGTAACAATCAATGCTAACCATTTATGCTAAATAATGTGTAAGGGATCTTTCCCATGTGGCGATTTGGTCAGGATGGACTTGGAAATAAAATCAAAAAAAGAACAAGCAATAGTGAATTTACTTTAATGTCCACAAGTGACCAATAAGACTTGTTCGCCGGAAGGTGTCCACCTTTGAAGATGCCCCTGCTGGAAAGTGTCAAATTCCAGAAACCTTTTCCAACATTCAATTTCCGTCACACTGTTTCACCATCACTACTTAAGTCCAAACTAGCTGCCTTTATTTGTTGGTGCACCTAGCCTCTGGTGGTTATTCACTACCTACCTAACACATTTGTAGTCTTTTTATTTCAAATAATAATTTCGCGGCTAAATCTGAGTGGTTAGATCCCCATGATTTTGTATGGATCCTTTTCACTGTTTGTTGCCTCGGCGGAGATCATCTTCTCTGCGAATGTAAAGAGGTGTCAGCGGACTATTTTGTCGGTGGAACTGAACTTAATCAGCGGTCACATGGTGACGAATTTTCTAAACACGGCCATTTTTAATTATATATTACAAATAAGCGGTGTTAAGCGAGTTCACTTTCGAGAAAGAATGAGCATATGCCCAACACCCTTCAACCCCTTTAAAAGAATTTGAAACAAGAATGGAATGCTATTACTAGCAATTGCACATGAGTTGCAAATTACGCCGGATAGGATAACAATTTTAAATTTGTTTGAGTTGTAATTTTTGGTCAAATGTATGTTATCTTCAATTGTTTTAAGTTTTTGTGATGGGGAGGAGCGAACAATGTAGTATGACTACAACATTCAACAAAAACACTTCCTCTTTTGCCTTAATGGATGTCCATACCCTATTGTAAAGCTCTTAGTTTCCATGGCGTGTGAGTAAGCTGACAAAGGAAACTTACAAAGGAAGCTATGAAGTTATTGAGTTGTAATATGTGGTGAAATGTATGTTATCTTAGTTGAGATGTAATTTGTGTTGAAATGTATGTTATTTTCAATTGTTTTAAGTTTGTGTGATGGGGAAGAGCAAACAATATAGTATAACTACAACATCCAACCAACAAAGATAGAGAGTATAGAGTTTAACTGCCCTAAAATAACTAATTGAATAGTTTCAAAATATATATAGTTAGAAATACACCTATGAAGTAGCTTATGACAACTTAAGTATGTCAATCAATTAATTAAAACATTTGAAAATGAAAGAAATCAATATGATATATTTTTTATATTATAAAATGATGTTGAAATTGATATTATTTAATGTATTTAATATATGAGAACATTGATGCCATAAAGCACAACAGCGCCTCTTTTAAAATTTAAAAACTTGTTCTCTTTTTTCCAAAGAAATATATCCATAATCAGCTCACCATTGCCAACATACTTGTGGGCCATAGCAAAATAAGAGCTTTGCAGGAACATATAGATGCCCATCAAGTCATAATAGGAAGTAACTACATTGTTCTCTCCTCCCCCTCACACAAACTCAAAACAATTTAAGATCACATACATTTCACTGCAAATTACTAACTCCAACAAACTAATCAGTGTCATCCTCTCCGACGTAGTTTGCAACTCATGTGCAATTGCTAGTATATAAATGTATGTTGTAGAAGGGGAGGTGTATCTAACATATTTCTAGGAGTCTTAATAATATGAAAATAATTAAAGACTTCAAGTTTCTGCAATCAATAATATTAGAGAGAATAACTTCTAATTTAAATTGCGTACAATTTTTGAAAAATCTTGATGATGAACCACATTGGTACGCAATTTAATCTGGGAGTTCTTCTCTTTAATATAAAAAAGATAATTCCACAGTGGAGACTAAAAGACAAAATGGAGAAAGAAGGTTGAACACGGGTATTTTTTTGGCATTTCTAGCATCCTGCAATTTATCTTAAAGGCCCTTGACCAAGAAGAAAATTCCATAGCAACTCACTGACTAGTCAATTATCATTTGCTTGTTCTACTTGTTGACTTCTCATACATCACATTTTCTGTGTTCTATCTTATACACATTCTTTGGCATAATTTTTCCTTTTGTTACGGTAAAGTTAAACTGCTTTGGTTTCTTTTTCTGTAATCCTCAGAAGTTTGTCTGTGGGTTTTCCTTGCATGCCATTCTTTTAATCTAAATGAGATTTTTTATTGAAGGACCACATAACCGAGAAGGAATAACTAATTCAATGAGGAGAATCGAATACCAAGGACAAGCCAAATAAACAAGGTTAATTACATAAATAAGGTAAAAGAATGCTAGAACAGTATCTCAGCCATACTTTTTCCCATATCTAACCAACGCATTCCTTGTCTGCTAAAAAATAGTTTAGCCATTCTTTTTCCTTATTCCTTTTGATATTTTGTCTATTCGCAATTGAGTACAAACAAAGTATTGAACACTAGAAACAGTTGCAGAGGGAACATCCTTAGACTGGCAAGCACAAACAATTTCATTCAACTGTTACTGCTTCCATTTATCCAGAACATTGTCTTTATTAGCCTGCATGTCTCTCATTCAGTGGCAGCTCTGTATTCTCCTTTTACGAAAATTTGTAGTTTGATTCTAGGAAGATAAAACCATCTTTCGATGGCCCAAGGGAGAGGATCAGTCCTTTAGTCAGAAATCTCCTCAGAATCTGAGTAAGAAATTATTCTAAGTGATTTTGCTTTTCTTTTCTCCATGTTCCAATTCCATCGGTTGACTGACCTTCTTTTGTATACCTCTTTGAAATCTATCTTCATAGCATATTTCTCCATGGCTAAATCGAAATTCATTGGCGGTGCTGGCTTCTCTATGTTTTGATGTAGACCCAGATGTTAACTTTACTTTAAGGAGCAAGTTGCAACAATATTTTTGTGTTTGTGGATATTTCTATCTTCTTTTGGTAAACAAATATACTAAGCCATGCAAGAATCTCTAAGAATTTAACCATATCTTCTTTTTCACAAGAAATAAAAAAACATATATTGTTTTCAAGTAGCCTTATATTTCCAATTCATTATTTTCTTCTGATGCAATTCAATCTGCACAAATGACACTTTTGCTATCCTTCTTAGATATGTTTTTGTTTAGAAAAATGAGAGACTAGTTTATGGCTCCATTTATTCTTGCTCTTTCAAAACCATCTCTTTTAAGTTGATGCGCAGATGGCTTTCCAAAGCGAGTAAAAATCTAGGCGATTCAGTCTTGCGGATATATGAAGAATCTGATGTCATCTAAAATAACCAATAACAAAAGTTCTGGTAGAAGACTGAAGATGCTTCATATTGACAATATTGGAAATTCTAAAAATGGCAATATGAAAAATAGACTTGCATTTAACTGTTGACATTTATGAGCATCAGTAGCATTATGCTAGATTTTTATTTTTCAGAATTATCATCCTTCACAAGATTTAAGTTGAAATTCAGCTTCCAAGTACATGAAAGAAACTAATGACAATAGAGTAGAACACAACATGAGTTGATGTTATTGAATCATATCCTTTGAATTGGCATGTCTTAGCTGTCATTTTAATAATCTAGGTTGCACAATATGCATCAGAAGCAGGGAATGGAAAAGTAGCATCAGATGCGGTTGATGAGTGCTTAAGGTATGGGTGGCTTGTTAGATGGACATGGTTGCTCTAATTACATTTTCATCCTAACACGTCCCAAGAGGCATCAAGGCATGGTGATTACTTTCTCATTTGTTCTTGATTTTTCTTCTGTTTATGTACAGTGCCTTGGAGGATTTGGACTCGTTACTTCTTCGTGCGTCTAGAGATTATTCAAAAGCCTCAACTGAGGCAATGAAAAGCAAAGTCAACACAGCAGTCGTTGCGCTCGATAGGTGTGAAAAGAATTTTGAAACATAATTTGCAAAAGATGATTCATAGAAATTATTTTCGTTGATTAGTTACCCAAGGAAGTGGATTGTTTGTTGTAGGCTTTTACAAACTGTGCCATCCTCAATGTTGGAAACTGGGAAAGACATTGCAAAGGCTTATAGAGAAATAACTGGCCCCACTCTGCAACAAGAGGGTGGGAGTGAAAATTCAGACTCTGAGATAAAGAATCTAGAAGGAATTTTATCATTTTAAAAGCATGCCAGGAAATTGTAAATGAGTGTTGTTTTATAGTATTAAAAGCATTCTTGATGTTTAGTTCTACCATGCGTTTTCTATTAAAAAAAATCTGTAAGGATACATGGATATTAACTGGTTCCAGTTCTGTTCTGGAAGGTTTCATTCCCTGAATGGGAAGCACACATTAATGTGGAGCTTGACCCAGTGGTTCCCAATGAAGTTTGAATCTGGGTCTTCATCATGAAAACTGCAATCCCTTACCACTCGGGGACACCCACTGGATGTGTTTTCTAGGTTGTGCTAATATGTTATTTAATTTTTGAGTGTGGTGGGTGGTAAAAAAACCACACTTTATTTTCTTTACACACTTTATTTTCTTTAGTTGCACATAAATGAATCATGGTGGGCATGCTTATTAATATTCAGCCCAGTGGTACAAAGAGAAGTTGTATTGGGCGTCATCAAGGGCATGACATGATAGGAGTTTGTTGAAGAAATTACTTAGAAATTCATGGCAGGGCCATTTTGATACAAATGATTAAGGAACTAAAGGGCTCATATGTGGACTTCTAAATCCGGTCGATTATGTCTTTACTACTTCTAGTGAAGGATGTATTACACAAATTATAGAAAGGATAATTTTGCAGAGTTCGAATGTGCACACAAAAACAATTTATTAATCTGGCTGCCAATATATATTTGAATATATTAAATGAAGGATTAGCATGTATGGAAGCAAAGCACGGGTGTAAAAGGTGCAAATAAATGCAAGCATATGGTTGGCATATATAAGTGAATTAGGGGGAAGAAATCTCTCTTAAAGGGAAACTATATCAGCGATAATAATACGTCATTTATTAAAAAAGTTGATCATGTCCTGGATTGTATACATCAATTGTATATGCTATGTTTGTCATAAAGGATGTATTTGAGGCACATTGTGCTTGTACAAGTAATCTAGGAAGCAAGGCGTAACTGTAAATACTAATAAGTATTATGTAATATTATTTTTGGGGAATAAGATGTGTGAATATTGAGTCAATCTTCATGACCCATATTCAATGAATGGCAATGCATAAGAAACCATCTCACTCTACAATGAATGATCCTTTTGGTCATTGGTGCCCATGAATTTAGCTAAATTATGTTCTTCATTCAATGCATGTGTCATAAAGACATATTTTTATTTCTCCAAGTATTATTTTCTTTGGTGAAAGATTTTATACAATTGTAAAAGGGTTTAAATGGGGAAGTTCTCTAAATGTATATCTTGGGCTTAACCTACCAAGAGGTACTTTTCATAGGGATGAATATTCATCCAAAATTCATGCTACTATATAAGATTTGCCAAAATTAAAATAGCCAACTACTTCCCTTCAAAATCAGTTTGCAAGTGTCTGGTTGTCATCTGGAAGTTGCACCTTGATAGAGAATGGTGTGTGGACTCTCTCCTATTGATAAAACCGGAACACTTCAAGGTTGTGGGTAACCTATGTCTGAAGTGAACCTCTAGAGAGGATTGGTTCCCTTGTGAATCACCTAAAAAACAAAAACTTTGAAAAGGAAAAGGGAAGAGGAATGCATGAAATGAAAAATAAGGGTGATACATCAAAAGTTTGACACTTGTATATAACTTTGCACATAGAGAAATCAAAGATCCACACACCTACACAACTCTAAACTATTTTACATAATAAATTCAAGGGTTTTAGGAAAATGATAGTAGTAGAGGGAATGAGTTCCACATTAAAGCAAACACAATACCCTATAAAAGTACAATGAACAATCTGAAAACAACCACATGAGAGGGCAAAAATGAAACTTTTATTCAAAAGTGCAAGTATAAGGCTAAAATGCCGAGCAAATCAGCCCAAGTGTGTCTAATTTTTGTAATAAAATCAGCCCATATAGACTTCTAGCGTTCATAATAGATTGTTGTTTTATTTTATTTTTTTCTTCTTTTGTTGGTGCATGCTTTATAACAAAAATTATATTTTTATTTAAGTAAAATCTTTATATCTATCTTTGGCAACAAGCTCCAAAAATACACTGTTGTCTTCTTTATTTATTTCTGGATGCATGGGACAACAGTTCTATTTTTATATTTATCTCTCCTTCATGCTTGGCACATGGGACAAAGGTTTCTTTGTTTTATTCATTTATTATGCACCTTGGATGGGAGCTGCCTTTTATTTATTTATTTCTTTGTCTTATCCTATCTTTGGCACATGCTCTTAACTTGGAAAAACGACCCCTTTTTGTATTTATTACCTTATATCCCCTTGGCGCCAATCTCTAATAGTAGTTGCTATTTTCTTTACTTAGTGCATGAAACAACAACTCTCCTTTTATTTATTTGTTTTACTCTCATGCACCTTATCTCTCCCTTTAGCGCTAGCTCCAGTTTGAACAACAGTCTATTTTTTTAATTTAACTCATGCAACCAAACCTTGGTGCCAAGTATAAACAAAAGTGCTATTTTTATAATTTCCACCTTCATGCTATCCTTCTTCCTCTTGCGCCAACTATAAGAGGTTCTCTTATTTATTTCATGCCTCCATGCACCTTCCTTGGTATTTGCATCAAAGATAGAACAGCAGTTCTATTTAATTAATTTCTTTCATGCACCATCATGCAAAGTCTTCTTTTGGTGCAAACTTCTTTGGCTTGAAAATATGGTAACATTTTGGTGACATCACGAGATTGTTTGCATTTGTTAAAAAAAAGAGATTAGTAGCCTTCTACATCCATTGGGCTATGGGGTCACATACCTCTCGTTAACTTGTATCCTCTAAAACAAAACAACTGAAACACCCTCTCCAACAAAATGGAAAAGATGTGCATACAAGCACTTATTGAAAGATAACTAACTATGAAAGTTGGAAACTCAATGTGCATGCAAGCACTTATTATGCAAGAAACAAACCTAGCCTACTCCTAATCTAAACAAAGAGAAATGAAAGCTAGACAAAACCACATATTGGTTGGGAGAAATAACCTCCTTGTCTCAAAAAGTGCGGTCATGAGATCAATTTTGCAACTAGATCACATGGTATAAGTGCAGACATGGTTTGCACCATTGATTTGCTTAAAATATCAACCAAGAGAAGAATAAACACCACTGTAGGATCTGTACTTTGTCTTTGTAGATATTGGGGCTAATATTTGACAATTTGAAGCTCTTTTGTAGGTTCTCGAATTAAGCACAACTAATGATAACTCTTGTGGCTCTAAATTGGCTAAATACATGATTTGACATGGTATTCTCATAGATGATAAACTGATTTTCTGATCTACCACTCTTCCTTGTGTGCAACTTCATCATTTGGAGTACTTGAGGCACTTTCTTGATTAATTGGATGCTTGTAGACTGATCTAAAATGTTTTCTACTTCATTTTTTGCAACCAACCTCATATTTGACTCTTTCTCAAGCTCAAAAGAAGGTTTAATAACAAGAGAATCTTTATTGAGGAAGATAGATGATGGGTTTGGAATACCTACAATTTCAATTGGCTCTTCCTCATCATAAGGATCTTCTAAGTTTGATAAAACCTCATCCTCTTTATTGTTCATGCTTGAGGAAAACTCCTTTTGAATTTGAATTTCTTTGTTGACTCCCTCCTCTGTATGAGTGTTTATAAGTTGATCTCGAATCAGTATTTTACTTCTTCCTCATTCATATCATTATTCTCATTTAGCAAAAAGTTTGTTAAGCTAAAATCCTCCTCCTTACCATGATGCAACTCTAACCGATCGATAATCCTTCATCTTTACTCAAAAAATCTGCTCTCCATCCAACGCCGATCTGTGTTCTTTAGTAGATGACTTTTCTTGCATGGTTAGCACATTCTTATTTTCTATATCAGAATCATACCAATTTTTTGATGAAAAAGATCTTATATTATATTAATGCAATAAGATACAAGAGAGCTTTCAACAAAAAAGCGGGCAGTATGAGAGCACACCTCAAAACCACGAACAAGCTAGGCCGAGCCTAGAACATCAAAAGTCAAACTAGGTCGAGCCTAGGAAAGTACAACAAAACAAATAGCATCACACCAGGAAAAAACAAAGCCACAATCAAGCAACAACTACAAACATGCTCGAGGCAGGCGGATCTTGATCATCCGGCCACCTCAAACTAGGCAAATCTTTGCCAGCGTTCGAATCTCCCGGCCCGGCAGCCAAGCAAGTTCTTCCTCCGAGTCCACTTCCCCGCGCGTAGGAATGCGAGGTTGAGTCGAGGGAATTTTCTAGATGATAGTAGGGGTGGCGGTGGTTGCCCAAGCGACACAGTGTGAAGGCGAATTGAACATGAAGGAGAGCCCAAACCACATTGGCGAGCCAAGGAGTGTGGCGGGGAGCCCCGACCACGACAATGCATAGGCGAATGACTATGCCGATGAATCGGCCCTGGAGAGCGGCGAGTGCGACAAAATTAACAACTATTACTTGAATTATTTTCTTCACTAGAAAATGATATAGGCTCAAAAGTACCTTGATCGATCCTTAGAAACACTTATATGTTCCTCCAAAACATTTTATTTACTTTTAAGTCAAGTGACTTGAGAAAAATTTGTCTAACCTTTGCTTGTTGGTCATATTCCTCCTGTTGCTCTGTAATTTCAACCACTTTCTTGCACTCCGCTATTGTAGGCTTAACCAATCGTGGAGTTTGTGTCTCTAAAATGTAAGCTCCATTTTGTTAGATTTTTCTGAGAACTTCTTCGCTTGGCTCTTTAGTTGGTTTCTTTTCCAAACTAATTTGTTGATTAGTTTCATTCCAAAATGGATTTGGGAATATGAGGGGAGGGGTGGGTGGGTTGTTAATTGATTTTGCAATGGTTGAAATGATTGGAGAAGTGTAAGATCTTGTGGAAGAGAAGGAATGGAAGGAGAGGCTTTAAGAAAGCTAGGAACTTGAAATTTGGGCCGAGAGATTGTGTGGGTTGAAAAGTAGGAATGGGGGGTTGCATGATGATACGATAAAAGACTACCACATTGACAGGGTTTCACAACATTGTATTGGTAAGCTTCCATTTCTTCATTGCACTCGATATTTGTGGTATCAATTCGGACATAAAGTCTAACTTCTCTTGAGGGCTATACCCTTGTGGCTTAGGACCAGCCCATGGGTAAGGTACCTTGAATCCAAGTTTGGCTGCATTGATGGTGTTGCCCTCATCTGTACCATTTTTGTTTCCATGTGTTGAACATGCACATGAAAATCATCATTAGGCATGGAATTGTTTCCATAATTTGCATATTCCTGCTCCTAAAAATGCCATGATTAATGGGATAACAATACAAATTGTTTGGATCATGGGCATATTCATTATGATAGGGCTTATAATACTGATCTGGAAGAGGATTTTGGGGAAAATGAGGTGGAGGGGAGTTATAATGCTTTTGGGACTAGGAATTCCAATGAGGAATTGAAGTCATGATTGCATAATGTCATAAAAAGATGGAAAAATGGAGGAAGTGGTCTGATTGATTGAGAAAAAGGGATCTTTGGGCCAATGGAGTCGCGGATGTTGAATATTTGTGTCTGAACATTGATATTTGCTAATAATAGCATCAACTTCTTTAGCAAATTTTTATTGTCCCATTGAGCGTGCCAAAAACTGTTGTCACCTAGAAGTTGCACCCTGATAGAGAATGGTGTGTGTACTCTCTCTCATGTTGACAAAATTGGAACACCTCAAGGCTATGGGTAACCTATGTCTGAGGTGAACCTCTAAAGAGGGTTGGTTCCCTTGTGAATCACCTAAAAACGAAAACTTTGACAAGGAAAAGGGAAGAGGAATGTGGGAAATGGGAAATAAGGGTGATACACCAAAAGTTTGACACTTGCATGTAACTCTACACACAAGAGAAATCAAAGATCCACACACCTGCACAACTCTAAACTATTTTGCATAATAAATTCAAGGATTTTAGGAAAAGGACAGCGGTAGAGGGAATGAATTCCACACTAAAGCAAACACAATACCCTATAGCAAATACAATGAACAATATGAAAACAACCACATGAGAGGGCAAAAATGAAACTTTTATTCAGAGGTGCAAGTACAAGGCTAAAAATGCCAAAGCAAATCAGCCCAAGTGTGTTTGATTTTACAATAAAATCTACCCATATAGACTGCTGGCATCCGAATAGACCGGTGCTTTTCCAAGAATAGACTGATGTTTTTTTTTCTTTTGCCGGCACATGCTTTAGAACAAGAGTTCTAGTTTTTAATTATCTTTGGCACCAACCTCCAAAAATAGACTATTGTCTTCTTTGTTTATTATATTTATTTCTAGATGCATGGGACAACAGTTCTATTTTTATATTTATCTCTCCTTCATGCTTGGCACATGGGACAAAAGTTCTTTTGTTTTATTCATTTATTATGCACCTTGGACTGGTGCTGCCTTTTCTTTCTTTCTTTCTTTGTCTTATCCTATCTTTGACACATACTCTTAACTTGGAACAACAATCCCTTTTTGTATTTATTACCTTATATCCCATTGGTGCCAATCTCTAATAGTAGTTGCTATTTTATATGGTAACATGTCTTATTTATGGACTATTAATCACCATATACCATATGCATGATATTGTCATAGTAGAGACTAGAGTGGGGTTTAGAAAATAAAAGTTAAAATAGAATTATTGCAATTAAAGAATAGTAATATAAGGTCATTAGGATTGACTCACTATGTATTGTCCACCATTTTAAGTGGTCCAAGTTGTGGGTTTGTTTCTTGATTTATCTGGGGGGCTTTAAGTGGTGTAGGTTGTGGATTTGTTTCTGATTTATTTGTGGGGGCTTTAAGTGGTGTAGGTTGTGGGTTTGTTTCCCGACTTATATGTGGGGATGATGAGTAGCCCACCGTATTCTACCCAGAGATTATAAGGAGGTTTGCCTAATGTTAAAGCTCCACAACTCTAGGTCTAGTTAAACCTTGATTTTCACCGAGTTACATAAAAAACCGAATAGCGATATTATATTTATTTGTAATATATAAATTAAACGTTTGATTGTTTATTTAAAATCTCACCTCTACAAAAACTATCTTCCATTGATATTTAAAAGTTGGTATCCTTATTTTCTTGTATTAAATATACATTTTATTGTACCAATAAATATAAATTATTTATATATGTATGATTAATATATTTTAGATCAACACTTTCTTGCATTATAAACCATACATTATAATTAATAGAAAAAACAAATCACTAATTATTTATTCATGTATCTTCACTTAATTTCCTTATCGTCGTGATGTAATCTCATTATAACCACATCTCTCAGAGACACTTGATTTTAGTGAATCCATAGTTTTGTTAAACTATTTTCTAAGTGTATGGACTTATCTTATTTTAATATACATCTTTATCATTCACTTTGTTTAAATTTATTGAATTAATAATTATCCATGAAACTTGTTAATGAGCTTAGAAATAATTTTAATTTAAAAAATTTAAATATTCAATTAAATTTTGTAATAAATGATTATTTTAATTAAAAATATTAAATATTTTTATATAAATATTAATATATTGTTACTTTTGATGAGCCAAGTTTAATTGAACCTTTACCTATATTGCTTCATGGAGCACTTGATGGATAAAATTAGAACCTTACCAAAACTACTTCGCATTGTTGCATTTGTGGTCAAAATAGGAAAGGCTAGGTGCAATTTGATAGAGTAGATACTTCTTACATTGTTATAAGTCAACAATTAAAATTTGGTCAAAATAGTTTAAGGGTGAGTGTGATTGGACAAAGTAAGGGAGAAGACCCAAAGATGTGAACACGTCCCAATACTTGAACAGTATTTTGCATATAAAATATCCAATACTTGATGGAAAAAAAACCAATATTTTGATTATTGAAGTTCAAAAATTTGTTTTTTTATAAACCATATGTGCATAGGGTCAACATCTCAGTATTACACAGTACACAATAAATACTGATTGGTACTTTCATTTTCTACAATAAAAGACTCATTTGTTCAAAATATAAAAACAACATATCAGTTGACAAACCCATCATATCTATTTAATGGGTTGAATATTTGTCTTCTCAATTCATCTCTTTCCATATTCTAAGTTGGGTACTGCTTCAATCACTGATCTTTCATGTCCAGACATTAATACAAACCTGCCAAAAAAGAGGGAACCTTCTTCTCAAGATTCAAATTCATCCATTAAAAACACAAACAAAATTCTACACTTGAAATTAAAAAATAAATATGAATATCAAATCAAATAATTTCAGCCACAAGATCATCTCAAAATCAATTTCAACCTTTGATTAAAAAGACCCTACACCTTGATCCATGTCTTACATTTTTATTGGATACTCCCAAATCAATGTCAGTATTATATATTCACTTTCCTAGTCTTGTTTACTGCTGATTTACTTCTGCAGGGTGCCTGATTAGAGTGGAGTTTATAAGAAGAGATTACTTCTATCAAGGGGGAAAGGAAAGGTCCAGCAAAGCAAAAATTGCAGGTTAGTTTTCATACCTGCTGCAAAAATTACAGGTGGTTCTATTCATGTTTGGTGCTGTGTTGATATATGGTCATCAGCTGAAGTTAAATGTTGTTGCATTTCAAGTATAATCGCAATTTGAGTGTCAAAAGAGCCTTTTCTATTGTATAATATCCCATTGCACAGATAGTAAATGAATGTATACTATGAATAACATAACTTATAATCTGAATGGAGAGTTTCTGATGTACAGGCTCTGCTGTTTTGCTGCAAGTGAATGTCTCTTATCAAAATTATGTTCTTCAGTTTATTGGGTATATTAGAGATTGTTTCTATTGCAGAATATCCCATCACATATATAGTAAATGAATGTATACCATAAATAACTTAAAATATGAATGGAGAGTTTCTGATGTACAACCTCTGCTGTTTTACTGCTAGTAATAATATTAACTTCACAATAGAACTAATAACTTCAGAATGTAAATGTGTTTTTTTAGAGATATTTTATTTGATCGATCATATGTAAGCAAATAATATTACAATATGATTCGAAATTAAAAGCTTAGGATAAAAAATTGTTAAATTATAACTAGCTGTCAAATTGGTGATCATACGTGGCAAGGAATTGGCTCCATGGACTCGCGAACCGAGGGTGTTCGCATCACGGCCCTTCTCCCCTAGAAACATTGCAAATGGTAGACAAACAAGTGGCAAATTGTCCATTTCGTAATGGAGAGTGAGTATATACGGTTAGAGACATACCCCAATACAGAGAGAAACGTCCCCTTCCATGTTAGATAATTGTTCTATTCGTGTACATCCCAACGACTATCGTTTGGTGGTGGTCTCGTATGGTAAATCTTAATAACTATATATAACAACACGAAACAATCCTAAAAAGTTCTAAATGCTTAACCACGAAACAATCCTACAGCCTCGAGCAACCAGTATACTCAACATTATTCTATTAAAAGCAGGTTCAGAAAATCCGTCTACCAGATAAAAACGAAAAACAAGTCTGGAAGAGTGCGATACCACGCAAATCACAAGGCTTCTGAACAGGTGAAATAAATTCGAAAAAATAATCTGAAGTGTAATACTTACGAGCAAGTCTTCTGTCCACCTGATGCTATGAAGCATGACCTCCGAAATGCTAATGAACGGAGTCGCTCTGCCACCCAAACCGAATGAAAAATCCAATATTTTATGTAATCCTGCGCAGGAGCCCCGTAAGGCCCGTTAATGAGCTCCGCACAAGGTGGTTGAACATTTATTTGCTCCTTATCTAAAATGCGCGTGGAGATGGCGGAGGACAGGTTGCGTTTCCCTCTTTTATTTCCAATTTAATGCTCAACACCTGTCCTCTTCGGTGGACCACTACCGGTCTCCACCAGTAAATGTGTTTTTTTAGAGATATTTTATTTGATCGATCATATGGAAGCAAATCATATTAAAATTGGATACGAAATTAAAGGCTTAGGATAAAAAAATGTTATTTTATAACTAGCTGTCAAATTGGCGCTCCTACGTGGCAAGGGATTGGCTCCATGGACCTGCGAACTGAGGGGGATAGGCCTTTTCTAAAAATAAGTCATCTACAGATATATCAAGAATGTGCAAGACATATCAATTTGTTTCATCCTCAACCCATAGACATCTGCAAAATATAGAGAACTGAATTTTCTCACAAACAACATCCTCTGCATCCTATAAAATTGAAAAACTGAAATTCAAACCATTATCAATATCCACAAAGATTAATGGTAGTGAATATAAATCGTAGTACAGTGCAGGTAAGAGAGAAATCATCTAACATACGTCAGAATGGCCTAGAAAATCCTTCTCAATTGTACAGTTTGAATCAGTAGAACAGGTCAGAATGGCCTATAAACATTATTATAAATGAGATGTCACAGTCCTAACCGTGATTGCTACCTATCTTACTCAGCACACCGTAACAGTCTGAAAGTCTATAAAGCTCGTCTTCAAACCAAGAAAGCTAAAAGTGTACAAGCTACTAAGTTAAGTTTGTTTTACAGTCACATATTGATACAAAACAGAAATCTGTAACTCTACGTGAACACTGCCCAATACTAAAGAGATAAGATATTGAGTTTCCAAACTAAAGAGATAAGATAAAGAAATGTTTATTTATAGCCAGCTGTAAAATTGGTAAACCTACATGGCAAGGAATTGGCCCGATGGACCCATGAACTTAGGGTGTTCACATAATTGCACTACTCCCAGAAATTAAAGATATAGGAAAGAAAAATGTTTATTCATACCTTTCAACTTAACTATTTATTCTTAACTAATTATAGGAGTGACATGATGCCCTAGGTATAAATAAACATTTTTAATCCTATATCTTTAATTATTTATCATATCTTAATGTTATTTGCTTCCATATGATCGATCAAGTAAAATATCTCAAAAAAAAAAAAACACATTTATCGGTGGAGATCCCAAGAGGTCCATACCAAGACATTCGTAAGTACAATAGATTTGCTTTGCCACTATAACAAAGATATGTAGTCAAGCTATTACAATTACGATTCTTACATGCATTCACTTCAAGATGATTTGATGTCACAAAACATTACATTAACAAGACTTGCGTCAATTGATCAATATGAATTACAATGTCGAAAGGGGTGACTGCATGTTCCAGTGAAACATTCTAATTGATATTGATCAATTACAAACAAGCCGACGAATGTAGTGTTATTTGATAAGACCTCATCTTTATAAGAGTTTAGGGGAGAAGGGCCAGTATGCGAACACCCTAACTTCACAGGTTAAGTGAACCAAATCCTTGCCACGTAGGAGTGACAGTATGCCAGCTAGGTATAAATAAACACTTTTTAATCCTATATCTTTAATTATTTATCATATCTTAATATTATTTGCTTCCATATGATCGATCAAGTAAAATATCTAAAAAAAAAACACATTTACTGGTGGAGATCCGAAGAGGTCCATACCAAGACATTCAAAAGAGGGCCATCCGCTTTCAGTAACAACAATGGGTATGTTATTGAATCCCAGAGATTCCATTGCAGAATAAATAGTGTCAACCATGGACTCAAACAAGTTGGTGTAAATACTATCTCCATCAATTACAGTCGGAGCAGTGGACTTGAACAACGCATAATCTATACTAATATTGGGATTTTCAAGGTAAGCAAAATAGGGATAGATATTGGCCATGTAAGGAGAGCCGTGATCATCAAGGAATTGTAGAACAGACCTCATTTTGTTCTTAACTCGATTGTTGATATTGATCAATTACAAACAAGCTTATGAATGTAGTGTTATTTGATAACACCTCATCTTTAGAAGTGTTTATAGATGATCTTATTGATATATTAATTCATATTTTATTAATTTTATATTGTTTCATACTGCAGCGTTTAGAGAAGATGAAGAGAAAGAGTTCACATCGAGCACAACGTATGCCCAAAAAACGAGGTGTACAATTTGAAATTGAAACATCTAACCATGGAACAGATGAACAGGATGCTACAATAATAAGCGAAGAGGATGGTGCAATAACAAATCAAGGAGATACAAACACAACTGATGATCATCGGCCAGAACCTGCTGGATGTGAACTAAATAGGCATGACCTACAGGAGACTGTGGTTGTTAGAGGCAACACTTTGACCAAGAAGGTTAGAATTTTGTCTAGTTGGTTAAAAGAAGATATCTTAAAGGCCATAGATGATATTGAGTTTCTCGCATTATTCAATTAGAGCTGCTGCACTGAAATATCATGTCATCTGTGACATGATATTTCACTTTAACACTATTCTGCATTTAAAATATCCAATACTTGATGGAATAAGAACCAAAATTTTGATTATTGAAAGACAATAGGGGAGAAGACCCAGTATGTGAACACGTCCCAATACTTGAACAGTATTTTGCATATAAAATATCCAATACTTGATGGAAAAAAACCAAAATTTTGATTAGGGGAGAAGGGCCAGTATGCGAACACCCTAAGTTCGCAGGTCCATGGAGCCAATTCCTTGCCACGTAGGAGCGCCAATTTGACAGCTAGTTATAAAATAACATTTTTTTATCCTAAGCCTTTAATTTCGTATCCAATTTTAATATGATTTGCTTCCATATGATCGATCAAATAAAATATCTCAAAAAAAACACATTTACTGGTGGAGACCGGTAGTGGTCCACCGAAGAGGACAGGTGTTGAGCATTAAATTGGAAATAAAAGAGGGAAACGTAACCTGTCCTCCGCCATCTCCACGCGCGTTTTAGATAAGGAACAAATAAATGTTCAACCACCTTGTGCGGAGCTCATTAACGGGCCTTACAGGGAAATGCAATCTGTCCTCATGGTTTTTATTCCATCAGGTATTTGGATATTTTAAATGAAAAATAGTGTTCAAGTATTGGGACGTGTTCACATACTGGCCCTTCTCCCCTATGTAATCAACAACCCAGCTTATAAATTCTGTCTTTATCAATTAATATGAAATTAATAAAACATGTATTCGATCATCGTTAATGGTGCCCAACGGGGTAATCACAAGTTCACCTACAAGTTCATAATTCATACTGTCATGTATCATAAGCTAGCTAAAATTTTCCCATTGTAGATGATCTTATTGATATATTAATACATATTTTACTAATTTTATATTGTTTCATACTGCAGCGTTTAGAGAAGATGAAGAGAAAGAGGAGTTTACATCGAGCACAACGTATGCCCAAAAGACGAGGTGTACAATTTGAAATTGAAACATCTAACCATGGAACAGATGAACAGGATGCTACAATAAGAAGCGAAGAGGATGGTGCAATAACAAATCAAGGAGATACAAACACAACTGATGATCATCAGCCAGAACCTGCTGGATGTGAACTACATAGGCATGAACTACAGGAGACTGTGGTTGTTAGAGGCAACTCTTCAACCAAGAAGGTTAGAATTTTGTCTAGTTGGTCAAAAGAAGATATGTTAAAGGCCATAGATGATATTGAATTCAACAATTATTCTATTAGAGCTGCTGCACTGAAATATAATTTACCTCCTACATCTGTTCATTATTGGCTGAATGGTCTGACCCATACAAAAAGGAAGGGCCTTGCACCTGTTTTGAGTGAAGGAGAGGAGAAAGAGATAGTTGAATGGTGCAAGCAAATGGCAGATTTAGGGCATGGAGTGGGATTTATGCAACTGAGGGCCTGTGTTGCACAAATTTGTGAAACTAGAGAGACTCCATTTCGAGAAGGATTACCTGGAAGATCCTGGTGTGAAGGATTTAGAAAAAGACACCCAGACATAGTCCTTCGGACTGCTGAAGGTCTAGAAAGAGATCGTGCAATAGGTTTACGTCCAGAGGTGGTTAGCAAGTTTTATGAAAAACTAGCTAACATTCATATCAATTCCTATGGTGCAGGCAAAATATGGAATTGTGATGAGACAGGAATCCAAGCAGGGAGAAATTGTGGCATGAGGGTGCTTGCCACCAAGGGTTGCAGGAATGTTCCCAAAATCATTCCTCGTAGCAGAGAATGGATGATAATTCTATGTTGTGTAAATGCTGCAGGGCAATGTATCCCTAACTTTTACTTATTTAAAGGTCAGAAAGTTTCACAAAATTACATCAAGGGATGTGAACCAGGTGCTTGCATGGCTGCACATCCAAGTGCTTGGATGACTAGAGAGCTCTTTATAAGTTTGGTTGTATCATTTCGATAAGTCCGCACTGAGGGGTGTGCCTGAAAATAGGCATTTACTTATATTTGATGGTCATGGAAGCCATGTGGCATTGTCAACTATAGAAGAGGCCAGGCGATTGGGGATTGATTTATTGACATTGCTAGCACATACTACACACAGGTTGCAACCACTGGATGTTAGTGTCTTTGGTCCTTTTAAAGCATATTTCAGATCTGAGAGGATGCAGTGGATGTGTAATAATAAGTACCAAGAAGTCAAACGTTCAGACTTGGCAGAAATAGGTAGTAGAGCTCTCAAAGGCCTTGACACCTGCAAATATTCGTGCTGGTTTTAGACGCACAGGTATATGGCCACTTGATCCAAATGCATTACAGAATGACATGGAATGTAGTAAACTATATATCATTGAAGAAGATGCCAACGAAGATGATGCTGAAAATGTCACAGATGATGATACTACTGAGAACATTATGAATGTTGATGGTACTGAAAACATAATAGATGTTGATGCTGCTGAAAACATCCTAAGTTTGTCAAGAGATGTAGCTCCACCAGTTGGTGACAAAATTGGAGAAAATTACTTAATGGAATCAGTTGAGAATCTGTCAACAACACAAGAAGTCCATCCAACCATTGAAACAACGGTTGTTGCTAATACAGAGACGGAGGAACCAAGTATACAGGGAGAAAGCCAAAGTATAATGCAGACCAAAGATTATGAAGTGAACCACATTGTGAATACTCGTGACCAAGGCACATCCAGCTGCAACACTGAGGCCCAGGGATTTGGAGAGGACGATCTCTCATTGCCAAGTGCACCAGAACAACCTACATGGCTGCAAGAGCATATTGCAGAGTTGGGACTTGATCAGATTGGAAACACTGAGGATGAAAGTATATCTTTACCTTCGATGCCAACCAACCTTGTGCCAGCAGACTTTGAACCAGCAAACTTTACTCATTATTATGCTGACGCAGAGGAAATTGAGGTCATTGATAAAGATAAAAATGAGGAAGAGACAACTGGCCATGATGTTGAAAGTGGTATATCAAATGATGGTGTTGCTGCAAATGAGAAGAAATTGGGTAAATTTTTAAGGTTACCGACACAATTTGTACGGGATCCTTCCAAGGGTAAGAGTGATGCTGCACTCCGGATAAGTCGTGCTTCACAATTGTTAACATCTGATGCTTATGTTCAGATGTTAAAAGATACAGAACATAAAAAACAAGAAATATGTGAAGGGAAGCAGCGTAAAAAGGAGCATATTGAGGCAAAAAAGCAAGAAAGGTTGGCAGCAAAGGAGCAGAAAAAGGAAGAGAGATTGCAACGCATTAAAGAGAGGCAAGAAAGGGAGCTACAAAAGTTTGTTGAAAGACAGGAGCGCGAGAAACAACGGGAGGTAGCTCGCCAAAAGAAGGAATTGGAATTACAACAGAAGGAAGCCACTCGCCATCAAAGGGAGAAAGAGAAACAAGAAAGAGATAACAAGTTCAACAATCCGCAGGTTTTGTTTCCCATGCATCATCCCATGCCCATACAGAACTCCCTGTTACAAGATATGTTGAAAGTTCCTATCCCAGATTACCACCCTTACTTCCTTGACACCAACAGAATGCAAATAACTTCAACTCCAACTACACACCCCATTATCCCACAACCTCCTACTTCACACACAACCTTTCATACCATATCTGGTTTTCCTATTCCACCATGGGTTCATCCAGTGAACCTCTTGATGACTCCAACAACATCTGTCAATGATACAATCGTTCCTGATAGTCCAAACTAAGGGCAGCATTCGAGGAGAATTCTTTTTTGTGTTGCAGAAAAATATGTATCGAAATCAATTGTGCTTGCATTATTGCATTCACGATTATAGGTTATAGTCGGTATATTTTGCTCCGAATGTAATGAATATGGACACATACAGTATAAGTTTATATGTTTTGCTCCTAATGTAAGAAATATAAAGACATGCAGTTTAGATTACTACATTTTGCTCGAAATGTAATCATTGTTTCAGATGAGGAAACCAAATCAGCTCAGAATTTGTTCATAACCTTATTCAAATTGTTGCAGCTTAAAATGAACACCATTAAATAATGTAAATGTATTTTTTTTTATAAGTATAAAAAGATTTTATTTATTAGGTAAACGGATTAGTGTTTTAAAAGGCTCCCAAAACCTTGTACAAAACAAAAAGATAAAACATTGAAGATCACAACAAACTGACCACAAACAAAATCAAAACAACTTAATACAACAAAAGTGCCCAAGAACATTTGTTTATACAAAAACCCACTAATTAGAAAAAACAACATAAAAAATCTGTAAAAGATCCCCCCAATTCTGTATTTCCCTTGAAAATCTTCTTCTTCTCACCCAGCTCGGGAGGTTTCATTTCATCAACTAATCCATGGTTCAATCGAGATAGAAACAAATCCAAGATACAAAGACATATTCAATTAAATACATAGGTGATAGAGAAAGACTGAACAAATATGTTAATAACCAACATAAAACCAATCAAGGATCAACATAAAATTAATTTAAAGCGATGCTTGGAATAAAACTTTACTAAAAACAAAAAAATTACATAAACAAAATTGTTGCAGCTTAAAATGAACAACGTTAAATAAAAACTGAAAGACAAGGATTTATTTGAATCTTGGTGAGGTTGAAACCTCACCTCTATATGGCTTAAAAACATAGAACTGTAGGTAACATTTTCCTTGAGTATTAGTAGTGTGAATACACACTGTTTCCACCCTGCTTCAAACGATCTTGCCGCATAAAACTGCCATTCCAAAGTTCTCAGCTCTTGCGCCAACACTGGAGCTCCACAATAAAATACTCCTACACGTCCATCCAAAAACAAAATTTGCTTAATAAATCTCCTTTCTTGTGAGAGCATGCTATTTTTGACTTAAACAACATTGATACAAGACTAAAGATTTGCGGGCATACTCAAAAAAGATTAAGAGAAAGACAATCATCATAGAGAGTGAAATCAATATAATGCCTTTTGCAAACAGAGCCTAAATATAAATAGCAGATGCAAAATATTTAAAAGAAATGATTTTATTAACATCCACGAGACCAAAATAGCGGCATGGGACCACAAGACGAAAACTTTGTTGTGAGGCAAGCCTTAGGTGCACAAAAAATGAATTGCGAGCAGCAATATTAAACTGGGGGTGCTGCAGATTTCATTTTGGAGGGCAGCATCAATTGTTAATTTTGACCATAAATTCCCCTGCTTGGGGAGTGGCCTTGCGTAAGTAGGTAAATAAAGTGATTAACGTTTTTGGGCAAGCAAAAAATCTGCCAGTAGGCCTGGTAAGAGGTGACAAATGGTGGGTAAGCCCGAAATCTGCCAGTAGGTAGATAAGCAAATAAAGGTCACAAATAAAGGCACTCCCTGTAAATATCATGGATTCTCACTACTAGAATGGAAACCCTACTTTGTCATAGAATAATTTTGTGGAAGGACTCGAATCCTATATTGAAATACATAAAATTGATATCAATCACACACAGAAAGCACTGCCGGTAGATATTATGCAAAGATCGATCCACTCGAAATCGCGGAGGTAAATATAATGGAAATATTAAGAAAATAAGTTACATTTCTGTAAAGATTTGAGCAGAATTAAAGACTGAGGAAAATATTAAGGAAATCGGTCACATTTCTGAAAAGACGCGACGAAGGATAGATAAACAGTGTGAGGGATAGCTTTAAGAGAAAAATAAGGGTTTATAGACGGTGCCGGTGGTACCTGTGATTGGCGAACTCGTGAACCCTTCCTCGAGTGGAGAAGACGATAACAGCAACTTCCGCGTCGCAGAGGACAGATAACTCGCAGGCCTGGTAAGAGGTGACAAATGGTGGGTAAGCCCGAAATCTGCCAGTAGGTAGATAAGCAAATAAAGGTTGGGGCCAAGGCAGAAGCCTGCGAGTAAGTGGAAAAGTTCAAAGGGACATCAATCGACTTCATTTTTCAGAAGCATAGGTTCTAGAGAAAGAAAAAACGAAAGAGACAGATGGGCAAGGTTATGTGGCCTTGCATGTTCATAGTGATTCTATTCGTGAAAATCCGTCTACCAGATAAAAAACGAAAAACAAGTCTGGAAGAGTGCGATACCACGCAAATCACAAGGCTTCTGAACAGGTGAAATAAATTCGAAAAAATAATCTGAAGTGTAATACTTACGAGCAAGTCTTCTGTCCGCCTGATGCTATGAAGCATGACCTCCGAAATGCTAATGAAACGAGTCGCTCTGCCCAGCCCAACCAGAATGAAAAAATCCAATATTTTATGTAATCCTGCGCAGGAGCCCTGTAAGGCCCGTTAATGAGCTCCGCACAAGGTGGTTGAACATTTATTTGTTCCTTATCTAAAACGCGCGTGGAGATGGCGGAGGACAGGTTACGTTTCCCTCTTTTATTTCCAATTTAATGCTCAACACCTGTCCTCTTCGGTGGACCACTACCGGTCTCCACCAGTAAATGTGTTTTTTTTGAGATATTTTATTTGATCGATCATATGGAAGCAAATCATATTAAAATTGGATACGAAATTAAAGGCTTAGGATAAAAAAATGTTATTTTATAACTAGCTGTCAAATTGGCGCTCCTACGTGGCAAGGAATTGGCTCCATGGACCTGCGAACTTAGGGTGTTCGCATCACGGCCCTTCTTCCCTGACACTTCTAGATTTGTATTGTTTAATTTAAAATAATAATTGGTTTTGACCGGTACATGCATTTGTATTGCTTCAATATATATCAAATCAAAAAGTATAATAATATAATATTAATGTAAATTACAATATTTAAATATTTATTTGTGTATGGATGAATACTTTACTATTTTACTACTTGTTTATTTTTAACGGCTTAAAAATTATCACTTCTAAATTTAAAATACTAATTATAATACTTAAAAATACATGGATAAACATCAATCCCAAAGTTAAAATTTTTATCTAAAAATTAATTAATACTAAAATGTTATAGGTTATATGCGACCATAATACATAGCCCCATACTCCATAGTCTTAGAGCTTCCCAAAAATTAAAGCATAAAACTAGATTTTCAATTGAAAAACTCTTTGCTATAAATTGTTATTACAAGCCCGTTCGCTTTTACTCTAGCGGTGGGGAATGTGAGTTATATGTGGGTGGTCTCGGGGTCCATTCCACAGGGCTGACCACTTCTATAGCTCGTCGTTACTCGCTGCTGGCAAAGGTGTCAAAGGCGAGTCGGTTGCCTCGTGCAAAGGTGGCTCTCGGCGTGGTGCCAAGCCAACTTGGTGTTCAATACGACGAAGGTCGGGGATAAGCATGAATTTGCATTCAATGTGACAATGCATGTCCCGGTATTACGACACAAGAGGTAACATAACCACTTTTATCCAACGAGTAGTGGTGTAACGGTTCTTGGGTCTCCTAGTAATTGGGAGGTTCAAGGTTCAAATCTCGGCTTTGTGTTAAGGTGGCCTACTACCGACGGTTTGGATACCTTGGTGATAGGGCACCATGATAATGTGGTTTAATCTGTGGGCTAGCCAAGAGCTTAAACTTCCATCCTTAGATGGTTCCACGACCGGTGTGGGCTGGTGATGCCACAAAGGGCTAGGGCCCTCTCCTAGGTAACCTTAGAAAAAAATTATTTTTACAAAGTTTATAACTTGGATATAAATGATTATGCTATCTAAAAATTATTGATTGTTTTAAGTAATTAAAGGCTTCTATGAGTAATTTAATTAAATTATTAATTCTTTATGATATTTTACTTGTATATATTAAGTTATCTCAAGTTGGGCTCTATCACTAGTAGTTTTTAATATAATTTTCATAATAATCACAAGATAAGGGAATCTACTTAGCACACAAATTTAGACACCTAAAAATGGTTATGAGCGTATTCTAGTTGTGAAATTTTATTATTCTAGGGGTGCAAGTGTGTTTGTCAATTATTGGTCCACCTTAGGCTCTATTGGCATGTTTTCCATGTGTGGTTGTTTAATAGAAAGCAGGACAATGATACCCCCGTGTCAAAAAAATTCAAGCTTTACCTTTCCAAGACACCCCAAGTCTACCCATTCTTAACACCAAGCCTTACTCATTCCATGTAATGGTCCTCAATTGGATGTCCATCCAATCCCCCTAGGTGATTTAGGAAAGAAAAGTTAGTCCCCTAGGTGATTTTAGGAGTTTGTGAAGAATGCCAATATTTGAGCAGTTTTAGGAAGGGCTACCACTTGGCCTTCCCGGGACTAATGCACCCCTTGGAGTGGAATGAAGGAGCAAAATTCAACATGGAGATGCATTCAAGTGCCAAGAGCATCCATGAAAAGGTTTTGGGAGATTTTGGAAAGATCCAAAGGTTTTGGAGCCAATTCAACAAAAGTGGGTTTTCGGGCCTAAAGGAGCATACATTGCAAAGGAGTGCCTGAACTTCAAGAAAATATTATGAGAGATTCATGAATATTCAAGAGCCAAAATTATACCTATGGAAGGTATTTTCCATGCCCTAAATGGTTTAAAAAATGAGACATCATGAAACATCATGCACCTCCCTATGCAACTCATTCTTCCTCGGCGTGCAACCCACGATCCTGAGAAAAAGGGGTCATTTGGAGGTGATGCAGTCATAATTGAAGCTCCAAACCATCACCATTCAACTCATTGGGTGTTTTAAAATCAAATTCATATAAAATTTCACCTTTGAACTCATCTGAAGCTCGAGTTATCGTCGTCGCAAGTTGGCTCAAGGTAAGAGTTTGATACTTAGCCAATTTTTGAAGAGGACACGTGTTAACACCAGGAGCTTGGCAGGATTTCATGTCCCTTTCATCCCTTTAGAAAAAGGGGACACAAATTTTCCCTCCCCATTATTTCCAAGTTTTTTTCATATGACCTAGTCTCAGCCCCTGTGAGGAGAAGACAATCAAAACATGTACCTGATCTTCGTCGGACGATTGTGGGAGCTCTGTAAGGAGTTAGGAGGAAAAAAATACTCTTTGAAAAGATGAGAAAATATTATACATGATGAAGCATTCATATTTTTCCAAAACACTTCGTGCTTCCTAGGTGAGTTCATTTTGAGTGGGAATACTCAGTGATCCCAAGGAAGAATGTCATGTTTGGAAGAGTTTCAAGAAGAATCAGAAGATTAGACCCATTGCTACCATTTTTCCATGATCAAATGAGGATAAAACATTAAAAACACAAAATTTGCAAAAATAACGGATAAACAGTGTAGAAACGAAGTTTTTTTCAAAGAAACCCTCGAAGTCACCAGACGAAGATTCATTCATATCTTTCGAACCGTTCAATGATTAAGATGATTTTTTTTGCAGACCTCCTAATTTTTGAAGGCCGTCATGATGCAATAGATGGAAGGTCAAATGATGCTCCAAATCATTTTTAACAAAAAAACTCATTTTGGTGCCCTAGCTCTCATTCACCGGATTTCCCACCAATCTAACAGTCGGATCGAGCTAAAAACTTGCACACGGAATCCAAACGAAAAACATATCACAATGGAGTTAATTTCATCATGATCGGAGGTAAAAAAATGCCTACAAATTTTGAGCTCCATTAATGGCCACCATGATAGCTACGTGTGCGAAGCCACTGCTACAGCGAAAATTTAAATTTTATTTCCAAGCATTCTAGTGGGAAAAATCAAGTAAAATTTGGGGTATAAGATCATGACGATGAGACAAGTCCAAAAATATGTGTCCCATCGCAAAACCAAACACTGGAGACACACTTTCCAAAAATAGTAAGCTTTCCTACATAGGCTTGCTACTTTTGGAAAGTCTTCATCAGAAGCAGTAGTGGCAAAGAAAATGTGCATCCAAGATAACCCGGAGGTCAGACTAAGTGTTCGAGCTGAAAATAGTAAAAATGACCACATACTAAAAATAGTAAGCAGTCCCATAAACACCTGCCATAAATGGTAAGTTGTTCCTAGGGCATATTTCACAAAGGGAGCGTACGGAAGTTGGACATTCAAGTTAGCATCATCATCTGGAGTTCGAGAGGTGGATTTTGATGCTTACTAAAAATAGTAAGTTCCCCATTTTGGCACTCACTATTAATAGTAAGTCACACTCAAAGGGAAGTTTTAGCACAATGGGACATAAAGGGATGATCATTCAGGTCATAACATTGTCACAAGGAGCATCTTTGGCATCTCTCGTAGGGAATTCGAGATTCATCTCAGGGAACTCGACAATGTCTTTCGACACTTACTTCGTAGTTCGGGCCGCAGGTATATCATGTGCAAGGTGGAAGTTGCGGTCATCGGTTAAACAATTCATTCAACTTGACAGGATCGGTTCTGAGCTCCTATCTCTTCGGAAAGGATCTTTATGAGTCAGTTTTCATGGTCATCAGTGAAGTCATTTAACAAGTGTTTTTGAACACTTAACCCAAGGTTTCCTTGAACCATCCAAAGGAGCTTCTCGGGTGCAAAGAGTTCGAGGATTCAGAGTTCATCACATTAGAGCATTCCATCGAGTCATCTGGAAGGATCAGTGGAATTTATCAAAGGTAGGTTCTTCATCATCGGAAATTCTTCCTTCTTCTCCCTCCTCTCTCTCTCTCTCTCTCTCTCTCTCCCCTAACTTTCTCTCTCTTCTCAATGTTCTAATTTCACGTTGGGGTTGCACTTTTTCATGTCTTAATGTTCCTAATGTAATAAGTCACCTTTATGTTATAAAAAGACTTAATGTTTTCCTAAGAATACGAAGAGTTTTAAGTCATGTCGAGACATACAAAAAGTCATTGGGGGATATATGAAAAGTCATTTCTCTTCCTATAAATTGTAAAGCCATTCCCATTTCAAAGGGTTGGTGATCGATTTTGTAAAACTCAAGAGTGCATTGTGCTTAGAGAGAACAAAGGAGAGCCATTTTCTTATATTTTCCCCTCACTATTTTTCCTCCATTCTCACACTATGTAAAACTTTAATTAAAATGCTAAGTAAGGAAGAAGTTTCTATTTTCCAAGGCATATGAATGTGTGCATCTTTGTATGCATGGTTTCCTCTAGCCAGTAGCATGGAAGTTTTGGTTGTTTCTTCTCATAAATGCATGTGTTGAAATTTCTAACTAGTGTGTGCAGAATTTGATTTTCTACGTGCAACATTATTTCTCCTACCTCTTTTCTCACTCCCCTTTCCCACTCTTCAGAAAAAGTCTTCTCTAGCAAGAAATTGTTAGATTTGTCGCAGGGTCAGTGGAGTGTCCCTGTTGGATCTCCAATCAAAAGGCCACCATAAAAATTCACTTTTTCATGTGCATGCAAATACGGAAGTTGCATCGTTTATGTAGAGGGACTTCGATTCCTAGAGAATTGGCAAGAAACCCACAAATTTTTCCACCGAACAATTTTTCTTGCCAATAGTACTAAAGGATGTTCAAAGCAAAACCACATGTCAAGGGGCTCAAGATGGGCTTATGATGTAATCCATACCATATCAAGTGAACAATGGAGATTTGAATCCTAATAATGTAGATCAAATGTTTGCCTCTTGTGACAAAGTGCCTTCTATTCCTAATAATGTGGAAATTTCTCAAATTGTTCTCGGAAACTATTCCCCTAATGCTTCTACCGTTTGCTTCGCAATGGTTCATGCTTCTCTTCTCAAAATGCTTTGATGATTCCCAAGTTCCTCAAGACCTTCCACTCGCTTCTTTTCAATTCCTTCAAAATTCTCAATAGGCTTCTCAAATTCCTCTTTTTCAACAATTTATTACTTACAACACTTCTCAAATTGCTTCTTTGCAAAACAAAACTATTCCAAATTATTCTTCCACCACTTCTCTTTTAAACTGTGAATGACCACTATGATGCATGTATTGCACAAATTACAAAATTAGATCAACATGTTATCCCAACGTTCTCAAAATCCAAATTATAAGGTTACTTTCAATGATATTTTACCTAACCACTTGACTTATGAAGTGCTTGCATACCCTTTTCCAATAGGATTTGTGGCTTCAAAGTTTGAATTATTCAATGGAAAAGGAAACTTGTCTCATATTATTATGCCTCTTTCTAAGATTTGTCTCATAATGATAAATTGTTAACTATTTCTCGGGAGCTTGAAGGACCACACATTTGATTGATTTTATGATTTGCCATGTGGATATGTGCATTCTTTTATGGCACTAGTGGATGGCTTCTTAGCTTATTTTTCTATCCATATTGACATGAAAGTCAACTTTGCAAAAATGGCTCATATGAAAAAGGAGCCAATGAAACTATTAATATGTGCTTAGCTTCAGACTACGATTACAAAAATGACCCATCAATTTCTTGATAGTGAATTCAAAGGCTCTTTTCTCAAAGTCATGCTTCTAGTTATTAAAGATAAAATAGGTTTTAACACTTACCATTCCTTCAATGAAATTTGACAATGTGGTTACACCTTGAGAAAGCTTTTAAAGGAAAGTGTACTTATGTATGGGTTATTTTGATTATTTTACACTCGAGAGATTTCTCAAATTTTCTTCCAATTATTAAAGATAAAGTGTGTTTTACCACTTGCCAACTTTCAATGAGATTTTCCATATGATTAGACACCTTGTGGAATTTTCTTAAAGGCAAGTATGCTCGGGCATGGGTCAAATGTGTTCAATTATTTTGCATCAAAAGATACAAAATGTGATCAAAACTTGAGATAATTCAAATAAAAGAGTAAATGGAAAAAGTATAATAATTTGAATAGAGGAGGACTAATTGATATTGTGATTACTTGATTTAGAATTGACAAAATAATAGAAAGTTCAGTTGGTCTAAATTTTTGTCACTCACAAAATCCATTATAAGATTTGGAAATGCTCATAATAAGCTTCATCATTTTCTCAACTATGAAACAAAGGTTCCATGATTGTTTGGACACTATTGATAAGGTCAAATATTTACGATAACAAGAACTATTGGGGTTTACCGATAATTATACTATGCTTTGTGGGGTATGTAATTATTTGCATTGTGCTTCTAGATGTGTGTGATATTTTTAATTATGTCTATGATATATGTTTTATCTCTTCTTTATTGAAACCGTAATTGTGCTTGATCAATCACAAGAGGCCTTACAAATAGGTTAACGTTTTGGGTTTAGCTAGCCCCAATCACTCCTTGTTGAATATGGTTGTGTGTTTCCTATGTGCTAATACTTTGAAGAGGGTTCAAACCCATGTAATTTTCCCACTTAAGTGAGTGTGTGGATGTACAAAATCATTGACAATATAGAATGTAGTCCCATCTTTGATCTTTGACATTTTGCACCATGCAAATTTGACCTCTTTGTATTCATATTTCAAATATGCCCATGCTCTTTGATAATGATCCTCAATATAGTGAGAGTGTATTAGGTGCTTCCAGGTGTAAGATTTGTGAGATAGACATTAGAAATGATTTGTAAATAAATATAATTCTTTTTTAGTTTCCCTCCATAGTCAACCTATAAAATGTGCCCAAGTCCACTTAATGGAGACTTTCCAATTTGAAAAACAATAGAGGGAAACGCTTTGTGATAATCGAAAATGTTCGTGCTTATCGATAGTTTCCTCCGAGTTGATATGAAGTATGGAGAATGCATATCTAGGATTATGAAGGTGTTCCTCTATAGACTAAGTTGATCTTGAATAAATATGACTAGAAGATAAAGCTAGCTAAGATAGTGGATGGATATAATGTTAGAGGGAAGTGTGCTTAAGAGTCATGAATATGTGAAGTATCTAATTATGTCAAAGCATGTCAAAATGTTATAGACCAAATTTAGGTGTAATGAAAATACTTAGATAGATCTTAATATCAACATAAATATAGCACCAAAGAACACAAAACTATAGAGAAATGATCACAATATGCAAATAGAATGACTTAGCCATTTGAGGGGGCACCTCCAAACCATACAATAAGACTCAAGTGCTCAATATGATGATAACATACTACTCTCTAACTCCCGTATAAACCCTACTATATTATGCAAAGCACCAAGGCCGACCCATTAAGCATATGATATGACATGAAAAGATATTATGTAGCCACAAATCGTCTATCCATATCTCGATATATGACATAGGGTTAAGGGTGTAGCATGCCCTTACCCTTCATAGAAACATTTCCCCCAAGTTGGTAGTCTCTGGAGGTTGCTTCTAGAATGTTTCATCTTCCCATGTTGCATCTTCAATGTCTAAATTCTTCCATTTGATCAAATACTCGGTGATGACCCTTGTCCTCAAATTCTTAGTGTGTGGTTGTAGTATTCCTTCAAGCTCTAGAATGATGTGTCCCTCCTCATAAAGCTCCGGTAACACTGACTAAGAAGACACCTTCTTCCCAATGACCTTATTCAAGCAAGAAACATGGAAAACTAGATGTATTTTAGTTGATTGAGAAAGCTCCAATTTATATGCCACACTATCAATTTTTTGCAACACTTGATAATGACCATAGTATTCAGGTGAAATCTTGTTATCTTCTTTTGGTTATTTCAAATATAGTTGTTTATATGGCTATAATTGTACAAAAACAAAATCTACCACTTCAAAGATTCACTCACTACGGTGTTTATCATGTTGTTGCTTCATGTGGTTTTGTTCCATTACCAAGCTCTCTTTAAGGCTAAAGAGAACCTCCTATTGGTGTTGCATATGATCTTCAACTACTCTATATTTAGGCTAGACCCTTTATGTTGGAAGAGAGGGATGGTGGATGGTAACCATATAATTTCATGAATGGGGACATTTTGGATGAAGTATGAAATGAAGTGTTATACCACCATTCTATAAGTGGTAACCGCTTAACCCATCTCTCCTGTTTATCTGGAGCAAAAAAATGTAGACCCTTCCAAACATTTGTTTACTACCTTAGTCTATCCATTAAATTGGGGATGCTATGATTAATTGCGAGCCATTGAGTACCCAAACATGAGAATAAATCAATCCAAAAATTGCTAGTAAATATAGGATCACGATCACTAACTATAATCTTGGGTGTTTCATATAGTTTCTAAATGGTATCCATAAATGATATGGAAATTGTACTCATTGTAAATGGATGTGAAAAGGCAAAAAAAGTGAGCATACTTGGTGATTTTATTCACAACCACCATGATTACACTTTTCCCTTGATTTATACAGTCATGTGATGAAATCCATGGAAGCCTCTACCCACCAATCACTAGGAATAGATAGAGGCTGCAAAAGGCTTGGAGACTTAATAGTTTCATCTACCATGAATTTATAGGCATCTCCTTTCAATCCTTCCCAAAAGAAATATTATTTAATTCTATGATAAGTTTTCAAGAATCTAGAATGGCCATCCACTGGAGATGCATGGAGCTTTGAGAAAACCTGATTTTAAGGGTAGAGTTTTTGCATAAGTACAATTGATCCTTGTACCATAATGCATCCTCCTTCCATACCACATTTTTGGAAATGTTCGGATCCTGTTGGGGATTATGAATGATAGTGTGGGTCTTTGTGTCATTATACTTTAGGATATACCCTTTAAGTTGAAAGTGAGGGATGGTGGATGGTAACCGTATAATTCCATGAATGGGGACATTTTGGATGAAGTATGAAATGAAGTGTTATACCACCATTTTGCAATTAGTATCACTTAACCCATCTCTCCTTCTTACCTAAAGCAAAACATCATAGATACCCCTCCAAACATTTGTTTACTACTTGATCTATCAATCAAATTGTATTCAATGGAACATGTTATACCATACTTTTACTAAGTGAACCTTCATGCCATCTTCCCACCTTCCTCCATTATTAGATTGTATAGTCTATGCAATAGTTTTATCTTGGGATCATGGTTTTATATTCGAATAGCTTTCTCAATGAATCCTAAAATTTATTTGAGGACTTTTGAAAATCCACATGATGTATATACTCATCTCAAAAATTGATGCAAATGATGAGTCAAGGATTTAATTTGGTATTAATAGTCCACTTGACACAAGATTTTTGGCATATGTTGGTTTGGCTACAATATCTTTGACAATCTCTCGAGATCCTACTCAATTAGCTATAAATGCATTTTTATCTCATAGGTGTGGATGTCTTTTTCCTTTGAACTTCTCAATTAGATGCAATTTTTCCTTAATTGTTATTAGACACCCCAAGACTCAACTAACTTAAGGACGCGTCACATTCCCGAGAATGCATTCGTTTCAATAGATATGTAATTATGACAAAAAAGGAATTCACTTGGAAAAAATAACACTTGATTCCTAAACAAGACACGTGATATTGACCCTTTTATTTGACAATAAAATTGACAAATAACAAGGAGTAAGGAATTATAAAAAATAAATAAGAACACATATTTAAACATTGACAAACTATTATCCGAAAAGACTAATTCTATGGCATTAAATTTGATAACACCTATGGAATTAAAAGTTGATAAAAAAATTAAGACAAATTATTTTAGATGTTACTAAAACCTAATCAACTAATATAATCTATCACTCATGACTATATAATAATAATAATAATACCAAATTGATAAGAAAATAGATTGTCGAAATTAAACATCCACGAGGATATGATCAAAGATGCATTGATCGTGGAGCGGTATTTCATGAGAATCAATGTCAAGGACTAATCATGCATGCTTGAAGATGATGAGATTGCACACAATAGATTTGACTCATATGAGGTAGTAGATCCGAAATATGCACACAAAAATATGGGGGATGATGGTGATATGATAAATTATAATAATCAATGCAAAGTCTCGTTAGACATTACGACGATTGCACGATACATGGAGATACACATATTTAAGGTGCTATAAATCACAAAGTCTTTAATGTAGCACTTTCTTTAGTTTGAACAATGATGAGATATACACAAAGGGATAAAAAGTTAGTGCATGTAATGTCTGTAGTAGGTAATGCACATAACAATGAAAATACAAATCTCTACTCGGTATGATACACATATCCATGGTTTTGATAATGTGTAAGGATCAAGAGAGGTTGATCTAAGCAAAAATTATAACATAATAGAAGATACAACACCTTCTATTATATGCATGATTAGAGGCTTCTATCATATTAAACGAAATGAATAATTGATTTATTAAATATAAGAACATATATTTATAATACTTTTAATTATTATAGAGGAGAAGTCTACCTTTATCGGTTCCCTATAATCTCTTCCTCGCTCTTATTACATATAACTATATTCAACATACAACTAATACCTCATAATAGCATTCGATATAGTACTAAAATCTCTTTAAAAACTATAGAATATGTGATATCCACACCCAAAATTTTAAAATTAGAGGATCAAATGGTACTATCTAATTATACACATGCAACTGTTTCATTGAGATGGTAGGATTAAAAATATGGACAAGATTAATACATCCAAAAGAAACAATGATGTGGTATATGCATCATTTGAAAAGGCAAATAAAGAAAACATAGGTGACTAAAGAAGTTGAAAAGTTGAAGGATGACATCATTTTATTTAAGGCATAGAAGAAAGCGAGATGGGAAAACTATTAACATATTTGGAAAAATATTATCCCGGTCCTCAAATTTGGTTGATATATGTGAGGTAGAGGAGAAGGAAAAATATTTGCAATGGGGTAGATCAAATGTCACTTATGAAATGGATATGAATAATAATTATTCAAATAAGTTGGAGGAAGAAAAAGTGAATTCGGTATCCTCACAAAAGGAGTTGGATGAAACAAAAGAGGCTCCTACCAAGTTCAATGTTATTATTGAAGGGGTTATCATCAATCTCTGTTGAGCCATATGGGCAGATATAATAATATTATTTATGATTTTAAGCAAGGAAAGTTTTGAATACATAGATGGTTTACTAATCCTATGTGGGAGGCAAAGAATGTGATTGAAGATGCTAAAACAAAATTGGAATCAAGAGAGGACTAAAAATATAAATAAAATAAAATTTTAAACTTGGTATACAAACTTTGTGATATTGATCTGGAAGGAAAATGTAACATGGGAAGAAAACATATAGTTGTGAAGGCATCAACAGTAAAATGGAAATCTGAAAATATGGGAGAGGCACATAATTCTTTGATTTAGTACAAATCTTGTTATAAGAGATACATGGGAATATTAATATTCTCATTAGTCTAGGTTTGATATCTACTTGAAATGATAAGAAACATATGATTTTGAAGGAGTTATGCAAGGAGGTACAAGAGGGAAAAAACAACAAGAGCTAGTTCATTAATTGGCATGAGAAGGAATGTGATATTGTGGAGAAAACGAACAATTTTTGAAACACTTATTAACCTTGCAAGTAATAATGCAAGATTTTATAAAAGAAAATACCATCGACCAAGCACAAATTTTCAATTTGGCTATGTGCATAGTACATATCATCCAAATTCCTATGAGTTGAGACCACATTAGAAATCCTAATATTCAAATTGCCAATTTCTTCTTGCCTAAGAGTTTATGCCCATATAGTTTGGTTTTAATTGTATTCTATTTCAAATTATTCATTTGATTCATAACCTCTATTTTAGAACTTTTGTATGTATAGAGTGATTTGTTGAACTAATGCAAGTATTAACTATGCTCCTTATTTCATAGAAATACCTAAGCCACATTACCAATACCATGTCAAAAAGAAAATTATTACTTTGTTGAATATAGCCTCAAGAAATTTTCTGAATTCTTGTTTATTTTGTTTCTTAACTTTGATTTCGACAATCGTAATACACTAAATACTACATCAACCCCAAAATCATTGTTTGACATAAATAAACTAGTTCGAAATATCCTAGCACCGAGTCATGCAATATTTTTCTTATACAAGTATCTCCAAGGATTTGTTATGGCTCCATTTTAAGAGTTTTGTTAGGATATAATAGCTAGTTAATTCATCATTAGACTATTTTGAATAATGTAATAAGTTAAAATAATTTATTTTTATTACTTTAACTTAAGTTGTTAGGTGCTAGTTGTCATTAGTTAGTTAACTAAGTGATAGTAGTCAATCCCTATGTTTGTGGGATGATTAGATAGATCATTTCCGATAGTAACTTCTAAAAGCATTTAGGGGTAATATGTTATTTCTACATATTTCTTAGTTTAGGATGATTCGATCTATTTTATGTGGATTGGATAAAATTAGTGCAATGCCTATATACATTGCAACTCTCTCCATTATTTTGTAATGCTTGATTTTTAAGATTAATAAAATCTATTAGGCTCCATCTTGTTTTTGTTATTACATTTGGTATCAGAGAGTGAATATTTTGAACATGTTAGGGAGAGTGTAGGAAGTTTCATGAGAACATGTAGAAATTATGAGCTAGGAGGAGCCATAGTATCCCCCATCCTCTTCACATCCCCTCCCCTATTCCACACCCACACCCATGTTCAAATATGATTTGCATTGCTTCTTAGAAGCACATTGCAATTTTTTTTGTTTCCATCTTATTTTGGGCAAGGAGAAGACACCTGGGGGGTTGCTTCTGCACCAACAATCTTTGTGTGAAATCTGGGGCTAATTTTATATTTTTCCCGACTTTTTTGTAGCTAAATTTAGTGAAGCTATTTAGTTACAACTAAATTCGGAGATATGCTAAATTTATAAGGACTGTTATAGAAATTTTGGCAGAGTCTTGTTTTGAGGTCTGGATAAGCTTATACCTTACAATTTTTAGCATTTGGAGGGTAGATCTTAATTTTGGAGCTCTTCTCATTGTTGGACCAAGCTGAATTTACTTTGAATACCATATTGTACACCTACATTTGAAGACTTGTATTCATTTGTACTTGTTTTTAATGCTTGGTAAAGGCATCTACACACCCATGGAGGTGTTCACTAGCTAATGTGAGGCCGGAAATTCTTTTGGAGGCATTTGATGCCATTCAACCATTAGCGTCTAATGGAGGTATTTCCACCATATTATTGGATTTTTTTATTAAGTAAATATATTGGTTTTGAGGGGACCCAAAAACCAACAGTACATATCAAAACCCAAGAAGCAAGGGAAGTAAAATATCCCACCAAGGAACCATGGCTAAAACAGGACAAAAAATCTTGGCCTAAGCCACAACCCAGAAAGAGACAAGGCAAAAACCGCCTTCATTACATATATATATTTTTACACAAAACAAAAAAGTCCAAACCAACAAAGACACAGAAAAAAATAGTGCACAATCATCCCAAAGTTAGCTAATGTATCATCTTCTTCCTACTTTTGGTCATAGAACCGGCCCCAAAATTGGTAAATCGATAGTCGAGTAGGCACTTGGTTATCATCCTCCTTAGAACCCATAACTTCCTCCTCCTCATCCGAGCTGCTAATGAGGGAGAATGCGAAAATTAGAAGCATGAGGATCATGTGGAATGGCATGAACATCGATCAAGTTTTTGTTCGGCAACATGATGAGATCTCATGAAGAGCGAGCATCAACCATAGGTGCATGCAAGATTCGAAAGGGGAAAATATCATTAACCTTCTCATAGATCGAAGGGAGGTGTACATATAGAGGGTGTTGTGTAACCCCCAGTGTCTGTAATGATGACCTCTCAAGTGGAGAAGGGAGTTACATTCCTAGAATAAGAAGTAACTCCCATGACGCATATGACACACTAACACACTAATGCGTGAGGGAATCTCATGATGACCCTAAAATGAGACTTAGACCAATGACTTCACCTATTTGATATGACCTACCACGTGGCATGGAAAATGAATCACACCAACACCCCCTTCATTGTAAGTTAGGATGAGGCGACAAGTTAGAAATGAGAAATGGATCCAAACACTGAAGCTTTGAATGAGGTGCCCATGAATAAAAAGGGTTCCAAGAAATGGAGGAAAATCTAGTGGGAAAAAAACCCACCACAAGAGATGAAAACACACTCTCTAATAATTTAAGAAAGATGCCAAAAATGGGTCTCAAGCACTGAGGATCCTGATAAGGTACCCATGTATAAAAGGGAAATCTCTCGAAAAAAGAAGAAGAGATAAGAAGAGGGAGACGAGAGTAACGCAAAAAATTCTATGGAAGGATCTCGAACTCTGCAACTCTACGAAGTCTCCCGAGTGTGTCGATGACGTGGTCCTCTACCCGTGAACTAAAGAAGAGCCAACCACCCTAAAGCTGTGTTCCTTCCCTTAAGAAGGAAAAAAATAGAGTGTTGGAAGTCTTCCCACTCCATGAAGGAAACCAAAGGCGAAACATGAAGAACTCGAATTTGGTCCACGAAAGTGTGACATAGGTCTGGTAATTAAGTGCATAAGAGATAAAGGTAATGCCACGAGTGTAGAAATGTCGTAGTGAAGAAGAGGAACATCCACCAAAAGGATGCCCAAGTGAAGTGAAGGTAATGCAACAACCCCCACAATAGAAAGAGGATCCACAAGCAAGGGTGGATCAATGAAGATCTCCTGAAAAGTGGAAGTGATAATGATCCACGGAAGGGCGCTCCCAACAAAGGAAATGGACTCCTCGAAACACTTGTAGAGGGATGAGGAACATGTACTACATCATAAGTGGACACTGCAAAAATATGACCAAGGTCGGGAAGATACTCATCCCAATGATGAGGCTTAACAAAAATAATAACGATGTCGAACAGGTATGAATCATCCATGCATGAAGGAAGAGGAGTGGAAAGGGCCTCACACACTAGAATTGGAAAGGAGACTGGTTCAATGATGGTATTAGGCTGAAAATGGGACTTCTTGATGTCTCGATGAGATGGGAGTGATGTCAAAACTCTTTAGAATAGTGAGAGAAAGAGGAAGGGAGTCCTCAGTAGTACTATCAACATCAAAACTAGAAGCACAAACCTCGTCATCAGAAGTGGAACCAAGTGAGTATGTGCCAATAGAACTACCATCACACGAAGAAGAAGAGGAGACAATTGGTTCAAAAACATCAAAAATAATAGTATGTGAAGGGTCTCTAAAAAATAATTAAAGATGGTCCAAATGCGGTGGGAGGATATGAGTCTACCACGTGAAGGCGAGAGAGGTCCAGTGATGGAAAACATCAAGTGACAAACAACATGGCTGCATGTTTCAAGAAATTCTTCAAAATGAATTGAATCGGTGGGTGTAATGGCTGACCCAAGCAAGAAGTGTGTAAGACCTCATAGGTGAAGTAGTGTTCCATGAAGCATGCCATGATGTGTAGTGTACTCTCCCAAGAAGAAGTGGCGGAGGCCGTTTGTAAAGCGATCTGTGATGCTCAAGTCTAGAAAGAGCATCCTCCATGATGTGGAAGTGAAAAGTGCAAGGTGCACAAGAAGAGAGGTGTAAGAATGCAAGACATCGGACTCAACAAATAATGCGTTTGCAAGTAATACGACACCCGAGAAGAACAATGATAACCCCCTGTCTATGGCATTATGTAAGTAGTTGGTGATTACAATAGGGTGAATTCATGCGACATTGTATAGTTGACCACTCACCTTGCGGTGAGGTGACAAGTCGTACGAGTGGAGGCCACAATGAAGTCATAGTTGGAAGAAGAGGAATGAAATGAAATCAAGCATAAAATGCGGAAGCAAAAAAGGGTACACTACTTAGTGTGAGAGAAAAAGGTGTATCACATCATGAAAAAGAAGGCTTTCTTTTTGAAAGGATGTGGCGACGCTCTCACTAGTTGCGGGCGAAGAGAGCACTATAATGTAGCGAGCCGAGAAAAAAATGGCCCAGAAATCCCAATAACCCTATACAATGATCTTGAAAAATACTCCCCACTGAAAAAATGAATTTTTATAGTTTTCCCCCTTTACATGGCCATACAATGTGGAAAAGGTGGAAAAAAAGGTGAAAAAAATCCAAAAGGGTGGAGAGAGGGGGTCTTAGAGCAAGAAGGGTGCACAAGAGCAAGAACTCAGTGAGCTAGTCTGAGCAGCTTGGTTAGGCGAGATGAGGTCGGAACTCGGTGAGCTAAGGGTAGATGTTTACCGATTTGAGCATGTACAACTCGGTCTAGCGAATTAAGCACTGCAGGTCACAGAAAGTAAGGGTCTTATTCATTGGAGGAACCGGTGAGCTGGACGTCACGTTAAGAAAACCGAGAGCGCCACGTGGATACAACGAGCCCATGTTGGGCAGTGAGCAGGTTGCCTCGAGAATTTTAAACAAAAGTCAAAGCACTGAGTTCGCAGTAGAGGGGACAAAGTAGGAGGTTGCCAGAGTGGACAGTTTGAATGCGATCATGGGAGTAATGACTGAAGTAGGTCACCGAAAGTCGTGGGCGATGTCATGCGAAAGATGGAGTTAGGAGCGTTAGAGAACCCGCTGAGGTGACAACGACATATACAACTGAGAGTTAGGATAGAGATACCAATGTAGAAGAAACGATGTGTAACAGGGGGTGCAGAGGTTGGTCGAGCACAGGCCGAAGGTGAAATAACAAACCACAGTATGCAGAGAGCTATCCATGGGATTCATGATCCAAGCGGGTGGATAAAGCACACAGAGTCCATAATGGAGCCGGTGAACCAAGACCAAGGTGAGCACACATAGGAGTGAGAGGTGAAATCCATGAGCACAAGTCGAAGACTTGGATAATACATAGGCCAAAGATAAATACAAACGAACAACAATCACATGAGAATGAAAGTTGCAGATATCGACAGGCGGAAAAGGTGACTTGAGGTGGAGAAAGAGGATGAGTTGAGGTAGCTCGGTTCCCAACTCAGCAAGATGGGGCCAAGTTGGGCCCAAAAACAACTCCTTTCCATTTTTGAAACTCAAAACCGACACTAAACCCTTGAAACAACAACCTACAACCTAAAGTCCTCAAAAGATTCATGCAAGGCCGAAAAACCCGGAGAGCCACAAACACCGAAAAACCGAAAACTTGAAAACACAAACCACGAACAACTGAACAAGATTGAAACACCGAATCAATGCAGAGATCACAAACTAAATAGCCATTACGACGGATTCTCATAAAACTTATATATCACGAACGAAAAATCTGAGAGTAGCGACAACTTAAAACTAGAGATTTGCACGATCCAAACAATGTGTGTTACGATACCATGAGGGAGAATGCAAAAATGCAAAGTACAAGGATCATGTGGGATGGTGTGAACATCGATCGAGTTGCGGTCAGTAGTGTGATGAGATATCATGAAGAGGGAACATCAACCATAGGTGTGTAACACCCTGATTTTGTAAGTTATCTTGGTGATTATTTTTCATACTGTTGTATCTGCTGAAATGAAGGCAAACATGTTAAGATATATTTTGATCTTAAGGGAATGTGTTGCAAACTTGGATTCTTGCATGCTGTAATTTATTTGCATGGGACAGCAGTTATTGTTGCTTGTATGTTACTGATGTGACGACAAATTGTCGTATGCTTGTTGCTTGAACTTCGTTATCTTTGTGGCCTTTTTGTAATCGCTTTGTCAATTTACTCTTGGTGATTGCGAGTTGATATAAATGTGCAAAGACTCGATTTGGTATGAGCGGTAACTGCACGTAGATGCCAACGACAAAGGTTCGATTCTCGAACCATGCACTGTCGTAACTTAAGACCTCGTGAGGCAGGAAATGTCTGGACACGAGTGGCTCTGGCATGTGAAACAAAGGACGAAACGTCCTGCACAGCATTGACTTGAATGTCAGTAGGAAGACTGGATTGGAGGTTGATTAGTGTTAGATGTTAGTGGGAATTAGATCCTAAGCTAATCCTAAGTTCTACCTTACATCCTAAACTACTATCCTAAGTGGATTTTTAAATTCTAAAATGATTAACATAGACCTAAGTCCTATTAACCTAAAGACTAGGCTATGACCTAGGTCGAACACTAAAATGAATCCTAAACTAATCCTAACCTAAAGGGGACGTACGCAGACCCTTGGGGGAAGAGGATAAGGATGAAAGGGAATTAATGGCAGTTAATGAGGAGTCCTTACGTGGACAGCGCCAGTTTGGCGGGAACAGGTAAGTGGTGGAGGTATCTAGTTGGACATGGAACTAAATTTGGTTTTGCATGCAAAATTTAAATTTGATGGTTCGCCAACCCAAGTTGGCAGTGGCGTGGGAAAATGGGAAAAGGCAGAGCCTTTAATGCATTTAATTTTTTTGGTCTTCGTGACCAGTCCGCCTTGGAAAGAGTTTGGAGGAATTTTGTTAGTCATTTTGAGTTGTTCGGATTTTGGAGAAGTTGCTCTGCATTTGGTTTTTTTTTTGGTTCAGTCAAACCAGTTTCATTTGGTTTTCATCACTGTTCCTTGGAAATTTGGAGGTTGTTGCTGAGCCTGTAAGAGGAAAGGTGATTTTGGGAAGCTCGTGCTGTCGCCGTGGAAGGAAATACCTTCGGTAGACGCGGTTTTCTTCGAGTTTTGAGGAAGAATTTACAGGCATGTTAAGCCCTTCTCTTTAAAAACACTTGCTTTGTTTAAGCGTCTCATTAAAACAACCCTGCTCTTGGGTTTTTGATTTATCTGATTGTTGTCATGTTGAGACGATTTGGGCTAGTCGATTCTTGCTGTCATTGTTTGAAATGATATGGGTGAAATCGTTTTCTTGTTATTGTGATTTGATCCGTCTTTGCATGAATTGAGTTGGAATAAGAACTTGTTGTGTTGGTTGTTGACAGTATTTGGGAATTCGAAATGGGTTTTTCTCTGATTAAATGCTATATAAGAACGGTGCAGGCAGTGTGGGTTGTTTTCATTGCTGTGCGATTGTTCTTTTGTTATATGAACTTTTGTGATAAAATTTCACATGATGTACGAGTTGCTTGATGTCGTTTCTATACTGAAATTTTTCTTAAAGGAAATAAGACTTTTCCTTTCCTTCTGCTGTTTCGGGATTAAAAGGAAATAGCATTTTTGGATTTTAAAGGAATTGGCATTAGAGTTTTATCTGAGCATTACGAGCTCGGTTAGAGGGAAATGATAGTAATGTAATTATTGTTGTGCTTCTTCTTTTATATAAATGGACGAATACAATTTGGGTATTCGTGGGAGCTAGAAAAGAAATTGTTTTCTTCTGAACTTATAAATGAATACATTCTTTCTTGCTGGAATGAAAGGTTGATTTTGTTGTGTTTTATGGAAACGACTTGATCTTACAGTTCGGACAGTAGTCGTGAAAACGAGCTTGGCTTGTATTTCTGTGCATTAAATGAATTATGTTGATTCTTGCTGTGGGGGTTAGATGATTTGTTGTGTTTTATTGATATTGTTCGATCTTCTAGTTCGGGTTGTAGTTGTGAACAAGAACTCGGCTTTTTATTTATGTATAATATGGAAAATTTTGGAAATAAGTAGGCGGTTTGGATCTGTCTTGACTGTACCTTGTTGTGCATCTGATATCCTATGCGGGTTTTTAATAATAAGGGTATTATTGTATGAAAATCGCATTTTGGGTTCTGTACATCATTGTGAATAGAAAAATGGATTCGGGTAGAAACATTTATTGGTAAGGAATTCTTCTTCTTTCTGCTGTTTTGATTTGATAAAATCAGTAGTCGGATGGTTTATTGAACTTTGTAAGTTCAGTCTGTATAGAGGACAGTGGCATTTAATTTGTTTCCTGAGTGCTGTGTTTTTCTGTACAATTAGAATATTTAAATGTTTCTTGCGGTCTTCGATTTTACACAGTCATTTAAAAGAAATGAAACCGACCTGAACAATTCTTGTTGAGTTCGAAGAAAATGGTTGTTTTCTTATTGAAAGGTGAAAGGGATGAATTCTTCTCTTCTTGCTGTTGAATTCTGGGAATAGTATTAGAGCCTTACTGTGCTTTAAGATTTAGTCTTGCTGTAGGTAACAGCAATGTGTAAATTGTATTTTGAACTGTATGCAATCATGGATATAGAAGGTCATGTGATTAATTGATTGCATGATTGTATAACTGTTTATTTGGTTAAAAATACAGTGAAGGAAGTATGGGCTCTTCTAGTACAGTAAATACATAGTATGCATCCTTATACTATTTGATCTATGATAAATACGATGTTGTACTAACCTGTTTTTGGGTATTCATATGAGCCTGATTTAAATGAAGTATTGATAAGGACGATAAATTCTTCCTTGTTTTCATTTAAAGCTGATTATGAATGAAATTATTCTTGCTGCCGGAAAGTGAATTCCGAATGGATTTTGTAAGTTTCACTCTGAACTGTTATCTTGATTTGTGTCTCGTTTGGATCCATTTTTAGGACAGTCATGAGGAAAGAAATAGGACTGTGGATGGATAACTTGGAAAAATGATCTTTTCTTCTTTCACTCAGTTGGAAATCTGTAATCGTTAATAACGAATCTTGTAGTGCTTAGATATGAGCAACTATATGCATTGTTGTTTGCTTTCTCGTCTGTGCTAGATTGCTTGGAATCTAATGTGATGCATGAACTGAAAGGAAAGTAATTGGTTTACGTTTCAGTTAGTTTTACCCTTTGCATTTATTATTAATGAAAGGAGTGGAAAGGATAACATTATGTTATATCAGCAGTATGCTACTTGTATTCCTAAACTTTACAAATATTGTAATTTGGAACTTGTAACGGTTATGTGGAAAAATAGGACAACAATTCTCTGGCTGATTGGGATGGTATTTTGATGGTTCAGTTGTTATGCTGTCCCTTCTTTTGATGCTTGATTTTTGATTGATGTTCTTACTTTGCCGTTTTATAAAAGCAAGGTCCTTTTATTGAGACAGTTAATTAAAGCACCTCATTTTAATGACAAGTGCTTAATATGCTCAGTTCATTGAACTGACCCGTGCAAGTAATTTTGCAGATGGAAATTGATTAGAACGGAGACATGGCTATTTTCTTATGCTTCTTTGATTATCTGAAGATGAATTGTATTTGTTTACTATTATTTCTCTTCGAGGAATTGTGAAAAGAAGAAAGTACATTCTTCTATCTATGAGTTGTAATGATGTTTTATATAAACAAAGTCCAGTCAGTTGGATTGGCAGATGTACGGATTATGAGATGGATAATGAATACAAATACAAGTGTGATATTCTAAATACTATATCAGTTTGATATTGTTGATTAATTTGGAAATATAATGTTATTCCTTGATTTGGGTTTATTTAATTGTCCTTGGATGGATGCTAAAAAGGAATTGATATCTATTCTTACCTAAATGCAACTTTTAAGTTGAAATGTGCAATTAGTTCATACTTGGGTAAAGATGAATTTTTAATTGACATTAAAAAGGATTAGGAAGAATATGATTCCATAACTGATAGGTATTCAGGATTAGCTTGGAAGCTAAGGAATATCAATTAACTTAGGAGTAATCGAACTTCGCTTTCGAACTCCATTAATAACCTCGTATGTTAAATTCAGAAAGAAAGGATATGGGATAAATATATCCAGAGCTAATGGACCTTAACTATGTAAGGTTAAGGAGAATAAATGAATACATTTATTGGGAATTAGACCTCGTTTAAATGACGTCTAGTAAGCTAGAATTCTGAATTTAGTTACAGTTGTAAAAATCTTGGTTAAGTTTAATAGGTTAAACTTATCACGTCCGTCGGTAACGGGCTGCTTAATCCGAAGATTAAGAAGAAAACCAAGTAGAGAAATGCAGCCCTTCGGTACGAAGGAGAAGATGCATAGCAAGCTAAAGGACGGATTTAGTCTCTCTTAGCTTCGCAAACCAGTAACGGAGCGAGAATAAAGGATCAGCATGGTTGCTGAAAGTTGATCTTAAATATTAAGATCATATCCAAATCACTTGAGCAGGATGTGTACTCTCGATGAGAGGATTCCGTAGGACATTGACATACGCCAGCTACGCAAAGAAGTGTCTTCATGAAGATGGGGTCTTCATGACGACACAATGTTATAGCTGACATATTACAATGCCCTCCCGAATTAAAACATCAAGAATACATAGGCTGAATGTGAAGTTCTTGGTGGGATGGGAGTATGATCACGTATGCGGAGTGACTCCGGAGGACTAAAGATAACTAGACACACGGAGTCGTGGGGAACGACACCGTATGTCTGCGTATCTTTAGTTACCAGGAGTGCCTTCCTATATTCGTTCATATTGCTAGTTGGAAATCGGAAGTTTAAATCTGACCTTAAATTGAGAGGACTGGTAGGAACCAGGAAAGACCATTCTAGATAACAGGTGAAGTGAAGTGAAGGACGTATTCCATTGATGTGTATCACATCTAGGAATATGATCATGCAAAGCATGTGAAAATCTTTGGCCAAAGTATCGCAAGTGCTGGTTGCGTTGTCCTAATCACTTAATTTAAGATGCAGGATGTCAGATGAATATCAGTAACAAATATTCAGATAGGCTTCTTAAATGGATCACTTCGATAACCGGAAACGGTTAAGAGAACTGGTATATATAATATACTATGCATGAACGAACATGAAGGATCGGTTGTTGCCGAGTCATGAAATGAAGGATCGTTGAAACTCCGAGCCATGAAAATGGGAGATCGGCAGTTCTTCGAGTCATTTACAGCAGCATATAGAATCTGTTATAAGATTGAATGGCATTGAATGTGTGTTCCATATTGTAAATATGCGAACAGGGAACATTAGTTTTAAAAGGAAATTGTGTGTTCCAAACTGTGTTGTTTGGGTAGAGAACAATTATTAAAACTTGAACGTGTGTTTGAATTATATAATTCATAACAGAGAACGTTGTATATATAAAAAAAAATTTCCCTTGTTCTAGTATCTTAAAATGGGGATGTTACAAGGAGCATGCAAGGTTCGAAAAGGTAAAATCTCATTAAACTTCTCATAGATCTGAAGGGCCGTGTACATATAGAGTGTGATGTGTAACCCCGCTTCTTGTAATGATGACCTCTCAGTGGGATAAGGGGAGTTACATTCCCGAATATGAAGTAACTCCCATAATGCACTGCATAAGGGGATCTCATGATGACCTTAAAATGACACCTAGACCTATGATCTCACCTAAGTGAGATGACCTACCATTTGACATGGAAAATGAATCACACCAACATCCGAGTATCGGTGTATTATTTTCTTAGGGAGTCAAGTTTGGAAATCTGATCTTGGATGATAGACACCCGTTGTTCTTACATGATGAGCTATGCCTTTAAACCATTTATCCTCTTGTCCTGGATAACAAATTTCCTCTAACATTCCTGCATTTCTTGTACCAAGTCTTTGGTAAATTTAAGCAAGGTGTCGATGGAAACCTCCATGTTGGAGAAATGAGCTTCCCTATTAATGTTACTAAATTTATCTTCATTGACTCTCTTTCCCTTGGAAGATTCATCAATTTTTAGGTTGGACAAAACTTCTACTGCCACACCTTCTATATTGCCCTCGGTTGGTTCCTTCTATTTAAATTTTTTTAATCGGTAACTAGGGTTTTGTCATCGAGTTGATAGTTTGGGGTTGGGGAGGAATGGAAGGGTTTCTATTTTGGTAATTTTGAGGAGGAATTGTGGTTCCTACGGTTTTTGTCTTTAAATTTTTTTAGCCCATCCATGGGCATGCTAGTAGCCTTAGCAATGGATTGTTCGATCACACCAATTTCCATGCCCCTAATCAAAACTCTACCCTTGTCCCCGAGTTGATAAAATTCAAGAGCAAGAGAAAGGTCGTCACCTTCTATTCTTTTGATGTATTTGGAGAAACCACCTCTTCTAAGCAATCACCACATCGTCGCATCCTATTTGATATCCCGATAAGATGCGAGTTCAATTCTAACACGGCCTCCCATCATGGTTTTGTAGTCATTCACAACATTTATGTCAATATATCTCTTATGGTTCACTTTCCCACAAATTTTAAGGGAAATCCAGCCCTCCACCGTCAATAATGTTCCATCATATTTCCTTCCCCTATCATAGGAATTATGATCCAATCTCTTGTGATTATAGCATACCCACTTACACCATCTTTTCATTATTAATGAGGTTAGAGACATGGCTCCAAGGCACATGGGAGTCTTCCTACTCCATTCATTCATCCATGTCATCACCCCGACTAGCCAAGATGTCCGTACATGTGTTACCCTCCCTAAAAACCAGCGAGATAACCACCTCCTGGAATGACCCAATCAAATTTCTAGCCTCAGTAATGATATTTTTAATGCTCCATCCAACTCTCATTTTCCCATCTAAGGCTTTGATAATCATTAGAGAGTCACCTTCGATAATCAATTTCTTGATCTGTGAAGTCCTTGCAATTTTTATACCCCATAATGTAGTCATGGCCTCCGCATAGTTATTTGATTGATTCCCAAGAGGTCCAACATAAGCCTTGATGCAGTATCCTTTGTGGTCTCTTATCAAACCTCCACCACCCACTTTCCCTCTCTCAATTTTGACAACCCATCAAAATTTAACTTTATCCAGTCTGGTGAAGGTGGTTTCCATTTATTGCTTCTTCTACTCTCCTTCATTTTAGAATTGGTTCCTTCTTTGGTAGGGATGATATTTAAATCCTTTAGGATGGATTGTTCCTCCTTTGAGTATGATTCCATCCATTTATGCTTGAGAATCAAGATATTATCCTTTAATCTTTGGCTAATTTTCTTCACGACCTTGATGGAGCTGAAAGATTTATTATTAAATATTCTATTTTTCCTCTCTTTCTAGATTCCCCATAATATATGGGGCAAGGAACATTTCCAAGCCATTTTGATCATAGAAGATCTAAAGGGGGAAGACCATTGATCCAAAAGTCTATCAAGATTGTTCGGAAGACAAAATTGGAGGTTGAAGACTTCCATGATAGCAACAAAAACTTGGAAAGAGAATTTGCATTCCATGAACACATAAGAGGTGTTTTGGAGACTCAATCCTCCGCATACAAACAACCAAATCAATCCTTCGATGCATGCAACCAGCTCTTAATTTCACTCCACATGTAGGCATCTAATTTGGGGTGTTATATTTTAAAAAAATAAACCATTAAAAATTAATAAATTAAGGTCTTTACATATCAGCCCCCACGCAAGGAATGACGTCTATCTCATTAGCTTGTGTTTCCAATAAGGATTTCATGGATTCAAATTCACCCCGATGCATGTGGGAAAGTAAGATATATCGAATACCACTCATATGTGGTATTGAAAAAAACTACCGGTGGTAAAATTTCTTCAACCGGTTCTTCCTCAAGGTCATTTCATGGCTCATTCTCTGCGATGAGTTAGTAGAGTCCTCTTCCTCAAACCAAATTGGTAGGCTTGATGTCCAAGTCATATTCCTCGATGTTGGAGACCTAATTACCTCTTTTATATCCTAGTTCATGTCGTGTCAACATTGATTTAACTGCGGTGTTCGGAACTAGGACTTTCATGTGAGAACTCAACACATAATATTCGAAATGTTTCAAGGATCTAACCACAACGTACACATGTTTCTCAAGGGGATTGTAATTCAGTTTATGTTTCTTGAATCCAGAACCCATGAATGTAATTGAATATTCAATTCCCTCTTGATTATGCTGAGTCGAGATGATAGAGATCGTGTGTAGGGAAGCATAGCAATAGACTATGAAATCTTTTTAAAATTGGGACACACCAATGTAGGAGCTTTTGCAATAGCATCCTTGATTTGTTCAAATTCTCCCCTACCTTCCTTCGACCATTTGAAGGATTCTTTTCCCTTCATCATGTCAACAATTTCTTTGGTTATCTTGGCAAAATCTGGCACGAACCTTCTCAAAAATTTCACCTTCCCAAAGAATGAGTGGACTCCAAGCTTACTTGTAGGTAGGGAAAGATTATTGATAGCTTGAATGCATTCAAGATAGATATTGGTTCCTTCTTTAGATACAATATGACCTAGGAGTTTCCCTTTCATAACTCCAAACACAAAATTCTTTGGATTCAGGGAGATTCTATGAAGTTTGCATCCTTGCATCATTTTCTCCAAATCTCTTAGATGATTTTCTCGCTTCTTTGAGAAAACTGTCAAGTCATCTAGGTATATTACGATGATATTATTTTTATAATCTATGAATGCCATGTCCATAGCCCTTTGAAAGGTTACGCTAGCATTGATCAAAACAAAAGGCATTATTTTGTATGCCAACGTACCCCAAGGGGTGGTGAACGTGGTTTTATGTTGATCTTCCCTGACTACTTCAATCTGATTATAAGTAAAGAAACCATCTAGGATGGATAATATTTCTGATCTAGTTATTTCCTGCAAAATATGGTCCATGACCAACATTGGATAGTTATCCTTCAAGGAATCTTGATTAAGATTACGGAAATCCATGCAAATCCTAATTTCTCGATGTTTCTTACGAACCAAGACAATATTATCCATCCAAGTTAAATGTTGAATATGAAACACTATTCATGCATCCAACATCTTTTGAACCTTGTGGAGTATCATCCCTACTATCTTGGGGTTATATTATCTTTTATTTTGCCTAAATGAAGATGCACCGGTTTTGAAAGGTATGACATGCTCCATTTCCCTAGGTTGAAAAGACTTCAAGTCTTCATATGAGTAAGACAAGACATCGAGATATTTGGTAAGGAGGCTTACAAATTTCTTGTTCTCCTCAGGTGAGCAACACTTACTAATGTTGACCATGCGAGGTTTTTCCTTGGTACCAATTTCAACTTCCTCATAGTTAGCAGAATTCGCAAGTCCTACTTGCTTTTTCTCTTTGATAAACCTATCATGTTTATCAAAAAGTTCTTAAAGTGAAACCAATCCTTAGGGAATTATATTTCCTTTGAGTTGAATGATGTCATTGCGAGAATCCTTGCATCCAACTCTTTCTTGAATGGGTGAGGTCGTTGATTCGTGAAATGCATAATCACTTCCTTCAAAGTACAACTATTCAAAATTATCCTTTTTTCTAAGAAGGCAATAATTTTTTGATCATCATTAAAGACTTTCCAATTTTCTACATTGTCGGGATGTTATCCCTGTAAAATTGACAAGGGCAATTTCACCGATAACCTTACCAAAATTTTGTTCGATCCCTCATCGGGGATCCCTTGCATTGGAGCGTTACGAGAATCCCTTTCGGGAAATCTGGTTTTCGAACTTAGTCATTTTGGTCTTTTGGCGGTATATAGAATGACTATGCAACATCAACTTTTGATGCGCCCCCTTTAAAACCTTTGGTGCATGTTTTCTTGTGTCGGCGAGTGTTTTGGTGCGCCTCTGCACTGTTAAGGCTTCCTGCGTGTGCTTAGGAGCGCATGCGCCTTCCTGTCGACAGATCATTTGTTGCGCCTCTTTTTGGTGCGCCAAAGGCGCACATTTTCCTCTGTCAACACCACTTCCGGTGTGCCATAGGCGCACATATCTTCATGTTGACAAGTCTTTCGGTGCGCCAAAGGGTGCATGTTTTCTCATGTCGACAGCTCATTTGGTGCGCCCCTTTAAAAAGTTGGTGGCGCATTTATTGCTGCCTCGCCTATATATAGGCGCGTCTGCGCTGTCATTGTCACCGATGCAAAACACGTGATTTTTCTCTGAGCTTGTCAGCGCACCAGCCCCATCGCTTTCGAATTGATTTGTGGACCCGTTCTCACGCTTTTTCATCGTTTATATCCGGGTAAGTGGCCTTCTGTCTTTCATGCGTTTTGTTTTTGTAGTTTTTGGCTGCTAGGTTGGTTCAGTATGGATTGAAAAGAATAGATTATGAGTTTGCTTCCCCCCCCCTGCTTGCCTTTCCACATTTCCTCCTCTTTCCAGATCTGCTGGAAGAGGAAGCTCTGTCCTAAAAAATGATAGCTTGAAAACCCTTTTGGTATAGCACCTCTTCATATCCTACAATGAACCTTGTTATAAAAGCTAAGCCATATGTGGAAACACCTCTGAGAGAGAGATCAAAACTAAAAAGAAAACTGTTTTCTCCTTTGGCGCATGAGCTCGCCATGCAACATTAAAAATAGTTGCGCCCTCGGCGCATCTGTCGCCCCTGCAACATGAAAGATACACGCGCCAATGGCGCGCTTTCCCCGCCTGTTACATCATAATAAGATGCGCCCTCATGGCGCACTTCCCTCGCATGCTGCAAATGCTTCCCATGCGCCCCTTGGCGCATCAAACTTGTATGCAACATAAAGAATTCCTGCGCCCATGTAACAGCTCTTTCATATGCGCCAAGTGTTAAGCTATAAAGACGCAGGCGCGTTCCTCATCGCAGCAACATCATGTTGTGCAGACCCTCCATGCACCGCGCCAAGTTCCCTTAAGCGCGCCAAAAGCACATGTTACACAAACCATATATGCACCTTGAAATTCCATGCAACATGAAAGATACATGCGCCTTTTACAAAATACATCCACATGGCGCAGGCGCACTTGTCCTTACAGCAACACAAAATGCACCATGCAGTGTCTATGCGCCATGCGCCCTTTGGCGCTGATTTATCTCCTGTGACCCCCTTTTCCTGTGTGCCTTACCCATTTAGCTCTGCAATTTGCAATATCTATGCGCCATGCGCCCCGAGGCCTCAAAATTGCTAACTCTTTCTTCTATCAGCAAGTTCATGGAATACCGCGCTCAATTTCACATCTCGTCACCTGAGCAGCAGCAAAAGCAGGCTACCCCCTTTCGGCCGCAGGATGACGACGATGAATAGCTTCTCTTTCTTCTTCTTCTCTCTCTTCTTCGACTTTCTTTTTGTAAATATCTGGAGTATGTTGGCACAAATGATGACATCATCCATGTTGCACCATGGGATGATGTCATCCATCAAGTTGTCAAAAGTCAACATGACTTTGAGATATTTTGTATATCCTTGTAGATATTTTGTAAATATCTTTGTAAATAGGTGGTTGGCTCCTTTTTGCCTTCTTTTCTTTCCTTCTTCTATAAATACCCCAATGCTTGTTGTATTGGGCATGAGTGAATATCTTTCAGATGAAAAATAGAAGTGAGGAGAAAAGACTTTGAGCTTTTTGTAACAGAAAGAATTATTAATACAATATTTAGACTTTGTGTTGAATACATGTGTTATTTGCATTGGATCTTTCTTACGTTAGATCTGTGTGTTTGTTCTGTTGAATTTACTTCTGTTTTATTGTCATTTATTCATCAGTATTGCTTTGCTCATTTATGTAAGTAGGTTTGGCTCTGTTTACTACCAATCCCAAAACATAAACCCTCTGACCTTTCTGCTTTGGAATTCATTTCTTTTCTCCCTTCGGACCTGCTCTTCCTTCATCCTCTCTTTCATTCCTTTCTTTTCACAGTTGGAAACACCCTACTGGGATGAGATCCCAAACCCCCGAAGGCGGAATATTGTGAGACTTGCACAGATTCCTACTGGTAGAATAGCAATAAACCAGTTTCGCTTTGCTGACTCAAAGAGGGGCTATGCCCTGCACACTGTTGGCTCGTCTATCCATAGATCTGCCCAAGCGATAGATTTTCGGACCAACAGTTTTTGGTGACTCCGCTGGGAATGAATAGATCTATCAGATCTATGATGGTGGTAGGATAGAAAAATCAGAAAAATCAGAAAAATCACCGCCTGTTTGCAAACTTGAACTTTTTGTTAAAAATCTAAAATTTTGCAAAAGTGCTCCAAATTGAAAATTTTCTTCTGAGATCCATAGATCTGGCCTAGTTGAAGATCTTTAGTTCGCTGAATTTTTATAAAGACCTGTATTTTGCCGTAGATCTAAGTTTTTGACTGTTTACCCAAAATTTCAAACTCTTTGAAAAAGTCAGATTTAGATCCGAAAATCAGCTTGCTAATCTTCTCTATCATTTTATCCTCATTTTATTTGTCATTAACATGCATCGGTTTTAAAAGAGGATAGTTTTAAATATTTAAAAAAGTACATGCACTTGGTTTTTGTCAGAAAAGCCAGAAAATCAGCAAGTACAACCAAAAATGAATTTTAAATCTACACCACGGCATTCCAGATCTGGAAGGTACGCTGGCAGGTGAGCCATTTACGCGTGGCAGGCGAGCTCGTGGAGAAGTCGATCCTACTTTTGATCGGCTTCAAAGGCACAATTTCAGTGTAGCACCGGCGCGCTTTTCATCACTAAGTTTAGCTGATCGGTCAACCAGAAGCACCTCACCCCCACGGAAGAGCCGGTTTTCACAAGGAGCCTCTACATCCCTTTGCAGTGCTTTATTGCTCAGTGGAACCGCACTCCCAGCCCGTGTTCTTTTTCCAGCTGGTCCGGATGGCGGTGCCATGGGGAAATGCTATGGGTCCTCTCACATTACCACATCCTGTTCATGCGCTCCCTCACGGAAACCGAAAGAATTTTCCCAAATTCGACGGGAGCGGAAACTAAAGCACAAATTCGCACATATCTACATTCATCATGTCGTGCAGTATCTTGGATGTAACTCACAAAGACGTGTCGGTTCGCCTTTTTTTGGAGACTCTACAAGGACCTGCAGCTGAATGGTTTCAGCATTTGCCGGCCGGATCTATTACCAGTTGAGCCACCTTGCGGGATGCTTTTGAAGACAGGTACAAGCCTTCAGAAGATGCATTTGCATTATTATCACAGATCACTCACCTGAAGAAGGAGGCCAATGAGATCATGCATGATTTTATCGCCAGGTTCAATGTATTAATCAACCATGTCCCTGTTGCCATGCTTCCAACACCGGAAAATCAGAAGTGTTTCTTCGTGAACGCTATGAGCTCGAAAGTTAGTTTCTTGCTCCTTCAAGAGCGAGTGGCTACCTTGATTCTCACCCAGGCCACTGCCATTCGAATAGAAGATAATTTGATAATATCTGGCGAATTGAAAAAGGAATCATCCAAGCCTAAATCTTCGGACCCTTCTCCCACTACTTCATCTGATCCGGTATTTCAAAAGATGGCGAATGACTTACTTGCATTAAAGAAGCAGTTGGCCCAAGCTTCTCCCAGTTCCTCATACCGGATATTCCACGGAGGAACTTCGTTTCCAACAATGTTCCTCAAAGGCCGCTTACCCTGCAACTGCTCCGTGGTTGGTGCTTGAGGCTCCTCCGGTCAACGCTCTAGCTGAAATCGAAGAAGAGGAACAAGATTATGAAGAACCTTCATCTCAGGGCGAAGATGATCAAGACGTTGGTGAGCCGACTGCGACTCTACTATCAGGTATATGGAATTTGATGAGGATGAATCTGATGAAGAAGAGGGTACCCAGGGTTATGCAAGCGGACAATCATATGTTGTTTTTACCCGTTCGCAAGGAAAAGAAGCAGAGGTCGCTGCCCATGTGCAGAAGGAGAAGGCCGTGTCAAACGTGCCTCCAACCATTGCTAAAAGAGGTAATCCTCTCCCTACTCACTCCTGTTAAGTCTTTTACAAGGAAATCTTTTCCCCCCATCTCTCCTCCAAATCAGCCCTCTCATATTCCTATCAAGACCAGTAATCCTACTCCACCATCACGAAGTGAGGGACTCATTCCTTCACCGGCCCAACCCTTGGCCGCATTTGACATCATAGACCATGCAAAAAAGACCAAGATCCAAATGTCTGAAGCCGAGTACCTCCAGTCAAATCCCAAACAGCTGGTAAGATTGACCAAGTATATTCAAAGCCAAGTTGTTATATCTAATCAGGTTTCCCCAAAAGGAATCCTTTCCACTCCTCCTGAATCCCACATAAATGTTGCCTCAACATCTGCATCAGGCAAGATAGAACCTTTCTATCTCTCCCTCCTAATCAATGGTCACAAGTTGAGTAACTGCATAATTGATTCCGGAGCTTCTGATAACGTCATGCCGGCAAAAGTCACCCATGCTTTGGGCCTCACCCTTACCAAGCCTTTTGGCAGATGTTATTCCTTGGAAACCAAGCAGGTTCCGTTGATTGGTCAAATCAAAGATGCACAATTTGCATTTGTGGCATTCCCAGAGAAAAGAGTAAAGATGACCGTCCTTGTTGCTGATATTCCAGCAGCTTATGGAATTTTTTGGGAAGAAGTTTTTGCGGCGAAGTTGTTGGGAAATTCATATGGGTGGTCTAAGGCTAGAATCCCGTCAAAGGTGTAATGCGGACCTTGGAGCCGAAATCACAAAAGAAGTACTTGGTCACTAACTCGAGGGACCCCAAAGCTCAAATCCTTTTTGAATCATCGGGGATGGGGAACTATTTCTTGTCTACCGAGTCAGTGACAAAATGGTTGTTCTCATTCGAAGAAGATCTTAATAAGATCTAGACCTTGCGATTTGATGGCAGTGCGCAACCCGGTGGATGTGGCGCCGGAGCCGTGCTTAATATCTCCCGAAGGGAGATTATTCCTCTCTCTTTCAAGTTGCAGTTTTCAACACGAATCTTTCTTGAGCATGAATCTTTGTTACTTGGCATGCGAGCCGAGAGAGAGGGATCAAAAATCTAAGAGTACAAGGTGATGCAGAGCTAGTCGTGAATCAAGTTAGGAGGATATATCAAGTGAAGAATGAGAGGCTCAGGCATTACCGTAATGCAGGTGTGGGACAACATTGAAGAGTTTGATGCTTTTTCAATTGAATCCATTCCAAGAGCTCAAAATGACATGGCTGATTCATTGGTTGTTTCAGCATCCCTCATGCTCCCTCACCCAGGTTTGAAAACAAACAAATACACCATTGAGGTGGTTTTCCAGCCCGAGCGTGCCAGACAATTCTCAGCATTGGCAAGTGTTCAACGATGATAATCAACTCATTGCCTTTCTAGAGAAGGCGGAAAATTTTAAGGAATTGCACTTTGAAGGATCTACTTCCACTTGTCGTGAATCAGTCACCAATCAAGACAATGAATCCGAAGGGAACGACGGCATATGTCAGCTCAAAGGAAATAAAATTCCAAAGGGCCTGGTTTCTCTGGAGCGGTTGTTCGACAGGCATGATCGTTTTGTGAAAAAGAAGAGGCAAGATGATCCTGACTCATCCCCAGAAACCGAACCGGTCAATTTAGGTTCGGTAGAACACCCGCAGTTTGTGAACATTGGAAAATGTTGCACGCCAGAAGAGAAGCGGAAGTTTGTCAAACTGCTGAAGAAATACATGGATGTATTGGCATGGTCCTACGCCGATCTAAAGTCTTTTAAGCCAAAGGACATCCAGCATGACATCCCGTTGAAAGAAGATGTTAAAGCCTTTCGCCAGAAGCAGAGGCATTATAATCCTAAGATCTCAGGTACTATCCAGGCTGAAATTCAGAAAATGCTGGATGCGAGAATCATCTTTCCTATCCATCACAGTACTTGGGTAGCGAATATTGTGCCAGTGCACAAGAAGAATGGTGAAATACGCATATGCGTAGATTTTCGAAACTTGAATCAGGCTTCCTTGAAAGACAACTACCCCCTTCCTATAATGGATCAAGTTCTACAAGCAGTCACTGGATCGGAAATGCTGTCCATGCTTGATGGTTTTTCAGGCTATAATTAGATTGAATTTTCTCTTGAAGATCAATTTAAAACAACATTCACTACTCCTTGGGGTACATTTGCCTATAGCAGGATGTCTTTTGGCCTAACTAATCTTTGGCGCCACTTTTCGGGGCCATGGACACACATTCAAAGGTATGATGGGGAAAGTCATTGTCGTTTATCTAGATGACTTAACTGTGTTCTCTAAAAAATGAAATGATCATTGTGATCATTTGGAGAAGGTATTGGCTAGATGCCAAGAGAACATGGGATTTCCCTGAACCTGAAAAAGTCCATTTTTGGAGTCACGGAAGGAAAGTTGCTAGGGCACGTTGTTAGCAAAGAAGGAGCGAAGATAGATGCCGAAAGAGTCAAGGCTATTGAGCCTTACTCTTTCAAAGTAAGGCCCAGGCGTTCATTCTTTCTTCGGAAAGGTGAACTTTCTCAGGCGTTTTGTTCCCGACTTTGCTGAGAAGACTTGTCATATATTGGACATGATGAAGGGGTCACCAACTTTCCGGTGGAGCGAGGAAGGAAAAAGGTCGTTTGAAGAAATAAAAGCTTACGTTGCTCACGCACTTTGATCTGGTATGTCCCGATTTCTCCAAGGACTTTATCATGTATAGTTATGCATCTGAGCATACTTTGTCTGCGCCATCTTGATGCAAAAGAATTCGGAGAATGTTGAATCTCCGATTGCGTTCATGAGCTCTCCCCTCAAGCCTCACGAACTAAAAATGTCTCAATTGGAAAAGCATGCCTTCGCCGTTGTCAAAGCAGTAAAAAATTTCAGGTATTACATTCTAAATTCTCATACGGTGGTCTTGGGTCCCGACACGGCAGTCAAATCAATTCTAACTCAACAAGAGTTAGGAAGCTTGTGAGGAAATTGGATTGCAAAGGTCCAGAGTACGACCCGGATATAAAACCAACCAAGCTGGTAAGAGGCAAGGGCCTATGTCAGCTTATGGCTGAAAACAAAGATTCAGAAAGTCCTGAGGAAAGGATGATTGTACCAATGAAGCGCAAAGTCAGCTGGAGAAAGCCCATTCTCTACCTCTGGTCCTATTTGTCGCAACCAGCGATGAGTGGTATTCCGATATTGCTTTCTTCCTCACCTACGGTGAATGCCCAACTCACCTAACTGCAAAGGAGAAGTGCACTATAAAGCTCAGAGCAGCGAAATATGTCATCTGGGATGACGGTTTATACAAACGCGGGATAGATGGTGTCTTTTTGCGATGTGTCGACAAGCCACAACAGGTGAAGTTGCTTGAAAGTTTTCATAATTCAGCCTGTGGGGGCCATTTCTCCTCTTCCGTGACAGCACACAAGATCATCCGAGCCAGGTACTATTGGCCGACGCTTTTCCAAGATACAGCCACCTGGGTAGCAAAATGTGAACCTTGCCAGCAGTTCGTCGGCAAGCCCAAGTTGGCTGCTTTTCCCCTCAGGCCGGTCATTATCAACGAACCATTCAGGCAGTGGGGAATTGATTTTATCGGTGCACTCAATCCCCAATCGAGTGCCGGACATAGTTATGTCCTGACAGCAACAGATTACTTCACCAAATGGGTGGAGGCCATACCTGTTAAGAATGCCACTTCTGAGGTTGTTTGCAGTTTCATCAAAGAAAACATCATTGTCAGGTTTGGCGTCCCAAACAAAATTGTTGCTGATAATGCTTCTAACTTCTCCTCACGAGAAATTATTAGTTTTTGCTATGAATATGGGATAACTTTGGCTCACGCCTCGGATTATTACCCTCAGGGTAATGGTCAGGCGGAATCCAGTAACAAGAACTTGGTGACCATCATACGAAAACTAGTGGATGAGAATCAACGAATGTGGCACAAGTCCTTATACGACGCTTTGTGGGCAGATCGCATTACTCCCAAGAGGTCTCTCGGTATGTCACCTTTTCAAGTGTTATATGGCACTGATGCCGAGCTTCCCATTTCTGCTGAAATCCCTGCTCTGCGCTTGGCATGAGCTATTGAAGATGAAACTTTCCAAAATTCTCTTGAGAAGAGGATCATGTATCTGACAGAGCTCGAAGAAAAGAGAGTAAGAGTGGTCGACAAGATCACCGAGCATCAGAATCAAGTCAAGAGACTGTTTGATAAAAAAGCTAAGCAAAGAAATTTCCAGGTGGGAGACCTCGTCCTTCTATGGGACAAGCGAAGAGAGCCAAAAGGCATGCACGGAAAGTTTGATTCCCTATGGAGAGGGCCTTTCAAGATAAAGCAGCTCAACGAGAGAGAATAGTTTCTATCTCTCATATCTGGATGGAACCGAACTCCCGCTTCCCTACAGCGGGCAACATCTAAAAATTTTCAGGAAGTAGAGCTTGCTCTCTTCTTTGTATAGTTTGCTTTAGTTGTGTATTTGATTTTTTCGTATGTTTGCTTTCTGTTTGTTGCGTGTTTCCTTTGTTCTCCCTCCGGTCGCCCTTGTTTTTGACTCTGTTACCCAATGGATAGGCACATGAGATCTGGGATTCTCTACCCCCGAGTCTACTCAGGGATAGTCCCTAGAAAGAGCCATCTGTTATCCCGTAAAATTGACAAGGGCAATTTTACTGATAACCTTACCGAAAATTTTGTTCCGATCCCTCGTTAGGGATCCCTTGCGTTCGGAATGTTACAAAATCCCTTTCCGGGAAATCTGGTTTTCCGAACTTAGTCATTTTTGGTCTTTTGGCGAGTGCATAGAATGACTATGCAACATCAACTTTTGATGTGCCCCCTTTAAAACCTTTGGCGCATGTTTTCTTGTGTCAGCAGGCGTTTTGGTGCGCCTCTGCCTGTTAAGGCTTCCTGCGTGCGCCGAGGTGCATGCGCCTTCCTGTCGACAGATCATTTGTTGTGCCTCTTTTTGGTGTGCCCTTTGGCGTACATTCTCCTCTCTGTCAACACCACTTCCGGTGCGCCATAGGCACACATATCTTCATGTTGACAAGTCTTTCGGTGCGCCAAAGGGCGCCTGTTTTCTCATGTCGACAGCTCATTTGGTGCGCCCCTTTAAAAATTTGGTGGCGCATTTATTGTTGCCTCACCTATATATAAGCGCTCTGCTATTATCATTGTCACTGACGCAAACACGTGATTTTCTCTAGCTTGCTTGTCACACCAGCCCCGTCACTTTCGAATTGATTTGTGGACCCGTTCTCATGCTTTTTCATCGTTTATATCCGGGTAAGTGGCCTTCTGTCTTTCATGTGTTTTGTTTTTGTAGTTTTTGGCTGCTAGGTTGGTTCAGTATGGATTGAAAAGAATAGATTATGAGTTTGCTTCCCCCTTGCTGCCTTTCCACATTTCCTCCTCTTTCCAGATCTGCTGGAAGAGGAAGCTCTGTCCTAAAAATGATAGCTTGAAAACCCTTTTGGTATAGCACCTCTTCATATCCTACAATGAACCTTGTTATAAAAGCTAAGCCATATGTGGAAACACCTCTGAGAGAGATCAAAACTAAAAAGAAAAACTGTTTTCTCCTTTGGCACATGAGCTCGCCATGCAACATTAAAAGCGATTGCACCCTCGGCGCATCTTCCCACGCCTGCTGCACATGAAAGATACACGCGCAATGGCGCGCTTTCCCCGTCTGTTACATCATAAAAAGATGCGCCCTCATGGCGCACTTCCCTCGCATGCTGCAAATGCTTCCCATGCGCCCCTTGGCGCATCAAACTTGTATGCAACATAAAGAATTCCTACGCCCATGTAATAACTCTTTCTTTCATATGCGCCAAGTGTTAAGCTATAAAGGCGCAGCGCATTCCTCATCGCAGCAACATCATGTTGTGCAGACCCTCCATGCGCCACGCCAAGTTCCCTTAAGCGCGCCAAAAGCACATGTTACACAAACCATATATGCGCCTTTGGCGCACCGAAATTCCATGCAACATGAAAGATACATGCGCCTTTTACAAAATACATCCACATGGCGCAGGTGCACTTGTCCTTTCAGCAACACAAAATGCACCATGCAGTGTCTATGCGCCATGTGCCCTTTGGTGCTGATTTATCTCCCGCTAAACCCCCTTTTCTTGTGCGCCTTACCCATTTAGCTCATATTTGCAATATAGAGTAAGTGCATGCGCCCCGAGGCCTCAAGATTGCTAACTCTTTCTTGGATCAAGTTCATGGAATACGCGCTCAATTTCACATCTCGTCACCCGAGTGTAGCAGCAAGCTACCCCCTTTCGGCAGCAGGATGACGATGATGAATAGCTTCTTTCTTCTTCTTCTCTCTCTTCTTCGACTTTCTTTTTGTAAATATCTAGAGTATGTTGGCACAAATGATGACATCATCCATGTTGCACCATGGGATGATGTCATCCATCAAGTTGTCAAAAGTCAACATGACTTTGAGATATTTTGTATATCCTTGTAGATATTTTGTAAATATCTTTGTAAATAGGTGGTTGGCTCCTTTTTGCCTTCTTTTCTTTCCTTCTTCTATAAATACCCCAATGCTTGTTGTATTGGGCATGAGTGAATATCTTTCAGATGAAAAATAGAAGTAAGGAGAAAAGACTTTGAGCTTTTTGTAACAGAAAGAATTATTAATACAATATTTAGACTTTGTGCTGAATACATGTGTTATTTGCATTGGATCTTTCTTACGTTAGATCTGTGTGTTTGTTCTGTTGAATTTACTTCTGTTTTATTGTCATTTATTCATCAGTATTGCTTTGCTCGTTTATGTAAGTAGGTTTGGCTCTGTTTACTACCAATCCCAAAACATAAACCCTCTGACCTTTCTGCTTTGGAATTCATTTCTTTTCTCCCTTCGGACCTACTCTTCCTTCATCCTCTCTTTCATTCCTTTCTTTTCGCAGTTGGAAACACCCTACTGGGATGAGATCCCAAACCCCAAAGGCGGAATATTGTGAGACTTGCACAGATTCCTGCTGGTAGAATAGCAATAAACCAGTTTCACTTTGCTAACTCAAAGAGGGGCTATGCCCTGCACACTGTTGGCTCGTCTATCCATAGATCTGCCCAGGCGACAGATTTTCGGACCAACACGGAATGCTTGGCCTAAAAATCATTCAATGGTGTATTTTTGTGATCAAAATATGAATTAGGGATCATCAATGAAGTTGAGCCTTCTAGAGAATATTCTTTGTCATTCTTTTCATGAGGGAATAATTTTATAGAAAAAACGTCAAGGCTTCAATCGCATCCCACAGTTTACTTTTGTAGTGTCTCAAACGATCATTTTTTACTTGAAATTTTTTTACTTGCTTCATGATCAACTCTACATCTCCCAAGGCTTTCAAAAAATTTATCCCTTTTTCTTCTTCATGAGTTGCAAACCAAGGATTAACGCCTCATATTCTGTAGTGTTATTGGTATATGAAAATCGGAGTTTGTAATAAAAATGAAATATATTACCATTTGGAGATATAAGCACCACTCCTGCATCTGAACCTGTTGAGCAACAAATTCCATCGAACTCAAGAGTCCAAATCTCATTGGGATCTTGGAAAGTGACCTCAAGCACATGAACCTTTGTAGTCATCATATAATTACCCATACTGGAGTTTTGAAACAGGACTCATGTGCGAGGATCTTCATTGTTGTTACCATGAACTTTTATTGAGTCTCCAGTATTAGCTTCTTCATTTCTTCACTAATAGGGATCATAGCATGAGACCAATCCATTTGAATCTCACCACCTAGATCTCTGCAAATTTTCCTTCTTAATAACATACCATATGAAGTGGGAATGTCAACAACTAGGATGGTTTCCTTGACTCGCTTTTGAGGAAATTGTGCTAAAGCCATTTGAGCGTCTTTAATTTTCCCAATCAGAGGAATTTATCTTATCTCCATGGAGTAACAAGATCTGAGTGTTCTCGTACAAGTCAACCCAAGAGAATGTGCTACTTTTGCAGACATGACATTATCCAAGGCTCCAAAATCTATAATGCAATTACTTAATTTGTATTCGTTGATTAGAAAGGACACAAAGAGAGGTTTAACCTTTTCATTTGAAGGTGTAGTGGCTGCCACAATATTTTGAGTCTTCCCATCTTTGGGAGTTTTCGGAATTCCTTTAGAGGAATGAACAGTAAAGTCTCCTTTGATAAAATAGACCAATTTCTTGAGTTGATCCTTATTGGACTTCAAGTACTCTACTTGTGACATGGAAATTTTTGTTTTATTGATATGATCAATAATATCAAATTTGGGAAAAATGACCGTACTTGATGTCTCAAATACAAGTTATTTTGAACTTGATGATGGTTCACTTTTGACCTTTGCTTTGGGCTTAGTTGATACTGATGTGGAAGAAGAAAATTTATTTGTAGCTTATTTATCAACCGATTGAATTGGAAATTGTTCTCCTTTCTTTGAGATAGATATGACATTGGAATCTTTAGGAATCTTAGTCATTTTAGATTCTTTGGAAGTTTCCTTAGTTTTAGATTCTTTAGAAACTTCCTGGAGCTCTTTTTATCTTCCAACTTAGTGGTACTCTGCTCCTTTTACGAGAGCGTGTGAAGATCGCAAAGGATTGACTATTCACATCTTCTACATTTTTTTGTATTCATCTTGGTACTCAAAGAAATGGTTATTACTTTCCTCTTCGTGCTATTTGACTTCGTGTTTAGATTTCCCAGAATCTTGATGTTCTCCGTCAACCTCGACGACCTCAACTTAATCATCACTTTCCTTAACGACATCACACTTTGAGTTAGTTATGGTAGATGCTTTAATAGCAAGTCTTGTCAGAGCACTCAAAATTATGGATTTGTTGGGAACGTAGCCTTTTCTTGGGAGGTATTTTTAAGTAGTAGGTTTACTACTTTGAGAAACTTGCTTTTCCAAAGTTAGCATATCATTAGCCAACTTAGTGAGCATGTTCTCGAAGCATTAGGGGTTTCTTGACTCTTTCCCTCAAGGGAATTTTTCTTGAATTTTCCCACCATGATTAGGTCATCCTCAATTTCTATTGTCATGGATTGAGAAAGTTCTAAAGTATCCACTATAGCCCTTCTCAACTAATAACACACTTCTGGTTGTTTTGCATTAATAAAGAAACATTTTTGTCTGTCAGGGTTCGGGTGAATTCTGTAGGAACTTTGTTCACCATTTTTTTGAACTTAGCCATGAAATTCCTCATGGGTTATGTTGGTTCTTTCTTCACTTGAGATAGTTGGACTAGAAGGGCATGTTCATCTTCTTCCGTTTTGAACTTGTCTTCAAACTTACTTTTCATATCATTCCAGTTTGTAATGCATCCATTCGGAGATGATGAAACCAATCCACGGCAATGTCCTAAAATGTTTCAATGAAGAGGAGAACAACAACATCTTCATATTCTACTGAAAAAATTGCACATGCACCAAAGAAGGCAGAAATGTGGTCATTAGGTGAAGTCTTCCCATATCTATTGAAATTGGGAAGGATCTTCATTGATCACTGTGGGAGGTCATGTCGAGCTGGTAAGGCCAATGGGCCTATGGCATTTCCCCATGGTACGTTAGCAACATCCTGGGAAAGGTTGTATGCGAGGGTAAAATGATGTGAGAAAGAACAAGTGCTTGACTTGTAGTGATTCCTCCCTTCCTTTCTCTTTCAGGACTTGATGTAAGGCTTACGGATTTACAGGAGTGTTCCTCCTTAGAGGAGATAACTTGAAACCAAAATTTCCTTAAAAATCAAAATTTGGATCAGATTGGCCTTTTTATTTTTCTCCTCGCATAAATATCCTTCCTACCAGGTTTGAAATCTTTACGGTGAAAGGATTACTAACATGTTCTGATCAGTTCTAACCTTTTCTCTTTGCACCTAAATGACTCTAGCAACTCTCGCAACTTGATTTTCTTCATTATCCAATACTGATGCGGCAAGATGAAAATGATATTCGTTCATGCACTTTTCCCAAATAGCTTGCCTCAAATCTGATGATATGTCTTCTTGAGTATCTGTAAAAAGAATATTTGGTTGCAAGATAGGTGAGTTACCTGTAATAGTCATACAAATTATTGCCTTGTTTGAAGAGGGCCGCGTCAATGAAAAATGATCAACACATGTCCAGAGGTCTTACGCCAAAAGTGCGGGTGGCCAATATTATAATTTTTCTATTTTTTGGAAAAATATCCCCTTTTTTCCTTTAAAAATTTGAAAATTTTGATTTTTTTAAATTTTTGGGCTCTTTGGCCTCTTTTTGTGTTACAATGAGATAATGCAATTTTTGTAAAAAATTACGATTTTCAGAAAATAAAGCAAAACTAGCTATGTGGGCTCTTTGGCCTCCATAAAATATTACATTTTCTCAATTCCAATTATTTTTCAAAAAATAACCCTTATATCTTGAATTTACATTTTTTTATTTTTAGGATAAATACCCCATTTTTCACCTTTGAAAAATTGAAATTTTTGTAATTTTAAAAAAAAAATTGGGCTCTTTGGCCTTTTTTTTGCATTATAGTGTTGTAATGTAATTTTCATTAAAAAAATGACAATTTTTGGAAAATGTTAGCAAATGGATTTGCACGCATGCAAATGACATTCAAAAGTCAGGGGACAGTCCCTCCTCAATGAAGGTGAGGTTGCCTTTATTGAAAACCAAAACCGTATTTACATCTATACATTCAAATTTGTGTGTGGGGGTGTTTTGGGACATCAAACAGAAAGAAGTGTGAATGAGGGAGATGGAATGGAATGAAGGAAAGAAATAGAAGGGAATGGATGGAAGGAACATACAATAGTTAGGTAAAAACTATGCCTAATATTACATAGAGAAGAAGAAGAACAATGACTAACTAACTCAAATAAAACAGAGTTTGAATCAATTAAACAAGAATAAATGAAAGGAAACACATGATTAAGTAGATATCGAGCTTAATCGCTGTGAACAAGAAAAACAAATTAATAATGTTGACAATGAGATCAAAGATAGTATTCGCATGCAAGATTTAAACACTAACATATAATGAACATAAGAACATCAAATGCTACAAGAGATAATGAATGGGACACAAATTTCATATTTCATTAACTCTTCAAAATGTCTTCACAAAATAACACAAAGTTTCTTTCTTGAAACAAAGCTTGCACAAAAGTATTCTTCTCCTCTCTCAAATTCACCCTTACAAATGATCCCCTAACTTCCTTTTATAACCCAAAAGTTGGTTACAAGGTAGTTAGGGTTTACATGAACATTAAATTAGGGCACCTTAAGTGACTTTGAATTTTTCAACTAACTTTTAAAAAGTAACTTAAAATTAGAAATCACTTAAGTTATCAAAAGTCTGCCAAAAGTGAGTTTAACAATAACATCACTTTAAAATACCATTTTAAAACATAAAACAAGACCCAATGCCTTATCCATTAAAGTGGGGTCCACCTATCTCAATCGTATGAGAAATGGAATCTCCCACTTCGTTAGATACCAGAATGCTATCTCCTCATCCCATTGGTGAAATTAGGATCTTCCGCCTTTGCCAATTGAAAAGATTTGAACATTTCCAATGTCTTAAACATCTTCTCTTCTTCAAGAGGTTCACTCGGTTGAAGCACAACCTCGCAGAACACCTACAATTCCAAAATCCTACCTAGCATATTATTTAGGTTGACCATTTTCGATTGATCATCTTTAAATAGATTCCTCAATTTGATACAACACTTGATTGAAGTAGAGGAGAAGTTGCTGGCAGGAATGTACATGTCCTTGAACAATTATGAGAATTGTTCCTCAACATGTTATGATGAATGCCTATGATTATGCTCATCCAAAAATCACAAGGGATTTTAGATATGAACTCATGAATTGAGGCGAGTGAAGTGAAGGATTCACTGCATATGTTCTCATAATGAATCATGGAATATTCAAGAAGTGTCTTCAACGACTTGAGATGTAAATACCATAGAAAGTGTGTCCCTCGGCATTAAAATTCAAGGATCCCTTCAATGGCTATAATTGTATATTACATGCTCGTAATATATTACTGAGACTAGGTGATATCTCATCTATATTTGATATGTTATAAGCAAAATATTCCTTAAAAGAAAGGATTGGATCTAGGTTTGCATTAATGTCTTCATGGATATTTATGACCTCTTTGATTGTCTCTCTCCCAAAGATGAGAATTTTTGAGAGCTAGGATTTAGTGACATGGCCCAAAGTGTTTACCTCCTTTGATAGATTGAGTGTTTCTTCGTCAAGGGCAGCCACTGCATCAGGTACTAGAAAAGTAGAGGATATTGGATTTATCAAATGTTGAACATAATTCACCAATTGATTCTTTTCGGCCTTGAGTTGAGAATTCTGATATTTATATTTCTCAAGCCTTCTTAACACAATATCCATGTAATCTCGAGCCATTTCCATGTCACTTTCTAATGTAGACTTCCCAAGTCCAATCCTGGATACTTCATAGTTAACAGGCGTCATGGAATTACGTTTCTTCTCGACTTGGGGAGTGGAAAGATCTACAAATCTGTTTCCATATCCATCCACCATTATTCTCGAGAACACTTTAGGATTCTTAGGGATGACATCATTTGAAATCTTGGAAAGGGAATCAAAGTCAATATTAATCACCTTGACAACCCTATGTCTTTTCTTGATTTCACAATCAACCCAAGAAGATGTCTCCTTAACCAATTCTCGCACACAGAAGCCCAAAACCTGAAGAAAAATTCACATTGTTCTTGACATAATTATATTCTACAAGAGTTATTTCCACAACTTCAATCACCGGGAAGTAACTTCGACATCGATCTCTTGAACCTCAGGGAGACCTTGAGAAAAATCTTCATGAACTAGGGGTTCAAGAGAGTTTGATATTTGAACCACTTGTACTTGAGTAGACACTTGTGCATGACATGGTTGGGTAGTGTTTATGATGAGCTTCCTTGAACTATCAGTAACGTGAGTAGATGAGTATCTACTCGAAGTGGAAATCCTTGAGACACGTTCTATTCCTTCAATGAGGCCAAAACATTTGGATGTTTCATCTCATGACATCTTCTTTAGAGCAAAGCGGTGGATTTGGGAAACCATTCTCTCCTTGCTTGATGTGTATGGGTTGATGGCATGGAAGTTGACTGAGAAGAGGTTTTAGTCAACGGAGACCTCCTCGTGTTAGCAATTGCTATGGTCCTTTGGTATAAAATTAGATAAATGGTAACTTTACAAGTTCTCATTCATACCAGGATATGCTCCTTTCTAGAATCGATTGATTCTTGCTATCAAGAGAAAATTCATCTCTCTTGGTCCAATAAACTTGGGGAAATGGGGTGAAGGAAACAATATCATATGAGGGATCAATCAAATTGTCACCATCATCTACTAATGAATTTGGAGGATCTATGATGTGTAAGGCCTTGATTTGAGCAAGGGTCATGCGGGAGAATTCTCACCTTCTTACTTTGTGTTCATCTGAGTAGGCAGACCAGAAGTCTTCCATGGTAGGATGGTGTTAATACTTCACTCCGAGTTCCTTTTGCATGAATCCATTAATGTCAAATTGGGATCTCTTCACAAATAGATGTATGGTAATGAGAGAAAACTCTTTCTCCATGAGTTGTGCAATGAAGATATTCGGGCATTGGTATTCCCCAATTTGGATTGGAAAGTGAATGCCTAAACGGTGTTTGTCATTAAGAAGATAATGAACTTGGAAAATTTGTCGCGCAAGCTCCATTAATGCTCAATTATCACTGACATACTTGGGAAGATTCCATGGAGTGCCTACAAATCTGCTCACGTGAATGTAGGAGAAAGATGGGAACTAAATGAACCATGTTCCCCACTGAGAAATGACCACCATGAGATCCTTTGAGAATCTTTCTTTTGGATTCCTATTCAATTTTCCGATCACCCGAAGATGAAAGCATCATTAACTCTCCTGAAGTGATGATAGATATTCTTAAAACTCAATGACGGATAATAGTGAAAAACACTATTTAAAGGACCCTTGATGCCTTTCATTTATAACCCCAAAAATAGCTTCCTTCCAGCCACCGCATAGGTTAGGTACGATGTCATGTAGAAATTCCTAGTCATCTTCACCTCGATCAACTACTTGTGGAGAGTGTCATTAATGATGGTGGCCCAATCTACAAATTATCTCTTCGCAAGGATGATGCAGATGAACTAGTACATCCATGAGTGAAAAATCCTAACAAAGGGGAGACCAAAGACTCGGCTCATAAGAGTGATCATATCACTGATTTTGTCCACAAATTCAATACGATACAATTCCTTGGGAAACTGGTCAAAACGAGTCATCTTAGTCACTAGCAAATTATTGTTAACCATCTTGGTCCACCAAAGGGGTTCTTCATCCCAAAACTCTTGTGCTAATTGTTGAGTGATGTCACCATTCTCAGGGAAATCGGGGATGTTGAGAAATTATTTGATGTGCTCTGGTGTGATCAAAAGGAAAGGATCATGATTATCCTTGAAGATTCCTCACGTTTCAGGATCATAATGTTCCACGCAGGAAATGACTAGCTCAGGGAATTGCACTGAAACAAGAAAAGTTGTTGCTTGAGGTAGACCACTATGATAGAGTCTATATGAGAAGATGGTTTTCCCCTCAGATTTCACCCGATCAAAAAATTGTGTTACATTGATGTGGCCAAGAACGATGTCGGCGATATTTTCATACACATATTTGATAGAAGTCGAAGGAATGATCCCTTGAAATTAATATTTGAGTGTGGACTTGTTTGACCTTTCTACGGGTTTCTTTGACTTTTTCGTAGATTTGTTAGGTTTTCCAACCATTACAAATTTTGAAGGAAAAACAATGCAAGTACACAAAATGGTGTCGGGTATTAGTCTTCAGATCACCGTAACCGCAAGGAAAAATATGTCTCTTTATTTATTTATTATTATTATTAAAATAAAGAGAGAAATCTTGAATTTACAATTTTTACAAAATGGTAATATGAGCTTGAGATCGATATAATAGAATGGGTCAGGCATAGTTTGCAAACCAAAACTTGAGCCCATTTGTGTACACTCGGGATCAATTATTGTTGACCACTTCATGTAAGTGAGTGCGTGTTTGGCCCGAGTGAACCGTGTAAACAGATTGCGTGATGGATCTCCTTGACTTACGTGGCTAATTGTGGGCTTCCTATTCGTGGTTTTTCTACCTCTAGTTACGTGTTTAGTTTTTACCTATGTGGCTTGAGTGTTATTTTATTTACTGATCGGGTTTTTCTCAAGCCTAGGAAATGCACAGGGCCGAAAAAGAAAATTAACTTCGGAAGTGATTATGGGAGTTCTTGATGTCTTTAAGAGCTAAAAAACATCATTAGAAATGGAATTAAAATACCTACAATATGGTGAAATTATTTTTTTCACAACACTTTGGTGCAATAGGTCTAGCAATCAGGTTTTTCAAGGCTCAACTATGGAACTTAAAATAAATATGCTTTTTCAAGACATATATGGAAGAATAAAGAGTTAAGGCCCCAACCATTGGATTCATAACATCAAATCCATTCAAATTAATATATATTTTTACCAAAATATTCCATCAGAGCTCAAGTTATCGTCGTTTCAAGTTCACTCTCAAGACCTCATACTTAGTCAAATTTTGAACAGGACACATGTCAGCACTAGGAGCCTGGTGCATTTTTGTGTCCCTTACATCCCTCAAGCTCAGGGACATGAGGTTCAAGAATTTTACCCATCCCCATAAGTCATCTGGACCCTCATGCAACCTCCAAGATCGCCAATTTAGCCCCCAAGTGCTTGCGGGAGCTCAAAGCCTTCACCATTGGATCATTGCCACATGTCATCACTTGGCGCACCATGAAAATTGATGTCCCTCATGTCCCTTTGAGGTGAGGGACATCAGACATGAAAAAATGTGCCCAGCCCCTAAGGATACTCTTGGTCACCCATGTGACCTCTTCAAGAGCGAATTTCCAACCCTCAGGTGTTGCAAGCCTTCATTCTCAATGGTCAGATTGTTGCCACATGTCATCACCTAGCGCACCATACAAAATGATTTCCCTCATGTCCCTTTGATTTGAGGGACATCAAGGTTGGAAAATTTTTACTAGCCCCTCCATGATGCCTCAAGGTCCCTCATGTGACCAGCTTCCATTCCCTCAGTGCTTTAAAGCTATTTTTTTGGCTTTAATCCCTATGTCGAATCTCCGCCATGTGTCAAGCTGAGGCATGTTGTGAAAATTGATGTCCCTCACATCCCTTTGAGGTGAGGGATGTCAGGGACATGAAAATACACCTCTCTCCATGCCTTTGAAATTTTCAAATTTTAAATTCCCTCCTGCTTCTAACATCTAACATCTAACATTCCCATGCACAACTTCCTCTACAACTTCCTACCACCATTCCACCATTGTCAAAGCTCAAATCAGCTCCACCACAAAAATAAAATACTCTTTCCCATGGTGATATGTATGTATCAAAAGAATATTTCATCAAACTAAGGAGAAGAAATGAAGAACAAGAGAAGAAGAACAATGAAAATCCCCATTACCGCAAAATCAAGTTTTGAAGAAATCTTACAAACGATGCACAGATTGATGTATTTCACAACAAAGAAATCCTCTTTCTAGCCAAATGTAGAAAAAATCTGGTTGTTTGTTCCTCTATCAAAAACCATTAGAAAAACACCTTCAAACCCTCCCTAGTGGCATAAAACATTTATAGTGAAGAAATCCTCTTTCAGGCCCAATGGAGAAAAAAAATCTTGATTTCCCGTTAAACCAATAGTCGAATCGAGCTAAAAAATTTCCCTCGGACTCCAAATGAAAAACCTATCATAATGGAGTTAATTTCATCATGATCGGAGACAAAAACTAGACCTAAAAATTTTGAGCTCCATTAATGGCCACCATGGCAGCTCATGCCGAAAAATTTTGCCAGAAAAAAATTTAAATTTTATTTCCAAGCATTCTAATGGATGAAATCAAGTGAAATTCAGAGGATGTGACTGCGAAGATGAGCTAAGCCCAAAAAATATGTTCCATCGTAAACCAAGTAGTGGAAGTTGATTTCTAAAAATAGTAAGTTTTCCTATACATACTTGCTATGTTTGGGAAGTCACCATCAAAAGTAGCTATGGCAAAGGCAGTGTGCACTGAAGATCACTAGAAGCTAGAATGATTATTCGGAGTAGAAAATAATTAAAATGACCACTTACTAAAAATAGTAAGTCACCCTTACTAAAAATAGTAAGTCAAGAAGTGGTCAAGTGAAGGCGGTGTGCGCAAGAGTGAAAGAGGGAGCTCATCACATTAGGATTTTCAAGAAGAGGCAAAAATCAACTCTCCCTAAAAATAGCAAGTCTTCCACCTAGGAACTTACTATTAATAGTAACTTATACTCAAAGGGCGCTTTTGGCACAATGGGACATAAAAGGATAATCTTTCGGGGAAATCATCTGGTAGGGATCATCTATGGGCATTTCTCACGGGGAATTCAAGGTCCATCTCGGGAACTTGATAGTGTATTTTGACACTCGCTTCATGGTTCTAGTCACAGGTATATCATGTATATCATGTGCGGGGTGGGAGTTTTGACGGTCTTCAAATGGAATAGTTCATTCACTTGGAAAGCGTCCATGAGTGAAGATGAAGGAGTTTCTCAGGGTGCAAAAGAGTTTGGAGATGTAGAGTTCACTACAGTGGAGCACTTCATCGATCATCTGACAAGGATCTGAGGACTTCCTCAGAGGTGGGTTCTTCTTCATTGGCACTCCTCCTTAGTTCTTTCTCTCCCCTTTTTCTCTCTTCTCTTCCCCCACTTTCTCTCTCCCTGTTCTAATTATTTTTTGGGTTGCACTTTTTCATAATGCCTTTAATTAATTTAAAATTAATTTTTTTAATGTAACAAGTCACCCTTAAGTCATAAAAGGGGACTTAATATTTTCCTAAGAATGTAAAAGGTCATAAGTTGTAATAAGGAATATGAAAAGGCATTGGGGGGTAGATGAAGAGTCATCTCTCATTCTATAAATTGTAAATCCATTCCCATTTCAAAGGGTTGGTGATTGATTTTGTAAACTCAAGAGTGTATTGTACTTTGAGAGAACAAAGGAGATAGCCATTTTCTTCCATTTCCCCCTTCACAGTTTTCCTCCATTCCCACACTATGTACAACTTTTGTTTAAGAAATCAATACAAGAAGAAGGGTTTCTAGATTTTTTTTACCGAGGATTTATTGATACTTTGTGCTCATAAATTCTAATCGGTCTTGTTGTTATTTGCATAGTTGTTTCTTCTCATAAATGCATGTGTTGAAATTTCTAACTAGTGTGTGTGGAATATAATTTTCTACCTACAACATTAGTTCTCCTATATCATTTCTCACTCCCATTTCCCACTTTATAGAAAAAGTTCTCTCTAGCGAGAAATTGCTAGCTTTGTCGCATAGTTAGTGGAGTGTCCCTATTGGATCCCGGGTCGAAAGGCCACCACAAAAATTCACCTTTCACTCTTACATGCATATACAGAAGCTACACCGGTTAAGTAGAGGGACTTAGATTCCTAACACATTGGCAAGAAATCCACAAGTTTGTCCACCCAAAAAATTTTCTCGCTAACAATTTTTGGCACCCACCATGGGGTAAGATTTAGTAACATCTACACCCAAAATATGACCGCAAGGTTCAAAAATTAAAAAAAAAATATTAAAAAAAAAAAAAAAAAAAAAGTTCATGAAAATCCATTGCTGAAAGATACACTGTCAATTTCCTGCACGTGACCTTTCATATTCCACAATGTCCTTTTGTATTCCCACTGCAAGAATTTCTAAAAGTTGGTTGAAAGGAGATACACTAGGTTGAATAGATTGAGAGGAATTGTTGACCCCACTTTCAAGGCTTTGCAAAATCAGCAAGAACGAGTTAGAGATAATCCCTACTACTTTTCTCAAGCCTCATCCCCATCCGGGTCATCAAGTAGTTCACCGGAAATCCCATCCAAACTCCTGTTGATACTCCCCCTTCAAATTCTCCCATTTTTGACCACCATTGAGCATTGAGTTCCCGGAGGAAGAAGAATTTGTAAGAAGAATTTGTAAAGAAAGAGAAGAAATAGAAACAACAATGGTAGATGAAGCAGAAATACCTCAACCCATTATTCCATGGGGAAGAAATATAGGCCCACTTGCTCTCGAACCACCTCTTCACGATCTACCAATAAGTTCCCTGCAAGAAATTTCCAAAGTTCAAAGGTGATGGCACAAAAATTCCTAAAGAACACATTGCCACTTTCACCACATCATGCAGGATTCTTGGAGTTGAACATGAAGATGTTGTCGTGAGATTTTTCATGGAATCTCTCCAAGAAAAAGCAACATAATGGTTCTACCTCTTGCCTTCCCGATCCATCACTTGTTGGAATGACATCAAAAGGAAGTTTGAAGGAAAGATTCAAATCAACTAAAGACTGTCAAGACCTCTTGGTGCAATTAGCTCAAATGAAGAAAGGAGAAAGTGAAACTATGAGATACTTTGTGGCTCATTTCAACTAGTTTCTTCACTAGATACTAGAAGAAGATTCACCATCAGAGAACAACATCAAGATATTATTTATTAGTGCTCAATCACCGGAGGTAGGATTTTTCCTACGAAGAGTTCAACCAAGGGATATTGTAAAAGCACAAAGATTGGCCATTGAACTTGATGATGATCTCATCCTATCTGGAAAGATCAAGAATCCCTCAAAGGGTAAATCTCAACGTCCTGGAGATGAAAAACCATTCCATCACTAAAAAATTAGCGAATGATATGGCATCATTTAAGAGGGAAATTTTTGAACAAACATCTTCTCAAAGAAACAACACTAAACAAATTGCAAGACCTTGCCCCAAAGGCTTTCCTTGGAGGCCCCACCTATCAATGCAAATTGTAGGAGTCAAAAATGAAGAAGAGCTTGAACAAGAAAGTGAAGGTGATGATTTCCTAGAAGTTGATGAACTTGAGAATGATACAAAATAATATTATGTGAGTATTCTAGAGTGATGAAGAAGATGAAGAATATGCACCCAGTTTCTCATATGTGGTATTCACTCGTTCTCAGTCTAAGAAAGGATCACCTCCCTCCACTGCTGTAAAGAAAAAGAAAGTTGAAGATCCTCCTATGGTAACTCTACAAAATAAAATAATCAATCAAGGATCTCTGCTCCCACCCTCCATGGAGTTTTCATTGTTGAATCTTGATCCTGTAGCAAGTAAGAAGGCTCCCGTAATTCCAATTAAGTCTTCGGATGCCTCTTTCAATTCTAAATCTAAATCAGCTCCTGTAAAATCTAGTACTTTGAAAGCTCTAAATGTACCATTCAAAATACCCTCCATTCTCCAAGCATCAAACCTACTTCCAAACCTATCTTGACTCTAAAAATAGTCCCTTCATTCCCCTTGTTCACATCTTCTCCTTTGACTTCATAGAATATGTGAACAAATCCAAGGTGTAGATTATTGAAAAACTAAATATTTGCGGACTCACCCCAAACAATTCAAGAGGTTTGTTCAATACATCAAGAGTGGTAGTTTAACACCCAATGTTGTAACTCCTAGTTCTAAAGGAATACTACCAAACCCACCTACACCTCCCTCATAGAACATGCTTTCTTTGAGTGCATCCAAGACTAATAAGGTTGAACCTTTCTATGTCTCTCTTCTTGTTGGAGATTATGTATTTAATAACTACATAATAGATTCTAGTGCCTCCGAAATGTAATGCCTATAAAGGTCGTCAAGGCTCTCAAACTCACTATCACTCCACCCCAGTGGCTCTTGTTACTCTATGGAATCAAAGGAGGTCATACTTGTAGGGAAGGTCATAGATGCATAGGTGGCTCTTGCCAAATTTCCAGAAAAGAAGGTTTCAACGATGATTTTGGTAGCAGACATTCCGACTTCATTTGGAATGTTGCTAAGTCGAAGCTTTTGTCGAGACTTGGGAGGGAAAATTCAAATGAATTGGTCATCTAAACCATACTAGTGAAGGGGACATGGAGAAATTTCTTCTAGAGAAGAAGATGAGGTACACAATGCAAAATTCTGGAAGCCTAGAAACCAACATCTTATATCAAGATAGCAGGCAGATGAATCACTTTGTGACAACCGAGGAGGAAGATGATATTCCCATCTTGATAGGGCTAGAAATGCCTTCCCAGAGAGGTATGGACCTTGAAGAAGCATTGAGGAGATTCGAGTTACAAGAGGGCAGCCCCAATTACCAGATGATGCAAAAACCATGAAGAAGAGGAAATGGTTCTTGATGAATCTCAAATGGAGAAACACAGCTTATATGCTTACCCATGAAGAGGAGAAGTTCTCATTCCCATTTGGAGATGAGGACTCCCTTGATCATGTCACCCAGGAAGAGACCAAACTAGTCTTGTGATGAGCCCTCGAATAGTGGGAAAGAACCATCTGTACAAGAACTACTGCTAAGAGCCATGGAAGAAACAAAAGATCCTGAGCTCAGTCTCGAACTCCTGATGCAAGCCATGAATCTACAAGACAAGCGTGAATCTGATTTGAAAGCCTCAACCAATGTGAAGGTTGGCCATGTTGAAATAAATCAAGATGAGAAATATGATGCCCCTCTTGAGCCAATGGTTGATGGATGCAATGATGAAATGAGGTATTTTCTTTCCCATTTGAAGAGGAAGACTCTTTCCATGATGAAGAAATTGAAGCAAGGATTTTTGAGGCCTTTGAAGCTGAAGCTCCTCTTGATGAAGGAGTGATAGAATGCAATGATTCCCAAGATGATGAAGTAATCCCTCCGATAGTTTCCTTGAGCTGCAAAAATAAATATTCTTCAAAGGCATCCAAAGATGAGTGTAGGAAGTAATAAAGGATATCTCCATGCAAGAACTATTAGATGTAGTAGAAGTTGTGAAGACCCCAAGTTGATTCTTGATCTCTTAACTTGTGTCATGGCCATACAAGACAAGTATGAGGTTACTTCTAATCCTCCATTCAATATTCAAGAACCTCATAATGGAGTAGAGATAAAGGATGAATCTAAGGTTTCTCATGGAGAAGATGTCAATGAGCATAGATCCAGGAAATAAAGTAACTCATAATATTCAAGAAATTTGAATGAAAATCAGCTTCGGGGCAACGATGAGATGCTCAATGAAGAATCAACTACATGGATAAATGTGGAATGCAACTAGCACTATGAACCAATTTCAAAGAGCGTGAAGGCAAATGGGAATTTCTAAGCAAATTCTCAAGCATCAAGAAGCTCATGTGGACTCACTCCTACAAAAACACAAAAATCATGAAAGCACCTGACTTTCATAAACAGTTAAGGAGAGGAGGCTACTTTCTGGAACTAGTCAATGGCTTCGCAAAACAACATCACTTAGTGTTGCCCACTCAGGGGTAACTTTTGAGGAATAAAAATTACTTCAGTGAAAGTGGGTTGTCCCCCACCTTGTACCATAGGTGATTATTAGGTTTTTCCCTTTCTGTTGTGTGTTTCCCTTCCCGTTACATGTTGTGTGTTTCCTTTCATTGTTTCCATGTGTGTGTGTGTGTCTTGTTCTCTCTCTCTCTCTCTCTTCTCTCTCTTGTATATGACTTCATGACTCCAGGGCCAATGGATAAGGCACTGGTCAATGGATTATATGTTACAAAGTATTATTCTGGAGTTCTCATGCCATGTCTTCGCTTGTGCTCATTCCATACCATGTCCCAAGCTAGAGCCATTGTTGTCATGCAAATGTGCAACAGGAAATTGATAATTTTCCAACATGACAACGATACCCTGTGCCAAAATTTTCAAATCCTATCCTTCCCAGTACCCCAGTCCACTCAGTTAGTCCAGTGACCTCATATATGATGTTAACTTAGTCCCCTAGGTGATTTAGGAAAGTCAATTCAACCCCCTAGGTGATTTTAGGTGTTCTTGGAAAATGCAAATTTCAAGCAAATATGGAAGGGCTATCACTGGTCTTCCTAGAATGAGTGCAACCCCATAGAGTGGAGCATCAGAGAAAAAATAAATGCAGAGGTGAATTGAATGTCTAGAAACATCATGGAAGTTATTTTGGAAGATTCAGGGAAGATTTGGAGAGTTTGGAGCAGTTTGATCAAAAACAGGGTTCACGAGCCTAGGCAGTGCACATTCCAGCCAAAAAACGTTGTTGAGCTTCGGAAGGTGATTCCGGGAGCTCCGGATGGAGTTAGAAGAAAAAAAAAATCATTCAGAAAATTTAATTCCAAGAAAAAAATATGGTGAAATTATTTTTTTCAACACTTTGGCGCAATATGTCTACAATTAGTTTTTTTCTCAATCCTAGGCAATGCACAAGGCCGAAAAAAGTAAATGAACTTCAGGGAAGTGATTACGGGAGTTCTAGATGGAGTTAAGAGATTAAAAAATCATTGGAAATGGAATTCAAATACCTACAATATGGTGAAATTATTTTTTCACAACACTTTGGCAATAGGTCTACAATCAAGTTTTCAAGGCTCAACTATGGAACCAAAACAAAACTCCACTTTTTCAGGGAATATATGGAATAATCAAGAGCTGATAACCCCACCATTATATTTTGAAGACCAATTCCATTCAAATTCATATAAAATTTCACCAAAAATTCCATCGGGAGCTCAAGTTATCATCGTTTCAAGTTCACTCTCAAGACCTCATACTTAGTCAAATTTTGAAACATGACACGTGTTAGCACTAGGAGCTTGGCGCATTTTTTTGTCCCTTACGTCCCTCAAGCTTAGGGACATGAGGGTCAAGAAATTTCACCCATCCCCTAAAATCCCTCTGGACCCTCATGCAACCTCCAAGATCACCAGTTCAGCCCCAGTGCTTGCGGGAGCTTAAAGCCTTCACCGTTGGATCACCCATGCCGCCACATGTCATCACCTAGCACATCGTCATGAAATTGATGACCATCATGTCCCTTTAAGGTGAGGGACATCAGACATGAAAAAATGTGCCCAGCCCCTAAGGATACTCCTAGTCACCCATGTGACCTCTTCAAGAGTGAATTTCCAGCCCCTAGGTGCTTGTCAAGCCTTCATTCTCAAATCGTGGCAGATCATTGTGACGTATCATCACACGACACGTCATGAAAATTGATGTCCCTCATGTCCCTTTGAGGTGAGGGACATAAATGTTGTAAAAATGTTCCTAGCCCCTCCATGATGCCTCAAGGTCCCTCATGTGACTAGCTTCCAGCCCCTCAGTGCTTTAAAGCTACTTTTTTTGGCTTTAATCCCTTATCGTCAGATCTCTGCCACGTGTCAAGATGAGGTGCGTTGTGTAAATTGATGTCCCTCATGTCCCTTTGAGGTGAGGGTAGTCAGGGACATGAAAATGCACATCTCATGCCTTTCAAATTTGAAAATTTTAAATTCCCTCCTAACTTCTAACATCTAACTTTCTGCATGCAACTTCCTCTAAACTCCTTTGTAACTTCCTACCACCATTCTGCCATTGTCAAAGCTCAAAAAAGCTCCATCAAAGAAATAAAATCCTCTTTCCCATGGTGATATGTAGGTATCGGAAAAATTTCATCAAAGAGGAAAAAACGAATAACGAAGAAGAAAGAACAAGAAAATCCCCATTGCCACAAAATCAATTTTTGAAGAAATCTTACAAACGGATGCATGGATTGATGTACCATATTTTTTGTTCATTACTCTGTAAAAAACCATCAAAAAACCTTCAACCCTACTCAAATGGTGGCATAAAACATTCACATCAAGAATCCTCTTTCTGGCCCAATGGAGAAAAAAGCTTGATTTCCCATCAATCTGTCAAACCGAAAGATCAAACAAGCTAAAAATTTGCCCTCAAACTCTAAATGAAAAACCTATCACAATGGAGTTAATTTCATCACGATCAAGAAAAAACCAGACCTGAAAATTTTGAGCTCCATTAATGGCCGCCATGGCAGCTCCGTGCCCGAAAGCCACTACTAGGCGAAAATTTTAAATTTTATTTCCAAGCATTCTAATGGGCAAAATCAAGTGAAATTTGGAGGATGTGATTGCGATGATGAGCCAAGTCTGAAAAAATATGTTCCATCACAAACCGAGTAGTGGAAGTCCACTTTCTAAAAATAGTAAGTTTTCCTATACAGTACTTGTTATGTTTGGGAAGTCACCATCAAAAGTGGCTATGACAAAGGCAAAGGTGCACTGAAGATCACCAGAAGCTAGAATGATTGTCCAAAGCATAAAATAGTTAAAATGACCACTTACTAAAAATAGTAAGCCCCTATATGGGTGCTTACTAAAAATAGTAAGTCACCCCTAAGTGGTCAAGGCTAAGGCAGTGTGCGTAAGAGCGAAAGAGGGAGTTCATCATATTAGGATGGTCAAGAAGAGGCAAAAATCACCTCTTACTAAAAATAGTAAGTCTTCCATCTAGGCATTTATTATTAATAGTAACTTATACTCAAAGGGCAGTTTTGGCATAATGGGACATAGAAGGATAATATTTCAAGAGGACATCATCTTTAGGGATCATCTATGGGCATTTTTCATAGGGCATTCGAGGTCCATCCCGGGAACTTGACAGTGTCTTTCGACACTCGCTTCATGATTCTGGTCACAAGTATATCATGTGCGGGGAGGGAGTTAGCATTTCATTTCGACATTTTAGTTCATTTAGCTTGGCAAGTGTCATTTCATGGTCAAGCAAAGATGAAGGAGTTTCTCAGGGTGCAAAGAGTTTGGAGATGTAGATTTCACTATAATGGATCACTTCATTGGATCATCTGACAAGGATCTGAGGACTTCCTCAGAGGCGGGTTCTTCTTCATTGGCACTCCTCCTTAGTTCTTTCTCTCCCCTTCTCTCTCTTCTCTTCCCCCAATTTCTCTCTCCCTGTTCTAATTCTTCGTTGGGGTTGCACTTTTTCATAATGCCTTTAATTAATTTAAAATGACTTTTTTTAATGTAACAAGTCACCCTTAAGTCATAAAAGGGGACTTAATCTTTTCCTAAGAATGTAAAAGGTCATAAGTTGTAATAAGGCATATGAAAAGGCATTAGGGGTAGATGAAGAGTCATCTCTCATTCTATAATTATAAAGGCATTTCCATTTCAAAGGGTTGGTGATTGATTTTGTAAACTCAAGAGTGTATTGTACTTTGAGATAACAAAGGAGATAGCCATTTCTTCCATTCCCCCTCACTAGTTTTCTTGCATTCCCACACTATGTACAACTTTTTTTTTAAGAAATCAATACAAGAAGAAGGGTTTCTAGCCTTTTTTTGACTGAGGGATTTATTGATACTTTGTGCTCATAAATTCTAATCGGTCTTGTTGTTATTTGTAGAGTTGTTTCTTCTCATAAATGCATGTGTTGAAATTTCTAACTAGTGTGTGTAGGAATATGATTTTCTACTACAACATTAGTTCTCCTATCTCATTTCTCACTCCCCTTTCCCACTTTACAGACAAAGTCCTCTCTAGCAAGAAATTACTAGCATGCATATACGACAGTTACACCAATTAAGTAGAGGGACTTAGATTCCTAGAGCGTTGGCAAGAAACCCACCAATTTTTCCCTGATAAATTTTCTTTCCAACACACCGATAAAACTACTCTAGAGAGTGACACTAAATCCAATACTACTCCTTAAAGTGAAACCGAATCTGAATCAACTCATACATAACCTTAATAGCTTACAAAAATGGGAGACAATGGAAACAATGATGATAAAACTTTAGGTAGAACTTTTACCTACCCCATTTCCTTAAATGAGGATGAGGAAGCACCTATGAAAAACATTTCCCCATCCATTTTTCCTATCTTTCGAGGAATGTCCACAGAAGATCCAGACCAATTCTTGTTTGAATTCAAAGTTCTATGCCAAACATATGACTACAAAACAGATAACTAGAAACTCAAAATCTTTCCTTCCACCCTCAAGGAATCATCACGAGGTGGTTTATGGGATTTCCCCCTAACTCCATTCATTCATGGGAACAAATGGAGACAATTTTTTTGGACAAATACCAAGACTACTGTAGGGGAAGAGATAGGAGGGAAGAATTCTTTCAGATAAAACAAAAAGAAGATGAAAATATGGAAGATTACTTGGACATATTTATTTTTTTCCATAGGAGAAGTGGTTATGAGTTGAATGTAGAGATAAGCAAGATAGTCTTCCTTAAAGGGATTTATGATGAAGCAAAAGAATCCCTCCATCTCATGAGAGGAGGTGATGTACACAAACTAACCATGGAATAGATTGTTGAGTTATGTAGGAGCTACTCTAGAACAAGAAAATGCATTAGAAGAAGAAAAACATCAAAACATACCTCGGGTGCCTCAAAAATTCTAGAGGAGCTAGCCAATATGAAAAAAGACATTTTGACACAGTTAACTTCAACCCTAGATGGATTGAAATCTAAGGAAAAAGATGCAAAAGAACCTCTAAACATATACTATCCTAAATGCTTTGGAAAAATGTCCTTTGAAAGAATGTCCTCTATATATCACAGAAATGTGCATGATTTGTGATGTCCCTGAACATGACACCAACCATTGTTCTTTACTACCTTAGCTAAAAGAAATATTAAACGCTGTGACTCAAACAAATGGAGAAGTAAACTTTGTTCAAAGATCAAATAATCAGTTTGCTTATGCCCCTAAACTCCGCTCGAGAACCCCTGGATGATTTCATAGGCCAGTCAAATCCCCCACCAACTTGGGGACAACCTGATTGGATACCACCAAACTGGATGGCCTACCCAAGTCCACAACCATGGATGCCTCCATATAATCAACAAGACTGGACACCACTAGCCAATGCATCTCCATGGCCAAACCAATAATGGTCACCCCAACAAAACTATAATCAGCCAAGGAGATTCACACAACAACAAGATTTAATGCCACCACCACAACAAAATCACCAACAAGGGAAAGTAACACAAACTCAACTTCTAGCCTAGTCCTGTCTCAAACCCCAAAAATCAACAAATAACCTCAATTAGTGAAGTAAGACATGGTGAGACAATGCAAGTTAATGTCATTAATAACTTGCAGATGAGATGTGGAAAGACATTGAAAAATCCTCCAATATTTATTACTGAGGTACCTGAGGAATGGGAGAGAACCAAACATGTTTCACAAACATAAGAAACTAGGGATGACCAGGAGAAAGATAAGACTATGCACGAAACTCCTTTCCTAGAGAGATTAAAAGAAATACAGAATGGGGAAGAGACAACACTGGTACAAAAGCTCAAAAATTTGAATATTGAGGTCCCACTCTTATGAGAAATAACAAAAATTTATAAGTTGAACCAAACCATTAGGAACCATTGCATAAAGACACCAGGAAGAAAGAAGAAATTGTAATGTCCCCTTTTCAGGACATTATTTGTATGGAAGGATCCAAAGGATTTCAGCCCAATGGGTTTGAGGATTGGGTTCATATTTCAACTTGAGATATTTATTATCTATTTTGTAACCCCTTAAGGCCCCCTTAAGTTAATTAATGTGCACTTAGGCTAGTATATTTATTATTTAATTAAAAATAATAAAGTGCACATGGTAGTAGTCATTAAATATTTTTATTTTAATTATGCCTTAGGGAGAAAACATTAAATGATTGAACATTGGAGATTGCACCTCTTATTTCTATAAAGAGGGTCACATTTCCTTGGGATGTTATGTTGATGAATTATTGATATTTGGCTCCCTGCGTGGAGAAGGGATGTATGCCCAAATCTGATGTTTGCTCTCTCTCTCTCTCTTCCATTAAAGATCTTTGCAATTCCTTGTAGCTGTGTTTGAAGATTAAATTGAAGGAGTTATTGGTGTTCTATGCTCTCTTTGAATTCCTTGTGCCAATTGTGAATGATCTGCTGGCTGTAGCGACTTATCTTAGTGCAATATTTTATTATATTAAACTCTCTAACCCTAGCAAATGCATGCTTGGTCTTGGAGGCTGGTTTAAGGATAAAATTTGGGTGCAAAATAACCTATATTGGCAGCGATTTCTTTTGATAAGTCTTTATCTTTGTGGGTTGTTCCATTCCATGTTGGGCGACTTAGTTTGTGCATGACTCGTGGTGTTTTCATTCCTTATTTGCAACGATCAGCATGAGGCATGTTTGGTGATCTGGTCTTTGCTTTTAACATGCTATAGATCTGATTTAAGAGGTTCTCTTTTCTTCTCCATTACAGCGGATTTCCATGTGCATTTATGAGCAATGGTCTGATTTTTGGTTTGTATAAGTCTGCTCTTCCTTCCTAAACCCAACATCTTCATTGTGAAGTTTATTAAGCACTTGGATGCATGGTTCTAAGCCTCATATGATCAGCGAGCTTTAGTGTATTTTACATATGCCCTAGCGGCTTCATTATGATGTGCAAATGCTTGTTTTGACAGTGATTTTTGGTTGGAATAAATATATATTAGTGGTTGTTATTATCTAGGATTGGTGACTCCATTTAATGCTCTAAATTGTGTGGTAGCATTTATTCAGTTGGTAGTGAACTAGGTAAGGGAATTGGATGTATTTTGGTGTGCTTATTTGGTTGATAATCCATCCTCTATAGTGTTCCATACATGGAGTTTAGACCATATTTTATATACATATATTTCAGTGACTTGTATGAGAGCAAATAGGTACAGTAGTTTGGCATTTATTACCTTCATGTTGAGTACAACAACAGTTGTGTTTGAATTCATAGCAGCAGTCTATATTCAGTTTATTGTAGCATATTTGGTGTACTCTGACTAAGGCCATTAAACCCCTCTCTTTGGGTTTATTGAGTCATTGGATTTATTATGCAAATGTTCATGCCTGATTAGATCCATACCTCGGTTGAGTTCAAGGCACCTTTCTGATCCAATCGTAAGTTGGAGCTACTTCAAGGATATGCACTCTAAATGTAATCCATTGAAAGATAAATTTGAAGTACATTAATGCTTTAATAGTTGTGGATTTAGATATGGTTTGGAGGTCATTTGCAGCTGTGTTGGGCCTTCATATTTAAGGGAAAAGAAATCTAATTTTTGAGTCCCTTAGTTGCAGTTGAGAGTATCTGATCGAAAGCACAAACAGTAGCAGTTGGGTTCTATCATATGAATCTGATTTCTAATCACTAGTGGTGTTGTTTTATATTTGAGTTTTGAATTTTCCATTAATCCCATAAAAGGGATACTACAGTGGTATCAGAGCCACTTTCCTCTACACCTGTGAGGTTGTTGCATACAGGAAAAGAAGATGGGAATGGAAAATGGAGGTCCCACTCCAAAGCAAATGAAGCTCTTGGAGGATGTGATCAAATAAAGCTTCAAAGAACTTCAGAATAACATGGCAGCCATGATGAAGGATATCATAGATCCAAGAAATATCCATCAAAAAGAAGAACCACCAAATAAGGGTAAGCCAATTTATCATGTTGACTTCTTTGAGACTTTGCAACAATACTATGCATCTTTGAGCTTGGCCACAAAGGAACTCTTGAATTTTCAAGGGTATTGCAAGATTCGAGGTGTTAAGAAAGGTTTCCACCATATGCAGCCCCAAGAAGGCATTAAACAAGGTAAGATTCCTTCATTAGTTGAGAATGCTTCCTTATCTTCTAATACTTGCATGAGTGGAATGACAGAAAGGGAATCAAAAGGAAAGGGAACATTGGGACTACAAGGTTGCGTGAATGAGCAACATGAGGGAACTCAAAAGGCTAAGGAGGAGGAAGAAATTTCAGATCTTCAAGTTAGGAGTGGAGGCTTGGTGGTTGAAAAACCAATCTCTACTATGGGTATGAAAGTGCAACGTGCTACCATTTCCGGAACAACTAACATTCCAAAGCAAGAAAATGTCATTTGTGGCCTTAGAGAGAACTATGAAGATGTCCCATATATACAACATCCAAACATGAAGGTTTTCATCATCCTAAGAGGCACATAAGTATGAATTTTTTTGTTGTACAATTATCCATTTCAATTTTTTTCTTCATGAAAAGTATGTAAGAGAGGTTGGAAATGTTTGGATAAGTGGTTGCCTATTAGGCAAGATCTCTTTAATGCTTAATGGTGCAACAATATTTTATTTCACCATTATAATCATATCAGCTATTGAAATTTTGAGGGGATCCCAACAAAATCTATGTTGACAAAGGAGGATGAGAATGCATGTATGGTTACAAATACTAACAAGTTGGTAAGGTTATAATATTTACAGGGCCATAAGTCACTCTTTGAAACATCACTTTTGTACTTGAGAAAATAAACCCAAGTATACCTCGAGAAATTATTAATAAAGGTAAGTGCATACTTAGCTCCATTGAAAGAGGGGGTAGGAAAAACCATCAAGTCACTATGCATAAGCTCAAGTGGTGAAGAAACTCTCTTGGACAAATTCTTAGGAAATTGGTGTTGTTTCCCTAATGCACATCCAGAGCAAACTCCCTCAAGACAAGAAACTCTAGGAAGACCATCTACCATACCATGAGTGCTCAACTCCTTCAAATATCTGTAATTGAGATGTCCAAATCTTTCATGTCAAAGCTTACTCTTTGAATCTACATGAGAAACCAATCATGTCCCTATAGAGGAAGTGTCATCAAAACCCTCAAAGTGATATAGTCTAGAATTATGATCAACAATACCTTGAGAAACAAGTGAATGAGGCTCTAACAAAGTTTGTACTTCTGCCCCATGTGGTGTAAAATTCATTTTTTCCCTTGACCAGAATGACAAATTTGATACACAGAAAGCAAATTTGTAGTGATGTTAGGAACATATATTGTATCTTGATCTGCCACCATCAAGTTGTATATCACCTTTTCCTATAACTAGAAAGGAAGCAAGAATCTCCACCTCAATTTTGGAAGTAGAACTCAAACCTAAAGAAACAAAAGACTCCTTGGAAGAATTCATATGAGGAGAACCACCGAGAATCTATAACCCGACTATCTACAAGTGGTGATTGAGATCTCCCAACAACATTAAGTGCTTTGTCATGTTGATTAGAAGGAGGTGGAGTGGAGATTGAAATTTTGTGTTTCTTGACTACATCCTCTAAGGCTTGCATTTGTTTATAACACCTATGTTCTTCATGACCACTATCCCCACAAAAAGAGCATGAAAGGCTAGACTTATTCTTAGATTTAGAAGAATCCTTGGGTTTAGAGTTGTTTTCTTTGGGTTTAGGAGTATTTTGAGATGGAGAAGGGGTGGATTTGGTTTTACTTTTTGGTTTTCCCTTTCCTTTAGGATTAGATGCAACTAATGCCTTTTGAGAGGTGGAAGACTCAAGGTGAGACAATTTGGATTCTTCTCTAGTAAGTCTTTCACAAAAATTTTCTAAGTCAGGCATTTTGAATGTGTCACCTAAGGCATCCATGCTAGAGACAATGGTAGAAGAAAATATTTGAAATGGTCCTCTCAACTTGGATAGAATCAAGTAAACACACTCTTCATATTTCTTATATCTTCCACTCCCCTTCAACTATGTCAACAAATGCTTGAACTTGGTAAGATAGTCTATAATTGTTGGAAAATCTTCAGGATTAAGAGAGGTAATCTCAATTTCAAGTTGTACGGGCTCTCATATGATCCACCTTACCTAATAAATCCTTCAATTTCTCCAATATTTTGAAATGAGAGTCACATTTTTCCAAATAAAACAAAATACTATCAGTTATATAAGTTCTTATCAAACCCATACACTCATCAAATTTGCCTTCGCACCGAAATTTCTCATATTCTCTAGTGAACATTGGTTGTTACGAAGAAGTTAAAGCCCATAATCCTTTCCACTTAATTATTGTTTCCATTATTGGTTTCCATTTGTGGTGATTATGTTGTTAATAGCTCAACATGATCTAATGTATAATTAGATAAATACGCCCTCCTCAAAAAATCACAAAAATAAATGTAAGAACCAAGCAATGCAACAAAACCCCCAAACAATGCAACAAGATCCCCCCGAGTTTTGGCGTTTATAATGAGTATGTGTTACAATATGGAACTTTATAATTATAGTGTAATTCTCAAAATAAATATTTTCAATGGAAATATCCTGAAAAATAAGAACTTTTTCAAAAAACGGCACTCAAAACCGAGTTACCGATCAAAAGATACAAGCTTTTCAATATTATGCTCTAATATTTATTTTAGTTGCCACTACAACAAAATAAAATGCTCTTTCCTTCACCACACAAATAAAATGAAAGGGGCTAGAGTTAAGAACCTACTAGTACGAATCAAAAGCATTAAGCCCTCATATGACAATACCATATGACAAAAAAATAAAAATAAAAAAACAACATTGCAATCTGCCTCTACAATAACAAAAAAACTCAAAAACCGATTGCTTCTAGAAATGGTCAAGTTTACAATTGATCTTAGGGTTTTGCCACCTTCTCGAATCCAATGGAAGGCTCTGTTTTGCATAAAAATGCATGCAACAACAAAATATGAGCAAATCCGGATATATGAATATATAAAGAATTTATTTGTAAAATAAAACTTACAGATGAATGTCAATAGCAATCTCCTGCTCTGATACCATAAAAAGAATGATAACCGAGATCATACTAAGCCAAGAACTAAAATGCTAATCAAACACCACAATTAATAAGATGAAAGAAATTCACCGAATAACTTTACGAAAACCTTTTCAAACAAATGAGTAGCAATATCATATATTATTATGGAACTCGATGAAATATAATGAGAATAAGTCTTGCGTATATAGGAAAGGAATAACAATATAAGAACCAGTCAAGGTCGTAGATCAAGCCATAAATCAATGAAAGAACTAGTCATCAAAGAACTAGTTAAGTCCATAGATTTAGGAGAGAACTAGACATCAAGGATCTAGTCAATACCATAGATCAATGAAAGAACTAGTCAATACCATAGATCAAGGAAAGAACTAGTCAATACCATAGATCAAGGAAAGAACTATACCTAACAACTAGATAATATCCCCATAATATGTAAATAAATAAAAATAAATATACACACACATAAGTGGGTGAGGATAAATACAATAAAGGTAAATAAAGTACCTAGGTGAACATGAGCTAAGGTAAATACCTACTCTAACACCCCCTCTCGTTAGAAATAAACTAACACTTAATTCAACATATGAGTTAAATGTTATATTATAATAAAGTAATTTTTTATTACTTTAGTTAGATTATATTAAGTCAACTGATAGTTGTCTTTAGTTGTCTTATCACATGTTTTGTGAGATATTGTTCAATCTCACTTTGTTTATTCCCGGATGATTTCATGAGGGGAAATAGGTGCAATTAGGGGTAGTGAATATTATCCTACATTTTATTCTCAGATTAGTTTATCTATTTCCATGTATTGTGGATGAGATAGAAGCTGTCCAATATCTATAAATATTGCAGCTCTCTCTTCTTATTGTAATGCTTGATTTTTATATTAATAAAATACACAAGCACCGTCTTGTTTCTATGCAAATCTTCTGTGTAAAAATATTGTTTTCAAGTATTCATTGTCAAGATTTGGTATCAGAGCTGGAAGATCCTGAACCTGTAAGTGCTAGGGAGTGTAGGAAGTTTGAGGGAGGAGGAATAAGAAGCTTGAGCTAGGAGGATCCAAAGTTGACCCCAGCCTCTTCACACAGCCCCTGCTCGTACTCCACACACCAGCAACAACAAAAGAAGTACTGCAAAAAATTGCACAGGAAGTGATTTTTTGAATTTATAGTTTGAATCTCACTTCTTGAATTAAAAAAACATTGTTTTTCATTCAAGCAAAAATTTATATGCAATTGTTCTGGGTTTTTTTGTCTCTAAAATAAGAGACCCCATTATCCTCTGTTAATTTGTGTTCTCTTAGACCCTGTCAGTGAGTTGTGGCATTGGATCAATCTCGAAACTGACATCTCCAAGCATCTAACCCTGTACGAATGGGAGCAGAGGAAAAGTGGCCAAAAGAATAGAAGTAACGACCAAAGGAAGAAAAGAAGAGATCTTGTTTGTAGATCAACCTCCATTTTCACACCCAACCACACACAGATCCTGCAATCAATAGAGACAAGAAAAGAAGGAAACAAACGATGTTGGAGAAAAGTGAATCTGTGTAAAGCCAAGTAAAAGAAAAGATGTATAAAATATGATAAATTGAGGCGGTGGTGGAGGAAACAAGGTGGCGGTGGATGAAACAAAGCTACATGCATGCACGTAAGTCTCAGCCACATTTTTGTTAAAAAAACTTTCCTTTTAGGCAACTGAAAAAAATCATAAGTCATAACTTAAAAGAGTCATAAGTATAAAAGAAAATTCCATTTTTGGAAAGGGGTCCGAAAGATAAAAATATTATAACTTAAAAGAGTCATAACTTTCAACTGGTACCTCGGATTGAGGTGTCGTTTTTTTAAAGTGTGTGTTTTTGCGAGCTCTACGTCTTGGTCTAGTTTTTAATCAGATTTGGAAAATATTTATTTTGTAAAAACTACAAAAATAAGATTTTTGTATTTGAAAAGAGGCCAAAGAGTCCAAAATTTTATTTTATTTTTGCAAATCGGCCACAGAGCCAAAATTGTAATAAATGCACAATAGTGCTGAAAAAGTCATTGTAACACGGCTGAAAAGGAGCCCAAAAATCAGTAGAACCTAGAAATTTGGGGTGGGTGTTTGAGTGTGATCTGAAAGGGGGTGTCGTACTGTTAATTTCTCTCTCTCTCTCTCTCTCTCTCTCTCTCTCTATTCTATCACCCAACATGGCAAATGCACCTAAATTTTTTCTCGTCGAAATCACAACTCCTCAAAGGAGATAACTATGTTGCGTGGAAAATGAAAATACGCACACAACTTGAATTTGAAGATTTAATAGGTGTAATTGATGGCTCGCTAACGAGACCAGAAATTGACGCAACCCAAATACGCGCATTTGATAGAGCAAATCAAAAGCTAAGTTAATAATAATGTTTGGTGTAACTGATGAAGTACAACCTCACATTAGACAATGTAAAACTACTCAAGAAGCGTGGGAAAAATTAGCAACAATGTATGAAGCTAAGAACAAAAACACTATTTTACAACTTCAAACTCAATTACACAGTCTTAAAATGAAATCAAATGAAAAAATAGAATCATTTTTAAGACGTGTTGTATTAAAATCTTCTCTTGAAGCTATGGAAGTAGAAATCGAAGATGATTCATTAATTCCTATTGTTCTAAGAGCTTTTCCAAGCTCATACAGGATATTTGTAACAACTCTTAATATAATGGGTCCAACAACAACTTTTGAACAGTTAGTGAACATGCTTCAACAAGAAGAGTCATTACACAAACCTGTAGAAGAAGAGGAACAAGCCCTCTCTTCATATCACAAAGGGAAGAATCAGATGAATTCATCACAAAGAAATAAGCAGACTAATCAGCAACAGAATCAACAACATAGTCATCAGAGACACAATGAATCAAAATAGTGTCAGATATGCGTAGACAAGGGCATGATTTGAAAGAATGTTGGTATAACACTTTTCAGAAAGGATCATCTAGTGGTAAGAAACCAACTTCTCAACAATCAAATCAAGGTTACAAGAACAATCAACAAAGTCAAAAGAAAGGAAACTGGAAAAAGAAACAACAACACGGTAACATAGCCGAAGAGGAAGATAACCCACAAGATGAGGACTTCCTATTTGTTGCACAATCAACTCAAGTCAACAATTCACCTAAGTCAATCTGGTATGTAGACTCAGGGGCTACAAAGCATATGACAGGGACAAATGAATGGTTTACTGAGTTAAGGAACACACCTAACAAAGACCATGTTTCGTTAGGTGATGATTCTTCATACAAAATACAAGGCATTGGGAACATCTCGTTACCTCTCGGATCAAGAAAATGTACTATACGAGATGTCCTTTATGTTCCAGGATTAACAAAGAACTTACTTTCAGTTAGTCAACTCTTGGAGCACAACTTGAAAGTAGACTTTGATTGTACAAATGGAAAGAAGATGTGTCTCATCAAAGATAAGTCTAAAAACTCCAAAATTGTAGCTAAAGCTTCAGGAATGGGTCGAGATGTTTCAGTTGGACTTTGTTCAAACCAACAATCAGGCTCTTATCAGTAAGGAAGATTCATCGGCACAATTATGGCACAAAAGATTTGGCCATGTAAGTTTTAGCTATCTTGACACACTTCAGAAATATGACATGGTTAGAGGACTGCCACATTTCGAAAAAATACACATAAGTGTACAAATTGTTTGGCAGGAAAACAACATAGAGCACCGTTTCACAAAAGTACATATAGGGCCCGTGGTATATTAGATCTGGTGCATACCGATCTATGCATGGACCAATGAGACCTAGTCATACAGGGTTTCAGTACTTCATGCTCTTTGTAGATGATTACTCACAAAAATGTGGGTTTACTGCTTAAGAACCAAAGATCAAGCTTTTGCAACCTTCAAAAAGTTTAAGGTAGCCATTGAAACAGAAACTAGTAAAAAGATAAGGACTCTCCACTCAGATCGAGGGGGTGAATACACCAGTAATGAATTCAAGGCTTTCTTAGAAACAAATGGAATTCGTCGACAGATGGCACCTCCATATACACCACAAAAAAATGGTGTAGTTGAGAGAAGAAACAAAACAATAATGGATATGGTAAGGTGCATGATTGATGATTCAGGGTTAAGCAAAACATATTGGGCAGAAGCAGTTAAAACAGTAGTATATTTGCTGAATAGAGCTCCTACTTCTACACTTGACGGAATAACTCCATAGGAAGCTTGGTCAGGGCATAAGCCATCAATAAAACACTTAAGAGTTTTTGGATGCAAAGCAAGTATGCTAATTCCTAAGAAGAAAAGAAAGAAACTTGATATGAAATCAGAAACTTACATATTCTTGGGATATAGTGAAGAAGCTTTGGGATACAGATTAATGGATCCAAAAACAAGGAAAATTTTCACAAGTAGAGATGTTGAGTTCTTTGAGAATAAGGAAGCAGATGCTCCTTTCAAAAACTTAAGCAATTCTCAAGATAGTCCTACTGTGAAAATTGAAGATGGCTATGACTTTGAAGAAAATAATGATGATAAAGTTAATAATAATGATGATCATACAGATAATACAACGAAATCGACCACTTTGCCCCAATCTTGAGAGGACCCAATTGGGGCCATCCTTTTCATATTCACATTGATGCTTCCAACAATGCAATGGGAGTTATTCTTGGATAGAAATATGAGGAAGAGAAAATGTATGCCATCTATTTCATCAACAAAAACTTGACCCCTACAAAGAGAAACTACACCACTACAAAAAAGAATTTCTAGTTGTTGTTTACTCTCTAAACAAATTCAAACACTACATTACTGGATATAAGATTTTTGTGTATACAGACCATTCAGCCATAAGATACTTAATGAAAAAACCAGTAGTAGGGGAAAATTATTAGGTGGTTGCTTCTTTTGCAAGAGTTTAACTTGACCATTATTGATAATCCTAGAAAGGCTAATGTTGTTGTTGAATTTATTTCAAGATTGAATGTTTCAAGAGAAGGTGAGGTAGTTCAAGATCACTTCTGGATGAGCACTTGTTTGCAATATCAGCACGTCCTCCATGGTTTGTTGATCTTGCCAATTATCTAACTACAGGGAAGTTTCTATCTTATTTCACTAATAAAGAAAGAAAGAGATTAGTTAGAAACAATGCTACATATAAGTGGTGCAATGGAATTTTGTTTAAATGTTGTCCTGACATGATTCTTTACAGGTGTGTTTGAGAAGATGAAGTATATGACATACTGAGAGCATGCCATGATGAACCCGGAGGAGGACATTACTTAATAAAAAGAAAATTCATAAGGTCCTTGGAGTGGGTACTACTGGCCCTCTCTCCACAAAGTTGTCAAGAAATATGTATGGCAATGTGATGCATGTCAATGAATGGGGAAACCCATTATCTTCTGAAATGCCCCTCAATCCTCAACTAGTCTTAGGGCCATTTGAGAAATGGGGGATTGATTTTGTTAGACCTATAAACCCCCATCTTATGGAAAAGAGTACTTGCTAGTGTGCACCAACTATGTTACCAAATGGGCCGAGGTTCAAGCACTGACATCTATCAATGAGGACGTTGTAGCTGACTTTCTGTACCACAAGATCATGTTAAGGTTTGGAGCTCCCAGAGCCATAATATCTAATCAAGAACCTCAGTTCGTGTCCAACATAATTGAGGCATTTTTGAAAATTTACTAGATCAAGCATCAAAATCATCGTCAACAACCCCCAATCCAATGGGTAGGTGGAAGTTGCTAATAGATAATTGGAAAACATTTTGACTAAAGTTATAAATGTAGATCGAAAGAATTGGGTGCCAAGACTTCCTGAAGTAGTATGGGCATACAACACAACCTGAAAACCACCATTGGTTTCTCCCCATATGAACTTCCCGAAGTAGTATGGGCATACAACTAGTATATAGAAAGAAGTTATTGCTCCTAATGGAATTTGAATTGTAGAATTTGGGAGAAACACTAAAGAAAGGAATTGACCTAGATTAAGATCAAAAAGATAGGGTGATGAAACTAAATGAATTGGATGAGATGCGAGATGAAAGCACAATAACAAGTGAGATCCTTCAACATCAGAGGAAGGTCTGGCATGATTCTCATATCAAGACCAAAATATTCACAGAAGGAGACTAGGCCTGTTGTTTGACTCAAAATACCAACACTTCAAAGGGAAATTGAGGACAAGATGGTTAGGACCTTACCAAATTGAAAATATATATGATAATGGATCTGTGAGATTGTTGCCAATTGATGGTGATAGAATAACTTTGTTAGTGAATGGCCATATACTGAGGTTGTATCAACAACCCCAGATAAAGAAACCTTCACTAAGGACATGCAGTTGTGTGAGGAATTCAATTCAATGGAAGACTTCAACTCTTCCAGCCATGAGTAGTTTGTTAGGAATATGCCAATAAAGGAAGAAGACCATAGTTCTGATATAATCCTCTTCCCCCCTATATCCAAAAAACAAAAAAATATGTTTTCTTTTATGCATGCAAATAAAGGTTAGAAGTGTAAATTATCAAAATGTATATTAACCATAATTACTTTTCAAATGTAGGAGGTGGAGCACCAACGGTCAAAAGGACGTTGAGCTGGTAAGGTGATGTGTATTTACTTTTTCCAAAGGTATTAACTATATTTGAACTTCCCAATGCACTTGATTAAAAACACAAAAACAAATCTCATGGAGTAATTGGAGAAATAAGAGGTAATGATGAATGAGTAAAGGCATGTTGTCACTCTTTTTGAAGGATGACATATGGCATGAGTGACAAGGATAGGAGTGTGGGAACCGTGTTCATGAATTAAAAGCTCGCCACCTTCAACAATCACATCAGTCCTTTCCATCGTTATTCTATGCCACCATGATGCTATCATAAATTCATAGGTAGTTCAAATTCAAGCTACTTGACATTACACAAAACTACTCTACCTCTTCCAAGAAACCATCTCCATTTCTCGAAAATTTACCTCCTCGTTGCTTTTTCCATTCCTATTACAAACCAACCTATTCGATGGGGAAGAAAAAAAATTCAAAGTTGAATTCTGTGGAACCACTACTAAGGAATGTTGTTATAGCTCAGGTCTTTCACGATGTAGGTTGGTTGAATTTTATTCAAAAATTTGAAGGGTTTGATGAAGATTTGATTGAAGATTTTTGTCAAATTTTGAAGCAACTTGTTCTAGAGTAGGAGGAAAAGGATTGAAATAGATAGCCAAATTGTTAGCACAATCTTTGGTCTTCCATATTTTAGACTTAAGGTTGTCACTAACTCCCCCTCAAAGATTTGATATCCCTTTTTCATGAGGAAGGGGAACCTCTTCCTGAGATAATAGTTAATCCCCAAGGGATTCAGAAGGGTATTAAAAGAGACAACTTACCGGGCCATTAGAAGGAGGTAGCTTCTTGGGTGAATAGGTATTTCATTTGTGATGGAAAACAATTAGTATTGGGAGGCGATACCCTAAATATTTTGACCCATTTGAAGAGAGGCAAGGAAAACCCTGAGCTCAAAGTCAATCTCCCAAATATCTCACAAATTTCATCATAAAAGTAGGACAAAAGTATAAAAGTGGAGGTGGTAACATTGTAATTAAGCATCTAGGGCTTATTTGGTTGATTTTCCACACTAGGCCTCAAGGAAACCCAAGAGGAAAGCATTAAAGATGATTGCAAGAGAAATTTCCAGGAACAATAAGGTAAAAGTGGCTCCCACACCAATTTTTTTTTTTTTGAACCGGCCACACTCTCGGCCTAAGATATAATCTACTTCTTGGTCTCGCCTTTGTGTTTATTAAAGATTATGTAGATGAAGTCAAGCATCCCCCTGAGCCTAGAAATTTGAAGAAAAAAGCTATCATGTCAACCCCTTCTCGAGTTTGATGAGAAAGAGAAGATCTAGTTCAGCAAGGAAGGATTTAATTCTTGGACCTGCATTATCTGATGAAGGTGCAACCCAAATTTTAGAATATTTTGTTGGAACTGAGACTTCCTCTACCCCAAGAGATTAGTCAAAGGATTTTGAATTTACATCGGCCATTCCTGAGGAACAAAGCCATGTTGCGAAGGAAACAAAACTCATTTGGAAGCTCTAGAAGATATGCCTACAACTTTGGAAATCCCTACGGTAGCTAGGGAAACTGTTGCATGGGAATTGGACGTGTGGAATTACAAAGAGATTATATTTTAAGGTAAAACCAAGAGGAAATTACTTGCTCTAAAAGAAAAACTGAAAGGTATGGAAGTAACTCATTTATCTCTTCAAAATGAGTTTGTGCAAAAGAATATAGAAAAAGATAAAGAAATAGATGTTTTGAGAATGGAAGTTACTAGTTTAAAGAGAGAGGGATATTGGGTTGAAAGCATGGGATGATTTATCATCTCATTGGACTCAACTCTCTCTTAGAAACAAGGAGCTGGTAGAATAAAATAGAAAACTCAAGGAAGAGGTTGAATCCAACTCTAATGCAAAGACAAAATTGGAAGCAATTGTTGAGTTTGTCTGTCCTTTAGCTTGTAAACTTTTAGCTTGCAGAAAACCATCTTCAATTTATAGTTTATTTCTTCAAGAGAAATTTTATTCATGGCAGTTGCATAGAATTTTTGTGGAGAGCCTCATGAGGCTCCTGATGGAAAAACCTTTTTACAGATTTATCAGAGTTGTACTCTAGAAGTACAAAACTTGTTGTGTGAATTTTATCTCCATAACATGATGGTTTCAAATGTTCCTGATTTTTCATAAATCATCAAGTAGGAGAGTTTCAGTTGAAATATTTTCAGTCATTGATAAGGAATCGATTATGTGGGAAGAATAGACTGACATCTTTACACAACAGGCCAAAACTGTTGGTTTTACATTCGACCTCAGCACCATAATGATGTTTCAATGAAGAAGGATTTTAGGTCTTTGTATTACCAGGTTGGCATTGGTAGACACACCTCTGAGATCTTGGCAAAATGTGTCCAAGAATTTGAAGCTTATTGTCAGCAAAACTTTGGTCAGGCTATGAAAACCTGTGACAAGAGATGAGACACCTTGAATCTACCACTAGAAAAGAGAGAAGTGATTTCTCCTCAAAATATCAGTTGGAGCATGAGAAGGGGAGATGCACTTGTGGAAATTATTTGGCAAGCACAAAAAGGGAACAATGAGTATAATGATGAATGGGTTGGGATACAGGTTAGACCTCCTATGCTTCTCATCCCAATGACTACTTGGAAAAATAGTGCTCCTCAATCAAATGAAATCTTTACAACATGGGAAGAAACTATGTTTGCAAACCAAGGATGTAAAGGCACCAAGAAATAGTATGCGAGATCAATTTGAAGAATATGATATGGTGAAACAACTTGAACAACAACAATCAGGTCAAAGGTAGTTTTCACGAGGACTTACAAAAGGTAAAGTGTAGGGAGATGATGAGTCCATAAAACGACTCATCATAGCATCTATATAACTATAAAATTTACTCCAAAAACATTAATCAATGCATGGGAATGTTCTAAATAGTTATATCTAAAGTAGAAAGTGATGCATTTCCCCTTATTCTGTCTTATGTGAACTAATGTCCAATGGAACTTCCACTAACTACTTTGTTGAGTGATTTGGTGACATATGCAGGATGATGAGGTGCATTTTCTGCCATTTTGTGCAGTCACAGTCAAAGGAGACTGAGTCCACAACCACTATGCCATTTTGGAGGTTGACCCTTAACAAGATACAAACTAGGACCCCTGTTTCCAGCAGAGTTATGGGGCATCATGGAACTTTTATGAAAATGTCATCGGTTAATCTGTTGCCTATAGTTGTGGCATGTGTTGTAATCAACTATGTCTATAAGACACCTCCTTGAACTGTTTCTTAGTTAGTTTTTACTAGTATTGCAGCAGTTAATAGACAAAAGTTATTTTTCAGTTGCTCTCTGAACTATGTAATAGACTTATTTTTTATCAATACAATATATGATATTTTGAGGATACGTTTGTGTTAAGATCCTCAATCCCAAAGTAGAGAAAGGGCCCACTCGACTGAGGAGATTGAAGGACTAGTATTTCATGCAAAATATTTACATTTACTAAGTTCCAATCTTAATATCTTGGTTTGGTGATTATCTGAATGCAATCTTGTATCTCTTTATTTCAACAAATTTCCTTTACTTGTCATTTCTATTAAACAAGCATTCTATTTCAGAAAATCATTTCCTTTAACAAGCATTTCATTCAGTAACTTTGTTTCAGTATCATAGATGCATTTGATATACTTTGCTTTCAGTAGTTTAGACATTTACTCACTTTCCGTAGTTAAGTAGTATAGAACAAGAAAATTGATACCAAACAAAACCCCCATAAAGAGAACCACCATAGTGACTGAGTTGCATATCAACTTCTCTGCATACATCCTTGAACACAACCCTGGTCTATAATGACATCAACATTTGAATAGGTTGATTAAATGATTGGAAGTTACAAAACCCATCGTTTTTGTCTTGGACTTGAAGTTTGGAAAAGAGAAAATCATATCTTTGTATCGTAGTTGAAATAAGCCAAGACAAGACTCAAGAAGTTTAACATGATTGATTGTAATCTAATTTACACACCCATGGATACAATACTTTAGTTATGTCAGAACATATCATCACCGCAAGTAAATGCAACTCTCTATCGACAATGATTAGGAGTCTCATCTACTTGACTAATTAAGCAAATATAGAATTTATAGATGCCTAAATCTAAATGCAATAAAGCAGTAAATGAATAAGAAATTAAGTACAAAATAGACCCAAGAAAATAAGTAATTAATATTTAAAACCCTAAGTGCAAATGAGGAGATAAAATGACTTAGTTGTTTTGCTATGATCCTGAAGGTGCATAAAACTGAAAAATTGGAAAATCTGAAGTGCAGACTATTGCAATGAAGCCCAAAAAAATGTAGAGGTGCTAGAATATGTTGGACTCGGATGCATATGGGGATCGGGGTACCTAGAGTGTTGTAGACCTATTCTCAGGTGTGAGTTCTCGCTCATAATTTCAAAACCAGTTCGTTGGATCATGAGATGTTCATTTTCCCTCTCTTCTTGTCGCTAGTATGTCACACCAAGTTCGCAGATGTCGCTTGTAACATGCAATGAATAAATGACCTAAAAACCCTAAATTTCATCAAATCCCAATAATAAAATAATGTAAATGAGGGGTTGGAGTGTCCTCAACTAGAAAACAAGTGATCTTATGATCGAGTGTTGCACTACATCTCAAATCTAATGTAGTTTTGTGTGTGTGCGAAATTGTGCCCTATGTGGCTCTTGTGCATGTTGCACTTGATAGTGAACAATTAGATAGATGTAATAAATGTAAATAGATGTGTGCATGAAAGAATGAACTTCCCATCCTATGTGTGTATGTAGAAGTATCAGGTCCCTTACCTAGTGTGTGGATGCTAGATGAATACTTGAATGTTCTTGATAATTGCCTTTGAATGTAACCTTAGGTAGTAATAGTTAATGCTTAGTTTTTGTCCTTTATTATGATCACATAACTTTACATTTATATGATTCCCCGGCTTGAATTTTGTAATTAACCCGAAAAGGCCGACTACCAAAAATATAAGATGCCCAAACAACTAGATAGAACCCAAAGATGTGAACCAAGTACAAGCAGGTCGGGGGCACTTGATGTTGGCATCTTGGTTGGGCACTAGTGTTAAGGATGAGAAATGTCGAAGTATGAAAAGATAGGTGGGAGAGAAGGTGTGCAAGATGAAGAATGATAACAGAAAGCAAGTAAATATGGCGAAAGACATGGGTTAATTAGTACTTTTCTTGCTTAGGAATCATATAAATAGTAGTATGTGATTAGGACTAGATATATACCCAAAGTGTGTGATTTAGTGTCTACATTCACCCCACATTATGTTGTTGAGAATATAATCAATAACATAAATTAGATAGAAGATGTGTACCGATAACAGTGTAAATCGATGGCAAAAGCATGCTTAGAGATAAGGAAAAACGTGGAATGATAAAAAAATGTGACACGTGGAAGCTAGAGAAGAGGAATTGAAAAGTGATTATGATAACTAGGGCGAGATTATATGTGTAGATGTCATGTGTGTACCTATTATTGATGTCAATGTTGGTGTGATTGATGTTGTGCTTGATGTGGTTGATGTGACTAGTGTTTTCTATAAGGACAGACCTACAAAAGTGAAGAACAAACAACTAGTCAAATGTCGTGTGTATGAAAAATTTGATCTAAAGCATGTAAAAGTATGAAAAAGTATTTAAAAAATGTAAAAAGGAACGTATGCACATAATATGTGATGAGTGAAAAGATATAAAGGACCACGAAGATGTTGTAGAAGAATGATTTTTTTGGGAGATCTCACACCACTTGTGTTGTGTGCGAGTTTCTTAGGCGATCTCATGCTAAGACATGGAAGAAGTGTAGGGATAAAATTCAGGTGTCATCCTCCAACCTTTAACTACTTCATGAAGTATGAATGCCACTGTAGATGGTGTGTAAAAATCTGATTTGTTTCAAACATCTGATCCAAGGCGAAAGTATAAAATGTTATGTAGTGCATTCATGCCAAGTGTTGAATGATTGCTTTCTGTAAAATTCATTGTGGTAAGTGTTGTAGATTGTGTTGAAATAAAAAGAGTTGTGTAATTGCCCCCTAGTCACAGGTGTCTAGGAAGGGTCAAGGGTGCCTAGGCACTATTGTCCTAGTCCGGGCGTTGGTGTATAAGCTATGGTAAGGACCCAAGTCGGGATCTCAGGTTGTTGTTGTGGTGATGACTGTGTTGTACCAAGTACTAAACCATGATGTGTGATGATTTTGACTCGTTGTGTGTGGTGATTGATTCACCCCAAATGATACCCCTCATTTGGGATGCATGTGACACCGCTAAGGAGTATGTGGCCCAAAGGAGGACTAACCAAAGGTGCTAAAACTATGACCTACGGGGGGAGGGTGTGCTTGGTAGAAACCAAGGAACACGTAAACAAAATGGATAGGATACAATTGTTAGTACACACAATATAAGCGTGCATGTAAAAGACAATGTGTAAGCTAAGAACACAAAAAGACAGTGTAAACATGCAAGAAATAAAAGTAGACCATGAAAAATAGGTTTCAAACATAGTACATCACTCACAATGTCACAAGAAAATCAAGGTTGAAGTGGTGCAAGCATACGACAATCGTAGAATAAGTAAGTAAGACATAGGGAAAAGCCCGCAAACAATGACATACAAACATAAACAGTAGTAAGTAGAGAATCAAACAACCATGGAAGCAAATAGATTTGAAAAGAAAATGCTACACATAAAGCACTGTAAACATGTTAGAAAGATAACAAATTATGTCAAAGCGTGTATAATCCGATACAATAGTGTACTATGAAAAATGAAACAATAGTACATTTGATGTGTACGAAAGTGGATGCCCCCAAGAGATGTTGTGGGAATGGTAAGAGGTATTGCACCAATCATCCATGTTGCGTGTGTGGATTTTTAGAATCCGTGATCACAATTAAAAAGAAAGTGAATGTGTATGTGCTTATGGAAAAGATAATTACATACAAAATATATATCTAGCATGTGTAATAAAGTGTACATGTAAGCATAAGCAAGCAATAGTAAATGCGACCAAGATATGCAAGATGTTATGGATGAGATGGAAGTTAGCGTGAGTGTGGTAGGAGTCACATGCCCCTAGTGGATGTGTATGCATGAGAAAGAGGTTCATTTATGCATACCCCTCGGCGATCAAGAATGAACCGTAGAATGAGAGTGTGTCATCAGGAAATGGTTTAAACATGTGTGTGAGATAGATGTGAACGATAAAGCGTAGAGCATAGAGAGAGAGTGCATGAGTGAGTGAACACTTGAGTGTGGTGAGGTCCATTTGAGTTGTAAACCCTTAGTAGTCAAATATGGACCATGGGCTGGAGTTCGTCATAGGGCAATCACTACAAAGTGTATAATTAGATGTCAGAAAGATATATCATGAATGTGTAGAGTAGATGTTGTGTAGAGAGAGATGAATGCATTAAATGTGAAGTATGTAGTGTGTGAATGTAGTGTAGTGTGTAGTGTGTGAGGTTCATGTGTATAGGATGCCCTAAATATTCAAGTGTGAACCATAACACGAGAGTGTGTCATCGGGTAATGATGATGCAAGAGTGTATCAAAATGGGTATGATGTGTGTGAAAGATTAGATGTGAAGTTGCGAGAGTGTGAGACATGTAGTGATGTTAGGGAGGAGGGAATAAGTATGATGCCCCCAGTGTGTAATGATGAGAGTGATCAAGTAACGTCATCTAAGAGGTCATCATTGTCATGGTCAAAATCGAATGGAGAAGCATCTAGACTTGGTAAACAATTATATCAGGTTGATCAAGCAAAGAGCCATTGAGGCGTAAATTATACATGCCCATTAGATATTCCTTGGTAGTGAAAGGTGGTAATTTACAATCATGTGCATACCAATGAGTGAGGTTTTGTGAGTAGCCAAGAAATGAGTCATTAGAAATAAAAATGTGGTCAAAGGGCATATGTAATGAAATGTCGATATGATCTAGATCTAATGTACCATGAATATAATCAAGCCAAGACTGTCCAAATGTAAGTGGAAAAGTGCAAGGAGAATGTGCAAGAAATATTGTGATATAAAAGACACAAAGACCATAAGAAACAATAAAGTGGATAAATCCATGGTAAAGATGAGGATCATGAGGTGGAGGAAAGATGTCGTCTACTGTAAATCCTAGCCGAATCAATCCATCATGTGTGCATATAGTATCGAAGCAAGTAGAATTGATTGGAATGAACTCACACTAAGATTTGTTCATGAAAAGCATTCATGTAAATGGAGGGCACACTAATGGGGGTTGCACATAAGGAAGTGAAGTAGATGAAATGACCTTCAATGTTTGGACAAGCCCCCAATGAAGTACCATAGTAGTAAAGGAAGTAGGGGGCTCGGAAGAAGATAGAACATTGTCTAATGTGAAAACGGTTCCTTCGAGTGGAGGTAAATTGTTTGGATAATGTTCAGGTTGTGGATTAGTAGCAGGATGCACAATATTAGAATTAGGAACAGGTAATGCAATATTATGATCTACTTTACAATATTGGAATGGTGTATGATTAACGGGGATCTCATATTCAAATCCCTCATGCAAGAATCTAACACATCGGTGGATTGTAGAAGACACTGCTTGCATTCGATGAAGCCATGGTCTACTAAGTAAGAAATTATATGAAAGTGGGAGATCAATGAAAAAAATGGAACGGGAATAGTCTTTGGCCCAACTGTGAGTGGAAATGTGACGGTGCCTAAGCATGGGCACGTAGTAGAATCGAAAGAGGGAAAAATGAGAATCGATGTCGAAAACAATACACCACAATATAGTTGCACTCCAATGGTAACGTCAAGCTCCAATGCAATAAGCAAGATTCAAATCAATGGAATGAAAATGAAAGTAAGAAAATAGGTCTACTCATACTCATAGATTGAAAAAGGAAGTACAAATAGGGGTGTTGTGTAACCCCCATGCCTAAACAAGGAAATAATATCAATGACGCCACTAACGCATATGACGTGATTGACGCATATGATGCCACTAAAGGAGGAGTTACAATTCCAAATAAGGAATGTAACTCCTATGATGCACTGACGCAAATGACAATGATAGATTCTATGACAAAATCTGACACTTGTCATTTGACTTCCTAAGACCTATGACTCTCGCAAGGCGAGATGACTCACTAGGTGATGTGGACGATGACTAGGCATGTCACACACACCAACACCCCCTTCATCGAAGCCAAGGAAGAGGTAATGGTAAGCGAATAGAAAAGAAGACTCCCCTAGACAACTAAGAAAGATGTGTCAATGGGGCCTAACAACTAAAGGCCTGATAAGGTGCCCATATACAAACAACATCTTTTTGGAAAGAATAAGAGGAGAATAAGTAAAGAGAGCTATCCAGCTCCTCCAGAAGATGATTTCTGATGGACTCCTAATGAATCTGAAGGGACCAAAGGTCTGTGATCAGAAGGAGGAGGAACATGGAGTGTGCCTGATGGTGGCCCAATATGGGAAGGAGATAATATATCAAGAGAAGCGATGACAATCCTATCAATCTTCATAAGGTGGGAGTCCGCAAATATAGATATATCATCAAGAGAGTTGAGTTGTGATGAAGGAGAGCCCGAAGGGGCGAGAGGAACTGTTGTGGTGGAGAGTCGGTGGAAGGCTGGTGTGATGGAAAATTTGATCTCTCGAAGAGGCGATGCGTGGAAGAAGATGTTGCATTGTGATGTCGGTATCCTCGAGCATATCATCCAAGTCCGAGTCAAGGAAATCAATGTCCTATTGTGGAGGATTATATGAACCCTTTGAAGAAGCAATCTTGAGGTCTCTGGAAGCAACAGGGGATGGTAGAATCTCCAGGCTAGAATCAATGGAAATAGTAGAAGCTCATGAAGGGAAAACCTAGATCCAAGGCAGCATGGTGTGCAGGTGAGAATTTAACCGAAGATTCCTGTGGAGGAGAGTCACTAGAAACTGTGATAGGAGCAATACTAAGTTCTGAAGGAGCATGCATAGAAATATGTGTGGGTGGCCCTTCGTAAGAAAAAGTATCGATGAACTCACTTTCCTCCATGGATGCAAGATCATCATAAGATCCATAACCAGATGAAGGAGGATCAAAGTCTCCATGAAAATTCTGAATGAAGGTCTAGGCTCGGTGCGCAGACTTGGTGAATTCTAATCAATGTTGAAGGTCCTCTGGTATAGTAAGACAAAGAATCTCGTATGCCATATCATTCTTGTTCAACCAATTTTGGTGATGAATGTGATAAATATGTTCAGGTGCCAACCCAGGAAGATGTGGTAACAAGTTGTACATAATGCAATGATCAAGTATCCCATTCTTCCATTGTAGGTAGTTTCCTGGTCCTAGTTGAACAACGGAGCGATGAAATTCAATGTCCATGATGAGAGGAGCCTCCAAGGAACAAAAGTTTAACCCCCTTTTTGTGGCACTTTATAGTTTAGTGCGTTGATTACAAATAGATGTGACTGTGTGCTGAGAACTAGTCTGTCACTCACCTTGCAATTAGTGTAATAACGTGCAATAGTGGAGACAACAATAGAGGTTCGTTGGGCGTAACATTCGACACCGTAAGCAAACACAAGAATGAGTGAAAACCAAAAGGGGAAGAGAAGGCCTTATGAGAAATAGTGTCTCACGTTGCATGAAAGAATCCCTTTGTTGTAAGACTGTGGCGGACGCGCTCACAAGTCCACAAGCAATAAAAGGGATAAAACAAAGCTCAAGATGATTCAAAATGAGCCGATACAAGCAATACAAAGACACCCCCTAGAATGCGGCACTTTATAAAATAGTGCATTTATAAAACTAATAATCCCATCAACTAGAGTGTGAAAAAACATGCAACTTTGACTAAAGAAGTGCTCAAAACCAAGCAACGAGTCAAAAGTTATAGCAAAAAAATAATTCCCGCAATTGATGGAAAAATGCAAATAATTCGCAAATGGATTTAAAAAGTTCCCTAAACGCATGCAAAGGGTGTCGTATGTATGCTCATTGGAAATGGCATTGAATTTTAGATAGGGTTTGTTTTAATTACGAGGGGGGATTAGCCTCCTACCAACCCCGAACCTCACCCTCCGTCTTCGACACTTGAAGGAAGGTTATTAAAACAAGCAAAAAAACCCCAAAAAAAGGTTTTTAATGCCAATTAAAAAAATTTACACCTTAAAATATTTAGAGATGAGATTGATTTTTACCAATAATCAATTTTAAAGAGCCCACGTTGAGTGCCCACATTAAGTGCCAAGTGAAACCCACATTATCATCAAGAGTGTAACCGTTGTAGGCAAATCAAACCTGATGCATTTTTACCGCTTGCAAGTTAGCAGTGTAACCGTTCATGCATGCGAGGGGAGCGAGGTCAATGCCGTGAGGAGCATTGAGTAGGTTAGGGTGTAACCATTGAGTGGCGAGCTGGATACTAGAGGGCAGAGACGGCGAGAACCTTGAGCAGAGAACGAAGATAGTGCAGTGAACCAGGGAGCACGGGAATGACAAAGAATGGCTATATGGGAGCACGAGTGGCCAAAGGCAAGGCAAAAAATGACTATAGGTTTTAACGTTGTCAAAGGCACAAACAGAGCACCCAACGTTGAATCCAAAACATAAACCTGCAAGAGAAAATGATGCGAAGGAAACATGGCGAGCGACCAATTAGAAGCCAAAAAACTAGTTAGAAAATAGGGCAGAGTGCATAGACCCAAGTGAACCAGAGTAGACCGAGCCAAAAATAAGTGGGAGAGGCTAAGTCGCTGGAAGCACAAGCAACGGAAAAATATGCGATGCAAACGGAGAGTGCCAGAAGGAAAATTAGAGCATGAGTTGGTTGGTCCAAGCCAAGCCAAGCCCAAACGAGTAGCCAAACAAGGCACGAGTTGTAAGAGATGCAAACCAAAGCATGAGTTTAGACCATGGGCGCGTAGTCAAAGACCACTAAAAACACCTTAAACAAGTCGAAAACGGCGATCAAAAGATAACTCATCCCTCATCCAATGCAGGAGTACTAAACTAGTACGAGTTGAACAACCCAAACACCCATGGTAGAAAGAACCAAGGCACAGTCTGAGCCTACAGATGTGAGAATCCAGCACCAAAAGGAATAAGGCAAACAACCTGCAATGAGAAAGGAAGAGACCGAACACGTGTATGTAACAAGGCTTTATCCCAACGAGCAAGATAAACCGCAACAATGCACAGAGGATCCTCCAATATCAGAGATCAAATGAAAACTCCAAAGAACTCAAATGCAGGGAAAACACCAGATATAAACTGAAGACCAAAAGTGAGCTTGGGAATGCAAGGGTCAAATGCACGAACCACGAACCCAGTAACCACGATAAAGAAAACCAACCAAATACCTCAAACTTGCAACTGCTGAAACCTCAATACGAGGTGAGAAATACAATTCTAACAAAATAATCGAAAAAACTTGCACGAGGAAAATAAGAAGAAACCAAAAGTAATAAGCAACTGATAAATGAAGATTTCATGTTTTACCAAAACTAGATTTAATACCATGAAAGAGGGAAAAATGAGAACCGATGTCGAAAACAATGCACCACAACACAGTTGCACTCCGATGGTAACGTCAAGCTCCAACGCAATAAGCAAGATTCGAATCAATGAAATGAAAATGCAAGTAAGAAAACATGTTTTCTCATACTCATAGATCGAAAAAAGGAAGTACAAATAGGGGTGTTGTGTAAACCCCATGCCTAAACAAAGAAATAATATCAATGACGCCACTGACGCATATGACGTGACGAACGCATATGATACCACTAAAAGGAGGAGTTACAATTCTAAAAAGGAATGTAACTCCTATGACGCACCGATTGAATGACAATGATAGATTCTATGACAGAATCGACACTTTTCATTTGACTTCCTAAGACCTATGACTCTCGCAAGGAAAGATGACTCACCAAGTGACGTGGATGATGACTAGGCATGTCACACACACCAAAAAAATCATAGGCTTGACTAGAAAGAGATGTTGGGTTAAGATGGGCAACCAAAAGGCCTAGAGCCTGAATGAATGATAGAGGACAAAGATTAAGCTTAGATCTAGTGTCGACTAAAACACACTTCACGCCTAAGTTGTTGATACATGAGACTTGTATATAGAGAGGAGATCATTATCGAAACAATGGTATTTTCAGCTATAGCTAATGGAAAGGTAATCTGTTGAGAAAATGTTTGATAGAAAACATATGGATAAGTAGTAGCAGAATTCGATTAGTAGCCAAAATATTAATGATTTTAGCGTGGAACTCAGGATTGGCTAGCAAGAAATCATGGATAGAGATAGCCATGATGAGAGGATCCTAGAAAAATGAGAAAAGTAGAAGTATGAGGACCCTAGGAATGTTCGAGCGATGGGTTCACCAAATGATTAAGCAAATATAGAATTTATAGATGCCTAAATCTAATTGCAATGTAGCAATAAATGAATAAGTAATTAAGTAAAAAATAGACCCAAGAAAATAAGAAATTAATATTTAAAACCCTAAGTGCAAATGAGGAGATAAAATGACTTAGTTGTTTCACTATGATCCCAAAGGTGCACAAAACTAAAGAATTGGAAAATATGAAGTGTAGATTATCACAATGAAGCCCCGAGAAAAATGCAGAGAGGTGCTTTGGAATATGTTGGACTAGGGGCGTGTATGGAGGGTAAGGGGTGCACGTGCATTTTAGACCTATTTTGGGCACACGCGATTACTCAAAAGTTCAAAACCAGCTTTGTTGGGTCCCAAGATGTTCGTTGTCCCTCACTTCTTATTGCTAGTATGTCGCACCAAGTTCGTAGATGTCACCTATAACCTATAATGAAGAAATGACTTGAAAAACCTTAAAGTGCATCAAATCCCAAAAATAAAATAATGAAAATGAGGGGTTGGATTGTCCCAACTGTAAAAAAAAGTGATCTTACGATCGAGCACTACACTATATCTCGACACAATGTAGTTCTATGTGTGTATGTGTGGAATTGTACCCTAGTTTTCTCTTGTATGTGTTGCACTTGATAGCAAGAAATTAGCTAGATGTGAGAAATTTAAATAGATGTGTGCATGAAAGAATGAACTTCCCCTCCTATTTGTGTATGCAGGAGTATTAGTTCCTTACCCTTATGTGTGGATGATAAATGAATTCTTTAATGCTCTTGATAATGGCCTTTGAATGCAACCTTAGGTGGTGATAGCTAATGCTTAGTGCTTGGTCCTTTATTATGATCACATAACTTTATATTTATATGATTCCCTTGCTTGAATTTCGTAATCAACCCCAAAAATTCTGACCACCAAAAAGATAAGATGCCCAAATGGCTAGAAAGGACCCAAAAGATGTGAACAAAGTACAAATAGGTCGGGGGCACCCAAAGGGGATGGGGGTGTCTGGCGCTGGTGTCTTGGGTGGGTGCTAGTGTTTAGGATGAGAAATGTTGAAGTATGAAATGATATACTTTGGGAAAGAAGGTGTGAAAGACCAAGAAGGATAATAAAAGCAAGAAAAATGGCCGAAGACATGGCTTTAATTAGTAATTTATTGCTTAAGAATCACAGGAATAGTAGTATGTGATTGAGACTAGATAGATACCCAAAGTGCATGATTTAGTGTCTATATTGACCTATATTATTCTCGATATCATCTATGCGAATCAATTATATTTCTCGATTCATGCAAGAACCCTAGGTTTGTCACTAAAAGCGAGAAAAGAGGATACTGAGATACATCAAAGGAACTATGGATTATGGCCTAGAATACAAGAAGAATGATAACTTCTTGATAGGATATTCATATTCAAATCATGCAAGGAACATAGATGATAGGAAATCCACTTTAGGAATTATATTCTTTTTGGGATCTGGACCGATATCATGGGGGAGTAAGAAGTATACTTGCATTTCAAGGTGCTCCACGAATTATAATATTGTGCAAGAGGGGGGAGATTTATGTGAAGTGATATGGCTTCAACATATACTTTAAGGATTAGGAATAACATAGAAACATTTTAATATATCACATGTTGATAATGAAGGAAACTTATTCAGAATTTATATTTTCATGAGTGCACCAAACACATTGAGGTGCAAGTACATTTCATTCGTGAGCATGTTCGAGCAGCAACAACATCAATCTCTAATATTTCCTTACAGATATGCAACATGTAGATGTCTTCACAAAGTCACTTGCTCGAGAAAAATTTGAGGGCTTTAGAAAAATTCTCTCCTCTTCACCTAATACCATGTTGAATTAAAGGGAAAATGTTAGGATATAGTACCTAGTTACTTCATCATTAGAATATTTTGAATAATGTAATAAGTTAAAGTTTTTTTACTTAAGATTAAATTGATAGGTGTTAGTTGTCATTAGTTATTAGTTAACTAAGTTATAGTAGTCAATCCCTATGTTTGTGGGATGATTTTGGATTGTTTGTTTCCGAATGATTTTTGATAGTTGTTGGGAATATGGAATGCGCGAATGAAATCAATTCCCTAAAATCTACAATAGTGGAAATGTAAACTAGATAAATCCAAATCAAAACAAAGTACACACGCATAACACAACATGTACCGTGGTTCGCCCAATGTGGTCTATGTCTACCAAAGATAGAGATCTCATATATATAATAAACAAGAGTACAAACCAACTCTTCCCACAAAATTACAATACATCTCTCCAAGATTATCTCCTCTAACAAATCTCTAAATGGATCTCCATGAGTGCACTACAATTGTGCCTCCAAACCACCAACAGATCTCACATAACCATGAACTACTGCATATCTGAATTGCAACCAAGCTCTCCTGTGAATCTGCAAACAAGACCTCTCACATGGGTCTACCAATGTGCTACCATAATTGTGCACCAAGAAGTAAGTCTCTCCTCCACCACCGCATCAACATGTGCAAACATGAAGATCGTATACACCTATAATTTAGCTCGAGCAATTTAAATATTTAAATTACGCTAATTATACCCTTTCCCATAAATTAACGACATATCTTCAATATCACACATTTTCTCTACTATCGTCATTAATTAATTATATTACGCTAGTTAATTAACTATTCTATCCAACAATGACACCAATTAACGACCTTCATTAATCAGATCCCCTTTCTATAATTTATAATTAATTAATACCTATTTCTATCTAGATTAATTAATTATTTGTAATTAATTAATTTTATCTTCTATTTAGTCAATAAATCGTCATTTATTTGATTAAAATCCTCTCATAACATAAATCATACTAACTATTCCTTTAAAAAGCTTCTATAAGCTTGCACACATATTAATTAATCATTTTCCAGTTAATTAATAAACCTCATCAATCCCTATGAGTCACTAGAGGACAAACTAAACTCTCCTAAGTAAACTCAACCACTTCTAAACCATGTTTATCCATAACTAACCTAGCTTTGCTATTATCCCACATATAATAGGATGCAAAACTTCTTCAAACCATTGGGTTATAAAAGGAACCCTCCTCTAACCTTTCTACTTACACCTAAATGAGAATAGAGCCTATACTATAGCCATTTTATCATCTTAGAGAATTCTTCCATTAGAGGAGCTAGCTATCTTCATTTCTTGCATTCATCCATCCAATTTTTGAAGTCATATGGAGATATGTCAAATGGTCTTGTAGTCATGGATTGACAAGACTCCATTCTTGAAAACCTTGGGATTCAAGCATATAATCAACCCTTTTTATTGCTAAGGATATAAATAGGTTCATTTCATTAGCATTCAATTAGAGATATAGGTTAATTTGTTTAGCATGTTAGTTTGAATCTTCATTTCATGTTCTAATGCAAATATGTTAATAGATTAGCTTTACTTAAGCTCTAAGCATGATGGTATATTGATCTAGTTAGCATTGTATTGAAGCTATTAGGTGTTAGATTTGATTTCATTTTCATTGTTAACTAATTCATATACACATTTGGCATGCCATGGGGACTTACTTTAATGTCATTTGCACTTAATTTCGAGCTTTTGTAGTTAAGTTTCAATTTTGGTTACTAACCCTCTTTTTGCATATATTGACATAACTTTTTTTCTTAACTTGTTTTGTTGAGTTTGCATGTGTTGATTTTTATTGTAGGTATAAAGGAGGTGAAGTGCTATCAAAATTGGATCTTGATGAAAAAATTTCAATATTTCTCCATGTTTTCATTTTTAGAGCTTACTTTTTCAACATTATACATGTTAGTTTTGTCAATTTCTTGAAAATCTTAAATTCTTGAGCATGTAGGTTAGTGTTTGATAGTGTTGAATATTCTATTTATAAATTATTGTGGTGGATTGCTATCAAAATTGAATCTTAGTGAGAAAATTTCAATATTTCTCCATGTTTTCATTTGTAAAGCTTACCTTTTCAACAATCTACATGTTAGTTTTGTCAATTTCTTGAAAATGTTAAGTTTTTTATTGTGAATGTTAATGTTTGATAACGTTGAGCATTCTATTCATATACTAATGTGATGGGTTTTTGTCAAAATTGAATCTTGGTTGGAAAATTTTAATTTTTTTGTAGATTAAGGAACGTTTTTTCACATTTTTTGAGTACATGTTAAGTGCATACCCATGAGCATAAGAGCATATGCGTAACCCATCTTCTGAAGGCCATAACTTTTACTCCCGAACTCAAAATGACTCCATTTTTTGTGTTGGAAAGGTATTGAAGTGAACTATGCACTAAAAATATAAATTTAAGATTTATACTTACATAAATTATAGGTTTTCCTTTATTATAAAAATGGTCATTTTCTAACATGTCTAATATTTTGATGAATGTTGTATTTTCATGCTTTACTTGATTTAGACGAAAGCTTGTGTATGCTCTTCTCTTGCATATTTTTGTGATCTTGAGAATAAAAACAACTTTTATCTCTATCTTTGTGACATTTAGATTAACTTGGAAATTTGATTATTCATTTTTCTTAAGGGAATGAACCTTTACAAAACATTTTTTATGGTCCTTTGATTTGAAGTTTTCCATTTCTATCGAGTTGTGCTAAAGTTTGTGTGTGCTCTTATCTTGAACCTTAGGGTGATATTGAAAATCAAAATCAACTTTAGTCTTCATTTTCTAACATTTGGTTAGTTGGAAACTTCATCTTTCATTTTTGGTTTAAGGGAAGGAACATTTATCAAGTTTTTTGTATGGTTCATTAATTGCAAAGATTTCCTTTACTTTTTAGTTGGATTATTTATTGAGTATGCTCTTCTCTTGAATCCTTGGATGATCTTGAGAATCAAAATAAACTCATAATCCTCTTTCAAATAATGTGATTTACTTGGAGAACTACTCGAACTTTGAATGCAAGACCTAAAAACGCTTGTCAAAGAAAGGAGTTCGAAATAAATTTTTCTAACTACACGTGTGTTGCAAGTTGTCAAATGGCAAATGACTAAACCACATTAAGTCTAAAAGATTTTAAAAACACACCACATTCAAAACAATTGATTTGCAAGTTCGAATAAGGGTATGCCTCGTCCGCTTAAAACTAGGACATGACCCCTTTGGTTTAAACTTTAAGCTACAACAATGGGGGTGGTCCTAGGAACCCCAAAGTAGTCCATGCAAGAGGGAACCTTGTGGATAAAATGGGAAGTGCTCTACACACCTACTTGACTAGTATACACATGAGATTTAGCGTCAAAGTTATCTGTATCACGACCCCAATGAGAGTACACGATGGACACATTTATTTCCCACTGTGCTTGAAGGGGGTAAATAAAGACGGATAATCCTTGGGAAACCTTGGCAAACCGAGCTCGCTCTTAGATAAATTTTGACACCTAGTTGAGTGAACCACCTAGGAAGCTATCTTTGACCAGGAGCCAACTTTTACCATTTCAAAACCAATTTGAGTTAAGAGCCATCATTCATCATGAAACATGTGAAGCATTACTTTTTCTTAGTTTTTCACTCACCCTAAGGCGAGGCGAAACTCTACCAAGTGAGGCCAACATTTTTCATCCTCACTTGTACTACTTCCTTCGCTTTCTTTTGACACTTTGTTGATCAAAAGAAGAGTGACCACACGTGTATTTCCAATTGATTGTGTCACCACTTTTATGTCCGTTTACGCTCATCCATGTTTGTGGCTGGGTTGTTAAACATCTAAAGTGTGTGGGAACATTCTCATATCATTGCAAACATTTTGATCTTGATACCCATGTCAATATCATCATCATAGTTAGGCTTGGTTCATCACTTGATTCTCCTTTGAACTGTTATCTTGTTTGTATCGTATCGCAACAATTTTGATACTTACGTCTTGTTTCTTGTAAACTTGACCTAAGTGTTTAGATTGTAACGTTATGCTACGTGCATCATAACAATTCCTTGGTATACTTTAGCCTTGGTTTTCTTTCAAACATTACCTTAATTTTGAAAGGTGTTTTTGTTACCTTTGTGCACGTCATATTAATATTATTTCGATACTAATACCTTACTTTTCCGTAAAGTTTGGTTAACGTATCTTAGTGGTATTTTGTGTTGTTCATATTCGTAACTTTCACTTTTTGTTGAGATTCAGATCTTGGTTGGACTTAAACTTGCTTTTAGTATACCTTGTTTGGAAATTGTATTAACCTTTTGTTATTTCTTACGTCTTGTTCATTTTTTAACTTGGCATAATCGGTGACATTATGTTGATCATTTTATGCCAACCTACCTTTGACACACATTTTACATAAGGAATCTTTCCTTATAGATTGGATTTGTGTTTTGAACTTACGTGATTTTTCTTTGTGTTTATCCATATCATAAACTCATTTCTAAGACAATCCTTTGGGACTTTTGATCCTATTAATCTTCTTGTTTTTGCCTAAATTCATGGTCATTTTAAAACATATCTTTCAAACCTTAACAAAAACATTTCCCATCAAGCAACTTTTGCATCAATCGAACATTGGAATTCTTTCCTTTGTATCCTTTATGTTGCTAAAATTTAATCAATCCTTTAAAATTTATGCCTCCAAACTTGTTTTCCAAACATTGCTAGATTATCAATCTTATGTCAACACGATGTATGTTTTCCTTAGCTTCCCTTTGGAAAATCACACAAGCATCCCCTATCTGTTTGCAAAATGTCTAGTTGGTTATCGTTATGCTACCCGAATTGACATAGAACTTCCTTCTATTTAAAGGAGTTCAATCACACTATCTAGGTATAGGCATTTGGACTTAGTGAATGCCAACCATGATGAATTATTATCATAGGGTTCCTTATACATATGACCATAAAGAATCAAAATTTAGGTGTTCACATCAAAAGACGCCCATCATGACTAAACCATGTTTGGTTCTTCGCACTAGAGAACCCATTTGGGTAACCTGTTCCCCACATTCATCTCATAGTTGGTGGTATGGTTTGGATACTTCTGATCCAAATTATTATTCGGGTTCCCCCCACTCTTCTTCTGATTCTAATCCAAACATTTCCTCTTCTTCTGAGGATTCCAATCCAAATATTTCCTCCGATTCTTCTGATTTGAATCCAAACTACTATTTAGATTCATCTAATTCGACTCCTAAGTCGCGGTCCTCCCTTCTTCGCAGGACCTCCTTCATCATAATTCTACTATAATTCTTGATTCCCCCTTTCTTTGTGGGACCTCCTTTATCATTCATCCAATTCGAATCCTAATTCGCGGTCCTCCCCTTCTTCGTAGGACCTTCTTTATAAAACATATAATGTGATTCTTCAATCGCGGTCCTCTCTTTTCACAGGACCTCTTTTATCAGTCACCTCAATGAACCCTTCCTCCTTTGAAGATTCATGTGACTCAAAGTCCTTCTAGTCAATCATCTAAGTCGACTCCTACGTCACAATCTATGGAATTTTGGATACGAAATCCTCCTATTCTTCCTCCACGATATTGTCTTATAGGGAAACATATACCAACCAATTCTAAATCCACATCTTCTTCTACTCACAAGACATCTAGCCCTAATTCTACTTCGTCTCTTGAGTCATCTTCTTCTATCAATCATCATCAAACATATTCTAAGTCTTCCACACCAGTTGGACCTTTTTCTTCCAATCAAACCCTTGTGGTCGATCAACAACCCATACCGATTGATTTCTTTCAAAATGAAGGAGTGATCATGGCATTTATAGGGGCACATGAAGATATCCCTTTAACAAATTACGAGAAAGGATTCTCTTTAGACCTTGATGCATTCACGTATTGTGGGGAAAAGGTTGATTCCTTTTATCAAGAAATAGAGGAAGAGCCTAAGAGCATGCAACTTGATCCTCCTCTTATTATTCCATCCTCACATTCTTCATTATGTCATGAACTTCTTGGGTCTAGTATTGAGCCATGGCCTAACTTCTCATCACCCAATTCTTCTTTACATATCACAATTCCGCAATCACAATCGCACTTTGGGTCATCTCTAAGTAGCCCATCGCCTTCTTCTATATATGAGCCACCTCTAAGTAGCCCTTCATCATCTATTTGTGGGTATCCTCTAGGTAGCCCCTTACCTTCTATTTTGGGGCCATGTCTAACTAGCCCATGTATTATATATATGGGACACCTTTGGGTATCTCCTCATCTTCTACTCTTGGACCACCTCCTAGTAGTCCTTCTTCCTCTATACTGGGGCCACATCCAAGTAGCCTTCCATCTTCTATCTGTGGCTCACCTCCTGGTAGCCCATCTTATTCAATTCTTGGACCGTATCCTTTTCATCCATCACATTATTCTTCTACCAATGATTGTGGCAAGCCCGCCATCATTTCTCCCATCAATTCTAAATGTCCACATTCTTCTCCCACTTCTTGGGATCAAACAAGTCACACATTATCTTATAATAAACCCAGACAAGTTCTTTATCAAGCTAAGATCAAAACTCCAAAGAGCTCCAAAGCTCCCAACAAATCAAACAATTATAAAATTCAAAATCAAACGTGATTCCAGAATGCACACCAACATACCCATCAAGTATGACGTAAAGTGCAAAAACCTATGGATAGGGAACTCAAGCTCCCACATACAAAACCCATGTTTCAAAACAAATCACAATCATTTGTTAAGTGTGATCTCACCATAATCATCGAGATCGGGGATAATATTACACTTGATAAGAAAATGCACTTAGTCTCTCTTATCAAATAAATTATGAACATTGTTGTTGGATCCTATCATGCATAGTGACATGTTTCATTTCCGATAGCCATCAAAAATTTAAAAAATCATAAAACAATTCAAAAATACAAAAAAATGAAAAAACATTAAAATATTACAAAAAAATCAAAGGTACAAAGATCAAACATTGCAATCGGTTATTGCGTATATGATGGATGCTCTTTCTTCCCTTTATGTCATATTCCTCTCGCAACTCATCCACCATTTTCATCCCTTCGATGTTATTGTGATTAGTCTATTCACAAGAATTTTGCGACATTTATCTCTATGGTATATGTTAGACCTTGGTCTTTTATCACCTTGGTAAATTAAAGAACGGTGACTTCTTAGAGATCCTATCACAATTCCCATTTAATAAACTTGTTGCGAAGAAATTTTGGATATATTTGTTTGACACTAACTAATGTCATCATCGCAATCACTTTCAAATCCTTCCATCAAGCCATCGGTGGTTCTTAACCCTTCTCAAACAAGAGATCTGAAATAAGTTTTCGAAAAGTAAAAGAATCAAAATCAAATAATCAAAAAGTAAAATTGAAAAGCAAAAGAAAATTGGTATATAACTCTCTGTTGGGGTATTTCCAATAATATCTACTGGGCTATGGATGCCTGATCAAAGTAGAAAAATGTTGTGATTAGAATCAAATGCATCTTCGTGTGGGCTATGGACGTCTAAATGGGTAATGAGCAATGTATAACTCTCCTTACATAATCCACTCACAAATCACCTTTTAAACTAAATCATTACTACACATTGGCTAGTGTCTTCACTTGTTGTCTATCAACTCTTTTCTTCAAGAGGTAATTCATTTCCACGTGCACACATGGGATCTCGATGAGTAAACAGATTAGTATGTTACCAAGTGTTGCTTTTGGACCTTGTTCAAACTCTTTCTTTAGTGCATGTCTTATCCCATTATTTGTGCCTTGGGATAATCAATTTTTCATCAACCGCCTTCTAAATATTTTCATAGCATCCTTTATTCTTCAAAATCATTTAGAACATCCATGTGTATAGGATGTCCTCTTTTCCATGTTTACAAACACTTTTGTCCCCTTTTAATAAGACAATTTTCTACTTCCTTTCTCTCATGTGTTTCTTGGCTAGCTTACGTTGGGGGCATCCTTTCTCCCTCATGATTGAACCTATTTTATATTGGCCTTGATCCCCTTCAACACATGAAGAGTTTTCCTTTGAATACTCCCACCTAATTGTTGGGGCATTTTCGCATCTTCACTTTCTTACACATATGTGTGGCATTTTTCCCTTGTACATCCCATCTATCATTGGGAATCCACACTTCTTTGTCTTCCTGTACATAGTTTCATAAAACTTTCAAAATAAAAAACATTCAAATATGTTTCTAAAAATAAAAAAATCCATAAAAAAAATTATAAAAATAAAAATTTCCAAAAAAATCAAGAAAATGGAAAAATCCTAAACATTTAAACATTTCTCAAAAATCCTAAAAATCGTAAACAATCAAAAAATTTGTAAAAATTGGTGACATGCCCATAGCGGCTGAAACTCGTATCTTGTGCATGGTATTCATCCCATATCTTGCTGGTATTTTCATGTATTCACGAATCAAATGACTTGCGAATCATCACATTTACAACCATTTACAAAGCTATCATACTTGCTTCATTGGTACTCTAGGGCACATCCAGTTGTCTGATATTGTTTCATTGTGCACAACGCTTTATCATTGGACCCAACGTCCTTCATCATTTTTCCTTGCATGTATCCTTGTTAGGGGCATCATTTTTCACCCTTTTCGTCAATCACGAACATTTGGGGATCTTCAGCTTGATAACAAAACATTTGTATAACCGTCTTGACCATTGTTGGTTTGAGTATGTGTGTTTGTACTTATTTCCCTATTAAATGAGCTTGTTTCCTTCTCATATTGCATTGCTTTTTGTATGTTGCATTGAGTTGGTGTTTTCAGCAATGGACAATTGTTTATAGTATGGATTTTCATGTCATTCTACTTTTGTCATATGCTTATATTTTTAATAAGGACCGATGACATAGATCTTTGGCAATATGATGACACTAAAGTTGTTTCAATACACTGATTGAAAGATTGTTCTTTTCTTTCCGTCTTCATTCCTCTTCTAGATCATTCTCCTATCAACATTATTCTTCTGATTCACCTGGGCATCTTACCCCTACCCATTCTTCTATCCATTTCTCTCACCTTTTTCAATTGTCGATCACCTTCTTTCATCACCCCATCAACACTCGAGGGGGCATCTCTCACTTCTACTAATTTTTCTTCTACCCCTTCAAAATTTTATCCTGTCTACTATCTTTGAAGTGGCGTCACTTATGCCACCCCAAAGAGGGGCAAATGTAGACGCTATAATTTAGCTCGAACAATTTAAATACTTAAATTGCGCTAATTATACCATTTCCCACAAATTGATGAAATATCGTCAATATCGTACATTTTATCTCGCTATCGTCGTTAATTAATTACATTATGTTAGTTAACTCTTTTATATAACGACGACTCCAATTAATGACCTTCCGTTAATTAGTTCCCCTTTCTATCTAGATTAATTAATTATTTATAATTAATTAAGCTCCCTTTCTATCTAGATTAATTAATTATTTCTAATTAATTAATACCCTTTCTATCTAGATTAATTAATTATTCTTAATTAATTAATTCTCTCTTCTATTTAATCAATAAATCATCATTTATTTAATTAAAATCTTCTCATAACATAAATCATACTAACTATTCCCGTAAAAAAATTCTATAAGCTTGCACACCTATTAATTAATCACTTTGGTTAATTAATAAACCCCCTCAATCCCCATGAGTCACTAGAGGACAAACTAAACTCTCCTAAAGTAAAATCAACCACTTCTAAACCATGCTTATCCATAACTAACCTAGATTTGCTATTATCCCACATATAATAGGATGCAAAGATTCTTCAAACTATTGGGTTATAAAAGGAACCCTCCTCTAACCTTTCTATTTACACCTAAATGAGCATAGAGTCTATACTATAGCCATTTTATCATCTTAGATAATTCTTCCATTAGAGGAGCTAGTTATCTTCATTTCTTGCATTCATCCATCCAAGTTTTGAAGTCATATAGAGCTATGTCAAATGGTCTTGAGCTCTGTTGGTGTGTGTTATTTTCCACATCATTAGGTGAGTCATCTCACTTAGGGGAGATCGTAGGTCCACGTGTCATTTAGGGGTCATTAGGAGATTCAATTACGCATCGGTGCGTGCAAGCGTCAATGCGTCAAAGCGTCATCGTCGTATGCATCATTGGGAGTTACACTTCTATTCTGGGAATGTAACTCCCCCTCTCTACTCGAGTTGTCATGATTGCAACACTGGGGGTTACTCAACACCTCCTATATGTACACATCTTTTGATCTATGAGATAGAGGAGAGTTTTATGGCTTAACCAGGTTCTTCCCGTGTTTCAAATCTTTGCATGCACATTCGGTTGATGCTCGCTCCTCCCGAGATCTCTTCACGCTATCATTCGCATGTCTCATTGATGTGCATGTCGTCCCTCATGATCCTCGCTTGTGGGTTTTAAACCCTTTCATGGTATCAGAGCGGATCTTGTGGATCTGCACACTCATCGGCGCTTCTATGCATGTTTTCCGCTTTTGCGTGATATTTAGATCTCTTTCAGCGTGTGTCGTAATGGAAATTCCGACCATGCTCTACTTGCACTGATTCGGGCTTCATACCTCCATTCAGGTTTTTTTGTTCATGAGTGTTCGTGGTTGCGTTTTTGGGGTTTAACGGTTTTGCATCCTTGTATGCGTTTTTAGAGGTTTTTTTTGCATTCCAAGTTGTAGATCTATGTAACTTGTGCTAGTTTTTCGCATGACTTTGCTTGGTTTAACATTCATTTTCCTTGCATTGGGTTTATGCTTCATAGCTCTTGACCATTCGATTCTCCTCACTTTGCCTTATTAAAGCTCATGTGCCTCACTTTGCTTGATGGCTCCTCCATTCCCGTGCTCTGCACCTCCTTGTCTCTAATTTGTTGGAGCCTTCAACCCGCCATGTGATCTCCTTGGACGCTTACGCATTGCTTCTCAAGAGTTGTTGTTCGTCTGCTATTCGCTTTCTATTTGTTGTTCTTTGCCGATGTGCTCGTGTTCTTGCAAACTCAAAGTTGTTGTTTGCTATTGTTTGCTCATGTTTGGCACTTCCATCCAGCTCAGCCGTTTCCTCCAACGGTTCCCTCAACTCGTGCTTCGTGGAGGTCTACATTTTTAAAAAAAAAAAAATTGACTCGCACACCCAACACAGCCGTTTTTCTAGCTTTTCTGGCGTTTTTTGTTGGTTTGGGATCTTTGCTGCTCTCCCACATGCCTGCAACACCTTCCAGCTCACCAACATAGCCTCCAAAGAACCTTCAAACTCAAACCTTTGCCTTCACATCGTGTGAAAAACATTTTTTTGCTGCTAAAGATTGGAAAAATGTTTTTTTATTTGTTGTCTTCCTTGGCGGTTACAACGTTGCATTGGTTACTGTTCTTGCTAGGCTGGTAACGTCTCCTCCAACAGCCTGTAGATCTCCCTGACGTCTTCAGCTTCTGCAGCGGCCTACCCACTCTCCACGTGGACACCACAACCACACAGCAGCACGTGGCTTCCAACTCCCTTGAGAGCAGCTCTTTCCAAACGTGGGCCCCTCCTATCACCTTCTTTTTTAATGTTTTAGGGTGATTAAAAACAAAACATTTCATTCATGGCATGTAATAATCATTTAGGTTGTTTTTGGCTTGTAATTTAATCCCCTCCTACGAGTGTCGAAGACGGAGGGCAAGGTCCGGGGTCAGGCAGAGGCTAATCCCCCTCACAAGCCAAATAAACCCTACTAAAATTTCTGTCGCTTTCTAATGAGTAGTCACACGATACCCTTTGCACTCCATTTTTCGGTACTTTTTTAATCAGTTTGCAGTGTTTATTGACTTTTTCCATCGATTATGGGAATCTTAATAATGCCATAACTTTTGACTCATTGCTCGGATCTGAGCACTTCTTTAGTCAAAGTTGCATGTTTTTTCACATTCTACATGATGGAATTATCATTTTTGTAAATGCACTACTTTATAAAGTGCCACATTCTGGGGGGTTTCTTGTACTCTTGGGCTTTCACACACAGACGCATTATCGGCCGAGTCCAACGTCTTGCTTTTGTGCATCTTACATTTTTCATCATGGAGAGTGCTCTTTCCAGACTTGAGCGTCGTAGGATCACTTTACAGCCTCCGCCACTTCTCACCGGGAGAGGGAACTATTCAGCTTGGCGTGCTTCCATGGAACGTTACTTCACCCACGAGGGTCTTTTACCCTTCTTGCTTGGGCCAGTTCTTGCACCCGCTGATCATCGTCATCTAGAGGACTTCTCAACACTTGTGACCATGTCTTTGGTCACATGATGATGCATGTCTCTCGATCTCTCTGGTTTCACATGGCAGACTCAGATCCACCTCACCATGTCTGGAGCATTCTTTAGTCCCTCTATGGAGACCCTTCACATACCGCGCCGCTTGTTACTACCGGTGATTCATTTGCCTCCTTTTCTTCATGTGATGACAGTTCCACTAACATAGAATCGTTTGGTTCTACTTCTGATGATGAGGATTGTGCACCTAGTTCTGATGTTGAGAGTACTATAGAGGACTCTTCTCCTCTTTCTCTCACTATTCTAGAGAGTGTTGACACATCCCACATCTCATCAGATATCGAGTAGTCTCCTACTCAGCCTCACATCGTCATTACACCACCTCCTTTCCACTTCCAGTGTGCGAGGCCCCTTCCACTCCTCTACCTTCATTGGATGACTCATACCTATCTGACATCGCTCTTCTGTTTGTTGAGCCCCCTCATTAGGACAAGTATCTACCTGACCTTAGTCATCTTTTCATAGAGTCTACTTGTGATGCACTACAGGTCCCTCATCCATCTACAGGTGTTTCAGAGGAGTTCATCATCTCTATTGTTGGGAGTGCCCCTTCCGAGAATCATGTCACTTCCACATTTCCAGAGACCTTCATTGATCCACCCTCAGCTGTGGATCCCTTTTCTATTGTGGAGGATGTTTTGTTCCCTTCACATCACTTGACATCCTTTCCACGGGTGTTCCTCTTTTTACTCGACAGCTTCTACGCACGTGGCATTACCTTTGGTTCCTCGCACTCACTCACTAGACTAGACCTATGTCACACTTCCATGCACTGCACTCGAGTTCTTCGTGTTGCACGCCTTCAGTTTCCTTTGCGGAGTGGGTGGACTTCCAACACGTCATTTCTGTCCTTCCTAAGGGCAGGCACATAGTTTGGTGCGGGTGGCTCTTCTTCAGTCCAGAGGCAGAGGATCTCGTCATCGACATTCTTCTGGGAGACCTCCTAGAGCTGCAGAGTTCAGATCCATCCATGACATCTTCTGCATTCCTCTTGTCTCCCTCTTCTTCTCTCTTCTTCTTCTTTTCGAGAGATTGCCTCTTTGTACATGGGTACCTTTTCAGGCTCGTCTATGGTCGGGACCCATATTTGGCATCTTTCTTAGATTAGAGAGTGTGTTGTTCTCTTGTGGTGGATGTTTTTCCCACTGGGTTTTCCTTCACTGCTTGGGACCTTTTTCTTGTGCATGGGTACCTCATTAGCTTTGTGCCGGGACCCATTTCTCATTTCTGACTTGCCACCTCATCCTAAGTTACGATGAAGGGGGGGTGTTGGTGTGTGTTATTTTCCACATCATTAGGTGAGTCATCTCACTTAGGTGAGATCGTAGGTCCACGTGTCATTTAGGGGTCATTATGAGATTCCCTTACGCGCGCATGCAACGCGTGTCGCGTCAAGGCGTCAATGCGCTCATATGCATCATCGGGAGTTACACTTCTATTCTCGGGAATGTAACTCCCCCTCTCTACTCAAGTTGTCATGATTGCAGCATTGGGGGTTACTCAACACCTCCTATATGTACACGTCTTTTGATCTATGAGATAGAGGAGAGTTTTATGGCTTAACTAGGTTTTTCCCATGTTTCAAATCTTTGCATGCACATTCGGTTGATGCTCGCTCCTCCCGAGATCTCTTCACACTGTCATTCACACGTCCGTTGATGTGCACATCGTCCCTTGTGATCCTCACTTGCGGGTTTTAAAGCATTCAATTAGAGATAGAGTTTAATTTGTTTAGCATGTTAGTTTGAATCTTCTTTCATGTTCTAATGCAAATATGTTAATAGAATAGATTTTTTAAGCTCTAAGCATGATGGTATATTTATCTAGTTAGCATTGTATCAGCTATTAGGTGTTAGCTTTGATTTCCTTTGCATTGTTAACTAATTCATAGACATAAATACAACCTCCTCTATAATACTAGATCTACATAGATCAACAATATAACATGCTCTCATGGATCTACAATACAAGATCTCACAACAACCTCCGTGAATCTTACAATACAAGATCTCACAACAACCCATGGATCTACAAAAGAAACTCTATGTGCTTTGCATGTTGTACAAGCCATTACAATGAGACAATAACAATACAAAGGAAATACAATGGAAGACATTACACTCTTCTCTCCATGAAAGCTTTGTCTTCATGTAACCATCTTTTCTTTTTCTTCTTCATCCTCTCAACCAAGGATTCCACATGCAATAATAATCAATTACATGCAATCTCTCTTCTAACCCTAGCTTTCAAGATTATATAGCCATATACAAACTTAGGGCACCTTAGCTATACATTTACAACCTTTAGATCACCTTTAAATCAAAGGTTGGATCTAATCCCGCGTCTAAAATAAAAACATAAACGCACAGGTAACCGGTGTCAGTTACTATGTAAACCTGTAAGTTGTAAAGCATGTTTATTTGTGAACAAATTTAGCTCCACAACTCAAAAATTACTTCTAGTGGCAATTGGGGGCAATATGTTATTTCTACATATTGCTTAGTTTAGGATGATTTGATCCATTTTATATGGACTGGATAGAAATTGTGTAATGCCTATATACATTGCAGCTCTCTCCATTATTTTGTAATGCTTTCTTTTTAAGGATAATAAAATATATCGAGCTCTGCCATGTTTCTATTATAAGTTTTCTCCTTTTAAAAAAAAATCATCATAGTTCTGCAAACCATGCAAATTTCTCCCTTAGCCTAAATGAATCAATACCTTCCAAATGTTTTTTTAAATCAACACTCGTATAATAGTGCTTAATCAAAGTTTTCACCCTATTCTATAAATGTTTTGGATATAATTTTTTTTTAATAATGAGGCTACATAATACATATGAATTCTAATAGTTGATGTCTAAGGAGATACTCTCTTATCTTTGAGGAAAGATATTTTTCAATATGTTTCAAGGTATATTTGATGGATGCAACAATGTCCACAAATTATTGCCTTAGAACGCATACTTATTATTTTTGTGTCCAATTGTGATGAATTGATTTGGGGGTATCTCATATATCCAAATTGAAACACATAATTACTCTCTACTTTCATTGAATTGTAAATAGTTACCAACATTGTCCACATATGTCATTAAGTTCCATCTAGCAAACTTTGGACTAAAAATGACATGCCACACAATGTTAGAACATAATATTAAGTGTTCATAATATTTAGTTTATAATTAAATAATATAAAATATAGTTTATATTCTTTATTATTTAATATAAACTTTATATTAGGTTTATAAGTTATTAATTAACTAATTATTTATTAAATCGGGGTGTACCTCATCACTTAATAGTTATAACCCTTTGGGTTATTTAAATATGGCCGTGGGCCATAATTGGATGTATCAAATTACTCTGGGTTAAAAATATGGAGCAGAAGTGAGGAAGGGAGTTCCGGATTGGTTAATAGTTTCTCAATAAATGGAAAATTCTTCTATGGTTTTTTACCCCATTTGGGTTTTCCACGTTAAATTTGTGTCACTGTGTATTTTTAATTATTGAATGTTTAAATGTTTTCAATAATGTTTAATGTGTTATATTAATTTAATTTGGTTAATTAATTCCTCGGTCCTAATATGGTATCAGAGCCAAGTATAATGTTTATTAATTAATTAACCAATAAGATGTGTCGGTTGGGTTGGTTGGTTAGTTGGGTGGTTAGAAAATGTATGTTAAATACCCCCTCCTTCCCTCGAGACATTACACACAAGACAAAATATTTCAACCCTTCCAAATATTTTACGCGCGGTGAAATCTCCTTCCGGGGTGAAACCTTGCTCATGACCTATAAATAAAGGTAAGGGTAAATGTTATTTGAAATATTTCATTATTTGTCTTTAGTTTCTAAAGTGTGTGCAGGATCAAAATTATTCAAAGGGTAAATTCAAAGTAAATAAATGGAGGAGGAGACAAAGCTCCATCAAAATAGGGTTTCAAATTTTCCCATTGGAAGCGTGAAAATGTTGTCTCCTCTGTAAATTCTAAGGTTAAATTTCATGTGGAATTTAAATTATGTTTCCCTAGTAAATGTTATTTAAATTTCTTTTATCTTGCCCATGTCATTCGGGGCCCCTTTAAGTAGGGTTTGTTTCATTTCTTTAAAAACCATGTACATATTATAGTTTAAAACTATAATCTATAAACCTAATACCGACTTCTATATTAGTGCTTTTTCAAAAGTATATAGTAAAAACATTTTACAATAGTTTATATTACATATAAACTATATAAATAAATTAATCATAGGTTTACATCTCTTAAAACCTATTCTCTAAGTGCTAAGCGACCCACATTATTTTCCTATATGTTTTTTTTGGTTTTTCAACCTTAAAATGTAACCCTATTATAAATTTGATTAGAGTATATATATTTGGTTTGTAAAACTAATAAAAATGAGTGGGGTAGAACCTTCCAACAACCCCACATCATTTCTTACGCTAATTGGGCACGCACTAGATTGCCCTCTCCTTGCTCACCAAGTGTCGGTCTCTGTCACGACCCTCCTTATGCAATCTTTTGGTTCCACATAGCCACCCTGTCCCCTTAGTCGATGACCTATATGGTTTGAGGCATTTTTTTGTTTTGTGTGGGATGTTAAGTCCCACATGGGAAGCATAGGAGTTAGGATAAGGCTTTAAAATCCTTTGCAACGAATTAGGGTGGTGTGACTTCGGTCACATCACCACTCCATTTTATGTAAATCCCATTGGGCTTTCCTGGTGACTCGCCCTCCAGGTCACGCAAATGGTTGTGCTTGTTTTGTATACAGCTCGGTCACGGGTCTAGCTCAGTGTTTAGCTTGCCTTCTGGCTCAGCTTAATGTTGGCAATGTTGGTTTAAAATTTTTGATTTTATAATGTGGTTCGTTGGATTAATGTGGCAAATGAACATGGTTCGGTGGCAAATATGTATTATGATTCGATTAAACATTGATTGGAATTTAGTATAATATAAATGTGGCTCGGTGAGTTGAAAATAATGAAATGGCATATAAAAACTAAACTCGTAGAGTTGGTGAGACCAACTTGGCCAAGTTGATAGAAATATCATATATAAAGGAGCAAGAGATCCAAAAAAAATTATACATACTATTGTTTTTAATTAATTTCCTTATTTTTTAAACTTAAAATATAATTTAATTCTTTTTAGTTTTAAACTATGGAAAATATTTAAAATAATGACTTTAATTAGATATTTGATTCTTTTTCAAAATGATGATCTTACGACACAATGACTCAATCATCGTCGTCTATATAGAAAACTAAAAAAATCACTCACATTTTGATTGAATTTTATTATCAAACTAATACATTCGTGTGTAGATTATATGCTTGACAAGACCTTCTTTTCGACGTAAACTGGATTGATTTTCGATTCCAAGGATTAAACAATGACATGGGGATTTCTGTTAACCTTGTTTTTATAATCCTCATTAATTATTTGATTTTATTCGCGCAAAAAATGGGGTCTAATCAGTTTTCGATTGATAAATATCATATGTTGAATGGGAATAATTACAATATTTGGAAGATTTGATTGAAGGCAAAATTCATGGCTCGCAAATTATGGGCTTGTGAACAAAGCGAGAAGGATCCGACTAGAACACAACAAACCGGCAGACAACGCCACCGCATATCAACAAAAAGTACGAGAGGTGATGTCCATTATTTTGTGGAGCGTGCAAGATGATTTTCTGCTTCATATCGGGAATCAAGAAAGTTTTAGTGAGGCTTGGACTCAATTGGAATCGATGCACGAAGGTACGCATTTATCAAAAATCATTAAACTAATTTTAGAACTTATGAAAACTCCCATGAAGGGAGATGAAAAAGTAATAAATTATTTGGCTAAAATAAAAAATATTAAGTCTCAATTGGATGGGTGTAGTTGTAACTTAATTCAGATAAATTGCTTTATTTCATTATTTAGTTGAATATTCATGAAAAATTTAGAAATTTCATTTCAATTTTGAATTCTAAATATCAAACAAAACAAGACATTCCAGATTTGCAAACCCTTAGTGCTCTCCTGATTCAAGAAGAGAAAGTAATGACAAATTTTGATTCAAAAGAGAATGCCACTCAGACACTTCTCGCTCAAAAATCAAAAGGTAAACCTTCTAGATTCAACAAAAATCAAAAATCAACTTTTAAACCTCCTAGTAAAGACAAGAAACCAGGAAATTTAAGAGTTATCTTTGATGGTAAATGTCATTACTGTGGAAAATTTTTCCATAAGAAAGAAGAATGTAAATTTAAAAATAATAAGTCAAATTTCAAAAACCAAAAGGGCAACAAATATGATCAAAACCAAAACAAGAATCAGAAAAATAGTAAAAAATCTAATGTAATTGCTTTGTATGCTGCCTTTTTCACTGCAAAGGAAAATGAGTGGATATTAGAAAGTGGTGCCTCTAGGCACATGAATTTCAGATCCAATATCCTATCTGACCTTAGAGAGTGTAATGATCAGATCTAGTTGGGTGATCATTCCATTCTCAACGTTTAGGGACAAGGTAAAACAAATTTTCAAATGGTTTTATTAACAATGTTTTGTTAGTTCCTAAACTTAAAATGAATTTTTATTTCTTATTCTCAATTGACTCAAAATAACTATAGTGTAACGTTATTAAAAGATAAATGGTTTATTAAAAATTAACATGATGTTACTATAGTTGAAGGCATTCAAAGAGATGGGTTGTATGTATTTAATGGCTTTCCCTTTGCTTCTTGTTTAAAATCTCAAAGTGACATGTAATTGTGGCATGAGAGACTAGGTCATGTCAACTTCAAGAGCATGTATGACATGTCTCAACTAAACCTAGTGATTGGTCTACCACATATTTCCCAAAATCATGAAATGTGTGAAGGATGCTTACGTGGTAAGCAATATGTTAATCCCTTCCATAGTCATCATGATGCAAATTCTTTTGAACCTTTGGAACTTGTCCATAGTGATGTCCAAGGACCCTTAAAAGTTCCATCCCTTAATGGTTCTCTATATGTTGTCACGTTCATTGATGATTTCTCTTGTATGATTTGGTCTTATTTTATTAAAAATAAATCTAATGTCTTATCAAAATTTAAGGAATTTAAATCTTTAGTTGAAAACTCTTCTAGTTATAAAATTAAGAGGCTTAGGACTGATAATGGGGGAGAATACGTTAGTAAGGCATTTGACTCATTTTTGTTGAATTTGGCATTCAAAAATAACTGACTACTCCCTATTTCCCTCAACATAATGGGATTGTGAAAAGGAAAAACCACACCAATCTAGAAATGGCTAGAACAATGATGCATTTTGCACAGGTTCCTAAATTACTCTGGGCTTGTTATCAGCTAATTTTAACTTCGCAAAATCAATAAACGTGAAATTTAAAAAATAATAATAATAATATAAAAATTTCAAAGTGTTCTTTCACGTAATTTTTATCCTTCATCGCCATCGTCTTATTCTCATGGTCATTCTGGCTTTCGTTTCATTCATTTTGAATAAGCCATTCTCCCATTACACCATAAACCGTGTTTTAATTATTTAATTAATATTCATCCTGAAATTTAATAAAATTAATATTTATTAAATTTTATGGGTTTTTAATTAATAAATATTAATTTAATATTCATGGAAGTTGTTCGACAAACTTGGGAGAACTTTTCTTCTTTTTATTAATTGTCGTAACTGCCGTGAACAAGTGCCGGGGGAAATCTTTCTTCCGCTTCCAATCGCCATAGACAATTTTGATTTTGCGTCTATCATCTGAGAATTGATGAGGAGACTGTTACAAGAGGTTGTAGAAGCATAGGAAATTATGAAGAAAAAAACAAGGAGATCTTGCAGATATCCAGAGTCAGAAGAAGGAAAGCTTGTTCTATAGCGCTTATCGCTTTCACACTAAACCTGGCATGGGCATTAGCTAGAGCCAGGAAACCTTGAAAGTTCCATTCCATGCATTTTTTTGTTTGTTGCTTTGCAGCATTGCCGCGTAGGAGCATGAAGGGAGTCTTCACACATTTCAAAGCCAAATACCAGAAAGAACAAAGTTCCCACACACAGCTAGAGAGAGGGGAGTGAAGTAATAAGTTGTTTTGTTTTGATAAGCATCTCCATGCAGCAGAAGAAAAAGAGAGCAGCTTTGAAGATCCCATGCATTGGGACAACATAGAGCCAAAAAAACACAGTCTTTGATCCATTTCCAAAGTAAATCAAAGCATAGCATTCCAAAAAGGGACATTTTGTTTTGTTTTGCAGAAGTGCCCACACAAGAGCAGAAAAAGAAGATCTCCACGCTTGAGAAAAAGGGGAAATAGTAGTGAAGCAAGGGATTCTCACCACTCAGGAGGAAAGAAGGAGAAATAAAAAGTTGGATCTCCACGCCTGAGTAGAAAGGGAAACAACAACAAAAGTTAGATCTCCACGCATTCACCAAAGGGGATCATACACTCACACATAGCCAGAGCAGTCAAGGACTCTCACCATGTGGGAAGGAGGAAGAAAGAATACATGCCTGAATGGAGACAACACAGAAGAAAAGACAATAAAAGAAGATTCCACATATCTTTTGAAAAGTAAGAAATGAAGTCAATTTCCACGTAGCATCTCAAAAGAAATCCACGCATGCTTGGGGAGAAGGAAGAATTAGTTTGAAGACCACCAGAAGCTTCCACGCAGCCTGTAGAAGAGACAACAAATACTTAGAAGTTGTGTATGTTGAGAGGAGGAGGAATAACTTTGTTTTCCCACACAGAAACAAGCTTATGTTTAGATTTCACGCATGCACAATTGACTGGAGTTTAACGCAAATCTCTTTTTATTTTAAAAAAAGGATATTCATGGTGCTACACATCATAAGGAGACGATAGATTTCTCACATCAAGGGTGAATCAATATATTCATGCACACATTGAATATTTAAAAATAATAATAATAATAAGGAGCTTTGAAGATTCAAAATGTTACCTTGAAAGTATAACAATGATCTAAAATTGTATTATTTTTCAATGGTGATTTGAGCTTTGCCTCAATATTGTTGTATGGTCGTTTTGAATTCGACATCCGCTAAATCTCTTTTTATTTAAATATATATATATATATATATATATATATATATATATCTAATAGAAAGAGTTGTGTTATTCTTGCGACAACGGTGGGTCCGAGAGACTTAGACCCGACACCTTCCCGGTGGCTCGGTTTTCTTTTTTCTCTCCGTGTTTTTTAAAAAAGAGAAAAGAATTCATAATGGGTGAACGTTCTAATAAGTTGGCACTAAAATATGCATACCAAGGATTAGTTCTAGCATCGTCTTTAAATTCAGCATATGACAACATTTTGGATACCGATATGGGTCACGTAGATATGGTTCAATTCTATGACAGGGTAAGACGGGAAGGGGGAACTATTTTCTCAAAAAGGCTTTATCGTTGCAGTTTACCTCAAGCAACAACATTTCCCGTTGCCATACAATGCCTTGAATTTGTCCTAGGCTTGTGCTGAACATTATGATCCTGAGCGTCGGGAATTTTTAATGACAAAATGAACCTTTTCTGCTCAATTCTCCAGATCATATGGAATATTTGTTAAGAGTGCCACTCCATGAAGAAAATGTTGACATCACACAAGAATCGACACAACAGTTCTAGGATGAAAATCCTCTGAGATGGTCGGAGATGGTCGAAGATGGTTGATAAAAATTGGTTGGTCAAACCAAGACTCACACTTCAAGAATTCCCAAGGAGTTATTTCGGGTAGAGTTTCATAAAGAAATAGGGGATATGATTACTCTCCTCAGTAGGTTTTTACTCTTCCTTCTGCCAAAAAATTTCATCCTTGGATGTACAAGTTCATTTGTATCATTCTTGATGCAAAGATGTTCATTGATTGGGCAAGTATCGTCAGCAATACTCTCCATAAGAAATTGATTGAGGTAAGGATGACAAGTCATTTTTACATGACTTCATAATTGATTTATGGTGTAGCGAGAAGGAGGATATTTCAGGGTTAACAACTAGAGGTATAATGGGTCCTGGAAAGAATAGTGTTTTTCATTTTTACCCACAGCTGGAGTTCAAGAATGGTTCTCACCATTTCCATAGGGTAAACGATGATTTCTTATTCTATATAATATGGTCACTAAGAAGAAACTCAGAGGAAATATTTTCAGAAGATGCCAAGGCGGTGATAAAATAATGGGGAACTTGGTTTATCTAGTTTCCCTCTTATTCCTATATACGAGTTGATGGATTTGTGGGAGCTCCTTACAGACTTCCTAAATATGTCAGCGATAAAATAGCATTGATGGAACTCTCATGTCAGCTTTTCAAAACCCATTTCTATTGGTGGACAAACACAAAGAAGGCATTCGTTTCCCAATTCAGATTGGGGAATACAAATGTCCAAATTCTCATAGTGCAGAACTTATGGAAAAATAATTTTCTCTCATAACTATACATCCTTTCACGAGTAGGGCTCAATTCGATATTAAATGATCCATGGAAAAATCTCTAGGGAAAGATATAAGCACAAGGAAAACATATAAGACTATTGGGTGGAATGTACGAATGATAGGGAGGTAAGACGATGACAGTTTTCTCTTCTCACACTGGCTCAGATAGAGAATTACGGATTGAGGGATCCTCCCTTAACCCTTGTCGATAGTGGAATTGATCTCATGGATCCTGCCTATGATCAGATAGTTTTCACTCCGCTCCCTAGTATTGATTGGAGTAGAGGTGTAGTGCCCACTTCCCTTTTGACACCTTTTGATACTGATCATGATACTGCTGATTATATTATAGACATGATTATGGACTTTATTATAGTATGATGTTAGATGTTAGATCATGGATTATTGTTGACCTTGATTCAGTTATGATGCATGATGATTATTAGAGACATTTTTATATATTGATGATGATATGTTGTTTGACATGGGTATATTATGGATGTTGTTTGGACATGTGATATTTGGATATTGTGAGTAGACCTAGAAATGGAAATTATTTGATGATGATATAGTTGTTGAGTAAAATTGCAAATGATCTTGTTGGTTGCTTGGATGTTGTTGTGATTCATATATCTAGATGATTTTGGAATTTTATTTATATTATTTTGGATGTTTTGATATGGCCATGAGGTCAAGGAGGTATTTGTGTTTCTGAGTTAAAATATCACAACAAACATCGGGGATTGGAGACCAACCACATTGGAATTCTAGATGAATTCAACAAGGTCACCATGGCAACTTGTATTTGTTTGTGTGTTTGATTGTGTTAGGGATTCCCATGGGGGATCACCTTTAAACGTGACCAAGGGTTATGTGTATTTATTTATTTGGTTCCTTTTATTGATGTTTGTATGTGTTTATCCCTTTTATTTAAATAAATTGTGGTATATAATGTGAGTAATCATATTGTTAAAATAAATTAATCAAATTGGGACATAAGAAAGTAATTATTGGAGTGGTTGACTCTTGTATTAAATGTTGTAAGATATGTGTAAGAGATATGTAAGTAAAAATTGGAGTATGAAACACTTCATCTTCTTTGGAATTCAAAATTGTCCTTGGAGACTGATTTTGGAGGCTTGTGGGACAAGTTAAACTTGTCCCATACCTCTTAAATTTACATACCAACCTTACCTATGGTTGGAGATTTTAAATCTAGCTTTCATTATGCATTTTTGTAAGCCTAGCTGAATATTTTAATTGCACTTCTTGCTTGAAATTAATTTCAGTCCTTTGGGATATGGGCTTGATTTGAGTGTGTAAGTAAGATTGTCATATTATTCACCTACTTATTTATTGTGTCTTGGAGATTGAAGTTGACTTTTGGGTTGGGGTTGAGGATGTGTGATGTGGCATCCTACATGGATCCACCTCATCCTCTTCTATAAAATTCGAATTGTTTGCCTTGTTTTGGGTTGCTTCACTTTTGGAAACTCCTTTTCACGTGAACTCTTTTGTTGTTTTGGAGCTCTTGTTTTGAGAAGTTTTTGGAATATTGTTGCATGCTTGTGCTTGGCTGATTTGGATTTCTTGCATTGGGATAAAGTTGTTGTTGTGGAACTTGGAACAACTCCATCATGGAGAGGTAGGAGCTTGGCTCTTGTAATTCTTATTTTCCATTTATGAAATTTTTATTGTTGTGGATGTTTTGGCATGTTTATGGGATGTTGGGTAGATGGCATAGGAATGGTGTAGGAGAAGACTATGGGGTTCATTTTGTGGGATGCACAAGTGTTTTGGGGAGGTATGAGTTTGGAGGGATTTGGGATTTGGGTTCCACCTTACAAAGAAATAGTTTGCATTTCTTTACTTGTTATGGGGTGCCATAAGAGGTTGGGAGTGTTATCACCAATTTTGATTTAACATCAAGCAAATATTGTCAAAAATAATTAAATAATTAAAAATTAGAAAATTTTGAAAAGTATTACTTTGCGTGGTTCATTAGACTCCTTGCGATCGTCTTATTTTTGTGATCGTTTCGGTCTTCGTTTCGTGATTTTCGGGCAAGAACTCTTCCCGCCAGGCTATAAAACGCATTAAAATAATTAATTAATATTTAATTAATTAATTGCTCCTTGTTTGATTAAATTAATCACTTAAGGAGTATTTAATTAAATAAATATAAATGAAGGTTCATCCGACAAGTTTTAGTGCCGGGGAAGTTAGCTTTTGTTTCCAACTGCCGGGTTGGCATCCCAAACCCGGATTTCCACTTTCCTGGCAATTTCCTTCAAATTTCCCGCACGTGGGTTTTCCTCTGCCAATTGCCAAATCATGGATTGGCAAACGGGCATAAAATTCCCCAATTTCCCACATGGGGAAATTGGACGGGGATTGCCAACCCATTTTGCCATTCCCGTTGGCAATTGCCCGTTACTTTTCCCATTTCCCCCTGGCACTTAAGCCACTACCCGGGATGAGAGGAAGTTGAATTAATCCTCGTAACTTCCTCCATCAAACCCGGTGGAAAAATTCAGAAGCTTCTTTTTCTTCAGAAAGACATAATATTTTGTTTGGCATTATGCAAATAAATCCCACGCACTGGCCAAGAAACAGTCTTTTAAAAAAAAAAAGGAACAAAGAAAAATTGTTTTCCACGCATTGGGCAAAAGCCGCGCCAGGAGGAAAGATAAGACAAACCTGAGCAAGTTTCTAATTAAAAAAAGAAAGAAGCTTTTCAAGACCCACGTGCTGGAGAGTAGAACAAGTTTTTAGATAAAGAACAGTTTCAAGAGGACAAATCAAATTCCTGTGCATTGGGAGAAGCAAAGAAGAATAGTTCTTTTTTTTTAAGAATTAAGAAGGAGAACTCCACGCATTTTTCTGTAGAGGAGGCGCACAGCCCAAACCGCTGTCCACACAGTGCACAGGAAGCATACAGAACAATGCGCAGACAAGCATTCGTGAGTAGGCGCGAAGTTTAGGAAGCATACAGCACAGTGCGCAGGGAGCATACAAAACAGTGCGCAGGAAGCATACGTGACAGTGCGCGACCCATACTCTGGAGAACTTCATCGATTGATCCTGCGCCAATACTGTTTTTACTGTTTGCATTATTATGGGTTGCCTGAAGTTTTAAAATTAAAAAAATGCGACCCAACTGAACCGTGGGCAAGTATATTAAAAAAATGATGAATTGTTTTTGCGACTTGTTATATTCTGCATTTTCATCAGCCTTCAGGAAGAATGCATAATATTGCATATGGATGGATCTGGGGCCCTGATAAAGCTTACAGCTTAATTGCTAAAGGCTGCAACAAATGAAGGTCACGAATAGCAAAAAACTCTGATACATAGCAGGCTGCGTGTTGGAGGAAGGAAAAAGATACAGTCCAAAGAAGACAAAAGAAAGAATTCATTCCCACGCTGGTCCAAAGTTTTAGTTCCACACAGCCAGAGGTAAAATACATCAAGCCAAAGCCCACGCAATACAAGAAAACCACGCGTTCTTTTGGAGGAGATGCCCAGCCAAGGAAGACAACAATACACAACCAGAGAATAAATTTGTTTTATTTTCCTAAAGCCAGAAGAAACGCCGAAGAAAGGAAACTCCATTCACGTAAATATTAAGATCGGAGGATTTTAATTGTTTTTGTTGGAGTTAGAATTCGAGCTTGGTCTCGATTTGTTTATTAACATACTAAAGGTTGTAATTCGAGACAATTATTATTATCATTTTTAAAAATAATAATAATAATAATATATAACGGGAATATTTTTCTTACATCGACGGGGTGTTGGAGACCGAGACCCAAATTTCCGTTTGCATTGTTTAGCGTTCTGAGTCACCTCTTGATTAAATTCATAATGGCCAAAGATCCAAATCTGCAGGTAGATCGAGGAAGCCAAAGGAAAGATCTAATAAATCTGCTTCTGAAATATGAATTCCAAGGAATTATTCCTCCCACTCCATTAAGTCGGCATATGACAACATCACCGATACAAATGCAGGGTCACATCAACGTGCAACAGCTTTTGCGAGCGAGTGGCGAAATCAAGGCAAAACCATTTTCTCGATAGGCTTTACCACGGTGGCCTACCTCAAGCGGCAAAGATTCCTGTCTCGGTGCGGTGTCCGGAATTGGTGATTGCTTGTGCAGAGCATTACGATCCTGAGAGATGAGGAATTTATAAAGACAACCGCGAGCCTTTCCTCTTAATCACACCTGAACACATTGAGGAGTTGCTCGGGATACCTGACTTTCCTAAGAATGCAGATATCACTCGCCAGTCTGCGCAAGATTTCTGGGACGAAGAACCCCTAAGATGGAGCAAAATGGTTAACAACAATTGGCTGGTAACCAAGAGACCTCGGATTGACAGGCTCCCCAAAGAACTGTACCGCATTGAGTTCGTGGAAGAGATTGGAGACATGATCACTCTCCTAAGTCGAGTTTTTGGTTTACCTTCTGCAAGGGTCTTCCACCCATGGATGTACCAGTTTATCTGTATCATCCTAGCCAAGAAGGAGTTTGTGGACTGGGCCACCATCATCAGCAACACCATTCACAAGCAATTGATAGAAGTCAAAATGACTGGATGCTTCTACATGACCTCATATCTGACCTATGCGGTAGCACGAAGAAAGCTATTTTCGGGACTTGAAACGAGAGGAGTCCTGGGGTCATCAAACAACGTTTTTCACTATTACCCTCAGCTCAGCTTCAAAAATAGTTCTCACCATTTTAGAAGAGTCAACGATGCATTCACCTTCCGCGTAATCCGGAACTTGAATCGAAATACCGAGGAAAGGTTTTCCAAAGAAGCCATGAGTGTCATTTCTCAATGGGGAACCTGGTTTATACAATTTTCATCTTTTTCCTACATCCGCGTGAGTGGCTTTGCTGGGACCCCGTGGAAACTTCCCAAGTACGTCAGTGATAGGTGGGCGTTAATGGAGCTGGCGCGACAATTGTTCCAAGTTCACTGCTTGCTTAGTGACAAGCACCGCCCAGGAATTCATTTCCCGATCCAAATCGGGGAATACCAATGCCCAAACTTATTCAGTGCACAACTAATGGAAAAGGAGTTTGCTCTCATAACCATCCATCCATATGTGAAGAGAGCCCAGTTCGATATCAATGGTTATATGCAAACGATTATGGGAGCGAAGTATCAACATAATCCTACCATGGAGGATTTCTGGGCCGCTTGCTCGGATGAACATGAGGTAAGGAGACGGGAGTACTCTCGCCTAACACTTGCTCAGATCAAGGCCTTCCACATCCGGAGTCCTCCCGATTCATTCATAACCGATGATGAGGATGTCGTTGATCCCTCGTACGATGCCATTGCCTTCACACCATTGCCTCGAATCGACTGGACCAAAAGAGATGAATTTTCTCTCGATGGCAAGAACCAACCAATTATCGAAAGAAGCATATCTTGGTATAATAGGAACTTGCCAAATTTCAATCAATTCGAATCCGTTTGAATCACAAAAATTGCCTATATCGGACACCTCCATTCGACCAAGGTTTCTTCTTGATCAACTTCATTACCATCCGATCATACACGACATACAAGAAAAGAATGGTTGCCGAAATCCACTTCGCCGAGCAACGTGTCACGAAGAGAGAGATCCAGAGATCCAAACCCTGAAGAAGGAAAGGAGTGTGTGTCTGGATTTTCTACCTCGAGTAGAGATTCTTCCACTCACATCATTAATAGCACTCATACGCTGGTAGCAAATGATCCTCAGCCATGCTTCGAACAAATACCCACTCAAGTGCAAGTAATTCAAATATCAAATACTTCGGAGCACGTAGTTCATGAAGAGATTTCCCAAAATCTCCCAATGATCAGGAATTGGACATTGAGGTTGTGTCTCCTCAAATTGAGGCCGTTGATAGGATTCAAGAAGGATCTCATGATGTCAGGGATGATGAGGATATTGATTCAAGCTCCGGATTCTATATGCCGAGATAGTAAATGAAACTCCTTCTTGGGTTGATTAAGTGAAGAAAAGGAAGAGAGTTGTCAAGCCAATCGACATTGATTTTGATGCCCTTTTCAAACTGTCGAATGACGCCATTCCTAAGAAGCCCAAGGTACTTTCTCGAATAATGGTGGATAATGATGGAAACAAGTTTGCAGACCTTGCCATTCCACGAGTGGATAAAGAGCGTAATGCTATGACGCTAGTTGACTATGAAGTTTCCAGACTAGGACTTGGGAGATCCACGTTAGAAAGTGACATGGCGATGGCTCGAGATTCAATTGATATCGTGCTAAAAAGATTGGAGAAATACAAGTCCCAAAATTCTCGGCTCAAGGCTGAAAAGAGTCAATTGGTGGAGTATGTTCAGCATTTGATAAATCCCATATCATCCACCTTCCCAGTACCTGATGCGGTGGCTGCCCCAGATGAAGAAACTCTTAATTTGTCAAAGGAAATAAACACGTTGGGCCATGTCACTAAAACTTGGCTTTTGGAGATTCTCGTTTTGGGCCAGAGAGTGATCAAGACTGCAGTTAAGCTTCATGAAGATATCAGTGTATATCTAGATCCAATTCTTTCTTTCAAAGAAACTTTTGTTTCTACGATATCAAATTTGGATGAGATATTGCCCAGTCTGCAGGAGATGACAAGTATGGAATCTTCAGTGTTGGCTATTGAAGGGATTCTCGAATTTGAACATCGAGGGACACATTTCCTCTGGTGTCTACATCTCAAATCGAGAAAGACGCTTCTTGTGGATTCTATGATCCATTATGACAACATGTGCAATGAAGTTTTCGCTTCACTTTCCTCAATCCAGGATTTCATAGCTGAGATTCCTTGCAACCTAGTAAATGAGCATAATCAAAGGTGTTCATCGGAGCAGGTGGAAGAACAATTTTCATGATTGTTCAAAGACATGTACACTCCTGCCAACAATTTCTCGTCAATTTCCATGGAGCGGTGTATCAAATTGAAGAACTTGTTTGAGAATGCTCAGTCTAAAATTGTTAATTTTAATGATATGCCAAGTAGAATTCTTGAATTGCAGGTATTTTGTGAGGCTATTCTTTGGCCAAGTGAACCTCCAGAAGAGGAAAAGATGTTTGAAACTTTGGGAAGGTTTAGATCCTTTCAATTATCAAAAGCAGCAGATCCTAATTTCACCGGCGGTGTAGGAAGTTGATTTTCTTGATATCTAGCGAATTGGGAGAGTCCATTTCTCATACGTTTGAGATAGGCGGACCCCGTTTCAATGGATAAGGCACTGGTTATTATTGTATATTTTTAAAGGTGTTGTTATTTGGGAAACATTGGATATTTTAAGTAATTTCTATTTTTGGGTTGTATTTAATAAAGTTGGTTAGAAAAAGTCAAAGGTCACTTAAGTGCCTTATTTAATGATCATATTAAACCCTAACTACTTTGTAACCAACTTTTGGGTTATAAAAAGGAAGTCGAGGGCTCATTTGTAAAGGTGACTTTGAGAGAGGAGAAGAAGATAATTTTGTGCAAGCTTTGTTTCCAGAAGAAACTTTGTGTTCTTTGTGAAAAACATTTTGGAGTTAAGAGAATAAGAACTTTGTGTCTCATTCATTGTCTCTTGTAGCATTTGGTGTTCTTATGTTCATTAGATGTTAGGTGTTTGAATCTTGCATGCGAATATTATCTTTGATCTTATTGTCAACATTAGTAATCAGTTGTTCTAGTTCACGGTGATCAAGCTCTGACTATCTACTTGCTCATGTGTGTTCCCTTTTGCATGTTCTTGTTTGGCTAACTCAAACTCCGTTTTATTTGTGTTGGTTATTCATCTTTTCTCTTCATGCAATATTAGGCTCTGTTTTTACCTAACTCTTGCATGTTCTTTCACCCATTCCATTCCACTCCTTTCTTTCATTTCATTCCATTTCCTTCATTCACTTTTCTTCCATTGATGTTCCAAAACACCCCCCACATACAATTTTGAATGTACAGATGTAAATACAGTTTTGGTTTTCAATAAAGGCAGCCTCACCTTCATTGAGGAGGGACTTCGTTCCCACACTTTGTTGCATGTCATTTGCATGCGTGCAAATCCATATGCTAACAGGGAGGCATAAGGAAATTTGAGGAATAAGGGGTACTTGGGAGGCATAAGGGTATCTCGGGGATTTGATATACTATATTTTGGCAGCTTTGAAATCGGTGGTGATACCCATTTCCCCTTTGGGAGGCATAAGTAGCATCCCCACAGTTCCTTGCTCCTTTGGCTTGCTTGATGAAGCCTCGGTGTTGTTTGTCATGCCTTAATGTAGTTGTAAACTACATTCTATTTTGGACTGCGTTTTAAATGTGGAAATGTTGCTTGTATGTTGTGGAAGCCTTTGTTGTCATGAGTTGAATTACATCTTCTATTGCATTATGGTTGGGGCTAGGGGGCAATGAAGAAGGATGGATTCTCCTTGTCAATGTATGTGTTGGTTGGGTGGAGAGCGTTGCCTTTCCCCGCTCTTGTGTTGTGATCGAATTGGGAAGAATGATAAATCTACATGTTGTTGTTTTGGAGCAAAGGAGAAAAAAAGAAAACAGTTTGACAGTCCCTTGTTGAAATGAAAACTTATTGTAACCTTTCCCACTTGAAGTGGATGAACTCGTATATGTTTTGTAATGGAAATATGTTTTTTTGAATATGAAAGTTGTAATTTTGAAATGTAAAGGAGAGATATACTATGTTTCGTTTTAAAAGAAAGAGATGTATTTTGTATATTGTATTGTGAAAATCAACAGAAAAGAGAAGTTGTAAAAGAAGGAAATCTTGTCTTTTGAATAAAAGTTGCATTCTTTTCCATGATTGGAACTACTGCTATTTAAAATCTGAGTTTGAAATGTATTTGAAATCTCTGTTTGAAAGGAAGAAATGCATGTGAGGAAAATACAAAACTCTGTCTTTTGAAATGTGTAAAATTGGAAATCAGAATTGCATTTTGGTTTTGAATGGTATGATTTGAATCAACTAAATGTATTAGATTAGAATTGGAATGAATTCTAATACTTGGAAGATGAAAATGGCGAATAGATCTTTTAAAATTTGATCTTTGTTTTATATTTTCAAACTAGAAAATACTTTATCCAAAATGCATAGTTCGAACTGTAATAAGGGAATAACAAATTAAATGATTAAATTGAAGTAGTATGCCCTAAACGAATTCAATTGGACAAAAACACTTGAGGAATTTCTTAGAAAACTTAGCAAAATCGGGCTCAAATCTTTTTACAGTCAAAGTTGCATTTTTGTATTATTTGGGAGTCAATCAACAAACTTACTTTGAATCCTTCCTAAATCCATATAAGAAAAATTCTCCATGTCTAATTGACATGTTGAGAGAGGAATAATATCAATTGATAAAATTTCACAAGTTAAAATTTAACAGCTTGCCTTTTTAAAAGCTTGCAGATCGTTTTTCGTGAAATTGACCCCTTAAACATTATCAAAATGAAAAATTAATGATTCCTGTGCAAAGAGGATGTCGAGAGATTTCTAAAAATTCCTCATTTTCCCAAAAATGATCTCCCAATCAAAATTTATGCCCCCTAAAGTTTTTCTTCATTTGGCGTCAAAAATAATTCTGATCACAAAAAAAAATTGGGAAAAATTTCCTTGGCAGACCCGCGGGCCCGAATTTTCCCTTAGCACTTTTTGGTCAAAACGCCAAAGGAACGAATTCCCCCACCACTCCACTGACCCACAAGCCTTTCTTTTTGTCAAAAATCACCTAAGTTCAAAAAAGAAATTTTAGAAAAATTTCCCCTGCGGACCCGCCGCCCGCTTTTGCCTTTTTGGTTGTTTTCTCGCGGCCGCGTGGCTCGCAATAGTTTACTTAACCTTTAAAATAATTTGGGAAATTTTTCTAAGTTTCCTTTGCCACCTTATCACCCATACTAATCAGTGCTGCCACATGGCATCACAAGGCATCGGCGGAGGAGTGGATCCCCTTTTAGCTTAGCGCTTCAGATTTTTTTTGGGAAAAATTTCCTAAATTCTCCCACCGGCCTCGCCGATCCACATCCAATGGATGGCTGACACATGTCTTCACGACGCATCCACAGAGGCATAGAGATTTTTAATTCTTTAAACCTTTTTCTCGCAAAAGTCAAATTTTGCTAAATTGCTTCAATGGCCTAACGGGCCGCAACCAATCATTGAGTGACACGTGGCATCGTTCGGGGAAGTCGAGGCACGGGCTATTTTAATCCTTTGCATTTTTACCCTAAAGTCTAAAATCTCTAAGTTTCCCCACAAGTCCTTTTCCCCGTGACCAATCAACGCTTGACACGTGGTGCTTTGGGCATTGATGGAGGCACGGATCGTTTGATTCCATAGCGCCTTCCACCAAAAAGGATCATTGTTTTAAAATCCTCCGACGGCCCGATTTTCTACGCCAGAGTTTAGAAATGTTGACACGTGTCCTCTTCGGGCTCGCGGGCACACAGAGGTAGATCACACTTTTTTCTAAAAGGGAAAATGCACTAAAACTCTCCCCACTCCGCCGGCCCGCACATGGGAAAATTTTCTTCCCTAGACCCACAGACCTGCTCTTGGGAAAATTCTCCTCCCAAGGTCCGCTGCCCATAACTTGAGAAATATGAGTTAGGAGGACTTCTTTATATCACCGGAAAGGTGAGGAAATTTCCTATCTAATGGGAATATTTTTGGGAAGTTTTGAGTGCGCTAATTTTGAGAAAAATCAAGTTGAATATTTTAAGCTTGTTAGAGAGTGGTATAGTGAGAAATTACCCTCTTAACCTAATTGATTAATCTAACCCTAAGTTTGGACCTTGTGATCTTTTATAATTATCGTATTAATAAAAATATAAGCTATTAATAGTATTTGGCTTTGAAACTTGCTTGCGACAACTGTTGTCTTGTAACTTGGTTGTAGACTCTTTTAAAAAAATTATTCCATAATTTTCCTAACTAATCCTAGGTTGTTCTTGGGTCTCAAGTGGGTTGTTTTAGCGGGCATCACAAGAGGGGATGAAACTTCTCTAGATGTTTATAAACCAACTTGTGTTAAAAAGGACTATGAAGTGGTATGAGAATCAGATAGCCAATCCTCTCCCATTTCGAGCACATATGTAAGAAATACGAGAGGTTGCCAACGAAAGGAGTGACATAGAAAAAGATGGTGCAAAATTCCTCACACCAGTGCCCACCAACATCATCACATGCTTCTCAGAGGAAAATCCGGTGGTTAACCAAACATATCCCTAATAAAGAAGTAGTGTCTCAAGGATCGGTAAAGAGTGTGCATCTTCGGGAATGAAAAGAACGTGTTTCAGGTATTTCTACCCCAAACTCATCTATTCACATCACTGAGAGTTCCAATAGACCTACCAATCTAAATCATCATCAATGTCATACACTAGAATCCAAGAAAATCCTAGTAGTGCAGATATCTAATTCTTCTGAACATCTAGGTGTTAAGGATATTCCACAAGAACATGAGGATAATCAAGAATGTGTTGTAGATGCTACTTCACCAAGGATTGAGGCCACATAACCACTGCCTACTAGTTTTAGTCATGAAAAGGAAAAGAGGATTTTTCTTCCAGTTCTCGACATTTTTGTGTCGAATTAATGAATGAAACACCAACCTGGGTTGACTCTGAAATAAAAAGAGAAATATATTGGTCAAAGTGGCCAACATTGATTTGGAATCTCTTTCTGCCCTCTCCAATAAAGTTGTGCCCAAAAAGCCTAAGGTCTTCTCTAGAGTAGTGATTGATGATAGTGGAGATAAGTTTGTAGAAATTACAGTTCCTACTACTGAGAAGGATCGTGGGGACATGACAGTCACTGATTATGAAGTATCCAAGATAGCCCTTGGTAAGACCACTTTTGAAAGTGATGTTGTTATGGCAAAGGATTCAATGAATAGTGTGCTTAAAAGGTTGGAGAGATACAAATCTCAAATTTCCCAACTCAAGGAAGAAAAGAATCAGTTGATTTCATATGTTCAACATTTGATCAACCCAATTGAGTCTTCTTTTCCTGTTCTAGAAATGATGGCTATCCCGGATCAAGAAATTCTCAATCAATCAAAAGATGTGATCACTCTAGGACACACTCTAAGGTCATGGGTTTCTGAGATAGAAAGTGGTGGGTTGAAAACAATTGCTGAAGTGATAAAAATATCTGAGAATATTTATGCCTACCTTGATTCAGTGTTTCCATTCAAGGAGTGCCTCATTACATAATTAATCACACTAGATCATATTTTCCAACTCTTCAGGATCTAGCCCATATGGAATCTACTTTCTTAGCTTAAGAGGGAATACTTGAGTTCAATCATCACATGACATGAATTCTATGGTTAAATCATGCTAAGTCCAGGAAAATGATCCTAGAAGATTTGGTAATTCAGTTTGACGGTTTGTGCAATGAAGCCTATACCACACTCTCTTCCATTTAGGTCTTCATCAAAGAGATTCCGTGCACCTTCATCAACGAACACAACCAAAGGAATTTAGTACAACACTTGGTGGAGCAATTTACAAAATTGATACATGAAATGTATACTCCTGTTGATGTTTTTCCACTTCTTCTATGGATCAATGTTTCAAAATTAAACATCTTTGCAAAGAAATCCAATCTAAAGTTGCAAACCTACATACCATACCAGGTAAGATTCTTGAAATGCAGGTACTTTATGAGGCTGGTCTTCTCTCGAGTTATTTTCCGGAAGAAGAGAAGATGCATCGACAATTGTAAAAGCTCAAATCTTTTGAATTGGCAAAGAATCAGGATCCTTATTTTTCCAACAACATGGTAGGATGATTTCCTATATTTTCTCATGGGTGGGAGAGTCCATTTCTCATACGATTGAGATAGGTGGACCCCACCCAATGGATAAGGCACTGGTTTTTGGTGAATGTTTTGAAAGTGGTATTTTAAATAATGTTATTGTTGAATTCACTTTTGAAGAAACTTAAGTGGTTTCTATTTTTAGTTACTTTTAATAAAGTTGGTTGAAAAATTCAAAGTCACTTAAGTGCCCTATTTAATGTGGTTATAAAATAAAGTCGGGGCTCATTTGTAAAGGGTGACTTTGAGAGAGGAGAAGAAAATACTTTTGTGTGCAAGCCGTGTTTCAGAAGAAACTTTGTGTTCTTTTCAGACAAACATTTTGGAGTTGATGAAATACGAACTTTGTGTCTCATTCATTGTCTCTTGTAACATTTGATGTTCTTATGTTCATTATATGTTAGATGTTTGAATCTTGCATGCAAATATTGTCTTTGATCTTATTGTCAACATTATTAAGTTGTTGTTCTTATTCATAGTGATCAAGCTCTGTTATTTACTTGCTCATGTGTGTTCCCTTTTACTCATTCTCATTTAGCTGATGCAAACTCTATTTTATTTGTGTTAGTTATTGTTTGTTCTTCTCCATGCAATATTAGGCTCTGATTTTACCTAACTCTTGCATGTTCCTTCCATTCATTCCTTTCCATTCCTTTCCTTCATTCCATTCCATCTCCATCATTCACTTTTCTTTCCATTGATGTTCCAAAACACCCCCACATACAATTTTGAATGTACAGGTGTAAATACAGTTTTGGTTTTCAATAAAGGTAGCCTCACCTTCATTGAGGAGGGACTTTGTTCCCACACTATTGCATGTCATTTGCATGCGTGCAAATCCATATGCTAACAGGCTGAAGAAATGAACACGATTGTTCATATCTTGAATAGAGTTCCCACTAAATCCTTATTTAATTCCACTCCTCTGGAAAAGTGGTCAAATAAAAACCAAGTGTGTCTCATTTGAGAATATTTGGTAGCCCTGCTTCTCTCTTCATTCCAAAATCAAAATGGAAGAATCTTGATCAAACCTATTTTCCCTATATCTTCGTAGGTTATGGTGTCAAAACTAAAGGTCTTAAGATCTTTGATCCTTCAAAAGAGAAGTTATAGAAAACAAGAATGTTAAAGTTTTAGAAAAACCTTTTTGTTCATCTTCTTCATCTTCTATTTTTATAATTCATGATGATTCTAATGAAAAATAAATTGAATTTGAAAATTGTGAAAGATGTATGTGATGAAGAAACTAGTAATGAACATGTAGTTGAAAAAGAGTTAGTACATGCTCCCTCTTTAAACGAAAGACCTAGATGGGTTGAGTCTATTATTCAAGACTCTAATCCTAGAAACCTTCAGAAAATGACTAGAAGTCAACATAAATATCATGCCTTGATGACATTATATGAACCTCAACCCCAATATTTCAAAGAAGCTTCTTCTAATGAAATATGGTTAGATACAATGAAAGCTAAATATTCTGCCTTGATTAAAATTCAAACTTGGGATTTAGCCCTCCTTAAAAATGAAGTATATTCAGATCTAGATGGCTATACAAGATTAAATATAAAGTTGATGACAATATCGATAAATTCAAAACCAGATTAGTAGCTCGTGGGTTTACTCAAAAACTCGGTATCGACTACATTGAAACATTTGCACCAGTTGCAAAAATGAGCACAATAAATATTTTGATTGCCTTAGTTGCTAAATATTGTTAGAAATCCATCGATGGATGTTAAACATACATTTCTAATTGCGATTTAAAATAAGAAATATATATGACCCAACATAAAGGATTTGAAGAACCAGGTAAAGAAATGTATGTTTGTAAATTAAAAAAATCTTTATATGATTTAAAACAAGCTCCTAGAGCTTGGTATGCAAAGATTAATAGTTTTTTCAATGAAGTTGGTTTTTCTAACTATTCTTCTGATAATGATTTATTTGTTAAAATTGAAGAAAATAATATCATTCTCATTGTATTGTATGTTGATGATTTACTTATCGCTAAGTAACTCTAATGGTTTAATGATGAAAATTAATACAATATTTTGAGATGACAGACTTAGGATTATTACATCATTTCTTAGGCATGGCTATATTTCAGGATAAAAATATATTGTAGTATCTCAATCACAATATGAAACTAATTTACTTAAAAGGTTTAATATGATTGATTGTAAACCTATTGTTATTCCTATAGAAGTTGGATGTAAACTAGATCCTAAACCTGCATGTGAAAAAGCTAATCCTACTTTGTACATGCAACTTGTAGGCAGTGTTATTTATCTAACTATTACTAGACTTGACATTTCTTATGTAATACAAATTGCTTCAAGGTTTATGCAGAGCCTTATCAAGATCACTAGAAGTTAGCCAAAAGAATATTGTGTTATATTAAAGGCACAATTAATTTTGGTTTACATTATACTTCTTCTAACAATGCATATTTATATGGATATTGTGATTCTGACCATGTTGGTGATGTGATAGATCGCAAGTCTACAACTGGATATGTGTTCAAGTTTTGTGCAGGTGTCATTACTTGGAGCAGTAAAAAGCAACCAACAGTCTCCATTTCTTCTATTGAGGCAGAATATAGAAGTGCAATGAAAGCAACGAAAGAAGCCATGTGGCTAAAGTGGATGTTGGAAGAGATGCACATGGAAGATAAAAAAAGTAATCCTCTTCTATGTGATAGCTATAGTTGCATTGCTCTTGCTAAAAATCCAGTTCAACATCAAAGGACAAAGCATATCGAGATACATATGTACTTTATCCAAGAGAAGGTTCTCTGCGGTGATATAGATATCCAGTACTGCCTAACTAAAGATCAAGTTACAGACATTTTTACGAAGCCATTGTGTGCTGTGAAGTTCTAAAAATTTCATGTAATGTTTGGCCTTTCAGAGTTTCCATTGAGGGGGAGTATGCATGGTAAGGCCACCTCCTAATGGTCTTCCAGTTAAAGACTCTTTATCCTCTATACTTTTTCTCTGGTATAAAGCATTGTAAAAAGATATTTTATGATCTATGTAAATTGATAGAGTTTATGGTATATAGTCCAGTGTGTTGCATCTATTTGTAAAGGAGGTCCTTGTGTTATAAAAGGCTCATAGAGATGTGGTTTTAATATTTTTTCCATAAGAAGCGAGGGATGTAGTCTCACAAATCATGCTTAGAGCATTAGCTTAAATCATACTTATGATTTATGGATTCCAAATCTTTTTGTACTAAAAGGTAAGTTGAGCATGATGAAGGTGTTATAATTCCTTCAAAAATACATATGCTAGCCTAAAATTTTTCTAATGGTTTATGGATTTGTAAATCTTGTTGTATAAACATGTAATGTTGGCATATGGATCCCCACTTAATATTAAGGGGGAGTGTTAGAACATAATATTAAGTGTTCATAATTAAATAATATAGAATATAGTTTATATTCTTTATTATTTAATATAAAATCTATATTAGGTTTATTAGTTATTAATTAACTAATTATTTATTAAATCAGGGTGTACCCCGTCAGTTAATAGTTATAACCCTTCGGGTTATTTAAATATGGTTGTGGGCCATAATCGGTTGTATAAAATTACTCGGATTAAAAACATGGAGCAGAAGTGAGGAAGGGAGTTATGGATTAGTTAATAGTTTCTCAATAAATGAAAAATTCTTCCATGGTTTTTTACCCCATTGGGGTTTTCCACGTTAAATCCATGTCACTGTGTATTTTTAATTATTGCATGTTTAAATGTTTTCAATAATGTTTGATGTGTTATATTAATTTAATTTGGTTAATTAATTCCTTGGTCTTAATACATAAATATAATTTTTAGGGTTAAACATACTTTTTCCTTAGTTTTGTATATTCTAAAATATATATAGTTCTTTCTTGGGATTTTTTAACAAGAATATTATTTTTATCCAACTTGGGAAGAAGAATAACTAAAATCAATAAAAATTATACATCATTCAACTAATATTATAGGTTAGTGGCTTTGTCCACCGTGTGAAGATATTCATGCATTACTCTAATCAATGATTGATATTGGCTTAACACCCTTTGTGGTGCCTTTGTACTGGTATATATAATGAGATCCATCATGTAATAATATCCTTTAGAATCTTATTTCCTTATGTTATGCCTTCTACAAATTGTTGAAATTCCATACATCATTTAGGGATTTGATAAAAGTATCCATGGACCTCATATATAATATCTTTAACTTTTAATATTGATTAACTAAAATATGAATGTTTTAGTAATAATCTAAGAGGTACATAAATGAAATAATTGATATAAACTACAATATAAATGCTAGCTAATTTTATTCGATATTTTAAAATGAAATAATTGAAATAGGAGGAAAAGGGTACTAACCTGAAATATAACTTACCTTGCAGTAATCAGAGTGATGTTCTAGCATAATTGAATGTAATGAAGAACCTCATAAAATTGTAGAAGTGGGAGATCTAGCAAGATTGGTGCACCGGAGGAGTACATGGGTGCGTGGGCACCCCGATCCGGAATATAGGTGCCTTGGCCTGCAATGACTTGGAAGTTGAACTCCGAGAGGGTTGTTAAACCTTTACAATGTTTCTCCTTTGATCAGGTTGGTGTCGCACTTGGTTCGTTGATGTCGTTGTAGATCTCCAATGAATAATCTCCTATAAAATCCCACACAAAAGCATCAAACCCTAAAAAAAGAAAGATGCAAATGAATGGGTCAGACTATCCTCAGCCCAAATGGATGGACTTATGACTGAGTGTTGCACTACATCTTAGACCCAATGTATTTCTATGTGCTTATGTGTGCAATGATGTGCCTAGGGTGTTCTAGTGCCAACGATGCCAAAGTATCGGGTAATAGCTAAATGTAAGATACAAATGGTGGATGTAATAGAATGAATACAACCCTTCCTATGTAGTGTGTGATGTAGAATAATGCCCAAATATAGTCCTTTTCCTTATGTAGATAGCTAACCCTTTAGTAGAATGATTTTCCCTTAAGATAATGTGTATGTTGTGTTTATATAGGGATCTCTTGCTCAAATTTTGACACTAATGACCTAACATGCCGACTAGTACCTAGGGAATGAGAGGGAAAATTAAAAATACCGACCTCAAAACTCTAAATGGGAACCAAGTACAACCAGGATCAGACACCTAAAAATGAGGATCGGGTGCCCATGGGTGCCCCAATCCCTTCCTAGGTGCCCTAGTCAAATACTAGAGATGACAAATGAGTAAATAATGACAATTGAGACTCCCTAAGAGATGAGAAAAACTATGCAAGTAACTCAAGATTGTGTAAGATAAATGACGATGACGACCAACTAGACCGATGATAGGACTAGGGGATGGGTCATTAGTGAATACTTTTCTTACGCAAGATCCATATATAAAATAACATACTTGGTGATATAATTGTAATATTAAGTGTGTGATTTTGTGACTACATTTTCCCCCACTTTATGTTGGTGAGCAAAAGCTTGCTAACATAAAGTAGATAGAGATGTGTACCTGAGAGAAATCTGGAGAAGCCCATGTTGTAGTAAAATGCACAGATGTGGTATAAAAGTGTGTCGAATGAACCATATAGCGTTCCAAACCATAGATAAACGTGTTGATCCATGTAATGTAGCGAGAAACATAATTTCGTGATGAAGTCTAATAAATGAGAGTGATGATTGTGATATTAGATAATTGATGATTTCGAATGTCGTATGATGACAATAAGATGGGATAGGGAGTGATCAATTCCTAACCCGATTGTGTGAATATGAATAACTGGCCGGAGGATTTAGGCATCCTACCACCATAGGAAGAGTGTAGGGAGAAATGTTTGTTATTCTCCAACCTTTAACTACGTCCTCAAGATCTAGCTACTGCAGACGGACTTGGATAAAACATTTTGTGGTTTTTGGATCCAAATAATTTTGATCAAACATTTGACCCATATAGGAGTTGTATAGGAAAGGAACTCTTGCCCCCACTTCGCAGGTGTCACCAAAATGTGATGGATTCCAAACTAGGTCATCTAGAAGAAAACATGAAATGTATGATGGCTTCCAAGTTAGGTCATCTAGAAGCAAACACCAAATATAGAATAACTTCCCAAGCTAGGTCATCTAGGAAAGTAACAAATGTAACTCCCAAGTTAGGTCATCTGGGAGGCCGCATGTGTTGTATTATATTGATTGAGTGGTATGATTTTGATTATAGAGACTTGAATGCATTGATGGGTTGATTGATTGATTTGTTATTCCTAAAGAGATTTTACGCTAGTTGCCCCCAGGTTAGGTCATTAGGGGAATGTATAGAAATTAATGAATGATCACATGGAAATACTATTGTTTCCCCCATGTTAGGTCATTAGGGGCAAGTGATGACAATTGATGAAATATTACATAGAGAAATTTTATGTTTACCCCCCGAGTTAGGTCATTAGGGGGGATCGATGAAATGTCATGGTGGTGAATTAGTAAATGTTTGAAAATAATAGATTGATAGTATTGAATGATCACTTAGTGGTGCAAGGGGAATTATAGGATGACCCTAATTGTATGCCCCCTTTCGGTGAAATGGTAAGTGATGAAAAGAGAGAACACCGAACCGAAAGTAATCCCAAAATAGATAAAGTGTGATGGAAATCACCAAAATGTGTATAGATTGAGTGAAAGACAATGTCAAGGAGATGTAACATATGTGTCATGTTTATGATACAATAGTAGGTGGAATTTAGAAAATAAAGCTACAAGCGGGTGTAAATCGAGTAAAACACTCGAGATATGAAAAAATCGTGTATTGTGCATTATTTGCAAGAATAAGCCCGGAATAATGACCATAGTAAAGTGGGTGATGAAAAGTAACTATAAATAGTAAGGTGAAAAAGTGCTTAGTTATTTCATTTGTCTTTTTGCATGAGTGAGATTGAGCTCGAGTTTGTAAAGATGTCGCAAGTGAGAGAAGTACATCCTTGCCAATTTGAGGTGGTAATGCGACCACCATAGATCACATATGACAGTGAAGTTGGTAAGTGCACTAGTTTTCAAAAATGTGTGTATGATAGTTCTTTTGTTGAATTTTTACAAAATTGTCATTTTGACTTTTCTTGACATTTTAGACCTAGACAAGAGCGGTGAAGGTGCTAATGGCCTTTGGGGCAGAGCACCCATACTGGGCATCGGTGTTTTGCTCCCCGGGTGCCCTAGTACTAATTTCGAGCACCCTAGTCCGAGAGAGTGCATTTAGTCTAGAATGATGGAAATGTTATTTTGGATGTATAGTAATGTTGTAAAATGAGTGTGTTTGGATTTATATAGTGTTCTAACGTTACATTGTTATTGTATTGTGGTTTACAAAGGGATATCCACTTAAGGGAGTTTTACAGGGCTCATCATTTGAGTACTTTGCTTGGGCTTGGTTTGTCGAGACGATGATTGGGATGTTATGGACCGTGTCAACCTATGCCACATAGCATGGATGGGGTTATGCCCCATAATATGCATATGTTGTGATAAAGCACCATGCGAGAGATAGAACTCATATAATTGTACATTCTGGTTTCCTATGGGGAGATGACCATTACATTAGAGGATGTGTATCATATATTGTGGTTGTCAGTTGTTAGGGAGAGGGTACATGTCATGGTGGTGGAGAACATGGAGAGGCAGATGAGAGATTCCCGATGATATTATGTGGGACTTGGGTACTGCGCCAAGGCCCATATCAGCTGGATGCCATTTTGAGGTCTAGGGTTCCGTGCTTGCAAAATTTCATAGTTGTTGTCATTGCGTCATCTATTGTCGTTGAGGGAGGTGGTGTAGGCATCTTATATAAGATGTGAGACATATGTCGTCGATTGAGGAGGAGGGTACTAGATATGCATGGGCACGTTGTGTGTTGGCCCACCTATATAGAGACTTGTACAAATTCACTCAAGAGGAGCATGAAGGTGGTATAGGAGCTACAACATTATTGCATGTGTGGGCCTATGAGCACATAGCAATGTTGAGGCTAGTAGGAGGTCCTAGAGTAGAGTGGGCTAGACTTGACATATATGCTAGGAGGTGGATCGGTGTGCGGGGATGGAAACTGGATACATATACCTATAGAGCACTTATAGATCACATGGGATCTGAGACGGTGATATGGAAACCATACCGAGACTATGGGGGATGGCCAAAGGATGTTATAGAGCTATGGTATATACGGAGGACCATGTGGTTGGAGGATCAATTCCCAGTGTAACCGAGCTATTCCGTGGAGAGGGTATCGTGTTAGCTTGGTATGACTCAAGATGTGCCCAGTCGTATGTGTGGTTGAGATCTATTATATCTCCTAGGAGAGTTAGAGCGAGGCCAGTCAAGGCCGACAACAGAGAAGTTGGTGTCCCTAGGGCCAAACGAGGATCTCGTGATAGAGCTAGTATATGAAGATGATGCGGGATGCATAGAGGAATACCGAGCGTGGTGGGTAACACATAGATGGGTGTTCTTATTTCATTGTTTGTAGACACAATGGAGTTACTCTAGGAGGAGAGAGAGGGGGAAGCACATGCCCCTGACAATGTGACAATGGTGATAGCGGATCATGAATATCTATATATAGCTATGTTGTGTGTTTTGTTGTTTTCTTATGTAATAGTGATGGTTATCTAATGCATTGTTCTATTTGTTTTGTAGGGGATGCATATTGGTCTTTGATAGTGGACACATCCATTTGCACATTGACGTGGAATATGTCGAGTTATGGAGCTTAATTACTTTAGATTAGCATGCTATAATAAACTTGTTGGAAAACATAAGTAACCGACATCGGTTATGTAGGGACCGCCATCACACCTATGATCAACATCGGTTAGGAAAGGAGGAACCAACATCGCTTTAGGCTAAACGAAGTTGGTTACCTGTGTATGATTGTTTTATTTAACTAACGGGAATTAGATCTAATTTTAGCATTAAAGCCGATATATTGATTGTAATTACATGGCTAAGTGCCCTAAGTTTGTATATGCTTATATAAGCATGAAATCTCGAGTTTAGAAAAAAAGGATTGTAGAAGTTAATGATTATTGTGAGAATAATTGTGAGAGAGAGAATTCTTGGAGAAGGAGAAGCTTGAGAGAAAGACAAGATACTATACATCGTGAGAGGTGTGGAAGATTTTAGATCTTCAATTGTATATCTTCTGAAAGCTTTGGATATTAGATTGGCTTGTTTCTTGGTGGATGTAGCCCACACTTTGGGTAAACCACGTTAAATGCTGTGTTGATTTATATCTCTTGTTATATATATTTTCTCGGTAGAATATACGCTTTTATTGCATGTATGCTTAGATTTGATATATTATATGTACAGCCTTGTGCTAACCCCAACAAAATATGCCTAGTGACGTATTGGCAGGTGGAGGGATACTAGAGCGCATAGATAACATCGTGGGCGAGCATGCCCATTTTTAAATCTAGTGGCCATATCAACAATGACATGCACCGTGTTGTTAGGCAAGAGGGACGAGGAAAATGAGGAGACTCCATGAGCCAAAGAGGCAAAGGGGTGGTGGTCCCTTAGCGCATGATGTGTTTACACACTTTATTTTACTACGAGTCATTTTCTTGAGAATTCTATAGAGAATACCATATTATAGAGGTAGGTGGAGAGATATTGAGGTCACGACCAGCAACGTAGAGTTAGTGGTGAGGCATCAAGTTCTAGGGCTCTTATAGTACCCGAGAGCGATAGTGATGATGATATTTGATTTGTATTATTGTATATGATGTAGGGGAGTTTCCTAGTGATGAGATGTTTTGTAATGATGATTGTACTCGATATATATATAGACATATTTTATTGGTATATGATGAGTTTATTTTGTTGTGTATTGATGTCGTAATGTGATTGATGATATATGATTCAGTGATTATTTTCATAATGTATGTAATGTGTTGGATATCGTTCATGTTTATTGATGTAGACTTGTACTATGATGTTGATAATGATAGAAAAAATGTGTAATGTGAATGATGATAGATAACATATGTAATTTGATTTGCTAGATATGATGTTTGATAAGGTGAGTGATGTGTGTATTTGTTGAATGGAATTTGTGATGTGTAGTTAGTGTAATAATGAGAGTGGAATGTATGTAAAAATAGATAATGTATGATTTCCAAACTAACGTGTCGTGATGAATTTGATAATGTAATATGATCATATTATGTTAGTGTGATGAATATGGGGAAAGAAGATTAGTGATGCCCCTAGCTTATGGATGATTAGGTTCATTTAGTTAAGACCCCTCGTGCAGTCAAGAATGAACCGTGTAAAGCAAGAGTGCATCATCGGAAATAATTAAGTGTGCTAGATGAATCGATGAAGCGCGTGATGATTGGTTCTTATATAAAATCCCCTAACAGTCATGTAAGAACGATAAGAACACAAGTGCGTCATCAAGGGGTAAGGTGATAGTAATCACCTACCAAAAACCAAGGTGGCGTGGAGCAGTGGAAGCGTTTAGGATGGAATCAACATGAGTGTATGAACCAATATGAATTTCATATAGAGCCGCAGTGGGTTGGAAACATGCAGAGGGTTGTGACAACCGATGTGAAGTAATAACATGATGTGGTGGATGAGATGGATAGAGCGAATGTCGTGGATGTGATGTTGTAACTATGGATGGATGTAGTGTAGAGCGCGCATGAGTTACAATTCGTGGTGGCGGACGTATAATAACCTTAGCATTGGATGAAGGAGACAAGTCAACATGGGTAGAAACACATTAACGAGGCAGCGGAGAGATGGACCACTCATGTGAGCAAGAGATAAAGGAAATAACACCCTTATCCTCTAATTGTTGTAATCTATTGTGAAATTCAAAGCAATCAATGTCCCTATGGACATTGATACGATGATAATTACAACAGGTTGATCACGTTGATGCTATAGACAATGTTTTAGATTATGTTGATTAGAGGGTCAACGAATTAGACGCTCATTAAGTAAGACATGTAATACATCATGTGTTCGTGTGTGATGAGAGAGAAGTGAAATAGCTTATGCAAAACAAATGGAGTAGTTGGAGAAGTAGTCGCTCATAGAGGAGGAGGAGAAGGATGTTTTTCTTTAATTATAGATTGAACTTGCTTGCGGGGAAGAGATGGAGATTGTGTAGGATGCTCAAATGATGGAAAAGGAGGAGAACAAGATAATACCAAAGTAGGAGGAATAAGTGGAGGATCAATAACATGTGCTAAGAGAAGATCTTTTTCTATGTCAATGACCTTATAAAGACAAGAGTATGAATGAATCACATGTATTATATTGTAATTTTTTCTTGAGAATGTGGGAATGAGACCACGAAAAAGATAAATATTTTCTCTAGATCGATAGGCTGGAATAATAGATGTATACAAGCATTAAATCATAAAATTTAATCCTTGATAGGTTTAGATATACCCTGATGTAAAGTAGGTATACGATCATAAGTAGCTCTAGGGCCATTGTTGATGATAAAATGACAGAGGAAGGCATCCTCCATATCATAGTAAGGACTAATGGAAGATGAGTGTACCATTGTAATGCATCATCACTAAGGCTATGTCAAAAGGCCTTAAAAAAATCTATCATAAATATAGGAAGTCATAGCCATGCGGTAATGTTGGAGATGTAGGTGAGGGTCACTAGTACTGTCAAAGCATGTGAATGTAGGCATGATAAATTCCTTAGGAAATGTGGAGTTATGGATCCTCTTAGGAATAGGGTTGTCATGTAATGAGTTGTTATCAATTGAATCATAATAAGCCCTACTTTCTAAAGTGAGTGACTAAACTTGAGATTGTAATTGACCTACGGCATGCATGAGAGACAAAATGTCTTGTGAGGGAATAACAGAAGATGGAAACAATGTATTAAGCGGTTGTAACTTGCCATTGTGAGTAATCATGGGTACCTCAAGAGAAGATAAAGGAGATTTTGATGCTAAAGGCACACTAAGGGTAGGTGTCGAGAGGAGGGGATGGAATATCCATAGCAGTAGTAGGAATAACATCGAAACATCCCTAGGAGGTGGAGCAACCGATGGAGATACCTCGATAGTAGAAGATGAAGTAACAGATGTAGGTGAAGTGTTAGGAGGAGATGAAATGGTAGGAGTAGAAGAACTAATAGATGGAGGTACCTCATGCATTATGCTAGATATAACCTCAGGAGAAAGTGGAATAGGAGATTTAGACTCAACAATATGAAAAGTAGTAGAATCATGACTATTAATTGGTTCCTCGAATCAGAAAGTGACTCAGATATAAGTATGTCACTAAGTGGATCATCGACATAGTATGAAGGATTATGTGAATTAGTATGTGATGGATTAGGAGAATAAATATCAAAAGTAGAGGAGTCATGAGATGTATCGATAGTAGTGGTATGACGAGGAGGAGAATCGGTATGAGAGCTATTGTCAAGACCTAACATGTAATCAATAAGAGAATCATCTAGAATTTCCTTAGATAGGTTAGCAAGAGGATCACTAGTAGCCGTATAACATGGTGTACAACGAGTGAAGGCTATCGATCCGAAACAATACTAATGCCAATGGGAGAGTCTTCAAAATGAGTAGGTACATATTGTTGACCATCTAAGAGTTGTTGGTGAATATGATCTGGTAATAGTAGCATTATTATAGAGAGTCGTGAGCTCAGCAATAACAACCTCATCATAGATTGGATTAACACTAAAGTGCGACATGATGGGCCAAGAAGGAGAAAATATATCCTTATCCATTAGGGTTTGAAGTGGATCCTAGGGAAAAAATGTTCTAAAGTATGGGTTCACCAAAATGATTAACTAAAATTTGAATGTTTTAGTAGTAATCTAAGAGGTACAACAATGAAATAACTGATATAAACTATATATAAAAGCTAGCTAATTTTATTCGATATTTTAAAATGAAATAATTGAAATAGGAGGAAAAGGGTACTAACCTAAAATATAACTTACCTCACAAAAAGAATCATAACGATGTTCTAGAAGAATCAATGTAATGATGAACCTCATAAAATTACGTAAGTGGGAGATCTAGCCGTGAGGGGACTCCTAAAAAAAGATATAGGGGCACCTACAGGTGCCCCGGTTTGGAATATGGGTGCCTGGTTTGCATAATGAATTGAAATTGAACCCGATAGGGTTGTTAAACCTTCGTAATGCTTCGCATTTGATCAAGTTGGTGTCACACTTGGTTCGTTGATGTCACTGTAGATCTCCAATGAATAATCTCCTATAAAATCCCATACAAAAGCATTAAAACCTAAAAAAAGAAAGATGAAAATGAATGGGTCGGATTTTTCTCAATTGTCAAATGGATGTGCTTATGACTAAGCATCCCAATACATCTTATACCCAATATAGTTCTATGTTCTTGTGTGTGAAATGATGTGCTTAGGGTGCCCTAGCGCCAACGACGCTAAAGTAGCGAGGAAATAACTAGATGTAAGATGCAAATGGTGGATGGAATAGAATGAATACAACCCTTCCTATGCAGTGTGTGATGTAGAATAATGCCCAAATGCAGTCCTTTGCCTTATGTAGATAGCTAACCCTTTAGTAGAATAGTACGCCCTTAAGATAGTGTGTATGTTGTGTTTATATAGGGATATCTTGCTCAAATTTTGACACTAATGACCCGACATATCGACTAGTACCTAGGGAATGAGAGGGAAAATTACAAAGACCAACCTCAAAAATCTAAATGAGAACCAAGTATAACCGGGACCAAGGTGCCTAAAAATGAGGACCGAGGTGCCCATGGGCACCCCAATCCCTTCCTAGGCACCCTAGTCAAAGACTAGAGATGAAAAATGAGTAAATAATGATAGCTAAGACTCCTTGAGAGATGACCAAAAATGTGCAAGTAATTGACGACTGTGCAAGACAAATGACGATGAAAACCAACTAGACTAATGACAGATGGGGATGGGTCATTAGTGAATACTTTTCTTACGCAAGATCCATATATAAAACAACATACTTGGCGGTATAATTGTAATAGTAAGTGTGTGATTTTGTGACTACAAATACCGTAAAATACTTGTTAAAAAAGATAAATTTATTCTATAGGTCATGCAAGGTGAATACCAACCATGTATGGGAATATTATACTTACACATGAAAACTATTTATATGGTGTTGCATCATAGAACCATCCTTGCCTCAAATATATTTCAATTTTTTAATAAGGACATAAAGGTTCCGTGATGTAGAATTTTCCCTCAATTTATGAACTGAGAGAAGTTGAGGGTGGTGGACATGATTTTAAATACTGTAAACATGAATGTGAACCCCTAAATTACTATTCATGGTTAAAAATTCATCAAGTGACAATGATACATACATTTATTCTTTTTTTTCTTGGATATCTTCCTTTTTCACTTGAGAAAGACAACCACCCGTCCCTAACCATTGTTTATAAACCAATGAGTCTTTGAAAAACGTAATAGACCAATAAAAAAGTTCATATATTCTAGATAATCTATCATAGGATATCCTTTATTTAAAATATGAAAAGACACAAATAGTGTTACTATTTTGAAAACTGGATGATTTCCATCATGTTACCAAGGAAAATATTTTCTCGAGTTTGCACATATTCTTTTGTGTTCTTGAAATGTAAACATTACTCCTCTATTTTCCATCTTCTGATAAATTTATCCTTTCATCATAACAATTATATTTTCATAGAGGTTTACAACAAGTTTTATCACAAAGTGTCCACTTTAAACTAAAATATTTTATCCCTCCCATATTTTCAACTGCATATACTACATTAAACTCTATTTTACCTAAATTTTAATCCTACTTTTGATTGGTTCAATAAATAGAACTTTGAAACCCATTTGAATTAAAAATTCCTTAACATGTCCCACCGACGTGCCTTCCCCCTTTTTCATTCATTGTGTTGAACCTGATTTTTATCTTCAATTTGTGGTATTAATAAGCCATCATTAATAATCTCAATCCAACCGGGATAATATTTCCTAAATAAAAATAGTCATCTTTGAGTTACACCTCATTAGAACCTTGATACCGATGAACCTCGTGATTAACTTCTTCTTTTGGGTTGTCAACATTACTAAAATATGACAAAATGTTTATGCATTTTGATGGGACCGAGCATGAATAGAAGTGCCCATTACTGGTACTAGGATCATGGCTAGCCATTTTTCACAACTCAAAATAAAAAAAATTATTCAAAAAATCACACAATTAACTAGCTTGTCAAAAATAAACATCATGAAGTTAACTCGTTAAACCTATTTCTCATGAATATGTGTCCTAAAAGTTTGAAACACACTATTGGGAATCGTGAAGGAATTAAATGATGTTGTATGTTGGTAACTTATATTATATTTTTATATAGTTATTCAAGGTATGTTGGCAATATTGAATTGGCATTCTAGATGCCCCATATAAAAAAACTTAGGTTTACATATTTAAAGGCATCCATAACCCTTGATATCTATGTATTTCATGCATATAATGACGGTTAACCTAATAAGATAATGATATTTTTGTGTAAGAACTAATAATTACTATTATGCATAGTTATAGATGTTTAAGGCCTCTTTGTTACAACTTACAATGTGTTTAAAATTATGGTGAAATGTTCAAGGTTAAATATGTGAAAAATTGATGGCCCTCAATTTTTTTGCTCATGTTGATTACACCCTCATTGAATAATCATGTGTTGATGTGATTATAATTAGGATTGAAATGTAGAAAAGATGTGCATTCAACTCACTAAATTAAACATTCATATACAAATATGAACATACAATAAATGATTAACATGTTTTATTAATTAGGGCACAAACTAAATATAGTAAAATCACAAGAAGATAGTTCACTTAGATTTATCTATACTCCACTGACTAATTTGGGCATGAAACTAGGAGAAAGAAGGAAATAGATACATATGTGTTGTCTCTAAAACTAAATATTTGTTTATCTTGGGGAAAAATCGACTATTTGGGGAAAAAGCACCAGTCACTCCTATTTGATTTGAAAAGACTCATCTCACTTTGAAAAAATGATTTATGGCTACATGACATCTTGTGAGTGTTAAATTTTATTCTATGTATACATCTAGAACAAAAATATGTGTGCAAGTTACCAAAATATGTCTTCACCTCTTAAAACCATATCTTTCTTGGAAGTCCCTTAAAAAGGGGTCATTTTTTTGGGTTAAGTGCCACCCGCCATATTTACCTAGAACTAATCCAAAGAGGCATCAAACCCATGTAGTTTTCTACCTATTATAAGTATAACTGTTCTCTTTCATTTGCATGTATGTAACTAGAATTTGGCTCTTTGACACTTGATGATAGTTATTTTAATTTGGATTTAAGTTATTTTGACTTGATAAGTCTTTTTATTGACATGGTTCATAATTTTATAGACCTAAATTGGGATAATCCTAGTGTATGTTCTTGCAATAGGGGAAAATAGGGTTTCTTGCTTGATTTTTTGATGGTGAAAACCAAGTGTAAGAACCTAAGTACCCAATGAGTAAATGAGTTTGGTTTGATTTGTAGGTATACTAATTCAAAGACCTAATTTTTGCACTACGGTTGGCCTAAAGTAGGAGATTAAATAATTACAAAATATTCATTTACAAATTTTACCATTCGAAGGCTAAGGAAAAAATTAACCAAAATGGGACGTGATCGATATATGGTTTTTATCCTATAGGTTTGAGTGTTGAAACAATGATACAAAGATGTATACATAGGTATAAAAAAATTTCTTGATAAGATTATTCCTATAGGTGACTAAGCAATATAATGAAGGATTACAATGTATTTGAGATCAGCTTATTTTTACAAATCATGTATAAGGATATAATCCAAAAAATGAAATTACTAAATGTTAAATGACCAAAAATGGGTTTCTACATCCCACCCGCTTAATATAATAAATGATATTTACTAATTAAAGGAAATGGAAACTTTAATGAGTAGACACACTTTTCCTTTTCTTTAATGCTCAAGTGCTTGAGTGTTTTCCAAAGTGAAACATGTTAAATAATAGAATAATCAAAGCCCATTTTATGAAAATTGAAACTTTAACTTTGAAATTGAATTTGAAAGAAAGAGCAAGGAATAAGTACAGCTATATGTGTAGAGGCTAATTTTTCCTTACTAGTATTGAGGCTTCCAGTGAAGCACTTAGCATATATTGTACCCCTTGGATAAGGAACATGGAGAAGGATAATATTTCCAAGTAATGGAGAATTGGGGGTGATCAATCACCAACTTGTAAAACCAAAACTAAACAATAAGGTTAGGAGAACAATAGACCCAAAACTCATGACTCGAGGAGTAATACACAATGTACCACTAAAAATGGGGGATAACCATGGGTTCATAAGGATTGATGCCAAGGCCAATGGGTGTCATTAAACCCAACGTATATCACTCATTCCAATTGAGCCAAAACACTACCAATAGATCTAGATTCCAAGTTTGCATGATCAAAAGGATATGAAGTATAGTCATTCCCCACCATAATTGTAATAATTAATAATAATGAATAATTGAAGGGAACATAATATATTCATGCCCTCATTATGTTTGTAACAATTCAATTTTAAAATAAAATGGCATATGCCAATAAAATGATTTACAAATTATATTTGTAATAGAATTGAACCAATAACATTCCCCTTGCATTTATAATAAAATGCAATGTAACTCTACTAAAATATATATCATTGTTACTAATTCACTATCTGAACCACTGTGTATTTTATATATTTTAAAAATATTCTTAAATTTATTGTCAAAATTATACCATAAAAAAATCAATAGTTAAGTTTGTCTAAGTTTGATGGTTTTGTCCATCATTAAAATATGTATCTAAAATTGTTGCAACCTTGTATCATGTACTGCACCCTTGTTTATTGTATTTTTACTAATGCAAATGTGGTTAGGGTGTTAAATAAAGATTCACCTTAGACCACACAACCTTAGAATCTTATGCGAAAAACATACACAAAAATGAAATAACAGAAATTTTTATTCAAATGTAAAAACACGTATCGTTAAGATCTACTCACCAATGATACATTCATGCCATTATAATCATTCTCCACTTATATCTTGTCTAACACACTCTTCTTCAAGCCTTAAGATCACAACCACACTCTACTTTATGAATGCACTCACCATTGATGTTTACACTGTGATTAAACTTGGGTGGATGATTGAACCGAAACTTTAAGAGATGTGACTCTTTCTCATGCTCTTAAATAGGAAAAATGGTGGTATCTTCTCACTAGATGTATCATGTTATTTTTGTTATACATCATCGTGGATCTCATTATTGGAAAATTTTGGCTTGTAATACACAATTGATCCCAAAAGAGTTTATAACCTCATAGGCTATCATTTTTGTAACGCATAAAATTCCCAATCAAAAGAGGTAATTTTTATTTGAAGGAAAAATTGTTGAGCACACTTCAGGACACACAAGAAATAAGTGATGTTTGAATTCTAATGTTTATTTTATAATAAGGGTAGTCATCTAGCAATTTGTAGTTTGGTTTTTACAAGTAGTTTATAGAACAATCTAAAATTCACACAAGACCCCAAACCTAGATTGTAGCCTCATATGGTGACATAGAATCACTTTTGCTAATGTACACACCTAGAAAAGGTTCCCAAGGATTATCACATCCTATTTTTGGGTTCCCCAAACTTAAAATCTGTAAGGTTATCATTAGGTCATAATAAATATCAAATGTAATTTTAATCTATATAAACAATTATGTAAGGGGTAAGTCTACAAGTGTTGTTAACTTTATCACGAGAGTTTTAGCCCACACATATATCAATATGTGAAGTATTATAACTTCATTTGAAGGTAGTAGGAATATGATGGATTTGGGTAGTTATACCTTTGCATGATTAAATAGGCTTTGGGGCATTTGTTTATGTTGTTATTACTTCATGATGTTTATTAGCTTAGGTGTAAGTAACCTCATTCAATACATTTTTATCTTTATAACTATGTATAAGATGATTGTTTTTAGTCCTTGTCTTGGGTACGTAGGCCTTGCTTGGCTTGGTAAAATCTTATAGGGTCACTAATTTCATACAATGAGATTTGGATATTTACATTGGTTTAATTTCTTGATTTTGATATTTACATTGTACTTGCATATAAATTGATTTATATTGTGTGGGAGACATTGACATCATATTGGGTATTGTAATGCAAGAAAATACTAGTAAGTTCAATGTGAGAAAAAAACATATTGTTTTCCTAATATAATTTTCTCAAAAAAACCTCGATAGAGTAATGGATGGAAAGAAGGAGATAATTCAATACCTACACTTACCTACAAGTTTCAAAGCTCCTATTTTGATGTGTTGGGTTTTCTTTCGATTTATTTTTATTGCTTCAGATGTTAGTGGAGACCCACAAGCAACACCTCCCCTTGTAACTTGATGATTTTTCTTGAGAATGCTTGACGAAGGAAGAAGGATTGAATGATGATGGATTGATTGAGTGATTAAAGATAAAAATAATAGAGGTTTGTTATGGATTTTCAAGTTCATGCTCTCAAAGAGGATGAGAGTATAATTTATATTTGAGGGGTGGAGGATTCAATGGCTAGGATGAATCCAAGTTGGATTTGGATTAAGGGTGGAGAATACATGTGAGGATTAGAGGATTCTAGAGTGGAAGAATATAGAATTTGAATTTAAAATTCATGGAGGAAGAATCTTCCATTGAATTAAAATTTCAATAAGAGGGATTTAGAGAGGCTTATATAAATAGAAGCCTCAAGATTTAGAGGTGGGAGGATGTGATTAGGATTAGAGTTAGATTAGGTTAATAAAGATGATTAGGGGTGTATTACATGGAAAGGCTAGGTGTAGGGATGCATAGAGTAGGTGGGTAGGTAGATATAGGAATATTAAATTCCTTGAAAATGTTAATAGTGATTATTAGTGGGATGATAAGATATTATTAATGAATTAATTAAGGATCATGATGAGATGGGATGAAATAAGAGGATTAATGATGGAATGTTGTGATAAATGATGATAAAATGATAAAAGATAAATATGATAAAATGGATTTAATAATAATTAATCTTGCGATTAATTATTACATGGATGATGATGATGTTATTTTTAGGAAAAATTAATTGTAATTGATCATATCGACATTTTAGATGTCTACATTTTTCCCCTCTTTAAATGATTATTATGTAGCAATGACCATTCAAATAAAAAGAAGACAATATGTTAGGATGGTGATATAATGCCCCTCAAGGGGTTAGGTAGGGAGGAACGAGGTAGGTAACCACTCGGAAAAGAGGAGAGGCTCAAGTTAGTAGATGAGAGAGGATAAGAGAATTTATTGAAGGGGTTAGATTATATGATACCCCAAGAGGATTAAGATTAAGGATATTAGATTTGAGGATAAGAGATTAGGAGGATTGTTGATGTCCATTGTGATATTGATGAGGATGCATGATTAGAGGATTATAATATAGGATATTAGAGGATTAGAGGATTATTAGATATTGGATTTGGGAGTAGAGGATGCCTCAGTCAACGATGTATGAAAAGGGTGAAGATTTAGGATTGGTGGATTAGAGGATGCCCTAGTCAAGGGGTTAGGTTTTGAGGATTTTGGAGTATAGGATACTAGATTTAACGATGTTAGATGTGATGATGTGGGAGTTGAGGATGTTACATTTGAGGTTTGATTGATTAGATAGGAAGATAGGGTATAAGATGTTGGATTTGGAGGATTAGAAGATTGAGGATGTTTGGATGAGAGAATAAGGATTGGTTTTTGGATCAATTTGGATGATAGGAAATTGATGAGGAGAGGATTGAGATGATGATTGATGAAGCGATGAGAAATAATGTTAGATTTTGATTGATAAGAGTATGTTAGAAGATTTCCCAATTTATATGTCTCCTAAAATACTTTGTGTTTTCATAGCCAAATTCAAATTTTTTGAGCTCATTCCCTTCGTTGGTGTTTAAGCCAAGTTAGAGATTCAAGAAATTAGCAAAATTTGTGCCCTAGAGTTGTTTAAACCTCTGTTTTGCTCATTTTTAGAAATCCTTCATTTCCGATCTATGATATAATATCCTCTTTACGATACCTCCAATTTTGATAGAAATTGTTCACTTGTTCTATGGCCTGGGTCATCAAATCATTTTTTGCCTCCATGCCTTTGGTTCGTGAAGGAAATTCAAAAATTGGACTCAAAACGATGAAGTTTTCTTCCTCTGCGTATTTTCCACAGTCGAGATGATGGGTGTCTTTTCCCCATCAAATTTTATGGTCCCCAATGAATGCATCACCATGGTCGATCCTATTGTATGGGGGAAGACTTTCTAGGCAACGGATTTTTGGTGAACTTAATACTTTTAGTAAAAATGGTAAATTTTCCCCGTGGCCCCGGAAAGTTTGAAGTTGTTGATTTTGGTTCATTGGTATGAAAAAGTGGAAGTTTTTGTCCCAGGCTACACAAGTTCAATTGGGACACTTGGGACCCGAAAATATGAATCGAATGAAAAATTCAAAAGCGTGAGAGCAGCCGGCAGCTTAAATTGAGTTTTGAGCCTTTTTACTAAAAAGGTTAAAATGTTTAGAAAAGAGCCAACCTGTCTCTAACTAACGTGCCACGTGTCCTATTCAAATTGGAGCATAGGGCAAATGAAGAAATTGATTTTTTGAGCCTTTTTCCAAAAAAGGTTAAAATGTTTAGAAAAGAGCCGCGACCCCGTTTCTAATCAGAAGATGCCACGTGTCAAGAGTTCAATCGGAGCAGTGGGTCGGTGGAGAAATTTGTGTTTTTGAGCCTCTTTGTAAAAAGGTGAAAAGTTAAAAAGTGACCCGTAGCCCCGATCAGCTTTAAAGGGAAAAAGTCAAAGTTGAAGCCTGCAGGAGAAAGTCAAAGGTGAAGCCCACCGTTGAAAAGTCAAAGTGGGAGAGCGGAATGGCAGAGAACTTTGATTTTTTGAGCCTTTTCCAAAAAGGTTAAAATGTTGAGAAAAGGGCCGCAATCCCATTTCCAATAAGAACGTGACACGTGTCTAAGTTGAAAAGTCAGAGCGGGGCTGCGGGCCAATTTGTTCCAAATTTCCAAATCTCATGAAAAATCACAAAATGCAAAAGGATTCCCTCTTAACCACTCCAATCCCTTCCTGCCACATGGATGGCCCAATTTCAGTTAGAGGAGAAAATCAAATGGTCTATGTTTAAACCGATAAATCAAATGTAACATGAGATGCTTTGCAAGATCTAGTTTTTAACCCGCCATGAGCGTTTTCTTCACAATGAGAGGAATTTGAAAAGGTGTTGAGGATTTATGAAGTTATAACAGCAAGCTTTCTTCACGAAGAATATAATGGTTTCTCGACATCATTTCAAGGGTCCTGATGATTGATTTCAAAAATACCAGAGTGCTCTCATGCCTTATGTTGGAAAAGAAGAAAACGCCACACTTCTTCTATTTTCTCTTCTTCCTTGAATTTCTTCCATTCTCAAGCTATGTACAAACTCTTCTCGAGCTTCAATAATAAAAGAAGGAATTTTTGCCTCTTTGATTGAGGATTGGTGATACACTATGCGACCCATGAATTTCATTCGGTCTTGTAGCTTCTCCTGTGGATTTATTTTTCTTCTAACTATAAATGCATGTAAACGAAATTTCTAATTAATGTGTGGGAATCTAATATTCTACTCACAACATTAGTTTTCTCCTACCTCCATTTCCACTCCCCTTCCCCTTTCCAAGACAAAGTTTCTTCTCTAGTGAGACATTGCTAGCTTTGCCACAGTGTTAGTGGAGTGCCCCTATTGGATCTCTGGTCAAAAGGCCACCATCGAAATCCACTTTTTCACGTATGCACATACGGAAGTTACACCGTTCAAGTAGAGGGACTTAGATTCCCATAGCGTTGGCTTGAAACCCATCAAATTTGTCCATAAGACAAATTTTCTCACCAACACCAACCGAGGGGTGAGGATTTTGGATGTTGGATGTGAGATGATAAGATTTGGATGTGGATATTGATTGATTAATAAAGGATTGATTAGATATGAGGATGAGGAGGTTAGATAGTTAGTTATATGATGATGAGGATTAGGTGTGGATGATAATAAGGCTAAAATATGATGATATAAGGGGGTGTGTTACCATAAAGTTCCCAATGTTATCATCATTAGCAATGTTATGGATGTGGTATAGAGTAAAATGCATCAAGGTATAAAGACCATGATGATTGAATTGCCAAATGCCCTTGTCCTCATATCATTGGAGACATCATTAATTAAAAAATGATGGTCCTCATATCATTGAACCGTATGTAAAAGAAAAAGAAACAAAAGGGGCCTCATATCATCAACCAAAATATAAACGCAGACACGAGCAAAAACAAACACACACATTGCATTTTAGTATGGATTTTTTTGAATGTTTTGGTTTTTAGATTTTGGATTTTGGATGTTTAGATGTTGGATGTTGAAATTTTGGATTTGGGATGAGGGGAATGGTTGAGGATAGGTAAGATGAAATTATTCGAGATGTGATAGCACATGGGGGATATGAAGGGATGTAAGGTTAGATCCGACTTTCTCTTATAAGTCCCAAAGCATGTTTGAGTAGGATGAAAGGGAAGGATTGAGGGAAATTGGATAGGTTGGATAAGATAGGGATTGGTTGATAAGATAGGTATTTGTTAATATATTAGGATTAGATGGGGTGTGGGATGGGAGATAGACAGATAGGATGAGGTATTTGGTATAAGATAAGATTTGGGATATGGAATATGATAAGATAGCCCCCGGGGATATAGGGGAGATGGATTGAGGGAAATTAGATAGGTTGAATATGATAGGAATCGGTTTGATAGGTTAGGATTAGATGGTATGTGGGATGAGAGATAGATAGATATGATGAGGGATGTGGTATAGGATAAGATGAGGGATATGGAAGATGATAAGATAGCCCCCAGGTATAAGGGAAATGAATTGAGGGATAGATGTGGTGTGCCCCCAAGTGTAAAGTAGGGTGGCCTGTGTGGATGGATGGATGGGTTTGATTTTCCCTAGGTGTAGGGTAGGATGGGAAGTGAGGGGTATATAAAATGGATAATGCCCCAATGGATGATAGTAAGGATGCCCCTAGTCATGATGATGACAATTTGAAAGGGACATGAGGAGGATTGGATGAAAAGGAAAGGATCATCGCCTCTCATCCACGATGTTTGATCCAGGAAAATTGATGTGGATATGATGGACTTAAGGAAAATAACATCAGTGATGAAAAAAATATGAGCCTAATGACACATGTTGTAAGGAAAGAGTTGGACTAAAACAAAAGTGTGACCAAGGTCTAAACAATACCTGAAACATGTGAGCCCTATGTCTCTGCAAGATCAAAGTGTGTGTGATTATGATGGTTAATTATCGCTTGAAGTGAATACGTAATGGGTAGTATGTGAAGACAAACTATCCAATGTATAGGGATTGATTAAGTCAAATAGGTAGATGGAGGGTGAGCGAGAATGCTATAAGTCGTGTATTGCTCCACTTTGCCAACGAGGCGTCCAATAGCCCCGACGGAGATGCATCTGATTCTTGTCACAAAATTTCTCTAATTCCAGCCAGGCATCCATATCCCTAGTAGAGATGCTGGAAAAACCTCTAGAGAGAGTCTTGAGGTGGATGTTATTTGATATTTTTAATTTTGATATGATTTTTGCTTGTTGATATTTGTATTTTTTTAAAAAAGAGGTTTCACTCTCTTGAGAACTCTCAAGGGGTTAAGAATCACTAGTGGATTTATGGGGGATGGAAATGAGTGTGGAGATGACATTGGCTAGAGTGTAAAAATACACGCCCAACCACAAGTCTTCACCACAAGTTGATTAAGTGTGTGGATCTCTAGGAGGACAATTGTGCTTGAATGTTGGAGGTAATAATAGACCAAGGTCGCATGGTTGTAAAAGGTACTATTATCTTACAACATGCGTGAGCAAGATGATCAAGTGTAAAATGAATGGATTGATAGAGGATAGTAATGGATGTCGCGATGGATTATATGTGAAGTGATGTAGATGTTGGATGGAAGGAGGATGGGTGGGAAGGAAAGAACATCTATGCGCAGGCAATGAATTATGCGCTCAATCCATTTTTAGGTGTTTGGTATTTTTAGGGGGGATAAATGATTTGTGATTGGGTTGAGTGGTTGGGATGGTAGGATCAACAAGAGGAGTGGTATAAATGGATTGTTATGGAGTAGTGGGAGGGGCATTGTTAGTGTTAGGTTTATACCCTAAACCTAAATGTCATGGATTTTGATGAAGGGAGATGGGTTTGTGAATGCCTTGTTCATGGATGCCTAAGCCTTTGCCTCGATGTTTCATATTAGCGAACATATTTTTGGATATAGGATATGAATTATATGGGGAATATGATGCCATTTGGTCATCCCGATATTGGGGGCTTGTATTTTTGTCATCCGCTAAGAGGTCGGGCTTAACAAAGGATGGGGGTGATATTTGTTTTGGTTTTTGGTTGGTGAGGGATGTTTGGATGTACGATGAGATTTGGATGGTTAATGATGTTTGGATGTTAAGTGGGGTGCAGATGATAAATGATGGTTAGGCATAGTATTGGGATGGAAATGTGGTGGATAAAGAGGTATAAGGAAAAGAAGCCATTGGGTAACGAGGTTTTGAACATAAGACCTAAATTACATGCAACGATTGGTCAAATGTCCATGGGTGCGATGAAAGTCACAATAATAGTGTTCCTAATACCAAGAGTGTTTGGGAAGGTTTTGATCACGTGATTTGATTGGGGGATGGATGATCATGTTGAAGGTTTTTAGACAATGAAAGATGGTGGTCAAAGATTCTCTTAAAGCAAAGAAGTGGTTTGAGTTAAATGGCTTTGGGGGAGTAAGAAGTAAAGGTCTATGATTGGGTGGATTATGAAATATTTTGGTTGATTTGGATTTATGAGTTATATTAGATTGTTGTGGATTAGAAGATGAAGGGGATGGATTAGGCCTAGGGGCCAAAGTGGATGGTTTGGGCTTGGAGGCCGAAGTAGATTTGGTTGATTTTGGATTGGTTGGAGTATGTGGTTTTGAGGTAGATGGTTTTGGATTAGGATTAGATTGTTTGGGATTAGTAGATGTAGATGAAGGGGATGGGTGTGATATGGGGGTCACATTATATTTGGGTGATGTTGGGGATGAAGGAGATTTGGGAGATGGGTGTGGTGTAGGAACCACATTAGATTTGGTCGATTTAGGGGATGAAGTAGATGAAGGTGGCATAGGATCTCATTAGATTGGGTAGAGATGGGTTGAGGAGAGGATTGATATTGGATTTGTTAGGTTTAGGATTTGGTGACTTAGGATTCACGTTAGATGTTTTAGAATTAGGGGATGGTGGAGTGGAAATAGATTAGAGGATATGATAGTGTTAGGTTTATGTGATAAAGGGGTTAAGATATGATTAAGTGTGGATAAGGAGGATGGTGGCATAGTGAGCCACATTGCATGGTTTAGGATTGGTGAGAAAAGGGGATGAGGGTGACTTCGAGTCATGTGGATGATATAGTGTTGACAAGATTACGCTTAGGTGATGTAGGGGATGAAATAGGCTTAGAGTCTGCATTTGATGGTGGATTAGGTGATGTGGGACTATCTAGGAGAAAGTCCATAGGATTAGATTGGGATGATGAAGATGATGAGGATGGAGGACTAAGATGAGATGTGGGGGATAATAATTTTGGATGAAGTTGTTGGGATTGTTATGGATATGTGAATGGGACTTGATGATAGGTTTTATGATTAGTGGATTTAGGAGTTGAGGTTTTAGATGGTGGTGGATTATTTGCATGAGTTTTGATGGTAGGAAGGTGTTGGTTATGATGATTGATAGGGGATTTTGAGGTTGGGGTTTGGGATGGGTGGCTAGATTAAGAAGGACACAAAGGAGGTCCTCTTGGTCTAGGTAAAAGTTAGTCGAGATGGTCAAAGTCGATGAAATTAGGATTGGGAGGATAGTGATTTATGTTGATTAGGTCGGGGTATGGATTGGGATGATTTGGTTTCCTCAAAGAGGAAGTCAATGGGGTGAGGGGTATGGATCTTAGGAAGGAAAATTTTTGGATGGTGTTGGTTAGGAGATGATGGTCTAGGACATGATTGTTTGATACATGATTTAAGATTGGATATATGTTGATTGAATTATTGATGGTTTTTAGGATATTAGGATCAACATGGGATGGTTGATTTGGATGGTGTGAAGGGGATTAGGGATGAGATAGGATATAATATTTGAGGTTTTTTTATTAAGGTGTTGATATCTTTTGTGTGGCATTTCATGATCAAAATGAGATGGTTGAATTTGATGTGTGGGGGATAATGGGATAGATTGGTTGATGGATTTAGAAAAGAGGTAGGGGTTTGGATGTTGCTTTGGGATTGAGGATCAAAGGCCACGGTTTGATAGGATGTGTGGGAGATTAGATTTAGATTTAGATTAGTTTGGCTAATTAAGGATGGTCATGGCATTTGAATTAGGATTGTTTGATTAAGGATAGTTAATTATGACGATGTTTGATTGATTAAATTTTTAATGTGATAAGATGGTTAAGGGTGTTCATAAGCACACAAAAACATGCAACACCCTAACTAGTCAAGTGGGATTACAACTGAACTATAGCTCGCTTTTAATACCACACACCAAAGGTGGTGCCACGATTGGAGCTCCATCTAGGTGTAAATGTGGGGTCGACTAGTGAGAGATATCGAGAAGTGTGGCCTCCTTACACTATAGTTCGATATGGGACCAAAGAGCTACCTAGTCTAGGATATACGGCTCACTAGGGGCATCCCCGATATACCTTGCGTAAGACATGGGGCACAAGTCCATATTGCAAGGATGTTGTCTAAGGCATGGATATTGGGACTTGGAATCCCCTCACTTCACGCTACTCTTAAAGCAAGCAAACACTTAGCTAATAACGACAACTATCCAAGAATTTGTATACTTCACTGGAACACGGGGTGTGCCTACGTGTGTGGAGATGAAACCCATGATCATGAGACCCCTAGGAATATGACAAGTGCATGGATATCACTTCCACATCACGTTGCCCCTACAAAATAAAAATGGGAAGGCTAGCCAATTTTTATCCTTAAGATCATCCTAGGATGTGAGAGAAGAGCATACACGGTTTTTCTTTTGAGATGAATAAGCAATGATGTAAAATACATAAGAAAGACAATGTAAGAAAATGGATGCAAGATAAAATTAAACGATTGAAAATTATGTGATGGGGTCTTCAAGAGGAGGCCCTACAAAACAAAGATTAGTAATTTGATTATAACCCCAAATGTCTTAGACCAATCATGCTACAAAACAAAGGGTTAGTAGTTTTAGATTGATTTTTTATCTTTGATAAGCATAGGAAGCTGCACACAAATTTATAGTTGTTTAGAACAAGAAAATATAACTCAATGTGTAGTTAAAATGAAAATACTTAGGAAAATGAAAACCATACATAAATTATACTATAAAATGCTAAATTAACACTTTCATTGCATAGATCTTTTTGATACCTTTCCAAAAAAAAATGGAGTCATTTTGAGTTCGGGATCAAAAGTTATGGCTCTTGGAAGGTAGGAAAAAAATCAAAACAAAGGTGCCAAAACAGGGCAAAGGCACCAATTCAGGCAAAGGCACCATTTTGTGCGAAAAACAACAGATGAGCACAAAAATTCAAAATTTGAAGGTGTAAACAAAAGTGAAAATTCTTGAAGCTTTGACAACTTACTCTAGGGATGAAATAGAGTTGAAAGCAATAAAGAGGTGGAGGGTAAGCCCCTCGGTGGGTGCCAAAATGTAATGTAAGAAAAGACTAGTAAGTTCAACGTGATAAAACAAACATATTGTTCTCCTAATCTAATCTTCTCAAACAAAACCTCAGATAGATCAATGGATGGAAAGAAGGAGAGAATTCAATACATGCACTTACCTATAAGTTATAAAGATCCTCTTTTGATGTGTTGGATTTTCTCTTGATTGATTGTTGATTGCTTCAAATGTTAATGGAGACACACAAACAAAACCTCCCCTTCTAACTTGATGAGTTTGCTTGAAGAATATTTGATGAAGGATGAAGGATTGAATGATGATGGATTGATTGAGTGATTACAGATAAAAATGGCAGAGGTTTGTTATGAATTTTCAAGTCCATGCTCTCATGGAGGATGAGAGTCTAATTTATAGTTGAGGGTGGAGGATTCAATAGCTAAGATGAAGCCAAGTTGGATTTGGATCAAGGGTAGAGAATGCATGTGAGGATTAGAGGATTCTAGAGTGGAAGACTCTAGAATTTGAATTTAAAATTCATGGAGGGAAGAAGCTTCCATTGAATTAAAAATTCAATAGAATGAGGGATTTAGAGAGGCTTCTAGAAATAGAAGCCTCTAGATTTAAATGTGGGAGGATGAGATTAGGATTAGAGTTAAATTAGGTTAATAAATATGATTAGGGGTGTATTACATGGAAAGGCTAGGTGTAGGGATGTGTAGAGTAGGTGGGTAGGAAGATATAGGATTATTAATTACTAGAAAATGTTAATAGGGATTATTAGTGGGATAGTAAGATATTTTAATGAAGTAAAGGATTATGGATGAGATGAGATGGAATAAGAGGATTAATGATGGAATGTTGTGATAAACGATAAATAATGATAAAGGGTAAATATGATAAAATGGATTAATAATAATTAATCTTGAGATTAATTATTATATGGATGATGATGATGTTATTTAAGGGACAAATTAATTGTAATTGATCATGTCGACATTTTAGATGTCTACAAACATTATTAACATTATGAATTTTGAGTATATTCATGTTTAAATTATCATGTTTGACCTATTAGATGGATTTGTGAAAGTTATATGATCATTATATGGTAGTTGGCTCCTCATGGGTCATATAGTAATACATCTACCTTTGAAACATTATAATTAGAATTGTAAAATATCGACTCCAATAAGGAATGAAGGGTCTTAGACTTGATGGGTAGTTGGAAAGGAATTTAGAAACATTTGAGTTTTGATAATATGTGTTGACTTGTTTTGAAAAATCCATTTGTTAGAATCCCTAATATTACTTAGTAAGCCCTAGGCAAACTAGGCCCAAGGTGCCAACAATCAAGGCATGCTTGAATACAAAGATTTATCTTATTGTTAGTTATTTTTAGAACTTAACATTAAAAATTTTTACCTAAAGATTCAATATTATTTTACCTAGTTATTGATATTATTATATAGTAACATAAATTTCACACATACAAATAAAACAATACTATATTATTTTTGCAAGTATATACAAATATGGTATATTTATGAGCTCATATGATTTTTTTGGTATTGTTATCCATTCTCTAATGTAGCTCTAGATTATGCAAGTGCGTAATTTTTTCCAAGAAAAGGTTTATGCATTTTTTATAATTGTTGTCACGTGGATCATGCACCCATTAAATTCCCGAAAGATCCAATACAATGTTGGAACATCCCCAAGGTGTGGCACCTTGTCGCCTTGGGCAAGGTTCGCAAAGTAACTTTAGACATTTCTACATCCACATTCTTTACTTTATAAATATTGGCACAAGTATACCGCCGATTGAAATGGGAAACTAGACTCCCGCCTTATGTTGTTTATTCTGGATTTTGTGATAATCCAACAATTGTCGAACCAACTCTAAAAAAACCCATTTATCAGTAGGGCACCTTGGTAACTTGCTTAGGGCACCCACAAAACCAGGAATCCTGATGTACGTAAATGTTGGAAACTGAAGATAAATGGCTCCCCACTCTCGTACTTCTTTGAAAGCCTCATCAAAAATCCTTCGATTATACAAATCCTTGTCAAAATGATAAAGGAGAACAACGAAGAAGGCATCATTGACTTTGCGAAAATGTCTAGCCTTCCTCGTCCATCGTGATTTGAGGATAAAAATCAAAAATTTGTGATGCACTTCTAACACCTTTGGTATTTAACCCATTGAATTCTCCCATGGCAGCTGCAACATAGACCAAGAAAGAAGTCATGTAAAATTTTTGGAAGACAAGACTTTACTCAATTGAAAATAGATAGAGTTGCTGATATGCTCTCCCCATCGTATGAATTCTTTATTCTTTTTAATAGTGGCAATATACAGAACATCCATTCCTGAAACTCCTTTGCAAAAGCAAGACCCAAAACTCTACTCAATAACACAATGAGATCGTTTACTTCTTGGATGAAATCTGATCGAAACATTGTCTTAGGCAACTTGGTGACACTCTTGGCCAAGTAGCTCTTCATCATGACCCTCACACACAATTTGGTTTCCTTGTCCCAATGTTCAATTATAGCTTTTGGTGAAATTGTGGCATAGTCCTCAACATCTGGGAGTTTAAACAAATCTTCAAAGAAGTCAGAGTCCAATCTAATTATGACCTTGTCGTCATCATTCTTCACCATTCTGGAATCTTCATCAAAATGGGTTGTTGCAGCCAAGATGAATTTGAGACAATGCATGGATGCAGAAAATTGCTGCGAGAGCAAGCCCACTTGTCATATATAGCCTGCATCCAAGACTTCTTGTTAGGAGCTTTCAACCTTGCCCAAGATCAAGATCTCTAATATTCCCAAGTCTGAAGAAAGACACGAGTGAGGAGCGACTCCTAGAAATGTGTACTTCATATTTTCTTTGCCTTTTGACGAGGAGGTTGACATTAAGTTCAGAATTTGGAATCTGAATGGTCTTTGGAAATTTCGTAAGAAACATAGTAAAAGCTCTGAAATGCATAAGTCCAAAAGTCTGAAAACCGTAACTCCGAAAAAGTTCTAACTCTGAAGTATAAACCTTCGAAAACCCGAAACTGGAAAACCTCTAAAACTCTGAAAATCAAAACTCTGAAATTATGAAAATAAGGAACCTCTGAAACTTCGAAAGGGGCACTCTCAAAACTTCAAAACTAGAAGCTCAAAAACTCCGAAACTAGAATCTCTGAAACTCTAAAAAGCAAGAACCTTCAAAACTCAAAGGGGCAGACTTCTGAAACTCCGAAAAACAAGAAGCTCTGAAAGTAATCTACAAACTGCAAAATCACCGAAGGGTGTGGAATGAAAATCAAATACTTGTGGAGATTTGGAAGAAATTATCATGTAATCTAGACTAGATGCCTGCACATATTGGATTTTGTAGTTGTGGAAATCATGCAACATTTTAAAGGAAAAAATGGCAGATGATGAGGGTTCCATTTTCAAATAAGAAAAAGGAAGAACAAAAGAAAATAAACAAGGAAGAAAAACCCAAAAGATCATAAACCAAGAAGAAATAACCCAAAAAAATTACCTTGAAAATGACACCTCGAAAGTACAAAAAAGTTCGGTAAAAATCAGAGTGTTAGAGCAAAAAGTCAGGTGAAAATGACAGATAAAAACTTGAGTTTATATAGAAAAACCTAAAATTAATGCCCGTGGCCGACACGTGGGGATAGGTGAGAATTAAATGCCCATAGAAACCCCGAAGTCCAAAACCTTGAAAGTCCAAGTTTTGAAATTTTGGAACTTTGGAGTTTTAGACTTCAGAACTTGAGAGACGAAGTTATGAAAAGATGATGGAAGACTACGAAAGCTTGAAGTTCTAAAATTTTGGAACTTCAGAACTCTGCAAGAAATTTCTCAAAAAGGCAACATAGACTTCAAACTCAAAACCCGAAGTTCCGAAATTTCAGAACTTCGGAGTTTCAGACTTCAAAACTTTGAGTTGAAAATTATGAAAAATCCAAAGGAGACTTCCGAATCCCAAAAGTCTGAATCTTCGGACTTTGGAATTTTGGGGTTCGAACTTTGAAGTCAAAACATTTGATTTGGTAGTTTCCTCCCCGAAAAGGAAAACCTCTGAAATTTGAAGTCCGAAATTTCAGACTTTAGAGTTTCGGAAAACTTCAACACATTTTTAAAAAAACACTTCCGTGTGAAATATTTCAAAAGAAATTTTGAATCAATTTTTAACATCTTCTTTTCAAGGTAAGATTTAAAGGTTAATAATAATGCCATTGGTGTAGCTAGTAGAGGTAAGTATAATTGAAGGAAAGAAGTATTTAATTCTCTATTCCTATTTTTTTGGGGGAAATGTCTATTATTTTTTATGGAGGAATTAGTAGGCCTGGTCCAAATACCACTCTTCACAAAACCATGGGAGATACATAAGTATTTTTATTGCTTTACGAAAAATGGTGCTTTGTTCAAGTTTGAGTCCCATCACATACTTGATATTGGTAAAGCATATTTGCAAGAAAACTTGTATAAAAAATTGTATTTGTTACATTATGAGCACCTCCTACGATTAATTATCTCCATCCATGGAATATTTCTCATCCTTTTGTAATAAATTTTAAGGATATTTTAGTTTGTTTATATGGAAATTTCTCTAAATTTGTGATTTATTATGATCATGTCGCAAAATTTAAAATGCAAGAATGAAAACAAATTTTATTTATTTAGTTGATGGGAAAATATATTAATTGAAATTGTGAGAAGGGAATTCACACTAATTATTGCCCACGATGATCCTAACCTTTAATCTAATTTTTCTTGGTAAAAATCCTCAACTTGCATTCCTAGTAGTGGAAGTTAATTGACTTAGAGGCCCTAATTTTGAGTTGATGCATAGTTGGAACCCTAGTTTTTATCATGGAGAAGTTCTCCATGCATTGCTTGAAAAGGTTTATAATTTGTTCCATTGTCTTAAGACTATAGTTTCATTATTATGAAGAGCCCTAGGTTTAGGGCGAGATGGAATTTAGAAGATGTTACATATGATGCATCTTGAGTTTAGCCTTAACAATTTCATTGTTATCTAAAATCCTTATCAAGGAACGTATACGAATGATGGAGGTGGAATTTTAGTATTTGAGGATATATTTTAAGTTATTATAAATTTGGGGAGATAGTTTTTAAATCTATAAAATGGGTAGGAGTTGGGAAAAGAAAACATGCACTTGATTTAGAGATTGACAAGGAATAGAAGGAATTTTTTTCAAGTAAAGAAGGAGTTTTCAAGGAAGAATGAGAATTGGGATGTGCCTAGGAAGCAATAATCCCATCCATCTATCTAGTCAAAATCAAGAAACTCAACCAATTATGTAAATATTGAAATCTCAAATGTATGAATTCAACGAGCTTTCAAGAGTTTACCAAGCTAAAAAGGCCTAATTACCATAGACCAAAATAAAAATATTCATCTTATGTACGTAGTTAGAGAGATATAAAGTTATTGAATCATGTTACTTACACCTCAAATAATAACCATTATGAAGTAATAACACATAACAAATTCCCCAAGGCCTATCCAATCATCCAAATGCACAACAACCCAAAACCATCACATTTCTATTACCTTATAACAAAGGTAAAATACTTCACTTAATAATGGCGCAAGCTAATAATCAAGACGGTAAACTTAACAATTGCACACTTACACCTTTAGCTAGTGTTTATATAGATTAAAATTGCATTTACTAGTTTATACAACATAATGATGGCCTTGTATATGTCAAGCTTAGAAACCCAAAACTGGATGTGACATGACCCTAAACAGATTACCCCAAAACCAAGTTGCCTTGGAACTTAGACATTTGGTGTGAAACCTATTAGGGTCCTAATTGTCTTCATGACTAGACTTATAAATTCTGCATGGTTCCCTCCCCATGCCCGATGTTTCATTGCCTCATTTCACTACACAAAGCTCAAATGAAGTTCTAATCTCACATCCAGACAAGCGATACACCCAAAAATGGGATTTGGCTCCCAAATCCATTCTCAAACTCATTGAAGCTTATTGAGCTCATCAAAATCCTTATACCAACTCACCCCAAACTAGGATCACCCAAAAGGCTTGGCCCCAATGGTCTCTCTCATGATATTTCTCTCTTCTCAACCCTACATGATATATTTCAAGATATTGAGCTCTATGAAATCATTCTTGGCCCCTCTATGCTCCTCACTACATTTTCTAGTTCCATTGAGATTCACCATGTCACTTGTCGAGATCTTACCTCACATTCTAGGTACAGGGTTGGCCCAAGAGATTTTCTAAGATCCTTGCATCTCTTAAGATCTATGTAATCCCTTCACTTGTCCCACACTAGTCTTCCAACCAATTCTATAACTCACAATTGCCTCAACTTCCTAGGTTCCTTTTTCACTTACGTGATGACTTGATCTTTTAAATTACAATCGAGGGAGATAAATCATAGCTCGGCCTCTAAGCTTACACAACTCATCCTCCCCTTCAAGGATGAAATTCGACATGGACATAATTTATTTTTCTCCATATGCTATCAAGCTCCAATCTTCATGGTTTTTTACAAAGAGTGGTTCATCAATCCCTTCCCAAACCTCGCGACACCGTGTCCCTACCAATCCATTCTATAAGATCATAAGGCACTTCTTGCTACTTGACTAGTCAAGATCCACCATACCCTCAAACCCTTGGTCACTTACATTACTAAAATTTTATATCTCTCTTAGCTCAATTAAGCACTATGAACTCATTGAGATTGATCCTCATGCAAAGTTCCAAGATCCAAGACTTGAACCTCTTATGAGCTACCTAAGAGCTCTGTAATGTTACTTTTGACAATAGAAAATGGCCAAAGATTCCCCTCACAATTTTGTCATGATTTTGGCACTATAATTACACAAGAAATTCATTGGATTTCTCTAGAGAAACCTTGGCAATATTTACCTCTTTAAGCTTCTCTATCTCTTACACTACCCTTTGTAACTCAACCATAAGATTTCATCTAAGGTATCAAGCTCACCACCATGTCCTGTTTGAGTTACTCTTATGTACCAAATTATAATGCACAAATATATCCAAGATTAAATCTACATTGAACTCATGATGCTTTTTGGCCAAGTGAACCAATCATTGACCCATGTTTAAGATCCCACCTCAACTTGTACTCACAAGACTGAATATCATCCATGAATGAAGATACCAACTCCTAGCTCACACGTATGCATACTTTGAGGGTATGTGAATGTCCATCAGTACCTCAATAGAACTTGATCACACCCCTTATAAGTGCATCTCTCAACTAGTGTTATCATGAGATAAGTCTCATGACCTTCCTCCATACCTCCCTTCTAGAGATTCACTCCAAACTCACACCGAGAGCTCTCTAACACTTTTGATGCTCCCACATAAGCTCAAACATGAATCAACATCAGTCAGTTACACCCAGCTCCCTACATAACTCAATTAGGATAATCACTAGGCACCTCTTCTCAAGCACCACATAACTTGTAATCTAAAGAGTGAACTCAAACTCAACCACATAGTATCTTCCTACTCACCTATCTAAATATATGATATTATATTTGTGTTTAGCTGAAGCTATGTAGACTCAAACATCACCGTGAGTTCGTGGTTGATTCATCCTTCTATGTAACAATCTCTTGTCGTAAAATCCATTATGTTAGGTGCACATTTCCAACTCGAGATTTATCTCAATGCACTTAGCACCACTCAACATCATATCGATCAAGATCGATTTGATATGATATTCAAAATCTACTTGCCTTCCCTTCTGTGACTTTCCTAGGATTCTAATTCATTGAATCCATTTGAATCCCTAAGAAACTCACCATCTAATTATCCTAGCTCTTAGAGGCCAACTTTCTCGAGCTCTCCTTCAAAACTTGCCAAGTTGAATTTGTAACAAGCATTTCCAACAACCCTAAAGTTAGGTAAAAACTAGACTTCATATTCTTATAATTTTCAAACCAATTCTCATATTAAGGCAATCTAAATATTAAACTTGCTCATAAAATTGTAAGTAAAACGACACAATCATCAAAATAATATTTTGTGAACATATACTGCTATAACTTAAGTCTCAACTTTCTAATTCAAATGTTTATACAAAATCAAGTAAATGAATTAGTGAACCCACTTCACAATTAAAATTCTAAAACCCATTTCTATCATTCATTCATCATGATTATGCAATTATAGGTTATAAGTCATTTCCTTTTTTTCCATCCTAATGCACTAGTTCATTCCCATGCATCCCACAACATGAGATTCTACATTTAGATATTAGTTTCATAGTTAAGAAAGACATAACTCCAACAAGATATCAATAGATATTTATTATAAATTTGGGCTTCAAGGCCACTTCCAAGAATGAAAGAAAACTAATATAAAGTAAGAGTAAGAGTTATTTATTTTCACTACTTCCCCATGTCAAGGTTTGGAGATTTACTTGTTTGCTTCATTCTTTAGATGTGACAGCTATTTCTCAGGCACCCTCGCTAAAATCAAACCCTAATTTTTTGTCACTGTCACCGCAATGGAAAGCTTGTTTCCTACTATAAAAAGTCGATAAGGCATAAATTTGAATGTCACATCATTGATACAAAGGCCATGCAATTTGTCGAGTTACAATGAATCGTTGGAGTAGCATAAAGCCCACGCAATCCTTTTATATAATAAATGCCTCCTTTGAAGAGTCTCATTAGGACACATTTAGTTAGTGTGAACATTTTAATATTATATGAGCTTATTACGTTTAACAACTCATGAGATTAATTAGTTGTTATATTTGTATGTGAGTTATAACTCACTATTGGCTTTTTTAGTGATTGTATTGTTACATGAGTAACAATCACACTAGGAATAGTGATATTAGGAACTATGAGCATTTTGTGGAGATTTAATCTATTTATATACATGAGACTAACACTTATATATACGTATTGCAATAAGACAAAAATATATTGAATAAAAGTATTATTATGTGTTAATTATATTTTACAAATTTGGTTAATAGATATCGAGTTGAGATTGAGTACACATATTGGCTTTAGAATTACTATGACCATCCAAATAACAATGTACCATCAAAGAAAGTATAATTGATTTAGTGAGCCATCTACAATTTCAAATTATGAAATAGTTCACACTCAAACATGCATGACTTAATCTTTGAGAAAAGAATACGAATATTAGCAAGATCGAATAAGTAACTTCCAAACACGAACGAGTCATTAGAGACCTCCAAGCAACACTAAAAACTCACACAAATGAGAAATCAAAGTAAAGAATATGTTCATCCTTGTAATTGAACATCAAATCAAACACTCCTAGTTTGATTTTTTTTTGAAAAAATAGGCTACAATTTGGGATCAAATGCAATATAACTAGGGTTATTGGATCTAGTAAAAATATCTCAAAAAAATTCAAATCTAGGAAAATATGAGAAATATCTAACCTAATTAGGTTTGTAAGATAACAAGTGTTCACCAAAATGTGAAACGAATAAATGGATTTGCACTAATATATGACACAAATACCCATAAACATTTAATTAGATCCCAATATAAAAATATAACAAAACACCTAATTAATAATTTGAAAAGCAACGAAAAATGACGTGACAAGGTTTTTAAGCTAATCCGATGATATCTCGAGATATATTGATAGTTATTAGAATTTGACAATGAGGACTAGGGTTTCAAGGCAAGGTAGTAAGATCGAAGAAAATATGTAACAAATGGAAAATCTTGTTGAAACTATGTCCAAATATGGTAATGTCAAACCGTCAAGTAATATTCTTGGTAAATTTCACACAAGTGAGATCCATTTTGATGAATTTGTTTGTTTAATCTAAGAATCTAAAAGCCTCACTTATATATGTTCTTTTTCACTTCAATCTCCTCCAAAAAGGAAATAAAGTATTGCCCTAATTGGGGTAGTAGTATATATAAAAATGTAAGGAAATATGTGTTTGAAAACCTATGTTACACTTAGCTCAATTCTTATCAAGCCCCTAGATGGTGTACACTATCAAGACAACAAATAAAAAAACTATAGTAATTCATCATCTAGGGAACCAATATGATGCACTATACCGGCTTCCCCTTTCAATGCCTACTTTAACATGAATACATGCTTCATGAATGTTTAATCATCTCTATATTGCTTTGTAATTTCTTAGTAGATAATTCACATGAATAATGAATTCTAAATATTTTCTCTTAGATTATTAGATGCTAAACGACTTAGAATGCCTTTGTATTTGTAGATAAATTGAAGTTGAAAGTTAGGACCATATTGGTGCCCAAGCCGATGTCCAACAATCAACAAGGACTAATGAACGATAAATCTTGAGCCAAAGGGGATTGTACAAACACTTGTTAGGAGTGTTTGACCGCTTCAAACAAATTCAAAGAGCATGTCAATGTTTTGGACAATCATGCGAAAATGTGCACCACTAATAAAGAAGACATGAGACATAAATGACCCAAAAAGGATACAAATAGAAATATGAAGACACCGACAAAAGGGGCATGATTGTCCACACCATCCACAATTCAAACTCGTCAACTTATAATGAGAATTTTAGTCATTAAAATAAATTTTCCAAGATGCATCAAGAGACATTTAAGATTCGAGGTGGTAAGACATGTATTTAGAGGCAATTGAATGAGATTATAGAGGAGGAGAGGGGAAGTCCAAGAAAACAAACATACTCATTATACATCTAACCAACTATTATGTTAGTAGTAGGGCCACTTCCATTATGGAGTCATCTCCATTGGCATAAAATATTCATTGTATATCAAGGTTTATATGTTGTCATAGACCAAGCCTACCAAATGAGTGCAAGATTAATCTTTTCAAAATGAATGAAAATTTTAGAATCGTAAAAATAATTCCAAGATGCACTAAAGAGGCATATCCAACTTGAGGTAATAAGACATGTATTTAAAGATAAGTGAACATTATTTTTTGAATTATGAAACCACAAAAAAAGAGGGGAAATCCTACTAAGCAAATAGACTCATCCCTCAACCAATCAGCCCGTTGAGAAACATATATATTGAGATTTTTATGTCATTATATAACAAGCCTACCAATTAAGAAAAGACTTGACACTAATATGTTGAAGACAATGTAAATAATATACAAACATTAATAAAAAGACGCTGAAGAGAAATAACATTTACAATTTTTAAAAATGCATTGTGAAGCATCCTGATCCTATAAACCTACATTAAAACACATCGGCACGTGTATCTTTTATTTGGCTAAAAAAGCATAATCACGTGCGAGGGTGAACGGCTATGTTTTTCCATGTCACCGCCATCGCTGTTAGGGATTATATATTTTGAAAAGCAATGCGGTTTATTGTGGAGGAAAGGAATTCTTCATACGGGCACGCAAATTCATCCTGTCTGTAAGTTTAATCATAATTTCCCCTCTGAAGTTGATCTAATACATTAGAATTTGTAATTATTTTGCTGATTTCAATACTCTGTTTTGAATGAATTGAGCATGCCTCGAAATTTCCAGTAGTTTTGATTGCTGACGAAATGGTTGTCTTTGGCTGTCCAGAAGGCCAGCACAGGCTTATCTTGGGTTTTGGCTTAAGACCTTCGGCCGTCTCTTTTGAGGTATGCTGTAACTACATTCATTAACCATTTTTCAAAGATTTGAACAGGGGAATGCTATTAGAGTCCCATAAATTCACTCCTTCAGATAGTGTTGAGTGATATCCTCTTTTTTAGTTCATTTTCAGATAGAAAATATGCATCACATTAAGTAAATATGGGCTGATTTGCCATTTTCTCAGCAAAAGAGGGCAATCTCTGTTTTGGCCTTTTTTTTGGTCTTTTGTGAATCTTCTGAGTTGTGTTTAGGACTTCAATTTCCCAATCAATGAATGACTACAGACGCATTTTTGTTTCTTTTGAGGCTTCGGAGTTGGGTGTAGGATTTCCATTTCTCAACCCTTGAATGGGTACAGATCCAGCTCATATGTCTCAGTTAGAGAAATCATAATCCACTTCTTATAAAACAGCTTTGTATTGAAGCTATTGTACTTATAATAGATACTATTAATTTACCATTTCTTTTTGACAGAAGAGGGCAGCCTCTGATTTTTTTTTGAATCTTCTTACGTAGGTTTAGGGGCAGCCTCTGTTTTTTTATTTATTTCTTTTGAATCTTCTCACGTAGGTTTAGGGGCAGCCTCTGTTTTTTTTATTTATTTCTTTTGAATCTTCTCACGTAGGTTTAGGTGTTTTATTTCTCTAAGTCTGAAACTGTGCAATAATGCTTCTAACTTATAGTAGAATCCAGCATAGAAGGCCCATTGTCAGGATATAAAGCAAGTCAACAGTGTACGAATTTTACAGGCAGAGGCAGTAAAAGCCAATTTAGACGTATTCTCTATGCAGTCACAATGCACAGAGTTTTTAGACTCCACAGGTCATTTAGTCACTTTGAGTGAATACTAAATTAGTGCTTGTCATAACAAGCCTTAAGGCATGTGCAGTAATCGACCCCTGCTTAGTCTCAAAAGTCCCATCTCTGATATAAGACAAAGTGGGTCATACTCTAGGAGTCCCACACTCATTGCAAAAATTGTTTGCAATTCTAGAAGGCTTCCTAGATGAGCTGAGCCAAGATGCTTAAAACAGAGATCGTGTCATTTGCTGAAAAGAATAGGTGTATTAACTCATACGCCCATTGATTCCATTTTAGTTCTCATATTTCCTGATGAAGAACCAAAGAAGATACCAACAGTATCCATCATGAAATAGCTCATTAAGTGGAAGGAGTCCATACACCCATTCATTTTGAGGATTACTCTGAAAATGCAGCTTGACGCAAACTATTTTCTGTTCAATACATGAATTTGAGCAGACATATAGTCCCTACGACAGACATCACAAGCATTGTCAAACATGACTATCAGAGACTACAATTCCTTTTCTTTTATTTAACCCATCCAAAATTTTATCTCTATTTGACACACAACACATAATCTTTAGTAGAGAAAGAAAATGCAGATTAATGATTTGAGCCACCATGATGCAGAAAGTTAACTGGTCTTAAGTATTATCCGAAGGGTCAAAGTCTGAAACTGTGCAATATCAATAAAAGATACTTCTATCTTATAGTAGAATGTAGTATAGGAGGTCCATTGTTAGTATACAAAGTAGGAAAAAAGTGTATGAATTTTATACAGGCAGAGGCAATAAAAAGTCAATTCAGACTTATCCTCAATGCAATCACAATGCATTGAGTTTTCAGAGTACACAGGTCATTTAGTCTCTTTGAGGGAAATGGATAAGCATGCAAAACTGAAACCTTTATGAGCAGATAAGTCTATTTACTCCCCCAACATTCAGGATTCCAAACAATTAGCATATACATAGTAGAAGACAAAAACTGCATCCCTGATGCAAACTGTCTGTCCTGACCCCATTGGTATTTAGTTGCAATTCCAAGCTGATCCATCTTATACAATCATTATCTCAGACTGCATTTTCCCATGTTTCCTTGGTAATAGTTTTGAGGGCCTCCATGCCTGCTTGATGGATCAAGGGTGAATCATCCAACCGAGAATTCTCCAAGAACCTATACTTATCCCCCTTTTTCACCTGCCACCTTAGATTTGCTGCTATTAAATATCTACATGATCTGAGAAAATTTCATGATGCTGAGCCATGAGGCAGGCCAAGTTGGGAGAAGTGTTCTACCTGTAGTTAAGATGGCATTGCACACAACATACAGACGATGCTTGTACAATCTGTGCACTCTAATTAGGGATAATATGGCCACAATTCTTTATTTTGATATGGCTCTTAATGATTCCAATAATTTTAAAGAGGCACAGCTCTGCATGGTACACCCTTCCTCTTAGTATTACAGTCTTTTGTGACATGTCTTTTATCATATTTTTCACCATAATCAATGTTAAGAACCAATATTTTGATTCAGTTTGCTGTTTAACTATCAAAACTACGCACTGACTCAACCTTTTGTCTCACTAAGTCAATTTTCTCTGTGTGATAATTCTTTTGTTGATCTTATTGGCCTCAAAATTTTCCATTTTGCCATTTGGCTTTGTTCATTTTGTGTTTAAAAGAATTTTGATTAGTCTTCATTGAATCTTGTTTACCTTATAGGTTTTTAGTCTGTTGGTACGATTTATTGGTGCCACTATTGGACTTTGGTGCCATATGCAGTCAATGGCGCCATTGTGTTCAAATTTTGATGCCACTTGGTGTTATCTATGGTATTGGGATCAACATTTTGTTGAGTAGGATTCTGCTGACTTGTTCAACCTATTTAACGGGATACCAATTGTAGACCATGAGTTTTCACCTGGATCAATTCCCAAACCCCTTGTTGGATACACATAGATGTGATTATTGTCATTTTTCATTTGTACTGATTCCTTTTGTGACTTTTAATTCTCAGATTATCAAGATCATTGATGGGTGCATATCGTCTATTGGATAATTTGTTTGCAGCTGATCTTGAAAATTGGCGTCTTCATAAGTGTTGGCTAGTGTTTGAGGCCGCGCCTCTCTAACTCAAAATCGAAATTGAACAATATCCAATCAACATGTCCTGTATGTTTCTTTGTATCTACTTTATGGCTAAATTGTTCACTAACCTTATCTCTATTTAGTATTTAGGAAGTCTATTTACTCCAAATTTGTCCTATTGGTTGGATCTTTGCATGATTCTCCACTAGTTGAGAATGCTTTGACCTTCACATCTTATGGATTGAAATATCGGAAGATTTGGGAGGTTTTTGCAAATTTGGGACAAATTTATTAGGGTTTGGGTACGCTTGTGGTACTTCTTGAATCTAGATGCTTATTTATGCGGGTGATTTCGATATGTATTAAAATAAAATATAATATTACAAATTGCTTCCCTACCTCTCCCCCCTTCCTCGAAAATCAATCCAAGCACCCCTATCTATATATGGCATGCATCACTTCCACATCACGGGGCCCAGGATAGGGAGATAGTCTATCTATATGGGGCTTACACCTACTATTCTAAAGGTGTAATGTCTCCATTTTTGAAGACCCTTAGCCTATCTTTCCTTGTGGGCTTTGGGATGTTGTAAGGGAAAAAATATTAAATAATTAAATATTATTGCCCTGGAGAGTGATTTTTATCATTTGACATTATAAAACAATAATTATTTAATTATTTAATTTAATTCCCACAATGCAAAATTAAAAAAAAAAGGGAATTAATTAACTAACTTTTAGGTGGCTTTTAATATTAAAATCACCCTTAGAAAGCGGATGCCACACCTAGGGAGTATAAACTATTTTTATTTAATGATTTCCCTTTCCTAGGGATTTCAAATTTTGTGCCTCCTTGTTTATAAAAGGAGAGCTTGGGATCATTGTGAGACTTATGTTGATTGATCATTTTGATTTCACTCCATGCTTGGAGTAATGGGATGTATGCCCTACCTCTCTCTCTTGCATTGTAAGCTTCATTGGAAGCCATTGTTGAAGACATTAAAGACTCTCTTGTTCTAATCATTGTGTTTCATTGTGTTCAAGTGTCTTTTGTGCATGGTTTATGCTTGCTAGCTTTGGTGACTTGTTTGGATGTGTGGCACATTAATTTGATGATGATATTTGCATGATTAATGGTGATTATTGAGTGCTTTATGCCCTGTTATTAATGCTGCAAATTATTCCAGCTATATAATCGAGGCAAGGGTGATCATTTTGGGCATTTTTGAGTGTTTGGGTTAGATCTTCATATTGCTGCAATTTAATAATTACTCCAGCTGATTGGGTTGATGTTTTAAGGGAATTTGGAGGGGTTTCATAGTGTTTATAAGCTGCTGGTTTTATCCTAAATATGGTGACTTGATTTGAGCATCTTTTGGCATGTTTTAAAGGTGAATCAACTATACTTGTTATCTGATATGAGTTGGCTTATTTTTCTGAGTTTGAGCAATCATTTTGGGATGTTTACGAAGAGTTCTAAGAGCTGGAAATATTTTACATATTTTATGCTAACCCTAATGACTGGGTTTGGGATCTATTTAGGAAGGGTTGCAATGCTTCAAAAATTCAGAATGTCAGCTCTTTAGAAAGCTCTTAATTTATAGAAAATTCTACAATTTATTCAAGGGCAAAATATGGAGTATTGAGCAAGTTATGAATTTTCAAAGTTCAGCTGTTTGTGAGCAATATTTAATTATTATGTATCAGGGTTTCATCTACATAGTTTCAAATTTCGTGGGTTGATTTGCATGCCCTCTACTTGTCCAAAAAATTGTGTTTATGCATGCCTTCTACTTGTCCAAAAATTGTGTTCTATAGCTTATTGGAAAGCTAAAAATATGAAGAATATTTTGGCATTGGTTTGATAGAAAAATATTGGGTGGTGAAGGAGTTATTAATTTTTGAAGTTTTCAGTAGTCTAGTGCATTTATTAATTAATTATTGCTGTAATTAATTTCAGATTTGAAGAGATTAATTTCCTAACTGGTTCTCCCATCTAATCCACCACCTTGGCTCACTCTAACCCCATCTGGGTTGTATTGAAGCTAACATTGGATTATTTGAGGTCGAACTAGGAGAGTTTAGTTCTTCTAGAGTCGATTTAATAAATTAAATTGCATATTTGGATAATATCCCGAAAAGGGATATTACAAAAGGGTCTAGCCAGATTGATAGATGTAGAGATAGATGCATCTAGGGGATCCCCATCTCCCAAATATGGAATGGAAGGTGGAGGGTGGATAAAAGTGATTTAATAGACAAGACAAAAGGATGCCTTTCTATATAGATGTCGAAAGGTCACCTTGGCCCTTTCTAAATTTATGGAGGGGTCTACGATTGCCTCTATTCTATAGTAATATGGTAGGGACTAGACGGAAGCTAGTAATGTATTGTATACTCTGTAAACTAGAGAGGTCCAAGAGATCATTGGGCTAGCGTTGGGTTTTTAGATAGAGATAGGCCTTGATCATATTGGGAATTGGTTAGTCTTTGGGTTTAGCCTTTACATAGAGATAGATTTGAGACCTGCCGAGTTGACTAGACAAGACTATACCAATAGTTAGTGAGCGTCCCAGGTAGGAGAGATAGGTTAGTGCCCGTTATGCCATCACTTGATGGATCTACGATTTCCTTCTATATCTATATATTATATATATGCACAACTCGGATTCATGTTACGTGGATCTGTCATGCGATATTTAGAATCTAAAATGTATTTAGGGACCCTCTCCCCACTATCTATGTCATGTCCTCTTTTCAAATAAAGTATGATAAATTAATAATATAACTTAAGTGTCGAAAAAGTAACTTTATAAAAGAAACTTATGTTTTATTATTATAAAAAGCAACCTTTTGATAAAGTTTTATTATTATAAAGAGTTACTTTTGAAAAAACAAGTCATAACAAAGAAATAGAAATATGGAAAATAAAATTTTCAACGAAGATCTGATTTTTATTTATTTAATTTTTCACACCCAAAAACCAAGAAAATACTCCTGTATGATTACAACAATTTTTTTGATAAATGACATCCTTGGTGTAATGTTCCCTTTTTCAACTTGAGAGCCTAATTAAGGATTTATTGCCATTCTCTTTCCGTGGCAATAAAGTTGAATGAGCTAGGGAAGGAATTGCATTCCCAATTCATTTTTCTTTTACTAATTTTTAATGTTTTCTCTAGTGTTTTCTTTATTTAGGCGGGAGGCTAGTTTGGAAAAGTTTTAAAAACAAATTAAAAGCCCCAAGAAGCTTTATGAGGTCAGTCCTTCTATTTTGGCTTTTGGCGCCAAAGGAGGGATATAAAAGGAGATCAAAGACTTCATTTTCATCATCTATCTTGGCGCATTTTCTCTACAATTGATCTTTGGGCTGATTGCTCATTGTCATTCCACTTTTGGGCGAAAATCCAATTGTGTGGCTTTTCCAAGGAAGACGAAAACCTTCCTTGTGGCTGGTTGGAGGATGAAAACCCTCCATCCTTGGGTGAAGTGAAGACAACTTAAAGACCTCTTGCAGATTTGGACATTAGAAGATCAAAGAAGACATCTATAAGGGTTTGCATAGTTGAATAAAAACTCTCCCTTCTTCATCTAAAATCTAACATAGTTGGAATAGCTGAAAATGATAGATATACTCCACCAAAAATCACGAAAACATAGATTCTAGACTTAAAAATTATGCCGAATAAGAATATCACAAAAAATCTGAATTTCGTGTCCTAAAAGGCACCCAAATGTTATCAAACGCTAGTTGCTCCAACGAGGAAGAGCTCAACAATGCATGCAAACCCTTGTAGATGTCTTCTTTGATCTTCTAATGTCCAAATCTACAAGAGTTTTTCAAGTTGTCTTCACTTCACCCAAGGATGGAGTGTTTTCGTTTTTGAACTAGCCACAAGGAAGGTTTTTGTCTTCTTTGGAAAAGCCACACAATTGGATTTTCGCCCAAAAGTGGAATGACAATGAGCAATCAGCCCAAAGATCAATTGTAGAGAAAATGTGCCAAGATAGATGATGAAAATGAAGTCTTTGATCTCCTTTTATATCCCTCCTTTGGTGCCAAAAGCCAAAATAAAAGGACTGACCTCATAAAGCTTCTTCGAGGCTTTTAATTTGTTTTTAAAACTCTTCCAACCCAGCCAACCTGCCTAAATAAAGAAAACACTAGAGAAAACATTAAAAATTAGTAAAAGAAAAATGAATTGGGAATGCAATTCCTTCCCTAGCTCATTCAACTTTATTGCCACAAAAAGGGAATAGCAATAAGTCCTTAATTAGGCTCTCAAGTCGAAAAAGGAGACATTATAGTTCTCCCTTCCCAAAATTGTTTGTCCCCAAACAATTGGAAACTCGATTGCTCCAATAATCTAGACCGTGCACATGTCAAATGAAAGAGCTCTTGCCGACACAAGCTTATATGCCTAGAAACCATCATACCCAAACAACTGAATCCCATAGTTGGCAAGGGAAACAATTTCCATCCACAATGATCAAGGTGTTTGTTTATTCCATCACCCATACCTTTATGCCCTCCCTCAATGGAACCTTCTATCTGGAACATGATGAGATTTTTCAACACACTTTGCATGTAGGCTGAAAATAAGTCATAACAGCAACAAATCACCTGGGATTCCCTCTGATTCAACACTAGGATGGCTAGGAGTGTCCTCACTAATGGAGTTTCACCACTATCAACACCATGCAAGAAAACTTCTTAATTTGTTATTGGATACAGTTGTTCATGATTGAAAATATTGTGACCAACAATATAAAAATGATGCAAATATGACAAAACCATGTAAGCTTCAATAATATGATTGATGTAAAGGTATTAGGTACCCATACAAGGACTGCAAACTCACTATCTTCAACTGAAAACACATCAACAATGATAGTAGATCGCATACCTTTTAACCTCATGGCGAGAGACTCATCTCTAGTTGTCAAAAGAATAGATAGGGAGCTAAAATTGTTGCGGACAGCGAGTGAAACAAAAATACAACAGCTATAATAATGATTACCTTGTCTCCCAAAAGATGCTTCCAAGCTGCCCCAAACTAATCTCTTCAAAATTTGGCTCGGATCAGAATTTATGAGTGCTGGTATGCAAGTATAACAGCCATACTTTGCCCAAAATTTCGTCCCAAACAATCCCAAATAGGTTGGAACATTGGCCTTAATTGTTCTCCATGAGTGAATCCTCTTATACACAATTCTGAATGAAAAGAATGTCTTCAAACTGTCCCTTCTATTGCTGTCCCAAGAAGATATGCACAGCCCAACAAATAAAATTGGGAAGAACATCTCATCACGGTTGTAGCATTGCATTTCATTACTCAGATTCAGAATCGTAGTGGCCAACAAACATCTTGTGAAAGTTATTCTTACCTTGTCCATGTTGCTAAAAGAAGGGCACCCCTTCCTTGTGATCGAAATCCACTTGGTGGCTGCAAAAAGAATGTGAAACCAGCTGAATATGTTGGTCATAACAGCCACAAGATTTGAGACAACTTCCACAATGATTCGTGTTTCATGATTCATATTTTCCAAGCTCCTCTCAATCATGTTACAAGGATGACTTATACCACAAAACTCCCATTGAATCCGTGTCTCATTAGGCATTCTTGCTAGGCATGTTTTAGAGAACCAATCCCAAACAATGGCATGACACATTACTTCACCTTGGTTTATGAAAACTGAATTGTTGCATACCTTGTAGCAAGCTGAATTTATCTCCCATGAAGTTGAATTTGTATGTTCATTGGATGAATTATCCATAACCTTCACATACATCCAAAAGTGGCAATCTTTAAAGTAACTTGAGTCCCCTTAAACCATAGCAAGTTGATTTATATAATCTTGAAAATAACACCTAGCTTGCTTACCATTCATCTTCCCATCAATTTCAACACGTTGCTCAAGACAAAAATATATTGCAGCGACATAGGGGAGTTAACAAATATGAAATCTGATCATGGGCTGCCCTCAACATGTTCACCTTCCCTTACCAGATGAGGAATGATTGAGATATCCTCTATGCTTTCGACCTTGTGACTCAGAATTTCTGAATTAGGATCAGCCTTCTCCTTCATCTTAGATTCAACAAAGGAAGTTCTTTCCGCCTTGGCTTCAATAATATTTTGTTGGTACTACTAGCGCCGCTGCCAGGGACATAGTGATTGCAGTTCATATTCAGACCCTGGTAAACACTTCTTGTATGCTCAAAGTGCTAATACATCTTTTCAGCATCATCTTGTGTTTAGGCCTGTAAGAAGTTTCAAAGTTACAAGTGCTATGTGCAATATTTCCATTTTCTACAGTTATTGCACTAAGTTTCATTGATAAATCTGGATAAAGAAGAGTCAGGTCTTTCCATTTCCAGTTGCTAGTATTGATAGACATTTGACAGATCATATTTTAGTGCATTTGCACAACTAAGGTGGAAATCCTTAGTGGCGACTCCCTGTTGATCTGATTCTTGATAAATACCAGTGTCTTAACCTTTGTCAAGTGAGTTTTGTTACTAATCTTTGCAAAGCTGGAAGGAAGAAGATCTTTCTTTGCTAGAGATCCTACTAGGACATTATTTCTAGAGCTAGGAAAAACAAAGTCAGAAGGAAGAAAAGCCTGGAGAGTTGTTGGAGATCAGCAGACAAGAAAAGGGATCTCCATTGATGAAAGTGATTGGCCTATCATTGAAGACTGTTATTCAAGTGATTCTGAATCAGGTAGTCTTTTTGTGGAATTAAATTCTCCATCTGGAGAGGGGCCTTCATTTGATTTTGAAAAGTTTGCTTCTCATTCTGCTCTTGTCTTTTCAAAAGTTGATAGGGATTTCCAAGAAACAAGGCCTTTAGGGGATATCCATTTTGGAAGTTATACTCCTGTGTTTCAAAGACCCTCTGTCCCTTATCAATTTGTCTCCCCTCTAGGGTCACCTCCTCACAACATGGCCTTACCCCCACCTAGACCTCCTTTTGTTGTAAACACCTTTGGTCCTATAAATTTTATAGGGATAGCTGGTTATCCAAATGCAGTTCCCCAGGATGTAAGAAGTAGATTACCAAAGTTCCAAGGAAACAACACTATAACTGGTGATCAACATTTAAAGCTTTTTATCAATATGATGGAAGATTTTGAGATTGAACATGAAGATGTATATATGAATTTTATCCATATTCGGAAGAGTATGCAAAGGAGTGGTATATAAAGCTTTGCCGTATAATTCCGTCGATTCCCGGACAGAGATGAACAATGCATTTAGACTGCAGTATGGTGATAGAAATGACCCTAGGTTTCTTCTATCAAAATTTGAAAATATCAAGAAGAATCCTAATGAGTCAGTATATGATTTCAACACAATGTTTAACAAGACCTCGAGAAGATTGCTGTTAGCTCAAGGCCATGTGATGAATCATGTTTGATCAAATATTCGATGCATTTGATAAAAAGACTTCTTACTACTTGAGGGACAAAAATCCTACTAATTTGAGGCGTAGGCTTCACCTAGGTCAGTAGTATGGTGATAGAACTGACCCTAGGTTTCTTCTATCAGAATTTGAAAATATCAAGAAGAATCCTAATGAGTCAGTACATGATTTCAACACAAGGTTTAACAAGACCTTGAGAAGATTGCTGTTAGCTTAAGGCCATGTGATGAATCATGTTTGATCAAATATTCAGATGCATTTGATAAAAAGGCTGCTTACTACTTGAGGGACAAAAACCCTACTAATTTGAGGCAGGCCTTCACCATGGCTCTGCAAATTGAAAACAACATCAAAGTAATTAGAAAGCCTCCAAAAAGGGAGGGTGTAAAACTAATTAACCTAGAAAAGCCTCAGACAAGTAAGGCTGCTGATTTGGAGGAAGTTGTGAAAACTTTGACGGGGTTGTCAAAGAAATATCATACAAATTAGCTTGGGCAAAAAAGGGAATTGGGCAGAGTTCACAAGGTCAACACAAGCAACAAGGCCAAGACAGTTTACAAATCACCAAAGATCTGATGACAGAGGCAAGGAACCTGTTGGATTTGGAAATAAATGATTCAAGCCGGGAAAATGAATGGTACCCGATCCTTTGGCTGCCGAGTTGCTGTTGTGGAGGAGATAAATGTCATTGGTGTGACAGATGTTTCATGCCCCATGCTCCATGTGAGGAAGATCAACAAGAAGAAGAAGAAGTCGAGATGATGATAATGATGATGATGTCTGCATGATGGGTTGTTCCACGAGCTCACAACAAGGGGCAACTTCAACTAAAGTGATAAGTGCTAGAACTGCTACTGATTTTTGGGATGCGTCCACCGGTACCTATTCTTCCTCCCTCTCATACTTTAGAAGTTGATCTGTACAAGCTTTTGAACTGCCCAATAATGACTTTGAATATCTAAGAGCTTTAATGATAAAGAAGTATGATGGAGGAATCCCATCTGAGGAGGACAAACAGTTATTGATGAATATTGTTGTGGCTCAAGAAAAGGAACACAAGGAGTAGGGTTGTCAAAGGTACAGGGCCTCAGGCCAAGCCAAAGACTCCATTGCTTTCAAATATTCCTAAAGAGGCTCCTAAGAAAGATGCATCTACCAAAGGCCTTGCTGTCCCAAACAAAACTCATACCCCTCCTCATGCCCAAGCTGTCAAAAGTCTTGTGCCATCTAATGAGTGTGTCAGCCTTCCTTCCAATGTTTCCTTGCCAAAGTCTCCCCTTATGATATTGCCCAAGTCTTGAGTCAGATCAAGATCTCAGTTCCAATTGTTGAGTTGCTTAGGATTCCTGAGCACAAGAAAAGGGCTTTTGAATATTTGGGGCTGAAAGAGGAGAAGACTGCCTTGGGTAGAAATATAAACATTGTGGAAACTCCCCTAGTCATTGAAGAGTTAGAAACACCACCAGTGCTGGAGGAACTAGGTGAACCACCTGAGGTTTATTTGGGGACATCCTTGGTGGACTCTTAGCTAAATGTGGATCCATTCTTCACCACTCTAATCATTAAGGACAGACTCAACTGCATGTTTGACTCAGGGGCATCATGCAATGTCATGCCTTTGGAAGTCATGAATGAGCTGAATATTAAGGTAACAACAAAGATATGGGAAGTGTATTGCTATGGACTCCAGAGAGGTGCCAGTGGTGGGATGTGTGAAAGGTCTGGTGGTACAACTTGCAGCCTATCCAGGCAGGGACCTGAAGCTTGATGTAGTTATTGTTGACTACCCAGCCAAGTGGGGTATGTTGTTGTCTAGAAAATGGGCTGCAAGTGTTGGTGGGAGTGTTCAAATGGATATGTCCTATGCCACCATCCCAATTGAGGGCAACCTTGTCAAGTTGTATGGGGAAAAGAAGATGTTGCACCTTATTGAGGATCCCAACAATGCATCCTATGAGGTATTGTACACAAGTGTTGATGCTTTGATAACTTCATAGGATATGCTGATGGAAAAGAGCACAAAATTGAAGAATGCAAGTATCTTGAAAGGGCAGGCTCTCCTTGGACTTTATTGTTTGATGGAGCTTGCTCCAAGTTTGGAAATGGTGCTGGTGTTGTTCTGATCTCTCCAGGCTAGGAAAAGTTTGTCTTTTCCTTCAAACTCAACTTTGAGTGTACTAATAACATTGCTGAGTATGAGGCACTGTTGTTAGGTTTGAGGATTGCTTGGAAATATGGTGTTAAAGACATCATTGTCAAAGGAGATTCATAATTAATTGTCAAGTAAGTTAGAAAACTATATGCCACAAAAATCAACGAATGAAACAATACAAGCATGCAGTTTGGGATTTCATTGAGATGTTTGATTCATTCAACATTGTGCATCATGATAGGAGGTTCAATGATTTGGCAGACAAGCTTGTTGTGTTGGGGTCTCGGTTTGATAATTGTGCAATGTCCCCATATTGTGAATATGATGTTGAAGTATTGGTAAGGCCATTTGTCCCGACAACATTAAGCATTAGTAGGTTTTTGGTGATGATGCTCGAATTCAAAAGATTTATGTAGAATAAAGGAGAGTTTGCCGATCAAAATATTGATTGGGAGCCAATGGTGTGTGTAGCAGAGGGAAAAGAAACCTTGTTTGGCAAAGGCATTATCCAACTGAAGACTAATACCATTCCTAGAGGACTGGTTGCTCTTGAGTCCAACTTTGATAATGCTGATCGCATTATTAATAGATGCATAGCAGCCTCAAGGGATATTGAGGAGCATGACCTTGGCACAAAGGAGAAACCAAGGAAGATCTGGCTAGGAAGCAATCTCAGCAAGGAGGAAAATTAGTCCTATGTCCAATTGCTAAAAAAGTATCAAGATTGCATGGCTTGGACTTATTCTGAACTAAAGGCATATAGAGAGGATCTATGTCAACACGAGATTCCCTTGGAGTCAAATGCAAAGCCATTCAGCAGTAAACAAAGACCAATCAATCCGCTCCTATCTCTCAAAATGCAAGAAGAACTGAAGAAAATGAGAGATGGAGGGATTATTCAGCCCACAAGATATTCTTCCTAGGTTACAAATCTAGTACCAGTCAGAAAGAAGAATGGTGACATCAGGCTGTGTGTGGATTTCAGAAATTTGAACAGAGCATCAATGAAGGATAATTATCCTTTACCAAACATGGAAAACATGCTGCAGCTAGTGATTGGTTCTGAGTTACTTTCTACCCTGGATGGTTTCTCTGGTTATAACCAAGTTGTGGTGAAGGAATCAGAAAGAATTAAAACAACCTTTACCACTCCTTGGGGGACTTATGTGTATGTCAGGATGCCCTTTGGTCTGATGAATGCTGGAGCAACCTTTTAAAGAGCAATGGATGTTGCTTTGCGGTTACATCAATGATTTTATTCATTTATCATTAGGATGATGTGACTGTGTTCTCCAGAAAGCGAGGTGATCACTTGTTGCACTTAGAGAAAATGCTGATAAGATGTAGAGAGTATGGTATTTCACTCAATCCAAAGAAGTGCCATTTTGGAGTACAGAAGGCAAAGTTGCTTGGTCACATTGTGTCACAAGAGGGGGTAATGATTGATCCAGAAAGGGTAGAGGCCATCAGCAAGGTCCCAATTCCAAGAACCAAGAAAGGAATTTAGTCTTTCTTTGGGCAGATAAACTTCATCAGAAGGTTCATATCAAACTTTGTTGAGTTGACCATTCCAATTACTTCCATGCTAAAGAAGGACCAGGTTATTAAATGGGAGGATGCCATTCAAGCTTTCAATGGGATCAAGGAGGCATTAAAGCATGCCCTTGTTTTAGCAGCTCCAGATTATAAGAAGCCTTTCCAACTGTTTTCCTTTGCTTCAGAAAACACTATTGCATCTGTCTTGTTGCAGAAGGATGATGAAGGGGATGAGAGGCCAATTGCCTTTTTTAGTAAGGCATTGCAGGGGGCTGAGTTGAAATACACTATTATGGAGAAATAGACATTTGCCTTGGTGAAAGCAACAAAGGTTTTCAGGCCTTATATTATGAGTTCTAAAATTGTTGCTTATGTTCCCCACACCATGGTCAAAGACATCTTATCAGAGATGGAGGTCTCAAGCAAAAGATGCAGATGGGTGAACAAGTTGCAAGAATATGACATGGACATCCAAACCACGAAGTTGGTGAGAGGTTTGGGCTTGGCTAAGCTAATGGCTAAGAGCAACTTGCAAACTATTGAGGTAAATGAGGTAGAAGAAGGAAGGGTAGATGTTCTTGAAAACTGATGAGTTACGAGTGGTACAAGGATGTGATTTTTTATCTCAGACATTTATACTGCCCTGAGTATTTGAGTAAGAACCAGAAAAGGGCCCTTAAGTTGGCTTCCCATAAATATGTCATTATTGATTATGGGTTAGCTTAGAAGAACCCTGAGGGAGTCCTCTTAAGGTGCATTACGGAAGATGAAGCCCCCAAGATAATTGCTGATCTCCATGGAGGAGTTTGTGGGGGGCATTTTGTTGGAAAAGTCACAACACACAAAATCCTGAGGGCTGGTTATTGGTGGGCAACTCTCTTCAAGGATGTAACTCTTTTGGTTAGAAGATGTGAGAGTTGTTAGCGCTTCTCTGGAAGATCAAAGCTTCGTGCTCTCTTCCTTCGCACCAGATCAATTAAAGCCCCATTCAAGCAATGGGGAATGGATTTCATTGGTGAGATTTCAAATCCTTCAAGTGCTGGCCATAAGTGGATTCTTGTAGCCACTGATTACTTCACCAAGTGGGTGGAGGCCATCCCCACCAAGAGAGCAACACACCAAATTTTCATGGACTTCATGTTGAACCATATCATCTGCAGTTTGGGGTGCCAGTCAAAATTGTTGTTGATAATGCCATGAGCTTCAGAGCTAAACCCTTGGTGGCAATGTGCAAAGAATATGGGATAAATTTGACATATGCCTCTAATTATAATCCCCAAGGAAATGGACAAGTTGAGTCCAGTAATAAAAATTTGCTAAAGATTATCAGAAGAACCTTGGAGCTTAACAAGAGAAAATGGGGTGAGCAGTTGAAATTTGTTTATGCAGGATGACCGGATTATCTTGTTAAAAGAGCCACTGGGAAGAGTCCATTTGAGTTGGTGTATGGAACTCAAGCCTTGCTGCCCCTACATATGCAATTATCCTCATATCAATTCATGCAACAACTGGAAGATCAAGAAGTAAGTCCATATGATGCCCGCATTAACTAGATTGTTGAACTTGATGAAGAAAGGAGGGCATCCCACCAAAGGCATGTAAAGTTCAAAGAAAAGTTGAAGAAGTTGTTCGACAAGAAGGTCACTCCCAGAGCTTTCAATGTTGGAGATCTTGTGCTGCTATGGGATAGCAGGCATGAAGATAAGGGCAAGCATGGAAAATTTGACGCATTATGGATGGGCCCTTATTCCATTGATATTAGGATTGGTGAACATACCTTCTTCCTGAAGGACTTAGATGGGGAATTGCTCAAATTGCATGTTAATGGTAGGCACTTGAAGCATTTCTTGGATTGATTCCCGTAATCAAGGTGAGCATCATCTATACAGTGTATAGTTTGTTGGTTTGTTTCTTGTCTTTTGTGTTTTTGCTCGTTCTGGTCCTTGGTGACCTGTTTTTGTTGGTTTCTCTGTTCATTTTTAGGAGATGGCTCTGTTTCTCTGCTCTGCAAGCTGACTCCTTTGCCCAATGGATATTTTTGGCACTTGGTCTACCTTTGTTCTTGTGGCACTCGCAGGGAGTGCCCATCCCCAAGTCGGAGCCGAGTGTTGGTACCCAAATTGATTCTCCTTCAAAGTCTGAGCAGCATCATAGGTTTGGCAGGAAGCTTAGAGACAGATAGATCATAGTGAGTCGCTTTGTAGCCGGGGATGGGATCTAACTGGCTCTCTGTCACTCAGATGTAGAGAAATGGATAACACCCTGAAGAGGATTTGATCTATCCTCACTACTTTATGGTTGTGCCTTTCAACCAGGGTGAGAGAACCCTTTTGTAGCTCGTTGTTTTTATGGAGGGGATGGGGAGTTCCTTGTGAAGTGTTTAAGGAGCTTGAAGAAAATATGATCAATGCAACAAAACCTAACTCTCACGAGTTGTCACTTTAGATAATGGAGATATTTTCTAAGCAAGGTTTAGGCCACTAAAGATAATGAAAACCTGAGTGTTTCTGCATGTTTTGGTAATAGAAATTGTGCATCTAGTATACACATAGGACAAACAGGGGTAGTATGGGTAGGATTAATTGTTTTTGAATGATTTTGGGTGGGAGGTGAAGCAGGATAAAGTTGATTATACCAAATCTTTGAGAACTTTTACAAAAATGGAGAGCTCAAACAACAGAATGCTTTAGAGTAGTTAGGATGTTCCTTTAACTAGAATATGTGCTTCAATGGAGGCCCAAATCAACACTTTTCACACAAACTTCAAGGATCCAAAATGAAGGCTCAAATTGGAAAACTTAATTGAACATTATCAATCTCTAGTTTCATCACGCCTAAGATACCCTCAAAGGCTAACAAACAATCTTATAGTCATGCTAGGAGTCATAATGATTTTAAATTTGTTTACTTCACTATCAAATGAAAGCTCTTCTTGATAAATGAAATTGCAAATGCCACCAAAATATCACAAGGATAAGATCTTGTGTGATTCACATAGATTTCAATGTAAGAATGCAATGGGAGCAAGAAAAACTAGTTGTAGACATTTAGAAACGAAGCAAACACAAGTTTTGCCCAAAGATAACACAGATTAACTCAAGTTTGATTAAATTTATCAGCAAGGGAAATTTTCTCGAACAATCTCAAGCTTATCAATGGCTGTACACTCGCAACCACCTTGACATGATCAAATTTAACACAAAAGAGATAAACAGGTTTCTTCAGATAGTTTCTCAGAAAGACGGGTTCTATCAAGCTTTTTCTTAGAAAATCAGTTCTGACCTCTAACACTCCAACCTTCCAACCTCCAACCTCTTTCACGGAAAAAATCATGCCATTTATAACATTTTGCAACAAAGTTTTCCCCCAAAACCCAAACATTGAGTGCACCAGTGCTCGCCATGATCCCGATCGCGATTCCCGAATCAAATCTGTAAAAAGTTGTCAGGTGCTTAGGGGGCAGATCTCTTCGAACATCTCCCACATTCAACTCCCTCCTCTGGTAGATCATTTTCCTTTTACTCGCCAACCACTTCCGCCCCTAATCATCCAATCTGGTTCTTTGCGTGCCCGGAAGGAAAATGGAAGATCAGATCGAGCCCAGAGATCAGATCTCATCTTAATGGTAAAAGACGCCCCGGATTTTCCTCACCAAACCAAGATATCAAGAGGTCTTTCGCGCGCGGAAAGAAAAAAAATTGGGTCGAATCTGATAATCGATTGCATATTTATTGGTGAGATATGTTTACAGACCTTCCGCACCAAACCAAGCTACCAAATTAATGTTCCTCTTCATTTGGTGTGCAGGAGACTCCAAGAAATGATAAAAAACCACAAGAAGCTCTGGAGTGAAAATGGCGGAAAAATCAGATACAAATGCACAACTGCCGTTGATTTTTATTTTGAATTTGGACCGTCCACGTGGGAGATCCATTTTAAAATGGGCTTACGGTTCCTTTTTTCCTTTTGTAACTTTTGGAAAAAAGTAAAATTTTCACATTTTGCTCTGCACCTCCGCCCTTGAGAAATGAGCCTGACACGTGTCATAAGGTGGGCCCCAGAGGAACTGCGGCTAAATTCTGCTATTTCACCTCCTTTTTGAAAAAAGAAAATTTTCCAAGTTTTCCCCGCAGCTCCGCCCTTCTGCTTCTAGCCTCTGATGTGGGTCCCAACGGAACCATGCTTCATTTTACACTTTTTGACTCTTTTCTCCACAAAAGAAACATTTTCCAAATTTCCCTCAAAAGTCTGCACCTCCGCCGTTGACCGGGCAAATTTTTGACTATTCTCTGTTGGGTCTGATGGGCCATTTTGATGTTTTAATCCTTTTGGTGACAAGAGGCAAAAATCCAAGTTGCCTCCGATGGTCCGCTTCCCGCCCCTTTGACTTTTCAAAGCCAACCTTGACCCTTCTCTTATCGGGCTTGCGGGCCATTTTGATATTTTAATCCTTTAGGAGGCAAAAATCCAAGTTGCCCCGATGGTCCGCTTCCCCGCCTTTTGACTTTTCAAACTGCCACGTGTCATAATGGTGCATCTTGAGATGGTCCCCAAAAGCTGAGACCTTGAATGAGCGCGGGCTCACCACGTGTCCTGGCCTGGAAAAATCTGTTTGAAGGCTTAAATCTCAGTGAAAGCGCCATGTGTCAGGGTCCGAGGCAATCTCCTTTGGCCGTTGAAAAGTCCAAGCAAAATGCAAAGTGAGCGGAGGCCTCCAAGTGTCCTCTTGGTGCTTCTTTAAAACAAAACTCAAGGGCTGGTCCTCAAACATGCGCGGTCCCTCCACGTGTCCTAGGCCTCTCAAAATCTTTTGAAAAAGACTAAGTATGGGAAGACCCGGTAGAAACCTCCACGTGTCCTCCCGCGCAACTCCAAGGCCAACCAAAAAGCAAATCTTCAAATGAGTGCCGTTCTTCCACGTAGACAGGTTTTCAAGTTGAGGCAATTCATAAAATTTTGAAGTACCCCGCCGAGCCGCATCCAACCAAAAGAGGCCACATTTCCTGTTGATGCAAGGATGTAAATTTGACCGAGAGAAATGCCCGTCAAACCATAAAATGCAAAAAAACGACCATTTGAGCCCGGAGATGAAATTTTCTCCAAGGACAGAGAATTTAGAAATGTTACAAGGCTCAAATACATTCCTCCGAGCTACATCCATTCATTTTTCCTCAAGTATTTAGGGCAAAACGACAAGGACAACAAATCCCGACTGTGGAAAGCGGAAAGAACAGGAGAGCCCGAGTTTTAGATGAACAGAGAACGGGAGACCCAAATTATAGACCCTTTCTAGACAAACAGAGAAACAAGGAAACAACCATGGATCCATACGTGATCCTCGACCCAGGAACAGATTGATTATGGCAACAAAAGGAAGGCAGAGACTTCTTAGGCACAACACGGGAGATAAAATATGGTAGAGGCCGTAAATTGATAGATTTTCAATGGCAAAATGGGGCGAGACTATTTTGAGCACCAACAGTACTCGCATGGGACATCTTCATGGTCCTTGCCAAGTCATGTACACCATCAATTTGCCTCTTATTGACTGTTGTTCTGAAAATTCCAGCAATTTGTTCATTATCATAACTATGCAAATCGAATTCTTCTTTCCTTGACCCCAGATTTGAAATGCTTAGAAGATGGATATAGGCTTCTTGGAAAGATTATTTTTCCCTTTAGGACCCTTCATCCTCTTATCTTTGTTAGAATAATTCTCATGATGATCAAAACCTTGCAAATACATAGTGTGAGGGTGATGTAATAAATTAAATTGCTTACCATTTGTTGATATATAAATTCCAACATACTGAAAACCCTCATGAGTATCAGGTGAGTCCTCCTTTTGAAGGACATGCCTCTCAACCAGGTCATCCTAAATCTTAGCCTTAAAAACCTCTTGTAGATCCAATTTTCCTTCACCAACTTGCCGCCACATGCAATCATTGGAAACCACAAAAACATCATTTATTGTCAAAGAATCTTTACCTTCACGATGCATATTGGTCTTCTCTTGTTCTTGTTCTTTGATTTCTTCTTCTTGCTCCACCAATGCAATTTGGAAGCTCTTCTCCTCTTCCTTTCTCTCGGCATGTTGAAAACCCTTTTGTGGTGCCTGAGACCTTAGTCCATGCCTAGATCTTCCTTTATTCACTTCTATGAACTCGGCAAGTGAAATTGCCTCCCGTATCTCTCTTGGAAGAGCCATATACTCTTCATAGCTTGTGGCAATGCTTTGCCCCGATAGAGGGCCTTGCTCTCACATCTGGAATAGCGATCGCTGATCCGTGGGCTGATCCCAAAGGTCGTCATGCGTTATTAGCTCTGGATGAGCTACCATCTCCCTTATGAACCCTAGGTTCATTAATCCTCTGAAGTGATAGGGCTAGAAATCCATGGTATCCGCCAATCGCTCTTGTCCCGCAATAAGTTTATCGCTCTCTGCTTATCAAGATCCTGCTAGCCATATAATCCTCCTCTCTTGGCTGGTCCACTTTCCTTCTCCTTTAATAGTATAGAAAACCCTTGTTGCCCTCTTCCATGAAAACCCTAGGATGGGAAGATCGAAGCTCTGATACCACTGTAATGTCCCTTTCTAGGAAAAAACCAAAAATAAGGGTTTGGCCACAAACCCCGAGAATCAGATATGAAAATATACCAACACCAACAAATGAAAATAATATGATTTTATGACAACATTTCCAACAATAATATAAACCCTAAGTAGCGAATCAAAGGGGCTTAAATGCACCATAAAACCTCGCACAATAGTTGAAAACAGATTCTAAATAATTATTTCATGTACGACAACACTTATCCATTCAATTTGCAATTAACAAATGGAGAAAACCTAAGACAACATATTGTTGTAACTAAATTTGGAACAACAGTAGGATAGCCACAAACCAAGGCTGAAAATGATAGATATACTCCACCAAAAATCACAAAAACACGAGAGAGGTGATTGAGGAATAGAGTCATACAGAGTTCTGGTGAGGTGGAAAGAGTTGCAAATAGAGGATGCAGTTGCTTGGGGACAAACAATCTCGGGAAGGGAGGACTGTAATGTCCCTCTTTCTCAAATAGTTTGTTAGAAGACCTTTGGCCCTTTTTGTCTACCCGACGACCAAAGGGGGATTTCAAGGGTGACGTAAGTTTATTAACTTTATTATATGGTGCTGGAAAAAATAAATAAATAAATAAAATATCGTTGAAAGCACATATAATGAATTAATAGACTTAAAAAGTGACTTTGACTTAGGAAAGTACATGGAATAAATTAATACATTATTTAATGTGCTTTCCTAGGCAAAAAGTGCGACTTGCCTTGGGAATGGGAAAAATTAATTAAAAATAAATTATATCCCTTGGGAAAAGTGCGACTTGCATTTTGGAGAGGGTTTTGGCTTATAAAGGGAAAAGTGCGACTTGTGTCGGGTTCATTCCAGATTATTATTATTTTTCTTCCCAGCAGTTGGCTCTGAAGCTTTGCAGACAAAATCCAAGGACGAAAAACCCTCTGGATTATTCCTCTTGTGGACGGAAACCCCAGGAGAAGTGAGAGGAGTTTCTATTCAGGGAACTTCATTGTATTCACAGGTTATTTATCATTTCAGCAGTATTAGAAAGAGAAATAAATTGCAGCAAAGGGGCATTTAGACGACTTCCGTGTGGGGCGACTTATTCTACAGCTTGTTTTATGCAAGATTCGAGTATTTTTCATGCTAGTTTATTATCAGATCTTCCACCTCAAATATATATCAATTTGATTTGGTTTCCTATAGGTTTTGGGCATTATTTTGTTATCAATCCATTTGTAGACTTCTGGTTTTGTCGTAATTATTTGCCATTATAAATCAATATTAAATTCACGGCTGAATTATTTGTGAAGAAATCTGCCTGTTTAAACCCTAGGCGCATTTTCTAGTATTTATCCGGCTTGCAGGGTTTGTTTTATTTAATTTGTTTGTGCAGTATGAGAATGGTATTCTATGGTTTCTTTTGACATTATCAGTATAGTTCCAAGCTTGAGCAATCTATAAAAATTTTTTTTATTTTGGCAAAAGGGTTTGGAATCTTTCAGTGGTATCAGAGTAGTGTATCCTCCCAGCCTGTGTGGGAAGGAAGCAGAGAGTATTTAAAAAAATCAGCTTTGAATGCAACATAGAGAGGTCGGTCCACACAGATACTACACCCGCAGTATGCACAACTCGAGGCTTGTTTTGTAGGAGGTGACAATTGATTTTATGAGTGACAGATAAGAGAGTCCTCCTCGGAATGAGTATGCATATCCGTGATAGAGACTTCATTAGGGATTCAGAGGCGGTTATTTTACATGCACTATGGAGCGCATGGGCTCTACTTTGATAGGTTGGCATGATAGGCCGCGAGGCAGCAGACATGGTAGAAGGACAAATCCGTATCGCCGCCGGTAGTCAAAGGGAATACATCGATCACCTTCAGAAATCAGAAGTGTTAGGGGATCGCCACACCGTGAGAGGAGGCACACTCATACAAATGAGAGGAGGCCTACCCGGATTGCAGATAGGCCTATGCAGCCTAACTTCCTGCCTAGAGATGATCCACCAGAGATTGAGGTGCGGCTGGAAGAAGTAGCTTTTCCGGATACTATTATGGCAGTCAGTGATGAGTGGAGGAGTTTTCCGCAGCATGTGAGGGACGTCTTTCCCCTCCCGCAATATTGTGCTCAGAGGAGAGATAACATGAGGGCTGGATAGGACAGGAGGCCTAAAGCGCAACAAAACAAGGAATTGAAGCAGTTACCAATAAGGTAACCCTCTCCACTTTTGATGGTAGTGGAAAGATCAATGTCAGGGCTTGGATTCACAAGCTCGACACCTATCTTACCCTCAAACCAATGAGGGAACAGGAGGCTATACAGTTCGCTACTTTACACCTTGAGGGTGTGGCTTATGATTGGTGGCACCATGGGTTAGTTACACAAAATCACGATCTTCTGCGATCATACAGGGACTCCAATGAGAGGTTGATTGCGAGATTTGATCGTAAGGATGTGGAGCTTTATTACAGGGACTTGGCACAACTTCGACACAGTGGGCACGTTGATTCATACATCAACGAATTCCAGCGTATAGCATGATGGTGCCAGAGATGCCTGAGAGACATGTGGTGATGTTGTTTATTGAGGGACTTCATGGCAGATTGAGGGGTTTGGTGAAGGCTCTTAAGCCTAGGACACTGCATGATGCCATTCAGACGGCATTGGACTTGGACACATCCCCCACTTCTTATCAGCCCAATAAGAAGTTTCCCACGAGTTCCAGGCCATTCCAATGCTCTTCTAGTCAGCAGAAGAGTGCACCTTCTTCTAAGGCAGATCAGAAACTCGTAATGAGTTGAGGAGGAAGAAGCTTTGCTTTCATCAGATCATCGGGAGCTTGGACATCGTTGCCTTGGTAAAAGCAAGGTACATCTCATTGAGGTCATTTCGTATGATGATGATGACCACTCGCCAGATGTAGATGGAGAGGGTGAGGGCAACGGTCATGATGCACAGGGGGAACAACCCCAAGTAGAGCTTGAGAGAGTGAGGCATCGATTCATCCAATGTCACTATCATACACTCGTGGAGTTCCTACGTACCATCCCTTTCAGCCTGAAGGGAGTGCTTAAGGGACAGCAGATTGTTTGTTTGTCGACGGTGGAGCTACGCATGACTTCATTGATGAGGGGTCAACTGCGGCTGAGGATTACAAGTTGAGGATTTTGAGGGGTTTAGTGTACGAGTAGCAGAGATGGGTTTCTTTATTAGTCGCACTAAGAGGATTCCACGACTTAGTATTCAGATGGGGGACTACACATTGACCGATGACTTCTATGTTATTGACTTGGTGATATTGATATAGTCTTGGGTATTCAGTGGTTGCAGTCCCTTGGCAGATATGTGCAGGACTTTCGAGGATGGAGTCGGAGCTTATCTTTGGATAGAAGAAGATCGCGCTTTAGGCTCTTTCGGCACAAAGGGCCTAGAGTTGTTTCAGCACACATGATGGAATCTATAGTCAAACATGGAGAGGTTGCATGGGCAGCCCAATGTTTCATTTCATCCAAATCTTTTTCAGATAGTGAGTAGCCCTTTCATATAGAAATTCAGTCCATACTCGATAAGCGTGGCCCAAAGTGTTTGGTGACATTCCCTAAGTAGACCACCAGATAGAGGGTTTGAGCATGTTATAGAGCTTGAGGAGGGTGCTAAACCTGTGATGACTATGCCTTATCGCTATCCTAATACATATAAGGATGAGATAGAGAAGGCCATTAGAGAGCTCTTGGAAATGAGACACATCCGTCCTAGTTCCAGTCCCTTTGCTTCTTCAGTTGTTTTGGTGAAGAAGAAGGATGGAAGCATGAGGATGTGTATTGACTACCGTGCACTAAACAAGAAAAATATAAAGAATAGGCATCCTATTCCTCGCATAGATGAGCTTTTAGACGAGTTGCATGGAGCTATCTATTTTTCGAAAATTGATCTTTGATCAGGATACCATTAGATTCGCGTTCGGGATGAGGACATTCACAAGACAACCTTCAGGTGTCACTTCGGGCACTATGAGTTCTTGGTGATGCCATTTGGACTCTCGAAAACACCTGCTATATTTCAAGAATGTGTTAACCATCTTTTCAACAGGAAGTTGAGGAAGTTTGTGTTGGTCTTCTTTGATGATATTTTGATATATAACATGACATGCGATGAGCATTTGAGGCATCAAGACGAGGTACTTAGCATAATGGAGACTTTGTCTTTATTTGCTAAGATGTCCAAGTGTGAATTTGGACTTACTGAGATATTGTATCTTGGGCACGTCATTAGGGCCAACAGGGTCAAAGTTCATCAGGAGAAGATACAGTCAATGCAGGATTGGTCACCACCTAGGAATGTCTCTGATTTGCGTGGATTCTTGGGGTTGTGGTTATTACAGGAGGTTCGTGAAGGGTTATTTTCAGCTTGAGCTCCGTTGAAAAATCTTACACTAAGAGGCATTCGGATGAATGATGAGGCCTAGGAGGCTCAAGGTAACTATGAGCACTGTCCCGGTTTTGGCTCTTCCAGATTTCTCACGGCCCTTCATTTTGGAATGTGTTGTTTCGGATTGGGATTGGGGATTGGGGATTGGTGCAGCTCTTATGCAGATCGCCATCCTATTGCCTACGAGAGTAGGAAGTTGAGAGATAAGGAGCGGGTGTACTCCACTTATGATAAGGAGATGCTTGCCATTATGCATGCTTTGGCAAAGTTCATATAACACTTAGTAGGTGGGAAATTTGTGATGAGAACCGACCGCAAAAGCTTGAAATATTTTCTGGAATGTAAGGAGCTCAATCCTTGTCCCCCTTTTTTATAAAAAATTAAAAAGAAGATAAGTCGATTTGCACATACAATTTTTAAATGAAATTTTATAAATTGTGCAAATCGAATTAAAAAGGGGAAGTTCGACTTCACCTTGAGGAAATAAATAAATATTTTTAAAGATAAAACAAGTGACTAGGCAAGTCGCATTTTCCTGGGAGCATGTAATAATTAAATATTTGAAATAAAGTGATTATTCCTAAGCATGGGTCGACCCATAAGAGCATCTTTTTAATATCCCAATGCATTTAATATTTGTTGTTGGTAACTTTCAGGTATATCTTTGTAAATGATTTTTCCTCCTAGATGACGGCGCTAAAGATGGAGAAGAACCTTGGAGGATGAGCAAGCAAAAGCTATAAAAGAGAGATGGCTACTCTTTTTTTGGCATATTGACGGTTTATAAAAACTTATCTTCATGCTTGGAGAAGGGATGTATGCCCACTTGTGATAAAAAATAAAATGTGTTTATTAACACCACTATTTTTGAAGTGTGTGCGCCCATGAAAGCTTGAAGAAATAAGTTTTGCAATCATTTCTCATTATATATACAAGGCGCCATTTTTTGGAGATGATATAAGCTTGCTTTGAGGGTTTGGAGTATGATTTTTTGATGATCTTTATTTACATGCTGCTGGTTTTTACCTCATAAAGTCGACTTGTTTGGGCATGTGTTAAGAGTATTTTGGAGTGAATTTTTAGTATTTATAAATTTGTTGTTTGGGTTTATTAATTGCAGATTTGGAACAACATTTTATTGACTTTTAGAGTGAGAAAAAGTGCAAAAATTGTATTGCAGATTTTACCCTAACCCTAACGACTAGGTTTGGGATTTTGAAAGCTGTTTTGAGGGGTTTTAAGTATGTGAAAAGATTTGATTTTTATTTCAGATTAAAGCTCATAATTTTCCCTCTTCGTTGCACTTGGTTTCACCCAAAGAGTTAATATTTTTGGAGTTATGGATTTTCAAAGTTTTCATTGATTTTCAGCAGCTTTATTTATTATTTTACTTCTGCAAAATATATTGGAGAAAGGAGTATAGTTACCAACTGGATTGCCCATCTAAATCCTCACCTTGGCTCACTCCAACCCCATTTGGGTCAGATTGTAGCGGACACTAGGGTTAGTTGAGGTAACCCTAGAAGGGTTTTATCTTCTAAGTTGTTTTTTGCAAGTAAATAATAGTATATTATTAATATCCCACAAGGGGATATTACAAAGTGGTATCAGAGCTTCGTTCCTCTTTTCGTGTGGGTGTTTTGTGTATGCAGGGTGATAAGCAGTGGTTGTTCTATAAGAGGAGAAATAAGGGAAATATGGACGAAGAGCCTTTCACACCAGATCAAGTCAAATTTCTACAAGAGCTAATGCAAGGATGTGGTTTGGAACTTAAGAAATCCTTGAGTGAGCGAATGCCCCAACTCATCAGAGAGGCTATGGGTAAAGATAAAAATGTCAGCTCCAACGAAGGGAGCTCACATAAAGGAGGCTCTACTTCTAAGTTTTTCAAAGACATCTTCTTACCTAAGGAGACCATTGGAGAGAGAGAGGAAGAAGAAGAACCCACCTTAGTCGAACTCATAGATGCTCAAAGGTTGGATTACGGTTCTTTGAGCCAAGCCACAAGAGATATGTTGGGGTTTGATGATTTTTGTGCCCTCAAGTTGGGCAAGAAGTCAAAAGGGCTCCACAAGCAACCACATAAGAATCTTCAATAGAGATTGGGAAAGGTTTCACTCCCCAACTTTGATGGTTTTAATACGATTACGATAAGATCTTGGCTGCGCAAAGATGGAGACTTACTTCTCCCTCAATCCCATGCAAGAAGAAGAGGCCCTCAAATTTGTTACCCTCCATTTGGAAGGCATGGCACATGAGTGGTGGTTCCATGGTATGCACACCAAAGGTCATGACTTGATTCACACAATGGAAGAATTTAGCCAAAGGATCATGGAGAGGTTTGAAAGGAAGGACCCGGAACTTCATTTTAGAGAATTGGCACAACTCAAGCAAGTGGGAAATGTTGATGAGTATGTTACAGACTTCTAAAGAGTTGCAGTTATGGTCTTCGAAATAAGTGAAAAGAGGTTGGTTGTCCTCTTTATAGAGTGATTGATAGAGCCTCTAAAAGGTTTGGTAAGAGCTTTTAACCCTATGACTTTGCAAGATTGTATTACTAAGGCTCTTGATTTAGAATGTGCAGCTTATAAAGGGGCTTATGTGCCCAAAGGACAACACTCTAATACCTCACAAACGCTGCCCAAGAGTGAATTTAGAGGACAGATAAGATCTGATTTACAGCAGCCCCGTAAAATACAAGGAGGGCAGCCCCAGGGCCGTCGAGAAGAAGCCCCAAGAAGGGTCAATCAGCCCTATCGAAATCAGCCTCAAAACAATTCACAAAAAGAGGAAAGGGACGAGCTAAGAAGAAAGGGACTATGTTTTGACTGCAAAACTCCATGGGTAAGAGGTCACAATTGTAAAGGTAAAGGTCAAATCCACTACATTGAAATTATTGATTCAGATTTTGAACTTGATTTTGGTAATGCTAACCATGATACTAATGAAGAAATGATTGAGCATGTGCAAGAGAATGAGGAAATGGAAAGTGCCCTTGCTTCTCTTTCAGGTGTGCCTAAGTATCATGCATTCAGGGTGAAGGGAACCATCCAAGGGCAAAGAGTGATTACTTTGGTTGTCAGTGGGCCATCCACAATTTCATTTATGGAAGTCTAGTAAGAAAATGGGTTTGGAAACCACAAATCGCAAGGCTTGAACTATCATGGATGGGACTACTCTTCCATGTTCTACAAAGGTTGCACAAATTCCCCTTATACTTGGGAAGCACAAGGTAATCGATAATTTTTATGTTGTTGATATTGGGGATATTGATCTTGTGTTGGGTGTTCAATGGTTGCATTATTTAGATGATTTCACACAAAACTACAAAAACGTGGAGCTAAAATTCACTAAAGATGACAAGGAAATCATTCTTAAAGGCATGGCGAGTGGTGCACCACAAGAGGTATCCATGAAGAGGATGGAAAGGGCTTTTAGAAGGGGTCAAATTGAGTGGGCAGTGGCTGTTATATCACAAGAAAATCAAAAAAATCAGAACAACAATCATTAGAAGGGTTACAAGTTCTTTTAGAAAAGCATGTTCATGTTTTTGATGATTTACCACATGGGTTGCCTCCCATAGAGGGTTTGAGCATATTATAGAGTTGGAAAATGATACTAAGCCCATTATGATTACTCCTTACTTTGCCATCCTAGAGTTTATAAGGAAGAAATTGAAAAGACTATTAGAGAGCTTCTTGAGATGGGACATATAAGGCCTAGTTCTAGTCCATTCGCATCTTTTGTTGTTTTGGTAAAAAAGAAAGATGGTACTATGAGGATGTGCATTGATTATAGAATGTTGAATAAAAGGACTATCAAAAATAGGTACCCCATTCCTAGAATTGATGAATTACTTGATGAATTGCATGGAGCTTCTTTCTTTTCAAAAATAGATCTCAAATCCGGTTATCATTAGATAAAGGTAAGAGAAGAAGATGTGCACAAAACAACTTTTAGATGTCATTTTGGGCATTTTGAATTTTTGGTTATGCCTTTTGGACTAACCAATGCACCAGCCACTTTCCAATCTTGCATGAATCATGTATTTAACCAATATCTAAGAAAGTTTGTGCTAGTGTTCTTTGATGACATCCTTGTGTACAACAAAACTTGGGAAGAACATTTGACACATTTGGATCTGGTTTTATCCACCTTGGAACAACATTCTTTCTTTGCAAAGAAATCTAAATGTGAGTTTGGTTTAAGAGAAATTGGTTATTTGGGGCATGTTATCGTGCTAATGGTGTGCAGTTGACAAACGAAATCGCAGCGATTATGGAATGGCCTACTCTCACATCTCTCACACAACTAAAGGGGTTTTGTGGTCTATGTAGTTATTATAGAAGATTTGTTAAAGGGTTCTCACGATTTGCAGCTCCTTTAACAAATTTAACTAAGAAAGGAGCCTTTAAATGGTTCAAGTCAGCCCAAGAAGCATTTGAAAACTTAAAGGAGGTAATGTGCTTTTGTCTAGTTCTTGCAATTCTAGATTTTTCTAAACCTTTTGTGGTAGAATGTGATGCTTCGGGTGAAGGAATAGGGGGCTGTCTTAATGCAAGAAAGACATCCCATTGTTTTTGAGAGCAGGAAATTAAAAGAGCATGAAAAAGGATATAGTGTGTATGTGGTGTCCCTAGATTTCATCCTAAAATCGAGACTACCCTATCCGAAAAAAAATTCGTATTTTTAAAATAATGAGTCGCTTTGTGTTTTTATTGCCGTAAAGTTCTTGTATTGTGTCAAGATATTCCCAAAGAGCCATAAGAGCCATTTTCGCCAAATACCCAGATGCCCAAAATGTTATATTCTCGTCGTCGGGATTTGCTTGGGAAATTTGTATTAAATTATTCTGAGCCCCGCTTTGAGGCAATTTGTGCTCCAGCTTAACTCATTGTGATCGTATATATCGTTATTCCCATATACCAAAGAGGGTTTTAACCAGAATGCATTTTGGACTTTATTTGTAACTTCCGCAACGCTTTTGTGTTTTCCCGCTTCGCTTTCTCGTGAAATTTTTCTGGATCAATTCCTTTGTCGGTTTGGCCTGATTCTTGGCCTGGAGTAGCTGGAGATCATATACACACGTTATGCCAGAAGGAAGTTGCCATCGGAGGTCTGGTTCTTTGGGAAAAGATGAAGTCGTGCACCAAAAAGCCTCTTTTGGGCTGGCCGCATTTTTGGAAAAAGAAGAATCAAGTGGATCATGGGAAAATTAGAAGCAGCAGTGGTAGGAATTTTGTACACTCGCCAAAGAAGGTACTTTTTCCCATAGAAAGCAACGCCACTTAAGTGACAATGGGAAAATCGAGGCAAGAGGGCGAATTTTCTTACCCGCCTCACAGGTAAAATTCCCATTTGGAATAAAAGAAAAATCACTTAAGTGAATCATGAGATTTTATTGTCTGCCTTGCAGGGTAAATAATCCCATTATGAAAGTCAAATGACTTAAGTGAATCATGGGATTTTCAGGGCTGCCTTGCAGGGTAAATAATTCCATTGTCATGTGTTTTTAAAAATAGAATTCTTTATGCCAAAAAGTGCGACCCCTTTGGGGAAGGAAAGGCAACCTTTAAATTAATTAATTAAATTAATTATTCACCCAATTTTGGCACCCAGACTTGTGGAAAAGTCAACAGAGGGTAAAGAACAAAAGGTGGTTGAAAATAGACTGTTCTAAAATTAAATAAATAATATTTATTTAATGCAGCCCCTTTATGTCAAAAAGTGCTCCCCTTTTGGGAGAGAAATAATACTTTTTAAAGTATTAAATGATTAAATTAATTCCTATTTTCAATGGCTAAGGTCAAAGCATATTATGAGGCTTGAGTTAATCGAAGCAGTAGTTTAAAATTAAATAAATTTAATTTATTTAATGGCAACCATAAGCATGCACAAAATAAGCATCCCATTCAAGAGTGAAGCTTATTAATTAATTAATTAATTGCCATTAATAGGAAAAACATTAATTAATTATAGAATCATAAGGATTATATAAGCAGGGGCTGCCATAAGGATGAATTAATTAATTCACAGGCAAAGAAGTGCAGCCCAGAGGAAAAGTGCGCCCCATTTGGAGAAGATTTTTGCTCAGAAGAAGGTGAAATTAATGCTAAAAGCTTCCAATTTTGGTGCACAAGTTGAAGGAAGTTGATTTGTGTCTGGATAATTGTTTGCATAAGTGATGCAGGTGCTCAGGTGAAGTTGGTAAAATTCATGCTTGCTTTGCATACAAATAAAACATCAAATTTTGGGGCAGCAGGCTTGAATTATGCAGATTTTTATGATTAAAATCCACTGTTCATGTTCCGGTTGCCATCTTTGTCTGAATTAATTGCGAGAAATTCGTTACAAGTGCTTTACAAAAGAAAAGGAGTTTTAATCAATGTCCAATACATTGAATATATCCTTCGAATCTGAAGAATTATCCAGATCTGCACCAGTTTTGAAGAATTCCGCCGAATAAGAAGAAAAAGAATTGTTCAGACAAAGATAGACAAAGCCATGGCAAAGAGGGATGAAAAAGAAAGCACAACAGAGTCATGCATCACTTCCAAATTTGCAGACATAGGAGACACAGATCTAGGTCCGGAACCTCTTTCCGAATTGATTGATAGATCTAGAGTAGGAAAGACTTCACTCATGCGTGCAGTTAAAAGTAGTGGAATTATTCGAGCTGCAGCCTTTCCATACACAGCCCAGTTGCCAGAGTTCGTTATGGAGTGTGCTAGGTCTTACCATCCTTCATCCAGATCAAGTGAGATGCTACGGGGAAAACAATAATTCGGTTGGACGCAGAGTTCATCAATTATTGTTTGAAGATTTCGCTCGAAAGGTGGTGACTTCCATTAGCACCAGATGCCATACAGCAGTGGGAGAAGCATAGAGTTGATTGCATGAACATAATGAACAATGATATATGAAGAAGCCCATCTCCTTCCAAGTTCCCAAGAACTCTTCCGCGGTCCAATCTGGTACAGAGGTAGATATTGTCAAATTGTTATGCAGATAAATGGCTAAGCGAATGCTCACACGCCCGTACATGGATGTAAGCTTTCATCGACCATCAAGTCAACAAGGTTGATTCCATAATCAATTGGTCGGAAATCATTAGCAATAATATTGGTGAGCAGCTCTAGAACGTGAAGCGTACTTTCAGCTTCAAAATGACTTCCTATTTGGTATATGCAGCAGCTTCACAAGGCATCTTCTCCAAATTGGATAGATGTGGCGTTCTTTCTAAGGACCTCATTTTCGAGTGCTACCCACACTTATCAGTACTCTACGTGTAAGAAAGATTTCAAAGTGGTCAACGATGGATTCTTTTACGAATTCATTTGCAAGTTGGACAAGGACCTAAAGGCCAATAGGGTGAGCAAGGAAACATGGGAAGCCTTATCCAATGGCAATCTATTCATTCAATTTTATGGATTTCACATACTTCGTGGTTACCGCTTTTCTCGGAGAATTGGTTAAGTTGCCCCATATATCCAAATGATAGATTGGTCACCATGGAGCTGAGCAGACAACTTGTGGAGATACACGACCTTCAATCGAAACGGCACAAGTCTACGGGCTTCTTCCCGATCACTGTGGGACATTATAGCTGCTAGAGCATTCATAAGGCTCGAGGATTGGAAGGGGAAATGTTATCTAAGTATGAGCAAGAGTTCTTCCCAAAGACGGCTGATCTTCGATACATTTGGAGTAGCTAGAAGACGATCTCCCAGAGTATGCACATGTGCCTTCATTAGAGGATTTCTCGGATGAAGTGCAAAAGTGAGTACGAGGTTAGAAAAAGGATTTCAGCAGACTATCGGCATGGCGATGCAAGTGTACGACTTTGATTAGCACGGATACTGCGGATCTTAAAGATGATGGGACTTACCATCAAATGGGAGGAGATAAAGCCACACTTTAGGATCACGTAGGGGGCTGCCATACGATTGAGGAAAGGTTTGGTGCTTTCTCGTGAACACTTCAAACTAGTCACGAAGGGATATCGCCTTGATGAAGTATCATGAATCAAATCACGGGAAACTTCGACACAGGAGATTCCCTCAAGTGGAAGCACGGAGGAGAAAGCAACAGAAGGCCTAAGAAGATGAAAGTGCATAGAAGATCTCAATCAAAGGAGAAGATCACTTCCACGGCTATGACTTTAGTTCCGGCTTATCCAAAGATTCAATACTTCACCGATCAAGCAGTTGCAACTCAACAGACACTTCCATGCCTCCACTGAATCCGGCAACATTCATCTTCTCTCCTCAGCCACTCTATTCAGCACCTGTTCCAGAAGAGACATTGAAGCTACAAATGACAGAGTTCAAGAGAGCTTTGTCCTTAGATGATTCAAAAGATGGCAGCCATAACACTGTAGCAGTTTCTGATGGAGAGGAAACAGAGCGGGAGATAGTAGTACACTCAAAAAATTCTCATTCTCCGAGAAGTAACTTCTCAGAATGGTTGGCTTCGCAGTTGGTTCCAAAAGCTAGAGTGGAAATGAACTTGGAGGAACACGACTTGCAGCTACTCCGAGTCTAAGCGGAAAAGACATAAAACCTAAAGTTGCTAAGGTAACTTCAAGGTTGATCATTGAGGAGTCGGGCGTAAGTTTGTTGAGATGTCGGCCCGGGCGGAAGAAAAGGAGGATGAGCTCACTACGAGAAGATGTAACAAGAACTGAGTACCCATCGGTCAAGCCACCACGTATGATCAAGCAGATACACGACATTAATAGATGCTCTATTCCTTAGGCTTGACAGAGAAAAGATGGAGAAAGATGAGCTTCAGTAATGTGTATCTCAACTTGCGAGATCATAGCCCAGGTTGCTAAATCTTCCACTCAGCCCATTTTAGCTCAGTGAGTGATCATCTTATGCAGAGATGGAAGATGTAAGCAATCGTGTGAAAGCTATCGACAAATGGAAGAATCTAATTATTCGTCAAGCTTCGTACAACTTGAGAGGTGCCAAACTACCGAAGGTTATGAGTGATGCAACAAATCAGCTGAAGCAAGTGGTGACGAGCATAGTAGATATGAACACAGTTGTTGAGAGTAACTTGAGTACTTTGGCCGAAATCAACAAGTGACGGGAGAAGTATTGGTTGCAGAGCAGATTGTACTGCATTTAATCAATGAGAAGAGGAAGCAAATGGAGTTTGCGAGATCTTCTGCATTTGGATATCTATAGAGTTTTGTCAAGAAGATGTAGGCACTTGAGAGTAAGACATCGTCCTTACTGCATAAGATTATCATTGCTTTCACTGAGGAGGAAGTGGTCGGAAATGTTACTTCATACGTACGGATCATTCCTAACAGAGTGCCTAATTCCCTGGAAGGGTCTCTTCTGATGGTACAAGGAAGAATTGATGGAGCTACTAAGCCTTTCACAATGAATTCCATTAGCATACTGGTGGCACTGCAGGTGGATATTGCGAGGTTCGGGCTGAGCTTGGAGGATGTGGAAGCGTGTATCAAGGTGTTGAACGAAGGATTGCTGCAGTTCAGGACAGAAAAGGAAGCGGTGGCTAAAATAGATGGGAAGATGCTGAATTACATGTTCGACAAGTATATCCAATATCAGAACAAAAAGAAGACATAAATGTTATAGATGACTTGACTTCTTCTATTATTTCTTCTTCTATTTTCCACGTTCCCGGATGAAATTGTAAAACTTTAAAGTTATTGGTTTTGAAACCATTACTTAAAGTTATGTGGAACAATTCTATTAGTTAAGTGATACATGTGTCACTTAAGGAGAAGTTAGTGGAGGATGATTGCCAAATGTCATCTTTACTTGTTTATGTTTCAGTTCAGTTGAGTTTCCCATTTGTACTTTCCCTTCTACATTCTATAAGTAGAAGAAGAACCTCCGGTTAATGATCAGAATTTGTAAGCAGCATCCTTGTGTTTCAGACTTTGTGTTGAAACCCTTGAGAGCCACTTGAAGCAAAGGAATATACAGGAGCAGATTTCCAGAGAACTTTGTGTCACGGTGTATTTTGTTTCTAGCTTTCTATCTTAGATCTTTGAATAAACTGTGTTATTTTAGATCTAGATCTAGAGCTGCCTTTGCTTATAATTCTGTGTTTATATCTATTGGTTTCTTCTATGTGCATGCAATCAACTTTGTTATCTATTGATTGAGATGCACATCTTCCCATTTTTTCTCGTGTTTATATAATTCCCTTCCTCTATAAATATTTCCTTTTTAAACAAATGCTTACTTGTTGCGAATCAGATATAGCTATGGTTCATGAGTCAATGAAGAAAAGTAAAACCCCATATAGATACTAGCATATTTTAATTGACAAATCGACACGAGCCTCACCGGTAAATGAGGGAGATTTATCTCATGATCGCCTAGGTTTTATGCTATACAAAAAATCTAGCCAACAAGATGATGATAAAAAAATGTTGGCAATCATGCATGCTTTGAGTAAATTTAGACAATGTTTGGTATGTGGGAAGTTCGTCATTAAATCCGATCATAATAGCTTGCGGTTTTTTTCTTAACCAAAGGGAACTTAATGACAGGCAACAGAAATGGGTAAGTAAAGTGCAGGCTTTCGATTTTGACATCAAGTATGTGAAGGGGAAGAATAATGTAGCTGCAAATGCACTATCTAGAAGGCCCCATGGAATGGGAGAGGAAATGGACCAGCCATGTATGTAATTGCTTGAGGACAAGTAATTTTGGGAAGGAGGATCAGAATGTCCCCTTTTAATAAAAAATTAAAAAGAAGATAAGTCGATTTGCACATACAATTTTTAAATGAAATTTTATAAATTGTGCAAATCGAATTAAAAAAAAAAGTTCGACTTCACCTTGAGGAAATAAATAAATATTTTTAAAGATAAAACAAGTGACTAGCAAGTCACATTTTCCCGGGAGCATGTAATAATTAAATATTTGAAATAAAGTGATTATTCATAAGCATGGGTCGACCCATAAGAGCATCTTTTTAATATCCCAATGCATTTAATATTTGTTGTTGGTAACTTTCGTGTATATCTTTGTAAATGATTTTTCCTCCTAGATGACGGCGCTAAAGATGGAGAAGAACCTTGAGGATGAGCAAGCAAAAGCTATAAAAGAGAGATGGCTACTCTTTTTTGGCATATCGACGGTTTATAAAAACTTATCTTCATGCTTGAGAAGGGATGTATTCCACTTGTGATAAAAAAATAAAATGTGTTTATTAACACCACTATTTTTGAAGTGTGTGTGCCCATGAAAGCTTGAAGTAAAAAGTTTTGCAATCATTTCTCATTATATATACAAGGCGCCATTTTTTGGAGATGATATAAGTCTTTGAGGGTTTGGAGTATAATTTTTCGATGATCTTTATTTACATGCTGCTGGTTTTTACCTCATAAAGTCAACTTGTTTGGGCATGTGTTAAGAGTATTTTGGAGTGAATTTTCAGTATTTATAAATTTGTTGTTTGGGTTTATTAATTGCAGATTTGGAACAACATTTTATTGACTTTTAGAGTGAGAAAAAGTGCAAAAATTGTATCGCAGATTTTACCCTAGCCCTAATGACTAGGTTTGGGATTTTGAAAGCTGTTTCAAGGGGTTTTAAGTATGTGAAAAGATCTGATTTTTATTTCAGATTAAAGCTCATAATTTTCCCTTTTCGCTGCACTTGGTTTCACCAAAAGAGTTAATATTTTTGGAGTTATGGATTTTCAAAGTTTCCATTGATTTTCAGCAGCTTTATTTATTATTTTACTTCAGAAATATATTGAGAAAGGAGTATAAATACCAACCGGATTGCCCATCTAAACTCTCACCTTGGCTCACTCCAACCCCATTTGGGTTGTATTGAGCTTTACACTAGGTTAGTTGAGGTAACCCTAGAAGGGTTTATCTTCTAAGTTGTTTTGCAAGTAAATAATAGTATATTATTAATATCCCACAAGGGGATATTACAATCCTATTGCCTACGAGAGTAGGAAGTTGAGAGATAATGAATGGTCAGACTCCACTTATGATAAGGAGATGCTTGCCATTATGCATGCTTTGATAAAGTTCATATAGTACTTAGTAGGTGGGAAATTTGTGGTGAGAACCGACCACAACAGCTTGAAATATTTTCTCGAATGTATGAGCTCAATGAGAGGCAACAAAAATGGTTCAACAAAATCCAAAGATATGATTTTGACATTGAGTATGTCAAGGGACGAAAAATAGTGGTTGATGCACTTTTTAGGAAACCCCATCTCGCCGCTTATATGTTCTTTAAGCGACATTTCAGCATATTGGAAATCTCAACTATTAGTTGAGTATTCCAAAATACTTGGGCATGTGACATTATGGATGGAAAAATTCAAGATGGCCGATATAAGGTAATAGTTGATTTGATTTTGTATAAGGGCAAAATTTCCCTAGTTCCTGAATCGAGCTTAAGGAGAAGATTATGCATGTCTTCCATGATGCACCGCATGTAGGACATCCAAAGTACTTTAAAACATACAGGTAGATTAGAGAGAGATTCTCTTGAAAGGGTCTCAAGGATGATGTGTTGCGCCATGTCTGTGAGTGTATGACTTGTTAGCGAGCGAAAATGTCGAGCAAACTTTCCCAGAAGGCTCATTACATTCACCATTGCGATTCCAGAGCAGAAGTGGGAGAGTATTTCGTTGGATTTCATTACAGGTCTTCCCGTAGTGCATGGAAATGATCACATTTATGCGGTAGTTGACCGATTGACAAAATATGCACACTTTTTTGCCTTCCCTTCCAGTTTTAAGGCACCACATATGGCTGATTTGTTCTTCCGTCAGGTATTCATGTTGCATGGACTTCCGAAGAACATTATCAGTGCTCGGGATAACAGGTTTTTAACCATATTTTGGTAGGAAATTTTCCGTATGGTTTACATTGAGTTGACTCCGAGCACTAGTTATCACCCTCAGACTGATGGGGGCGCACCGAGATTGTAAACAAGTGGATAGAGGGTTATTTACGTAACTATGTCACGCAGACAACAAGGCATGGGTAAGGTGGCTTTATATATGTGAGTACTGCTATAACACTACTTACCATATGTCTATTGGTATGACTCCATTCCGAGCATTGTATGGATATGATGCAAGATCTTTGTTGATTTGACTTTTGGGGACAACACAACTCCCATGGCCTGCAAAGAGTTTACAGATAGTCAAGACATCCTTAACGTACTTAAGGATAATATTCAGGAGCCCAAATCAACAAAAGATGTATGCAGATAGGCATAGGTAGAGAGGGCATTTGAGGTAGGAGACATGGTATTTCTACGTCTTCAGCCATACAGACATAGCACTCTCAAGAAGAGTGGAGCTGAAAAGCTCAAGCCTCGATTCTATGGTCCATACAGGTTGGTGAGAGAGAGTCATGAGGTATCATATGAGCCGGAGTTACCTTCTCGAGAGTAAGATGCGCAATGGCTTTCATGTATCTTGCTTGAAAAAGGCTTTGGGGCAGCACATTGTTTCTTCTGCAGAGTCGCCACCTTTAGATGAGGAAGGGAGGTTGATTTAGTGCCGCAGGAGATCTTGGATAGTCAAGAGAGGCGATTGAGAATAGAGTCATACAAGAGTTCCCGGTGAGGTGGAAAGAGTTTCCCACAATAGAGGATGCTACATGGGAAGATGAGTCTATATTACAAAGATCCAACCTCAGTTGCTTGGGGGACAAACAATCTCGGAAGGGAGGACTTGTAATGTCCCTCTTTCTCGAATAGTTTGTTAGAAGATCTTTGGCCCTTTTTGTCTACCCGATGGCCAAAGGGGGAGTTCAAGGGTGACTTAAGTTTATTAACTTTATTATATGGTGCTGGAAAAAATAAATAAATAAATAAAATATCGCTAAAAGCACATATAATGAATTAATAGACTTAAAAAGTGACTTTGACTTAGGAAAGTACATGGGAATAAATTAATACATTATTTAATGTGCTTTCTTAGGCAAAAAGTGCGACTTGCCTTGGGAATGGGAAAAATTAATTAAAAATAAATTATATCCCTTGGGAAAAGTGCGACTTGCATTTTGGAGAGGTTTTTGGCTTATAAAGGGAAAAGTGCGACTTGTGCTGGGTTCATTCCAGATTATTATTATTTTTCTTCCCGGCAGTTGGCTTTTAAGCTTTGTAGACAAACTCCAAGGACGAAAAACATCTGGATTATTCCTCTTATGGACGAAACCCCAGGAGAAGTGAGAGGAGTTTCTATTTAGGGAACTTCATTGTATTCACAAGTTATTTATCATTTCAACAGTATCAGAAAGAGAAATAAATTGCAGCAGTGGGCATTCAGACAACTTCCAGAGTGGGGCGACTTATTCTACAGTTGTTTTATGCAGTATTTGAGGTATTTTTCATGCTAGTTTATTATTGTATCTTCCAGCCTCAAATATATATCAAATCGATTTGGTTTGAATAAATTCCGATAGGTTTTGGGCAATATTTTGTTATCAATCCATTTGCAGACTTCTGGTTGTTTTGCCGTAAATATTTGCCATTATAAATCAATATTAAATTCACGGCTGAATTATTTGTGAAGAAATCTGCCTGTTTAAACCCTAGGCGCATTTTCTGTATTTATCCGGCTTGCAGGGTTTGTTTTATTTAATTTGTTTGTGCAGTATGAGAATGGTGTTCTATGGTTTCTTTTGACATTACCAGTATAGTTCCAAGCCTGAGCAATCTATAAAAAAACAAAAATATTCTGGCAAAGGGGTTTGGGATCTTTCAATGGTATTAGAGCAATGTATCCTTCCAAAGATGTGTGGGAAAGAAGCAGAGAGTATTTTAAAAAAAAATCAGCTTTGAATGCAACATACGAGGTTGGTCCACACAGATACTACACCCGAAGGCTTGCACAACTCGAGGCTTGTTTTGTAGGAGGTGACAAAATGGATTTTATGGGTGAGAGACAGGAGAGTCCTCCTTGGAATGAGCATGCAGATCCGTATAGAGATTTCATTAGGGATATGACAGCCACTCGAGGCAAAGTGTTTACAGACTATGGAGCGCATGGGCTCTACTCGGATAGGTTAGCATTGGATAGGTCGCGACGACAGGGTAGAAGGGATAGATCCGTATCGGTTGCCCAAGAGTCACAGTGGAACACATCGATCACCTTCGAGATCGAAAGTGTTAGGGGATCACACTCCGTGAGAGGAGGCACACTCTTATAGTCACAGGGAACACATCGATCACCTTTAGAGATCGAAAGTGTTAGGGGATTGCCACTCCGTGAGAGGAGGCACACTCATATAGATGAGAGGAGGCCTACCTAGACTACAGATAGGCCTATGCAACCTAACTTCTTGCCTAGAGATGATCCACCAGAGATTGAGGTGCGGCCGGAAGAAGTAGCTTTTCCGAATACTATTATGGAAGTCAGTGATGAGTTGGGAGTTTGCTGCAACATGTGAGGGATGTCTTTCCCTTACTATAGCATTATGCTCAAAGGAGAGATAAAGATGAGGGTTGGACAGACAGGAGGCCTAAAGCGCAACAGAACAAGGAATCGAAGTAGGTTACCAATAAGGTAACCCTCTCCACTTTTGATGGTAGCGGAAAGATCAATATTAGGGCTTGGATTCACAAGATCGACACCTATCTTACCCTCAAACCAATGAGGGAACACGAGGCTATACAGTTCGCTACTTAACACCTTGAGGGTGTGGCTTATGATTGGTGGCACCATGGGTTAGTTACACAGAATCACGATCTTTTGCGATCATACAGGGACTTCAGTGAGAGGTTGATTGCAAGATTTGATTGCAAGGATGTGGAGCTTTATTATAGGGACTTGGCACAACTTTGACAGTGTGGGCTGGTTGATTCATACATCAATGAATTCCAGAGTATAGCTGTGATGGTGCCAGAGATGCGAGAGAGACGTGTGGTGATGCTATTTATTGAGGGACTTCATGATAGATTGAGGGGTTTGGTGAAGGCTCTTAAGCCTAGGACACTGCATGATGCCATTCGACGGCATTGACTTGGACACATCCCCCACTTCTTATCAACCCAATAAGAAGTTTCCCACGAGTTCCAGGCCATTCCAACGCTCTTCTAGTCAGCAGAAGAGTGCTCCTTCTAAGGCAAATCAGGAAACTCGTAATGAGTTGAGGAGGAATAGGCTTTGCCTTCATTGCAAAGATCATTGGGAGCTTGGACATCGTTGCCTTGGTAAAAGCAAGGTACATCTCATTGAGGTCATTTCAGATGATGATGATGACCACTCGCCAGATATAGATGGAGAGGGTGAGGGCAACGGTCATGATGCATAGGGGGAACAACCCCAAGTAGATCTTGGAGAGAGTGAGGCGTTGGATTCATCCAATGTCATTATTGCTACATTCTTAGGAGTTCCTACGTACTATCCCTTTCGGCTGAAGGGAGTGCTTAAGGGACAGCAGATTGTTTGTTTGGTTGACGATGGAGCTACGCACAACTTCATTGATGAGGGTCAGGGCTGCGCGCGAGGACTACACGCTTGAGTATTTTGAGGGGTTTATCAGACGCAGTAGCAGATGGGTTTGCTTATTAGTCAGTACTAAGTGGATTCCATGTCTTAGTATTCGATGGGGACTACACATCGACCGATGACTTATATGTTATTGGATTTGGTGAGATTGATACATCTTGGGTATTCAAAGGTCAGTCCCTCGGCAAATATGTGCAGGACTTTCGGAGGATGGAGTTGGAGCTTATGCTTTGGATAGAAGAAGATCGCGCTTTAGGCTCTTTCCGACAAAGGGGCCTAGAGTTGTTTCAGCACATGATGGAATCTATCATTAAACATGGAGAGGTTCTATGGGTAGCCCAATGTTTCATTTCATCCAAATCTTTTTCGATAGTGAGTAGCCCTTTCATATAGAAATTCACCCATACTCGATAAGCGTGGCCCGGTGTTTGGTGACATTCCCAGTAGACCACCAAATAGAGGGTTTGAGCATGTTATAGAGCTCGAGGAGGGTGCTAAATTTGTGATGAGTACGCGTATCGCCATCTTAAGACACATAAAGGATGAGATAGAGAAGGCCATTAAAGAGCTCTTGGAGATGGGACACATCCGTGCTATTTCTAGTCCCTTTGCTTCTTCAATTGTTTTGGTGAAGAAGACAGATGGAAGCATGAGGATGTGCATTGACTACCGTGCACGAAACAAGAAAACTATAAAGAACAGGTATCCTATTCCTCGCATAGATGAGCTTTTAGACGAGTTGCATGGAGCTATCTATTTTTTGAAGATTGATCTTCGATCGGGATACCATCACATTCGCGTTCGGGATGAGGACATTCGCGTTCGGGATGAGGACATTCACAAGACAACCTTCAAGTGTCACTTCGGGCACTATGAGTTCTTGGTGATGCCATTTGGACTCACGAATGCACCTGCTATGTTTCAGTCATGTATTAACCATCTCTTCAATAGGAAGTTGAGGAAGTTTGTGTTGGTCTTCTTTAATGATATTTTGATATATAACATGACATGCGATGAGCATTTGAGGCATCAAGACAAGGTACTTATCATAATGGAGACTCCGTCTTTATTTGCTAAGATGTCCAAGTGTGAATTTGGACTTACCGAGATACCGTATCTTGGTCACGCTATTGGGGCCAACATGGTCAAAGTTCATCAGAGAAGATACAGTAATGCAGATTGGCCACCACCTAGGAATATCTCTGATTTGCGTGGATTCTTGGGGTTATGTGGTTATTACAGGAGGTTTGTGAAGGGCTATTCTCAGCTTGTAGCTCCGTTGACAAATCTTACACTGAAGGGGGCATTCAGATGGACAGATGAGGCACAAGTAATATTTGAGAGGCTCAAGGTAACTATGAGCACCTGTCCAGTTTTGGCTCTTCCAGATTTCTCACGGCCCTTCATTTTGGAATGTGATGCTTCGGGATTGGGGATTGGTGCAGTTCTTATGCAGGATCGCCCTCCTATTGCCTACGAGAGTAGGAAGTTGAGAGATAATGAGTGGTCAGACTCCACTTATGATAAGGGGATGCTTGCCATTATGCATGCTTTGGCAAAGTTCATATAGTACTTAGTAGGTGGGAAATTTGTGGTGAGAACTGACCACAACAGCTTGAAATATTTTCTGGAATAGAAGGAGCTCAATGAGGCAACAAAAATGGGTCAACAAAATCCAAAGATATGATTTTGACATTAGAGTATGTCAAGGGGACGAAGAATATAGTGGTTGATGCAATTTTTAGGAAACCCCATCTCACCGCTCTATGTTCTTTGAGCGAGATTTCAGCATATTGGAAATCTCAACTATTAGTTGAGTATTCGAAAAATACTTGGGCATGTGACATTATGGATGGAAAAATTCAGGATGGCCGATAGCTGATTAGATTTTGTATAAGGGCAGAATTTATCTAGTTCCCGAATCTGAGTTTAAGGAGAAGATTATGCATGCCTTCCATGATGCACCGCACGCGGGACATCCAGAGTACTTTAAAACATACAGGTAGATTAGAGAGATTCTATTGGAAGGGTCTCAAGGATGAAGTGTTGTGCCATGTCCGCGAGTGTATGTTTTGTTAACATAACAAGTCGAGCATACTTTCCCAAAGCAGGTTTGTTACAGCCATTGCCGATTCCAGAGAGAAATGGGAGAGTATTTCAATGGATGTCATTACAGGTCTTCTCGTAGTGCATGGAAATGATCACATTTATGCGGTAGTTGACCGATTGACAAAATATGCACACTTTTTTGCCATCCCTACCAGCTTTAAGGCACCACATGTGGCTGATTTGTTCTTCCGTCAGGTATTCAGGTTGCATGGACTTCCGAAGAACATCATCAGTGATCGGGATAACAGGTTTTTGAGCATATTTTGGCAGCTTTTCCGTTTGGTTAACACCGAGTTGACTCTGAGCACTAGTTATCACCCTCAGACTGATGGGCAGACGGAGATTGTGAACAAGTGGATAGAGGGTTATCTGCGTAACTATGTTGCAGGACAACAAAAGGCATGGGTAAGGTGGCTATATTTATGTGAGTATTGCTTTATAACACCACTTACCATATGTCTATTGGTATGACTCCATTCCGAGCATTGTATGGATATGATGCAAGATCTTTTGTTTATTTGACTTCCGGGATAACAGACTCCCAAGGCCCGAGCAATGCTTTACGGGATAGTTAGGAAATTCTTAACGTACTTAACGATAATATTTAGCAGCCCGAATCAACAAAAGATGTATGCAGACAGGCATAGGGCGGAGTGGGCATTTGAGGTAGGAGACATGGTATTTCTGCGTCTTCACCTTACGATAGAGCACTCTCAAGAAGAGTGGAGCTGAAAAGCTCAAGCCTCGATTCTATGGTCCATACAGGGTGCTGAGGAGAGTTGGTGAGGTATCATATGAGCTGGAGTTAACTTCTGAGAGTAAGATGTGCAATGACTTTCATGTATCTTGCTTGAAAAAGGCTTTGGGGCAGCACATTGTTTCTTCTGCAGAGTTGCCACCTTTAGATGAGGAAGGAAGGTTGGATTTAGTGCCAAAGGAGATCTTGGATAGTCAAGAGAGGCGATTGAGAAATAGAGTCATACAAGAGTTCCTGGTGAGGTGGAAAGAGTTGCCAATAGAGGATGCTACATGGGAAGGTGAGTCTATATTACAACATCCAACCTTGCAGTTGCTTGGGACAAGCAATCTCGGGAAGGGAGGACTGTAATGTCCCTCTTTCTCGAATAGTTTGTTAGAAGACCTTTGGCCCTTTTTGTCTACCCGACGGCCAAAGGGGGGAGTTCAAGGGTGACTTAAGTTTATTAACTTTATTATATGGTGTTGGAAAAAATAAATAAATAAATAAAATATCGTTGAAAGCACATATAATGAATTAATAGACTTAAAAAGTGACTTTGACTTAGGAAAGTACATGGGAATAAATTAATACATTATTTAATGTGCTTTCCTAGGCAAAAAGTGCGACTTGCCTTGGGAATGGGAAAAATTAATTAAAAATAAATTATATCCCTTAGGAAAAGTGTGACTTGCATTTGGAGAGGGTTTTTGCTGATAAAGGGAAAAGTGCGACTTGTGCCGGGTTCATTCCAGATTATTATTATTTTTCTTCCCGGCAGTTGGCTCTGAAGCTTTGTAGACAAAATCCAAGGACGAAAACCCTCTGGATTATTCCTCTTGTGGACGGAAACCCCAGGAGAAGTGAGAGGAGTTTCTATTCAGGGAACTTCATTGTATTCACAGGTTATTTATCATTTCAGCAGTATCAGAAAGAGAAATAAATTGCAGCAGTGGGCATTTAGACAACTTCCAGAGTGGGGCGACTTATTCTACAGTTGTTTTATGCAGTATCTGAGGTATTTTTCATGCTAGTTTATTATTGTATCTTCCAGCCTCAAATATATATCAAATTGATTTGGTTTGAATAAATTCTGCAGGGTTTTGGGCAATATTTTGTTATCAATCCATTTGCAGACTTCTGGTTGTTTTGCCGTAAATATTTGCCATTATAAATCAATATTAAATTCACGGTTGAATTATTTGTGAAGAAATCTGCCTGTTTAAACCCTAGGCGCATTTTCTATATTTATCCAACTTGCAGGGTTTGTTTTATTTAATTTGTTTGTGCAGTATGAGAATGGTATTCTATGGTTTCTTTTGACATTACCAATATAGTTCCAAGCCTCGGCAATCGATAAAAAAAAATTCAGGCGAAGGAGTTTGGGATCTTTCCCAAGATCCCAAGTTTGTAATGTCCCTTTTCGGGATTGAAACTGAAATAGAAGGAAAGCACACAAACCCAAGTGAAATGATTTTTTTATAAAGAATGGGCTTCTAATTATCCTTCAAACCCTAGGGCGAACTATATAAGAGTTTAGAATTCACCATACAACTATGCACAATCGAAAAATACTTGTAAATAATTATTTCAACGATGGAAATCAATATCCATGCAATTTGGCAACAACAAATGGATAAAATCAACGAATAGATACAACCGTAATTAAATTTAGGACAACAACAGAACAACTACAAACCAACGTTGAAAATGATAGTTAAATATCACCAAAAATTCTGAAAATATAAATTCCAACCTTATAAATTATGTCAATTAGAATATAAAATCAGATTTGCAGTTCATGCCCTATAAGACACCCAAATAGCACCAAACCCTAGTCGCTCCTCTAAGGAGAGCTCCAAAATGCATGTAAAGCCTTTGTAGATATTTCCTTGATGGCCCTAGGTCCAAATTTGTAAGAAGTCTTCAATGAATATATTCAAATCACCCGTAATCGAGGTTTCTGTCCTCCACCAAGCCACAAAGAAGGTTTTCGCCTTCCTCGAATGCCACACAAGAGGGTTTTCGTCCTCAAGTGGAAAGTCAATGAGCACTATGCCAAAAAAATCAAGTATAGATAAAAATGCGCCAAAGATGATGTGCAAATGAAGTCCTTATGTTCCTTTTATATCCTTCCCTTAGCACCAACAACCAATTAGAAATGTACCAACCTCTTTAAGCTTCTTTTAATCTTTTAATTTGCCTTTATGATTCTCCAACACAGCTGACCTGCTAAAATAGAGGAAAATACTAAAAGAAACAATAAAATTAATAAAAGAGATGAAATGTAATGCAATTCCTTCCCTTTCTCAATCAAGATTCATCCACGAAAAGGGAATGGCAAGAAGTCCATCAGTAAGGCTCTCAAGTCTAAAAAGGGGACACTACAGTCCTCCCTTCCCAAAATTGCTTGTCCCCAAGTAATTGCAAACTCGCCCAAGTATCTTCATATCAAAGTAAAGGAACTCGCCCAAGTGTTCCCATAATCTGGATCCTGTGCCTATTAGATGAAGGAGCTTCATCCCAAACAAACTCATACCTCTATTGCCCCTTTCTTCATGGAAGTCTTCATCATCTTCCACTTCAAAAACAACAATGATATTACCTTTCTTTGCATGCTCAGCTGTACTAAAATCCTTGCAAATGCCGTCATAATTTTCATGGAATCTTATCCAATTTGAGGCTAACAAATCTGATTTGTTCCCTCCTTTCAGCTGAAACTTTCTTCCAATATCAACCTGTGATGGAATGCTCTTCAAAAATGAAAATTCGTTGCTGTTCATGGCTGCTAATGGTAGTCCCAAATCTGATTTTTGCAAATTCAGCCCTATAACCATGGCATAATAACTACCAAATGGAAATCTTATGAAGAAAGACAATTTCATGAGTAATGTAGGGATTGAAAGTTGTCTTACATAGGCTGAAAATTTAAGAACAACAGGTCTACAATTGAAATCAGCAGGCATCTTGGCCTTTAACTCGAGAGAATCAACTTTCCCTTGCTTAACACTCCCATGAATTATGATTTCATCAATTGGCAAGTGAAATCCCAACTCCTTGTCAATTTTGAGGGTAATTTCCTCTAAAATTTGGACCTCCTGACCCCGAAAACAATGTGTGCCTCAGCTAGAGAAAAGGGACAAGACAGTCCTCCCTCCCCAAGATTGCTTGTCCCCAAGCAATCGTAATCTCCTGGATCCCATGTGATCCTTGTAGTCTTCATCTTTGTTCCTACACAAGAAACAAACTCCTTAGAAGAAACTTGAGTGTTTAACAACACTCCCTCTGGCCTTGCAATTGTCTTTTTGCTGGTGGGAGTTCCACAATCTTCATGCATCTGGGAGTTCCTCTCTCGATATCCCATGAAGGAATGCACTCGAAAAAAACCAATTTACTGCTGCTCATTTCTGATTTTTGCACATTCGATCCTCTAATCATGGTATAACAATCATCAATCTGAAAACTCACTAAGGAAAGCAATCCCGTGAGATAAGAAGGGACTGAAATTTGATCTGCATAACTTGAAAAATTAGGAGCAGCAGACCCATGATTAAATTCAGCAGTTGTCTTGTCCTTAAATTCGAGAAAATCATACTCATAAATTTTGATTTCATCATTCTCCAAGTGGAACTCATACTCCATGTGACCTTTGAAAGCAAGTTCCTCTGACTTTTGGATCTCTAAATGCCCCCAAACTTTGTATGACTTTGCTGTAGTGTAAACTAAATAGACTAAGCAAAAACTGTACCTTATTATGGGGTCATAGAACTGAAAATTAGAACCATCCTCCACTCTGGTGACTATGTGAACAGCTGCAAGTTTCCCATAATATCCTTCTGCCCACCCATACAGAGAATATACAGAATTTCCCTCAAACTTATGCCTCCTGGAACATATCATGCAAGCATCTTCTAAATTCCACAAGGAGAAGGACTAAAATTCTTTTCTTCATGCTTGTTTTGTCTCATGAAGTGGCCCCGATGATTAGCCCATGGAGTATCATGATCAGCCCTCCAGATCTGACTCTTCACCCATGATTCGAGTATCAACTGGACTTGGTTTTGGTAAGGAATAAGCCCAACCATCACCTGGTACCTTCCTTTACGGATTTCTCTACCAATCACATCTTTAGCAATCTTGTTCTCAACATACTCCACTGATATTGATGACTCCCAATCTTGCAATGAGATTTTGTGTAATGACCCTTGGTCCACGTGGCTTATCTTCTTGCTTTGATAATTGAGAGTGAACTCTCTCAACGAATGCCATCCTTGATCTTTAAACTCAGCCACATTAATCACCAAAAAATCAGCACATACCTTATTTGATCTTATGGAGATGTGGAGTTGAGAGCACCCTTTTCCTCTTCATCCCATGAAGTGTGTTGTGCACAAAGGTATCTCATCATTAGTGACCAAAGTGGACTCACCATATATGAAACTTGAGTGTTTCTAATTATCCACTCATGGTGAAAAATTTGAATTAATATATAGGCCCAAACTGAAATATTTCCATGCCAAGGGCTGCTCAAAACTTCTGAGTTCAAATCAGCATGCAAGCAATATTTCAAAAACATCATACCTTCATGATTTTCCGCTTTCCGGGTGCTTACCTTCATTGATGCTTGCTTGTCAATTCCCCCATGTCCTGGTGCTTTCATAATGCTGATATCTCCCTCAATTGTCCTTTTGCTGCTGCTAGGATCAGTCCAGCCTCTTCATGTTGCTCTTTATGGGGAGTTTTCTCCCATTTCCATGGCTCACAAGTTTTATTTTCAATACTACTCCAAATCATTCTTTCCAACATAAGAGTATTAAGAGAATGGCCAACCAAACTGAAAGAGGGAGTGGTTACCTTAGCTTTCAAACCATGGATTTTGGAGGGATGGTTATCCTTTGTCACTTCTATCATAGCTCCTGTACTTGTATTGTTGTATGCATGGATAGGATGTGGGTACTCCTTACCATTCAATGTGCTCCGTAATCTGCCCATATTTGAATCGAACTGATGATGGTGATCAGCTCTTTGTGAAGACAAGCTAGGGAGCAACACATCTGAATTGTATTCGATCCTCGGGCCTTCAACAAAGCTTTCATCCACATCTTCTTCCTTCGCACCTTGTTCACAAGTGCTTGGGATGTCTTGGTGGTCCTTCCTCGAGCTTAATTCTTCATCTTCAGGCTCTTTTTTGCCTGCTGCTACAAGCGGACCAGCGGACTGCCTTATATGGGTTTCTTCCATTACTGCTTCTTGTTCTCCAATCTTTCTTTCATCACTAACGCTGATGTTATTTATCTTTTGAGGGAGGTCTTTATGACCATGCACACCTAGAATACCGAATTCCCATCTTATGAAATCTGGAAATGGCATGGCATTACAGATGTCTACTGGTAGAGTTTGGTAATTTTGAAGAGATCTTCCACCTCCGTGATTATCGAAACCCCGACCTTTTGAGAATCCATTCTCTGATACCGCCGTAATGTCCCTTTTTGAGAGATTTTGAAATGTCCCTCTTTCCGGAATAACAGTGAAGACCTTTAGCCTATTTGTCTACCGACGGCTAAGGGACACCACCAAGGTAGACTTAAGTCATCTATAAATTATTATTAAGTGTCACTATTAAAAGAAATATTTAAAGCACTTAAGGTAATTTATAGGACTTAATAAAATATTAATAGTGGTCAATATGTCTTTATTTTCCCTAGGAATTTTTGGGTGACTTGTTTTGGGATGTCATGGGAGCCTTAGAAAGGATAAACAATGATGGCATAAAGTTTGTATTTCCTCTAACGAAAAATGCGACTAGGATAGAATGTCTTTGGGTTCTTTGTGCATAGTTTGAATAACCAATTTTCATTGGTCATATCATAGGTAGCTTTTAGGGCCATTTCTTTTGTATGTAAAGCAAGTCGACTTGGAGAAGGATCATTCTATCATCTTTCAACTTGATATTTTTGGCTTAGAGCTGAAGGGAAAGTACAACAAATTTCTGAGGACGAAAACTTTCTAAATTATTGTGGAAATGTTCAGATTTATGTCAGCACTTTATATGATATGTTATATGCCCAAATCGACTCAGTTTGGAGTATTTGCAAGTAACGTAGAGCTGGAATAATTTATAAAATTTCTAACAGGTGTTACAAAGGATACTTGTTGAGGTTTTTGAAAAGTTTCGTACTCTTTTAAGGAATATCAACCCTTTTTCCAAAGGCTGCCGCGCATGTAGACAGATCAGAATCTGGGCGGTTCCTTCACCATTAAGGTCGGGTTTGGTCCCTATTTTGAGAGTTTTATCATGCAAAGGTATTGAAATTATTATATCAATCCAAACAACCGATAAATATCAGATTCTATGCACATATTTGAAGTTGGTATTCTCCTTGTTCAAATCGCATTTTTTGAGAATTCAGATCTGTAGTGTTAAAGTTCAGATTTTCAGTTTATGTTTGGGTTACTTCATTGTTATCATTTGAAAGTTCCAATCAGATTATAGTGGGGGACATTACAGTGGTATCAGAGCTAGTATTCCTCCCATCCTGTGAATGAATCAGCAGTGATAAACTTGAATGCAATCAGCCAAGGATCATATAGTTTATCATAGAAGGAACACTCCAAAAAAAGGTACAATGGATGAACATGGTCAGCGACCCCCTCCCAATGATGCTCTTAGCTATATGAACGAGACTATAAGCAGGGTTCAAAGAGAGTTACAACAAGCAATGAGGGAAAATCAAAGGGAAATGCGTGATGCTTTTACTAGTTCAATTCGTGACTTGGCTATGGCTTTACAGGGTAATACTACAGCTCCTAATCATGCGAATACTAATGTTGGAGAGGGCAGCTCTATGGGGGCAAACAACACTTCGCATACGACCTTCAAAGCCAAATTTCTCCATAGAGAGGAACCAATTGAGGAAGTGGTACAAAGTGACGTGGACGATGTGGAGGCCTATGGAGATGAATATATGCAACTCAGCCTTAGGGTAAGGGATATGTTACCTTTCAGAGATTTCTGTCAGCTTAAGAATAATAAAAATACAGGAAGAAACAGGAGGGTCCAACAAGAAACACCAAGGAGAGATATCCAGCATAAGTTAGGGAAGGTAACTTTACCATCTTTTGATGGCACTGAGAAATGTTCAGCTAGAGCTTGGGTCCAGAAACTTGATACATATTTTTCCTTAAATCCTATGTATGAAGAGGAAGCCCTCAAATTTGCAACTCTTCATCTAGAGGGGATAGCTCATGAATGGTGGTACCATGGGTTGGTAACCCAAGGTCATGGTTCCATTACCACTATGGAAGACTTTAGTTCATGTTTAATTGAGAGGTTTGATAGGACAGACCCGGATATATACTTCAGAGAGCTAGCTCAACTTAAACAAGAAGGATCATTGGAAAAATATATTTCTGAATTCGAAAGGATTTCAGTTATGGTTCCGATATCAGCGAAAAGAGGTTAGTATTGTTGTTTTTAGAAGGGTTAGAAGAGCAACTAAAGGGGCTTGTGAAAGCATTTAATCCCCCATCTCTACAAGGAGCTATTAGAAAAGCTTTTGACTTAGAAAAATAGTTCAAAAAATAAAAATCTGCAGCAAAAATCAGCAGCATATGGGCAGCCAAAGGGGATGTTTGGACAGCCAAAATCATCTTCATCTAGTGGGCAAAAGGCACCAAACTATGGACAGCAAGGTAAACCTTTTCAAGGAAAAACAGATTGGAACAAAAACAACAAGGAGATTGAGTCCCGAAACGAGCTTAGAAGGAAAAAGTTATGCTTCCATTGTAGGGATCCATGGACTCCCAATCATCATTGTCCCCAAAGGGGGCAGCCCACTACATAGAGATTATTTCAGATGATGAGGAAGAAGAAGAAGGGGCTGATCATGAAGAAGTGGGAGAACAAACAAAAGAAGAAAAAGAAGAATCCAATGATGGAACATTGGCCACCATATCCGGAGCTCCTAGATATCATGCCTTTCGTATTAAGGGTGTTCTTCAGGACAAAGGATCATAACTTTGATTGATAGTGGAGCTACACATAATTTCATTGATGAAGGTCTAGTGACAAGAATGGGGTTAAAGGTGGAAGACTTTCAAGGATTCAATGTGACTGTTGCGGATGGATACACTCTTGCATGTTCCAAGAAAATTCCTCAACTCGAATTTACTTTGGGACGGTACAAGGTATGTGATGATTTTTATGTCATCGGAATTGGTGAAACGGATGTTGTTTTAGGGGTTCAATGGCTGCAATCTTTGGGTGAGTTTACTCAAAACTACAAGACCATGGAGCTGAAATTTAAGTCCCAAGGCAAGGAAGTTATATTGCAAGGATTGAGAGATGGAATTCCTCAAGTAGTAACCGCCAAAAGCATGGAGAGAGCTTTTACTAGAGGGCAGATTTCTTGGGCTGCTCATTGCCTGGTAAGTGTCAATTCTGAATTTTCATCACAGCCATCATTTCATGTGGATATCCAATCCATATTGGATAGATATAGCAATGTTTTTGCAGATTTACCTCATGGCTTGCCACCGGATAGAGGATTTCAGCATATAATTGAATTGGAACCCGGTTCAACTCCGGTCATATCCTCTCCCTACCGTCATCCAAGAGCCTTCAAAGAAGAAATAGAAAGGGTGATAAAAGAATTGTTGGAGATGGGCCACATAAGGCCAAGTTCTAGCCCATTTGCCTCTTTAGTTGTTTTGGTTAAAAAGAAAGATGGGACATTAAGAATGTGTGTGGATTACAGGTTGCTAAATAAGAAGACCGTCAAGAATAGACCGTACCAAGGATATGAATTACTTGGTACCCTATACCAAGATTGATAGATGAATTATCTTCAAGGTAAGATGTACACAAGCACTTTTAGGGGTTGTTTTCTTTTTGGTGATGCTTTGGGCCGACTCAATGACTTTCCAATCTCAGTAAGCTAGATTTTCGATATGCCATCAAATCAGGTAAGATGTACACAAGACGGCTTTTAGGTGTCACTTTGGTCATTTTGAATTTTAGATGCCATTTGGGTTGACGATGACTTTCGAAATGTTGGCTAGATTTTCTGCATAACATCGATCCCTATTGAGATAAATCTCCCTCATTTAACCGGAGGCTCCCGTGTCGATTTGTCAATAAAAATGTGTTTCTATCTATCGTGGGTTTTACTTTAACAACTTAGTTCATGAACCATAACTAAGAAGTTCTCAAAGCAAGTAAGTTAAATGCTTAAGAAAGGAAAATTACGTAAGAAGGAAGTAAAGGAATTACAGAGAAGAAATGAGGAAGATGTGCATCCCAATTAGTAGATCGCAGAGCTAATTGCATGCACATAGAAGAAACTCAAATAGATTTGAACACACGAATTATAAAGCAAAGGCAGCTCTAGATCTAGATCTAAAATAACACAAAGTCTATTAAGAGATCTAAGATTTAGAAGCAAGAAACACAAGACGCCGTGACACAAAGTTCTCCTAAACTCGCTTCTTTGTATTCCTCTCGCAACAAGTGGCTCTCAAGGGTTCAAAGACAAAGTCTAGAACACAAGATTGCTTCTTACAAATTCTCGATCGATGATTAACCCAGTAGGTTCTTCTCCTACTTATAGAATGTAGGAGGGAAAGTACAAATAGAAGACTCAAACCGAACTAAAGTATGAACAACAAGTAAAGATGACATTTGGCAATCATCCTCAACTAACTTCTTCTTAAGTGACACATGTATCACTTAACTAATGAAAAGGTTCCACATGACTTCAAGTAATGGTCAGAAAACCAATAACTTAGAAGTTTACAATTTCATCCGGAACATAGAAAATAGAAGAAGAAAGAAATAGAAGAAGTCATGCCACCGTAACATCTACATCTTCTTCTTGTTTCGATATCTCGATATACTTGTCGAACATATAGTTCAAAGATCTTTCCATCTGTTTTAGCCATCGCTTCCTTTTTCGTCCCGAATCGCAGCAATCCTTCATTCAACACTTTGCTTTGCATGCTTCCACTTCTTCCAAACTTGGCCCAAATCTCGCAATGTCTCCGCTGCAGTGTCACCACCTCTACCGATAGAGTTCATCGTGAAAGGCTTGGTGGCTTTATCTAATCCTCTTTTGCACCATCGAAGAGAACCCTCCAGAATCATGCACCTCGTTAGAAACAATCCGCACGTATGAAGTAATACCTCCATCCACTCTTTCCTCGAAAGAAATAACACTATCCGGCAAATCTGATGTTCTCGCTCTCAAGTGCTCGCATCCTCTTCAAAAAAAACTCTGCAGATCTCCAAACGGAAAGATACCGCAAATTCTAGTGCTCTCCCTTCTCGACCGATCCATCCGGCACAATTTGCTCTGCAACCAATACATCTCCCTACAGCCTTGTTGATCTCGCCAAAACACTCAAAGTTACTCTCTCAGAATCGTATTTATTCCTTTTATGCTTTCTATCATTGCTTTAGTTGATTTTCTGCATCGCTCATAACCTTTAAAGCGGTCGGCACTTCCCCAAGTCAGCACGTAAGCTTGATTTAATAATCGATCCTTCCATTCGTCAATAGCCTTTACTTGATTGCTTGCATCTTCCATTTCCCGCATAAGATGATCACTCACCGCGCTGAAATGGGTGAACGGAAGGTTTAGCAACCTTGGCTATGATCTCACATAATTGAGTTATTTGCTTCGCAGCTCTTCTTTCTCCGCCTTTTCACTTTTCATCGCCTAAGGAACAAAGCATCCAAAGAACGCGTCTGCGTGTCCCGCTTCAATCCTTCGGTGGTAGCTTGGACCGAGTGGTATTTTGGTCACCGTCACATCTTCTCGCCGTGAGTTCCTCTTCTACCTTTCCTTCCGCCGGGATTAATATCTCAAAGAAACTTCTCTCCCGAATCCTCGATGATCAACCTAGAAGTCGCTTTAGCAACTTTAGGCCTTTGTCTCTTCTCGCTCGATCCTCGAAGTAGCCTGCAAGTCATGTTCCTCTAAGTTCATCTCTATTCTTGCTTCCGAACCAACTAAAGCTAACCATTCCGAGAAATTACTTCTGAGAATGAGAAGTTGCTGAGTGCGCTACTATTTCCCGCTCTGCATCCTCTCCATCAGAAAGTGCCACAGTATCATGGCTGCCATCCTCTGAAACATCCAAGGACAAAGCTCTTTCGAACTCCGTCATCTGCAGCTTCAACATCTCCTCTGGAACGGGTGCTGAACGAAGTGGCTGCGGAGAGAAGATGAACGTTGCTGGTTTCAATGAAGGCATGGAAACATCCTGCTGCTGTGGTGCAATAGTTGGTGATCCACTAGGTACTGGAGAAGTCGGAGTCAAAGCTATGGTCGTAGAAGTGGTCTTCTCTTTCTCTTGAGATCTTCTGCGTACTTTCAACTTCTCGGACCTTCTGCTGCTCTCTCTCCTTCATGCTTTCGCTTGGGAATCTCCCGCGCCGAAGTTGCCCGTGATTTGATTCATCAATACTTCATCAAGGCAAGATCCCTTCGTTAGAACCAGCTCAAGTACTCACCAACACAAATTCCGGATCTTTCTTCTATTGTCATTGCACTGCCATCGCTATCCCGTGTAGTAGAGCTTTATCTCCTCCCATTTGATGGTAAGTGTCAAGTACCACGTTCCCATCATCTTTAAGATCCGCAGGTATCCGCGCTAGTCCAAAGTCAAATACTTGCTTTGCCGACAGCCTGCTGAAATCTTTCTTTCTGACCTCGTACTCACTTCGCACTTCATCCGAAATCTTCTAAATCAAGGTACATGTGCGTACTCCTGGGAGATTGTCTTCCTGGCTATTCCAAATGGATCAAAATTAAGCCGTGCAGGGAAGAACTCTTGCTCATACTCAGACAACATTTGTGCTTCCATTCCTCGAGCTCTGTGAATGCTGATGCAACTGTAATATCCCACAGTGAGTGGGAAGTATCCCGTAGACTTGTGCCGCTTCGACTGAAGGTCGTGTAACTCCACAAGTTGCCTGCTTAGCTCCATGGCAATCAATCTGTCACTCGGGTACCTTGGCATCTTTGTTGGTTCACCTGAAAAGCTCGTAACCCTGAGGTATGTGAAATCTGCAAACTGGATGAATACACTGCCAATCTTGGACACTGCTTCCCATGCTTCCTTGCTTACCCTGTGAGTCTTCAAGTCTTTGTCTAACCTGCAGATGAAATCGTAGAAGAAACCATCGTTGATCACTTTGAAGTCCTTCTCGCACGCAGGTGCAGTAAGCTGTGGGTAGCACTCGAAAATGGGATCCTTGGAAAGAATACCACATCTATCTAGCTTGGAAAAGACACCCTGTGAAGCTGCAGCATATACCAAGTATGAAGTCATTTTGAAGCTGAAGGTACGCTTTACGTTCCGCAGTTGCTCACCGATGTTGCTGCTAATAATTTCTGACCAACTGATTATAGAATCAACCTTGTTGATTTCAATGGTCCTGATGAAAGCATACATCCATGTCCGGAAAGTGTAGGCATTCGCTTCACCATTCAACCTGCAAAGCAATTTGACGATATCATCCGCTTCCTGCACCAAATTGGATCGTGGAAGAGTTCTCGGGAACTTGGAAGGGGATCTAGGCTTCTTCATGAACCGGCTATTCATGATGCTCACACAATCAGCTCTATGCTTTTCCCACCTACTGTCAGCATCCTGAATGCTAATAGAAGTCACCACCTTTCGTACTGGAATCTTCAAACAATAATCGAAGAATTCTGCATCCAAACGAATTATTGTCTTTCCCGCTACATCACGCACTGATCTGGATGAAGGATGGTAAGATCTAGCACACTCCATCACAAACTCTGGCAATTGGGCTGTACACGGGAAAGCTGCAGCTCGAATAATTCCACTACTTTTGACCGCACGCATGAGTGAAGTCTTTCCAGCTCTGGATCTGTCAATCAAATCAGAAAGAGGTTCTGGGCCTAGATCCGTGTCTCCTATGTCTGAAAGTTTAGAAGCAATGCATGAATCCATCGTGCTCTCTTTTTCATCTCCTTTCGCCATAGCTTTATCAATCTTTGTCTGAATAATTCTTTTTCTTCTAATTTGGCCTGCTTTCTTCAATACTGGTGCAGATCTGGACAATTCTTCAGATTCGGAGGATATTTGCAATGTATTGGACATTGATAAATACTCCTTTTCTTTTATAAAGCACCTGTAATGAGTTCCTGCAATTTATTCAGACAAAAATGGCCACCGGAGCATGAATAGTGAATTTAAATTATAAAAATCTGCACTTTTCAAGCCTGCTGCCCCAAAAAATGGTGTTTAATTTGCACATAAAGAGATCATGAATCCTTTCAATCAACACCTGAGCTCCTTTAACACCTGTGAAAACAATTGTGCAGACGAAGATGAACCTTTTCCAAAGCATGCGCCAAATCTGGAAGCTTTTAGCCTTTGTTAGCAATTTGTCTGTGCAAAAATCCTTCCTCTAATGGGGGCGCACTTTTCCTCCTTGCTGCAATTCTTTACCTGTGTGTTGAATAATAAATCCATATGGCTGCCCATGCTTATATAACCTTCACAATTCTATAATTAATAATTGCCCTAACAATTAAAGGCAATTAATTAATTAAAAATCATGCTTTTCTCTTTTAAAAATTGCATGTTTAAGGACAGCCATCCAATAAATTAAATTAATCCAATTTAATCCTCCACACAGCACTTAACTTTAGCCTCACAGTGTGCTTTGACCATAGCCACTGAAAATAGAAATTAATTCAATGATTTAATGCATTTAAAATCATTAAATAACTCCTAAATGGGGCGCACTTTTTCCAAGGAGAGGGGCAGCCACTAAATAAATTAAATTTAATTAATTTAATTGCTTTCTTTTAATCCTCCTTTGACTTTTCAACCTCCTCAAGCTTGGGCGCACTTTTTCCAAGGATAGAATTTATTAAAAATAATCAATTTAATTATTTTTATCCATCACCAAAGGGGGCGCACTTTTTTGCACATGTAATTCTATTTTTAAGAATTTTCACCATAATGGGATTCTTTACCCTGCAAGGTAGGCACCACAATCCCATGATCCACTTAAGTGATTTGACTTTTGCAATGGGATTCTTTACCCTGCAAGGCAGGCACTAAAATCCCATAATTTCACTTAAGTCACTTTCCTTTTATAATATCATGGGAATTTTTACCCTGCAAGGTAGGCAATAAATTCCCACCTGCCTGCAGCCTCTATTTTTCCCATTGCAGCTTAAGTGACTTTTATAACATGGGAAAAAGTACCCTGCCAGGCAGGTATACAATTCCCATCCTGCCTGCGGCTTATATTTTTCCCACTGCAGCTTAAATCCTTTATTTTCCAAAAAGGCGCCCATCCCCGCAGGGGCTTTTCTGTGCATGACTTCGCTTTTTCCCAGTGATCCAGACCTCCGATGGCGACTTCCTCCGGGCAAAATGTGCATGTATGTTTTCCAGCTGCTCCAGGCCAAAAATCGGGCTTACCCGGCGAAGGAGTTGTTCCAGAGAAATTTTACAGAAAACAGAACGGGACACCACAAAAACACGAAAAATTGCCAAAAGTTACATATAAAGCCCAAAACTTAAAATAAGTTAAAATCCTTCTGGTATATAGGAATAATAACATATTCGCTCATAACAGAGTTAAAACGGAGCGCAAATAGCCTCATACGGGGCTCAAAATAATTAAATACAAATTTCCCGCAGACAAATCCCGACGACGGAATAAAACAATTTTGGGCATCTGGGTATTTGGCGAAAAGGGCTAATATGGCTCTTCAGGATTATCTTGACGCAATACAGGAACTTTCAGGCAATAAAAACAACAAATGACCCACTATTTTAAAAGTACGAAATTTTTTCAAATTGGGTAGTCACAGATTTCGGGGTGAAATCTGAGTGACACCAATGAATCATATTTTTAGGGAGCATTTGAGGAAATTTGTGTTGGTATTCTTTGATGATATCTTGGTGTATAGTAAATCATGGGAAGAGCATTTGAAACATCTTGATATGGTTCTAAACATTTTGGAGCAGCAATCTCTCTTTGCCAAATTATCCAAATGTGAGTTTGGAATGGAAGAAATTTTGTATTTGGGACATGTCATCAATGCTAAAGGAGTTCATGTGGACCAACAAAAGATCCAAGCCATTTTGGATTGGCCGACTCCTACTACCTTGACTCAACTAAGAGGTTTCTTGGGTCTTTGTAGTTATTATCGCAGATTTGTGAAGGGATTCTCACAACTTTCAACTCCTCTAACAAATTTGACAAAGCAAGGAGCTTTCACGTGGTCACCATCAGCCCAACAAGCATTTGAGCATCTCAAAAAGGTAATGAGTTCTTGTCCCGTACTTGCTGTTCCAGATTTTTCAAAGCCCTTTGTGGTAGAATGTGATGCATCCGGAGATGGAATTGGGGCTGTTTTGATGCAAAACAAACATCCTATAGCATTTGAAAGTAGAAAGCTTAAAGATGTAGAGAAGGGATACTCTATCTATGATAAGGAGATGTTAGCTATCATGCATGCTCTTGTGAAGTTCAGGCAATATCTTGTTTGTGGCAAATTTGTTGTCAAAACGGATCATAATAGTTTGAGATATTTCCTTAATCAAACTGATTTGAATGATAGGCAACAAAAATGGGTGAGTAAAGTGCAATCCTTTGACTTTGAAATTGAATTTTTGAAGGGAAAAAAGAACATAGTGGCTGATGCTTTGTCAAGGAAACCTCATTGTTGTTCTATGAGTGAAATCACAGCAGATTGGAAGGCTGATATAACAGCAGAATATGCCAAAAATCAGTTTGCTTGTGATATATTTGATGGGAAAAATAATGATGATAATTACCAAGTGGTGGATGATCTCATTCTTTACAAAAACAGAGTTCTTTTAGTGCCTGAATCTAAAGTTAAACGCAGAATTTTATCAGCCATCCATGACTCACCACTAGCAGGGACACCAAGGGTACTTTAAAACATACAAACAGGTGAGGGAGAAATTTGTATGGAAGGGGTTAAAGAAGGAAGTATTACAACACATTAGGGAGTGCCTTATTTGCCAACAAAGCAAGGCACAACATGAATTTCCAGCAGGTCTTTTGCAGCCCCTACCCATTCCAAATCAGAAATGGGAGAGTATTTCAATGGACTTCATTGTTGGTCTTCCGGTCCAAGGTAAGACTGTTATCTATGTGGTAGTAGATCGTTTAACCAAGTATGCTCATTTTTTTCCTCTCCCTACTAAATTTGATGGACCTTTGGTGGCTGGAATATTTTTTAAAGATGTTTTTAGACTTCATGGGCTACCCAAGAATATTGTGAGTGACAGGGACAGCAGGTTCATGAGTTCTTTTTGGCAAGAGCTCTTTCATCTAGCAGGCACGGAACTCACTCCAAGCACCAGTTACCATCCACAAACAGATGGGCAAACAGAAATTGTAAATAAGTGGATAGAGGGGTATTTGAGATGCTTTGTTACAGGGCAGCAATCAGCATGGATTAAGTGGCTTTATTTGGGAGAATTTTGCTACAACACCACTCATCACATGTCCATCGGTATGTCTCCATTCAAAGCACTATATGGTTATGATGCAAACTCATTTGTTGATATTGTTCTTCCTGACAGTAGAGTACCAGGTGCTAAAGATTTATTACAACAAAGTCAAGATATCATGAAAGCACTCAAGGATAACCTTGCACATGCCCAAAATCAGCAGAAACTTTATGTAGATCAGCGAAGAATAGAGAGGTCTTTTGAGGTGGGAGACATGGTTTTTTTAAGGTTGCAACCTTACAGGCAATCCTCCCTCAAAGGGAAAGGCTCGGAAAAATTAAAACCAAGGTTTTATGGGCCCTACACAGTCATACGAAAGGTGGGAAAGGTTGCATATGAGCTTGAACTTCCAGCTCAAAGTAAAATACATAATGTGTTCCATGTTTCTTGTTTGAAGAAGGCTTTGGGACAGCATATTGTTCCCTCCATTGAATTGCCTCCTCTGGATGATGAAGGCAAACTTGTCTTAGAACCGGAAATCATTTTAGAGATACGTGAAAGGAGGTTGAGGAATAGAGTTATCCGTGAATACTTGATTCAGTGGAAAGGACTACCTATAGAGGATGCTACGTGGGAAGGTGCAGAAATATTGGAACATCCTAATCTGAAATTGCTTGTGGGCAAGCAATTTGAGGAAGGGAGGACTGAAATGTCCCTCTTTCCGGAATAACAATTTGAAGACCCTTGGCCTATTTGTCTACCGACGGCTAAGGGACACCACCAAGGTAGACTTAAGTCATCTATAAATTATTATTAAGTGCCAATATTAAAATAAAATATTTAAAGCACTTAAGGTAATTTATAGGACTTAATAAAATATTAATAGTGGTCAATATGTCTTTATTTCCCCTAGGAATTTTTGGGCGACTTGTTTTGGGATGTCATGGGAGCCTTAGAAAGGATAAACAATGATGGCATAAAGTTTGTATTTCCTCTAAGGAAAAATGCGACTAGGATAGAATGTCTTTGGGTGCTTTGTGCATAGTTTGAATAACCAATTTTCATTGGTCATATCATAGGTAGCTTTTAGGGCCATTTCTTTTGTATGTAAAGCAAGTCGACTTGGAGAAGGATCATTCTATCATCTTTCAACTTGATATTTTTGGCTTAGAGCTGAAGGGAAAGTACAACAAATTTCTGAGGACGAAAACCCTCATGAAATGCACTCGGGAGAACGAAAACTCTCTCTAAATTATTGTGGAAATGTTCAGATTTATATCAGCACTTTATATGATATTTTATATGCCCAAATCGACTCAGTTTGGAGTATTTGCAAGTAACTTAGAGCTGGAATAATTTATAAAATTTCTAACAGCTGTTACAAGGATACTTGTTGAGGTTTTTGCAAAGTTTCAGGTACTCTTTTCAAGGAATATCAGCCCTTTTTCCAGCACTGCCAGTACAGATCAGAACTGGGCGGTTCCTTCACCATTAAGGTCAGGTTTTGGTCCCTATTTTGAGAGTTTTATCATGCAAAGATATTGAAATTATTATATCATTCCAAACAGCTGATAAATATCAGATTCTATGCACATATTTGAAGTTGGTATTCTCCTTGTTCAAATCGCATTTTTTGAGAATTCAGATCTGTAGTGTTAAAGTTCAGATTTTCAGTTTATGTTTGGGTTACTTCATTGTTATCATTTCAAAGTTCCAATCAGATTATAGTGGGGGACATTAGAGATTTAAATAAATTCTAGAACTTTGATTTTAATTTGCAGTAGATTGGAAATTTATTACAGCAAAATAAAATTATGGAAATAAGTGCCAAAATCTTCAACTAGTATCCAAAAAACCCTTAAAAACAATTGTTAAACAATTTTGAACTGAATCCAAGCCAAATCAAATTGATTTAGGTAGAAATCAAACTGCTGTAAATAATCGTGCAATACGAGACATCACAACAATCATCATATAATGGTTTGATTTGCATTAAACAAAGGCCTCGATTTGCGTGAAAAGACAGATTTAGTCTTCCAAATGTATGGCAACTTGATATAGTGAATTGATTTAATATTTACTGCACTTAACATTATATTTCAATCACATGCAAGTTGAATAGGTAGAAATAATTGCAAAGAAATCTGAATATGCTCAAAAGGATCTTTAATTCAATGATAATCTACAAATATAAATGTTTAAAGTCAATTCGAGAGGGTTTTCGTCCTTCCAATGGACCTCATATGGGGTTTTCGTCCCACATGGAGAAATAACAAGAGATCTCTCAAAATCTGAATTTACAAAATGAATGTTCCTATCCCAAATGTTGCCCCTAAACACCTATTTATACATTTTCTAAGGGTGGCGCCAAAATTGAAAATACATGACCTTTCATACGCCTCATGACCTTTCATGTTACTTTTTCTCCACCATGGCCGACCCTATAATGTCCCCCACTAAAATTTGATTGAAACTTTCAAGTGATAGCAATTAAGTAACCGAGACATATATTGAAAAAGTGAACTTTAATGCTGCAGATCTGAATTCCCAAGAAAATGCGATTTGAAAAAGGAGAATGCAAACTTCAAATTTGCGCATAAAATCTGATATTTTTCAGTTGTTTGAAATGAGATAATAATTTCAGTATTTTTGCATGATAGGGCTCCAAAATATGAACCAAAATCTGACCTTAATGATGAAGAAACTGCCCAGATCTGATATGTACTGGCAGCGCTGGAAAACAGACTGGAAATCCTTGATAAAGTACATGAAACTTTGCAAAAACCTTAACAAGTATTTCTATAACAGCTTGTTAGAAATATTATAAATTGTTCCAGCTCTAGATTACTTGCAAATACTCCCAAACTGAGTCGATTTAAGCATATAAAATATCATATAAAGTGCTGATGTAAATCTGAACATTTCCACAATAAAATAGAGAGTTTTCGTTCTCCCAAGTGCTTTTCATGAGGGTTTTCGTCCTCAGAAATTTGCTTTGTAATTTCACTTCAGCTCCAAGCCAAAATATCAAAGTTAAAAATGATAGAATAGTCTCTCATCCAAGTCGACTTGCTTCTATATGCAAGGGAAAGGACCCAAAAGAAAACCTAAAGCATAACCAATCAGCATTGGTTATTTGTTCAAGGCACAATGCACCCAAAGCCCATCCTACCCTAGTCGCATTTTTCCTTAGAGGAAATACAAAGTCTTTTATTTAATTTATTTATCTTCCCTAAGACCCCCATGACTTCCTAAAGCAAGTCGCCAAAACTCCTAGAGGACATAAAAGTAATATTTAACACTTCTATTACTTTATTAAGTCCTATAAATTATCATAAGTGCTAAACATGTTTTATTTTTATATTGGCACTTAATAATAATTTATAGATGACTTAAGTCTACCTTGTTGATGTCCCTTAGCCGTCGGTAGACAAATAGGCCAAGGGTCTTCAAACTGTTATTCCGGAAAGAGGGACATTTCAGACCCATACACTATAATAATTTATTAAAAGATATATATAAAAAATGCTAAGAATCCTATTGTAGACTTCCTCCTTGCATGTTCTTCTTTTTTTTACTGTCTTGGCCGACCCATATACTTGAGTTCAACTTCACTAAAAAACATCATAAAATAATAAAAGACTGATTATAAGTTTTTTCCTTGCTTTTCTCTTTTCATTCCATGGAGAAGAATTTCCTGCAACTCCAATTACATTATTAATTTGGAGAAAAGGGATAGGACAAAGTAGAATGCAAACATATTTTATGAAATCTCATTTTCACTAAAATAACAAGTCGAAGACCCTTAGCCCAATTTTGTTTCCCGATGGCTAAGGGGTGAATAAAAGGGAAACTTAGTCTTAATGAATTAATTATAAAGTGCATAAAAAGAAATTTTATCAAAAGCACTTATATTAATTTATTAATGACTAAATAAAAAAAAAAAGGGAAAGTCACTTTATGTTTTTAATTTCCCCCTAGGAGAAAATGTGACCCATGTAGGAGAGGGAAAAAGCCAAAAAGAATTAAATGAAGGAAAAGAAAGATGATTGGTGGTTGTGGGTGGCTACAAAGCCAAGACTTGTTATAAAAGCAAGTCGACTTGCTTGGAAATTTCTGAATTTTGGTTGTGAGCTTGTAAGCTTTGCATAACAACTTCAAAGGACGAAAACCCTTTGAAGTTATCTCTAGAGGACAAAAACCCTCTTGAGGACTAGAAGAAGAATGAAAACTCTTCTTCTATTGTGTTTTCTAGCAGTGTATGAAGGTTGTATTTTGTAGATCTGGGCAAGGGTTTGAAGGAGAATAATTGTTGCTGTGATTCCTCTTTAATTTCCAGCTTGTTCATGGTGGAGCGACCCATATAGAGAGTTGTTTGGAGTGTTTTGGACCAGATCTGTATTGTTGTTCCAACATCAGATTTTTAGATATCAGATCAGCCACTTGGTGTAATTTTTGGGCCAAAGAATTTGTGTTTTCAGTTGTCTATGAAGGGTGCAACTACAGATTTTTAATAAATATTTCAGCCTTCAATTGGGTTCCAATCTGGTACTTTTCATGTGTCTTTGCAATAATAAAATCAGCTGATCTGTTTTTGATGATAAAAGAGTGATTTTGCTTCAGTTTTGGATAAATTCCATCCTCTAGGCAAGTCGCATTTTTTGATATAAATTCAGATCTGCATCTTTATAATTTTTATATTGTGCATTTTAAAATCAAATTTGTAGTAAATCCATTGGAAGTGTTAAAGTGTCCATTTGGGGACATTACAGTGGTATCAAAGCAGTGATTCTCCCAGCCTGTGAAGGAAAAAATCAGATCTGAATGCAACTAGGGAAAATTCCTATAGTCTATCAGAGAAGGAATACTCCAAAGAAGGTGACAATGGAAGAGCATGATCAGAGAGCTCCTCCTAATGATGAGCTTAGCTACATGCATGAAGTGATCACAAGGAGTCAGAGAGAATTGCAACAGTCTATGAGAGAAAGTCAAAGAGATATGCATCATGTTTTGAGGGAATCTCAAAGGGAAATGTGTGAAGCATTGACCGGTTCCATTAGAGATTTGGCAAAGATCCTACAAGGGAACAATATGTCTACAAATCAAGGAGCGACCAACAATAGGGAAGGAAGCTCTACGGGACCAATTAGGACCTCATCCAAACCTCCACATCAAATTTTCCAAGCTAAGTTTCTCCAAAGAGAAGAACAACCATTTGAGGAGGAAGCCCCAAATGATGTTGATGACATGGAGGTATGGGGTGAAGAGTATACAACCCTTAGTGTATGCATGTAAAACTAACTATGCTAATTGAAATGAAATTAACACCTAGTAGCTTCAAAGCAAAGTTAATCAAACAAGAACATCATGATAAGAGCTTGAGAGAAAATAACTTCTTCAATGCATAAACATGATAAAATATCCTCAGAGGAGATTTGGCAAAAATCTTACAAGGGAACAATATGTCTACAAATCAAGGAGCAACCAACAATGGTGAAGGAAGCTCTACGGGACCAACTAGGACCTCATCCAAGCCTCCACATCAAATTTTCAGAGCTAAGTTTCTCCAAAGAGAGGAACAACCAGTTGAGGAGGAAGCCCCAAATGATGTTGATGACATGGAGGTATGGGGTGAAGAGTATACAACCCTTAGTTTCTGCATGACTATGCTAATTGAAATGAAACTAACACCTAGTAGCTTCAAAGCAAAGTTAATCAAACAAGAACATCATGATAAGAGCTTAAGGGAAAATAACTTCTTCAATGCATAAACATGATAAAACAACTAAATGCTAAGCCATTCCTACTCTTTGTGATTGCTACTTAAAGTATGAACCTAATTAGATCACCTAGCAATCAAATTGGTGTTGTTTGCCTCAAGAATTGAAGATGAGATCTCACCAAGAAATGGCTATAAGGCCATTTTTGGATCTTCCCATGCTCCTCAATTTGAGAGAATGGATGCAAGATGGAGAAGCTATTTCCAACAATGGAGAATGGATCAAATCAAAATGCCTATAGTTTTCACTAATCAAAATGAGGTGTAAGAAGAAAGGGAAGGAGGAGGGTTCCTTATATAGCTTGCATGTGGGATAAAGCCCAAAGAAGAAATGCAAAGGATATGCATGTTTAATAAAGGATGTGCACTTTATGGGAGTTGAGAGGGGTTTAATTAATCAAATGTGATTAATTAATAGGTAGGGATAAGCTTGTAGAAGCTATTTAGAGGGGATTTAGAGGAAAATTAGCCTGATTCAGGGGATGTAAGAAGGGATTTTAACTAAATAAAAGGGGTTTATTGATTAAAATAGAAGGCATAATTAACTAATAATGTTTAATTAATCACTTAGAAGTGGATTATAACTAACAAAAGGTCGTTAACGGCATCCAGAATGGGGAAGGGTTAATTAATTAACGAAAGGTCGTTAACTAACTAATAAGAAGGGGAATGTTAGCTAATTAGCAAAAAACGCTAATTATTATAGAAATGACGAGAAAGAGGGTAATTCGTGCAATTTTAGGATTAAAACTGCGTAAACGAATTTTAGGTGTCTACACTTAGCTACAAAGTGAGGGAGATGCTATCCTTCAGAGACTTATGCTAAGTGAAGAATAACAAAGGATCGGGAATGAATTGAAGATTTCAACAAGAGCAACCAAGAAGAGACATACAACAAAGGTTGGGTAAGGTAACTCTTCCTCCTTATGATGACTCAGATAAGTGTTCTGTTAGAGCTTGGTTACAGAAATTGGATACTTATCTTTCATTGAGTCCAATGTATGAAGAAGAAGCCCTCAAATTTGCAACTTTGCATTTGGAGGGAGTTGCACATGAATGGTGGTACCATGGAATAATCACACAAGGACATGGTTCTATCACCACCCTTGAGGAATTCAGTCAATGTTTGACAGAGAGATTTGACAGGATGGACCGGATATGCATTTCAGAGAGTTAGCCCAACTCAAGCAAGAAGGATCTCTAGATAAGTATATTTTTATTTTCAAAGGCTTGCAGTGATGGTGCCGGATATCAGTGAAAAAGACTTGTGCTACAGTTTATTGAAGATCTAGGAGAGCCACTAAAAGGCCTAGACAAAGCCTTTAGTCCTCCATCTCTACAAGGAACCATTAAGAAGTCATTAGACTTGGAAAGTTCAGTCCCAAAAGGACAACAAGAGACAACACCTTTTGGACAAATAAAAACAACACCCTTGTAGTCATTTTTATGTGCCCTTAGAACAACACTTTAATCCCATGCGTGTCGGCCTATCACCCAACGGGCGTGTAATGTTTTTATTTTTGAAGACCCTTAGCCTATCATTCCCCGTGGGCTTTAGGGATGTTGCAAGGGGAAAATTATATTAAATAATTTTATAATATTGCCTGGAGAGTGATTTTAATCATTTGACATTATAAAACAATATTTATTTAATTATTTAATATTTATGGAGCAAGTAATTATTTAATTAAATTCCCAAAATGCAAATTAAAAAGGGGAATTAATTAAATAATATTTAGGTGGCTTTTAAATATTAAAATCACCCTTTTAAAAGGGGACACCACACCTAGGGAAAATAAATTGCTTTTATTTAATAATTTCCCTCTCCTAGCGATTTCAAATTTTGTGCCTCCTTGCTTATAAAAGGAGTGCTAAGATCATTGTTAGACTTATGTTATGATGATATTTATTTTATGCTCCATGCTTGGAGTTGGGATGCGTGCCTATTGATGCTTTCTCTCTCTCTCTTGCGTGGGAAGTTAGTGAGCTGGTTTTGATCAATCAAGTATTTTCTCTTGCTCCATTATTGAGTTCTCTTGTGTTGAAAGCTGTTTTGGAGGGTTTTCGGTTGTCACAAAATTCAGATCTTTAGTTCTTTGAAAAAATCTTAATTTATAGAACAATCTGCATTTTATTTGGTGAAGAAATATTGAGTTTTGAGTGAGATAATCAATTTTAGAATATTTCATTGTCTCATGTACGTTAGGCTATGCAGTACATAAAATTAATATTTATTTCAGATTTACATTTGGGGTTGATTTAATATTGCATTTGATTATATAAATTAAGAGGAATAAGGATAAATTGATTTCATAATTTTTGAGGAGTTTTTGTGCCCTAAAAGTGTTGGGCGACCTACTTTCTCACAAAATTAGGGTTTCGGTTGGCTGTGCGAAATCTGATGTTTGCATATTGTTCTTCATATTTTTGTGACCCAAAATCCAAAGTTTGAAGATTTTTGCATGAACGTTAAGCGGGAATTAATTTTTGAAGTTGCAGCATTGGGGTTTGGAAATTAATTATTTACAGTGTGTGATTAGATTTGTGTTAATTCCTAACTTGCCCTAAAAGGGGATATTACGGTGGTATCGAGTATGTTCTTCTGCACTTGTGAGGTTTGACATTGCTTGTGGATCATGGATTTATCTAGTGCAGGTAACATGAAGACAAGATTTCGAGACTTGGTAGAGCTCTCAAGCACCTACCTCCATCAAAGGATGAGTTACTCAAAATTCTGGAAGAAGCAGCAAGTTGCTTGGTAACAATAGAGCAAGATGATTATGGATCTATGCTTCTTGCAAGAGATTCCTTGGTGAAGCAGTTGGCTAAGCATGAGTTGTTGGATCACAAAGATGGGGAAGTCAGAATTATGGTCATCTTCTGCATTAGTGAGGTCATGAGGATTGCAGCCCCAAAATTGCCATATTGTGATGTTATCATGGAAGACATCTTTGAGGTCATGGCGGGAAGTTTCCAAGGTCTGTGGGACCTCACAAGCCCTTTTTTTGGTAAGAGGGTTTACATTTTGAACACTATGGCAAAAGTAAGATCTTGTGTTATAATGATGGATTTAGAATGTAATGATCTTATTTCTCACATGTTTGAGGTGTTCTTTGATGTTATAAGTAATGATCATGCTCAAGAGATCATGATTTCCATGCAAGCCATTATGTCTTTGATATTAAATGAATATGAGAGTCCCCCAACACACTTGCTATCTATGTTGGAGGAAGGATTGAGTCAAAAGACATCACGTGCTGCTCATGCACTTGCCAAAGGTGTTATAGAGCAATGTTCAAGCAAAGTAAAGACTATGATTCTCCAAGGTATGAGCTCTTTTGTTGTTGATGGTACATTTTTAACATCTAATGATTGCATGGGTTTGAATGGGTGCAAGAAATCAGATTTGGATGATGAGCATGAAGAGGGCATTAGTGTCAAGCATGTGTATGATGAAAAGGAAATAATGGCTAAAGAACTTATGAGAGAAAAATCAGATTTAGTTCAAAAGGAAGAGCAGGTAGAAGAGCCCCTAGATGCAAATGAGCAAGGTAAAGAGTTATTTTTGGTTGAAGAGGTTTTGTTGCCTTTGCATGATTGCATGCATGTTGATAAAATAATCATGGGAGATGAGCCCAAGAGGGAAAAGAAATCTGATTTGCAAGTTTGCATGGACAAGCAAAATGAGGACAGCCAAGAGGTAACTAATGAACATTATTTAGTTATTACTAATGCTACTTGGATTGGCAATGAATGCAAGGATGAGGGGATGAACGATAGGAAAGAAGAAGAGGCATTTCCGAGCACTTTAGACCATTCTCAACTTGCTGGTCCATACAGTACTGCTGTACATATGCAACGAAAAATAGTGGAGGAGCAGCCAAGGTCACTATTGAGTGATCAAACACAAGCTTCAAAGGGGCAGCCAAGGGTAGACCTCAATATGGCCCTAAAGGGGTCTATTTCACCATATCTCCCTCCACATAAAAGGCAACCACTTAACAACTACATTGAGGTAATAAATTATTCCAAGTTTGATTTGGCTAGTACTAATGATGAAGTTGTTGATGAACATGTGCATGCTAAAAAGGAAAAATCAGATTTGAAGGATAGCATTCACCCTCATCGTGAGCCATTTGAAGGACAAGAAGGGAGTGTGAGTCTCATGGTTACTCCAAGTCATTCCCTACATGACATAAGCATTGGTGAAGGAGAAAAAAGGGGTTTAGATGGAGAAAATGATGAAAGAAAGAGCGCTGTCCTAAACTCAGAAATTCTGAGTTTTGTAGATGTTGGGGGCAGCCCAAGGTATGATTATTCATGTTTATTTCCTCCTTATATATTGAGCTTTGATGAATATGGGTATGAGCATGTTAGATGGATGGATAAGAGGTATTTTGGTTATACTATTGTTGATGTTTTTGCTCCTAACACTTGGGTGCACAAGTGTCAACATGGCAAAAGGAAAGGGATGCCTAAGACTCCTACAAACAAAAATCATGACAATAAGCTTGCTGGCCTGTGTATAACAGCGGTTATTAGGGAGCAAATAAGCGTGTTTTCTCTTCTAGAATCAAGTTCCAAGGAAGCTCCATGCACATGTCAAGTAAAGGTACATAATTACAAGGTGAGAAGTGATGTTTTATGGTACAAAAATGTAATGAGCAGCCCCAAGCATGATAATTTAGATTTATTTTCTTTATCCATAAAGAAGGTACATGGGCACAATCAAAGGGTTGAAGTTCCGTGGGTTTACGGTGATATGGTTTATGGATGCATGAGTTATGGTTTCTCTTTTTCTTATATGCATGGTGCATAAAAAATAGTGAGATGTCATCCCTCTACATGGTATGAAGAAGTAAATAACAAGTTGTTTGTATTTACTAGTGCTCATGAGATGATTAAGATTCTATTGTTCTCATACCTCAATAAAATTCAGTTTTTTATTGTTGAGGTCATAAGAGGAAGGTATGAGCATCATCTATTCATGTTTGAGTTTGCCACCAAAAGGAAAATATGTATGCTTAATGTTTCCATAGAAATTTACACTGCTGTCCTACACATTTTCAGATTGTTGGGAGTTATGTTAGCATGCATGCATAAGGGTTCAGTCACATGGTATGATAATTTTCAGTTTGGGGCATCAATGATGCATGTTACAGGTTCTTCTTTTGGTCATTTAGCACTACTTTTACATTGGGAACAACGAAAAGGAAGGTATGGTGTTGAGTTGTCATGTTATGTTCTTGAAAAAGGGTAAGCATTTTATATTTTCAGCCATGATAGTGAGAAATGCCACATTTGTCATGACATTCACTTTGAATCAGCTCTATGTCATGCATATGATTGAGTTTTAGCATGTGTTTTTTCTGGGAACAAGGTATTGAGGGTTGTGATGATGAAGAATGGATCACATGGGCTTCACACGACATGGTAAGAGTCTCATTTTCGGATGTGCATATGAATGATTTTCAGATTTTTACTATGGGGAGTGAAATTTCATTTGCATGGGGGCCTATTGCATTTACTAGATGGTTGCTCATTGATGTGGGAAAAACAATTTGGAAACATGGTAGCTGTTGTCCTCTATTTTTATGGATGATATCACCTCCATAACTCAGATTTTTCACATGTATTCGATGACATGGGTGATGGTACTTGATGTTGACTCATGGGTGAGTATTTGGGGGTGGAGACCAGCCACTCCAATTCTGATTTTGGAGATTACATAACACTCGGGGCCACATAACAGAGTTTGGGGGCAGCCCATACATGGAGGAGTTGTACATGCCATGGAGACACATTGGAAAAGTTTTCTTCCACACTTAGTTTTCTAATTTGTTTGCTTCATGCGCAGGTTTGAAGAGGAAATTACAACAGAGACTACACTCCTAACTTTTAGGAGAATGAAGCAATCAAGATATTGCAAAGGCTACTTCACTTTCCAAGTGGCATGGAGCACACTTTTGGAGTACCACACTTTTAGACACGGACACATGAGCTTCCTATTGCTTAAGGGCAAGCAATCTTGGGAAGGGAGGACTTTAATGTCCCCATTTTTGAAAACCCTTAGCTTATTATCCCCCGTGGGCTTTAGGAATGTTGCTAAGGGGGAAATTTATATTACATAATTTTATAATATTGCCTCGGAGAGTGATTTTAATCATTTGACATTATAAAACAATATTTATTTAATTATTTAATATTTATGGAGCAAGTAATTATTTAATTAAATTCCCAAAATGCAAATTAAAAAGGGGTATTAATTAAATAATATTTAGGTGGCTTTAAATATTAAAATCATCGTTTTTAAAAAGGGGACGCTACACCATTTTGGGAAAATAAACTACTTTTATTTAATAATTTCCCTCTCTAGGATTTCGAATTTTGTGCCTCCTTGCTTATAAAAGGAGTGTTAGGATCATTGTTAGACTTATGTTATGATGATATTTATTTTATGCTCCATGCTTGGAGTTGGGATGTGTTGGCTAGATTTTCTCGCATAACACAAAACCTAGCGATCATGAGATAAATCTCCCTCATTTAACCGGTGAGGCTCCCGTGTCAGATTTGTCAATAAAAATGTGTTATTATCTATCAGGGGTTTTACTTTAACCACTTAGTTCATGAACCATAACTAAGAAGTTCTACAGCAAGTAAGCAACTGTTCAAGAAAGGAAGTATTTTATAGAAGGAAGTAAAGGAAATACAGAGAAGAAATGGGGAAGATGTGCATCCCAATTAGTAGATAGCAGAGCTAATTGCATGCACATAGAAGAAACTTAATAGATATGAACACACAGAATTATAAAACAAAGGCAGCTCTAGATCCAGATCTAAAATAACACAAAGTTTATTAAGAGATCTAAGATTAAAAGCAAGAAACAAAGTACACCGTGACACAAAGTTCTTCGGAAACCTGCTCCTTTGTATTCCTTTGCTCCAAGTTGCTCTCAGGGGTTCAACACAAAGTCTAGAACACAAGATTGCTGCTTACAAATTTTGATTGATCATTAACCCAGAGGTTCTTCTCCTACTTATAGAATGTAGGAGGGAAAGTACAAATGGAAAACTCAAACTGAACTGAAACATAAACAAGTAAAGATGACATTTGGCAATCATCCTCAACTATCTTCTCCTTAAGTGACACATGTATCACTTAACTAATAGAATGGTTCCACATGACTTTAAGTAATGGTTGCAAAACCAATAACTTAGAAGTTTTACAATTTCATCCGGGAACATAGAAAATAGAAGAAGAAAGAATAGAAGAAGTCATGCCAGCTGTAATGTTTATGTCTTCTTCTTGTTCTGATATCGGATATACTTGTCGAACATGTAATTCAACATCCTTCCATCTGTTTTAGCCACTGCTTCTTTCTCTATCCTGAACTAGAACAACCCTTCATTCAACACTTTGATGCACGCTTCCACATCTTCCAAGCTCGGCCCAAACCTCGCAATGTCTGCCTGCAGTGCCACCAGTCTACTGATAGAATTCATCATGAAAGGCTTGGTAGCTTTATCAATTCTCTTTTGTACCATCAGAAGAGACCCTTCCAAGGAATTAGGCACCTTAGTTGAGACGATCCGCACGTATGAAGTAACATTCCCGTCCACTCTCTCCTCAGTGAAAGAAATGACACTGTCTGGTAAGTCTGATGTCCTACTCTCAAGTGCCTGCATCCTCTTCAGCAAAACTCTGCAGATTTCCAGACGGAAAGATACTGCAAATTCTAGCTGCTTCCCTTCTCGTCGATCGATCCATCCGTACATAACTGCTCCGCAATCAATACATCTCCCAGCAGCTTGTTGATCTCGGCCAAAATACTCAGGTTACTCTCTGCAATTGTATTCATGCCTTCTATGTTTGCCATCAGTTGCTTTAGTTGATTTTTTGCATCATCCATAACCTTTAGGCGGGCTGGCACTTCTCCAAGTTGTACAAAAGCTTGACGAATAATCAAATCCTTCCATTCATCAATAGCTTTTACTTGATTGCTTGCATCCTCCATTTCCTACATAAGATGATCACTCACTTGCTCTGAAATGGGCTGAATGGAAGGTTTAACAACCTTGGCTATGATCTCACATAATTGAGATACTTGCTTCTGCAGCTCTTCTTTCTCCGCCTTTTCACTGCTGCCTAAGGAATAAAACATCCATCAATGTCTGCGTGTCTTGCTTCAATCCTTCAGTGGTGGCTTGACCGAGGGGTACTTTGTTCTTTGTCATATCCTCTCGCCGTGAGCTCCTCCTCTATCTTTCCTTCTGCTGCGAATTGATATCTTAGCAAACTTCTCTCCCGAATCCTCGATGATCAACCTAGAAGTTGTTTTGGTAACTTTAGGCCTTCTGTCTCTTCCGCCCAAATTCTGGAGTAGCTGCAAGTCGTGCTCCTCTAAGTTCATCTCCATTCTCGCTTCGAACCAATCATGCAAAGCCAACCATTCCGAGAAAGTACTTCTCGAGAATGAGAAGTCGGCTGAGTCGCAGTGTACTACCATCTTCCGCTCTGCATCCTCTCTGTCAGAAAGTGCCACAGTGTTATGGCTGCCATCTTCTGAATCATCCAAGGACAAAGCCCTTTCGAATTCCGCCATCTGCAGCTTCAACGTATCCTCTGGAATAGGCGCTGAACGAAGTGGCTGAGGGGAGAAGATGAATGTCGCTGGATTCAGTAGAGGCATGGAAACATCCTGCTACGGTGCAATAGTTGGTGAAGTACTGGGTACTGGAGAAACCGAGCTAAAGTCATGGTCGTAGAAGTGATCCTCTCCTTGGATTGAGATCTTCTATGCACTTTCAACTTCTCGACTTTCCTGCCGCTTTCTCCTCCGTGCTTTCGCTTGAGGGAATCTCCTGCGCCAAAGTTGCCCGTGACTTGATTCATCAATGCTTCATCAAGGCAATATCCCTTCGTCAGCAACCAGTTTGAAGTATTCACCAACACAGCTCCCGACCTTTCTTCAATTGTGTTGCAACCTCCTATGTTATTCTGCAGTATGGCTTTAACTCCTCCCATTTGATGGTATGTGTCAAGTACCACATTCCTATCATCTTTAAGATCTGCAGTATCCGTGTTAGTCCAAAGTCAACACTTGCTTTCTTTGATAGCTTTTGAAATCTCTCTTTCTAACCTCGTACTCACTTTTGCACTTCATCCGGAAATCCTCTAATGAAGGCACATGTGCGTACTCCTGAGAGATTGTCTTCCTGGCTACTCCAAATGGATCGAAGTTCAGTCGTGCAGGGAAGAACTCTTGCTCATACTCAGATAATATTTGCGCCTCCATCCCCGAGCTCTATGAATGCTAATGCAGCTGTAATATCCCACAGTGATTGGGAAGAAGCCCATAGACTTGTGCCACTTTGACTGAAGGTCGTGTAACTCCACAAGTTGCCTGCTCAGCTCCATGGCGATCAATCTATCATTCGGATGCCTGGGCATCTTTATTGGTTCTCCAGAAAACCCTGTAACCCTGAGGTATGTGAAATCTGTAAATTTAATGAATAGACTTCCAATTTTGGACACAACTTCCCACGCTTCCTTGCTTACCCTGTTGGCCTTCAAGTCTTTGTCTAGCCTGCGATGAAATCATAGAAGAATTCAACGTTGATCACTTTGAACTCTTTCTCGCACGCAGTACAAGTCTGAGGTAAGGGTAGCACTCGAAAATGGGGTCCTTAGAAAGAACACCACATCTATCCAACTTGGAAAAGACGCCTTGTGAAGCTGTAGCATACACCAAGTAGGAAGTCATTTTGAAGCTAAAAGTTCGCTTCACGTTCCGGAGTTGCTCACCAATGTTGTTGCTAATAATTTCCGACCAATTGATTATAGAATCAACCTTGTTGACTTCAATGGTCCTGATGAAAGCATACATCCATGTACGGAAAGTGTAAGCATTCGCCTCGCCATTCATCCTGCATAGCAATTTGACGACATCATCTACCTCCTGCACCAAATTGGACCGCGGAAGAGTTCTTGGGAACTTTGAAGGAGATCTAGGCTTCTTCATGTATCGGCTATTCATTATGCTCATGCAATCAGCTCTATGCTTCTCCCACCTGCTGCCGGCATCTTGAAGACTAATGGAAGTCACCACCTTTCGCACTGGAATCTTCAAACAATAATTGATGAACTCGTGTCCAAACGAATTATTGTCTTTCCCAAAGCATCACGCACTGATCTGGATGAAGGATGGTAAGATCTAGCACACTCCATAACAAATTAAACGCAATTGGGCTGTACATGGAAAATCTACAGCTCGGATAATTCCACTGCTTTTAACCGCACGCATGAGTGAAGTCTTTCCCGCTCTGGATCTATCAATCAAATCGGAAAGAGGTTCCGGGCCTAGATATGTGTCTCCTATGTCTGCAAGTTTGGAAGCGATGCATGACTCCATCGTGCTTTCTTTTTCATCTCTCTTCGCCATGGCTTTGTCTATCTTTGTCTGAATAATTCTTTTTCTTCTTACTTGGCCGGATTTCTTCAATACTAGTGCAGATCTGGGCAATTCTTCAGATTCGGAGGATATATGCAATGTATTGGATATTGATAAAAGCTCATTTTTCTTTGTAAAGCACCTGTAATGAATTCCTGCAATTTATTCAGACAAAAATGGCCACCGGAGCATGAATAGTGAATTTTAATTGTAAAAATCTGCACTTTTCAAGTCTGCTGCCCCAAAAATTGGTGTTTAATTTGCACATAAAGAGAGCATGAATCCTTTCAACAACACTTGAGCACCTGTAACACCTATGCAAACAATTATGCAGACAAAGATCAACCTCCTTCAAAGCATGCGCCAAATCTGGAAGCTTTTAGCCTTGTTGCCACCTTGCCTGAGCAAAATCCTTCTTCAAATGGGGGCGCACTTTTCCTCTTGGCTGCAATTCTTTACCTGTGAATTAAATAATTCACCCATATGGCTGCCCATGCTTATATAACCTTCACAATTCTATAATTAATAATTGCCCTAACAATTAAAGGCAATTAATTAATTAAAAATCGTGCTCTTATCTTTTAAAAATAGCATGTTTAAGGACAGCCATCCAATAAATTAAATTAATCCAATTTAATCCTTCACACTTCACTTTTACTTAAGCTTCACAGTGTGCCTTGACCATAGCCACTGAAAATAGAAATTAATTTAATGATTTAATGCCTTAAAAATCATTAAATATCTCCTAAATGGGGCGCACTTTTTGAAAGGAGGAGGCAGCCACTACATAAATTAAATTTAATGCATTTAATCCATTTCTTTTATTCTCCCTTTGACTTGTTGACTTCCTCCAAGCTTGGGCGCATTTTTTTAGAAGGATAGATTAATTAAAATAATCACTTCAAGGCTGCCATCATCTCACCAAAGGGGGCGCACTTTTTTGCACATATAATTCTATTTTTAAACATTTTTCACAATGGGATTCTTTACCCTGCAAGGCAGGCACCAAAATCCCATGATCCACTTAAGTGATTTAACTTTGACAATGGGATTATTTACCTTGCAAGGCAGGCACTAAAATCCCATGATTTCACTTAAGTCACTTTCCTTTTATTTTATCATGGGAATTTTTACCCTGCAAGGCAGTAATAAATTCCCGCCTGCCTGCGGCCTCTAACTTTCCCACTGCAGCTTAAGTGAATTTTATAACACGGGAAAAAGTACCCTGCTAGGCAGGTACAAAATTCCCACCTTGCCTGCCACTTGTATTTTTCCCATTGTAGCTTAAATCCTTTATTTTCCAAAAATGCGCCCAACCCGCAGGGGCTTTTCTCGTGCACGACTTCACTTTTCCCGGTGATCCAGACCTCCAATGGCGACTTCCTCCGGGCATAATGTGCGTATATGTTTTCCAACGAGCTCCAGGGCCAAAAATCGGGCTTACCCGACAAAGGAATTATTCTAAAGAAATTTTACGTAAAAACGAAACGAACAACACAAAAACACGAAAAATTGCCAAAAGTTACAAATAAAGCCCAAAACTCATTCCAAGTTAAAACCCTTTTGGTACATAAGAGTAATGACATGTTCGATCATAACAGAGTTAAAATAGAGCACAAATAGCCTCATACGGGGCTCAAAATAATTAAATACAAATTTCCCGTAGACAAATCTCGACGACAAAATATAACAATTTTGGGCATCTGGGTATTTGGCGAAAAAGGCTAATATGGCTCTTTGGGAATATCTTGACGCAATACAAGAACTTTCAGGCAATAAAAACACAAAATGACCTATTATTTTAAAAGTATGAAAAATTTTCGGATAGGGTAGTCGCAGATTTCAGGATGAAATCTGGGTGACACCAGAGATGCATGCCCATTGATGCTTTCTCTCTTGCGTGGGAAGTTGGTGAGCTGGTTTTGATCAATTGAAGTATTTTCTCTTGCTCCATTGTTGAGTTCTCTCTTGTGTTGAAAGTTGTTTTGGAGGGTTTTCGGCTGTCTCAAAATTAAGATCTTTAGTTCTTTGGAAAGATCTTAATTTTTAGAACAATCTACATTTTATTTGGTGAAGAAATATTGAGTTTTGAGTGAGATATCAATTTTAGAATATTTTAGTTGTCTGTGCTATTCTGGGTACGGTAAATTAATATTTATTTCAGATTTGCGGTTTGGGGTTGATTTAATATTTATTTGATTATATAAATTAAGAGGAATAAGGATAAATTGATTTCATAATTTTTGGAGTTTTTGTGCCCTAAAAGTGTTAAAGTACCTACTTTTTAGGTTAAAATTAGGGTTTCGTGTTGGGCAATGTGCATGAAATCTGATTTTTGCATATTGTTCTTTATATTTTTGTGACCCAAAATCCAAAGTTTGAAGATTTTTGCATGAACAGTTAAGCGGGAATTAATTTTTGAAGTTTGCAGCATTGGGGTTTGGAAATTAATTATTTACAGCTGTGTGTGATCAGATTTGTGTTAATTCCTAACTTGCCCTAAAAGGGGATATTACAGGCACTAAGCACTCACCCGAGGCACGCGTGGGCATCGAGTCCCTCCTTTATGTGAGCATTGTGAGAAGATATTGCCATTGTGACAAAATTAGATGCGAAAGGTAAATGATCATGCATTCATTCTGAGAGCATAGGATGAGCTATTACATCAACATACCCATTTAGATAACAAGAGAAACATCATCTAGTGAGCAGATCTGATTCATAACATTAGGAATAGACGCTAGGACTTGCACCATGAACAAAATATTCGAATAGAGACATATTGATCATAGTTCCAGTAACCACATTACATTCACAAGGGTCATAATAGACCAAATGTATCAATACAGATCTAACTCATGCATAAAAAATTCTAGCTATGCTTCCCTTATTGCTACCATTTCTACAGTCCTCTAAAAAAAGAACCCTAGCCCCTCCTAATATTCCCGCAGAGCTTCGCCTTCCATCCTCTCCATGATGATCCTGATGCTTCTCTTTATCCCCGTCCATGTGTGTCTTTTCTTTGCTCCAGAGCATCTCTATAAATAGGCTTAGCACCCACCACCAAGCCTTCCTCCAGGAGCAGATCGAATGTCAAGTGTCCATGTGGTCCTCTAATGGAGCATGCTTGTTCTGATCCGAGCTCTCCACTTTTTGCAATGATGTCTTGGAATATTCCATGCATGGAATATTCTTTCCATGAGCACCAAGTCGCCAAGGTGGTACCTTACCCACTCTGCATGCCTAGTCGCTCACGTTTTCCTCGCTGCTTCTGGAATGCCGAATATGGCTAAGTCTTGAGATCCTTTGTTCTACCTTGCGCAAGCGCCGTGGTTTCTACTAAACCTTGCGTAAACCCTTGTCCTGCGCGCATTTACCTCGCACACCCTTTTCTTCACTGGTCCCACACACGCACGTGCCCATTAACACTTAGCCAATATTCTCGGGCCCAACATCACCGCACACTAAGCTTGTTCTTCGTCCTCGGAAACATACTCTCTTTAAAGAAATAAAGAATGGCGGGACTTTGAATGGTTGGAATAAAGATCAAGGAATGAAGAATGAGAATTGAAGTGGATGCAGGGGAGAAGATTGAGGCTCTCTTCAAAGAAATAAAGAATGGCGGGACTTTGAATGGTTGGAATAAAGAATGAAGGAATGAAGAATGAGAAATGGAAGAAATAAAGAAGAATCTATTTATTGTTGAAGGATGAGTGGGAAATCCTTCCTTATATCTACCTCAATCTTCTCCCAAGCATCCACTTCACCCTGCGCATGTTGACAGAGGTCACCTACTAGAGCGCTTACCTCATCAAAACTTAGTTCATCACCCTTAGCATTCAACGTGCTCACAATGTTTTCCAACTGCTTGAGGTTGTCTAGTGCATCCATCCTACAGGTGATCTGGGGATATAATTCCTTAAGCCGTTTTTGATTGAGCCCCGTAAGGTCTCGATGGCTTCTGACTTCTTCTCTACTTGGCTAGGATCTTATCCCGCTCTGCCCTGTTTCCCTTATTTTTCTCCTGAAACTCCTTGAGATCTGCCTCATGTGTAGCAACTAGAATGCTTGTTACTCTATCTCTGTGCAATGTAATTGTCATAAGCAACTTCAACTATCCGCGCGGTGGTCTTTACAGTGGCAAGGAGCTTAGTGTACCGAGCGACTATCTCCACAACCTTTTGCTTTTCCTCTCTCTTGGCGCGCCAAAGTGCCTCTTCTGCTAACTCTAAGGCGAGTGGCCACCTTTCCATCATAAGGATGCAAGTCAAGTCTTCCAAGCATTGCAAGGTCGACTCGTATTTTTGTTTAGGCGGGTTCAGATCTGGATGCTTCAAGACAATAGCATTTGTAATCATCTCAATTTTCTTGTATACCTCACGCACCTTTGCCTTTTCCTCCTTTAGCTCGCGCCTTAACTGTGCGCTGATCAGCTCTTCCTGCTTCAAATCCTTGCTCTTTTCAATGAGCTCCTCATTTTTCTTCTCCAATTCTCCTTCTAGGAATCTCACCTGTCATTCCTCCCAAGAGTCTTGCCTCCACCTCAACCGACACCTTGTTGAGTGCATTGCAAACCTGCTCATCGGACAATTACGTTGAGCATTCACCAATGGGTTTATTCCTTTGTTCTCTGGCATCGTCATCAGCGCCCCTTGGCTTACTTCGAACTCAAGTTCATCGATGTGGGACTCAAACACCCAAGATAGCATTTTCTTGGTTCGGGTACGCGCCTCTTCCTCGAACGAAGACCATGCAATGAGTTGGTCTGCAGGCACGGTACTTTGGAAGCACATGCGTAATACCTTTTTGGGTCGTTAATGTAGCTCATCCCTTGCCCTTGTGCTGCTACCACACCTTTTCCTCCCGTGCACGCTGCTTTTGGAAAGCTCACTGCTAGGCTGGGATCTCCACCCATGCTTCCATACTCCTTCCCTACGCTTTCCTCTATTTCCTTGAGTATCTCATCAGCGCTTCGCTCCACTTCCTGCTCCACTAACTTCTCTATTATGCCCGCTACTTCTCTTTCCGCGGCCTCTTCTATCTGCTCCTTGGTGAGGTTGGGGTTCCTTGATCCTTGGTGTTCACCTCCTCGCTCTCCCCCTTGCCTTGAGTGCCTTCTTCATCTCCATCCTTATCTTCATTTTCTTCTTCTTCTGAATCATGTACATCGTACACGGATGGTCTTGAACCTCTTCATGCTCATCGTCATCTCTTTTGCCCTCTGTAGGCCTCCAGGATTTTTGTTTCTTCTTAGTCCGCCTCTCTGATATCTTCTATTTCTTCTTAGCTAGGGATTCTTCTCTCTTCCTCAGTAGGTGATTCCCCCTTGGCGACTCTTCTTGCTCTAGCACCTCTTCCTTGGGTGTCTTTTCTTTCTCCTTAATGGGAGACTTCTTCCTGCGAGCATATGTACTTGGCTTGGCGCTTGACTCTTGCGCGCCCACAGATTGTGTTGGCTGCATACTTGGTGCTTTCTTCTCTGGCGCCTTTTTCTCCAGGGTCTCTTCTCTTTCCCTCTTCTTTGGCGTGGCCTTCCTCCTTCTGGTGGGGTCTTCTGGGATGGAGACATCATTCTCCACGTAGGCGCCTTTCTCAAACTTGGGCCTAATTCGAAGGTATACCCTCGCTGCGGTCCTTCCAGAAATTGGCAGCGTTACAGATTTTATCATTCGCACCTCATGTGAGACATACTTCTCCACATAAGCGTGCTTCTTTGGGTAACCTAGCTTCCTTCGTAGCTCGCGTTGCATGCTGGTCCACCTCGCTAAGGTCGAACCTTAGTCTTTGAGGCCTCCTCAAGGGTTGACCCCTACTTGGAAATATTGTGTAGTGAAAGAGAAGGGTAGTGTACACCATGGGCTCTTGGTCCCATCTAATAGAGTGAACTTGCCAATGCAAAAATGTTGATAGACAATGAACTCAACTTCTCCATCTACTAGCATGGCAACCTGTTTTGGTATTCTCCACTCACTTTCCGAATGCGTTGCACATTCGCTTGTACCATTTCTCTAGGCGTGCCTTGTGGGCGGCTGTCATGGTGTCACAAGTGTATTTTTCAAAACTCTTTGCGGGGAGGGGTCTTCATCGGGTACTCCCATACAAACTTCTCTCGGCCCATCTGGCACTCCAATCTCCAAGAAGACGATGGTGAGGAGGACATTGCCAAACATGATCTTCTCCCCTTTGCGCGCATGACATTAACAATCTTGTTTGCAATGAAGGAGGCTATATTGTATATGGTCCCTTCTGATATCTTCCTGCAGACGTTTAACCAGGCCTTGTTTATCTACGTCCACCTTTCTTGCCCATTAAGCTTGGTAACCAAGCGCGCGGCCATCCTCATCATAGGTTCGGGATATCAGAAATATCAAGTAAGCGCGAACTCATAAGCCTCCACAGTCTCCTTAATGGCTTCCTTGTCCTCCAAGTCGTCATCTAATGGCTCCCCTTCACAAACAAGGCTGGTAAACTTAGATATAAGCTGAGGAGTTATTCACATTTTCCGTCCTGCGAAATAGAAGTGATCCTCGTGTACACGCGACATCAGCCATTGGTATAGTCACTTGGTTTGCCAAAATAGGGCAACTCATAGAGTTGCAGTAACCCGGCCTTCTCCATCTTAACCTTTACTTCATCATCTGTAGATTGACATCCCCTCGGTGTCCTTTTATTAGTCGGTTGGACTAGTTCCAGTGCCCATCTACTTTTCTCGTGGCGCTTGTGTGATGATTGTAATCGCTCACACCATCTTCCTCACATGGGATACCCATTCTTTTCCTAGCAACACCCCATCTGGGATCTGCATCTTTGCATACCAGTCCTCATTGAAATTGGTGGTGGCAGTATGTTTTGCCTTGCCCTTACCCTTCTTTGGTGAGACGGTTGCCTTCTTTGGTGCCATATTCTTATCGGGTTAAAAACAACTCTTCCTTGCTCCTCTTCCTCTGCTTTCAAATCGTAAGCGCAACTTCTCAGCGAAAAGAATTCTTCTACTCCCATGCCCTAGCTGCAGAACCCTAACTTGGAAAACTTTCCACAAAACGTCGTACTCCATTGAAACCTCCCTATGCCCGTGTACTCCCTCCACTCTGGTTCCCAAATCACCCTAGTTACGCACTCAAATTATTACGATTCTTCCTTCACACAAATCTTTCTTCGCGGATGCCCTAGTTTGCAAGAGCTTCTTCAATATCGTGATAACAAGGTAAATAATAGTGTGCCCGATCCTTTACGTGGTCTTTATAAATCATTCTTGACACCAACATTTCTTGTCCACCTTTTCCACGCGCGCTTCTCCTACCTTACGCGCTTTTTATCATTCAATCCGGGCCATAAGAACACAACTTTCACTACCAGACTTCTATTTTACTTCGCACCATTCCACCCCACACTAAAACAAATGTGCACCTCTGCATACACATCCTTTTGAAAGCAATAAGTGGTTACCGGCGCACAAGGTGCGCAAAACAACACAACAAAAGAGAACAAGCAACGAGAAAGGGAAACACAAGGAAAAGAAATGCATAAAAGGAAATCCTAGGCTAACTGGCAATATTGCCTTATTTACAAACACAAGACTTATTTATAGTAGGGCTTCACCTACTCCTATTGAAATGGCTTCAGTAACCTTGTCCCATCCAAACTTAGAATCGCATGCACTGAATCAAGGATGTACGAGATGATGTATGGCCCTAACCAATGGACTTTTAGTTTCCCAGATGGCACAGAAACTTGGAATCATATAAAAAAACCATCTTGCCCAACCTTGAATTGTTTGCTTTTAATATGGCGATCATGCCATGCTTTCTGTCATGCCTTTTCAGTCTTCTGACTCCATCTAACAAGTGATCGCCTTTCGTCCAACTGCATTAACTTCTCCATGCACTCTTGAATTGCTTGTTCATCAGCTAACCCTCTTGCTTGCGTAATACGTAGCGATGGCAACATGAATTCAATTGCCAAAACAGTCTCCATGCTAAACACCAATTGAAACGGTGTGGCCTTGTTCAACCTCTTGTAGGTTGTCCTGTATGCCCATAGGACGACTGACACCTTGTCATCCCAATCTTGTCTTCCCACATCGCCAATTTTAGCTAACGTGTGACTCAAAATTTTGTTAAATGCCTCAGCAGTTCTATTAGCTTGTGGGTGGTATGGGGTAGTCTTATGATGGGCCACCATGAATTCGCCAACAAAATTCTGTTTCATTCAAAAAATGTGTACCCATGTCACTAGTCAAGCTTAAAGGATATCCATACTTGCTGATTATGTTCTCCCATAAGAATCTAGCAGTGTCATTATCAGATCCTCTTGTAGGCGTTGCCTCCGCCCACCTTGTTAAGTAATCGGTCAAGTGATGATATAGTGCAAACCAGTCCCTACACGTGGCGGGTGAAATTGGTCCAACAAAATCAATTGCCCATTTTTCAAATGGTGTTGCTGCCGCTATAGGTCGTAAGGGCATCTCAACCCTTTTTCCCGGCTTGCCAAGTGCTAAGCAATGATAGTCACAGCCTTGCAAAATTCAATGCAATCCTGGTATATACTTTCCCAACAAAGCCTTGCGAGTAGAATCTTCCGCACTGTGGAATTTCCTGCATAGTGCACTCCTGCAATCTCACCATGTGCTTCTTCCATGATTGCATCGCACTCATGTTTTAACATGCATCGGTGCAGAACCTCATCACGGCCCAACTTGTATAAGTCTCCGCTAATTAGCATGTAGGGCGCGACACGTATAGCTAACTGTTTTCTTTCCAAAGTTTTCATTCCTTCTGGTGCCACACCCGTTTTGAGAAACACAACAATATCTTCTAAGTCGACGGTGCGCGCCGCAACCTAAACAGTTGCACGTCTTGCATAACATCCTCAATGCTCTGCGCGTCCTCCTTGAGTCAATTCTTGACAAATGGTCAGGCCCTAAGTTACTTTTTCCTGGTTTTACAACAGTAAACTCAAATTCTTGAAACAACAAGACCCACCGACATATGCGCCCTTGCAAAATGGGCTTGTTCACCAAGTACTTCAAGGCCATGTGATCTATGTAAAATATGAAAGGCGTCGCCAACATATACTTCCTAAACTTGTGCAACACGTAGATCATCAAAAGTGCTTCGTGCTCAGTAGTGGTGCAATTCTGTTATGTTGGTGTCAACTTCCTACTTGCAAAGCAAAAGTGGGTGATCAACAATCCCTTCTCCAAGCTGCGTTAGGACTATTCCAATGGCTGTCCCTGAGGCATCAACATGCACGTGGAAAGGTTTATCCCAAGAGGGAAATCATAATATGGGTGTAGTGACAAGTCTATCCTTCAAAGTGGCAATCTTTGTTGTGCCTCTCCCCAGTGAAAGGCACTCTTGTGTATTAATAACATTTCCAATGGCGCGGCGATCTTGGCATACCCCTTGATAAACTTTCGGTAGTATCCCGTATGCCCAAGGAATCCACGCACTGCACTTTGACTGGTAGGCTCTCCCAACCCCACAATAATAACCACCTTGGCGGGATCCACCAACAAACCTTCCTTGCATATGATATGCCCCAACAGAGTCCCAAATGGAGTAAAAAAACACACTTCTTAATGTTGAGGGATATCCTCAACTAGCCGACATCTCTCAAACATCAGCCTTAAATTATCACAATGGTCTTTTACTAGTCCATACACCATCTAGTCATCAAGGTAGACTTATAAAAACTTATGGATGAAATCCTGAAATGCCTGGACCACTATGTGCGAAAACATAGCTTGGCATGTTCTTTAGTCCAAAAGGCATGATCAGTATAGGCAAAACTTCCCCACTCAGTGGCGAAAGTTGTCTTCTCTTGGTCTTCTTTAGCAATCCTAACTTGATGGTATCCTGAGAATCCATCCGTGAAGGAATAGATTTCGCGCCCGCCACTCCTTCCATGATCTCTTCGGTGAAGGGGGTTGGAAAAGGATCAATTACACATACCGCATTTAAGTCCCTGTAGTCAACACAAATCCTTATCCTTCCATTCTTCTTAATATTGATTACCATGGGGCTTACCCATTTTGATTCCTCCACAACTTCAATGATGCCCGATGCTATCATCTTGTCTATCTCCTCTTTGACCTTGACGCGAAGATTTGGGTTCATTCGTAAGGCCTTTTCTCTCCCCCAAAGAGTGGTGGACGCCTTAAGCTCATGGTTCCCATGCGGAAATAAATCCTGAAACTCGTGCAATAGATCAATAATCTTCGAGACTTCCTTCTCCGACCAATAGTCTCCAATAGTGGCACTGTGAACCAATGTTTTGTTTTGAGGGGCTTGTGGTAGGCACGTGCTTGTTCATCATCACTATCAATAACTTCGCGTGTACCTTCAGTATGGTTAGCATCCAAATTCTCCATCTCTTCGCCATCTATCACGTAGACCATCTTTCCTTTTCTTTCTCCATGCACGTGCACTCAAGTTGCATCTCTTTTGATTCTTCTTCATCAAAGCATGTCTCCAAACTAGGTTCACCCAATAGTTCCAGTATCCTATCCTCCACCATAGCACTATCTCCCATCGTAAGGCGCTTGACAACCTACAATGCCTTATCCATTGATGGTTTAGTACTTTGGTACTCGAAAGCTTGAAGGAGATCACCCATCAACTCCTGCCAATTTCATGTTTGTCAGCGCATCTCAAAGTGAATATACCATGCGCGCACATAGCCTTGCAAGAAGGTGGAATACAACTTATGTACCCATAAGGAAGGTGGTAAGGCCTCCGCGCCTCCCATCCATGCTTTCTCACATGCTTGGACGTGAAACGAGGCGGGTTCCTTCCCATGGTAGTCTCGTATTGCAGTGGGTGCATTGCTTGGGAGAACCTTACAGAGAATGCGATTCTCACCTCGCACCACTCTAGAAGGCTATCGCGATGGGTCGCCCACCAATGCACGTTGCGGTCCCAAGCAAGTTATAGCTGAGCATCCTTCTTTCGACCTCATTTCTCCATTGATCCTCCATTTCCCGCAAGAAATCATCAGGGTTGGCCCCTCCAGAGTAACTTGGCAACTTCTTCCCTCCCAGGCACTTGATTGAGCGTGCCTTCGTTACCCTTGTAACAAAGCCTCTTAGTTGTCGCCCAATTAATTCATAGGTCCCGTCGCCCAATTGTCACACACCACACTAGTTGTATCACTCATGGACTGAGCATCTTCAAATTGGATAACTCCCTTTGTAGGGTGAATCACCTCAGGGTCCCTAATAGAGCGCACATAGATCCTGTCAAGAATTTCCTCTCCCAAGGGCTCAATATATGGTGTTGCTTTCCCATCGGTTAAGGGGATGATGACTTGCTCCTTGTTTTCAAAACTTATGTATCCCTTATTGAACCTTAGGTCGGCATTATTCTTGTAACACCAAGGGCACCCAAGTAACACTAGAAAGTTGTCGCCTCAACGCCAACACTTCAAATCCCCAAAGTGAACTTTGCCCCTGGATAGTGATAACAACATCCTTCAAGACACCAATGGGCATTGCCTTTGTCTTGTTAGCCATATACAACACATTCGAAGATGGCTATAATGGGGTCCTTCCCATTTGATGCCATGCATCTAGGGTGAGAACATTGACCTCTGCACCCATGTCAATCAAAATATTGCTTAGGAGCCACCCATCTACAACAACATTCAAGGTAATCTCCTTGTCATAATCAAGGTTGTGGGGAGGAAGGTTGGCATGTAGAACCTGCCTCTCGTGCCCTTCTCCAACGCTGCAGTACCTTCTCCCATAACCATTCTCCTAACAAGGGAATGATATTCTCTTGCCTCAACATCTTGCATACTTCTCTAACCTCATCCAAATCCTTCTGCGGAGCCTCAACATTCTTCTTTTGCTCTAACCGCTTGATTGCTTCTTTCAAGCATTGTATCATTCCTCAAGGCTTCAATCACATCCATGATTTCTTGATGCCTCCTTTTGATGAGTAGGGTCCGGGTACTTTCCATGCACCACCTCTTCTCTAACAACCGCTTTGCCTTGGTACTTCCTTGCACGCGCATCCTCATTTCGCGTCGTAACCGAGATTGGTTTTAGTTCTCGACTCGCGCCACAACTCTTTACATCCATTGTGAATTGGCCTTCCTCATGCTTACCATCCCGACACCTTTGTCTTTCCGGTGTTGCTGGCTCATGTGCTCAAATAACTTCGAGCACTCCTCATACTTGTGCTTCTTTCCACACCATGAACATCGTAGCAGATTAGGGCACCCGCACTTATAGTGCTCCGTAGACCCACAGTTGTAACAGGTTCCATGCGGGAACACACTTCTTCCTCCTTCGTGGTCACCACGACCACGAAATCCTCCTCTGAAACTTCTCCCATGCGCCCCACCATTTGCGCGTCCTACATAGTGACGACCATCGTCTTTGGAATTGCTTGCGAGGCTGGGTTGGTGCACACCAATATCAACGGCGTCATGTATCTGGTCAATTAACCTACAATCCTTGGTGTCATGGGTAGTAGAGGTGCAGATCTTGCAATAGCATGACACATTCTTATGGATCGCACACTGCAGCAGTGGGCACCTTCTTGCATCATGATCTTCGTGGCAAATTTCACGAGTCCCATCATATGGCGCGTGCACCGATCTCCGTGGACAACCTGTCCTTCATACGCCCCTTACCTCACAATCATGTACCATAGACCACTACGAGTCTTATGCGTCCGAGTTCGCAAATAGCTTCTCCAATACCTGCTTCGCCATTCAGAATAACTGAGCCTCAAAGAGAGGGGTAACACCGTATCAATGCTTCCCGATGGCCTCAAGTGCGCAGAAAGAGCCTCCAAGGCCTCGTGCGGGTCGGTGAAAGTCTTGTGTGAAAGTGCTCTTCTAAACAGGTTATCAATCCTCTAACAAACCACTGAGCATGCTGAGAGGGGTGAATATCATAGGATAACTTTGATAAGAGAGTCTTGAAACGCGCGTCGTACTCCCGCACATTCTCTCGCCATCCCTGCTAGATCTCCTTTAGTGTGCTTTGATGCTCTTCTGTTCAAACTCAAGGATATGGAACTCAACCAAGACGGCAATCCGCAGCGCGGTGTAATCCACCATTGTTTGATGGGGGTCATACTTTCGATACCAGCTATGTGCGCCTCCTTGCAACGTCATTGCAAACTGACTTGCCTTCCGCTCCAGGGTAGTGATCCCCTTCGTGTTCCATAACAGCCACTTGTGTACATGCTCGCTGCATCCTCAACACCTTTGTAGTCTGGTAGATGCAAATACATCTCGAAAAACACTTGCTGAGGTGGCTGAGGCCCTCCTAATCCACTGTTGCCTCCAGTGTTGACATCTGCAACATCCAGTGTTGCCTCCACCACCGGATCCACCAGTTCTCCCGATCCACTAGATCCTCCAAATCTGCCAGTCCACGAGGTCCTATACCACCAAATCCACCTCTTGTAGCCGGGAAGGGGCCTGAAGTGGTCGCGGCTAATGCTCCCAACGTCCCACAAGTGCGCACCAACAGCTTGTGATATCTTTGCACCACTACTGGACATGTGTCCTGCGCCATGAAAGATCCCAAACCCCTTTGCCTGAATATATTTTTTTTTTTTATAGATTGTTCAGGCTTGGAACTATATTGGTAATGTCAAAAGAAACCATAGAACACCATTCTCATACTGCACCAACAAATTAAATAAAACAAACCCTGCAAGCCGGATAAATACAAAAAATGCGCCTAGGGTTTAAACAGGCAGATTTCTTCACAAATAATTCAGCCATGAATTTAACATTGATTTATGATGGCAAATATTTACAGTAAAACAACCAGAAGTCTGCAAATGGATTGATAACAAAATATTTCCCAAAACCGTGCCGTAATTTATTCAAACCAAATCGATTTGATATATATTTGTGGCTGGAAGATACAATAATAAACTAGCATGGAAAATACCTCAGTTACTGCATAAAACAATTGTAGAATAAGTCGCCCCACTCTGGAAGTTGCCTGAATGCTCACTACTGCAATTTATTTCTCTTTCTGACACTCTTTGGAATGATAAATAACTTGTGAATACAATGAAGTTCCCTGAATAGAAACTCCTCTCACTTCTCCTGGGGTTTCCGTCCACAAGAGGAATAATCCAGAGGGTTTGCGTCCTTGGATTTTGTCTGCAAAGCTTCTGCCAACTGCGGGAAGAAAAAATAATAATAATCTGGAATGCCCTGGCACAAGTCGCACTTTTCCCTTATAAGCCAAAAACCCTTCCAAAATGCAAGTCACACTTTTCCCAAGGAATATAATTAATTTTTAATTAATTTTCTCCATCCCCAAAGCAAGTCGCACTTTTTGCCTAGGAAAGCACATTAAATAATTTATTAATTTATTCCCATGTACTTTCCTAAGTCGAAGTCACTTATTAAGTCTATTAATTCATTATATGTGCTTTTAATGATAATTTATTTTATTTTAAGCACGATATAATAAAATTAATAAACCTAAGTCACCCTTGAACTCACCCCTTTGGCCGTCGGGTAGACAAAAAGGGCCAAAGGTCTTCGATCAAACTATTCGAGAAAGAGGGACATTACACGCCACTCCCGGATGTGATACCCGAGCTTTGCGTGACTCGCACTTTACCCAAACATCGTTCTAGACAATATTCCTCCAAACACAGGAATGATTGTGCAGCCATAGATGTACCAAATGAAAAATTATATCTCCTAGGCACGAGATCAGTCCACTTCCACCAATACCAATGTGTCGTGCATATTTATCTCTTGATTTGGAAGACTAAGCGCCAAGCGACGAACTCTCATCGAAGCTGAAGGGATCTCTCTTCCGCTTTTGCTTTGAGATGGGGTAGCATAGACTACTCGTGCTCTACGTCCTCATGCGAACCTCAACTCCTTCCCGTAACGTCTCGCCTCCATAAATCCATCACTCCCGCAACTGTGTTGTCTAGCCAGCTCCCTTTCACAAGCTTCGCTATACTTGAGTCGTCTCTCCTTTCTTTCTTTTTTTTAGCAATGTCTACCATCTTCCTCCACCCTAGCTTCCTTGCCAAAGCGCTCGAGAGAAGCTTGGCGCCATAGGGAATGCTTCCAAACTTAGGGTTAACAATCAAGATCTTCATAGCTAAAGGAATAGCGCGCGCAAAGCGATCCTCTAGGCTCCATTAAGAACTTGAACTCAACCTCGGACAAGAATACGTAGAAATAGCATATTCCAGGGTATAACTGGTCAGCACTCTTCTCCACCAATGATCAACAACACGTGTCCAAGTCAGATCAGCATCCTACAACCTCTGATATTCATCTTGGGTCCACACGCGAGATCTATAGTACCAACTTGATCTAGATGCATACGCTGAAAGCCATTCATACAACTCTATTGGGAAGCAACAAAAGGTCTCATACAACTCATGATACAGTGCTCTTCTACCCATTTGCACGGATCAAACTCAGGTCTAGTACTAAATCTTTGAGCAAACTCATCCTCCGTGTTTTTAAACCATGTCTCGACACTATTCAAGGTCAAGTGCTCCGTCATCACGCATCATTCTCACAATAGCTTCAAAAAGAGGTCCCGCAACGGAACCAAAATGTAGTCATTTTTATGTGCCCTTAGAACAACACTCTAATTCCATGCGTGTTGGCCTATCACCCAACAAGCATTAGGCGCTCACCCGAGGCACGCGTGGGCATTGAGCCCCTCCTTTATGTGAGCATTATGAGAAGATATTGCCATTGACATAAAATTAGATGTAGAAAGGTAAATGATCATGCATTCATTCTGAGAGCATAGGATGAGCTATTACATTAACATACCCATTTAGATAACAAGAGATACATCATCTAGTGAGCAGATCTTATTCAGAACATTATGAATAGACACTAGGACTTGCACCCATGAACAATATATTTAGAACAGAGACATATATTTATATTGATCATAGTTCCAGTAACCACATTACATTCACAAGGGTCATAACAGACCAAATGTATCAATACAGATCTAACTCATGCATCAGAAATTCTAGCTATGCTTCCCTTATTACAATGATTATCACAAACCCATCCCTCTAGATATACTACCATTTCTACAGTCCTCTAAAGAGAACCCCAACCCCTAGAACCTCCTAATATTCCCATAGAGCTTCGCCTTCCATCCTCTCTATGATGATCCTGATGCTTCTCTCTATCCCCGTCCATGTGTGTCTTTTCTTTGCTCCAGAGCATCTCTATAAATAGGCTTAGCACCCACCGCCATGCCTTCCTCCAGGAGCAGATCGAATGCCAAGTGTCCATGTGGTCCTCTAATGGAGCATGCTTGTTCTGATCCGAGCTCTCCACTTTCTGCAATGATGTCTTCCTTGGAATATTCCATGCATGGAATATTCTTTCCTTGACCACCAAGTCGCCAGGATGGCACCTTATCCACTCCGCATGCCTAGTCGGGTCATGTTTTTCCTCAGTGCTTCTGGAATGCCGAATATGGCTAAGTCCTGAGATCCTTTGTTTTTCCTTGCAGCGCGTTGTGGTTTCTACTAAACCTTGCTTAAACTCTTGTCCTACGCGCTTTTACCCCGCGCACCCTTTTCTTCACCGGTCTCGCGTGCACACGCGCCTTTTGGCACTTAGCCAATATTCTGAGGCCTAACAACCCTTGGGGCAGCCAAAGGGATTATTTGGACAGCCAAAGACTTCTTCATCAGTGGGCCAAAGACACCAAATTTTGGACAACAAGGTAAGTCTTTTCAAGACAAATCTGATGCAAAAGATTGGGTTAAAAACAACAAGGAAATAGAGGCTAGAAATGAGCTAAGAAGGAAAAAGTTATGTTTCACATGTAGAGATCCTTGGACTCCTAACCACCATTGCCTTGGAAAAGGGGCAGCCCATTATATTGAAGTAATTTCAAATGTAGAAGATGAAGAGGAAAATGTTGATCATGAAAAAAGAAGAGCAAGCAAAAGAGGAGGAAGTGGTTCCCACGGATGGAACATTAGCCACCTTATCTGGAGCACCTAGGTACTATGTTTTTCGTGTGAAAGGTGTTCTTCATGGACAAAGAATCATAGCATTGATTGATAGTGGAGCTACTCATAATTTCATTGATGAGAGCTTAGTGACAAGAATGGGATTGAAGGGGAAGATTTCCAAGGCTTCAATGTGACAGTGGCGGATGGATATACTCTTGCATGCACAAAGAAGATTCCACAACTAGAGATCACTCTAGGAAGGCATAAGGTATGTGATGATTTTTATGTCATTGGTATTGGTGAAACAGATGTAGTCTTTGGTGTACAATGGTTGCAATCTTTGGGTGAGTTCACTCAAAATTATCAGACCATGGAATTAAAATTCAAAGTGCAAGACAAGGAAGTCATTTTGCAGGGTATGAGGAATGGTACTCCACAAGTTGTGACAACCAAGAGTATGGAAAGGTCCTTCAAAAGAGGGCAGATTGCATGGGCTGCACATTGCTTGGTAAGAAACACATCCTCTTTTCATCTCAGCAGTCCTATCATGTTGATATTCAGTCTATTTTGGATAAGCATGATAAAGTGTTCAAAGATTTACCTCATGGATTGCCTCCTGATAGAGGATTTCAGCATATTATTGAGTTGGAACCAGGTTCAACCCGGTTATGTCTTCTCCTTACCGCCATCCAAGGGCTTTTAAGGAAGAAATAGAGAAGGTGATTAAGGAGTTGTTAGACATGGGCCACATAAGGCCAAGTTCTAGTCCTTTTGCTTCTTCAGTTGTTGTGAAAAAGAAGGATGGGACCATGAGGATGTGTGTTGACTACAAATTATTGAATAAGAAGACAATAAAAAACAGGTACCCAATACCAAGGATTGATGAGTTGCTTGATGAGTTGCATGGAGCAGTGTTCTTTTCAAAGATTGATCTAAGATTCGAATATCATCAAATTAAGGTAAGAGATGAAGATGTTCATAAAACAACCTTTAGATGTCATTTTGGTCATTTTGAATTCCTAGTGATGCCATTTGGGTTAACCAATGCCCCATTACATTTCAGTCATGTATGAATCATGTTTTTAGGGAGCATTTGAGAAAAATTGTATTGGTATTCTTTGATGATATCTTGGTGTATAGCAAATCATGGGAAGAGCATTTGAGGCACTTAGACATGGTCTTAAGCATTTTGGAACAACAATCTCTTTTTGCAAAGTTATCCAAATGTGAGTTTGGAATGGAAGAAATTTTGTATCTAGGACATGTCATCAATGCTAAAGGAGTACACGTGGATCAACAAAAGATCCAAGCTATTATGGATTGGCCTCCTCCCACCACATTGACTCAACTAAGGGGATTCTTGGGTCTTTGTAGCTATTACATCGGAGATTTGTGAAAGGATTTTCACAACTTTCAGCCCCTTTAACAAATTTGACAAAGCAAGGAGCTTTCAGTTGGTCACCAACAACCCAACAAGCATTTGACAACCTCAAAAAGGTAATGAGTTCATGCCCAGTACTTTCACTGTTCCATATTTTTCAATTCCTTTTGTTGTTGAGTGTGATGCATCCGGGGATGGAATTGGGGTTGTTTTGATGCAAAATAAACATCCCATTGCATTTGAAAGTAGAAAGCTCAAAGATGTTGAGAAAAAGTACTCTATTTATGATAAAGAGATGTTGGCAATCATGCATGCATTGGTGAAGGAAATATTTAGTTTGTGGCAGATTTGTAGTGAAAACAGATCATAATAGTTTGAGGTATTTTCTCAACCAAACTGATTTGAATGATAGACAACAAAAATGGGTGAGTAAAATTCAGTCCTTTGATTTTGAAATTGAATTTATGAAAGGAAAGAATAACATAGTAGCGGATGCATTGTCAAGGAAACCATATTGTTGTTCTATGACATAAATTACATATATTGTTGTTATATGTAATGACCCTTTCAAGGGTTTTAACCAAACACACAAAATGCAGATCTGATTTTTAATTTGCAGCAGACTGTAAGTACAAAATCAGCGACTTTATCTATCACCAAATATGCCAAAAATACCACAAAACACCATAAATCAACTCGCCACAATTATATATATATTTTATGGAATATTATGAGCCAAAAACACAAAGAAATGTTGAAGATCTCACTGCTGGAAATTAATTATGAACTGGAAATTGCAGCCACAAGAAAATTATGAAACTAGGGCATAGAAACCCCCAAAATTCACCAAACTTTAGATTCCGGCCTTATAAAATATTACAAATCAGATTTTCAAACCAGATTTCTCAAATACTTCACCAAATGCTCCAAACCCTACCCAAGGTAGGTCGCTCCACCCTTAATAAATCAAATACAAGTTGGAAATGGCAAGTAACTCTCCAAATCAGCTCCTAAAATCGATCCCAAGCCAAGGAGAAGGGTTTTCGTCCTTCCCTTAACCTCTAGAAGGGTTTTCGTCCTTCTAGGCAAGTACACAAGGGTTTTCATCCCGAAGTGCAAGAACATGGAACAACAAGCTCATAATTCCAAGTAGAATAAAATGCGCCAAGTCTAGATCTCAAATGAACCCTCTAATCTTCTTTTATATCCTCCTTTGGGCTCTAAGGCTTGGAATAGCAAAACCGACCTCTTAAGGATGTTCTTTTCCTTCATTAGCTTCCATTAATTAATTAAAATCCAACCGACCTGTTATAAGAAAGAAAACACTAAAAGAACATATTAAAAATTAGTAAAAACATATCAAATGGAAGCTCAATGTTCTCCTCCATCCTTTTTGCTTCTTTGCCATGGAGAAGGAATGGCAAGAAGACCAAATATCATCTCTTAGGTGGGAAAAAGGGACATAACATTATAACAACAAAGTATGCAAAAATCAGTTTGCTAGTGCTGTCCTAGAAGGACCTAGACGGAGAAATTGAAGATGAAAAGTACCAAGTGGTTGATGACATCATACTCTACAAAAATAGAGTCTATTTGGTTCCAAAATCCAAGGTAAAACATAAGATTTTAGAAGTTGTACATAATTCTCCATTCTCCTTTGGTTGGTCATCCAAGTTACTTTAAGACATACAAATAGATTAGAGAAAAAATTGTTTGGAAAGAACTCAAAGGGGAAGTACTTCAACACATAAGGGAATGTCTTACATGCCAACAAAGCAAAGCAGAACATGAATTTCCAGCAAGTCTTTTGCAGCCTCTACCATTCCAAATCAAAAGTGGGAAAGTATTTCTATGGATTTCATCACCGGTCTTCCCACGGTGCAAGGTAAGAGTGTTATTTATGTTGTGGTGGATAGATTGACTAAGTATGCACATTTTTTTCCTCTTCCCACTAAGTTTGATGGACCACTAGTGGCTGGAATTTTTTAAGGAGGTTTTCAGACTTCATGGGCTTCCAAAGAACATTGTAAGTGATAGGGACAACAAATTTCTGAGTTTTTTTGGCAAGAAATTTTTCATCTTTCAGGCACAGGGTTGACTCCTAGTACAAGCTACCATCCCCAAACGGATGGGCAAACCGAAATTGTCAACAAATGGATAGAAGGGTACTTAAGGAGTTTTGTGACAAGTCAACAATCAACATGGATCAAATGGTTGTATTTGGGGGAGTTTTGCTACAATACTTCCCATCATATGTCTATTGGTATGTCACCTTCCAAGGCTTTGTATGGTTATAATACTTTTTCTTTTTTGGATGTTATTCTAGATAGTATAATTCTTAGGGGTACAACAGATTCAAGACATCATGAAAGCACTCAAAGACAACCTCTTACATGCTCAAAATCAACAGAAATTGTATGCAGATCAATGAAGAGTTGAGAGGTCATTTGAGGTAGGAGATATGGTTTTCTTGAGGTTGAACCCTATAGACAATCTTCCCTCAAAGGGAAGGGATCAGAAAAACTAAAACCAAGGTTTTATGGTCCTTACAAGGTCATAAGGAAGGTAGGGAATGTTGCATATGAGCTAGAACTTTCGGCACAAAGCAAAATTCATAATGTCTTTCATGTTTCATGCCTCAAAAAGGCATTAGGACAACATATCACTCCTTCCATGGAGTTGCCCCCTCTTGATGATGAGGGCAAATTGGTGCTAGAACCAAAAACTATCATGGATGTTCGTGAAAGGAAGCTAAGGAATAGAGTCATCAGAGAGTATTTGGTACAATGGAAGGTGCAACAATTTTGGAGCATCCAAGTTTGAAATTGTTTGAGGGCAAGCAATTTGGGGAAGGGAGGACTGAAATGCCTATTTCTATAAAATAACAAGTCCAAGACCCTTACCCTAATTTTGTTTCCCGACGGCTAAGGGGTGAATAAAAGGGAATGTAATGTCCCACTTCCCGGGATCAGTGGGAAATGGCAACCAAACAAGTAGAATCAACACTAAAATGATCAAGCTCAGCCAACAAGGTTATGAAATAATTGTTACAATCTGATAATAACATAACAACGAACAATTCTCACATTCCCTTCACATAATATTGATGAAACCTTCTTATAGACTGCTGCTATGAACCCAAACACAGACTGCTGCAATAATACTGATTGTCGCACTCACATGAATGTAATAAACACTGAACCAAGGTACCTGTTTGCTGCTCCCAGCCTGCAGATGAAATCAGGTCCAGATCGTAGTATCCAGGAGCTATATGATGCCCCGAGGCACACTAAACATTAGTCGATCTATCTAGTGAATATATCATATCAATGTAGGATGAATTGGCTGTTTCAAATGAATAATAAGGAGGCATATAAACTCAGATTTAGCACTTCTAGTGCAAGTCTCTGTAATAGTGTAATATCCCACTTCCGGGATCAATGGAAAATATGCAAATCAACAACCCTTTAATACAAAATGCTAATCTGATCCAACTGTAGGTTGCAAGCAAATTCCAGTCACAAATCAGATTATATATAGTTCGCTGCTACAAGGGTCTTCAAAATACCATCAACTAAGCGCTAAACAGATCCCCAAACCAACCACCAGAGATCAATAGAAGTCGCTGTCAGAAATGAAGGTTAAAACATATGAAAGATAACTAAAAACAAGTCGCCATTTCCAGCCAATAAGGCCACACAGTTTGCAGGTCCTTTTGAGGGTCAAATGCATGCATCAATCATTCCGAATACTCCCAAATGGAGTTGTTGTTGGCTTATGCAAACCAACCCTAACAAAGTCGCTGATGTTGGGAAGTTCAAACAGGCATTTAAAACTCACATTCACCCCTGAATAAGGTCACAGATTTTAAAGGAAGACAGCAGTTATAAACCATTCAATCTTTACTCCCAAATGGAGTCAATGTTAGGAAGGAAGATAGATCTATTAATCAACAAATATGAATATCTAGAAGAGATCGCTGGACAAGGGAATAACAGCAGTCAAACTAGTTGATATTCAAATTGCTAAACACGTGGATCTCATACCAAATCTTCCCAATCAATTCGCTGTAACTAGAAGACAGAACCACACAATCAGCCAGTCGATTTGTACTGACAAATGTATTCAACTCAGCCCCTAAACATCACAAGGCAAGTCGCTAATTCTGGAATATACTTCATACATCCAATACACCAAAATATGCATAGATCTCAGTCGATTTATTTCAAAAGAGCAATATAAATTCCAGCTGGTCGATTTCATACAATATATGGCATATAAAATAGCTCACAAACATCAATGACAAGACGCCAAGGCTAGGAGCTACAAACCACTATCACAAGGAATGTTAAATCAGCCAAATCGATATGCAAGGAACAAAAACCCAGCTGCTACAGTGACGTCGCTACAGTAAAAGGGCAGATTTCCACTTGCAAATTCAATCAAAATGTTTGCCAAAGCCAGAAATAAGGATCTCACAATTAAATACTTAACTTGGATCTCAAAACCAACTCAATACGACCTCCCATGCAAGAGAGAAAAAAAGCTTCAATGGGCATGCATCCCAACTCCAAGCATGGAGTTCATCATAACATAATCATAATAATGACCTTAGCACTCCTTTTATAAGCAAGGAGGCACAAAATTCAAACCCTAGGAGAGGGAAGATATTAAATAAAAGTAGTTTGTTTTCCCTAGGTGCGGCGTCCCTTTTCAAAGGGTGATTTTATCAATAAAAGCCACCTAAATATTTATTTAATTAATTCTCCATTTAATTTTTTTATATTTTGGGAATTAAATTAAATAATCTTCATAATTAAGTAATTATTGCTCCAGGCAATAATATTTAATTATTTAATAAAAATGTTCCCTTTGCACATCCCGAAGCCCATGGGGCGTATAGGCTAAGGGTCTTCAGAAATGGGGACATTACAGTCCTCCCTTCCCAAGATTGCTTACCCTCAAGCAATAGCAAGTTCATGCATCCGGTACCACCATGGTAGTCCTATAAGAACCGAGTTCCCATGCCACTCAAGTGGAGGAGCATTTGTAATATCTTGGGCTGCTTCGCCTCCTCTAGCATTTTATTTCTCAAACCTGCACATGAAACAAACCAGTTAGAAAAATGAGTGTTGAAGAACACTCTTTTTGCTTCTTCTTGGTATATCCATGGCTTGGATGGTGCCCAACTTTCTTTCATACATGGGCTGCCCCCATAATCTGCTATGCAGTCCCATATGCTGTTGTAGTCATGTCATTCTTCACCAAAAATCAGACTTATCCCTTCCCAATCAATCATGCATGGGTTACAAACCAACACCCATAACCATATCATCATGTGTACATCAAAAATCTGAATCTGTAAAAGAATTAAGGGGCTGATCATGACGATGTTAGATACCAAAATGATGGGGCAGCAATTAGTCTTCCATGTCATCATCCCAATATCAATTCTTGTGTGTTGGGCAGCAATTTTAGAAGCTATCAAACTGAATATGTTGGTTACAACAATCCCATCTTGCATGGGAAACAACTCCAACAATATATATTCAATTCTCTTGTCACTTTCTAGCAAGTATTCAATGTGCACCTGTTTTTTCTTGCTTGGGACAGCAAAATGACATCCCCCTTGTTTATATTCCAAGATAAACTCTATGCTCCCAATAATTCTTTCAAAAGCTAGAAGTTGTAAATTATCATGGCATAGGGAAAGTAGAAGATTTGATCCCAATGTGCAAGACATCAAAACATTCATGTGAAGAAATGACATATCCCTCAAGATGATGATAGAATCTATGTCCGTATCCTTATGCCATCTCCTAATCTCATTAGCATGTAAAATGATAGGCAACACATGATTTAGCTTTACCTTATCACTTACCAAGTCATTTAGAAGGTCACTTCTCCCATGCTTGGTCGCTGCCTCATAGAATTCTTCTTCCATTCTTAGCTTTCCATGAGAATCATAGAATATGGATCATGTGAAGACCTTATACCATGGCCCTTCTTCTCCTTCAAACCCTTTGTAGAAGCCCCAAAATTTGTAGCCATGCAAGCAATGTCAACAAGATCCATCCCACACATTTCCTTTACCAAATTTCCTTTTGAAAACACAAGAATCAAATGTCCAAGTGACAGCCCATCATGTACAAATTTCATAACAGCAAGATAAAGTGCATGAAATGACTCTAAACGGACCTCAATACTGTGAAAAATGACTTCATACCTTTGAGGGATGACATTACCTAGGTAAAAACCCTCATCATGATTGAAATTTGAACCATGCACAATCCACAAGAGTTGAAATTTACCAAGATATAACTGTTGTACCAAAACTGAAAGTGAATTTCTTACCATGTAATATGTGGTCCATGTAATTCCCTTATTTCGGAATGCCTTCATGATTACCACTTGTGTCTTGAACTCCCCAAAGTGAATGGCTGAATATTGTTTTTCCCATTGGTGAGAAGAAACAAGAGAATCAACAAGATGAGACACATCTTTCTTCAAAGCACTACCGAGCTTCCCATGTTCATCAACAACTTCCTCATCCTCATTGGCCAAATCAGATTCTGAACAATCCATTACCTTAGCATCTGATTTTTCTGTGCCTTCACATTTGGTGCAAGTATTAGATACAAAAAGCTCATTATTATGCATCAAAGAACTCATACCTTGAGGATCCATTCCCATATCCTTTTCTGAAGACTTGGCTGCCATATATGTCTTCACCTTGATTTGATTCATGACACCTTTTGCCAAGGTGTGAGAAATGCATGATGCCTCCTGTCTCAATTCTTCCTTAGCACATTCAACAATTGTTGAGGAACATCATCATATTCATTTATCACCGTGGACATGATGGTTTGCATTGCAACCATTATATTTTTTGAATGATTATCCTGTATGACCCCAAAGAATACCTCAAACATATGAAGGATGAGATCATTACAACCAAGATCTAACATCAATACACAAGATCTTACCTTTGCCATAGTTTCCAAAATTTTCACCCTCTTGTTGTGATAAGGGCTTGTGACATTCCAAAGGCCTTGAAAACTTCCGACCATGTGTTCGAATATGTCTCTCATGATATCATCACTGTAGGGTAGATTAGGGGCTATGACCCTTGTGACTTCAGCAATGCAAGTAACAACCATAATTTTCACTCTCACATCTTCATGCCAAAAGATCTTAGGCTTAATCAACTGAAACATCAATGGCTGAATCATATACTTATCTGATTGTTCGACCATGGCCAAACAATTTGTGTTTCCTCCAAGTCCTTAAGCAAGGCATCCTCGAATGATGCGGACGCTTAAGCTTCTTCCCAACCCTGATGATCCTTTCTTTCAAACCACCTTCACTCATTAACTCCATGGTTCTGACTCGGTTTTATCTTTGCATACAAGTATGAAAATACAAATCCTGCATTCACGAATGACCCACACGAATAGAGGAAGGAAACTCTGATACCACTGTAATATCCCACTTCCGGATCAATGGAAAATATGCAAATCAACAACCCTTTAATACAAAATGCTAATCTGATCCAACCGTAGGTCAGTAAGGAAATTCCAGCTTACAAATCAAATTATATATAGTTCGCTCCTACAAGGGTCTTCAAAATACCATCAACTAAGAGCTAAACAAATCCCCAAACCAACCACCGAGAGATCAATAGAAGTTGGTTAAAACATATGAAAGATAACTAAAAACAAGTCGCCATTTCCAATGAAGGTTAAAACATATGAAAGATAACTAAAAACAAGTCGCCATTTCCACCAATAAGGCCAGATTTTAAAGGAAGACAGCAGATTTTAATCTTTAAACAAATGTATTCAACTCAGCCCCTAAACATCACAAGGCAAGTCGCTAATTCGAATATACTTTCATACATCCAATACACCAAAATATGCATAGATCTCAATACACAAAATTGATTTATTTCAAAAGAGCAATATAAATTCCAGCTAGTCGATTTCATACAATATATGGCATATAAAATAGCTCACAAACATCAATGACAAGACGCCAAGGCTAGGAGCTACAAACCACTATCACAAGGAATGTTAAATCAGCCAAATCGATATGCAAGGAACAAAAACCCAGCTGCTACAAAGTGATGTCGCTACAGTAAAAGGGCAGATTTCCACTTGCAAATTCAATCAAAATGTTTGCAAAAGCCGAAATAAGGATCTCACAATTAAATACTTAACTTGGATCTCAGAACCAACTCAATACAACCTCCCACGCAAGAGAGAGAAAAAGCTTCAATGGGCATGCATCCAACTCCAATCAAAATGGAGTTCATCATAACATAATCATAATAATGACCCTAGCACTCCTTTTATAAGCAAGGAGGCACAAAATTCAAAACCCTAGGAGAGGAAAATATTAAATAAAAGCAGTTTGTTTTCCTAGGTGTGGCGCCCTTTTCAAAGGGTGATTTTATCAATAAAAACCACCTACATATTTATTTAATTAATTCCCCATTTAATTTTTTTATATTTCGGGAATTAAATTAAATAATCTTCATAATTAAATAATTAAGTAATTAAATAATTATTGCTCCAGCAATAATATTTAATTATTTAATAAAAATATTCCCAGACATCCCGAAGCCCATGGGCGATAGGCTAAGGGTCTTCATAAATGGGGACATTACGGTCCTCCTTTCCCAAGATTGCTTGCCCTCAAGCAATAACAAGCTCATGCCTCCGGTACCACCATGGTAGTCATCCAAGAACCGAGTTCCCATGCCACTCAAGGAGATCCTAGAGATCCTCTTGTCCTTCCAAGGCCGCTTTTGCCTTATTCGAATTTTCCTGCTTCTTCATCTCCTCATACTTGATTTTACGAACCATTAGCATTGGATCATCTACTAGCTTAATTTCTTGGGTTTGCCTTGGGAGAAGCAACTTCTCTTTTCTAGTTTGGAATTTTGGGTATTTTTCCTCAACATTGAATATAAACAATATTTCACTATTGAAGGTGGCAGAGAGGCCCATTGCTATGAGTTGATTCTTTGTTTGTAGTGGGCCAACCAAGATCGCATGTAGTTTCTTTTGACCTTCCACACAATCAATCCAATCTATTTTCTTTATCCCTTACGAACATAGGGGTGTCTGCCTTGTTTCCTGAGGGTTTTGGGTTGCGTCAATGTGGGTTCTAGAGTAGATTTCTTCAAAGGCCTTTCTATATGTTGAGCTAGATTTGGCAGGAAGCTCACTTTGTTTACCAACTCTTCCGGGTGATGGGAAAGGGATAAAATGGAAGGCTCATGGAGGACAAAGTTTGATTTAGTGTTAGGGAAAGGTACAAGTGTGAAATTGAGTAGTTCAAACATATTCTCCTCTGGGGTGAAACATGGAAAGGGCTTAGAGAAATCAGACATAAAGACATTTGGTTTGTATTCAAGCCCTAGTGGTTTCAGGTATCCCACAGGGATGTGGGCATGTAGGGGAAGTAAGTGATGTATAATAAACTAGAAAACATAAAACACAGGAGAGTTTAGATATAAAGCAGTGGTTTACCCTTGGGGGAATCCGTCATGGATTCCATGTCAACAGGGCCAGGAAGGCTTAGGATATGTTTAACAAAGTCTTCATCCAATCCCTATAAATTAAAAATTGCCCTTATCTTGCTTGATGTCAGATTCACCATTATAGAGCATCTATGAGCAGTTATGACATCCATTCTCCTGTTGTTTAGTTGCCACAACTTTGGTCTGTATGAACTAGGTGGGCAATAGAAATACTTGCCACCACAACAAGCTTGAATTACTTCACATGTTCGAGAGAACCCCCATCATGAATTGATGAAGAGATATCAGATGGTTGTGGGCATATCCTAAAATATTTGAATACCGATTCATGATTGTAAGAGGGTCATTATTGGCAAGGAATCTAGTAGGATTGTCTCAACTTTGGAGGGGGTTTAATAGACATGATTGTAAAGGCAACCCTTATAGTTTAACATGCATTTATAGGACAGTGTTTATCTAAGTCCATCAAATTAGAAAGGCTAGGCCAATCCAAATAGTCAGAACTTTTTGTTGTTAAGAAAAAATCAGCATTAACTCCCGCATTAGCTAGAAGGTATGCTGCTTTGTTGGCCAGTTTGGGAAAATGTACAATTTTTAGTCTTGGAAAGAAGGTGAGACTTGAAAGGCAGATTGTAGGATGTAATTCAGTTTTCAACTTTTGATAAAAAAAGTGATGTAAAATATTTGGATTCGATCGAAAATAAAAGTATCTTCACCATTGCCAATCCCCCTTGGATCTCAAATTTGGAATTTTATTAGTTCATGTAGGGGATTTTATGGGCAAGCTAGATGCTATGTCCCCAGATTTCACCCTAAAATATGAGACTACCCCATATAAAAAAATTCGTACTTTTAAAATAATGGGTCGTTTTTTTGTTTTTATTGCTAGAATGTCTCAGATTACGTCAAAATATTCCCAGAGAGTCATATGAGCCAATTTCGACAAATACCCAGATGCCCAAACTCGTTTTATCCCTTCGCCAGGGTTTGTTTGCGGGAAATTTTTATTTAATTATTTTAAGCCCCGTTTGAGGTAAATTGTGCTCCGGTTTAACCTCGTTAAAGTTTTGCATATCAATATTCACATATACTGTAGGGTTTTCACCAGAATGGATTCTGGCTTTGTCGTGACTTCGACAATGTTTTTCATTTTTATTATTTTTGCATGTTTTTTCTCTGTGAAATTCCCCTAGGTCAATTCTTTCTAGAGGATGATCTGTTTTCTTGCCTGGAGTATCTGGAGATCATCTACGGACGTCATGCTAGAAGGAATTTGCCACAGGAAGTCAGATTCTCTCTAAAAAGACGAAGTCATGCACAAAAACCTCTCTGAGCAAGTCGCATTTTTGGGAATGGATGGATTTAAGCTGCAATGGGATTTTTGGTAGCAGCAGGCAGGTGGGAATTTTGTACCTACCTGGCAGGGTACTTTTTCCCATGGAAGCAAAGTCACTTAAGTCATGATGGGAAAATTAGAGGCAACAGGCGGTGGAATTTCTTACCTGCCTTGCAGGGTGAAAATTCCCATTATGAAATAAAAGAAAATCACTTAAGGTATTGATGGGAATTTCTTATCTGCCTTGCAGGGTAAAAAATCCCATTATGAAAGTCAAACAGCTTAAGTGAATCATAGGATTTTTGGAGCTGCGGTGCAGGTGAATAATCCCGTTAGAAATGGACTTCTAAAATAAAAATCAGCCATGTCAAAAAGTGCGACCCCTTTTTGAAATAGAAGAATAACTTTAATTGCATTTATTAATTGTTTCTATTCTTAATTTTGGCGCCCAAGCATGAGGAAAAGTCAACGCATCAATGCAGGGATGAGAGGATAAAGGAGATTGGAAATAGAAGTCTAAAATTAAATAAATTTAATTTATTTAATGCAACCCTATAACATGCAAAAAAATGCGACCCATCTAGAGGAGAAATAATACTTTTTGAAGTATTAATTGATGGATTTAATTCCTAATTTTGGCGCATGAGGTCAAAGCATGGTGTGAAGTCAAGGAGAACTGAAGGAAGGAGGCTAAAAATAAATTAAATTAATTTATTTAATGGCAGCCATGAGCATGCAAATTTGGGCGCCCAAGTTGGAGGAATAAACATGTTTGTTTATTAATTAATTGCCAGGAATAGCATGGACAATTATTAGAAATAGAATGTTGAGGGTTATATAAGCATGGGCTGCCATAAGTGAAGGTGTAATTAATTCTTTTTGCAAAGGATTGCAGCCCGGACAGTTTTGGCGCCCAAGGAAGGAGGATTTTTGCATTGAAGTTTATTTTCCACATTGGGAAGCTTCAAAGTTTGGCGCCTAGGATTGGAGGAGCTTGATTTAAGTCTGATTAATTGTCTGCCATATTATTACAGTGCCCAAGTGAAGTTACAAATATTTATGCTTGCTTTGCATGCAAGCAAAGCCTCAAATTTTAGGGCAACGGGCTTTATATGCAGATTTTTATAATAAAATTTAAGTGTTCATGCTCCGGATTCCGTCTTTGTCTGAATTAATTGCAGGTATTCATTACGGGTGCTTATATAATTGAAAGGGAGCTTAAATCAATGTCCAATACATTGAATATATCTTCCGAATCTGAAGAAATTTCCAGATCTGCACCAATTGTAAAGAATTCCAGCCGAATAAAAAGAAAAAGAGTTGCTCAGATAAAGATTACTCCAGCCATGGCAAAGCGGGATGAAAGGGAAGGCTCTGCGGAATCATGCATAGCTTCCAGATTTGTTGAAGTAAATAGGCCTAAATCCAAATTCAAATCCAGATCCGTTTCTCGATCCGATCTAGATCCATAATTGCAAAGGCTTCATCCTCTTGTTTCTAATGCAGCCTGTGTAGAAGTCAGTGCATGAAAAATTCCTTCCAGGATCTTGTGCATGTGCTCCCAATCTTCCAGTTGAAGCCTTCATTGAATTTGCATTCACCCGGAGTGCTTTCATTTTTAATTGCTCATATGCAATTAAAAATAAAAATGATGAGTTATTTACGGCAAACATTGCACTGATGCATGTACTGGAGAAGAACTGCAAAAGCTTCAAGGATAAGAGGAAGACAAGTCAAAGGCGATACCCGCAAGCAAATTCCAGTCACTTGCTTCCAGATCTAGCAAAATTCTAGATCCAAATCGCTTTCAAATGCAAATGCTTCTGCTTCCAGTTTAGTTTGGTGAGAATCAAAGGCAAAAGAATCAACTGCATGCAGAATGTGAAAAAGGACAAGACTGCAGCTTTCCTCTTTCTTCTTCTTTCTTTTATTTCCTCTGACAAAGTAATTGAGCGATTAATTAAATTATAAAACCTACGTGATTGGTTTAAACTCCATTACTCGAAGAAGTCAACTACTTGAAATAGGTGGCGGACATACGCAAAATAGAAGGTTCTATCTTCATTGCAAATCATGCATGTCATGCAAAGAGGAATTCCGGAGGGAGATTGCCGCTTGTTTCCTTTCCGACTTCCACATGTGCTAGTTCACTAAAGGCTTCCTATTTGTAATTTCCCTACGCATACTATAAGTAAAGGAAGAACCTTCGTAAAACATCGAATTTGTAAGCAGCATTCTTGTGTTCCAAACTTTGTGCTGAAATCCCTGATAGCTATTTGAAGCAAAGGAATAGAAAGGAGCCGGAGAACTTTGTGTCGACGGTGCATTTTGCTTCTAGCTTTTTATCTCAGATCTACTTATAAATTTTGTGTTATTTTAGATCTAGATCTGAAAGTTGCCTTTGCTTCTAATTTTGTGTGTTAATATCTATTGGTCTTGTCTATGTGCATGCAATCAATTCTGTAATCTATTGATTGGGTTGCACATCTTCCCTATTTGTTCCTTGTGTTTTATTATTTCCTTCTTCTTTAGATATTTTCTTTCTTTAACAGCTGCTTACTTGCTACAAAGCTATACCGCTGTGGTTCATGAGCTGCATGGTTAAAGTAATACCCACAAATAGATACTAACATATTTAACTGACAAATCTTACATGGGAGCCTCACCGGTAAATGAGGGAGATTTATCTCATGATTGCCTAGGTTTTCAGCTATGCAAAAATCTAGCCAACACAACCCAAACATGGATTTTGTAAAGCTGATCCCGTAGTCTATCTGTGATGAATTTCTAGAGTTGGAGACGCAATAGGAGCCCTAAGAGCCTCACTAGGAGGATCCTCAAAGCGCTGCTTGTTGGAGAAGGAACTTTCGATGTGAAGCCGAGGTACGCATGAGTTCCATAAAGGGTATCTTGCATGTAAGGGAGTTTAGCTCATCTAAAAGCTCCAATGAGGTTTTGAATAGCTTCCATAGCGATACCGTGGTGGTGGTGCAATGGAAGACGTATCTAGACTTAATGGTGGCTTTGCGCTAGCTTGAGCTAATTTATCGGATGAAGGTGGGATAGAATCTTTACTTGGTACTTCCTTAGACACCACAGTAGAAGCTTGATTGTGGGAGCGGGTTCCACCGTCGACAGGTCTTGGGAAGTATCAAGAAATGGTGGGTTATCGATATTTTCTTTGGTTTAGTAACGAAATCCTTATGGGCAGGTTTACGTCTATAGTTTACCTTATCCGCATTGACATATTGAGAATCTAGGAGGTTATGATCGTAGGAAGGCTCTATGGTTCCTATGATATTGTTCATGGGGTTTTTGTGACGCTTATTTTGACGGTTGGAGTGAGATCTCTCTAAAGATTGATATTTCTCATAACGTTCTTGTATAATGGTGGAGTAATCGAAGGAAGAGCCAAGGAAGAAATCAAGGGCAGCTTTCCTAAGGTCCTTACAATCACTATGAGAGTGTCCTATGGTGGCATGCCACCAACAAAACAAATCACCTCTAAAGTTGGGTAAGGCTTGTTTTGAAGGAGGGACACCATGGATTGGGAAGCATTTAGAGAAGCATTTAGAGTATGAGGAGGGGTGAGGAGGTTCCTGGCGTTCCCAACTCCTTTTTCTCTTTGAAGATTCGAGGGGCTGATTGCATGCGTTGTGCTTTTAAGTTTAGGAGATGAATTTGGAAGTACATCCAAATTCACACATGAGGTGATCTTGTATTTTGGCTTGTTCGAGGGATTCTTCCAGCGTATTGGGAGAGAAGGACCTGACTTTGTATTGAAGGGTAGGCGTAAGGGCCTTAAGAAAGATTTGACATAAGCTTTGATTATCAAGATTATGGTTGGCTTGTATGGAAAGTGTTTTCCATTTCTTAATAAAGTCATGGGAAGATTTGTGCATACCTTGCTTAAGGTTGATGAATCTTTGTAAAGTGTTTTCAGGAAGGTCTTGTTGCTGAAATTCGAGATGAGAGCCTTGACTAAACCTTCTAAATCAACTATCGAGTTGGGAGGAAGCTGGTTATACCATTCTAATGCCTCGCCTACGAAAGTTTTTGCTAGAAGTTTAGTGGTTGCATAAGTGTTTGTTTGAATCCATTCTTTGTAGAGGTTGCCAAAGGTCTTAAGGTAGAGGGTTGGATCCACGGAGCCATCGTAAGAGATGGTAGGGACAGTCTCTCCTAAGTCCATGGCTGCAATGTAGGGAGCTAAAGGCTCATTTTGGACAATTTGTAACATCTTTCTCCGGATTGGCGGAAGAGGAATAGGATTCCCATGTACATCCACCAATGGAGGAGGTGTGTAAGAAGGTATGTTAGGCACCACATTTTGAGATGCTATTTACAACATCTGATTTTGTATTTGGATCATGTTAGTTGTGGTGGTAGCTTGGGATAAGGTCATCTAATCTAGGAGTTTGACTATCACCATGTTAGGATCCATAGAAGAAGAATGGCCTTTAGAGGTGGGTGTTTGGTTGTGATTGTCACGCTTATCGGTGGGGATTTCAGAGACATACCTTGATCAATCCTACAGGGAGGAGTCTGATCATAATAGGATACTTCCTGATTAGGACGAGGTATAGTCATCTCCATGGCATCGGTAGGTATCCTTCGAAACCTCCATTCTTGTCAAGAGTAAAGTACTCATTGTTAAGATTCTTAATGATGGATCTGGGATCCATCTCCTCAACTTCAACCTCAACCACGTTACATTCTACTGAGTGACCCTGCTTTGACTGAACAGAGGGACATGGTTGGGACAGTATAGTCTCACAAGTGAGGTTGAGGCAAGTAGGAAGATTAGTGCTTGTAGGTAAGATAAGATAAATATATTAAATGTCCAACGAATGACCACAAAAGTAGGTCAATGGGACTGCACCCATACAAAGAGAAAAACAGAGTCCAGCCAGAGGACCAAAAGGTCCCCGAGAACAACCAAAAAAGAGAAGAAGGAAAAGAAGAACGGGCAAAAAGAGAGGCCCAAAAAGCTTGCAAAAGTCAGTAGAACCCGAACATGCAGAGGAAGAAAAGGAAGAGGAGGCAAAAGAGGAGACCCCTCATCTAACATCCAAGGCCGACTGAAAGAAGCTAGTAATGTGCTGAAGCCCGGTATTTGAGGTTGTGGAAGATTTGGAGTGCCGATGCCCGGAGGAGGGATGAACTCTCCGTGCTCGTCTGGTGGATCTCAAAGGCCATCTATGAGAAGAGGGCCTCGACCTCGTATGTGTCTGGACGTCCCTGGTCTGTGAAATAGTGCCTCGGTCCGGACTGATCTTGTCTGGGAATCAGGATTGGTATCACCCTTACCGCTTAGTGCCCCTCCCAGGAGAGCACTGTAAAAAAGGAAGTGATCTACCGAGTGGTCGTTTGTCTAAAAGGGTTAAGGGTCTCTTCCCGAAGCCTAAGAACATCATATAGATATAGAGCAGGCACCTCTAATCATAAGTATCTCGGAGTAGATGGGGCACCCTCTCGAACATGAAGTGCTCTTCTATTTTGATCTCCTAGAGGGAATAAAGTTGGAAAATCTGCTCGGAACGGTCAATTTGATGATCACACTCAACCCAGAGCCTATGAGAGCCAACCCTGAACTGACCCAGGGAAATGCGAAGGGCATGCATCCAATGTCGGGAAATATACTGGGGCCGAGAAATAAGACCATTATTGACCTCAAGAAAATGCGCAGCATAGAAGGCCATCTTCGGACGTAACCCACCCTGGGGGTTAGTCCAGTGCACTGAATGAACTACCTGTAGATATCATCTCTGATGATTTTGTTCAGATCCTGCTTTCCTGGAAGGAGATGGGCGGGAGCGTCCAAGGAATAACTGTATGGTGGGAGGTGATCTATTTGAATCCCAATAGACTCAAGTAGTCGTGAGACTCCGGCATACCAACGACATCGACCAGAACGATCGGCCGAAGCAATGGCCTCAGAGGAGCAGTAAGCAAGGTAGGGATACTTGTCCCTTCCCGCAGAAGAATCAACAAGTCTCCGAATGCGATGCAAGAGGGAAACAAGGCCAAAAATTGCTTCCAACCTAAAGGGACGAGCCCCAAACTCTACCAGGATGATATTGTGGGGAACCATCTCCTTGCATCTGATGATACGTCTGAGAAGAAGGATCTGAACTCTCTCCACTACAACCCAATCAGACTCAAGTAAGGAGGGCCCCCAAACCTCAGAGCCATAAAGAACCGTGGGCCTGACAAGAGAGTTTGAGAGGGACATCTTGGACAGATGTCCTGGAAGTGATGGCGGAAGCACTGTCTCTCCAAGATCGCCAAGGAGCCATAGCCCTTATTAACCCAAGGCTAAAGTGTCGGTCATAAAACTGAAGCGAGGTCTAGAAAATAGTACTCCCAAGTAAGTGTAAGAGCTGGTGATCTCAAGCTCATCCCCTAGTAGAAGAAATGAAAATCAGATGTCTTCAAGCCATTGAAGATCATAACTTTGGTCTTACCCAGGTTAACTGTCAGCTGCTTGTGGTCACAAAAGAGGGCTAAAGCATCCAATTGTCTCTGTAAACCCTCCGTAGAGGAGGCAAGAAGGACCACATCGTCTGCAAAAGGAGAATATAGATCAAAACCTGGTGGAGAAGACAATCGTCCCCCTCCTGGATGTGATCCTTGAGAAACTCCTCCAACTCATCAATATAAATATTGAACAAGGTAGGAGACAAAGGGCAACCCTGCTTGACCCCAATGGTACTCTTGATGAAGTTAGAGAACCCAGTAGCAGTACGAAGACGGCCTAGAACCTCCTCATATAGGCACATGATGGCAGCTAAAAGAGTCTTGGAAATGCCAATCTCTCTGAGCCTTTGGAAGAGAGCTTCCCGTGGAACAAAGTCAAAGGCTTTCCAAAGTCAACAAAGCAAAAAAACCTTGGAAGAATGGTGGCGTGCTTCCTCGATGATGGCCCGAAGAGTGAGGATGTGGTCAATGGTCTAGTAGGTTGGTCAAAACCCCACTTGTCCCCTAGCTCTGCAGTGACTCACGAAAGCCACATGTGAAGCACTGTAGCATATAGTTTGGCGAATGTGTGACCCACCAAGATCGTTCTGTAGTTGTTGGGATCAGAGGTAGGACCCAATTTGTGGATGGGGTGAATAATGTGGTGGGACCAAGACCCCAGAAAACCTGTACAAACCACTTGGTTGAAGAGATCCACTAAATAGTTGTTCAAGATGCCAAGTCCCTGCTTGAAGAGTTCTGCCTGGAAGCCCTCCTCATCCACTGCTTTGTTACTATTCATGGCTGAAATGGCATTTTTAACATTCGTGTGGGTGAAAATGTGACAAGCAAAGGTGGGGACACAACCCGGATCTGGGGCTGGCCAGGACGTCATAAAGAGTGGAGGTATGAGCATACATGGAGCTGGGATCTAAGTCTTGCGGAAGAGGGGAATGTCGGGGGAGAATGGTACGCCAGAAACGCTTAGGAGAGTGTAAAAGGGACTCACAGAGCTCCCATCTCCGTCGTGAGATGAAAATGTGTTTCTTGTGGCGAAGGAGGTGGCGATAAGCAAACTTGAGAGAGGGAAAGGATGGGAGAGCATGAACAAAAGCAAAGCGAAGCTGTCGGTGAAGGGCTTTACAGTCCTCATCATACCATTGGTTCATGGGGCAAGTGTTTTTGTTAGGAAGGGTGAGGGTGATATGGGGGTAGGAATTCGAGGCAGCCTCATGGATAATGGAAGAGAGGAGGTTGTACTTCATGTTTATGGAGAGTGAGGTGAATTGAGGCTCAGGGGGGAAGTTGACGAAGGTGGGAGGAAAAGGTTTCAGAGTCACCCTCATCAAACTTCATAATAGTGCGTGGAGGACAGTGGAAGGGAGGCAAGACTTGGGGGATCAACCTGTAGAGAGAAGGAAAGGGTCGCATGATCAGCAAGAGGGATGGGGGAGACAGACAAGTGGTGGATGTAAGGAACCAGGTTAGGGGTAGTTAAGATGTAATCCACTACGCTAGCCCCTCCACAGTGAGGTGTACAAGTGAAGAACCTAGAGTCAGAAAACACAAAATACCATTCAAAATCAGCAGCTCATGAGACTCTCCCATCTGTAAGAGATGTCGGCCATAGGATGTCAAAGGTCCCGCAGAGTCCTCTGACTCTCTCTGAAGACCAATAGAGTCGGGATCCACCTCAAAAGCACAAAGCACATCACCAGTCCTATTGTGCAAAGGGACTGGAGGTTTCGGTCCGCGCATCGAAGTCCCCAAAATGAAAACCTCTCCAACCATTGAAAACTGAGAAATACTTGTATAGAGGTCGAAGAAAGGGTCCCCATCTGGGCCATTATGAATGGCATAAGGAGAGGAAGTTGGGGGAAAATAACAAACCGCTATAAAAAAGTCTCTAAGGTGGGGTGAAGTCCGTCTGATCTTGACCCAAAGGAAGCGGCAAACTCATCCGCAACAACCACAAAAATTCTGTTACTGGAAAATGTCTTTGACCAAGCAAGTAACCCCGCCTAATCCCTTGATACTTTGCCGAACTCCTAGTCTCCTGCCTGTAAACAAAGCCAATGATACCCCCTAATCTCTGGGAGAGGACGAACAAGGCTCTCATGAGTCTCTATGACAAAAAGGAGGTATGAAAAACCCAAAGCGTCATATAGTACACCTGGGGAAGACCAGAATAACTCGTTACCATTCCAACATGCAATGGAAATGCCCCTATTCCGTCACTTCTCCCAGCAAGACCGTCATTTGGGGTCGGACTCGGAGCCCGAACAAGAGGAAAAGAGTCTCGAATAACAGGTATGAGATTACGAATTACAACCCACTTACCTGCTTTCCTAGCTGCCATCACCGCTTCACAAGATTGTTTAGGTTCGCAACCTGGCTCTGGTGAGGTCTTCATCAAGGAAGACCTTATTGGGAAGGGAGAATAGCTTATGCTTGGCTCTGAGCGCCCTAAGCCTGTCTTCCGCTGATTTGAAACAGAGGAAAAGCGTTGAGTCCAGCCCAAGCCATGCTCGTCAAGCTACACATCTGGAAGCTCCAATTTCTCAATGAGAAAGTTAGACCCAATGGCCATCGGGTCCGAAGAAGGGGAGGTGTGGGCAGCCCTCTCACCTTGAGGTTGAGTTCCCTAGCCCGCCTAGTTCGTTCCTCTACCAGCTTTTCTGCACTACTTCTTCAACTGCTGCCAGAGGAGGAGGAACTGTGCCCTTTCCCTTCACCACTTGGGCCCAAGAGTTTGTTTGTTGTTTGAGATTTTCATGTTGGGTTTTGAACTCTTCCTGTTTGTGTTTTAGGTCCAATATCTCAGCTTGCAGCTGGTCATTGACGATGTTGGGAGTGGAGTGTGATGTGGTATCTGCTAGTGATCTCCGTAGAGAGATATTATCTGCTTCCACCTTCTCCATCCGCGAAGTAAGCTCGAAGACCTCCGTTTGGAGAGACTCGTAGGAGAGACCTGTTGGAGGAAATAATATAAAATCCTTTTAAAGCTCACTTGTGACTTCCGGTGAAGCCACCAAAGCACACAAGAGGGTTTCCATTCCCAAGTGTGACCCTATTGAAGGGTTTCGTCCTCAATAGGTGACCAAGGAAGGGTTTTGTCCTTCAATGGCAAGAAGAGAAGCTCCACTAGCTCCAAATCCAAGTAAATGTCCAAATAGATGAATGATGATGATGTCCTCCATTCAAACCTTCTTAAGTACCCCTTCTTTGGTGCCAAGGATGAATTAGAGGCCCAATCTTCAAGGCTGACCTCTTAATGGGGGAAATGCACTTTTTAATCTTCACTTAAGAAGTTCAACCTTATAAAAGAATATTTCTTTATCTCCCTTGTAGCTCTCAAGAAGACCGACCTTAATGAAGGTGAAAATAGAAGTTCCTTTTTAATTGCCATTCACCTAATCGAATCACCCCAATCCATAATTAGTAATGAAATAAAAAGGAAATTACTTGCAATAATGACAATGTTCACCTCCCTTGCTTCCTTCCTCAAAGCCCACAGAAGGTGGAATCGACCCAAGGCCTTATTATGACTAGCGTGGAAGAGGGGGACATTACAGTTGTGTGGAAAGCAAGAAGAAGCTACAGGGGATCTTGGCTGGGCCACAACAAATAAAGAACCATATCATAGTGATGAGCCTCTTTGCCGCCTTCACCAATGAAATATTGTGTGCTCAATGTTGAGGGCAAGTACTGAGAATTCCAAAGCAGAATATAGTAGTTTCTCCCAGGGAAAACCCAGGAAATTAAGTCAGTGGATGATGGGCCAATGTTAATGGATCGTAAGATCAAGCAAGAGGAGTTGAAGTAGGAAAAGGTGAAAAAGGTGAAACTGGCCGTGGAAGGACAAAAGGATCTTTAGGCTTTCCTTACTTTCGTGCATATGCCTTCTGTATAATTTTTGATTTTCTGTTATATTTTGTCAAAATGTAGACATTTAAAATATGTTTGTATTCTACTTTTGATTGGCCCACTTGGCAATCTTTTGATACAACATTACTGTAAATATTAAAGTGATAATTATATATGGGCAAGGGCCCCAATTGAACCCCACTTTCACCAATAAAAAAGAAGACAGAGTCATAACCTTTTTGGGTTCGTGGCAGCCCAAGAACGAAATCCATACTCACATCTTCCCATGGTATTTTTGGTATGGTCAATGGTTGATACAAACCTGTATTGTAATTATTTCCCTTCTCGTTTTCAAAAACTTTACCACTTTGCACAACATTCTTCACATCGAAACTCATTCTTGGCCGATTGTAGCTCTGGCAATGTTTTGTCCACCCCAAAGTGTTTGGCTAGGTCTCCACCGTGCTTCTCTTTCACGAATTCTCCCTAATTGAACCATGAGGTATTCACAAACGATTCACTTTGAACAAAAAATATTCTATAAGAAAGTAATCCAAGTATGGATTCCTTTCCATGTTAGTTGGGCTCTTGCATGATGCCCAAGCTTCCCTAAAATCCACTTAATCCTCATACGATTCTCTCACGGAGGCATATCCATCAACTTTTTCTCTCATCTCATACGATAAAAGACAACTATTGAATGGATCAACAACTTTGTTTGATTTTCAAAATATAATTTTGAAGAAAATCAACTCTTTTTATATGCTTTTGACTCAACTTACCTTTGTGGTTTATAAACTACAATGCTTGATGGTTCGTGAACAAAACAAACTCCTTGGGTAGCAAATAGTGCCCCCATTTCTTTAGTACTTGAACAATTACATAAAACTCTTGGTCATATACTGAATACTTGTTCTTTCCTTCATTCAACTTCTTAATTAAGTAAGTAGTGGTCTTACCTTCTTGAATCAAAACTCCAAAAACACGTCCCACTAGGATCACAATCACTTTGAATCACATTGATGAAATATAACTGTGCTAGAACCGTTTGTTCCGTCACCATTTTCTTCAAATTTTGAAGGCTCTTCTTCATTACAACTATCCAAATAAATTATTTCCTATCAACTTTCATTGTTTCTGTGATGGGTGCACATATGCCACTAAAGTTCTCGATGACTTATCTGTAAAATTTTGCCAATTCATGAAATCTTCTGCCTCAAGCACGCTTCTTAGTAATGGCCAGTCATTAATGGATGTCACTTTTGTAAGATTTATCCACAAGCCTTCTCGGGAAATCACAAAGCCCAAGTACACTAACATTTCCTTCATAAAGTTGTACTTTTTCATGCTGATCAACAACTTCTCTTCCGTCGATCTTTGCAAAACAAGCCTTAAATGCATCAAGTGTTCCCTTTTTGCTGTATTAAATATCAAGATATCATGCAAAATACTATGAAAACTTTACCAAGAAATAGTTTTAGCATGTCGTTCATTAGCCTCAAGAACGTGCCTGTGCATTTACTAGTCCGAATGGCATAACAAGTCCAAATGACATAACACTCCACTCATACTACCCGCACTTTGTTTTGATGTGGTTTTCCACTCACCACCTTCTATAATCCAGATTGATGAAACCAACTCTTCAAATATGTGTAAAGTACTTAGCTCCACTCAAGCAATCTCACAAGTAATCCTTTCGTGGCAACAAAAACTTGTACTTGATAGTTATCTTAGTGATGGCTCGTGAATATGTGTGTGCATACGCCATTCTCCATCCTTCTTGGGTGCTAGTACGGATGGAACTGCACATGGGTTCAAGATCTATCTGATTAAATACTTACCCAACAACTCTTGGACTTGTCTCTTTACTTTTTTATTCTCCATAGACATTAACCTACATGTCACCTAATCTGGTAAATTTGATCTGTGGATCAATTCCATATGATAGCTAATGCTTCTCCTCGGTGGAAACCCATCCGAAAATTCCTTAGAGATAATTTCAATATATTTCTCAAACAAATTCTTTACGTCTTTTGGAATTTCATCCGCTCTACCCACTGTCCCAACTTCCATGGGTTTGGGAATGGAATTCAAAAAGCTTTCTTCTTTACCCCTCTTAGGAACAATTTTCTTGACATAAAATAAACCTTCGGACTGCTGTCCACTTTTTCTTTTCTTTCCTCCATGGGGTCAATGTAATCTTCCTTTCATTGTTCACAAGAGTGTAGGAATTCATCTTACCATCATGTATAGCCTTTCTATCATATTGCTAAGACCTTCCCAACAAGATGTGCATAACATCACATAAAATCTTATCCTTATAGGAACCAATCAGAAAATTCATTAAACATTACTCACCATGATTTGATCTCTTTGTGCAGACACGAAATATTGTATGGGTTTGAGTGCACAATCATCTTCACCCCAAGCTTCTCTACCATCTCACTAGACACCAAATTGCCGATATTACCACTACCAACAATTACATCACAAAACTTATCTCCAAATTTGCATATGGTTCGAAAATGGATTCCTTTGCATCGACTCATTTTCCTCATTGAACAGTTTCAATAACACTCTCTTCATCATGAGAGTTTCTCCATGCATAGGTTCTTTTGTGTAGCAACAATTTCTCCATCCACTAGAGCAATATGTTTCTTAGATGTGTTTCCTCTATCACAATATTGTTGTGCATGCGGGATTTCAAATTTCTTATGACTTGCTTATTCACAATTATAACATGTTCCCACGAATCGTGTACCTCTTCCTCTTATGTAATAGCCTCTTCCTCTTTATGAATACCCTCTTCTTCTTTGTTTTTGTAATGTCCCCTTTTCCAACTTGAGAAGCATGATTTGGACTCCTTGCCATTCCCTTTTCCATGGCAACAAAGTAGGAGAATTCGAAAAAGGAATTCAAATTCCTTTGCATTCATTTTCCAAGCCTCGAAGCATGCACAAGGGTCATGGGAAGGATATCCCAACCCTTGAGGAAAAGAGTCCCATATTGTGGGCAAAGCAAGAAGCAACTACGGAGCTGTTTGAAGAGGGAATCAAATTCCCAAGTTTGCTAGGGGAGGAGAGGCATGTCTATTCCCCTAAGGATGAGGAAGAGGATAGTGTATTGCCGCAGCTGGTTATTGAGAGGGAGCAGCCCTTGGGAGGGTTAGAAACTTTCAATCCTATTGCCACGCTTGATCTCTTGGATGGCGTAATATCCCCACTTTGAGATAAATATAAATATGCAATTTACTAACTCAAATTGACCCTAGAAGAATTAGATCCTTTTAGCTCGATCTCAAATAACCCAATGTCAGCATTAATACAACCCAAATGGGGTTGGAGTAAGCCAAGGTAGTGGGTTAGATGGGAGAACCAATCAAAAAACTAACCTTTTCTAGATCTGATTTTTATAACAGCAGTTAATAAATAAAATGGCACCCAAAACAGCTGAAACTTCAAAAATTAATAACTCCTTCAATACTTGGTATTTTTGCATGAAATAAAATGCACAATAAACTAGAAATTGAGGCCTTTCCAATGCACTATGAATCTGAATTTTCTGATCAATAAAACCACTTCAAAACAGCCCCAAAAATCTGATTCCAAGTCGCTAGGGTTAGAATAAATTATATAAATTATTTCCAGCTCTTTCTAACCTTCCAACACACCCAAAATATCAGCCCTTGCTCTGAAATAAAAGCTAATACAAATCAGATTGCAGATCTAGCTTATTTACCCCCAAAACATGCCAAAATATTACCCAATGCAAGTTGCCATAGCTAGAATAAATGCAGCAATGAACAACAATAATAAAAACACCTCAATCCCTTCCAATATCACTTAAAAATGAACCACAACATGCAGATTTAACCCAATAAATAAATGCACCAATATATAAGCCAAGTCGCCAATCTTAAAATGAATATATCATGCAACATTCACTCAAAAATAGCATAGAAGGCTTCAAACTCTCCAAAGTATGGTGGTGTTGAATAAACACCTTTGTTATGTGATCACATGGGCATACATCCCTCTTCAAGCATGAAGATATTTTAATAAAAACTTCAACATGCCCCCAAGGGGTCGCCACATCTTCTTATATAGCTTTTGCATTTCAAATCTCCAAGTTTCCCTCCACTTTATGGCACATTTCTTCATGTAAGAGGGTCACTTTTAAAATGGTCCACTTTCCTGAAAAGTCACACTCCAATTAAAACATTAACTTCCTCTTTTTAATATTTAAATAAGAACATAAGAGGAGAATTAATTATTTAATTTAAAAATAAAAGGAGTAATGACATTTTCCCAATTTTTATCCTTTAATCCATGGGAAGGGTGGATTAAAGGTCTCCAATATTTTTATTTAATTAATGTCCCAAAAAGGGGACATTACGATGGTTTTCCTAACAACCCCTCGGTGGCGCAAGGGTTTGATAATATAGTGAAGCACGAGCCAAGGAAGGATGAAGTTGTAGCCCTTACTCCCATTCCTATTCCAAATATTCAACAATATGAGGTAGTTGTGGATCATGGTTTGGTTAATACTAATTTTCTTTTAGCACAATGAATTCAGGCTTGAGAACACGGGAAAAGAAGAAGGAAACCATGTCTCGAATAGATATGAGGACAACAAGTTTGCTGGAATTTTTATAACAACGGTCAAAAAGGAACATAATGATGAAGAATTGAGACTTGGTAAGGGCTACAAAGGCATCCCAAGCTCAAGCAATAAAGATATGGAGATAGTCCAAAAAGGGGAAGATCATTTGATTGGAGAAACAAGGACCAAAGAGTGGGAACACCTTGATGGTAAAGGGCACATACACCCTCTCATGCAACATCCAAACCGGGTAAAGACCGCTTTATGTGCATGGGCCAAGATAGAATTGGTAAGAAGTTACCCCCTTCCAAAGACCATGGTATGCTTGTAAAGATAACCAATTCCTTTTTCCATTTGATTTATATCTCAGTTGTTATGCATGTGCCTAGAAAGGAATTTTGGGGTCACAATGATGAATGCATTGAAGATAACTCACCCAAATTGATAAGGTCAAGAAGAGAGGAAGAATTTCTCCATGGAAAACCAAGGATTGCAATGGGTGAAGTTGTTGGTCTGTTATCTACAGCAGTCCAACATGGGAGAATTACCAATACATTTAGCCATAATAAGGTTCCATGCATAAATACCATTGCTAGCATGAAGAGGCTAAAAGATAAAGTGAAGGTAAGCAGCCCTGGACCTAGAAACAATTCAGATTTATTGCCCAACATGTTACTATGCCAAAATTATGGACATCATGAACAAATGGGAAGGAAGGAGGGCTATGTACTCTTTCTTATGTCGCTGCCATGTTCTCACCTCCACCATCCGCAAGGCCAATCTGTTTTGCAAAGAGGCCTCAAGAATGATACTCGGAAAGCGAAAGTTCATGGAGGTAAGGTGTTTTTGAAATATTTTCTGAGTGTTGGTTCTAACTCAAAAATTCTGAGTTTTAGGAAGGTTAAGGACAGCTCATGGCTCAAAAGGGTTTCAATTTCATTGTTTACCATGATAACTATATTGCATTGCTTTACTCCATGATATTGCTGAGTTTTTACTCTCATGATCAGCTTATGCCAAGTGGAAGGAAGGTAAGAAGTGAATGGTGTAGCCAAGGGTGCAAGGATACTTGGGAACAACACCTAAATTGTTTTAGCATATGTATGGTTGGTACTATTGTGAGCCTTAAAAGGGAAGAAGGTCTGATTACACGGTCAATTTGATTGATAATTCCATCTTTGAGTGTCTAAGGATGACTCACATCTTTGCTTTATGGATCAACTCTCATACATGCCAATTTTCACAGGGGCTGAGCATAATTAACTTTGGAGGCTTCAAGGTCACCAATAACATCTTCATGTTGTCAAATTTCATGCAAAGGTACAAGGTATGTAATGTTTTTCTTGAAATTAAGCCAACTGAAGTTAATGGTTCTAGTTTTTGGGAAATTTTCATTATGATACCCTTCTTCACATATCATCCCTTTGGAAAAACTTATTTATGGTTGGGCATGTGCAAATTCAGCCACCTAGGAGAAAAATTAAGTTGCTGATTTGGGTTCAGTCAGATTATGAGTTGTTTCCAATTCTGAACAGCTATAAGAATGTTCCTTTTGAAGCTACTAAATCATGGGGTAATGGTCTTGAGGTTGTTGGTTTGGAGGAAGGTAGTAAGACTACCATATTTTTGGATTCCAAGTACACTGCCATAAGCTTTTATGTAAGCATTTCCAACCCTTTCTCCAAGTTTTTATCAGCTGTAACCTTGTGGCCAGCCCCATAACATGGATAGAAGGGGAAACTTTGAAGGTATGTCATGATTACATCTGTTGTACTCTCCTTTCTACTGTTGTTCACAAATTTTCCAGCTATTTGTTTACTTATAAGGTACCGAGAAAGGAGTTTCTAATCACATGGTTGAAGAAGTACCAAACACTTCATGGCTGTTATAGTCACTATACAGCCCTCATTCAGTCACTATGGTGCTATTTCTATCAAGGAATCAATGGCCTAAACATAGGAGAAAAATGGGATGTCAAATACCTTGACCCAAGGGTCAAATTGAAGACGGTTCCACCAAAGAGGTCTGTTGTTTTATTCTTTTTCAGTTTGTTCTTCTTGAAGTTTTGGTGCATAGAGAGACATTTTTATAGCCGAGGATTGTATTTTCTACACAATGACACACTTGCACTATTTTGTGCAATTAAAGGTGGGATTCTAGTTCCCCTCATTTTGATTTTTAAAGAAGAAGAGCAAGATTACATTGGTAATTGGGACAACAGGAAAGAGATGGTGGGTCACCAATGCTTGGACAGTGATTATACAAAGGAGCAACTGAGGCTTATTTGGGATCCAGGCACTTGCAATTGCTTGAGGACAAGCAATTTTGGGAAGGGAGGACTGTAATGTCCCCTTTTCCAACTTGAGAAGCATGATTTAGACTTCTTGCCATTCCCTTTTCCATGGCAACGAAGTAGGAGAGTTGGAAAAGGAATTGAGCTTCCTTTGCATTTATTTTCTAATTTTAATGTTTCTTTTTTAGTGTGTTTTTGCTTTTAGCAGGTCGGCTGGGTTTTAAAGCCTTATTATAGCCAATTAAAAATTAAAAAGGTCAGCTTAGGGTCGGCCTTGTCTTTCTAAGCTTTGCCGCTAAAAGGAGGATATAAAAGAAGATTAGAGAGCTCATTTGCATCATCTATCTTGGCACATTTTCTCTATTTGGACATTGTGGGCTTGTTGCTCCTTGTTCTTCCACTCTTGGGCACAAATCCAAGTGTGTGACATCTTCCTAGAAGGACGGAAACCCTTCTAGTGGTGGTTGGAGGACGAAAACCCTCTTTTCTTAGTTGGAGTGAAGACTTATTGCAGATTTGGGTTTTGGAGGATCAAAGAAGTCATCTACAGACATTTGTGTGCATTGTGTGGTCTCTCCTAGGTGGAGCGACTTACCCTAGTGTGGAGTTTAGTGCCATCTAGCACACGACAATCAAATTTGACTTCATATTTGGATTCCTTGTTATTTATAAGGTTGGAATCTACTATTTATTGTGAAGTTTGGGGTTTCTAAACCCTCTTTTCATAATTATTTTGGAGCTGAACTTCTGCTGGTTTTATTTAATTTTTCAGCTGAGCATATGCATGTTTTTGGAGTTGAAAATAGTTCTAAAATATCTCAAAAAGGTTTATTGAAAGTGTGGATGCATTGTTGGATGGTATTTTGGTGAAATTATGAGCTTTTCATACTGTTGTTCCTAAATTCAGTTCAGTGCCCTAATCTGAGTTTATTTTCCAGTTTGTTGGTTTTAAAAATCAGATTTGTTTGCTTTGGGGTTTGAGCTAATTTCTTTGGTTGTGGTTTCATCCCTTGAAAGGGATATTACAGTTTTTGCTAGAATTACTATTTTGAGAAGTGCTTGCTTCTCCTTCATGTTTATGTTGTGTTCTACCATCGTCACCTTGTCCTCTACCTCTAGATAACTTTACACTTCCTCTTGAAGTATTTTGCTGTCTCCTAAGCAACTTCTTCTCTGCCTTAAAAGAACACGAATATGTTTCTTTCATTGTTCCATGTTTCATCACACAAAATTCATCTTGAATAAAAATACGGAGTTCATTAACACACCTTGAAATAACTAATTTTACTTATATTATTATTTTAGTTATAAAAATTCCGTACAGACTCAAATCTACGTACATCATACACGTTGGAAAGTGAAATAAACCACTAGCACCTTCTCATGATTCCAAGTATAGAAACTTCAGATGCATTCATCCACATTGGTTCTTCAACTCTCTCTTCCACTTCACTGAATACTTGTAATCCTTCCCTTTCTTCTTCTTGATTACTAGTAATTCAGTCACTGCTTTTGCCTCATCTCTTTACCTTTTCTAGTAACTGGTGTGCCCATCCCTGCATTGATTAATCTAAAACAATACTTGCTTCTCCACTTGTTTGTTCCTCATAATAAGGGTCCAAATCAGCAATGTTAATGATTGGCGAGATATCCACCCCTTGTAAGAGCTCTATCTCGTAGGAATTTGCTGTAACATTTTACAACACCTTACAAGGTGCATTCTTTTTCCATTTTAACTTGTTATAAGTTTGTTTTGGGAACCTGTCCTTCCTCAAATGAGTTTATAGCAGCTCTCCAACTCTAGATTCTTGTTTTCTTGTCTTGAGATCATGATATTGCTTGTATCGCATTGTGCTTTTGTCCAAGTTATCATTAGCTTGCTTGTGTAGCTCATGAATATATTTAGAAAATCCCTCGTCTACAATACTTTTGATAAAATCAGATGTTTTTTCAGCTCATCTGCTCCTCTAATGTTGCACGCATGTTAAACTTGAAAGTGACTCTGTTGTATTTTTGTTAATCGAGTTGTTGTATGCAAGCTCGCTTGTAAAAATGTGATGCCCCATACCTTGCACATGGCCACCGAGGTTGTGGCCCCGTTGTCGATCTGATAAGTTTATATGTGATCTTAGATCTTGTTAATGTAAACTCAAATCAAGTGTCCTTTGATGAGCTCAACGGAATGTTGTGACCCGTCTGTAATGCCCCGCCTTTCGATAGGATAAGATTATTATCATTATTATTTTTTGTCTTCAAATACATACATATAACAGATTAAATAAAAATAAAAAGGATATTATTTTAAACAACCAAATAAAATAACAATATAAACAAAATGAGGTTTAAATAAAATAATTTTAAACAAAAAATGGTCAAATGGCATGGGTAGGGGACGAGTTGGTGGATGGAGTGATGACTCCATGTGAAGGCACATGGGCTTGTTGCTCGGAATAGAGTGAAAGTTTGGTGGATGCCCATAAGGTGTTTGACCAAATGAAAGGGCGAGACAACTGGTCATGGAGCACAATTATTGCAAAATATGCCCAAAATGGAAAAGAGTGGAAATTTGGTGGATGCCCATAAGGTGTTTGACCAAGTGAAAGGGCGAGACAACTGGTCACGGAGAACAATTATTGCAAAATATGCCCAAAATGGGTTTGTTGAAGAGGCTCCGCAAACTTCCAAGTTAATGCCTTGATATGTGCATATGCAAAAGGTGAAATGGTTAGTGGGGGCGCTGTTAATGACTTTTGGTGAGAAGGTATCAATGTCTCTGCTTTTTTGTTTTTTTACACAGCCGTATCAACTTTCCCCTGTTTGTGCCAAAATAGGAGCCTTGAAATAGCGTTTGCGCATCCCCAGGCAAAATGGAAATTGGGTTTTCTCGCCGGTTTTGTAGTTGTAGGTGCTCTGTCGATTTTTATGCAATGTAATGTTAGTGCAAAATCACAGCACCCCTGGATGCTGGTCAGGTTTCTAGGTTGACCATACTATCATCCAGTGTGATTGCATAACATTGAATCCTTTCTCCAAGTGTGGGACTTGAAAAGTGAGAAAGGATTCTCCAGAGAAGGCTGGTTCCTATTCCTCTGTTCAGATGCACACGAAATATGCAGAGGGTTTGCTCGAAACCTAATCTAATCTGCCAAGGAGACAGGGTAAGAAGATGCATAAAAATAAATCTAAGCTAATAGAGGTGATGCACCGAGGAATGAAGAACACCTATCTTGCCAGTAAACACAGACCATTCAAATGTGATATAAGATCATGCACAGATAACAAAACTTGCAGTGAAAGACTAGGAGGATGCAAAATGAACACAGAGAGGGTTGAGAATCATCCACAGACATGTATTACTTGCTCCAAAGATTGATACAATACACTGCAGAATGCCAAGAGGCAGAGTCGTATTACAGTTTCAAATGGGAGGTTCGAACTCCACAAATTCGCCTGATAGGAGAGAAGGGAGGAGCAAAACAGAAAATGTTCGACCTTTTGAAAGAAGCCCCTCTTTACAATATATAGAAAGAATGAGAGAGGGAAGAGAGGAAATCCAGAATCTGCCCCAACCACTTCTAGGTCGTATTTTAAATCATCTCATTATGGCAGAAGCGGCGGATCCTGGCAAAACGGCGGGATGTCTAACGTAAGCGAAGCGAACCGCTCTGCCGTTAAAGCTGGTTGTTGGAGCGTCACTTCTGGCATTACCACGCGTCAGGGACGTTTTCTCAATTTTCTCTCTCGGATGCACCAAAATTCAAGATTAACCCCGAGAATCACGTAGAGAATTTCATAAGCTTTCCGTTGATATAAAGAACGCGTGCAAATCCGAGCTCGGATCGAAAGATACGACGATCCAAGATTTAGGGCACAAAACAGGCCAAAACGGATTTTGAAATCTTTTCCCGCGCTCTGCCACTTGGATGACACGTGGCAAGCTCTGATTCACTGAGCAATTCTCTCTCCTCCACCTTTCCGCGGGCTTTCCTTTGAAATTTCCTTGTGGGCCTTTAAACTTGGACACGTGGCACTATTTCATTGGTTCGGGTCAGTGCTTGAAACCTCGCCCTTTGACTTCTGGACTTTCTCCCTCATGACACATGTCGTGATTTGATTGGTATTCGGGTCTGCCGGCTTTTCGCGTCCACCGCGTCCATTTGTCCCGGATGTCCCAGTGCTGTTTGGGACAGAAACTCCCGATCCGCCCGAAATGGGCTTCCTTGTCCCTCATTCGGCCGATGACACGTGGCGTTGCTTGATTGGCTTTCGGCTCCTTTGGCTATCCGCGTCCCACGCGTCCCTTTGTCCCAACTTGTCCCATCTTTGAAGTTCCCGCTTCGCCGAACCGCCGGCGATTCGCGTCCTTCGCGTCCATTTGTTCCAACTGTCCCCGGTTATGCTCAGGGACAAGTTCTTCCGAACCGCCTGAAATGGGCTTCGCTTCCTTTGCTCTCGGCCGCTTCGCCTTTTCGCGTCCTTCGCGTCCTCGCGGCCCAGATGTCCCAACTGTCTGTCGATCTTCTTCTCCTTCGGCCGAACCGGCTTTCCGCGTCCCACGCGTCCCGACGGCCCGGATGTTCCTTTGCGAAAGTTTTCCTTTTCGGGTCCGAATCGGCGATTCGCGCCCTTCGCATCCTCGCGTCCCAAATGTCCCTTTGCTTCGCGGGCCGCCTGGAGGCTTTTCGGCCGATCCGCGCCTCGATGTCCCAACTGTTCCAACTTTTGCGAGGACTAGGACTTAGCCAATTTTCACGATTTTTCCTGTCCCAAGCTTGTTTTTGTCGCTTTTTTCACCTTTCCTCAGAACTTGCTCTTTCCTTCTTCGGCCAGGGGAGTTAGAAAAAATCTGAGGGGACCCTAGAAACATGATTTTTGCCCTGAATCAATCCATTTTCCTGGGACTTGAGAATTTTGATGCATGTTATCAAATTAACCCTGGGGGGTGAATTTTGGATAACAATTGGCGACTCAACGGGGTACCTGCCTGCTAGGTGAAAAGACCAAGAAGCTGTCCATTGGGCATGGAGTTATCAAACATTCAGTTTAGAATCCCAATTGACTAAGAATGTGTAAGGAGGAAGATGGAATATCACCTGATGAAAGCAAGGACTGCTAAACATCTCCATGGACAGCAAGCTGTGCCAAAGCACTTAGGGAAAACAAGACTAACCTACAGCAAAACAATGTGCACAAGCACTTGGAGGAAAGAAAATCTAATCTAATATTTACAAGGTAGTGAACTTCCCTCTAGAAGCAATGCTTGAGATAGATTCCATTGACTGGAATCTGCAGTTCTTCACCCTCCAGTGAGGCTAATTGGAAAGCATTGCTGTTCTTGCACTTTGTGACCACGTATGGGCCACTCCAAATGGCATCAAATTTTGAATGCCTTCCCGGTTTTGCTCTGTCCACATCCCATTTCAACACTAGATCTCCAACTTGAAAAGATCTATCCTTGGCCTTTCTATCAAAGGTCTTCTTGATCAAAGCTTGATCCTTTTCCATTGCTTGGGATGCCTGATTTCTGATCTCTTGCAGCTTCCATCAACTCGCATACCTCACCTCCATGGGCTTAAATTCAAGCAACTCCAGGCTGCTTCATGAGTTCCAATGTTGGCAACTCAAGTGACATGAGCAAGATTGCCTCTCTTCCATGTATGACAAGCCCGAATGGAGAGTTACTTGTGGATGTCTTGGGAGTGATCCTATCAGCCCATAAGGCTGATTTTAGTTTGGTATGCCAAGCCCTCTCGATTCTCATCAAGAGTCCTAATGATCCTCAACAAATTCTTGTTTGTAGACTTGGCCTCGCCATTACCTTGAGGGTAATAGTTTGATGAAGTGCTTAGGTAGATCCCGCTTCTTGACAACCCACTCGGTCACCTTAGATTCAATGAATGCCAATGCATTATCGGAGATTATTAAGCAGTACGCCAAATCGTAGTTATCCCCTCATAAAAGTCTAAGATGCTTAGACTCATTTGCCTCTTTGAGTGCTTCTTTGCTTTTGTCCATCCGGTGAAGTAGTCCGTGGTGTCAAAATCCATTTGTGCCCTTGGCTTGAATTGTGATTAATGACTTCAATGAAGTCCAAACCCCATTGCATGAATGGTTGGTCAACCGAGATTGGATGTAATGGAAGGGCAGCAAGTCTTTCTTTTCTGCGAAGAATGCACAGCTTCTTACACTTCTTGATCCATGCATAGCAATCACTTTGAAGATTTTAGGCCAATAATAACCAGCCTTCATGATTTTTAGAGCTGTCACTCTTGGTGCAAAATGACCACCAGCTGGTCCACCATGAAACTCTTCCAACACCCTTTGAATCTGATTTGTGCTAATGCTTCTCAGCAGCACTCCATTCACATCTTTCTTGAACAAAACTCCATCAACAATGGCATACGGGACAGCCTGCAAAGTTTGGAACAAACCTGTGGGCAAAATTGATCCTTCCTAAGAAGCTTTGAAGAGCCTTCTTATGACTTGGCAATGGCAACGCTCGAATTGCTTCAACTCTTTCTGGATCAATCATCAATCCCTCCTTTGAAACAATATGGCCAAGAAGTTTTCCCTCATGAGCCAAGAATATGCATTTTTTGGGATTCAATGACACCCCAAATCTTCTACACCTCTGAAATACCTCGCCTCGGATGAAAGAGGTGATCCGCTATTCTCGTCAAGATATATTAGAACTATTTTATTGATCAACCCTCAATGCCATATTCATTGCCCTTTGGAAGGTGGCTCCAGCATTTGATAGCCCAAATGGCATTTTCTTGTAGGCATAGGTCCCCCATTTGGTGGTGAAAGCCGTCTTGAACTGGTCATCTTCCTTCACCATTACCTGATTATACCCTGAGTAGCCATCTAGGAGAGAGAATCTCTCCAACCGATACTACCTGCATATTTGTTCCATTGAAGGAAGTGGGTAATGGTCTTTGAGAGATGCCCTGTTTAGGTCTCGGAAATCTACACACAACCTGATTTCTCCGCTCTTCTTCCTGACCGAACCAAGTTTGCGACCCAGCTTGAGTGCTTGATCGGGAATATAATGCTTGCTTCTATTAGCTTATTTAGCTCTTTCTTCATTAGAGGCTCAATGTGAGGGTGGTGGTCTGCAGTGCTTCGCCTTTGATGGGCTTAGCATCTGGATCCATTCTATGGTATCTTGAGCCGAGGTTGGGATTGAAACCTTTCAAGTCTTCATAGCTCCAAGCGAAGACATCTAGAAATTCTTGGCAAAGTTGTATGAAATCTGATTTCTCTGTTCATGGCTACCTTGCCAATTTGGAGTGTTTTGTTTTCCCCAACCGAATTGGCTCAAATCTTCTCTTTTGACCAGTATGTTAGCCTTTTCCTTACGGCACTTTGGTCATTAGGGTCAAGATAGACTCCAATGTTACTAAACCTCTAGGAAGCTTGTTTGTCCGCAGCTGCACTACTTGATCCCCATACTGCTGCTCTAATCTGTCCTGATTCCTAGCTGAGAATTCAGCCTCTTCTTGTAAGAAATTGACGATCTGTTGATCGTTCTCAAACACCTGCCAGCTTGTGTTATTATCTGGAACTGCTGGCCTCACAATCACATGGACATGTGGCTGTGTTTTTTCCCTTTTGATGTTGTCAACCACATCAAACATTGCTCCAACAGCTGCGAGCCTATCCGCGGCTTCATTTTTCTTCCTAGGTATGGACGCGATATTGAAAGCTTCGAAATCCTCAACGAGGTCCCATACCCTGTTCTTGTAGTTCTTTAGCAGTTCATTCTTTGTAGCATGTTGTCCCCTGACTTGATTGACGATTAGTTCACTGTCACCAAAGACTTGCAAGTTCTTTATTTTCTTCTTGATTGCCCAATGTATCCCTTGCACCAAGGCTTCATATTCAGCAGTGTTATTTGAACAGGAAAACTGGAAACGGAAGGCTGAGTAATACCTTATACCTTGTGGTGAAACGAGCATAGCTCCTCCTCCTGCACCTTGTCTACTCCTTGATCCATCAAAGAACAGCTGCCATACTTCATTCTTGTCCTTATGATCTGGCTTGGTGATGCTGGGGAGAGGTTGATCCTCTTCATGTAAACAATAAACCCCTAGCTCAGATTCTTCTACTTCTTGATAAGGATCAAAAGCATGCACCTTGCTTGCCCATTCATCAAGAGTCAAATCCGGGATACTTCCAACCTTGGTGTCAGCCTCGTCAGTGCTAGGGTGATCTTCTTGATCAAATGCTGAGCAATTGGCATTAATCTAACTTGGAGTGTAAGGCTCAATATGGAAGTTTGCAATAGGTTCAGACCTAATTGTAGCCTTAGTTCCATACCTTGTTCTAAACAGCATGTGAGACCAATCTGCGCCGAAAGATAGCCTCCAATTTTAGCAGTGAAGTCTCTTGACAAGCACAATGCAAAGAGTGGTGGAAGGTCTATGACTGATACATCTTGTAAAACAACAACATTTGGACATGCATGCAAGGTAAGACTCAAATTTCTAATCACTCCAACTGTTGCTATTGCTGTCCCATCTAGCTGCACTACCCCTTTAGATGTTATTTCATCACGGAGCCCTAGGCGATCAGCTATCATCTGTTTAGGCATTACTGAGCTACTTGCCCCGGAGTCTATCATGCAATTATGTACTAGCTGATTTCCAATGATTAACGAAACATAGAAAGGGGGCTTCAACATTTTACCTTGTTGTGCTCCATGACTTCCTTCAGGCTGGGCAGCATTTGTAAGCACTTTGTCTTGCATCTGAACCTGCTGATTTGAAGTTGGCCAATCCTTCATGGCAGCTTGCAGCAGATCTCTTTGGCCTGGGATGGATAGGGATTCCCACATAGATATATTGACGTTTGTCTTCTTCATCTGATCAATGATACTGAATGGTGATGAAGGATCTCTCTGCTGTCCCTTGGTTTGCACATTTACTCCTTGTACGTGGGCAGCAACAACTGGCATTTGAGTTGGCCTAGGGGCTGTTCTTGGCTGCCCTTGTGCATTTGAAACGGGACTTTGCTTGCCAATCATTTCTGGAGTCATAGAAGGTTGTGGGCTGGTTGGAGCTAGTGGCTGCTCCTCACCCAAATTTCTCCTTTTTGACCTTGTGTTGGCTGCAACACCTTGAGAAACCGCTTGATTCATGCCACAGAAATCCTCTGCTTGCCAGTTCACCAATGTGGTGTCATTTGGGGCTGATTGCTGTTGGAATGTTTCTTGTTGTTGACTGTTTCCTTGACTGCCCTCACCCTCCACACCAGTAGTTGTCACCATCAATGCTTGATTGAGGGCACCATTGAAACACATGGATTGGTTATGAGGCTCGTTGCATGGAAAGCACCAATCGTATTCCTGAGCAATGTTGTTCTGTGTTGGCACTAATGCTTTAGAGGCAGATATGACATTTGGATTATAGGGCTGGAATGGTCTATTGGCAGGAGGCCTTGTTTGATTCATATTTGCAGCTGGATTAGGTGGTCTTTGTGGTTGGTATGGCTGCCTATTAGGTTGAGCTTGGGGTTGATAAGAAGGTCTGAAACCTTGGGCTTGTTGCCTCTTGAGAGTAACTAGCTCATTGCTGGGTTTTCTTGCAATTGCTTCATGACCTCTTGAAGCTCATTTGGGGCACTTGGAGATGAAGTGGAAGCTTCATTTGAACTCTGATTTCTAGGAGTGGGAGAAGGAGTCAAATTAGGTGCTTGACTAGTGTTTGGACTCTCTAAACTTGGAAACAATGGCATGGGAGGCCTAGGGGCAAGTTTGCCAGCTTGAATCAAACAATTTTCAGCCCTAATGGCAATGCTATAAGCCATAGGGATTGTTGTGCCTCCCATGGACTGAATTAACATAGAAATATCAGAGTTTAGAGCTTTGAGATAGTAGAGAAAAGCACCTTCTGCTGTTGGCCTGACTGCCACTGGAATTCTCTCCCAAGTCTTTTGAAATCTGAAGTTGAAATCGGTCAGCTGCTCATTGGGAGCTCTCTTGATAGTTGTCAGCTGCTCCAAAAGAGACAAGTTGTCTCCCTTCTCTCCAAATTGCTCGTGAAGTGCTATACACAGCTGATTCCAATTTGTGATAGAACCAGCTCCAAGGCTCCTAAACCATTGCGAATGCTTTACCCTTGAATGAAGATGCCGAACTTGACCACTTGCATTTCATTGATTTCATGGATTGCACAAAGGTTAGCAATATCTTTAACATGATCACCGGTACTCTGATTTTCTCTAGTGAAGTAGGGAATGTTCTTCAAGGCTGCAATAGGAACTAGATGTTGTGCATTGAGAGCAAGTGGGCTGCTGCCTGTGAAGTTGACGTAGGGGTTGTTCTGAGCCATTCTAATTGGTCTTAAAACCCTTGTATACTGAATGAAAGGCCTATCAGGTGGAGGAGTTGAGAGAGTTCTGTTTGGTGGAGATGGAGACCTTTGAATCCTTCTTCCTCTTTGCCTTCTTCTCGGAGATAATTGCAGGTATTCAAACAGCACTTCTTCTCCGACTCTTGACCTTGTGATTCTTCTCATAAGTTTTCAGGCCTGCACTGCTGAAACCAGTTGATTTTTCCCCTTGGAGTCACCAGATATGCAAATAATAGCTCTTTTTAAGCAAGAAAAATGCAGCAGATGCACATCAACCCTGCTACAATAAAAATGAGACCTCTAGGTCCCACCTGCGTGCCAAAACTGTTAGTGCAAAATCACAAAGCACCCCGGATCTTTGGTCGTCGGGTTTCTAGGTTGACCATACTATCATCCAGTGTGATTGCATAACATTGAATCCTTTCTCCAAGTGTGGGACTTGAAAAGTGAGAAAGGATTCTCCGAGAAGAAGGTGTTCTATTCCTCTATTCGGATGCACACGAGATATGCGAGAGGGTTTGCTCGAAACCTAATCTAATCTGCCAAAGATGCATAAAAAATAAATCTAAGCTAATAGAGGTGATGCACCGAGGAATGAAGAACGCCTATCTTGCCAATGTAAACACAGACCATTCAAATGTGATATAAGATCATGCATAGGTAACAAAACTTGCGGTGAAAGACCGGGAGGATGCAAAAATAAACACGAGAGGGTTGAGAATCATCCACAGACATGTATTACTTGCTCCAAAGATTGATACATACACTGCGAGAATGCTAAGAGGCGAGTCGTATTACAGCTTTCAAATGGGAGGTTCGAACTCCACAAATTCGCACGATAGGAGAAGAAGGGAGGAGCAAAACAGAAAATATTCGACCTTTTGAAAGAAGCCCCTCTTTACAATATATAGAAAGAATGAGAGAGGGAAGAGAGAAAATCCGAATCTGCTGACCACTTCTAGGTCGTATTTTAAATCATCTCATTATGGCGAAGCGGCGGATCTGCAAAACGGCGGGTTTGTCTAACGTGAAGCGTGGCGAATCGCCTGCGTTGCATTAAAGCTGGTTGTTGGAGCGTCACTTCGGCATTTCATGCGTCGGGACGTTTTCTCAATTTTCTCTCTCCAGACTGCACCAAAATTCAAGATTAACCCCGAATCATGTAGAGAATTTCATAAGCTTTCCGTTGATATAAAGAACGTGCAAATCCGAGCTCTGGATCGAAAGATATGACGATCTGAAGATTTAGGGCACAAAACAGACCAAAACGGATTTTGAAATCTTTTCCCGCGCTCTGCCACCTGGATGACACGTGGCGGAGGCTCACGATCATTGCCGAGCAATTCTCTCTCCTCCACCTTTCCGCGGGCTTTCCTTTGAAATTTCCTTGTGGGCCCTTAAACTTGGACACGTGGCACTATTTCATTGGTTCGGGTCAGTGCTTGAAACCTCGCCCTTTGACTTCTGGACTTTCTCCCTCGTGACACGTGTCGTGATTTGATTGGTATTCGGTCTGCCGGCTTTTCGCGTCCACCGCGTCCATTTGTCCCGGATGTCCCAGTCTGTTTGGGACAGAAACTCCCGATCCGCCCGAAATGGGCTTCCTTGTCCCTCATTCGGTGATGACACGTGGCGTTGCTTGATTGGCTTTCGGCTCCTTCGGCTATCCGCGTCCCACGCGTCCCTTTGTCCCAACTATCCCAGTGCTGAAGTTCCCGTTTCGGCCGAACCGGCCGGTTCGCGTCCTTCGCGTCCATTTGTTCCAACTGTCCCGGACTGTCTGGGACAAATTCTTCCGAACCGCCCGAAATGGGCTTCCTTTGCTCTCGGCCGCTTCGCCTTTTCGCATCCTCGCGACCCAGATGTCCTGTTGTTGCAGACTCACAAAGACCCCCGGATGCGGATCGGGCTTACAGGTGATCACTCTAGCATCCGGTGTGATTGCACAACATGGAAACCTCCCTCCAAGTGTGGGGACTTGTGGCCGAGAGAGGAATCTCAGTTAGAGGCTGGTTCCTCAAACTCCTCGATTTAGATCTATATTCTCAAAAAACTACGAGGTTCGAGATCCTAATCCTACTCTAAATTGCCGAGGGCGGGGATAGAAATGCAAAATTGAAACTAATCAAGATGGTGATGCACCAAAAGGAGTGGTGAAACATTTCGTCAAGAAAATAGACACAAACCAGAGATTTGCAACATGAAACATACACGATCGATAAGATATAACTTAGGATCTGAAATGAAGCAAATAATACAAACAAAGGATTGAAACCATTCACAAAGCTTGCATTATCATTTCCAAGACCCCAAATCATCGCATTATAACCTCGAGAGAGGTAAAAGAAAAGCTGTTACAATCTTTTGGAGAGGTCGATTCTTGCATCGACCACTGCTGGAGGTGAAAGAAGAAGTTGTTATGTCAAAAATTGTTCCCCTTTTAGAAATGAGCCAAATCTGGCTTTTACAGTGCAAGGGTCGAGCCCAGGGGACAGAAAACGTACAAAAACATGAGAGCCCATCCCTCCTCGACTGCAGATGCATTAAAACGGCATGGGGGACCTTACAAACCCATACCCTGTCACTTTGACCGAATTACAGGAGAATGCGACCCATTCTGCATTAAAACTGGTCGCTGAAATGTCACTTCTGGCCATGAACACGCGTCAGAGCCGTTTCTCAATTTTCTCTCTCCAGACTGCACCAAAATTCAAGATTAACCCCAGAATCACGTAGAGAATTTCATAAGCTTTCCGTTGATATAAAGAACGTGCAAATCCGAGCTCTGGATCGAAAGATATGTCGATCTGAAGATTTAGGGCACAAAACAGTGAAAACGTGTTTTGAAAATCTTTCCCGCGCTCTGCCACCTGGATGACACGTGTCAAGCGCTGATTGGATGCGTAATTCTCTCTCCTTCCCTGCTTCATTGGACACGTGTCCTCTTTTTATTGGCTCGGGTCAGTGCTTGAAACCTCGCCCTTTGACTTTTGGACTTTCTCCCTTGTGACACGTGTCGTGATTTGATTGGTCCGCGGTCTACCGGCTTTCCGCCCCACGCGTCCCTTTGTCCTTGTGCGAAAGTTCTCCTTTTCGGCCGAACCGGGCGGTTCGCGCCCTTCGCGTCTTCATGTCCCAAATGTCCCAGAGCAGTTAGTCGATTTTCTTCTCCTTCGGCCGAACCGGCTTTCCGCGTCCCACGCGTCCCGACGGCCCGGATGTTCCTTTGCCCTGTAGACTGCCTGCGGCCTTTCGGCCGATTCGCGCCCAGACGTCCCTCATGTCCCGACTGCTGCGAGGACTAGGACTTAGCCAATTTTCACAATTTTTTCTGGCCCAAGCTTATTTTCTGCAACTTTTTCGCATTTTCTTAGAGCTTGCTCTTTTCAACCTGGACAAGAGAGTTAGAAAAAATTTTGAGGGGACCTTAGAAACATGATTTTTGCTCTGAATCCATCCATTTGCATGGGACTTGAGAATTCTGATGTATGTTATCAATTGAACCACGGGGTGAATTTGGATAACAATTTGGCGACTCAAATGGGGATACACCTGCTTGTAGAAGATACCGATTGCTTACAGCGCATCCATTGGGCATGGAGTCATCAAATATTCTGTTCAGAACCCTAACTGACTCAGAATGTGCAAGGAGGAAGATGGAATGTCACCTGATGAAAGCAAGGACTGCTTAACATCTTCATGGACAGCAAGCTGTGCCAAAGCACTTAGGGAAAACAAAACTAACCTACAGCAAAACAATGTGCACAAGCACTTGGAGGAAAGAAAATCTAATCTAATATTTACAGAGGTAGTGAACTTCCCTCTAGAAGCAACGCTTGAGATAGATTCCATTGGTTGGAATCTACGGTTCTTCACCATCCAATGAAGCCAATTGGAAAGCATTGTTGTTCTTGCACTTTTGGCCAGTGTATGGGCCACTCCAAATGGCATCAAATTTTGAATGCCTTGCGGTTTTGCTCTATCCACATCCCATTTTAACACTAGATCTCCAACTTGAAAAGATCTATCTTTGGCCTTCTTATCAAAGGTCTTCTTGATCAAAGCTTGATCCTTTTCCATTGCTTGGGATGCCTGATTTCTGATCTCTTGCAGCTCCATCAACTCTGCATACCTCACCTCCATGGGCTCAAATTCAAGCAACTCCAGCTGTTTCATGAGTTCCAATGTTGGCAACTCAAGTGACATGGGCAAGATTGCCTCTCTTCCATAGACAAGCCTAAATGGAGAGTTACCTGTGGATCTTTTGGGAGTTATCCTATCAGCCCATAAGGCTGATTTCAGTTTGGTATGCCAAGACCTCTGATTCTCATCAAGAATCCTCCTAATGATCCTCAACAAGTTCTTGTTTGTAGACTCGGCCTGGCCATTACCCTGAGGGTAATAGTTCGATGAAGTGCTTAGGCAAATACCGTTCTTGACAGCCCACTCGGTCCACCGTAGATCCAATGAATGCCAATGCATTATCGAGAGATTATTGTGCGGTACACCAAATCTGGTTGTTATTCCCTCATAAAAGTCTAAGATGCTTTAGACTCATTTGCCTCTTTGAGTGCTCACTTGTCATTCATTTGGTGAAGTAGTCTATGGCTGTCAAAATCCATTTGTGCCCTTGGCTTGAATTGGGATTAATGACTCCAATGAAGTCCAAACCCCATTGCATGAATGGCTGGTCAACTGAGATTGGATGTAATGGAAGGGCAGCAAGTCTTTCTTTTCCTGTGAAGAATGCACAATTCTTACACCTCTTGATCCATGCATAGCAATCACTGAAGATTTTAGGCCAATAATAACCAGCCTTCATGATTTTTAGAGCTGTCACTCTTGGTGCAAAATGGCCACCAGCTGGTCCATCATGGAACTCTTCTAATACCCTTTGAATCTGACCTGTGCTAATGCATCTCAGCAACACTCCATTCACATCTTTCTTGAACAAAACTCCATCAACAATGGCATACGGGACAGCCTGCAATCTGAAGTGTCTCCTTTGGGTCTTGTTCATCTCTGGAGGGCACAGGCCTGTGCCTAGGAAGTGCATAATACCTTGGGTCCAGCAAGGAGTGGGGGAAGCATTGTCTTCTTCATGATTGCCACTTGGCTCATGGCTGTCCTGGACTGTCAAAACAGTTTCTTCTTTGTTGCATACTTCTTTTTGCTTCCCCAAAACCAGCTGCTCACACAATCCTTTCCCTCTTACCAGCTTGGTGATCTTGATCTCAATGTCATACTCCATGACACGGGTGATCCAACCTGCCCTTTTCTCATTCAAATCCTTGTTGAGGAGGAAGTCCTTAACTCCAGCATGTGAGACCAGCAACTGGACCTTGTTGTTTGAGATTAAATGCTTGAATTTCTTCAAGCTTCTGATTACTGCAAGCACATGCTTCTCAATAAAAGAGTACCTCACCTCATAGTCATCTAGGCTCTGGCTGAAGAAGGCAACCGGCTGCTCATCATTATCTTTGTTCTGCTGTACTAGAATGGCAGAAATAGTGTCATCACCTCCAAATGCATAGAGGATGAAATCCTTGGAGAAGTCTGGGTTGATGAGAGTTGGTGCTTGAGAGATAGCTTCTTTGATTGCTTCAAAACTCTCCTTACCTTCATTGTCCACTTAAAAGCCATGCTCTTCTTTAACATTTTGGTGATGGGCTTGACAAGGGCTGCAAAATCTGGGACAAACCTACGGACAAAATTGATCCTTCCTAAGAAGCTTTGAAGAGCCTTCTTGTGACTTGGCAATGGTAATGCTCTTATGGCTTCAACCCTCTCTGGATCAATTGCCAGTCCCTCTTTCGAGACAATATGGCCAAGGAGCTTTCCTTCATGTGCAAGAAAGATGCACTTCTTGGGATTCAAAGACACTCCGAACTTTCTACACCTCTGAAACACTTGCCTGAGGTGAAAGAGATGGTCTGCTGCATTCTTTGAGAAGACAGTGATATCATCTAGGTATACCAGCACTATCTTGTTGATCAAGCCTTTGAATGCCATGTCCATTGCCCTTTGGAAAGTGGCTCCAGCATTTGACAGCCCAAATGGCATCTTGTAGGCATAGGTCCCCCATTTGGTGGTGAAAGCCGTCTTGAATCGGTCTTCCTCCCTTCACCATAATCTGATTGTAGCCTGAGTAGCCATCAAGTAGTGAAAACCTTTCTGAACCAGCTACAACCTGCAATATTTGCTCCATGGAAGGGAGTGGATAATGATCCTTGAGAGAGGCTCTATTCAAATCTCTGAAGTCGACACACAACCTGATCTCTCCATTCTTCTTTCTGACTGGGACTAAGTTGGCGACCCAACTTGAGTGTTTGATGGGGAAGATGATACTGGCCTCAATAAGCTTGCTTAACTCTTTTCTCATGAGAGGTTCAATATGGGGATTCACTGGCCTTTGCTTACGCCCAGGGCTTAGATTCGGATCCAGCTCAATAGTATGTTGTGCCAACTTTGGGTTGAAACCTCTTAGATCTTTGTAAGTCCAAGCAAAGACATCTGGGAATTCTTGACAAAGCTGAACAAAATCAGATTTCTCTTGTGAGGTACTTTGCCAATTTGCAATGTCTTGCCTTCTTCCACTAAAATAGGCTCTGAATCTTCACCCTTTACTTGAATGTTCGCTTTCTCCTTCCGGAACTGATCATTCGGGTTGAAGATTGACTCCAAGGTTATGAGGCCTTTTGGTAATTTGTTAGTTCTCAGCTGCACCACTTGGTCACCATACTGCTGATGCAGCTTGTCTTGATTCCTGGCGGAGAACTCAGCTTCTTCTTGGAGGAAATTAACAATTTGCTGATCATTCTCGAAGACTTGCCAACTTGTATTGTTATCCGGAACAGCTGGTCTCACAACCACTTTGATATGAGGCTGAGGTTTTTCACTTTTGATACTTTCTACAACATCAAACGCAGCCCCAATTGCTGCAAGTTTGTCAGCGGCTTCATTCTTTTTTCTTGGGATAGAACTGATGCTAAAAGCTTCAAGATCTTCAATAAGATCCCATACCCGATTTTTGTAGTTCAACAAATCATTTTTGACAGCATTTTTTCCTTTGACTTGGTTTACGATCAGCTCACTATCACCAAATACTTGTAAATTCTTGATGCCTTTCTTCATTGCCCAGTGCAGTCCATGAATTAAGGCTTCATACTCAGCCGTGTTGTTTGAACAGGAAAACTGGAAACGGAAGGCTGAGTAATACTTTATACCTTGCGGTGAGATGAGCATAGCTCCTCCTCCTGCACCTTGTCTACTCCTTGACCCATCAAAGAACAATTGCCATACTTCATTCTTGTCTTTATGATCTGGCTTGGTGATGCTGGGGAGAGGTTGATTCCCTTCATGTAAACAATAAACTCCTAGCGTAGATTCTTCTACTTCTTGATAGGGATCAAAAACATGTATCTTGTTTGCTCATTCATCAAGAGTTAGATCCGGGATGCTTCCAACCTTGGTGTCACCTCATCGGTGTTAGGGTGATCTTCTTGATCAAATGCTTTGAGCAATTGGCATTAATCTGACTTGGAGTGTAAGGCTCAATATGGAAGTTCGCAATAGGTTCGGATCTGATTGTGGCCTTAGTTCCATATCTTGTTCTCGACAGCATGTGTGACCAATCAACAGACAAATACCCTCCAATCTTGGCTGTGAAGTCCTTGACAAGCAAAGGGCAAAGAGTGGTGGAAGGTCTATGATTGATACATCTTGTAAAACAACAACATTTGGACATGCATGCAAGGTAAGACTCAAATTGCTAATCACCCCAACTGTTGCTATTGCTGTCCCATCTAGCTGCACTACCCCTTTGGATGTTGTTTCATACTGGAGCCCTAGCTGATCAGCTATTTGTTTGGGCATGACAGAACTACTTGCCCCGGAATCAATCATGCAATTGTGTACTAGCTGATTTCCAATGATCAACGAAACATAGAAAGGAGGGGGCTTCAACATTTTACCTTGTTGTCCTCCATGACTTCCTTCAGGCTGGGCAACATTTGTAAGCACTTTGTCTTGCATCTGAACCTGCTGATTTGAAGTGGCCAATCCTTCATGGCAGCTTGCAGCAGTGATCTCTTTTGGCACAGGGATGGATAGGGATTCCCACATAGATATATTGACGTTTGTCTTCTTCATCTGATCAATGATACTGAATGGTGATGAAGGATCTCTCTGCTGTCCCTTGGTTTGCACATTTACTCCTTGTACGTGGGCAGCAACAGCTGGCATTTGAGTTGGCCTAGGGGCTGTTCTTAGCTGCCCTTGTGCATTTGAAACGGGACTTTGCTTGCCAATCACTTGTGGAACCATGGGAGGTTGTGGATTGGCTGGGGCTAATGGTTGTTCTTCACCCAAATTTCTCCTTTTTGACCTTGTGGTGATTCTTCTAATGAGTTTTCAGGCCTGCACTTGGAACCAGCTGGTTCTTCCCCTTGGAGTTGCCAGATATGCAAATAATAGCTCTTTTTAAGCAAGAAAAATGCAGCAGATGCACATCAACTTTGCTGCAAATAAAAATGAGACCTCTTGTCCCACCGGCGTGCCAAAATGTTGTTGCAGACTCACAAAGCACCCCGGATGCGATTAGGCTTCTAGGGTGATCACTCTAGCATCCAAAGTGTGATTGCACAACATGGAAACCTCCCTCCAGTGTGGGGACTTGTGAAACGAGAGAGGAATCTCCAGTTAGAGGCTGGTTCCTCAAACTCCTCGATTTAGATTTATATTTTGCAAAAACTACGGAGGTTCAGATCCTAATCCTACTCTAAATTGCCGGGGCGGGGATAGAAATGCAAAAATTGAAACTAATCAAGATGGTGATGCACCAAAAGGAGTGGTGAAACATTTCTGTCAAGCAAATAGACACAAACCAGAGATTTGCAACATGAAACATACACAAACTGATAAGATATAACTTAGGATCTGAAATGAAGCAAATAATACAAAGGATTGGAAACCATTCACAAAGCTTGCATTATCATTTCCGGTACCCAAATCATCGCATTACTGACCTCGGAGAGGTAAAAGAAAATCTGTTACAATCTTTTGGAGAGGTCTGATTCTTGCATCAACCACTGCTGGAGGTGAAAGAAGAAGTCTTTATGTCAAAAATTGTTCCCCCTTTAGAAATGAGCCAAATCGCTTTTACAAAGTGCAAGGGTCGAGCCTGGGGACGAAAACGTGCAAAACATGAGAGCCCATCCCTCCTCGATTGCAGATGCATTAAAGCGGCATGGGGACCTTACAAAGCCCATACCTGTCATTTTGACCAAATTACGGAGAATGCGACCCATTCTACATTAAAACCGTCGCTGAAATGTCACTTCGGACATGAACACGCGTCGAGCCGTTTCTCAATTTTCTCTCTCAGAATTGCACCAAAATTCAAGATTAACCCCAGAATCACGTAGATAATTTCATAAGCTTTCCGTTGATATAAAGAACGTGCAAATCCGAGCTCTGGATCGAAAGATATGTCGATCTGAAGATTTAGGGCACAAAACAGGCGTGAAAACGTGTTTTGAAAATCTTTCCCGCGCTCTGCCACCTGGATGACACGTGTCAAGCGCTGATTGGATGCGTAATTCTCTCTCCTTCCCTACTTCATTGGACACGTGTCCTCTTTTTATTGGCTTGGTCAGTGCTTGAAACCTCGCCCTTTGACTTTTGGACTTTCTCCCTTGTGACACGTGTCGTGATTTGATTGGTCCGCGGGTCTGCCGGCTTTACTGCGTCCCACGCGTCCCTTTGTCCCTCGTGCGAAAGTTCTCCTTTTCGACCGAACCGACCGGTTCGCGCCCTTCGTCTTCATGTCCCAAATGTCCTAGAAGCGGTTAGTCGATTTTCTTCTCCTTCGGCCGAACCGGCTTTCCGCGTCCCACGCGCGTCCGGCCCGGCCCGGATGTTCCTTTGCCACATGTGAGATCGCTGCTGCGGCCTTTCGGCCGATCGCGCCAGACGTCCCTCATGTCCCGATTGCTGCGAGGACTAGGACTTAGCCAATTTTCACAATTTTTCTGGCCCCAAGCTTATTTTCTGCAACTTTTTCGCATTTTCTCAGAGCTTGCTCTTTTCAACCTGGATAGGAGAGTTAGAAAAATTTTGAGGGGACCTTAGAAACATGATTTTTGCCCTGAATCCATCCATTTGCCTGGGACTTGAGAATTCTGATGTATGTTATCAATTCAACCCTGGGGGTGAATTTGGATAACATGTCCCAATTGTCTGTCAATCTTCTTCTCCTTCGGCCGAACCGGCTTTCCGCGTCCCACGCGTCCCGACGGCCCGGATGTTCCTTTGCGAAAGTTCTCCTTTTGGTGAGCGAACCGGCGGTTCCGCCCTTCGCGTCCTCGTGTCCCAAATGTTCCTTTGCTTCGCGGGCCGCTGGAGGCTTTTCACCGATCCGCGCCTCGATGTCCCAACCTGTTCCAACTTTTGCGAGGACTAGGACTTAGCCAATTTTCACGATTTTCCTGTCCCAAAGCTTGTTTTTGCCGCTTTTTCACCTTTCCTCAAAATTTGCTCTTTCCTTCTTGGTCGGGGAGTTAGAAAAAATGCGAGGGGACCACAGAAACATGATTTTTGCCCTAAATCAATCCATTTGCACGAGACTTGAGAATTGATGCATGTTATCAAATTAACCCTGGGGGGTGAATTTTGGATAACATGTAAAAGGTAGGTGATCTGTTTGACTAAATGTCTCTAATAATGTGGGCACTTAGGCAATGCACGTGGTTTGCCTGGAAAAATCTTGCCTGGTAAAATCTTTAAAGGAATGGGGCCCTTGAAATAGCAAGGATTGTAGGATATGTTCTATTTGGGTTTTTTGAGGTCTTAAAACCTTCCAAGAATACATGGACAAAAATGTAAAGCCAGGCCTCCAACATTTTCCAACAATCCCCTACGCCTACGCAAAAATGGGAGATTGAAACAAACATGGATGTCCATCAAAGTAAGATAGGATGGGTTTTTTAATCAGAGTTTAAGCTGCAGTGCGCACAACAAAAAGGTGTGAACTATTTGTTAAAATGCTTCAAAGAAATGTGGCTCTTAGAATTACCCTGACCGTGTGAGCTTCATCTAGTTTTATTTACCTTGCTAGTGCGCAGATTTTCGAATGGAGGCTGCAATACTTCAATGGCGTAGAGAGATCTGATAATGTCAGGCCAAAAACAAAGTTTTTATATTATTCATTATGTGGGCGTGTTTGACTTGGCTTCACCTGCTATTTGAGGAGAACGTAATTTTTTTCATCAACATTCCAATCCAACTTCAACCAATTATCTTTTTTATTCCTCTATCCGTCATCAATTCCTTACCTTTTAGACCTGACCAAATTGCGCACTTCTGCATGAATTGATGAACAAACAATGTCAAAGAATGTGATCTCATGGAATGTGGTATTGGCAAAGTAGATGGTGAGCTTGTCAAGTTCTAAGGTCTTTCAAAGAAATGCCTCATCCATATGTAATCTCGTGGAATGCCATAATTACGGGATATGCACAAAATGGGTTTGTTGAGAACACCATAGAGGCATTCAATCAAATGCTATCGACAGGTTGATAGCCAAACTCCACAACCTTTACTAGCATCCTTTGAGCCTATGTCAAAGCAGGAGTTTTGAAACAGTTTATGGATATCCATAAATCAATGATTGGAAGCAGATAATTGTTAGATGACGATAAAGAAACACCTTCTCGGTATAAACCCAACTTGGGAAAATATGAATATTGGAGCAAGGTATGGAAATCCTTTGAGCCTATGTCAAAGCAGGCGTTTTGAAACAGTTTATGGATATCCATAAATCAATGATTGGAAGCAGATAATTGTTAGATGACGATAAAGAAACACCTTCTCTCGGTATAAACCCAACTTGGGAAAATATGAATATTGGAGCGGGGTATGGAATTCCATCGAAGGAAGAGGGAAATAAGATTTTGGGCGATTATTGAAGTTGTCTCTCCCGAGATAGATATGTATGCAAAATGAGGAAACACACGCTTTGTACGTGAACGGTTCAATAGAATGCGTTAGTGGTGGACTCGTGGCTTGTGCGCATTCAATCGCTTGGCTTGGAGTCGTGCGTACCCACTTCGATTTTCCCCACGTGTATGGTTTTCTCACCTCTATCTTACATGATTTTCGTATTTCTAGTTTTCCCTTCGTAATGATGTCAAAAATAAAACCGAAGGAAGAATATGCATTAGAACTCGGTCCAAGCCCTAAGCCATGCACAAGGGTCATGGGAAGGATATCCCAATCCTAGTGGAGAAAAGCCCCATCTTGTTGGCAAAGCAAGAAGAGGCTACAAAACTTGAGGAAGAGGGAGCCAAACTCCCAAGTTCGCTATGCAAGGATGGACATGCCTATCCCTCTAAAGTTAAGGAGGAAGATATATTGCAGCAGCTGGTTACTAAGAGGGAGCAGCCCTTGGGAGTCTTAGAAACCCCCAACACTCTTGCCAAAGTGTATCTCTTTGCTGATTTTACAAATAGCACCATTGTGACATGAGGGTTTGATGAAATAGTGAAGTATGAGCCAAGAAAGGAGAAGGAGATCGATGAGCATACAACTCAAGGTAAAGACTTTTTGGTATTTGATGTTGACATGTTGGTATTTAATGATTGCATAGGGCTGAATTTTAGCAAGAAAAATTCAGATTTGGGGAAGGAACAAGGGGATGGCATTGTTGCAAGTCGTACGCAAGAAGAAAGGGCATTTTTGGGTGCTCATGATCACTCTCAGCCTGCTAATGGATTAGACTTCCATAAGAGCCATGAAGACATTCTAAACACATATGAAGACAACCAAAGGTATGAAGTTGATTCATATTTGTTGCTTTCTACCATACCATCTCAGATTTGTGGTCAAGGAAAAGGGTTGAAAAGGATGACCATGGGGCAAGTTTGATGCTCCATAGGAAATCACGGCAAAGGGGCACTCCTTGTGGTGCTAAGGACGTGGAAAAATCAGAATTATAATAATGGGGCTAGAATTCTGGGTGACATTGTTGGGAGGCATGCACATGTAATAAAGGCCTTTTTTGATGCTCATGTTAATCCTCAACTCGCTTATAAATTTTTGGACAACAACATATGGTAAGCAATTACATCATCTTTTAAGCAAGGATTTACTACATCACCCTCATACTGTGTCTTTGCAATGTTTTGGTTATCCTAAGAAATATGTTAACAATCTTGTGAAGATGAAGTGTACCAAATGGGAAGAGGATTCCACTTCAGCCATAAGAAGTGGACTCTTTGTTGACAATCCTAAACATGGCCCACATATTTCAGACTGATCGATTCCTTCTATGTCACTCCCATATTTGCATCATGGAGGGCATCATGGTCAATTTGATAAGAGGCAAAACATGTTAAGGGACAAGGGGGACATAGATTTTGAAATATCACCTTTCTCCAAATTAATAGGTCGATGACCCTTAGCCCATTCAATGTTTCCCGACGACTAAGGGATGAGAAAAAGGGAAACTAAGTCATAATAAATTAATTTTAAAAGTGCAAAATAAAACTTTATTATAAGCACTTAAATTAATTTATTAGTCGTAAATAGATAAAATTAGAAAGAAAGAAAAGTCACTTTATTTTATTTCTCCCTAGTGGAAAATGGCGACCAACATGGGGATAGAAAGCAAAGGGAAGCAATTAAATAAAGTGATGGAAAATATTAAATAAAGTGAAGAGAGTTGATTGGTCCTTTGTGTGGCTAAAGGGCTAAGGGAAAGTTATAAAAGCAAGTCGCCCTACATGGAGAAGGCATCATTTTTATCATATTTTGTAACATTCCCAATTTAAGACATTAGAACAAGGAATTTTTATTTTTTTGTATAACGTTCTCTGCTCTAAATTACATAATTCAGAACACATGTTTCAATTTCTTGATAATTGTTCTCTGTTCTAAATGACGTAATTTAGAACACATAATGCTCTTTAGGTCAATGTTCTCTGTTCGCATATTCATAATATGGAACACACATTCTATGCCATTCAATCATATAATAGATACCATGTGTTGCTGTAATGACTCGAAGAACTACCGATCTCCCATTTTATGGCTCGGAGTTTCAACGATCTCTCATTTCATGACTCGGCTACTTACCGATCCTTCATGTTAATCCATGCATTGTATACTAAGTATACTTGGTTCTCTTTACCGTTTTCGGTTATTGAAGTGTTCCATTTAAGAGGCCTATCTGAATATTTGTTACCGATATTCATCTGAAATCCTGCTTCTTAAACCAGGTGATTAGGACAACGCAACCAGCAGCTTGCGATACTTTGGCCAAAGATTTTCACATGCTTAGCATGATCATATTCCTAGACGTTATACACATCAATGGAATACGTCCTTCACCTCACTTCGTCTGTTATCTAGAATGGTCTTTTCTGACTTCTATCAGTCCTCTTGTCCAAGGTTAAACTTTAACCCAAGATAGCAATATGAAAGAGTATAGGGAGGCACTCGTGGTGACTAAAGGTACGCAGACATACTTTGTCGACCCTAGTCGATCGTGTGTCTAGTTACCTTTAGTCTTCCTGAGTCACTCTGTATACAAGGTCACATTCCTAACTTGGTCCAAAGTAACTTGGTCCAAGCTTATGTAAACTTTGATGATTCGATTCGGAAGGGCGTTGTAACATGTCAGCTACAACATTGTGTCGTCATGAAGGCCCCGCCTTCATGAAGACACCATATTGCAGCTGGCGTGTGCCAACGTCCTACGGAATCCTCCCATCAAGGGTTACACATCCAACTAAAAGTGTGATTAGATTCTTAACTTTAATTCTATTAAGAATGAGTTTCAGCAACCGTGTTGATCCTCTAACCTCACTGTTCGTTACAATTGCATAGCTAGAAAAGACTTGAATTGTCTCATAGCTTAGTATACATTCACCCCTCCTTACCGAAGGATTGCATATTTCCATCTTAGTTCTTTAATTAAAGCTTCAGACTTACAGTCCACTACAGCTTAACGAAGTAAGATTAAATTACTAAGCTTAATCAAGTTTATCTCGCAACTGATTTTAAATTCAGGTTTCCATTTCCTTAGACGTCATTTAAATGAGGTCTATTCCCAATTGAATGTATTCATTTATTTACAATTATCTTACTTCAGTTTAAGGCGTGTTAAGAGGAGATATGATTCCTCTTACCGAATATCCTTTTGGCAAGACATCCCAAGGAATATTAACGAAATCAGAATACAAAATTCAATTGTCCCTTCATTAATATTCATTAGTTTATAATCTAATTCCGAATATTATTTATACAAGAGTTCATATTTATTTTACTCTTTTACTAATGTCAATTTAAAATCCATATTGACCTAAGTATTAATTAATTGCACGTTCCAACTTAAAAGTTGTATTCAAGTAAAGAATAGACATTATGTCCCTTTAAATCTAACAACCATCATTTGAATAAGTACAAATTCAACGAATAAAATTATATTCTCAATCATATTCAAACAGTTCCAAGGTGGTACAACCATTAAAATAACACACCTTCCCCTTTTACTCATTCCTCTAGATTAAAATTTATACATTTTACAAGTCCACACAACCGGACTTCATTCATGCCAAACAGCATTAACAACTCGAAAAGAAAGAAGAATACAACTTTTTCTTTTTCCATTTCCCGGAGAAGAATAATAAAATCTCAGAAAAGATCCATCCCTTAGTTAATCAGAAGAAGCATCATAAAACAACATGTCTTCATTTTTACTCACGGAATCCATCTGCAAAATTTACTTGCACGGGTCAGTTCATCGAACTGAGCATATTAAGCACTTATCATTAAAATGAGGTGCTCTTGATTAACTGTCTCAATAAAAGAACTCTGCTTTTATGAAACGTCTCATAATTGAGATAGACATCACGTAAAAGTTAAGCACCAATAAGGTTGAACAATTTTAACAACCCAATTTCAATAATTAGCATCTCGTTAAACAATACTAATAAATATCAACACACCAATTTCTATAATGGCTAACATATAATGAAGTATATATCATCATTCTCATAGCTGTTTTCAAAAAAAGAAAAGAGTTCATTCCAAATCCAGGTAATACTAAAAAGAGTATTTTCTCTAAACAATCACATATTAGAACATCTATATGAACTGATTTATAGATTGCTGCTCGAATGCATGCATTGTCCAACCCATTTCATCATTATAAATGAATTTCATATAATGAATCGATTTTTAAATTAAGATAGAACTTTCTTACCTTCTGGTTACTCACTGGACTTCAACCAAATCAAATGCAAAAGTGAAAAGAAATCATACGTCACAGCAACAACATATTTAACTTTCCAGAATTTGACGGCAGCATAGTACTCATCTATTTCAGAGAGAAAAGAAGGACAGAACGTAAAATGCATTTGCATTCTCCTGAGGCCAGTCACATGTGACTTCAATACCTTTTTATCAAAATTTAAATAGGATACTAAGGAAAGGAAAAATACTATTTCCAATTATTACAATCGAATTGATTGATTTTGTGAAAAAGGAGCCAATAACCAGTGATAGCAGTCAAGAGAGAAATATTCAGAAGTCAAAACCGAATGAAAGGGAGTGGATTCACGTTACCTATAGTTAATTCACGGCCGCATATCGACCCATGACGTACAGGCCTGTTATCCCAAGGATAATTCTTTCCAATCCAGACTGTTACAGTCTTAATAGTTTACTAACTACTATTCGAGGAAAGTAATCAAGAATTCATTTTGCATCTAAACCGCAAGTACTCGAATAACAAACTTTCAATTGCAATTATTCCATTAGTTTCATTCATTGCAACAAACATATCTTTCCAGGTATGAAATAAGTAAGAGTGTACAGCAAGACAACTAAATCATGATTTCACCGTAATAATTAAAGGAATCGTTTTTCAAACACCAGAGTAAGAAATCCACTCAGATTCAGTTTTAATGAAAACAAGTGAAGAAGTTTAGACTGCAGTTCATATATATATATATATATATTCACCATTGAATTCAAAGAAGAAATAAAACGGTAAGCTCTATTCCATCCATCAAATAACCAGGTTACTCTGTTCCAGGTTTAAATAAATTATTTCCCAACAATCATTCATGGGTTTCAAAACCAAATAAGGAGACATTGTATCGTTTTACATCAGGCAAGAGTAAGGACGATACAATAAATCCGATGTCCCTAAAAGAATTCGCATCCCATACACTATGTAATACGATAAGAGAAACAGTTCACACAAACAGTTCTATCTAAGCATTCTCACAGTTTTTCAAAACCATTGCACACACAAAACTTAGAAAACAATTTACACATCACTGTTGCCTTCATCAAATCAAACCCATAATGGGCGATAAAACCGAATACCCATTACTTTCAAAATTCAAACAGCAGAGATGGATTTCGTTTCATTTACCATTTCAGTAAAGAAAATACCCGTTTTCTCTAGTATGCATCAAGAAAATACCCAAATCGTATTTGTCTTCAAACGACAACTCAAACCAGAGATCACATCAAAACATATCAACATTTTATTTTTACAAAAACACCCAATTATAAGAGCAGAGTTCTTTTAATGAAGACGCTTAACAAAGAGCAAAACAGTTTAAAGAAAAGAGCCTAACATGCCTGTATATTTTCTGGTTAGCTCGTAGAAGATCACAGCCGAGCTTCTCCCAAATTTCTTCCCTCCAACAAGTTATTAAACCAGGTCTCTTAACTTCTTCCACGTTTCCACAGACCCAGAAACCACTCAAAGGCGGTCGAACCGACAATGGCCGGAAGCAAACTTGCAGGTTGAAAGAAGCAACAAAAGGAAATGCAGAGCAAAAACTCAAAACCCGAATGAACAACAATAACCCACAAAAATTCCTCTTTCTTCTTTCCAAGGCGGGCGGGTGTCAAAACCAAGATCAATAAATGCATTGAATGCATTACTTTTTCCTCTTTCCCCACGCCACCACCGACTCAGGTTTGGCGGGCCTTTTTCTCACAATTTTGCTTGAAATTCGAATTTAGTAGCATGGTTAATTAGGAGCCTCCATCTTCTCTCGCTCCCGCCAAACTTGGCGTTTAAAACTTCAAGGACATCATTTAATGTTTTCATTAAAGTTTAAAACCTTCCCTTCTTATCCTTTCATTGACATGTATCCATAAGCCCCTCTTAGGGTTAACAATAGTTTAGGTTACATTGTCCATAGTTAGGTTTCCATCTAGGTCGCAAATCATTAGGATTTGCAATAATTTCCATCCTCTTAATTTATAAAATCCTCCTAGGATAGTTATTAGGTCATAGGTTAGAACTTAACCCGTAGTATTTTACTTAATAGGTTCCAAATAGGTTTTACCGACTTACGTTCAAAACCAGTATAATTCAGGACGTTCCGTCCAACGCGTATATATATATACCTTGTTCACTTGCATCAAACCTCTTACTGCCTTACGCTTTCTGGCGTTACAATTTGTATGTATTCCGAAATCGAATCTTTCCATTGGCAGCATGGTGCCGAGTAATTATACCTGTAACCAGGTTCTTTAAAATTTACAACAATCTCCAGCCTGGTTCCAGACTTCGTTCTAATTAGAAAGTAAATCGACAAAGCGACCACAAGGAAGGCCGAAGCATACCTTGGATCAATGGAATTGATTCAAGGTGTGTTGTCAACAAAAATATGAGTTCATCAAATACAAAAGCAAGTCTGCAGTTTCACACTTGCAAAACACAAGTTATAATGACCTCCGTCCCAAGTAAACAAAGTTACTGATGGCAAGGGTTCGAATCAAGAACACATTCTTTTTTTTTTTTTTTAAGATTAAAAGATATATCTTAACATAATAATCCTCATTTCCACAGTTACAACATCACGAAAAGAGGTTATCATAGTAGCTTCTAAAAATCAAGACGTTACATATTTTCATATCTAAAATTTGGTTGAGCTAATTGCTTTCCATTTTTACCTCAAAGGACGAAAACCCTTTGAAGTGTTGCATTAGAGGATGAAAACCCTCTATTGCCAAGGATTGAAGAACGAAAAATCTTCATCCTTTATGAGAGGGAGCTCTATTCAAGGGTTTCCATTGAGTTTCAAGGATAATTCTGAAGTTCTAGCAGTGTTGAAGGTCCTAATTTGCAGATTTTTGTTACATCCAACTAGGGTTTGAAGAAGAAGAGTGTAGCTGATTTTTGGCATGCATTTCCAGCCAGATCTAGGGTTATCTACACCCTTGTGAGTGGAGTTTGACACATTCGAGGGCACGGCTGATCCAGATTTCATCTCCATCTTCATTGCCATATTTTTAGAGGTCATTTCCAGCTTGTATGCATCTGATTTGGGCTTTGGAAACATTTTTCCAGCCTTGTCTGTAAGCTGATTTTCTACAAACTTTAATAAATTTTCCAGCTCTTCTTCTTGATCTGAAAAATTATATTTTTGGTGTTTTTGCATCTATAATAAATTATGAATTGTTGGGTTAAAGATTTGGACAATTTTCAATCAATTTTGAGTATCAATCATCTCCAAGGCAAGTCGCATTTCCTTGTAGAAATTCAAATCTGCATTATTTTTGTCAAGTGTACCTTCTATAAATTGTTGTTATAGATCGGATTTGCAGCTGTTATGTTTGGGGTTAGCAATTATCCCATCGGGACATTATAGTGGTATCGAGTGGTGATCTTTGCAAGCCATGGGAAAAAAAATCAGATCTTTGCAAGATGAGCATGATAGAGAGCTCCTCCTACAGATAAGTTGAGCTTCATGCAAGAAGTAATTACAAGGAGGCAAAGAGAATTGCAGCAAACTTTGAGAGAATCTCAAAGGGGAAGCCAAAGAGAAATGCAACATGTGTTGAGGGAATAGCAGCTCTGCATGGACACAATACCAAAAAATTAACAAACCAGGGAGCAACAAATAATGGTGAAGGAAGCTCATCTGGACCGGCAAAGACATCCATCAAGCCTCCACCTCAAATATTCAGAGCCAAGTTTCTTCAAAGAGAGGAACAACCAATTGAGGTAGATACTCCTAGTGATGTTGAAGACATAGAGGCATGGGGTGAAGAATATGCAGCCCTTAGTTTCAAGGTGAGAGAGATGTTGTCTTTCAGAGATTTTTTGCGAGTTGAAGAATAGCAAAGGCACAAGAAGGAATAGAAGAGTTCAACGAGAGCAACCAAGAAGAGACATACAACAAGCAATTGACAAAAAGGTAATGAGTTCATGCCCAGTACTTGTTGTCCCAAATTTTTCAATTCCTCTTGTGGTTAAATATGATGCATCCAGAGAAGGTATTAGGACTGCACCTTATGGACAACAAAGGTCAGCACCTTTGGGGCAGCCAAAGGGGTCTTTTGGACAGCCAAAAACTACTTCAAACAGTGAGCAAAAAGCACCAAATTTTGGGCAGCAAGGGCAACCCATTATATTGAGGTAGTTCCAGGATGAAGAAGAAGAAAAGAATGTTGATCTGGAAGAAGTTGTTTTGCAAGGTATGAGGAATGGTACTCAAGTTGTGACAGCCAAGAGCATGGAAGGTTCCTTCAAAAGAGAGCAGATTGCATGGGATGTGGAGTATGTGGAAAGAGGTACATCTTCTTTTTATTGCAGCAGTTTTATCATGAGGATATTCAACCCATTCTGGACAAGGATGCTAAGAATTTGGTACAACATAGTCAAGTTATCATGAAGACAGAGTGATGAAGATCTCAAGGATACACCAAGGTATGAAAGGAATGATCATATGTCATATTTATTGTTGCATATTCAGATTTATTTTCCTCCCGAGAAGAATGTTAAAAAGAAAAATACAATTAAGGATACAATTTGCAACATAGAGTGTAATGTTCCTTTCGGGAACAAACTGAAAATTAAGGAAATTAGCTCAAAACCAAAGATCTCCAAATCTGATTTTTATAATCATCAACTGAAATAAATCTGAAATCTGCAAACTACCAGGGCAGCAAACTGTTTATGGAATTCAAGTCCACCTTTCACCATGCAAATCAACAAATAATGCCACAAAATAATTACTCTATCCACGACAATATTTATGAATCACAAATACATCAAAAGATGGATGAAATATCAATTTACACAGCTTGGAATTAATTATTTAAAATCAACAGCAGACTAGCCAAACCCAAGCCTAGAAAAAATAGCAAACCCTTGCCAAAAATCACCAAAATGCAGATTCCGGCCTTATAAAATATGCCAAATGAGATTATGATATGAAAATGCAAAAATATGTTCACCAAACCCTCAAACCCTACTCAAGGTAGGTCGCTCCACATGTAGGAAGCCAAATAAAATATGAAAATGAAAGATATCTCTCCAAATCAGTCTTATACTTCGATCCCAAGTCAAGATGAAGAGTTTTCGTTCTTCACTCAACCTCTAGAAGGGTTTCAATCCTCCTAGGCAAAACACACATGAGGGTTTTCATCCCCAAGTGCAAGAACAAGGAGCTCTAGCTCGCTATGCTCAAGTAAGATAAAATGCACCAAGTCTAGATCTCAAATGAACCCTCTAATCTTCTTTTATATCCTCCTTTTGGCGCCAAGGCTTAGAATAGCAAGACCAACCTCTTAAAGATGTTATTTTCCTTCATTAGCTTCTATTAATTAATTAAAACCCAGCTGACCTGTTATAAGAAAGAAAACACTAAAAGAAAATATAAAAATATTAGAAAAACAATGCACAAGGAAGCTCAAGGTTCTCCTCCATCTTCTTCACTTATTTTCCATGGAGAAGGAATGGCAAGAAGACCAAATATTAGCTCTCAAGTGTGTTGGTCCGAAAATCATGTCCAAATGCAGGCGGATCTATGGATGAGGCGAGGCAACAAAGCAGTGCGGGGCATAGCCCCTCTTTGAGTCAAAGAATGAAATGGTTTATTTCTATTCTACCAAAGGGAATCATGCAAGTCTCATAATATTCTCTCTCGGGGTTTGGGATCTCATCCCAAAGAGGATGTTTTCGATTGCGAAAAGAAAGGAATGAAAGAGAGGATGGAGAAAGATCGAGTCCAAGAAAGAAAAGAAATGAATTCCAAAGCGTAAAGGTCGGAGGGTTTATGTTTTGGGATTGGTAAAGAATGAGCCAAACCCTACTTGCATAAACGAGCAAAGCAATACTTGATTGAATAAATGACAATAAAACAAAAGTAAATTCAACAGAACAAACACACGATCTAACGTAAGAAAGATCCAATGAAAATAACACGTGTATTCAACACAAAGTCTAAATATTGTATTAATAATTCTTTCACATTAAAAAGCTCAAAGTCTTTTCTCCTTACTTCTATTTTTCATCCGAAAGATATTCATCTTTTCCAATACAACAAGCATTGAGGTATTTATAGAAGGAGAGAGAAGAAGGCAAAAAGGAGCCAACCACCTATTTACAAAATATCTCAAAGTCATGTTGACTTTTGACAAATTGATGGATGACATCATCCCATGGTGCAACATGGACGATGTCGTCGTTTGTACCAACATACTCCAGATATTTAAAAGAAAGTCGAAAAAGAAAGAGAAGAAGAAGAAGAAGAAGAAGCTATTCATCATCGTCGTCCTGCAGTTGAAAGGGGGTAGCTTGCTTTTGCTGCTGCTCAGGTGACGAGATGTGGAATTGAGAGCGGTATTCTATGAACTTGCTGATCATGGGCCCTAGTTGATCCTCGGGCCCTAGTTGATCCTGGGAAGGATCCTTGTGTCGCTCACTGATCGCCTCGCAAGTCTCCCGCTCGTCTATGAGCTTCTCTGGGAGTTTGGAATACTCTTTCTCTGCTTCTATGAGGAACCCGATGAAGTCCCGACAGGCCAGCAGGTTATTGATGGACTCTGCGTCAAAAGAGACCTCTGGCCCCAGCCCTCGTGACACGATCTCTTTAAAGATCTGGATGGTTTCATCGACTTTTCTTAAGGCGAAGGAAGGAGTAAGCAGCCCTGGAGACATGTTGAGAACGATTTGTTCCATTTGGTGCATCGTGTCCAGGGCTTCTTCCTTTACCTTATCGATTTTTTCAAGGACAAACTCCAGTTGATCCATCCGGTAGTCCAGAGTGGAAATGACTTTATTGAGGGCCCTGGGATGGCCGAAGACGCCGAACTTGACCAGATCTTCGGCTGAACAGTCGAACATTTGTTGAAAGGTCTCATCTTGGCAGCCTAGCATGGTCCAACTCTTCGATATGGGTCCTCGCTAACGCTTGGAGCTCTTTATTCGCCTTTTGATGTTTAGATATAAATCGAGAAACTTGCGATCACTCTTTCACTTGTCTTTGAGGATCTGGCTCCTCCAATGAAATGCTGCCATACCCTACTCGCCGATCTTTGCATATTCATTAATTTTATCCTGGCTCAGAGGCTCAGGAGTCTCGGCGGCAGTTGTGGGAGGTGCACTGCCCATCTTCTGTAAGGCTTGGAGCAGATGTTTGTTTTGCTCTTTCAATAGCCTTTTCTCTTCTTTTGTTTCTTGAAGCTTTTTTGCAGAGGGCGTCGATCGAGATAGGGCCTCTCCCTGAAGGCTTTCAGAAGACGTACCCATTGTGACCTGAGTCACTGTGTAATCTGTAGGAGACAGATCCTTTTTATCCTTGAGGGGATTGGGGTATGCGATCTCCATTACCCTCTCTCCCGAAGCACTCTGAGAGAAGCGTGTGACAGCTTCTGTTTCTTTGCCCCTTTGGACGGGATTACGGAAAAGTCCATCGGAGCGATGGGAACTTTCCTTTTCTGCTGACTTAAGTGCTGGGAGATCCAGGCTGGACTTATGGGAGAAGGGCCAGAAACAGAGAAGGGGGCAGCTACAGTAGTAGAAGGGAAAAACGTGGAGACACTTGGAGGCGGCATCGAGAGGGAGGCCAAGAAGTGCTCATGGGAGGAAGAGATACTTGCAGGGAGAGAAGACATAGGAAGGGAAGGGAGCTCAGAGATGAGGGAAGAAATGGAGGGGGACAGGTCCGCGAGAGAAGAGAAGATGGACGAAGAAGCGGGAGGAACAGTAGAAGAAGGGGGAGAGGACACGACCAAAGGAATGGTCGCTTGAGTCACTCGAGGAGGGAAGGAGGAGAAGAAGAAGGGACGAGAGGGACCTCGGTAGTTCTGGCAGTGCCCGACATCCCGAGTGAATGGGGGTGTTGTAATAACTTAACTGTTTTGGATATTTCTAGTTCTCTTTTCCATTCACACCTAATAAGCTTCATTTTGGGATTGGAATATCTTCTTCCGTTCCTTTCTCTCGGAGAAGCCGAGTTCTGACTTGTTACAGTGCGGCGGAAGGAGGACTTTCGGGAGCTTCCTCTTGAGTGGTCTTTGGATTCACCCTCTTTGCCTTTTCCTTTGCCTTTAGGCTGCTTGTTTTTTGATCTAGAGGTGCGTTACCCAACGGAGAGGTTGTGAAATCGACCCCGAGGTAGATGAGTCTGTTCATTCGGCACCAATGCTGCTGTTTCTGCGCAGAGTTTCCTTGACCCTTTCCTCAATTATGCGAGGTGCTTTGTTTATCAATCGCCGCAAAGGCCAATCGTCCCCACTCGTATCAAGATATACTTGATCCACTTCCTCCTCGATAGTTTGGTAGCCTTTGGGGACGATGGCTACCCCGTCTTGGATGATTTCGCGAGGCCAATCGAGAATGGTCCTTTCTCCTAAGCTCCACCTCATGATATAGGTCAATGTAAATATCCTCTATCTCGAGGGATGTGGAGGATCGAGCTTGGCCCTGGGAAGACAATTTCTTGGGTCGAAGGTAGACACAGGCCGGAAGTCATGTTTGATTGAGCAGCTCCGGCTCTGCGAAACATGTCTTTTGCCTTGTGGTGAGTCGACATGTATATCTACCCATCGGGTGAGGGGAAAGGAGTTCCACCCTTTCTTTTTGGCACTTTTCATGATAAGTGATTAGTCATCTTGTGAGCTCTAGCGAGAATCAACTTGGGCCCGAAGATACCTTGGCGGTCCTAGTTGGCTCTCCCAAGAAGTTAGCTGCCCTCGAGATAAGTGAATGTGGAAATTGGGTGAAACAGGGCCCCCATTTCTCGAAAGGTCTGTCCACGATGCTCTTGGTCGTGCGACCGTAAGTCATATTTGGCCTCAACAGGCAGATGATGAAGTAGAAAAATGCATCGTTGATCTTTGTAAATTGAGGGATGCTATTTTCCAGCCTCAATTCTGGATAGTATTCATATATTTTGACCTGGGGCCAAACCCCACTCCGCATCAGAGCTGGATAGTCCCTTTCAGAAGCTGCAGCATAAACAACATAGGAATTCATGTAGAATCTTCCCGTTGTGGGGAATTGTTGCAGCTGTTCTGATATCGTGCTGCTTATAATTTCTGCCCATTCGAAGCGTTGATCAGGCACATTTTTGTTCATGGTTTCTAAATACCGCAGCATCCATTTGTGGAAAAAGTGGGCGTCAGGAAGCCCAAACACCCTGCTCAGGAACGTGATGGTGTCACTGAGCTCCTCTGAAAAATCACTGCGGTGAATGATTTGTGGCCAACGGGTCACTACTTTTTGTTCTTCAGATAGACTTCGTTCATCAGCTGCATGCATTGATCTTCATGGTCGTCGCAGGCTTTGATACAATCCTCTCGGCTGACGGCCACAAAGTGTCGGTGATGAGGAATGCCGAGTATTATCTCAAAGTGGCGGGCGGTGAGGTTGATTACGACCTCGCCCTTTTCATTTACGACACACCTTGTGTCTTTGTTGTAACACCGGCAACCACCATCATGAATTCATTGTTATAATAAATACCAGATGGATTCCTCCAACGAAGTGCGCAGGCACTTTATTCTATCGATTTTAGGTGTCACTCGATTTCACCACAAATCGACTACCCAATCCGAAAATTTTCGTACTTTTAAAATAGTGGGTCGTTTGTTGTTTTTATTGCCTGAAAGTTCCTGTATTGCGTCAAAATAATCCTAAAGTGCCATATTAGCCTTTTTCGCCAAATACCCAGATGCCCAAAATTGTTTTATTCTGTCGTCGGGATTTGTCTGCGGGAAATTTGTATTTAATTATTTTGAGCCCCGTATGAGGCTATTTGCGCTCTGTTTTGACTCCATTATGAGCGAATATGTTATTATTCCTATGTACCAGAAGGATTTTAACTTATTTTAAGTTTTGGGCTTTATTTGTAACTTTTGGCAATTTTTCGTGTTTTTGTGGTGTCCCGTTCTGTTTTCTGTAAAATTTCTCTGGAACAACTCCTTTGCCGGGTAAGCCCGATTTTTGGCCTGGAGCAGCTGGAAAACATACACGCACATTTTGCCCGGAGGAAGTCGTCATCGGAGGTTTGGATCACTGGGAAAAAGCGAAGTCGTGCACAGAAAAGCCCCTGCGGGGATGGGCGCATTTTTGGAAAACAAAGGATTTAAGCTGCGATGGGAAAAATATAAGCCGCAGGCAGGGTGGGAATTGTATACCTGCCTGGCAGGGTACTTTTTCCCGTGTTATAAAAGTCACTTAAGCTGCAGTGGGAAAAATAGAGGCTGCAGGCAGGTGGGAATTTATTGCCTGCCTTGCAGGGTAAAAATTCCCATGATATAATAAAAGGAAAGTGACTTAAGTGAAATCATGGGATTTTAGTGCCTGCCTTGCAGGGTAAAGAATCCCATTGTCAAAGTCAAATCACTTAAGTGGATCACGGGATTTTGGTGCCTGCCTGGCAGGGTAAAGAATCCCATTATGGAAAAATTCTTAAAAATAGAATTACATGTGCAAAAAAGTGCGCCCCCTTTGGTGATAGATTAAAATGATTAAATTGATTATTTTTAATAATCTTTCTTCTTAAAAAGTGCGCCCAAGCTTGAGGAGGTCAAAAAGTCAAAGAAGGAATAAAAGAAAGGAATTAAATTAATTAAATTTAATTTATTTAGTGGCTGCCCCCTTCCTCTCAAAAAGTGCGCCCCATTTGGGCATTATTTAATGTTTTTGAAGCATTAAAACATTAAATTAATTTCTATTTTCAGTGGCTATGGTCAAAGCACACTGTGGGGCTTGAGTGAAGTGCTGTGTGAAGGATTAAATTGGATTAATTTAATTTATTGGATGGCTGTCCTTAAACATGCTATTTTTAAAAGAGAAAAGCATGATTTTTAATTAATTAATTGCCTTTAATTGTTAGGGCAATTATTAATTATAGAATTGTGAAGGTTATATAAGCATGGGCAGCCATATGGATGAATAATTTAATTCATAGGTAAAGAATTGCAGCAAGGAGGAAAAGTGCGCCCCATTAGAGGAAGGATTTTGTTCAGACAAAGTGCTAACAAGGCTAAAAGCTTCCAGATTTGGCGCATGCTTTGGAGAAGGTTGATCTTCGTCTGCATAGTTGTTTTCACAGGTGTTACAGGAGCTCAGGTGTTGATTGAAAGGATTCATGCTCTCTTTATGTGCAAATTAAACACCAATTTTTGGGGCAGCAGGCTTGAAAAGTGCAGATTTTTATAATTTAAATTCACTATTCATGCTCTCGGTGGCCATTTTTGTCTGAATAAAATGCAGGAACTCATTACAGGTGCTTTATAAAAGAAAAGGAGTTTTTATCAATGTCCAATACATTGCAAATATCCTCCGAATCTGAAGAATTGTCCAGATCTGCACCAGTATTGAAGAAATCCAACCAAGTTAGAAGAAAAAGAATTATTCAGACAAAGATAGACAAAGCCATGGCGAAAGGAGATGAAAAAGAGAGCACGATGGATTCATGCATTGCTTCCAAACTTTCAGACATAGGAGACACGGATCTAGGCCCAGAACCTCTTTCTGATTTGATTGATAGATCCAGAGCTGGAAAGACTTCACTCATGCGTGCGGTCAAAAGTAGTGGAATTATTCGAGCTGCAGCTTTCCCGTGTACAGCCCAATTGCCAGAGTTTGTGATGGAGTGTGCTAGATCTTATCATCCTTCATCCAGATCAGTGCGTGATGTTGCGGGAAAGACAATAATTCGTTTGGATGCAGAATTCTTCAATTATTGTCTGAAGATTCCAGTGCGAAAGGTGGTGACTTCTATTAGCATTCAGGATGCTGACAGTAGGTGGGAAAAGCATAGAGCTGACTGTGTGAGCATCATGAATAGCCGGTTCATGAAGAAGCCTAGATCCCCTTCCAAGTTCCCGAGAACTCTTCCACGATCCAATTTGGTGCAGGAGGCGGATGATATCGTCAAATTGCTATGCAGGTTGAATGGTGAAGCGAATGCCTACACTTTCCGGACATGGATGTATGCTTTCATCAGGACCATTGAAATCAACAAGGTTGATTCTATAATCAATTGGTCAGAAATTATTAGCAGCAACATCGGTGAGCAATCATGAACGTGAAGCGTACCTTCAGCTTCAAGATGACTTCATACTTGGTGTATGCTGCAGCTTCACAGGGTGTCTTTTCCAAGCTGGATAGATGTGGTATTCTTTCCAAGGATCCCATTTTCGAGTGCTACCCACAGCTTACTGTACCTGCGTGCGAGAAGGACTTCAAAGTGATCAACGATGACTTCTACGATTTCATCTGCAGGTTAGACAAAGACTTGAAGACTCACAGGGTAAGCAAGGAAGCATGGGAAGCAGTGTCCAAGATTGGCAGTGTATTCATCCAGTTTGCAGATTTCACATACCTTAGGGTTACGAGCTTTTCAGGTGAACCAATAAAGATGCCCAGGTACCCGAGTGATGATTGATCGCCATGGAGCTGGAGCAGCAGCAACTTGTGGAGTTACACGACCTTCAGTCGAAGCGGCACAAGTCTACGGGCTTCTTCCCACTCACTGTGGGATATTACAGTTGCATCAGCATTCACAGAGCTCGAGGGATGGAAGCACAAATGTTGTCCGAGTATGAGCAAGAGTTCTTCCCTGCGCGGCTTAATTTCGATCCATTTGGAATAGCCAGGAAGACAATCTCCCAGGAGTACGCACATGTGCCTTCGTTAGAAGATTTCTGGATGAAGTGCAGAAGTGAGTACGAGGTTAGAAAGAAAGATTTCAGCAGGCTATCGGCAAAGCAAGTATTTGACTTTGGACTAGCGCGGATACCTGCGGATCTTAAAGATGATGGGAACGTGGTACTTGACACTTACCATCAAATGGGAGGAGATAAAGCTATACTGCAGGATAGCAATAGCAACGCAAACACAATAAGAAGAAAGATCTGGAGCTGTGTTGGTGAATACTTCAAACTGGTTACTGACGAAGGGATATTGCCTTGATGAAGCATTGATGAATCAAATCACAGGCAACTTCGGCACAGGAGATTCCCTCAAGCGAAAGCATGAAGGAGAAAGCAGCAGAAGGTCCGAGAAGTTGAAAGTACACAGAAGATCTCAAGAGAAAGAGAAGACCACTTCTACGGCCATAGCTTTGACTCCGACTTCTCCAGTACCCAGAGGATCACCAACTATTGCACCACAGCAGCAGGATGCTTCCATGCCTTCATTGAAACCAGCGACGTTCGTCTTCTCTCCGCAGCCACTTCGTTCATCACCCGTTCCAGAAGAGGTGTTGAAGCTGCAGATGACGGAGTTCGAAAGAGCTTTGTCCTTGGATGTTTCAGAAGATGGCAGCCATGATACTGTGGCACTTTCTGATGGAGAGGATGCAGAGCGGGAGATGGTAGTGCACTCAGCGACTTCTCACTCTCCGAGAAGTAATTTCTCGGAATGGTTAGCTTTGCAGTTGGTTCCGGAAGCAAGAGTAGAGATGAACTTAGAGGAACATGACTTGCAGCTACTTCAGGATCTGAGCAGAAGAGACAGAAGGCCTAAAGTTGCTAAAGCAACTTCTAGGTTGATCATCAAGGATTCGGTAGAGAAGTTTGCTGAGATATCAATTCCGGCGGAAGGAAAGAGTGGATGGAGGTGTTACTTCATACGTTCGGATTATTTCTAACGAGGTGCATGATTCCCTGGAAAGTTCTCTTCTGATGGTACAAAAGAGAATTGATAAAGCTACCAAGCCTTTCACGATGAACTCTATCAGTAGGCTGGTGACACTGCAGGCAGACATTGCGAGATTTGGGCCAAGTTTGGAAGAAGTGGAAGCATGCAGCAAAGTGTTGAATGAAGGGTTGCTGCAATTCAGGACAGAAAAGGAAGCAGTAGCTAAAACAGATGGAAAGATGCTGAATTATATGTTCGACAAGTATATCAGATATCAGAACAAGAAGAAGATGTAGATGTTACAGCTGGCATGACTTCTTCTATTCTTTCTTCTTCTACTTTCTATGTTCCCGGATGAAATTGTAAACTTCTAAGTTATTGGTTTTGCAACCATTACTTGAAGTCATGTGGAACCTTTCTATTAGTTAAGTGATACATGTGTCACTTAAGAAGAAGTTAGTTGAGGATGATTGCCAAATGTCATCTTTACTTGTTGTTCATACTTTAGTTCAGTTTGAGTCTTCTATTTGTACTTTCCCTCCTACATTCTATAAGTAGGAGAAGAACCTCCGGGTTAATAATCGATCAGAATTTGTAAGAAGCAATCTTGTGTTCTAGACTTTGTGCTGAACCCCTGAGAGCCACTTGTTGCAGAGGAATACAAAGAAGCAGGTTTCCGGAGAACTTTGTGTCACGGCGTACTGTGTTTCTTGCTTTTAAATCTTAGATCTTTTAAGTAAACTTTGTGTTATTTTAGATCTGGATCTAGAGCTGCCTTTGCTTTATAATTCTGTGTGTTCAAATCTATTAAGTTTCTTCTATGTGCATGCAATTAGCTCTGCTATCTACTAATTGGGATGCACATCTTCCTCATTTCTTCTCTGTAATTCCTTTACTTCCTTCTTCTATAATTTTCCTTTCTTAAACAGCTGCTTACTTGCTGCAAAACTTCTTAGTTATGGTTCATGAACTAAGTGGTTAAAGTAAAACCCCCTGATAGATAATAACACATTTATATTGACAAATCTGACACAGCCTCACCGGTTAAATGAGGGAGATTTATCTCATGACTGCCTAGGTTTGATGCTATGCAGAAAATCTAGCCAACAAGTTTGTCCATCCATGGACTTCTTGTGACCTTCTGAGTCCTGACCCAGAATTCCTCCATATCGATATGACCCAACTCTGAGTCTCTGATGTCCAGGTCACACTCGGCCTGGGAGTCGGGCATTCTGACCCTCTGATACTTATATTTCATTTCTTCCTCTGTAAGCTTGGCCTTGCCTTTGGATTTGGTAGGTCTCTTGCTTGATGTTGACATATGTTCTTCTGAGCTTAACTGCTGATCTGCAAGAATAAGACGTGAAACCCAATTGAAGAAAGCCGTGTCAGCTGCTTGATTTTCCATTGAAATGCTTGACAGAAGAAAGAGTCAGCAATTTAAAGGCCTCGGGGCGCATGGCGCATAGATATTGCAAATTGCAGAGCTAAATGGGTAAGGCGCACAGGAAAAGGGTGTTGCAGGAGATAAATCAGCGCCAAAGGGCGCATGGCGCATAGACACTGCAGGGTGCATTTTGTGTTGCTGTAAGGACAAGTGCGCCTGCGCCATGTGGATGTTTTTGTAAAGGCGCATGTATCTTTCATGTTGCATGGAATTTCGGTGCGCCGAAGGCGCATATATGGTTTGTGTAACATGTGCTTTTGGCGCGCTTAAGGGAACTTGGCGCGGCGCATGGAGGGTCTGCACAACATAATGTTGCTACGATGAGGAACGCGCCTGCGTCTTTATAGCTTAACACTTGGCGTATATGAAAGAGCTGTTACATGGGCGTTGCGTGCGCCAAAGGGCGCAGGAATTCTTTATGTTGCATCCAAGTTTGATGCGCCAAGGGGCGCATGGGAAGCATTTGCATTGTATGCGAGGGAAGTGCGCCATGAGGGCGCATCAAATTATGATGTAACAGGTGGGGAAAGTGCGCCATTGGTGCGTGTATCTTTCATGTTGCAGGGGCGACAGATGCGCCGAGGGCGCAACTGTTTTTAATGTTGCATGGCGAGCTTATGCGCCAAAGGAGAAAACAGTTTTCTTTTTTAGTTTTGATCTTTCTCTCAGAGGGGTTTCCATATATGGCTTAGCTTTTATAACGAGGTTCATTGTAAGATATGAAGAGGTGCTATACCAAAAGGGTTTTCAAGCTATCATTTTTTAGGATAGAGCTTCCTCTTCCAGCAGATCTGGAAAGAGGAGGAAATGTGGAAAGGCAAAGAGGGGGAAGCAAACTCATAATCTATTCTTTTCAATCCATACTGAACCAACCTAGCAGCCAAAAACCACAAAAACAAAACGCATGAAAGACAGAAGGCCACTTACCCGGATATAAACGATGAAAAAGCGTGAGAATGGGTCCACAAATCAATTCGAAAGCGGCGGGCTGGTCTGTTGTGCCGAAGCTCGAGAGAAAAATCACGTGTTTTGCATCGGTGACAATGACAACGCAGACGCGCCTATTTATAGGCGAGGCAGCAATAAATGCGCCACCAACTTTTTAAAAGGGCGCACCAAATGAGCTGTCGACATGAGAAAACATGCGCCTTTTGGCGCATCGAAAGACTTGTCAGCACGAAGATATGTGCGCCTATGGCGCACCGGAAGTGGTGTTGACAGAGGAAAATGTGCGCCTTTGGCGCACCGAAAGAGGCGCAACAAATGTTCTGTCGACAGGAAGGCGCATGCGCCTCGGCGCACGCAGGGAAGCCTCAACATAGAGAGGCGCATCAAAACGCCTGCTGACACAAGAAAACATGCGCCAAAGGTTTTAAAGGGGGCGCATCAAAAGTTGATGTTGCATAGTCATTCCATGCGCCCGGCCAAAAGACCAAAAACGACTAAGTTCGGAAAACTAGATTTCCCGGAAAGGGATTTTGCAACGTTCCGAACGCAAGGGGTCCCTAACGAGGGATCGGAACAAAATTTCGGTACGGTTATCTGTAAAATTGCCCTTTCTTGTGTCAGCAGGCGTTTTGATGCACCTCTCTATGTTGATGCTTCCCTGCGTGCGCCGAGGCGCATGCGCCTTCCTGTCGACAGAACATTTGTTGCGCCTCTTTCGGTGCGCCAAAGGCGCATATTTTCCTCTGTCAACACCACTTCCGGTGCGCCATAGGCACACATATCTTCGTGCTGACAAGTCTTTCGGTGTGCCAAAAGGTGCATGTTTTCTCATGTCGACAGCTCATTTGGTGCGCCCTTTTAAAAAATTGGTGGCGCATTTATTATCGCTCGCTTATAAATAGGCGCGTGCGTCTGCCATCATTATCACCGATGCAAAACACGTGATTTTTCTCTGAGCTTGTCAGCCGCACCAGCCCCGTCGCTTTCGAATTGATTTGTGGACCCGTTCTCACGCTTTTTCATCGTTTATATCCGGGTAAGTGGCCTTCTGCTTTCATGCGTTTTGTTTTTGTTTTTTTTTTTTGCTAGGGTTGGTTCATGGATCAAAAGAATAGATTATGAGTTTGCTTCCCCCGCTTCTTTCCACATTTCCTCCTCTTTCGATCTGCCGGAAGAGGAAGCTCTGTCTCTAAAAAAATGATAACTTGAAAACCCTTTGTATAAAGCACCTCTTCATATCCTACAATGAACCTCGTTATAAAAGCTAAGCCATATATGGAAACCCCTCCGAGAGAAAGATCAAAACTAAAAAAGAAAACTTTTCCTCTTTCGCGCATGAGCTCGCCATGCGCAACATTAAAACATTGCGCCCTCGCGCATCTGTCGCCCTGCAACATGAAAGATACACGCGCCAATGGCGCGCTTTCCCACCTTTTTATCATAATTTGATGCGCCTCATGGCGCACTTCCTCGCATACTCTGCAAAATGCTTCCCATGCGCCCCTTGGCGCATCAAACTTGGATGCAACATAAAGAATTCCTGCGCCCTTTGCGCACCCTGCCGCCCATGTAACAGCTCTTTCATATGCGCCAAGTGTTAAGCTATAAAGACGCAGGCGCGTTCCTCATCGCAGCAACATCATGTTGTGCAGACCCTTCATGCGCCGCGCCAAGTTCCCTTAAGCGCGCCAAAAGCACATGTTACACAAACCATATATGCGCCTTTGGCGCACCGAAATTCCATGCAACATGAAAGATACATGCGCCTTTTACAAAATACATCCACATGGCGCAGGCGCACTTGTCCTTACAGCAACACAAAATGCACCCTGCAGTGTCTATGCGCCATGCGCCTTTCGCGCTGATTTATCTCCCGACACCCTTTTCTGTGCGCCTTACCCATTTAGCTCTGCAATTTGCAATATCTATGCGCCATGCGCCCGAGGCCTTTAAATTGCGACTCTTTCTTCTCAAAGCATTTCAATGGAAAATCAAAGGTGACTGACACGGCTTTCTTCAATGGGTTTCACGCCTTATTCTTGCAGATCAGCGCTTAAGCTCAAAGAACATATGTCAACATCAAGCAAGAGACCTACCAAATCCAAAGGCAAGGCCAAGCTTACAGAGGAAGAAATGAAATATAAGTATCAGAGGGTCAGAATGCCCGACTCTCAGGCCGAGTGTGACCTGGACATCAGAGACTCAGAGTTGGGTCATATCGATATGGAGGAATTCTGGGTCAGGACTCAGAAGGTCACAAGAAGTCCATGGATGGACAAACTGATAAAGCGATGCCTGCGCACTTTTGGAGGAATCCCAGATCGGTATTACCAAGTAACAATGAATTCATGATGGTGGTTGCCCGGTGCTACAACAAAGACACAAGGTGTGTCGTAAATGAAAAGGGCGAGGTCGTAATCAACCTCACCGCCCGCCACTTTGAGATAATACTCGGCATTCCTCATCACCGGCACTTTGTGGCCGTCGGTAGAGGATTGTATCAAAGCTGCGACGACCATAAAGATCAATGCATCGGTGATGAACGAAGTCTATCTCGAAGAACAAAAGAGTATTGACCCGTTGGCCACAAATCATTCACCGCAGTGATTTTTCAGAGGAGCTCAGTGACACCATCACGTTCTGGCGAAAGGTGTTTGGGCTTCCCGACGCCCACTTTTTCCACAAATGGATGCTTTGCGGCATTTAGAAACCATGAACAAAAATATGCCCGATCAACGCTTGAATGGGCGAAATTATAAGCGAAGACGATATCGTAACAGCTGCAACAATTCCCCACAACGGGAAGATTCTACATGAATTCCTATGTTGTTTATGCTGCAGCTTCTGAAAGGGACTATCCAGCTCTGATGCGGAGTGGGGTTTGGCCCCAGGTCAAAATATATGAATACTATCCGAGACTGAAATGGAAAATAGCATCCCTCAATTTACAAAGATCAACGATGCATTTTTCTACTTCATCATCTGCTTGGTAAGGCCAAATATGACTTACGGTCGCACGACCAAGAGCATCGTGACAGCCACTGAGAAATGGGGGGCCCTGTTCACCCAATTTCCCACATTCACTTATCTGAGGGCAGCTAACTTCTTGGGAGAGCCAACTAGACTGCCAAGGTATGCTGGGCCCAAGTTGATTCTGCTAGAGCTGTCAAGACAGCTAGTCACTTATCATGAAAAGTGCCAAAAAGAAAGAAGGGTGGAACTCCTTTCCCCCTCACAGTGGGTAGATATACATGTCTGACTCACCACAAGGCAAAAGACATGTTTGCAGAGCTGGAGCTGCTCAATCTGAAACATGACTTCCCAGCCAGGCCTACCTTCGACCCAAGAAATTGTCTTCCTAGGGCCAAGCTCGATCCAATCCACATCCCTCAGATCGAGGATATTTACATTGACCTATATCATGAGGTGGAGCTTAGGAGGAAGGACCATTCTCGATTGGCCTTGGCAGAAATCATCCAATACGGGGTAGCCATCGTCCCCAAAGGCTACCAAACTACTGAGGAGGAAGTGGATCAAGTATATCTTGATACAGGTGGGGACGATTGGCCTTTTGCGGCGATTGATAGAAACAAAGCACCTCAGACAATTGAGGAAAGGGTCAAGGAAACTCTGCGCAGAACAGAGCATTGGTGCCGAATGAACGGACTCATCTACCTCGGGTCGATTTCACAACCTCTCCGTTGGGTAACGCACCTCCTAGATCAAAACAGCAGCCTAAAGGCAAAGGAAAAGGCAAAGAGGGTGAATCCAGCACCACTCAAGAGGAAGCTCCTGAAAGTCCTCCTTCCGCTGCACCCGAACAAGTTGTAACTCTGGCTTCTCCAGAGAAAGGAACGGAAGAAGATGTTCCAATAGGCCCATCCACTCAGGATGTCGGCACTGCTGCAACAACCGAGGTCCCTTCTGTCCCTTCTTCTTCTCCTCCTTCCCCTCCTCGAGTGACTCAAGCGACCATTCCTTTGGTCGTGTCCTCTCCCCCTTCTTCTATCATTCCTCCCGCTTCTTCATCCATCTTCTCTTCTCTCGCGGACCTGTCCCCCTCCATTTCTTCCCTCATCTCTGAGCTCCCTTCCCTTCCTATGTCTTCCTCTCCTGCAGTATCTCTTCCTCCCGTGAGCACTTCTTCGGCCTCCCTCTCGATGCCGCCTCCAAGTGTCTCCACTTTTTCCCTTCTACTACTGCAGCTGTCCCCTTCTCTGTTTCTGGCCCTTCTCCCATAAGTCCAGCCTGGATCTCCCAGCACTTAAGTCAGCAGAAAAGGAAAGTTCCCATCGCTCCGATGGACTTTTCCGTAATCCCGTCCAAAGGGGCAAAAAACAAGCTGTCACACGCTTCTCTCAGAGTGCTTCGGGAGAGAGGGTAATGGAGATCGCATACCCCAATCCCCTCAAGGATAAAAAGGATCTGTCTCCTACAGATTACACAGTGACTCAGGTCACAATGGGTACGTCTTCTGAAAGCCTTCAGGGAGAGGCCCTATCTGCAGTCGACGCCCTCTGCAAGAAGCTTCAAGAAACAAAAGAAGAGAAAAGGCTATTGAAAGAGCAAAACAAACATCTGCTCCAAGCCTTACAGAAGATGGGCAGTGCACCTCCCACAACTGCCGCCGAGACTCCTGAGCCTCTGAGCCAGGATAAAATTAATGAATATGCAAAGATCGGCGAGCAGGGTATGGCAGTTTCCGCTTGGAGGAGCCAGATCCTCAAAGACAGTGAAAGAGTGATCGCCAAGTTCTCTGATTTATATCTAAACATCAAAAAGGCGAATAAAGAGCTCCAAGCGTTAGCAGGACCCATATCAGAAGAGCTGGACCATGCTAGGCTGCAGCATGAGACCTTTCAACAAATGTTCGACTGTTCAGTCGAAGATCTGGTCAAGTTTGGCATCTTCGGCCATCCCAGGGCCCTCAATAAAGTCATTTCCACTCTGGACTACCGGATGGATCAACTGGAGTTTGTCCTTGAAAAAATCGATAAGGTAAAGGAAGAAGCCCTGGACACGATGCACCAAATGGAACAAATCGTTCTCAACATGTCTCCAGGGCTGCTTACTCCTTCCTTCGCCTTAAGAAAAGTCGATGAAACCATCCAGATCTTTAAAGAGATCGTGTCACGAGGGCTGGGGCCAGAGGTCTCTTTTGACGCAGAGTCCATCAATAGCCTGCTGCTTTGCTGCCGGGACTTCATCGGGTTCCTCATGGAAGCGAGAAAAGAGTATTCCAAACTCCCAGAGAAGCTCATAGACGAGCGGGAGACTTGCGAGGCGATCAGTGAGCGACACAAGGATCCTTCCCAGGATCAACTAGGGCCCATGATCAGCAAGTTCATGGAATACCGCTCTCAATTCCACATCTCGTCACACCGAGCAAGCGTGGCAAAGCTACCCCCTTTCGGCTGCGGGGACGACGATGATGAATAGCTTCTTCTTCTTCTTCTTCTTCTTCTTCTTTTTTTTCGACTTTCTTTTAAATATCCGAGTATGTTGGCACAAACGACAACATCGTCCATGTTGCACCATGGGATGATGTCATCCATCAAGTTGTCAAAAGTCAACATGACTTTGAGATATTTTGTAAATAGGTGGTTGGCTCCTTTTTGCCTTCTTTTCTCTCCTTCTTCTATAAATACCCCAATACTTGTTGTATTGGATATGAGTGAATATCTTTCAGATGAAAAATAGAAGTGAGGAGAAAAGACTTTGAGCTTTTTGTAACAGAAAGAATTATTAATACAATATTTAGACTTTGTGCTGAATACATGTGTTATTTGCATTGGATCTTTCTTACGTTAGATCTGTGTGTTTGTTCTGTTGGATCTACTTCTGTTTTATTGTCATTTATTCATCAGTATTGCTTTGCTCGTTTATGCAAGTAGGTTTGGCTCTGTTTACTACCAATCCCAAAACATAAACCCTCTGACCTTTCTGCTTTGGAATTCATTTCTTTTCTTTCTTCGGATCTGATCTTTCTCCATCCTCTCTTTCATTCCTTTCTTTTCGCAGTCGGAAACATCCTACTGGGATGAGATCCCAAACCCCCGAAGGCAGAATATTGTGAGACTTGCACAGATTCCTACTGGTAGAATAGCAATAAACCAGTTTCACTTTGCTGACTCAAAGAGGGGCTATGCCCTGCACACTGTTGGCTCGTCTATCCATAGATCTGCCCAAGCGACAGATTTTCGGACCAACAAAGTGGAAAAAGGGGACATTACAGTCCTCCCTTCCCAAAAATTGCTTGTCCTCGAGCAATTATAAGTACCCGAATCCCAAATGAATCTCACTGCTCATTCTTTTTGTACTTGCACAACTCTCATCCATATATTGGCTGTCCCAAAATATCATCATGCTGCCCCAAACATTGTTGAAATCACACATTTTCCACTCAGAATTCAGAATTAAAGTGGCTGGAATCCACCTCAAAACAGCCTTGTATAAACCAACATCAATTGTCCACAACAATCCCTTCTAATGTATGTCTGGAAATCCCTCTGTGGAAGTGATAAGGGGGTTGGAAAAGTTTATGACAGCAATGAAAATAACATGGTTGAAACTTCCATACTTCAAAATTCTTACCAAATCAAGAAATGATACCAATCTAGGGGCTAGAAATGACCTTATAATGATTGTAGCTTTACCACCAACTTCAACAAACTGAAAATAACTCATGTGCACAGCCACAAAATTTTGTATGTATCTCAATCCTCAATCCATTCTTGGTGAATGATGATCACGAGATCAACTTCGTGGCAAGATGTACACTACTATGCACTAGTGATCCTTGAATAAATTCATTGGGTGCCAAACAATGTTGTATAGGAAACATTTGAAAGCCAACATCAACAAGGAAATCATATGGCTTACCCACTTTATACAATAAACACCTTGTTGCCCCAACCGTGATGATTGCCCTTATAATCTTGTTCTCAAGTGTATGACTTGGCTTCAAAGAGTGCTCCATAAATGGTGAGCATTGGTTCTCCATCATACCATTGGTATGCATGACATAATATATAAGCTTTTTCCTAACCATATGCATGATGTCATCACTTCATTACACTTAGAAACATGGAATCTTTCAATGAACTTACCTTCCGTGGTTGTTAAAACAAGTTTCCCAATCAGCAAATTACCATTAGCACCTTGGAAAGTGCTTTTCCTTTTCACTTCTGGATTTTCTAATGCCAAATCTAAGTTGCCAATACTCATGATTGCCATAGAAAACTTTGAACTGTCCCTATTTCTCATGAGATCAAATGTATACATCACAAAATGAAATCTGATTGTCTTTGTAGAAAGTGAAAAAACACTTGATTCCCATACCTTAGAGTGCCCAACATGGTGACTTTGAAGGTGACTTTGAACCTGTAGTATCCCTTGCTTGGCTATCACGGATCCCTAAAAAACTGAATCCATTGCATCCCATGAACCAATGTAACTTCAGCTGGCTTCAATCTAAGGAAAGCATCACATACCTTGCACCTTTGGCTACACCATTCACTTCTTATCTTCCTTCTACTTGGCATAGGCTGAACATTAGAGTAAAAACCCAACAATAACATGGAGTAGATGTAATGTTCCCATTTTTGAAGACCCTTAGCCTATCATTCCCCGTGGGCTTTAGGGATGTTGCAAGGGGAAAATTATATTAAATAATTTTATAATATTGTCTGGAGAGTGATTTTAATCATTTGATATTATAAAGAAATATTTATTTAATTATTTAATATATATGGAGCAAGTAATTATTTAATTAAATTCCCAAAATGCAAATTAAAAAGGGGAATTAATTAAATAATATTTAGGTGGCTTTTAAATATTAAAATCACCCTTTTAAAAAGGGGACGCCACACCTAGGGAAATAAACTGCTTTTATTTAATAATTTCCCTCTCCTAGGGATTTCGAATTTTGTGCCTCCTTGCTTATAAAAGGAGTGTTAGGATCATTGTTAGACTTATGCTATGATGAACTTATTTTGATACTCCATGCTTGCAGTTGGGATGTATTCCCATTGATGCTTTCTCTCTCTCTCTCTTGCGTGGGAAGTTAGTGAGTTGGTTTTGATCTATTGAAGTATTTTCTCTTGCTCCATTTGTTGAGTTCTCGTGTTGAATATTTTTCATTGTTGCTTGAGTTATTTCATCTTTGGCGCCAAGTTTAGAGTGTGAAAATCATTTGATATTGCTCCTTTGAATCATTCTATTATTGTTGCCAATATTCTTACCATAGCGACTTGGGTTGGTGATGATTTGATTATGTTTTGATGCCATAAATGATAGATCTGCAATCTGCCATGTGTTATTGATTATTTCAGAGCAAGGGGCTAATATTTTGGTGTATTTGGAGGCTAGGAAGGAGCTGGAATTATTTTATATAATTTTATCTAACCCTAGCGACTTGAAATCAGTTTTCTAGGACTGTTTTGGCTAGGTTTTAAGGCTCAAAAAATTCAGATTGATAGCTCTTTGGAAAGCCCTTAATTTATAGAACAATCTGCAATTTATTTGGTGAAGAAATATTGAGTTTTGAAGGAGTTATGCATTTTTGAATATTTCAGCTGTCTGCAGGTTTTTCTGGGTATGGTAAATTAATATTTATTTCAGATCTGCAGTTTGGGGGTTGATTTAATATTGCATCTGACTATAGAAATTAGGAGGAATAAGAATAAATTGTTTCCATAATTTTTGGAGGAGTTTTGGTGCCCTAAAAGTGTTGGGCGACCTACTTTTTAGGTCAAAATTAGGGTTTCGGGTTGATTGTGTGAAATCTGATTTTTGCATATTGTTCCTCATACTTTTGTGGTCCATTATCCAGAATTTCAGCTCATTTGGACTTCTCTAGCCAAAGATATGAATTTTTGAAGATTGCAATAGTTAGGGTTTGAAAATTAATTATTTTCAGTCAATGTGTGTGATCAGATTTGTATGAATTCCTAAATTGTCCTAGAAGGGAATATTATAGTAGAGCAATGAAATATAGTCATCATACCTCTCTAAAAATGTGTACTATTTTGGTATGTTAGGGAGCAATGAATTTGAAACCCTCTTGAGCCATGAGCTGCCCAATCCTCCTAACTCTTCCATTTTTATGGATCCATGGGTTAGCCACATAATAAATGAAAAGTTAGGATCACCATTATGACCACCCCCACACTTAATTATAGAGCTCTCTTTCATACCGATTTTAAAATCAGATATTCTTCCCTTTGAAGACCTCATCATAGCACCTATATGCCATTTGTGAGAACACCATAGAAATTGAGCCCAAGTGTCTATATGTTCTTTGCAAAAAACAACACTTCTTACCTCTTTACCCCATGAAGCATTATGTGCACAAAGGTGTTCAATTAGCGGTGATAAAAGAGGAGGCAACATACATGAAACATGAGTATTCCATGGTAGAAAATTTACAATTTAGGCAAAAATTGAAATTATGAGTTTAAATAAAAATTATGAGTTTAAATCAGCATTCCTTCTTGACATGATTTCCTTGCCGGATGGGATAATTTCTTCCTTGCATTCATTCCCAAGCTGTTGGTGCTTGTGTTGGGTAACTCTTGGCTTCTTGCTTGCGCTGAGATATCCTTCAAACAAACTCCCTTTGTCCGTTGTTAGGAACAGTCCAACCTCTTCATCTTGTTCTTTATGGAGAGTTTCCTTCCATCTCCATGGCCAACAAAAACTTGTTGTGGTATTATCAACACAACCCCAGATTGTTCTTCCAAACATAAGTATATCAAGCGGATGGCCAACCTTATCATGCATACCATGGGCCTTGGAAAGAAGGTTATCTTTTGTCACTTAAATCTTGTTCCTTGTGCCTAAAGAAACATTTGTATCCAACTGATTTTGATGATCAACTCCATATGACGGTGAACCAAAGAGCAATAAATATGGAATATATTTGTTCCCTAGGCTTCCAACAAGATTTTCATCCTCTTTTCCCTCTTGCTCAAGCCTGAATTCATCATGTGCCAAAATAAAATTAGTGCTAACCACACTTCATTAGTTCATCAAACCCTTGTGTCACCAAAGTGTTGTTAGGATACCCATCCAAATGATCAAGTGTGGCAAGAGGGTTGGAGGTTTTTGTTGGAAATATTGTCATTGATGTCAAAAGAGGTGTTGAACTGGTAAACGGAAATCTGTTAGAAAGTAACGGAATTATTGATGGAAATGGTAGAAAGTAACGGAAATAACCAGCAGTATAGAAGGGTAGAAAATGAAAGTTTAAATACATGAAAAGAAGCGTTTTTGCATGAGGATTATCATGGTATAAGTGAGATATACACAGCTATACATAAGAGAGAGATATCCGCATTTTAAGGTGTTCATATGCAATGTTTTATGGTGAAAAAGAAGATTTAATGATGGCTGGCAGCGATTTAATAATAACAAAGTGATTTGTCTAAGGAGGGCAGCGCTCTATCAAGTGGTTAATTGCATTAATTAATGTGCATTTAATAATTATGGGCTGCATTAATTTTTTTTTTTGGTTTTAGCCGACTAATGCACTTAATTAAGTTGTGTTAATGGAAAGGTTGTGTCGGTTGGAATGATGTGTCTTTTCGAAAAGGTACGAAAGGCTATATAAGAAGATTCATATGAGACTTATTAAGCATGGATTCAAGTTGAATATCTTAAGAAAAAAAGAAGAAGAAGAGGAAGCGTAAGGGCAAAATTTTAGAACAACAAATCTGAAAGTAAGAAGAAGAATTTTCCATTATTCGTTGAGGAAGCAACAAGTTCAAAAGTGGAAAGCAAATTTTGTAAGGAAGGTTGGTGCCTTCATATTCGAAGAGATCGGTGTCTCTTGCTGAGTTGGTGCTTAGCAAAAGGGGTGGGTGCTCCTGTAGGTTGGTGCCTACAAAACTGTAATTTGGGGATTGGTGTCTCCAGTAGGTTGGTGCCTACAAATTTTTGAGAAATATATATAAAGAAAGAAGTTTCTCCGTGGTTTTCTCCCGAAAGGGTTTCCACGTATATCTGTGTCTACTTGCATTAAGTTTTGTGTTCTTTGATTGATTTGATATATTCACATTGCTCGTGATTATAGATCTAAGTTCAAGTATTAAAGTTTGAAATAATTTCATAATACTGATTCACCCCCCCTCTCAGTATTATCTTGTGCTCAACAATTGGTATCAGAGCAGGTTCCTTCAGGAACAATCTAACAGTTGGAAGGTAGATCTCGGGAGCACATATGGCTAGTCAAGTACAAGAAGGATTTTCCTCGAACAAGGCTCCGTTGTTTAACGGAACAAACTATGCATTTTGGAGCGTAAGGATGAGAACCTATCTGATGGCACTAGGGTTTGATATTTGGCAATCAGTAGCGGTCGGATATACCATTCCATCAACTCCGCCAACAGACCAAGCCGGTAAGAAGGCTTTTGAAAATAATGCCAAGGCGATGAATGCAATCTTGTGTGGTCTATCAGAGTCCGAATTTGTCAAGGTAATGCAATGTGACACGGCAAAGGAAATATGGGATAAACTTCGAACAATATATGAAGGTGATGATAAGGTCAGAAAAGCTAAGCTTCAAACCCATAGGAGAAAATTTGAGAGCCTAAAAATGAAGGATGAGGAAGATGTTGCAGCTTATCTTCTGCGGGTGGATGAAGTTGTCAACGCCATAAGAGGGCTTGGAGAAAAGAAGAGGAAATCTACGAAGACTAGTTCCATCCACAAGGAAGGTGTTAAAGAGAAGGACACCAAAAGACCATTTATTCCACGACATAGGAATATGAGGACCGAGTTAATAAAGTTCCTTTCATGGTTATTGTTTTTATCTGCAATATATATGGGCATAAAAAGATAGAGTTGAAGATATGAACTAAAATATATTTGAATATGAACTATAATTCGCTCCACTATCCTATTATAACGAGGAAGCCATTATCTGCTACAAGTGCAATAATTATGGACATATAGCATGTTTTTGTAGAAGTGTGTTTGACTCGAGACAAGATCAAAAGACAAAGCCTTTAGATACAAAGAAAAGGGAGGCTACGAAATCCTGGACAAGGAAGCAAGGAGGAAGATGGGCTAGACAAAGAAAAATCCATGCTCGTTCAAACAACTTTTCATGCTCGAGATGAAGGACAACAGTGGTACATTGATAGCGGATGTTCAAGACATATGACTGGTGATAAAAGTAAGTTTCTCTCCTTAAAGAAAGTAAATGAAGGTACAGTAAAATTTGGTGATAATGCTACAGCGAAGATCGTTGGCAAAGGTATGTTGAGTTTGGATAATGGAAAAACAAAAACAGAGAATGTTTTGTATGTTGAAGGATTAAAACATAACCTCTTGAGTGTGAGTCAAATGTGTGATCAGGGACACACTCTTAAGTTCTATGCCGAAGGATGTGAAATAAGGAAAGCAGATACTGGGAGAACTAATTGCAGATTGCCACCGAACTGCAAATAATCTATATATGCTCGGAGAAATAAAAGAAGAAAAATGTTGCCTAAGTCAAGTTGAGGAAAGTTGGCTATGGCATAGAAGGATGGGACATATAAATTTTGATAATCTTGTGAAGATAAGCAATAAGCAGGCCGTACGGGACATGCCTAAAATAACAAAGCCTTCGAGTACTCTATGCAAGCAGTGCCAGCTTGGGAAGCAGACCAGAACAAGATTCAAAACAAAGGAGTATTCATCCACCAAACCATTGGAGCTAATTCACACGGATTTGTGTGGACCTACCAGAACGAAAAGTATTCAAGGTGAGAGTTATTTTATGTTACTCATTGATGACTACACTAGAATGACATGGGTAGCATTTTTGAAAGAAAAATCTGAAGCATTTGGAAAGTTCAAAGCTTTCAAGGCATTAGTAGAAAATGAAACAGGGCTGAAGATAAAATGTCTAAGGTCAGATCGTGGAGGTGAATTCATGTCAAATGAATTTATTGAATATTGTGAAGACCATGGAATTAAAAGACAATACTCAGCTGCAAGAACTCCACAACAAAATGGAGTGGTAGAAAGGAAGAACATAACCGTTCAAGAGATGGCCCGAACAATGTTGAATGAATCTAAGCTATCAGATAGATTCTGGAAAGAAGCGGTAAGTACTGCCGTTTATATTTTGGATAGAGTGCAAATTAGAGTTAACCATGACAAAACTCCATATGAATTATGGAAAGGAAGACCAGCCTCGGTCAAATATTTTAAGGTATTTGGGAGCAGATGTTTCATTAAAAGAACCGAAGAGGACTTAGGCAAATTTGATTCAAGATCCGATGAAGGGATTTTTCTTGGGTACTCCACTAAAAGTAAAGCCTTCAGATGTTATAACAAGAGGTTGCGGACTATCATAGAAAGTGCAAGTGTCAGAGTGGATGAGGGTCTGGATCTAAAGACAAAAGAAAATTCAGAAGAGTCTTTAGAAATACCAAGTCTTGTGAAAGAAGAACAAGAGGAAGAAGAAGATATTGAAGAGTGGAGTAAATCAGAAAGGCAGGATACCAAGACGCCATCTCGCTTCGTTCAGAAAAATCATGATGAAAGTCAGATTATTGGAGAACTTGATACCGGGGTTCAAACCAGAAGAAGAATTACAAATGCTTCTGAGCAAGGGTATTTTTCTCTGCTATCTAAGGTAGAACCTAAGAACTTTTTAGAAGCAAGACATGATAAACATTGGTTGAAGGCGATGGAAGAAGAATTAGATCAAATTGAGAAAAATGAAACTTGGGAACTGGTTCCCAGACCAAAGAGTCAAAATGTGATTGGCACTAAGTGGGTATTTCGGAACAAACTAAATGAAGATGGTCAAGTCACTCAAAATAAGGCAAGATTGGTATGCAAAGGGTATGCTCAAGTGGAAGGTGTTGATTTTGAAGAGACTTTTGCTCCGGTTGCCAGACTAGAAGCAATCAGAATGTTCCTTGCTTTCGCAGTGTTTAAAAATTTCAAAGTCTACCAAATGGATGTCAAATCAGCCTTTTTAAATGGGAATTTAGAAGAGGAGGTTTACATAGAACAGCCTGAAGGGTTCCTATTATCAAAAAATGAAGATTATGTGTGTAGGTTGAAAAAGGCATTGTATGGATTAAAACAAGCCCCCAGAGCATGGTACTCAAGGCTTGATCAACATCTACAGGACCAAGGATTCAAGAGAGGACATGCTGACAGTAATCTTTACATCAAAACTGAAGATGAACACCAGTTAATTGTGGTTGTATATGTGGATGACATAATCTTTGGAGGAGACAATGAAGAAATGTCTAGAAAATTTGCAAAAGACATGCAAAAGGAATTTGAAATGTCTATGTTGGGTGAGTTATCCTTTTTCCTTGGATTGCAAATTTCTCAATCTAATAAAGGAATATTTATATCCCAAACCAAGTATGTGAAGGAAATGTTGAAAAAGTTTGGTATGGAGGAGTGTGCACCTGTCAGCACACCGATGATCACCGGAACCAAGTTAAGCAAAGATGACAAATCTCCAGATGCTTTGATCAATCTCTCTATAGATCAATGATTGGGAGTTTATTATATGTGACAACATCCAGACCAGATATCATGCAAGCAGTGGGTATGGTGGCACGTTTTCAAGCAGGGCCAAAAGAAACACATGTGCAAGTTGTAAAACACATATTCAGATATCTAAAGGGAACTATGGAATACGGGTTGTGGTATCCAAAAGGAAAAGATTTCACATTGACAGCTTATACAGATTCAGATTGGGCAGGATGTGTAGATGACAGAAAAAGTACAAGCGGAGGAGCATTTTTTCTTGGAAACAACCTGGTATCTTGGCTAAGTAAGAAGCAAAATTTTGTATCCCTATCCACAACAGAAGCAGAGTATATAGCAGCAGTACTATGTTGCACGCAAATTTTATGGATGAAGCAGACCTTGAAGGATATCAAAGTAGAGTATGATCATCCCATCTCCATATTATGTGATAATACCAGTGCAATAAGTATTTCAAAGAATCCGGTTATGCATTCCAGAACAAAGCACATTCCCATAAGATATCACTTCTTAAGAGAGCAGGTGGCAGAGAAACAGGTAAAGTTGGAGTATGTCGCTACATCCGAATAGATAGCAGATATTTTCACTAAGCCACTTCCAAAGGAGACATTTGAATATCTACGGCATAAGCTGGGAGTAATTTCTTTTACATCTTTACATTGAAGAGTCAAGGGTAGCACTGGTTAAGGGGGAGCTAAAACTTTGCAAATTTTTCAGCTCCTAGGATGACCCTTTGCCATTGATGTCAAAGGGGGAGAATGGTAGTAAGGGGGAGCTACGGCAAGAGGAAGCTGCAGAAGAGGAGATTATTTTTTTTGGGGTTGCCATCAATGACAAAGGGGAGATTGTTGGAAATATTGTCATTGATGTCAAAAGAGGTGTTGAACTAATAAACAGAAATCAGTTAGAAAGTAACGGAATTATTGACGGAAATGGTAGAAAGTAACGGAAATAACCAGCAGTATAGAAGGGTAGAAAACGAAAGTTTAAATACATGAAAAGAAGCGTTTTTGCATGAGGATTATCATGGTATAAGCGAGATATACACAACTATACATAAGAGAGATATCCGCATTTTAAGGTGTTCATATGCAATGTTTTATGGTGAAAAAGAAGATTTAATGATGGCTGGCAGCGATTTAATGATAACAGTGATTTGTCTAAGGAGGGGCAGCGCTCCTATCAAGTGGTTAATTGCATTGATTAATGTGCATTTAATAATTATGGGCTGCATTAATTTTTTTTGGTTTTAGCCGACTAATGCACTTAATTAAGTTGTGTTAATGGAAAGGTTGTGTCGGTTGGAACGATGTGTCTTTTCAAAAGGTACGAAAGGCTATATAAGAAGATTCATATGAGACTTATTAAGCATGGATTCAAGTTGAATATCTTAAGGAAAAAGAAGAAAAAGAGGAGCGTAAGGGCAGAATTTTAGAACAAAAATCTGAAAGTAAGAAGAAGAATTTTCCATTATTCGTTGAGGAAGCAACAAGTTCAAAAGTGGAAAGCAAATTTTGTAAGGAAGGTTGGTGCCTTCATATTCGAAGAGATCGGTGTCTCTTCTTTGAGTTGGTGCTTAGCAAAAGGGGTGGGTGCTCCCGTAGGTTGGTGCCTACAAAACGTAATTTGGGGATTGGTGTCTCCAGGTAGGTTGGTGCCTACAAATTTTTGAGAAATATATATAAAGAAAGAAGTTTCTCCATGGTTTTCTCCCAAAGGGTTTCCACGTATATCTGTGTCTACTTGCATTAAGTTTTGTGTTCTTTGATTGATTTGATATATTCACATTGCTCGTGATTATAGATCTAAGGAGAATCCAAAGTACCTTTCATTGAATCTCTCTCATGTGCCTTCATCACACTTTCCATTGAAACCCTAGGCCTTTAAAAATTTGTGCTCTGATACGATGTAATGTCCCCTTTAAAATTTGAACAAATTGAAAAATAAGGAAATTAGATCAAAACCAAAGATCTCCAAATTTGATTTTATAATCATTAACTGAAATAAATATGAAATTTGCAAACTACGTGGCAGCAAACTATTTATGGAATTCAAGTCCACCTTTCACCATGCAAATCAACAAATAATGCCACAAAATAATTACTCTATCCACGGCAATATTTATGAATCACAAATACATCAAAATATAGATGAAATATCAATTTACATAGCTGGAATTAAATATTTAAAATTAGCAATAAACTAACCAAACCGAGGGCTAGAAAAAATAGCAAACCCTTGCCAAAAATCACCAAAATGGAGATTCCGGCCTTATAAAATATGCCAAATAAGATTATGATATGAAAATGCAAAAATATGTTCACCAAACCCTCAAACCCTACTCAAGGTAGGTCGTTCCACATGTAGGAAGCCAAATAAAATATGAAAATGAAATATCTCTCCAAATCAGCTTTATACTTCGATCCCAAGATGAAGAGTTTTCGTCCTTCACTCAACCTCTAGAAGGGTTTCAATCCTCCTAGGCAAGACACACATGAGGGTTTTCATCCCCAAGTGCAAGAACAAGGAGCTCCTAGCTCGCTATGCTCAAGTAAGATAAAATGCACCAAGTCTAGATCTCAAATGAACCCTCTAATCTTCTTTTATATCCTCCTTTTGCGCCAAGGCTTGGAATAGCAAGACCGACCTCTTAAAGATGTTCTTTTCCTTCATTAGCTTCCATTAATTAATTAAAACCCAGCCGACCTGTTATAAGAAAGAAAATATAAAAATATTAGAAAAACAATGCACAAGGAAGCTCAAGGTTCTCCTCCATCTTCTTCACTTCTTTGCCATGGAGAAGGAATGACAAGAAGACCAAATATTAGCTTTCAAGTGGAAATGAGTAGCTTATGCATATATTCACCTTATTGTTACCAAATATTAGTTTTCTTTCACCTTATTATGTAGCTTATGCATATATTCAATAAAATCTCATGCTACAACACTTATTACCAAATAAGTTGTACTTCTCAAATCATCTACTCCTCTAGTGTTGCACCCATAAACAACTCGAAAATGAATCTTTTCTATAGTCTTGTTAACCAAGTTGTTGTATGCAAACTCGACTTTTGCGAAAGTAGTATCCCATAGTCTTGGATTTTTCCCAACCAAGAAATTTCATATCATTTCCTACGCTTCAATTGAAAACTTCTATTTTTTGATATGTTTCGGGGTGGTAGGATGAACTAGAACTCACCCTACAACATAACGATCTCCACAAATTACATCAAAAATGGACCACAAACTTCATGTCCATATCAAAGCCAATGCTCTTTGGAATCCCATGCAATCTTACTACTTCTCTAAAGAATAAAGTTGTTACAAGATATAAAGTGTGCCATATTATAAATTATATCTACAAAAATGTAGTTATAATCATTACCTTTTTGGGTTCTTGGCATCCAAAGAACAAAATCTAGGCTCACATTTTCCTATGGTCTTTCTTATTTGGGAAATGGCTGATAAAAATTATATTTCTTCCTCTTTCCCTTGGCATGTTGGTAAACTCTATAACTTTCCACAAAATTCTTCGTCTCCAAACTCATTCTTCGCCAAGAGTAACTCACACAATGGCACCAATGTTTTGTCCACCCCAAATGTGTCTGGCTATACCTCCGCTGTGCTTAAATTATCCCTCATTGTACCATGGCACAAGCACAAACACTGCCAATTGATTGACAAATCTTCTTGAATGAAGTAATTTAAGCTTGGAGTCCTATCCATGCTGGTCGGGCTCTTCCATGCTTCCCAAGCTTGCCTAAAATCAAAACACTCATCATACAATTGTCCGATGGATCCAACAACCTCTACATTCATCTCGTGTAACAAAATACACATTCTATTTAATGTGTCAACAATCTTTTTTGATTCACCACTCCTATGCTTCAAAACAAATAACTATCTTTGAAGAAACTACACCCACTTCATATGGTTTTGTCTCAACTTGCCTTGATTTTTTAGAAACTACAATGCTTTATGGTTCTTGAGCTAAACAAAGTCCTTAGGTACCAACTAGGGCCTCCATTTCTTCATGACTTAAACAATTGGGCAGAACTCTCGGTTATAGAGTAAATATTTCTTCTTGGCTTCATTTAACTTCTCGTTGAAGTAGGAAATGGGTTTACCTTCCTAAAAAAACTCCACTAACCGTTATCCCACAAGCATCGCAATCAACATCAAATACTTTGCTGAATTTTGACAATGCTAGAACCAATTGTTCGCCACTCTTTTCTTCAAATTTTGAAAGCAATTCTCTATTACGATTGCCTAAACAAATTCTTTCCTATTATCCTTTATTGTTTCTATGAACTTGTATAAAACATTCCAACTAGTGGAAACTTCTTCTTTCAAACATGTGCACTTCTTGGTGATGGCCACTCAACAATGGCTCGCTCTTTCGCAGTATCCATCCACATGTGCACTAACTTGTCCTTCATAAAGCTTCACTTTTCTAGTTTGCTAAAGAACTTTTCTTTACTCGATCTTTGCAAAACAATCCTTAGATGCATCAAGTGTTACTCTTTTGTTCTACTAAATATCAAGATATCATCCAAATAAAGTATGACAAACTTACAATGAAATGGTTTCAACACTTCATTTGTCAATCTTATGTAAGTGCTTGTGCATTTGTTTGTCCTGAATAGCATAATACGCAACTCATACAACCCTTCATTTGTCTTGAATGCGGTTTTCCGCTCATTTCCTTCTATAATCTGGATTCGATGATACCCACTCTTCAAATGTATATTTATGAGATACTCAGCTCCCCTCAAGAAATCCATCAAACCATCTATATGTAGCAATGGAACCTTGTACTTTATAGTTATCTTTTTTATGGCTCGTGAATCCATTCACATACACCATTCTCCATCCCTCTTGGATGCTAGTATGGATGGAATTGCACATGGAGTCAAGCTCTCTATAATCAAAGCCTTTTCCAATAGCTCTTGGATTTTTCTCTTCACATCCTCATTCTATATAAATGTTAAACCTATCTTCTTCCTTGTTTGGTAAGCTTTATCCAGGGATCAAGTCCATATGATGGCTAATGCTTCTCTTGAATAGAAACCTATTCAGCAATTAGAGATAATTTTAGTATATGCCTGAAGCAAAATCTTAAGCTCGTGTGGAGTTTCTTCCGCTCTACGCTATGTCCCAACCTCCATGGGTTTGGGAATGAAAACAATACAAGAATTCTTCTTCTTCACGCTCTTAGTAACCGGTTTCTTAAGATCAAACCATTCTTAGGAGTGTTGTCCACTTCTTCGCTTTCCTTTAATGGGCTCAATGTAATATTTCTTTCATCCTTCACAAGATTTTAGGTATTCATCCTATCATAACACATAGCCTTTCTATCAAATTGCCAAGGCCTTCCCAACAAGACGTGATAAACATCCAAGGGAATAATATGACATAAAATCTCATCCTTGTAGGAACCAATCTGAAAATTCACTAAACATTGCTCACTTATCAATTATTTGATGTCCTTTTCGCAACCATAAATCCTTGTAATGGGTTTGGGTAAGAAACTTTTTCAACCCAAACTTCTCTACCATCTTACTAGACACCAATGGTTTGTGCTACCACTATCAACAATGACTTTGCAGCACTTACCTCCAAATTTGCATATGGTTTCAAAAAGGATCTTCCTTTGGATCAGCTCATTCTCCTCGGCTGTTTTAAACAACACTCTCCATCATTAGAGATTTTCCGAACCACAATTCTTTAGCAACACTCTTTTCATCATTTTGAGCAATATGATTCCTGTCCTCATTTCCTCTACATGTATTTTATTGTACATGTGAGCATTCAAATTCCTTACAACCCACTTCTACACACCTAAAACATGTTCCCATGAATCTTGTACCTCTTTCTCTCACCTAGTAGCCTTTTCTGCTTGAAGAATATCCTCTTCCTCGTGTTTTGACTAGAATTGCTGTTTTGAGAAGTACTTGCTTCTCCTTGATGTGTATGTTGTCTTCTACTGCTGTTTGCTTGTCCTCTACCTCTAGAGAACCTTCCTTTTACTCTTGAAATATTATGCATCTCCTAGACAATTTTTCCACCACCATCAAAGCACGCTTGTATGCTTCTTCCAACAACATCAATCTCATTACACTAAATTCATCTTGAATAGAATTACGGAGTTCATTAACATACCTTGAGATCTTCTCTTCATTATCCTCCACATGACCATCCCAAATGGTGAGCTTGTAGAACTCCTCCATGTAGTCTTTCACAATCATTAACTTTTGGTTAATATTCTGCAATTTGTTGAACAAACTCATATTGTAATCTAAAGGAAAGAACTTGTCCTTCAAATTTAAAACCATCCTATCTCAAGATTTGATTTTCTCTTTGACTTTCCTTTGGTCTTTTTGTTTGTACTTTATCCCATCATAAAGATGCAGGACCCTACAACTCTGTGCAAGAAAAATTTAATTTCTTGGTTTTCTCGATTGAATTGTAGTCAAAATATTTCTCCATCTCTGTTATCTAAGCTCCCGGGGCTTAAGCTTCCACCGTATCGAGGGGTATCCAACTTCATCTTTATACCCAACTTTGTTATAGCTTTTAGAAATCCGCTTCAAGTTTTATCCACCATCTCTTCTATGGCATGCTATTGAGATTCTCCTCCATAATTCACATCTTCATCACGAGTTCCAATTCTTTGTGTTGTCTCCATTACATCCTATCTTTCTTCGATTCCTCTCGTTATCTCTACCTAGCCTACAGCCCTAGGTGCCCTTGGTATTGATACTCTTCCATTGGGATTACCATTGTATGTCATGTCTTTCTCCCACAGCTCTGTGAAACTGCACAATTTTATCACACCTACAACAAATCCTCGAGAGCCTTAGAAGATGCAACTAAGGAAGGAAAACTTTTCTCCAAGAACAATTGGTGCAGTCTAGAAAAGGGGGTCCAATGAAGGACCGCCTTAGTTCTAGAAGCCTAAACACGTTTCTTACACTTATTAGCCGATGGGATTTTTATATGGACTTGCGAGTCCAAAAGGATGATTGCAAACCTGTCTCATGCCTGAAACAGGTTTCAGGCTGCTGGCAAACATCTATCAGGCTGCCAGAAAATCTCTTTCAGATTTGACAGGGAAACTTTATAAGCTTTAATTGATTGATTGCAATCTGCATTTATGTGAGCAGCTTTCCTTGATATATTAAATGGTGTCTTCTACCACCCTAACTCTGGTTGTTTCTGCTACTGCCTATAGTCTACTGAAATACACTTAGGCTACTGATTCTGCATCACACGTATACTGTGATAATTTACCCTCACTTTACTCTTTGAGGATAATATAACTGTATTTATATCGAAAAAAATTAGCTATCACAAATCGATTTCAATGTCTCAGGCTTTCTCCATTACTGTTGTAGATCTGCATAAGAGAAGCCCAAGTTAACAACAACGTCAGAGATGAAATATGTCTATCCTTATCCAGCACAAGATATGTTTATATTTCCGTAAAACTTGTGGCTATGTTGTTTTCTAAAACCGTAGACTATTTTGTCTTCGTAAGTATTGAGAGTTTTGTTTTTATGAAATTTTTGTTGGGTTTTTTTGGAAATTGTGTTGCAAAGAACCCTTAGCAAGGATATTACCAGTAACCTCCCTGCTGCAATTTTCACAAGCGCCCGAAGCAGCAAACAAGGTTTTACAAAGGATGGAATGTATTTTCTTTCCCTTATCTGTGTGAGGAAATTATGGTTTTCTATTTCTATTTGTTTAGGGTATTAATTTTAATTTGTTCATTGTTGTCAATGGCCATTTGGTCTATTGGTGAAGTTGCTTGGATCACATACTTGTCCCACACCCATTCCCCGACTTAGATTTTTCTTACCTAAATAATATCTGATATGTGCTCCCTTTATCATCTTGATCTCGCTCGTATTATTAACATGAAAAAAATGTCAAAGCAAATCTCAAAATTCAATTCCAACAAATCTCAAAAATCAATTCAAACAAAACTAAATCTAGACCTAAACAACTGAATCAATTGGATGTGGGTCTTACTGAAGCTGATTTGACGAGATTCATGTCCTATTTCTTGACAGATTTTTGCCCAACGTTTGCATTTTATGCCATTATTTGCAACAATGGTGTGTTTTAATGTCATCTTTTCTGGGACATTTCTAAACAGGTACTGAAGACCTTTAGTCCATTCTTTCCCCATGGACTAAAGGATAAATTTGGGGAAAATATTATAAAAGTGGTTTTCACCACTAATTTGTTAACTCCTTCTTTGAGCTCATTAAAAAAGAATTAAATTTACCTTTTTGTGATTTTAATCATTAAGTTAAAAAAGGTGAATTAAATATTAAAAAGGAGATATGTTCTACATGATGAAGACCCCCTTTTTAAAGTAAGTCGCCATTCTAAGGGAGCATTGGGCAAAGAAAGGGCCCATTTGGAGCGCCACTCTTGGAGGGAGGAATATAAAGTCACATCACCTCTTCCATTGTGGGGTATGCTGATTATGATTATTGTTATTTCTTCATGCTTGAAGAAAAGGGATGCATGCCCATTGATGTTCTACTAAAGGTGTTTTACAACACCACCTTGTTATTGGCAAATTGAAGAAAAAGCAAGTTGTTGAAGGATCCATTCATGCATGATTGCTGGTCTGTTTTTCTCTTGTGCCCTAGTGACTTGATGTGAATGTGAAATCTGAATATTGTGCATTGATCTTATCCTTCTTTGGTAGCGAATTGATTGGTGGTAATTTTGTTAATGCATTGATCTTATTCATGCATGATTGCTGGTCTGTTTTTCTCTTGTGCCATAAATGGCTTGATGTGAATGTGAAATCTGAATATTGTGCATTGATCTTATCCTTCTTTGGTGGCGAATTGCTTGGTGGTAATTTTGGTAATGCATTTATGCCCTAGCGAGCTGGATCTCACTTGTCTTGGTATTGATTTGATGCTTTAAGCTGCTGTTGTATTTTTGTGCCCTAGGCGACTGGGTAAGGGTGTATTTTCAACATATTGGGTGCATAAAACTTGCATAAAAGATTCAAATCTGATTCTATATATTTTTATGAGCTTGTGCACAAGGTTTGGTGATCAGTGGGGTGTTGTTGCATGCATAATCAGCCCTAATTGTGCTGGGCGAAATAGTAGGAGGGCCATTTCTGCACTTTTGGTGAAAGCTGGGTTAATTCTGATTTTACATTCATAAACTTCATATTTTATAACCCCAATATCCAAAGTTTGAAGTATTTTGCATGGTTGGTTGAGCGGGAATTAATTTTAGAAGATTGCAGCAGTCTGGGGTTTGATTATTTAATTACATTCAGCTGTGTATAATCAGATTGGTGTTAATTTAGTGCGCTCTAGCTATTTTCCAATTTATTCCACTTACCTCTCGCTAGTTCTAATCCCACTCCGGGTTAGGAATAGTAGACATTGGAATACTTCAGGATAATTTGCATAAGGGTTTCATTGAATTTGGGTGAATATTGAATTGCCCTAATTTGGGGACATTACATGTGTCTAATGGTATATGGCAAGAATAGATGACTAACAGTGGGATTATAATGGTGTCATATAAATTCAGAATTACAAAGTGAATAAGCAACATTTACAAATCTTATTAAATAGAAAGGCAATGATATATAAGCTCTGAGTTATAGATATTCAATATGGATCTGGAACGATTACTTTATTCCTCACAATTGGTCATTGGAATTCACAGTGGTAAGGTATGTTCAACAACCAACCATGAAGAACGTGCAATCTTTCTTCCACAACAGAACTTGTTTTCTTAATTTAAGATATGATGTGTTTTGTCTACGTTTAAGTAGTTCATGTCTTGCAAATTATAGTCATGAAATATTTGGTTACTAAAAATATACAATATATTAATAATATTCAAATTTAAATTAGAGTTCAAATATGTAAAAAATATTACTTATGGTGTGCAAGGGGTCGAGGTAATGTATTTTGGAGATATCTAAGAACGCAAACAATGGTCGATCAAAATTACAGATGTCAATAGTAGTTTATGTTTTCAGCTCTTGCGATATATGGGTAGTTAGGAAAAAAATAATTGTAAGGGGGATTCTCTTGCGTGTTTTAATGGATAAGTTAGAGACAAGGATATGTCGAGTGGATCTAAAACCCAAGGGTAGGGGTTTCACACACAATGGCGATTAGGGTTTCTATATAACTATCAAGAAAACTATATAGTTTACCTCTAGCCATGAGGCATGTAGTTTTTCTAGATGTGAATGATGTAGGTGAAGTACACCTTGGAAGCGTGAAGGGAAATGGAACGTGCTTTTGGCAATGGAGTTTCTCGCTCGAGAGGTGTGTTGAGATGGAAACACAACTACTTGAAACTACTTCCTTGGGATCAGGTAGAGGACACATAAAAGGAATGTTCAATGAAGAAAAAGACATGAATTGAAGGTCTGAAATAAAATGTGATAATTTAATAGATGCATGCCCCATGGTTATTCCACAAGTTAGATTGTTCCCCCAAATAATATTTGTTATGTGCTCCAATTTTTTGTCTCGATCTCTCTTGCATCATGCACATGAATGCAATTCACATTTAAAGGGACCAAAATTTAAAAACTAGGGAAATGGAACGTGCTTTTGGCAATGGAGTTTCTCGCTTGAGAGGTGTGCTGAGATGGAAACCCAACAACTGAAATTACTTCCTTGGGATCAAGTAGAGGACACATAAAAGGAATGTTCAATGAAGACAAAGACATGAATTGAAGGTCTGAAATAAAATGTGATAATTTAATAGATGCATGCCCCACGGTTATTCCACAAGCTAGATTGTTCTCCCCAAATAATATCTTTATGTGCTCCAAATTTTTGTCTCGTTCTCTCTTGCATCATGCACATGAATGCAATTCACATTTAAAGGGACCAAAATTTAAAAACTAGGAAAACCCAATAAACGTTCATTTTTAGTTTCAAGCTCGAGTACTTGTAGGGGAATAGGTGATGCGTGAACAATCATCAATAATTGAGGCACGGAAGCGGTTGGCCATATGAGCGAAAAGTGGATTCCATCAAAAAGGTTTTTAAAATAAAAACATGGGAATTAGATACCTCCATGTCCCACCCCTATTCCATGTCTTACTAAAAATATGGGAATTAAATAGCTTGTGATTTGTTAATCTTGAATGCAATTCTAAATGTATTGCAGAGGGAGTGTGTCACGAAATGCTAGGAAAAATTTTGATGGAGGCAAGCGAGGTTGTAAACATGATGAAGTGGTACAAGATCGGAAAAGTGAGATTGTTCGAGGCCCATCACGAAGCCATGAAAGCCCTGGCAAACATAGGAATTGAAGTAATTGTGGGAGTGGGCAACAACGAGCTTCGGAAAATAGGAGGCAATCGGGTGCAACGAATGAGTGGGTCAACGATAACGTGCGTAGCTAATATCTTACCACAAACATTAAATACGTTTTTGTGGGAAACGAGGGTGCTGCACCATGGAAACGAGTAATACGTGCAATATCTTGTTCCCAACATGTGGAACATTCAAATTGCAGTGAGAAATTCCAATCTGCACAACAAGGTAAAGGACCTCCGCCTCCCACGCAACTTACGTGTCGGGGCAATCTTACCCGCCTTCTCAGGGAGACTTTCACGAGGATCTCAAGAACACGCTTCGTCCTCTGCTCACCTTTCTGTCCGACAACGGGTCTCCCTTCTTAGCCAACGTGTATTTGTATTTCAACTCTGTGGACAACAAGGCCAATATATCCCTCGATTATGTAGTGTTTAAGCCCTCTACGCTATGCAAATGCGCTTGTCTAAATATGGTCGTTGATACAAACCAACATACTTGAACGATGGCGATTCATGTCGGGGTAGTTGATACGAGCAACATATAAACGATGGCGATTACAATATGTTGTTAGAGCCCTTTGCGCTTTTTACCCGAAAACATACCTTTTGCCATAAATATACATTTCTAAAAACTATTTTTTAAATATTGAAGTTTGATTAAAGTTGTTTTTGTTTGCTAATTTTTTGAGAAAATAAGGAAAAAGGGACTTTGCTATTCTTTTTGTTTGTTTTTTACAACATCTCCCACACTGCTTCGACGGCTCAAGTTTTTCCTGGCTAGAAAATATATGTGCTCCAACTTATCATCTGGGTTTCTCTCACATTATTTAAGCCTCGTGCACAATTTGCGCTGGCCAAAAAAAAATGGGGAGAATCCAATAGGTTCCAGGTTCGAAACACAACCACGATGCTTGCAATTGGTAGCACTTTGTAGCCCCTTTCTAGTTTTAAACTCGGTTAATTGCAAGAAACAAGGTATGCGCAGATAATTATCGATGAGGTGCTCCAACAATTGGTCATGAGTAACAAAGATAGATTTTATTTACTAGATCGAAAGAAAAATATCCGATGTCAAAGATTCCTAGCTTCGCTTCAACACCTTCAAATCAGAAGGCGTCCAACTCAAACCCATCACCAACCGCTACCACAACCCCGGCGAGATTTGTCTTTTAGTGCGGCAAGAACATCCTGCGATTTTTAGTAAAATAAAAAAACAACTTTATTCAAACCTCCGAGTAGGATTTCACAAATTATTGGCCATATTTCACATATTACAAGCTTATCTCGCTCCACAATCTACAAAATAAAAAAACAACTTTATTCAAACCTCCGAGTAGGATTTCACAAATTATTGGCCATATTTCACATATTACAAGCTTATTTGCTCCACAATCTACAATACCATTCCGTAATCAAGACATGGATGATCCTTCTCCCGAAATATCAACGAAAGCAGTCTTTTCCCCACGAAACTTCCACCTTCTTGCGCCTAGACTCATCTCAGAGAATAAAAATGAAAAGTTGTTTGATCACGGTTTCAAGCGAATATTAGTTACAAGTTTATTAGAACTATCAATAGATACCTACACAAGTAAATTTTCATTGTAAGGATTTCTAATACGCCTTGGTCTTTTCAATTGGCAATTCACATGCCTACGAGAGACAAGGAAAAAATGTACAAAATCATATTAAAATCGAAATTTTAATTGATAGCTTCAGATTCGTCAAATGATGTTGATATTGTGCTCCACATCTATGACCTACATTTTCTCGTGCAACCTTGATGTCATGGGGGCAAGTTTTCCCATTGTAAAACTCATTTCGGCATAAATATTTCAATTCCATTGGTTGTAGATACCTACTTTTAACCATTGAAGAAAATAGGATTTTTATAGTCCGTAAATCAAATGAATGATTTTGGGGAGGATGAAAAAATGAAAATGAAAGGTAAGTCTCTATCTAATTTATATTATTGTTCACAAAGGGTTAAAATTGATATACATAATTGGAAAAAGTGTAATATAAACAAGGCCATGATATGGCAAATCCTGCCGAAGGCTTTGTTTTGTTGTTGTTGCTAGTGCTCGTTGTACAATGAAAGTGTCGGTCGCTTGTCGAAGATGGGGAACACTATTGGTTTGTTGTTGTTGCTATTGTATTTGTTGTAGTTTTGTGTGAATGCATGGTTGTTATTGCTCGTTGTGCAATGAATGCTATGCGATTGTATGAATTGGAAAGGACAAGTTGCAATTATGCAGGACCGAAATTTAGGGAACTACATCGATGTTGCAGAAACATGTTCGAAAATGAGGGTGCTCGCAATGTAGTGCAATTGGGCAGGGTGTGTTCTGGGGCAAGGCTGCTTCTATTTTGTTGAAGATTGGAGATGTCTTTGGCGAAGTATTGTGTGATTGCATGGTTGGTAGTACTCGTTGTACAATGGAAGTGTTGGTTGTTGGTCGAAGATGGCAAACACTATTGGCGAAGCATTATTCGATAATGTAGCTGTAATTTGTTGCAAGGATGAGTTGGAAAGGACAAGGGGCAAGTATGTTGGATTCAAATTTAGGGTACTAGATCGATGTTGCAGAAACATGTTTGAAAATGAGGGTCGTTGTAGAGTATAAGGATTAATAAAAGATGTTGTTGATAAATGTTGGTTTTAGTTGTTATAAGGTGCGTACTTAGAAGTAATATGTTGTGCGGGATTGGTTTTAGGATTTGTAAAAAAATAAAGATTACCATTGTCTGAATTTAGAGTCAGTAAATAGAAGACATTGAAATTATTTTGTTGTGCAGTTGTATTGTGTTTTTCGCGACTTAGATTGAGTTTGCAGAGAGCATTTAGTTGAAAACGAGGTTAGACTTAATTTCGTATCAATGGCTTGGTAAATTGAAGAAGTTTTGTATTTGTAGTTTGGTTCGTGTTATATATAATTTGTCATGGGCGATGCAGGTAGACGGAGAATACGGTGTTCTGGTTTAGAGATGGATGTGCGGTCAAAAAAGAGTAAGGTGTAAGTAACATTATCCAGTAGCTTAGATGAATAACATTGTTAGTTGATACAGAAATAAGCAATATCAGAATTTTGGAATACCCATTTTTCAGAGAAAGCTTAAAATTCAATTTTTTCAGTCGTTTTTAGATGTCGTTGCAAGTGTTATCGTAAGGGAAAAGAGATTAGTAAATTTGTTGGTTGTGTTTGTAAGGCATTGATCTTTTTTAGCCTTTACTATTTGCATTTAATTGTGAGCATGTAAAATTTTACTTGGCATTGTAGGAGATGGGAATGTTTGTAAAGCAATATGGCGGTTGCAGTTTTAATGGCAATACATGATAGGTTATGTATCTTAATCAGTTGCATGTAATGGTTTGGCAGTATTTGCAATTAATTTATGCGGATTGTGTGTGCTTAGCTCTGTGACTGTATTTGGAGGCGAAGATATGTTTTGTTTAAAATGACAGACGGACGAGGATGATTTTGGGGTTGGGGTTTAGGATTCGTGTGTATTAGATGAAGAGCTTATTATCTAAGAATCTATTGAAATAATTGAAATGTAATTATATCCAAATACAGTAATTTGTGTATTGTTATTCAGGGTTGCAGTATATGGCAGCAGGTGTGTTAATCTGTGTGTTGAGTGCGGGGACGGTGTGGTTTGGACAGTGCCCAGATACCGTATTTTTCCACAGTTACACTTGAACATGTAAGTGGGCTGTATCATATACAGCTGGATACGGTATGTGGGGCATCTGTAGCCGTATCTGTTTTAAAAGTTAAAATAATTTATTTGCAAAAATAAGCCTTGAAAACGCTAAAAGCATATCAGAGTAGCTGTAGCAATTTTGTGAAATCTGTTTTACCAGTGACAAGAGAAGGACATTGATGTGAATGAGTGCTGATTTACTGTTTTCCTTCAAAATTTGGCATTTGCTTTGCGCTGCACAATTGCCTTTAAACTTGCCAACTGCAAAGAAGTTGGCAATCTATCCAATGCGAACTGCAAAGAACTTGTGAATATATGCAATGTCAACTGCAAGGAACCCGCTGCTTAAAGCGATTCTTTATAAGCAATGTTTGTAGCACTGTTCTCTCAGCAGGCAATGGCTGTTGCTTTGTTTTACCTACTCTTTATCTTTTATTTTGATTAGTTATTGTATGCATTAACATTGTGAAAGTTCCACACAAAGAAAGAGTCAAAGATAAAGAGCAGGAAAAAACAAAGTGGTGGCCAGCATCTATTGCAAGAATGGTGCTGCACACATTGCAGTGTGCATAGCACAGGTGCTTAGACGCAGAGTAGACAAAAGCAATATCTCCATGCTCTAGTTTCAAAAAAGTCATTCATGGAAAGCATGGTTAGACAAAAAAAAAACTGACTAGGTTTATAATTAAATACAAATAGCATGCTACTATGACAAAGCCTTTTTAGTCACCATGAAAGACATGTGCGAAAAGATGTAGCTTTGAACATATTTATGAAATATTTGAACCATGTCTGAATGAATACGTTGCCTGAGATGTCCTTTTCAATGAAACAAAGTATCAGCAATCACCATCGTTTTTTGCTTCATGCGCTGTCGTGAACAGTGTGCTTGTTGGGTTTTCCATAGATGCGGCATTTGTAACCTGTTGCTCGGTATGTGCAGTGGACATTTTATACAGTGTATTCATTCACACATGGTTCACAAACACTGCCTAGACAAGCTTCGCCACACTAGTACGCTACTTGTATTTGATTGTACAACTGGTCAGTTTGTTTTTGTCTTACTGTGCTTTCTGTTGATGACTTGTTTCAAACAGCTGAGCTGTTTCAAACTTAAGATATTGCAAGGCCAAACAATAGTGGCTGCACTAATGCGATACTTGTATTTAATTATAAAGCCGGTGGCTTTTTTTTCTTGTCTTACCATGCTTTTGTTCAATGGCTTTAATCGTAAGGAAGAAGAAATATAAGGCATTAATCAAGATCAAGAGACATAAAACAAATTTTGACCTAAACAAGGGAGTAAGTAACAAAACATAGTTAAGAGTCTAAAATATATTCTTATTGAATGCATGGCGGCATATTTTAAAAAGTGCAGTGTCAATTTTTTATGGCCAAACAATGGTGATAGGTTCTAACAAGGATATAATAGTGATGAAGAAGGAAAATACAGTGAGGAAGGACTAGAAAAATCAAAGAGGTCAAAGTGAGGTTGCCTACTAGATATTTTCCAAGGATGATTGATGAATGAAGTCATTATGAGGAAGGAATGGGGTTTCAAGGTGAGAATGGCTTTCTTGAAATAGAATACAGTCTTAAGAACAATTAAATAGTATATAATAATTCAATAGCTCAAGAATCGTAATGATTAGGTAGTGAGAACTCATAGGGACAATCAAGTAACACCTAATTTTTTTGGGGTGTTCTTTAACTGTTAACCTGCTATTGGCAACTTCAAATTTGATCTTTGTTACAAAAGTTTTCTCACTTAACGAACGAATAACTTTCTCACATTGGCTGCAGGGTAGATGCAAACCACTTTTAAAACTGTATGAAAGAACATCTCTATGGATAAGAATATATGTAAAGAAGAGATATGGATCTGGAAATATTTTTAGATTGGATTATCTCTACCCATTGTGTATCACCATAACAAAAACAAAAACAAAAAATTTAATTATATTTGCACTCAGGAATCCATAAGCATAAGAAAACAATAATTTACTGGTCCAAAAAATATTCAGCAACAATGGCTGAGAAACTTTCTACAATGGTTCCAGATTTTTTTTGAATCGCAAGAAAATTTAAATATCTATAAAATTTTAACAAAAAGTATTTCTGAACAGCGGTTGCAATTTCATCTGTAGAATGTCAGGCAGCCTATTATATTTCAGTTGGATTAAATGCTCTGAAAAGAGGGGTGGAAGTTACAAATTGGAATCCTATCAGAGAAAAGGGTATATACATATTTGAAATATAATTAAGTGGCTCTGCATACCTGGAATCCCCTGTTGAGTCATGTATCAAAAGATAAATCCTTAGAAACACCTTTATATAATAAAAATCTGGATCGATTCCTGAATGACTAGACATGTCAATTTATTTGTAAAAGAAATGGGAATGGAGCGAACTGACTCAAATATTAAATCTATAGCAACTGTGTTCCCCACAAATGAAAACTACAAGAGGATTCATAATTGAAGCCCTCCGTTTGGGGGTAGATGTAAATCCAATAAAAATGGAAACTCCCAAACCAGAAATCATGGTGGGCGCGTAATAGTAATCCAATTGCAAATTCTCCCAACTAATTTAGATGATTCAAATCAGCCAAAACTCACCTTATGCAGCTTTACAGGTGCCATTTATCTTCTCCCAAGCCTAATACCAACAAATATTTTCAACTTGCTTTTTTGGATAAGAATTGTGCAAATTAGGTGCACACAATAACCAGCCTTATTAGATTGGAACACAATTCCCACATTATTTTTGGCCTTTCAGTAAGAATTTGATGCAACAACATCCCAGATGAAATGCAAAGAAACTTAAATCCCCTGCTGGAGAAATTTTCTGCCATAACAAACCAGCAGAAGTAATTCAGCTGCAGCATTCAGAATAACTGTACTTACAAATTTATAGAAATGGTTATATTTTATGAAAAAAAACCACTCATGTTTAATGCAGGGTGTTCTTGAGCAAATTGAAAACGAGATCACAAAAATGACTTTAAAAAAGCGGTTATATTTCAATGTAGGGTGTTATTGAGCGAATTGAAAACAAAATCACAGATTTTAGACTTTGTTTCACTGAATCCCGAGAAAATAAAATATCCAGAATTTATATATCTTTCCGATTCTGATATTCTGATAATGTATAAGTTTCGCTCGGCTCAAGATCAGTATTTTTAGTATTATTAACCAGTACACAAAAAATTGTTACATGAATTCTCCCATGGCAATATCCTTAAACCCTCATTACTACAGAGTCTGTAAATCAACAAATAAATAACCCTTGGACTACAGTACGCATAATTTATAACATGATAGTCCTGTATTTTTCCTATACAGTGCGCTAGATTCAGAAACAAATGAAATAAAATTGGCATCATGATTAGCCTCTGTACATCTCTGGTATAACGGAGGAGGGAGAAGCGTCCGCCTTGTTAATAGGTGGCTTCCGATGCTTAAATGCGCGAATAGGGCTGGCGTTTAATCAAGAAGGAAGGCAAAAGGAACCATTGTGGAAGGCTGGCGTATAATATATGTGTATACATATATTATAATGTCAGGAAGGCAAAAGGAACCATTGTGGAAGTTGATCCATTATGTGCTTCCATGTGTGATTCTTCATCTTCCGATCATTAAGTGGCTTGATTGATAGGTGTGAGATATGTTGATAGGTAATTGATTCAACCCTAAAATAAATAAATGTGTTGGATTGACGTGTTCTTATTTATCTAAGGGTTACGGGTTAACAACAAGTAGTACATTCAAGTTAATTAATAAACATTAATGCTCAAATCAAAATATAGTATTATCAACAATTTGCAAAATGGAATATAGAAATGATTGCTAAAACACAAGAAAGTGGGTGCACTTAGCTGATTACAAATGCAAGAAGCAAAATTGGCAATGTTGTGTGCCTGTACGAATAGAAATGATCTCGGCAAAGGTGCTTAGTTTGCAGATCTAGAGTGCAAAATTGAGTAGGTATGGAACCGTCTTGTATGTTTAAAAGCGTCAGACGGGTTGGTACTTGTTGAACAGTCCCACAAGGTGATGCGTTGGCATTCTGCAACTTCCTATGCACTGCTGTGACTGACTATAATGTGCTTCGCTCTAAAACCATGTGATGCAAAATAGCTTCAAAACCCTAACCGTGGGTAGGAGACCCTACAAAAAAGGTTAGTGGTTGGGTTGAAGTGCAATCCATATACTACCTACATTGGCAATCCGAACATGCCTCAAACCACATGTAGTTCTCCACCGAGCATGTGATATCCATATGGATGTAACTAGTTTGGCAACTTGACCACTTGGCAATGAGGAACAAAGGCTTGATGTGCTTAGCTTGACTTGGCTTTTGAAGGTCTCTAGATTGAGAGCGTGATTCTTGAACTTGGTTGGGAGTGCTTCACACCTACGGTGGGGCTATTCCTAGATCGTGTTTGGTACTTTGAAGGGATTTAGGAAAGCTTTTGGAATGTATTTTGCAATTATGCTCTTGAAAGTGCTAGGTGAGGTAAATAGGTGAGTTAGACTTGTATATATAAACATTCATAGGTATAATTTTGCATTAAGGCCTACCTATAGGTTATGAACCGAATGATAAAAGATATCAAATTGAAAAGGTAACAATTGGGTGGTTGGGGGCAAAAACATCATCCTAAGGGTCCTAGGTAAATGGTCGTAAACATGTAGTTTGTAGGATTCTCCAAGTTCCGAAGCAAATGATGCCTAAGGGAATATACTATTGTGGACTAATGCAATTAGATATGTGAACGATTGAGTAGTGTGAATTGAGAAGCAAGTCATGTAAAAGAGGTAAGGATAAGTCACCTAGGCTTTGGAATGTTTGCACAAGTCATGGATAAAGCAAAAATTGTCATTGCAAATGATAAATTTCCAAATTTAGGTGTTTAAAGTAATTTGGCATAACTGTAATGTCCTCTTCTTGAGATTAATTTTGGAGAAGACCCTTATAGCCTATCTAGTACTTTTTCGTGGGCTAATAGAGAGGAGAAAAGAAAAATAAATCAATAATTCAACTTAAGTGCAAAAGTAACTTTAATTATAAGTATTCATATTTTATTATTAATTTAAAAAGAGACTTTATAAGATAACATTAAAATAAAATTTAAAAAAACATTTAGTTTATTTAAAATAAAGTAAAGTATTACTTTATTTTAAATAAACTAAAATGCCAAAGTGGACATTTCATTTGGGGACTTTGTATTGAGATCTGAGCAATGAAAAAAACATAAAAGGAGGTCGCTTGGGGTTATTTGGATCTTTTGGCCACTAACATAACTTTCATGAAGGGTTTGAGTTGTTGCTCCAACTTTTGCATTAGAGGATGAAAACCCTGCTGCATATTCAATAATTGAGAATGAAAACCCTCCATTACAACCAAATTTGAGAGCGAAAACCATCCATTGCAACCAGATTTGAGGACAAAAACCCTCCAATCTGCCAGGTTATCTCCATTCAAGGGTTACAATTGAGCTTCACATCAATTTGAAAAAGCCATTTCAACTAGGGCAGCTAGAGAATAATTTCAGTGGATTTCAAAGTTGTTTGAGGGTTGACGTCACCTATCTAGGGGCTGACATCACCTTGGGGAGGTGCTGCAACTTGCCATTCATCAGTGTTTGTCTTCGGGGTTTGCTAAAGGCTGTTTTCTACTTCAAGCAATCCATTGATCAGCTGGATCTTCTTTTCCAATAACATTTCTCTTTGTACAGTCAGTTGTCATTTCTCTAATTTGCAGCCAACAAATAAATTCATAAAAATTGTATTTGGCTTGTATTTGATTCCAACATTTTTATAAAATATATTTGAGGGTTTTTAGTGATTTCCAGTCTTTGGTGCTTTAATTTTGAAGAGTTGCTGTAATAATTATAAAAAAACAGCTTCCTGTCATTTTTGCATAAGGGTTTGTGGGAAAACCCAGATTTCTTTAATTTATGCCCTGGGGGTCATTACAATAATGCGAGTCTTGGGAGTGCCACACAGCATGGCACACGCATTGAGTTGTCCGATGTCTAAAGAGTAACACTCGGAGCAGCTAGGTCTTGCAAAGTGTGGCTCGTCCTTTGTAGTGAGGCATGGAGGTGTATCAGACCCAAAGGTTTGCCACACACATGGATGGCGCCAAGTCCAATGTGCACCGATTGCATCGCACCACAACATGAGTGTGTGAGGCATCCACAGAAGATGGATTGCTGGTCCTAGATGTTCCAAAAACCTGTGGATGAGGTTCTGATGTACTACAATCCATTGAAAAGGAACCACATGAAGCATCAGCCATGAGGATAGGCTTGGCAATACTGCGAAAACCGTTGAGATCCTCTTGGATCACTCTCCTTACTGCTTTATAATTTCAATTTAATGTAGGACTTAGAACTATATGTGGAACGATTGTTTTCTCTGATATAATTTCTAGGTCAACTCTGCACGACTGAATTTTTGTTGTAATCTCTCATGAAGAAAATATTCTTGTGCATCACCAGGAATTTATATTTGGGAGGAGAAATTTCTGACTTCTCCAAAAGAATTTGTTTTGGGGACCCTTAGGTAAGGTGTGGCGTTTGAAATAATCTTAATAATTAGCATCATAACGTAACACCAGAACTGTTGTGTGCTGAATTTCTTAGGGCTGGAGCTCTTGTAAACTAAGGATTTAAAAATGCATTTAGGAAAAGAATTTAGGAAAAGAGATACATAACCCATGATAAAGAAAGAAAGAAATTTTATCAATGTCTACAAGTGATAATAGACAGTTAAGGAGACCCAGAATCACATCAAGTCTAACGTAAAAGATATTTGATGCATAAACAAAGGAACATTTTTTTAAAAATCCAATAGAACAATATAAAACAATGTCTCGCAACTTAGGTTAAAACATGTAAAACATTAGCAGGTTTCAATTGTTCATATTACATAACTAAGGATTTACAGACTAACATATCCAATCTTAAATCTTAATATTATCTAGAAACCGCAATTTGTTGGCATTATCATTCTATCTGAAGCCGTTTCAGTAAAGAATTTCCAGAATCAGATCCATAGAAATCTTACAATTATAATATACTTATTTTTCTTGTGTATTTAGAAGTTCGTTTTCCCTTTATTTGCCTGTTGTGTTGAAGCTCAATACAGTATTACAATTGAATTAACTCTTAACAATCCTCCAGACTTTTCCAAAGAAGAATATATCTTTGGGCGTTGCTTGTTATAATTTCTGATAGCTTGGCCTCTTTTTGATAGGGCACAGAGTAGCTGCATCTTATTGCTACATATTGTTTCTTTTACAGAGAAGGGATTTAAAATTCTGGCAAGACCCGTGCAATTTAGTGGAAGCATACCTTTACCAGATGGCTCGTGCTACCAAGCAGCATCAGTTTATGTTTCAGTCCTCCTTACAGTTGTTTCCCTTGTTACCACTGATTTAGTTCATCTCAAGGCACAGATCTGCACTAAGGCAAAAAGAAGAACTATTTCCTACCCTAGTAGCTAATTGGTCTTTTGATGCTATTATCAAAGGACTTGTTTGCTCTCATATGGATTTTGGCATAATGTAAGTCGACAATGGTACTGATAACATGCACATAAATTATATTGCTGGTGTTTTTTGCTAATATATGTAGTCATATCGGGACTTTGCAGTTGCACCATCGCTAAAGCCTCTTCTTGTATTCTGCAAATACTCAGATACTCAATGTATAGTCTGATGTTTTCTTGTATTGAGTATATGTTGTGGTAACTACTATGCCACTAAATTGGTCTTAAATATTGTATATGCTGCAATTCCTGGGCAGAGACCCATTTTCAATGTAATATAATACAATTAATTTTTCTAGCAAAGTAAAAATACTATTTCCAATTTTAAATATAAAAAAAAATCAAATTGCAAGTATGAGACCAGAATTCTCAACAATAAATAAAACAGACCAGCTCTGGGTAATTAGCAATTGAATATACTTTATCCAAAATCTCCTTAGATCAAATTGATCACCAGTTGGGAGGAAAGGAAAAATCCACACTCTGTCCAGGAATGAAAATAAAATCCATATACCATAATAAAGAGAATGGTGCTGATACCGTGTATATGAATTATTTTGCTCGTGTTTTTGCTGAAATACGAAGTCATATCAGGACTTTGCACCATCACTAAAGTCTCTTCTGGTATTCTGCAAATACCCAGATACTCAAGATGTATCGTCTGATGTTTTCTGTATTGAGTAAATGTTGTGGTAATTACTATACCACTAAATTGGTCTTAAATGTTGTATATGCTGCAATTCCTGGGCAAAGGCTCCTTTCAATGTCTTATAATACAATTAATTTTTCTAGCAAAATTACAATACCATTTTCAGTTTTAAGGATAAAAGCAGATCACATTATGAGTATGAGACCAGAAATCTCAGCAGTAAATAAAACAGACCAGCTCCGGGCAATTTCTATGTAGCAATTGAATATAACTTAATCCAAAATTTCCATATATCAAATTGATCACCAGTTACGGGAAAGGAAAAATCCACACAATGTCAAGGAATGAGAAAAGAATCCATATACCATATTAGAGAGCTTACCGCCACATTTCCAAAACTACATACTTATGTAACTTATGTAAATCAATTAAGAGATATTAACAAAGAAATATCTGCTAAATTAATGGAACTACCAGGGTACTCCAAGGGATTTCTACTGAAAAAACAGTCCTAGCAATAAAAAAATTGTCAATTCAACCTACTTCAATAAGAGATCTCATGTTAATACACAATCTGAACCATTAAAAGAGTGAAAAATAGCAACAAAACCACGAAACCCACAATGAATTACTGTATTGTGGTGACCTGATTCCACTCCCCATCCACTGCCTCCTTCCAGAGTGTCACATTGTTATTCCCATCAGCAACTGCCAAGATGTTTCCAGTCAACGACCAGCTGACCCTCCACACTGGAGTCTTAAAATCATTCAGAACTGTACCCACCCATTTATCTCCCTCCTTCCCCTGAGTCCATATGACTACAGTCCCATCCTGGGAACAACTTGCAATAGTGCTTTTGGAAAGCCCTAAATTGGGTGCCCAGGCAACATCACGTACCCAATCGGTATGCATTTGCAGAGGAGGAAAACAATCCAGCTTCCAGGAGCCATTGTAGAACTTCCATACCTTAGCCGTGTTGTCACAGCCGCCAGAGACCAGCTTCTGGAAAGGATCCGAAGGCTGCCCTACTGTAGATCCAGGCACCAAAGCAGGAGCCCATGACACTGCAGTTACACCAACCTGGTGTAGACAAATGTTTAGTGGCTAACACTCACCAAATGATTATTTTCATTAAACTGTCGGTAAACAAATTCAATGCACAGAAGAAAAAAATCTGGAAAGAAAAACATGTAACCTTGCAACCTAATTAATCATCCTGCTGATAAGGTCAAGAGGTGCTACCAGAAACGCCAAAATAAAAACTATTATGCCAAATGTAAGAAGTTGGCGAGAGCAACTTTTGGATAATGGTGTGTATACTGTTTTTTATCGGCATTTTGGATCACACTCCATGATCCATCATCAGAAAGAGAATGGAAAATCATGCCATGTCACGATGCCATACTGCCATACGGTACAATATAGGACATAATATCAATTACTGTCAACCTAATGGGATAGCGGGTGGCCATGGTTTTCATCCTTTATAAGCAAGAGAACCTAAGGATGCCATCTACATTTCATATCCTCTTCCTGACGATTGATGATGGAGCATGATCCACAACACCGAACAAAAACAGCATACATAGTTTTATCCAGAACTGGCTCTCTCTAATTCTTATGGACCGTGCAAACACAATATATAAAAACTATTCTAAGGTTTTAATTCATAATTTTGCACTTTATATGATAAATATGGACTGCAGAAGCATTTTTATTTCAGAATTGTGTCTTTAAAGTATGATAATTATGGTTGAGAACCCTTCGAATCTCTACAATCAATTCAATTTTCTTCATAAGATTCAGCCCAACCCTCCCTCCCCCCCCCCCAAAAAAAAATACCTGTACACTGCAAAAATTTGAAACGGCTTTAATCCTCGTAAAAATCAAGCGCAATACAAAATCTTCATCCAGTCTTATCCAGAATACGCTCAAAAAAATCCGAACTGCCGATACAACCTACAAACTCTATTTAAATATTACTATTTCAAAATGAAGATCTGCATCATATTTATTTTCTTGTCAACATTTTGAACAACACATAAAAATTTGGCATGCCAAGAAATAAAAATTGAAATAAATTTCCCAGTATCTACTAAAACCCTAACCTGGTGGGCTTGATCTATCTTGGTCTTGTCCCAGGATCCGTCCTCCCGACCGGTGAAGATCGTGATGGAACCGTCAGAAGAACCGCAAGCGAGGCAGAGACCCAGCTCGTGGGGCGCCCAGGAAATAGAATTGACGGATGCATTGTGCTCTGCGAAGATTTGAACTTGGGACCACTCGTTCCCTTGCTGCCCCCCCTCGCGCCACAAGATTACGCGGCGGTCATATGAGCAGGAAGCGAGGAGAGATCCGAACTTGGGGTCAGCCCAGGCTACCTGCCAGACGGGACCTTCGTGGCCGGAGAGCGTGGCCAGGGGTGTTGGGGAGTCTGAGGCGCTGAGGCCGAAAAGGTTGATTGTGCGATCCGCAGAGCATGTGGCCATGCGCTTTCCATAGTATGCGATGTCGTGGACGACATCTTGGTGCCCGGATTCGACCTTCTGACTTGTTGTTTGCTTCATTGAAGCCATGGTTGCTCGCTCGATCCAATGTTGAAAATTTCCCCGAATGCGTTTTTGGGGAGGAGAAAAGATATTCTCCCCACGCTCCCCACCTCCACCGATCCTCCTCCATTGAGATTATCAGGGGGCTTTTTTCTCTCATGCGGAGGAGGAAGAAGCCTTGAATGGAGCAGAAAACTGCGTTTTCCTCGAGCCACTCAAAATTATCAAAAGCGACCTAATCTATACATGACAATCAATGCATTAATGTTTCATAACTGCTACGTTTTTTCAATGAACAGTGCACATAAAGCCAATGACCAATCAAATGTTGCCAGAATAAAAAAATCAAAAGCTAAAACTATAGTCCAGCCTCATTTAAATACACATGTCACAATACGATTGGAAAAATGCAAATGTTTAATTGCTAAAGTGAAGACAATATCCATGCCTTCGGCAGGATAATAAAGGATTTGAAAGCAAGTCAACTTTTATATATATATATATGAGAATATGTAAAGCCAATATCTTTTAAAAAATAAAATTTCTTTAAATAAAATTTCTTTAATTTTAAAGAAACGGGGTGAATAATTATTTAGGAATTTGTCATGAGGTTACTTTCTATTTAATATTAAAGTAGAAATATGGGTCATGAAAGAAGTAATCTTCTAGATGCATAACATGGAATTAAAGTCATTGAAATTTAAACATTTTTTGAAATTAAAGAGCTAAGTATTTATAAAATTCATATGCCATGATTGTTTGGAAAGTTATGGTGATTTTTCTTTTTTGTGTAGACATTGACATTTGGTCTACGGATATTTCTTAGTCATAAAATTGTATTATCATAGGGTACTTATGTGTCTTGTCATTATTAGTCTTGACTAGATTCTTCTTGGTGCATTTTTTTATTGTGATCATTTGAGGTTGATGTTACAATCATATTTATTATTTTAATGTATTCAAAATGAGTTTATAAATAAATTGTTGTATTCCTAATGGCATTATTTTAAAATATCAAAAATATAATTCGTAATATATTTTTAAATAAAAACAATTCTTGTAAAGAAAATACACAATGAGGATTCTTTAATCTTAGAATCAATTCCAAGGTGACTTGGGGTATTAAGACATGTATGTAGAGGTAAATTTTAAGTGTTTAATTTTTTTGGGAAGCTACATAAGAGGAGAGGGGAAGCCGATCAAGAGCATATACTCACCCCGCACCTAATCAATAATTATGTTAGTAAGAGGGTCACTTCCATTGTAGTGTCACCCATATGGACATAAGGTTCATGATATATTGGGCTTTATACGTTACCACTAACCAAACCAACCAACCAATGTGGGATTTTTTTTTATTTAATGAGGATTTTAAGAGTTGTAGAAGCAATTCTAAAATGAACAAAGGTGTCATGCCCCACCCCCTCTTCTTATAAAAAAATAATAATAATAATAAATTAAATTAAATAAAAGGATCAAAATTAAAAGAAAGACCTCGTGATTTCTTGTTGGGGCGAGTTAGGGTTTGTTTTTGTGTTGGAAAGGGAGGCTTGTTTGGGGGACGCAGCCCCGCACACAAAAAAATGAGTTTGTTGAAACGGCCTTGGAAACTTCATGCAAATGCAGTGTTTTTGTGCAAAGCCAGACTCCACAACCGCTCAGCATTTCCCCAGGCCGCGCCACGCACTCCTGCGTGGGAAAACCAAGCTCATTGGAGAGGGAGAGTTTGCCAGATGTGTTGCAGGCACCAAAAAAAACTTAGGGGACAGAGCATGGACGCGCATCAGGACAAAATGGAGGATTTTTGGGTCTGTGTAGTCACCACGTCGCCAAAGAACTCCCAACGCGCCTGTGGCCTGCGTGGGCTTCTAGTAAATCAAGGAAAAAAACAAAGGAGCTTTGTTTATTGTTGCAGATGCAAACGCCCTAGTAGATTCATATGCAAAATGTGGAAGCCTGCGAACTGTTCAAAAATCCCTGAAAGAAATGTGTCTTACGGACTGTAATGATGGCAGGGTGTGCAAAAACGAGGTTGTTGAAAAGGCCTTGGAAACTTTCAAGCAAATGCATTTGGTCTGTGTAAAGCCAGAATCCACAACCTTTGTTGATATCTTCCCAGCTTGTGTCAAAATGGGAGCTTTAGAAAAGACATGGACTTCCATCAAAGTAAAAGAGAGAATAAATTTTGTCGATGTGGTTTTCAATGTGCCTTGGGCGCTGGTGTTTGTATTTGGCCAATGAAAGAACGAGACAACTTCTAATGGAATAGTATTATCATAGCGTCATGTAAGACATGGACCTCCTCGTGAGGCAACACGATGTTTCTTCATTTCATGCGTGGCACCAACCAAATCGGGCGTATGCCAAAGATGCTTCAGCGTGTGCCAAGATGGAAGCTTGGGAGTAGGGTATGAGCAATAGAATCTGGTTTTCATTTGTAGGATTTTGTTCTTGCAAGCGGCATAGTGGATATGCGTGAAAATGTGGAAGTGTATTCAGGGCATGTGAACTGTTTGATTGAATGCCTCAAAGAAATGCGGTCTCTTGGAGTGCCATGATTTACAGAATGTATAATGGAGGGCATTTAATCAATACAGAGAACCTTGTTATGCTCCATGTTGCTCTAAGAGCTGCCTAGGATATGGTCATCAATGGTGATGGGAAGTTGGAATGACTGGTGTGTTGGTCGGAGCAGTGGAATAGGCACTCCTTTTTGCAACAATCCTCAGAAATATTTCAACCAATTTGTTTGTTTCATTACTAGTTATGGATGAGGCTCTTTCAGGCAAGATAAGCTTGATGACGTGTATGCAAAATGGTGGAGCCGAGGATGCTCGTGGGGACCGGTTGATGAAGTGCCCAAGTAAGAGATCGAACCCAAGCTCGCGGCTTCGACCGACATAGTTCTCCGAGTGCATGGTCCTTCTTCCCTTACCTCTCATAATTCTCGTGTTTTAGTTCTCTTTTGCAACTAAATAGAATTTTAATTATTAGAAATTTTAATACAGCTAGATGTCCCTTCAACTCATTAGAAAACAATATAGTGTCGTGTGTCGCAACTCTCGAAGCCATTATAACTCGCCTACTTTAAACCACGAACTATCACCCGCTTCGAGATGATCTAGAAAACTCTTACTCTTTTGATCGCTTCAATATCATTTTATCGACTGCATAAATTTGACTCTCCATTGATTAAGATGACCTTCTTCCCGCTTAAAATAGTTAAATTTTACAATTTTCGAGACTCACTAAGTACCCTTCGCAACTCTGGAAACGAGATGTGAAGTTTCATTCGGGTACCTTGGTATACGAGGAGTCACCTTGATTTTTGTTTGACCCAAAACGATCATATGACATCCTTTTGACGCCCTTATAGGAGCCCTGTAACACTGGTTTACAACAGTAGAAAATTGTTAAAACTAGAAAGTTGGCTTTCGTTTTGGATCGCCATTTGAAACCTGGAAAGAGAAATCACTTCCGTTTCACAAACCTCTAGCAATTATACTAGACAAATGCATGGAACATTCAGTATAGGAAAGAGAACTTTTCGGGATAGTTTGGTGAAGCCATTTTGTAGGCCTCCGGTCGCAGTTTGACGAGGTCAAACTGGTCCAGTTTCGTCTTGTCGCTCCATAAAACTTGTCACCATTTGAAAATGGTTTACTAGTTCTCAGCCCTGTCGACTCTGATGAACTCTCCTTATGTAGGGGAAACTAGTAGGAGATGTCTCGTTGCGTGCTTCTCCTTCGAACGTCAGTTATGGACGCGGGTTTCTAGGCCCTCGAGTTAACTTTTGGCATTTTATAACTGGGTGAACTACGACCAGTGGCCCCGGAGAACTAACCGCCAAACGCAAACCGTTCGCTCTTTTTCAATTCCGTCAGTTGCTATGAATTCTTGGTATATCTGGGGACACGTAGAAAGTTAATCGTGATGTGCGTGCTCATCGGAAGATAACCTTTGGAAGCAGTTTCTTAGCCTCCGAGCCCGTTTTGTACGTTTTGCAGCTAGTGAGAAAATGTAAAAGTAGAAAGTTGTGGACCCTCGTAGGGTTGCCAAATCACCCTGGAAACTTTTAACACACGTAAATAACTATTTAAAACACTATAATGAAACTTGTTGTGTGTATTGGAACTTTAGACAAAATGATATTTTCTCTCTCTTCCTTTCTCTCTCTCTCTCCTCTGAGTTTATAAAATGAAGAAAAACGAAATGCAATGATTACATGTTTCTAGACCTTTTTTATTTCGATGGCATATTGTAATTATTGTCAGATGTAAATGGGAACTGAAAAATGATAATTATGATTGTTTTAGGGTGGATGCCATGCCAACGATTTATCGCTGATATCATGCTCACGTGGGTTTTGCAGGATGGAAGTTCGACGACGAAAAAGGCGTTGTGTAATTTAATTATTATTATTGTAATTTTTTTATAGGTCATTGTAAAATGAATAATTGTCTAATGCAGTCTCTTGTTACCGAAAAGTTATAAATGAAATTTGTTAATATGCATGATATGCCAGTTTTAGGGATACTTAGGGAATGTGCATCTAATCACCGGTTTAATTTGTTTCTTAGTTGTGTATGGCAAAAAGTGTTTGATTTATACATAGTAAATTGAAATTGAAGTTAATATATTGTAGTACTTTCTCAGCATTCAATAAACGATTAAATTAATCATTGGGTTATCTTCTTACCTTGTAAACGTAATAAAGAGTTTTAATGGGAACACTGAACCCTAATAAAATATTCGTGCTTAACTTGCCTGCATGTGTGATCCTTTTTACCTTATAAGAAATTTAAATCAGTAGAACGAACTTAACCTTTTCACCCGATGGAGCACCTTGGTTTAGGCAAATAAGATCCCAAGAAGAGGGGTTTATCGTCTTATAGGTACGTTTGGTGACATCGACATAAACTAGACACATAGGAGCAACACAGTCAAATAAATCTTCTGCATCGAATGAATTTCTTGTGAGATCCAGATGACATCTTGGAGCTAGTGAAATAGTGGTTCTATCACTTAAAATTTTGCTTATGAATAGATCCTCCTAGCTATAGGTGCCATCTTTGGCTAGTGACAATAGAGTGCTTTGATCTCTTACGGAGGGTTTATAGGGTGAATATGTTTAAAACCTTAATCTAATCTATAAGAGAGCGTAAAGCCCTAAGTGAAAAATTGGAATGGGACTAAACCCTAATTGACTAGGATGTTCACTTGTGGTTAGAAAACCATAATCTAACTCCTTGCATACGAAATTGTGTTGAAAGATGTTGTTTTTAGAGAACCTTAGAAACTGCATTCTTGTCTCATAATCCCTTGTTATGTCATTCTATGGCATTAAGGAATAAAGAATATTCCTTATGCGGAAACATGCTATGCAAGGATATGAGATCTTCGTGAACATAGATCATTTGTGGTTATGTGTAGTTTTAATGCTCCTAGCCTTGTACTTCCTTATGATGTCAGACAAGTGTTGTCGTAACTCTTTTGTTTTAAGACGATGCTAAGAACGAGACCTTAGTGCGATATAAGAGCATATCATATGATGTTGCACACGAGATTTGAGATTAGGATTAAGGTCAATCTTAGAGTCCTTATCACTTAATTAAACTTTTTCATGCATTGCAAAGAATATAAATTATCTTGGTGCGACCAAACTTCGAGCAAACAAAAGATATATAAATATAAAAAGGAAGTCCATAAGTTATTGAACTTTATTAACTTTGGTAGCGAAATAACTATTCCGTGATCGATGGAGGTTCTTGGGAGCTATCTCGACTCTATGTCTTCCTTAATCCCAATACCTCATCTGGACATCACGTTAGAATCTCTTGTGTAGCAAGAGTAAATTTTATACACTAAATAAAAGTTTGAGAAGCAAAATCTTAACATAAGAATGAGAAAATTAGAATCTTGTAGGCATTTTGAAATATGGAGAATACTTATGTAAGTCATGAAGATTTGTCATAAGGGTAAAGAGCAAATTAAATGGTTGAACAATATGTGATCTGTGAAACGAATTTTCAGAACATGTAGGTGGAAAAAGGGAGAAAATCATGCTTACCTAATAAGGATCTTGGAAAGTTAGCCGTAACTAAAATACATTTAAAGTAATGATATGTCGTGGGTTCGTCGTTCCTAAAGTCACGTTTCTTGTGGTTGGGTCTTTGCTAGTATTCATTCGTTGGGAAAAGTGTGGTATCGACATGCCGATGTCGTCTGCATGTGTCTATGTGAGTCGATGACTTATGTGATTGTCGCATGTGTGTCGAGTTCTGTACTCGGAGCCCTTACTGTGTTGTATGTCGTGAGCAATGTAAGTCAAAAAAAAAATTATCCTGGTATTTTTACTGTTGTCTTTGGGTGTGTAAATGTGGGCACTACATATGGTATCAGAGCGAGGTTCATGCTCTCGAACCTCTGGGATGGATTGGAGTTGTGATGATTTTGCATGATAGAGATGTTGTTACATGATGGGTTGCATGATGGTGATGGTGTTTCATGATGGTGATAAATATTGGAAGAGTAATGTGTTTTAAGAGTGATGTGATCTATGTCGTAATCGTGATAAAGTGTGAACGCACATGAGTATGTCACTTAGTGCGCATTTGTTATCCTATTGATGTGTTGGGAATGGGAGTATTCTCTCTCCTCCGTATGGATTCTATGAAAATTCACGTGTGAATTACTGCTTGTGATGAGAGTATTGACTCTCCTTTTCATGGATCCAATGAGGAACCCATGTGTGATGTACCGCCTTGTTTTGTGTGAATGGAATGATAATGTGAATTGCAGAGTGTTGGAGCATTTTGACCTTATGTGATGTGAAGATGTATTGGTGTATTGCATGTAAAATTGGTGTAGAGTGAATTGAATCATATTGTGATGTCGTCACCATGTTGTTATGAGTCGTGTGTATCCCTGTGTTGTATCGCAAAGGGATTATATGTCGTAATGTTAGACATTGCTTTCCTCATACGTGTAATTCATGTAATATGTGATGGTTCACGTCATAATTTAGGGGCATATGGTGAGTATGATCCCTAGTGTACAGTGATTGCACTTTGGGTGCAGGATGTGGTAATGTGATGTATCGTAACCCGTGAGGGTAATGATTGTGTTGTACCCTGTATATTTATACCATGCGCAAGACGTTATGGTTGTTGTGTGTGAATTACCGTTGTGTTTGTGATGTAGTGACGTGTATGTTGTGGACCTTACACTAGACGACCCTAAGGGGATAGATTGTCAAGAGTGTATGTGTGTGGAGAGAGGAGGCGTGGACCAGGTTGTCATAATCTTGAGCTGAGTACAAGTGAGAAAGTGGAGTCTTATATAGACTGAAAACCCACTTTTATCTGTTTAGTATACTTCGAGCTTGCTTAGTATATTAGTGGGTGTGCACCACCTTAGGCTCAACTTATGCAACCTTGTGTCCCCTCTCTTTCCTATTGGATTGTTCATTGAATAATCCTATGTGATTTTGACCATGTTGATCCTTGTGGGAGTTTGGAGTTATGAATCAGGCAGAGATGGTGACAGATACATTATTTGATATACTCATTTCTGTTTACATGTATATTTTCACGAGCTGAGGCTCGATGTCCGAGTGCCAGCAACTCGATGAGTACCCCTTTGGTGGCGATATGAGGCCACATAGTGATTGTGATGTACTATTTTCTCATTACGTATTTTATTCGTAAATTAATCTTTCTCTTTTAGCTAGAACCAGTCGTTTTCTTGATTGACATGTTCTTATATTTTGGGCATTTATTTGATTGTTGCACTAACAGTTGGATTTTACACTAACCATGGCTAATTAGCCACTTGTTTTTCTTGGTTTTAAAACTTTCTTTTCATATTTGAAACGTTTTGTAGCCTAGCCCAAGGCCTTTTGATTTGGCCACTTGGCATTTGAATGGATTGTTATGCTAGTTCTAATGTCGTAATGTGTTGGAACAGGGTCATGGGATTCACCATGGAGTGGTTGAACCTATGGACCCGCTTCGTTGTATAGGGGTACGCCCCAAGGAGTTACAGATAACTAGCGGGTTTTTTAACCACGAGTTATTATGTCACTTGGGTTTGGGGGTGACGGGGCTCTATGTGCCTAGGGCCATAGAGTGACCCGACCTCATTTAAAAGGAGAAAGGAGATGGGCCTCTATGGTTGAGTGACCTGTTATTCTTTATGGCGCTCTATGGTTGAGTGACCTGATATTCTTGATGGGGCTCTATGGTTGAGTGACCCGACTTGGTTTTGGCACTATGTTTCTTCCTCTTGGGAGGTATATGGAGCTTATCTGGTGATGCTTTGGGGAGGTATATGGAGTTGTATTCTGTTGCCTTTGGATATATCTGGAGTTGTTTCGTGATGCCTTGTGATGTGTGGAGATTGGTATAGTGAGTTATGTGTACTTGTATGAGTCTTTTTGATACCTTGTTATGTATGAGGCTTGACTCTCCTCTTGGTCGGTATGGACTATTGGGTATTATCTTGGCACTATGTTGGTGCAATCATGGAATTTTAGGGCTGGTGATAACCGTTGTATATGTATCAACGTGTTGATTCTGTTTGTTAGTCATATGTGTGTACTAGATCTATGTCTAGGGCGAAATTGTTGGAAATTAATTGTTATGTGGTCTACTTGTTGTCATTCCATGGTTTGGTGAAACCCTTGTGATGTGATATGGTCATGTAAGTATGTAAAAGTATGCTTGTGAAAATTAGGTGTTGTGTATAACCCTGGTAGGGTGTTGTGACTGTAGTTCATGATGGGAACCCACAGGAATGAATAAACTAAAATTTGATAAAAATGAAATTTTAAAGGACTTGAATTAAGAATAATGTTAATGGAAAGAGATTAATGAAATAACGAATAAGAGAGAACTGCCAATCTTCACAGAACCTCGAAAGTTAAAATTTCTACCAAATGATCCTAGGGCCACCCTGTAACCATGATTTTGTATTTGAAATCTTAACCTTAGAGCGTACCTTCGCCACATTCGTCCCTTGTTGCGTACTTTTTTTCTCTTTCTTCATTGTATGTCGCATCGAGGACGATGCTTTCTTAAGGGGAGGAGAATGTCATGCCCCCCCTCTTCTTATAAAATAATAATAATAATAATAAAGTAAATAAAATAAAAGGATCCAAATTAAAAGAAAGACCCGTGATTTCTTCTGGGGGCGAGTTAGGGTTTGTTTTTGCTGTTGGAAAGGGCGGCTTGTTTGGGGGCGCAGGACCTACACACAAAAAAAATGAGTTTGTTGAAATGGCCTTGGAAACTTCATGCAAATGCGTGTTTTTTTGTGCAAAGCCGCACTCCACAACCACTCGGTATTTCCCCAGGCCGCGCCACGCACTCCTCTGCGTGGGAAAACCAAGCTCATTGGAGAGGAGAGTTTGCAGATGTGTTGCAGCAGCGCCAAAAAAAAACTTAGGGGACAGAGTATGGACGCACATCAGACAAAATGGAGGATTTTGGGTCTCAGTGTAGTCACCACGTCGCCAACAAACTCCCAAATGCCGCGCCCGGGCAACTGCATGGGCTTCTAGTAAATCAAGGAAAAAAACAAAGGAGATTTGTCTATTGTTGGGTTCTGCAGAACCGGTGTCACCCGATTTGATCCTCAAATCTGCGACTACCCTATCTCAAAAAATTTCATACTTTTAAAATAATGGGTCGCTTTGTGTTTTTATTGCACGAAAGTTCTTGATTGCACAAGATATTCCCAAAGAGCCATATTAGCCTTTTTTGCCAAATACCCAGATGCCCAAAGTTGTTATATTCTGTCATTAGTCGGATTTGTCTCGAAATATTTGTATTTAATTATTTTAAGCCCCGTATGAGGCTATTTGCGCTCCGTTTAACTCTATTATGAGCGAATATGTTATTATTCCTATGTGCCGAAGGGTTTTAACTTAGAATAAGTTTTGGGCTTTATTTGTAACTTTTGGCAATTTTTCGTTTTTTGTGGTGTCCCGCTTTCGCTTTCTCAGTGAAATTTCTCTCGAACAATTCCTTTCTGGTAAGCCCGATTTTTGGCCTCGAGCACTGAAAAACATATACGCACACTATGCCCGAGGAAGTCGCATCGGAGGTCCGGATCACCGGGAAAAAGCGAAGTCGCAGACGTGTGCTTCTGCGGGATGGGTGCATTTTTGGAAAACAAAGGATTTAAGCCGCAATGGGAAAATAGAAGCCGCAGCATGATGTGAATTTTATACCCGCCAAAGAAGGTACTTTTTCCCATGTTATAAAATTCACTTAAGTTTGTAGTGGAAAAAATAAGCAAACAGTAGGTGGGAATTTTGTGCACTCGCTAAGAAGGTACTTTTTCCCGTAATATAAAATTCACTTAAGTCCAGCAGTGGGAAAGTTAGAGGTCGCAGTGGGACGGGAATTTATTCCCCGCCTTGCAGGTAAAAATTCCCATGGTGAAATAAAAGAAAAGTGACTTAAGTGAAATCATGGGATTTTATTGCACACCTCGTGCATGGTAAATAATCCCATTGTCAAAAGTCAAATCACTTAAGTGGATCATGGATTTCCGGGCTGCCTTGCAGGTAAAAATCCCATTGTCGAAATTCTTAAAAATAGAATTCTATTATGCAAAAGTGCGACCCACCTTGGGTGAATAATAATGCATTAAATAAATATTTGTTAATATTTATTCACCCAATTTTGCACCCGTGCTTGTGGAAAAGTCATCAAAAGTAAATGGGATTAAATCAATTGGAAATAGAATTCTAAAATTAAATAAATTTAATTTATTTAATGCAGCCCATTTGAGAAGGAATTAATACTTTTAAAAGTATTAAATGATTATATTAATTCCTATTTTCAATGGCTATGGTCAAAACACACTCATGAAGCTTAAGTGAAGTGATGTGTGAAGGATTAAATTGGATTAATTTAATTTATTGGATGGTTGTCCTTAAACATGTTATTTTTAAAAGAGAAGAGCATAATTTTTAATTAATTAATTGCCTTTAATTGTTAAGGCAATTATTAATTATAGAATTGTGAAGGTTATATAAGCATGGATAGCCATATGGGTGAATTATTTAATTCACGTGTAAAGAATCGCAGCCAAGAGGAAAAGTGCGCCCCATTTGAAGAAAGATTTTGCTCGTGCAAGGTGGAAACAAGGCATTTGAAGAAGGATTTTGCTCAGGCAAGGTGTAAACAAGGCTAAAAGCTGCCAAATTTGGCGCATGTTTTGAAGGAGGTTGATCTTTGTCTGCATAATTGTTTGCACAGATGTTACAGGAGCTCAGGTGTTTTTGAAAGGATTCATGCTCTCTTTATGTGTAAATTAAACACCATTTTTTGGGGCAGCAGGCTTGAAAAGTGCAGATTTTTACAATTAAAATTCACTATTCATGCTCCGGTGGCCATTTTTGTCTGAATAAATTGTAGGAATTCATTACAAGTGCTTTACAAAGGAAAATGAGCTTTTATCAATGTCCAATACATTGCATATATCCTCCAAATCTGAAGAATTGTCTAGATCTGCACCAGTATTGAAGAAATCCGGCCAAGTAAGAAGAAAAAGAATTATTCAGACGAAGATAGACAAAGCTATGGCGAAGAAAGATGAAAAAGAAAGCACAACGGAGTCATGCATCACTTCTAAATTTGTAGATACTGGAGACACGGATCTAGGCTCGAAACCTCTTGCTAAATTGATAGACAAATCCAGAGCAGGAAAGACTTCACTCATGCGTGCAGGAGAAACTTCACTCATGCGTGCAGATTAAAAGCAGTGGAATTATTCGAGTTGCAGCTTTTCCATCCATAGCCCAGTTGCCAAAGTTTGTTATGCAGGTGCAGATCCATATCCAGATGCAGATGCAAATCCATATGCAGATCCAGATCCAGATCTCATAGTTGCAAAAGCTTCCAGCACAAAGGCTTCATCCTCTTGTTTCGAATGCAGCCCGTGAAGAAGTCAGTGCGTGGAAAATTCCTTCCAAGATCTTGTGCATGTGCTCTCATCTTCCAGTTGAAGCCTTCATTGAATTTTCATTCATCTGGAGTGCTTTCTAGAATTTTTAATTGCTCATATGCAATTAAAAATAAGGATGATGAGTTATCTACGGCAAACATTGCATTGATGCATGTACTGGAGAAGAACTGCAAAATCTTCAAGGATAAAAGAGAAGACAAGGAAAAGGAAAAATCCAAATTGCCTAAATACTTCTTCCAGATCTAGCTTGCTTCCAGATCTAGCTTGTTTCCAGATCCACTGCTTCCAGATCCAGTTTGAATCAGCTGCATGCAGACATGAAAAAGGACAAAGTCAGCTTTCCTCTTCCTTCTTCTTTCCTTTGGCAAAGTAATTGAGCAATCAATTCAATTACACAGCTTAAGTGATTGGTTTAAAATCCATTACTTGAAGAAGTCAACTACTTGGAGATAGGTGGCATGTGCAAAGAGTAGAAGGTTCTACTTTCAGTTACAAATCATACATGTCATGCAAAGAGGAATTCCAGGAGGAAGATTGCCAGTTGTTCCTTTTCCGACTTCCACATGTGCCAGTTCAACTAAAGCTTCTAACTTGTAATTGCCCCTCTACATTCTATAAGTAGAGGAAGAACCTTCGGGTTAATAGATCAGAATTTGTAAGCAACAATCTTGTGTTCTAGACTTTGTGCTGAACCCCTGAGAGCAACTTGGAGCAAAGGAATACAAAGGAGCAGGTTTCCGGAGAACTTTGTGTCACGGTGTACTGTGTTTCTTGCTTTTAAATCTTAGATCTCTTAAGTAAACTTTGTGTTATTTTAGATCTGGATCTAGAGCTGCCTTTGTTTTATAATTCTATGTGTTCATATCTATTAAGTTTCTTCTATGTGCATGCAATTAGCTCATTATCTACTAATCGGGATGCACATCTTCCCCATTTCTTCTCTCAGAATTCCTTTACTTTCTTCTTCTATAACTTTCCTTTCTTAAACAAATGCTTACTTGCACGTAACTTCTTAGTTATGGTTCATGAACTAAGTGGTTAAAATAAAACCCCGATAGATAATAACACATTTTTATCGACAAATCGACACAGAGCCTCACCGATTAAATGAGGGAGATTTATCTCATGATCGCCTAGGTTTGATGCTATGCAGAAAATCTAGCCAACACAAACGCCCTAGTAGATTCATATGCAATACGTGGAAGCCTGCGAACTGTTCAAAAATGCCTGAAAGAAATGTGTCTTACGGACTGTAATGATGGCAGGATGTGCAAAAAATGAGGTTGTTGAAAAGGCCTTGGAAACTTTCAAGCAAATGCATTTGGTTTGTGTAAAGCCAGAATCCACAACCTTTGTTGATATCTTCCCAGCCTGTGTCAAAATGGGAGCTTTTGAACAACACATGGACTGCCATCAGGCAAAAGAGAGAATAAATTTTGTCAGATGTGGTTTTCAATGTGCCTTGGGCGCTGGTGTTTGTATTTGGCCAATGAAAGAACGAGACAGCTTCTAATGGAATAGTATTATCATAGCGTACAGACATGTAAGACATGGACCTCCTCATGAGGCGATCACGATGTTTCTTCATTTCATGACAGGCACCAACCAAATCGATTGCGTGATGCAAAGATGCTTCAGCGTGTGCCAAGATGAAATCTTGGGAGCAGGGGTATGAGCAATAGAATCTGTTTTCATTTGTAGGATTTTGTTCTTACAAGCGGCATAGTGGATATGCGTGAAAATGTGGAAGTGTATTCAGGGCATGTGAACTGTTTGATTGAATGCCTCAAAGAAATGCGGTCTCTTGGAGTGCCATGATTTACAGAATGTATAATGGAGGGCATTTAATCAGTACAGAGAACCTTGTTATGCTCCATGTTGCTCTAAGAGCTGCCTAGGGTATGGTCATCAACAGTGATGGGAAGTTGGAAAGACTAGTGTGTTGGTTGGAGCAGTGGAATAGGCACTCCTTTTTGCAACAATCCTCAGAAATATTTCAACCAATTTGTTTGTTTCATTACTAGTTATGGATGAGGCTCTTTCAGGCAAGATAAGCTTGATGACGTGTATGCAAAATGGTGGAGCTGAGGACGCTCATGGACTGGTTGATGAAGTGCCCAAGCAAGAGATTGAACCCAAGCCTGCGGCTTCGACCGACTTCGTTCTCTAGGCATGGTCCTTCTTCCCTTACCTCTCATACTTCTTGTGTTTTAGTTCTCTTTTGCAACTAAATAGAATTTTTAATTATTAGAAATTTTAATACAGTTAGATGTCCCTTCAACTCGTTGCAAAACAATATAGTGTCGTGTCGCAACTCTCGAAGCCATTATAACTCGCCTACTTTAAACCATGAACTATCACCCTCGCTTCGAGATGATCTAGAAAACTCTTACTCTTTTGATCGCTTCAATATCGTTTTATCGACCAGACAAATTTGACTCTCCATTGATTAAGTTGACCTTCTTCCTGCTTAAAATAGTTAAATTTTACAATTTTCAGAGACTCACTAAGTACCCTTCGCAACTCTGGAAACGAGATGTGAAGTTTCATTCGGGTACCTTGGTATACGAGGAGTCGCCTTGATTTTTGGTTTGACCCGAAACGATCATATGACATCCTTTTGACGCCCTTATAGGAGCCCTGTAACACTGGTTTACAACAGTAGAAAGTTGTTAAAACTAGAAAGTTGGCTTTCGTTTTGGATCGCCATTTGAAACCCGGAAAGAGAAATCACTTCCCGTTTTCACAAACCTCTAGCGATTATACTAGACAAATGCATGGAACATTCAGTATAGGAAAGAGAACTTTTCAGGATAGTTTGGCGAAGCCATTTTGTAGGCCTCCAGTCGCAGTTTGACGAGGTCAAACTGGTCCAGTTTCGTCTTGTTGCTCCAGAAAACTTGTCACCATTTGAAAATGGTTTACTAGTTCTCAGCCCCGTCGACTCTGATGAACTCTCCTTATGGAAGGGGAAACTAGTAGGAGATGTCTCGTTGCGTGCTTCTCCTTCGAACATCAGTTATGGACGCGGGTTTCTGGGCCCTCGAGTTAATTTTTGGCATTTTTTAACTGGGTGAACTATGACCAGTGGCCCCGGAGAACTAACCGCCAAACGCAAACCGTTCGCTCTTTTTCAATTCCGTCAGTTGCTATGAATTCTTGGTATATCTGGGGACACGTAGAAAGTTAATCGTGACGTGCGTGCTCATCGGAAGATAACCTTTGGAAGTAGTTTCTTAGCCTCTCGAGCCCGCTTTTGTACGCTTTTGCAGCCTAGTGAGAAAATGTAAAAGTAAAAGTCATGGGCCCTCATAGGGTTGCCAAATCAACTCCGGAAACTTTTAACACATGTAAATAACTGTTTAAAACACTATAATGAAACTTGTTGTGTGTATTGGAACTTTAGACAAAATGATATTTTCTCTCTCTTCCTTTCTCTCTCTCCCGAGTTTATAAAATGAAGAAAAATGAAATGCAATGATTACATGTTTCTAGACCTTTTTTATTTCGATGGCATATTGTAATTATTGTCAGATGTAAATGGGAACTGAAAAATGATAATTATGATTGTTTTAGGGTGGATGCCATGCCAGCGATTTATCGCTGATATCATGCTCACGTGGGTTTTGCAGGATGGAAGTTCGACGACGAAAAAGGCGTTGTGTAATTTAATTATTATTATTGTAATTTTTGTATAGGTCATGGTAAAATGAATAACCGTGCAATGCAATCTCTTGTTATCGAAAAGTTATAAATGAAATTTGTTAATATGCATGATATGCCAGTTTTAGGGATACTTAGGGAATGTGCATCTAATCACCAGTTTAATTTGTTTCTTAGTTGTGTATGGCAAAAAGTGTTTGATTTATACATAGTAAATTGAAATTGAAGTTAATATATTGTAGTACTTTCTCAGCATTCAATAAACGATTAAATTAATCATTGGGTTATCTTCTTACCTTGTAAACGTAATAAAGAGTTTTAATGGGAACACTGAACCCTAATAAAATATTCGTGCTTAACTTGCCTGCATGTGTGATCCTTTTTACCTTATAAGAAATTTAAATCAGTAGAACGAACTTAACTTTTTCACCCGATGGAGCACCTTGGTTTAGGCAAATAAGATCCCAAGAGGAAAGGTTTATCGTCTTATAGGTACATGGGTGACATCGACATAAACTAGACACATAGAGCAACACATTCAAATAAATCTTCTCGCATCGAATGACTTTCTTGTGAGATCCGATAACATCTTGAGCTAGTGAAATAGTGGTTCTATCACTTAAAATTTTGCTTATGAATAGATCCTCCTAGCTATAGGTGCCATCTTTTGCTAGTGAGTGACAATAGAGTGCTTTGATCTCTTACGGAGGGTTTATAGGGTGAATATGTTTAAAACCTTAATCTAATCTATAAGAGAGCGTAAAGCCCTAAGTGAAAAATTGGAATGGGACTAAACCCTAATTGACTAGGATGTTCACTTGTGGTTAGAGAACCATAATCTAACTCCTTGCATACGAAATTGTGTTGAAAGATGTTTTTTTTGAGAACCTTAGAAACTGCATTCTTGTCTCATAATCCCTTGTTATGTCATTCTATGGCATTAAGGAATAAAGAATATTCCTTATGCAGAACCATGTTATGCAAGGATATGAGATCTTTGTGAATACATGATCATTTGTGGTTATGTGTAGTTTTAATGCTCTTAGCCTTGTACTTCCTTATGATGTCAGACAAGTGTTGTCGTAACTCTTTTGTTTTAAGACGATGCTAAGAACGAGACCTTAGTGCGATATAAGAGCATATCATACGATGCTTGCACACGAGATTTGAGATTAGGATTAAGGTCAATCTTAGAGTCCTTATCACTTCATTAAACTTTTTTCATGCATTGCAAAGGATATAAATTATCTTGGTGCGACCAAACTTCGAGCAAACAAAAGATATATAAATATAAAAGGAAGTCCATAAGTTATTGAACTTTATTAACTTTGGTAATAAAATAACTATTCCGTGATCGATGGAGGTTCTTGGGGAGCTATCTCGACTCAATGTCTTCCTTAATCCCAATACCTCATTTGGACATCACGTTAGAATCTCTTGTGTAGCAAGAGTAAATTTTATACACTAAATAAAAGTTTGAGAAGCAAAATCTTAACATAAGAATGAGAAAATTAGAATCTTGTAGGCATTTTGAAATATGGAGAATACTTATGTAAGTCATGAAAATTTGTCATAAGGGTAAAGAGCAAATTAAATGGTTGAACAATACGTGATCTGTGAAACGAATTTTCGTAACATGTAGGTGGAAAAAGGAGAAAATCATGCTTACCTAATAAGGATCTTGGAAAGTTAGCCGTAACTAAAATACATTTAAAGTAATGATATGTCGTGGGTTGCTGCTCCTAAAGTCACGTTTCTTGTGGTTGGGTCTTTGTAGTATTCATTTATTGGGAAAAGTGTGGTATTTATATGCCGATGTCATCTTGCATGTGTCTATGTGAGTTGATGACTTATGTGATTGTCGCATGTGTGTCGAGTTCTGTACTCGGAGCCCTTACTGTGTTGTATGTCGTGAGCAATGTAAGTCAAAAAAAAATTATCCTGGTATTTTTACTGTTGTCTTTGGGTGTGTAAATTGTGGGTACTACAAAAGGAGGAGTGTATCGCCTTGGGATAGTAAGTAATGTATTTAGAGGCAATTAACCATTGTGTAAGGAGGATAGTTCCGTCATTGTGGCATCACCCCTATTGGCATAAGGATGATTTAAGAAATTCCCATCTCTTATTAAGATAAGATATATAGAGAGGGGGTACATTTGTAGTGCCCATCTATCTATATTGTTGAGCCATCCATCTATTATATGCATGATACGATGACTAATAACTATCTCGCCCTCAATTTATCCCGTGACGCGGAATCTATCATTGGCTAAACAATCATTCGGTCGTGTCATTTCGGGGTTTGCTCTAACCAAAGTCATTTACATTGTTCTCGTCGATAAAGGCCTTTTCGATCCCGGTATTTGATGAGGTTATTAATGATTGGATACCATACTTAGTATTGTCTTATGGAAATATAGTTGACAATTTGTGATAGGCTTAATACTAGCAATCGCATGTGTACAATGCAATGTGAACGCCGAATGGTATATGTTATTTGTTTTAGAGGGATATTTATTACTTTTGTAATTGATGTTGATAAGGGTGTGATTGATTTTGTAAGTGTAGGAATATAGATGAAACATTACATTTAAAGGTTTTATCTCTACATTTCAAATTTGTTACAAATTCGTACATATGCATTTGCAAATCTTATATGTTGATTTTTCAGTTACATAGCTTGTGCAAATTTGGAGGGTAGAATATGTTGCAAGTATGTTCAACCCTGGAGCAGTAATATCAGGTTGCATCATACACACTACCCAAATCATTTTTTTGCAAAACAGGTAGAGAATTGCAAGATAAAAGAATGTTGAGAACACCACAATTTTTAGGATTGGACTATACCTTCAATATGTCTCGAGAAAGATAATTTGGTCCTGTAGAAGGAAGGTCAGTCATGAAAGGAGTTGGCTTTATATCCAATACAGTTCTTGTAGGACCAATGTAAGCAACAGAGGACCTGCATCATAACATATTTGTGGCATATCAATCTAAAGTGTGTGTGTGTGTGTGTGTGTGTGTGTGTGTGTGTGTGTGTGTGTGTGTGTGTGTGTGTGTGTGTGTGTGTGTGTGTGTGTGTGTGTGTGTAATTGTTTTCAAAACCTACTTTGTAAATTTGATATAATCAAAAACCTGTTGTGCCATCAACTACATTCAAGTGGGTTTCCGGAAGAATATGAGAGTTTGCAAAGAATCATGCCAACACCCCCTGCTATACTTTCTCCAAGTCTGAACCCTACCTACATTATGGAATAAGAAATGTATAGGGTGCACTTGTTTCTTACATTATATCTTTTTCAGTTTTCATTTTTTGTATGTTGAGTAGGTGCTAAGAGGGTCCTAATTTAAATTAATTTGTTTGTAAATATAGAATCATTGTAGTTATCTTGGCACTACAATACAATAAAGTGCATGATACATTTTAGAGAGATCAAATAATAAACTTGAAACATTCATTATTATTTGAGAGTAGTATTTCTTGCATGCCACGTTTTGTGCACAAATTAGGTTTTTATACGCCGATGGAATTGTTTTCAATTATGCACTTTATTATTTTTGATATACTCTTTATTGTTTAGGTTTTTGATAATTAGAGAATGCTTAAAGACTAACAAACCTGTAACACATGCCTCAACATATTCATTGTTTTCGTTAAGTTTAAGATATTTTTGTCAAACTCGGGAAAGGATTAGGAGAGCATTTATGTTTTGTACGTTAAATGTGTCACAACACAAATATCAAAGACAAAAAATCAAATATTTAAATAAGGAGAACACACTCAAAAAATTAGTTTCAAGCTTATCCTTCATACGCCATGATTCTACGCAATGATTTGTACCTGTCAGGTATACCCACATGCTTTGGACATATATTCTTGATGATTGTTAGATTTATGTGTGTAGTCAATGTCACATATGAGTGCATGTTTTAGCATTCACATCCAAACAAATCTCATGAAATCTCACAATATTCAAGATATTTAGATAACACTATGTCAAAACTCTAATTATAAATTATCAAACATTATGCTTAGGTGAAAGAAAGGTTGTTATTTGTGTAGAATAATCTAAAACATAATAAGAACATTGATGCTTCTGTATCATTTACTAGGTTAAACATGTTTCAAATAGAATCTCATCCTATGGTTAGAATCAAATAAAAAACCAACAAACAAGCAAAAAAACACATAATATTGTTTTGCTAAGACTTAACGAGAAGAGTAATCTACCTGTTGAATCTTCTCATCAACAACAAATATTTGCTACAAATAGTGAATTCTTATGTCTCTCAGTGATGCACTTTCTAAGCACTGTGGACACTATGGATTTTTCAAGAATATGAAAGCATTAATTTAATGGCAATAAATGACATCCTATTGCCTATTCAATAGCAGAAATAAAATACATAAATTCTAAAATCAGAAACTATATGATGTCAATAGAGACAATGAGATAATACCCATATGAACATAGCTTCAAATGGTTTTACCGTAGAAGAAATATAGATTTCTTTAATCCATTTTGTAATACAGGACCTGCCAAAAAAGTTCCCACATGCAAGGGAACTGCAGCTCCACATATATAATATTTAGGACATGCTTTAAAACTTGAAATCACATAAAAATCAATGGAAACATAATTGAGAAACGGAGCTGAGCTCTTTCATCCCTGTTTCTTGGTTTTTTAGTTTAGTTTTAATACATGCATACCTAAAAATACAAGGTTGAAGAAGATCACTAATTTAGTTGTATGCTTACTCGTAATTGTAAATCTCCTATATACTTCCTCTGAAGCATGAGCAGAGATGCTGACAATATATATAATCTAGTGCCCAATGAGTGTGCACTACTCATTAAAAAATAAAAATAAACATATTTGTACCTTGAAGTTCATAACAAAGTTTTTCTTTCAATCTTTATGTGAATACTAATAGAAGCACATCCACCTAAAGAAGTGTAAATTATTGAGATCATGTGTGCATCAATAATGGAAATAAAACTTAAAAGTTGCCATCACAACCACAATTGTAGATTACTTCTAATTGTTTTCTACAATATAAAATTTGTTTTCCCCCCAAAGAATCTACTGAATGATGTGCAGAGAATTGATACCAAGAGATAAATATTGACATTTTGCACACTTTACAGTGGGGATAATTTAAACCTAGTTAGAGTTTCATAAAATATGGAGGTAAACACTTAAATATGGGTCAAGATAAAAAATACTTTAAAAACCTTGACAAGCATACAAATCATCTTAGATGTATTTTGGGGCAAAGCTTCAAGAAAGTGTTGTCCACCATAGACTATCTATGGGGAGCACAAATTAATTTACAAGTATGGTATGGGACCAAACAAAAGAATTCTCATAGAAATTTTTGGTAATCACAAAAGATAGAATTTGTCACTTGACTTTAATTATTTTGAATTATCTAGTAGGGATAACGAGAACATTCCTTGGTAGTTATTAATCTCGTTAGTATTGAGAAATACTCAGACTGCATTTGGTACATCATTACATGGACTATGGAGGTACACAAATGAGATTTAGACAAGACACGACCTGGCTAAGTTAGCAATATGCTATGCTCACCGACTTCAGGAAAACTACAGAAAGAGATGTCATTTTTCTTTAAAAAATAGTGGTTGTTAAAACAATTCTCCATATAAAGAACCACGAATGAATCATTGTATTCCATTGGATGCTTAGCTCAAACGCCAATCCAGAAACCCCATTTTACAGTGATGAATGGTATTGAGAAACCCCACGTTGTTGCAGTGCCATTTCGGCACTTGGTCACGCCATCCCTCTGCTCGATTTTGTAAAGCAGCTCACCTCCCATGGCATCACAGTCACCTACGTGGTTTCAATTTGATGAACAAGCTTCAGATTCCTATGCCGCCGCCATTGTTAAACTCCCTGCGGAAGCTCTCCTTGAAGGCCTCGCAGTTGTAGATTCTAAAACCCTAACCGTATAAATACCTCCTAATTTCAAAAATATAGTTCAAAAATCACAAATATAACATGCAACTGTTGTTGTAGATGAAGCTATTTGGCATGCAATTTCCATTGTTTCCATTTAACAACTAAAAACAGAAAATACAAGCAAACGGCCGTCAAATTTAATCGCCTTAAAAAACGTCCAAACGGCCATCAAATTTTGCACAGTCGGAGAAATGTCCGCAAAGGCCTTTCCCAGTAGGGGAATGCCTTCGGCGTAATTATCTTATAGGACTAGTATAATCTTAGAATTACTAAGAAAAAAATTAAAATAGAAATTGGAAACTATGTTCGATCATCTGTCATTTGTGATAGATGTTTCAAGAGAATGACTCTTTATTAGGGACATATGCGCCCTACGATTCTACAATTTACATTTTGATTTGTATATTTAGGTTATGCTACATTTTCCATTGTTTCTACTTTTACGTATACCAAAGTGAGAGAGACATTCAAAAAAATTACAACATTAATTATTCTTCGAAACTAATGCTGCCTACTCAAGTAGATGGTAATACCTTTTAAAAATCTACTCATTGGACATTCTAGAATGTCGTAGGTTGCATTTTATGATTCATTTATCTGAACTGGTCTTCAACTTGTTTATTATTAATGTCACAATATCTTTTTAATTATATAAAACCAACCATAAATTTTTTTAATGAATTTAAAAGGGAATGCATTGTAAAATTTGTCCTTCCAAATGACAAACCAATTGGTACCTTTGTGAGGAAAATTGACCAACCAAAAACTGCAGCAAAAAAATGAGTAACACATGCATAGAGTAAACAATTCGTTAGTGAAATCAGAAGTAACTTAGCATCCATTGCAAGCATTTCCCATAGCAGCATCCATCTAAAAGAAGATTTCTTTGGGTCCAAATAGCTTGACCAATTTCTTATTAAAAGTTAAAAATTAGGGGTGACCGGTTAGAAGTTAATTTTTTTGTCCAAGAGATTTTTTTAATCTCTCTATTATATCCTTTCCAAACATTTGGATTCATATGGTGAGTGATTTAGAACTTCCGCAATTAAAATATAAGTTCTTTTATAAATGCATCTTTTATTTGAAATTTAGCTTGAAGGTAAACCAATTTAGTCTACTTACCATTGATATAGACGTCAAATAAATACCCTTTTTCATCCATCTTAAAGCTAAGAATATATATGGGCCATTTAAAGTAAAGATAAAGAAAATCAATTACTTCTTAATTCCTTCTCATTTTCATGGGTAGACATTAAGAATAGTTTACTTGGATTTAAGTGTTGTGTTGAATCTTTTTGGTTACAAAGTTTTGGGTCCGCTTCCGGACACTTATTAAGACATTGTTTTGTTTTTTAATTACAATGATTAAAAAAGTTAGTTATGCAATTGGATTTTAATTTGACATTTTATTTCAATGTATAGTATTTAGATGACTCGAGATATTTTCATCAACATCAATTCACAAAACCATATTCATGGGATAAAAGCTTAAAACAATGGTTATTAGAGTAACCACCTTCCTTGGGACATAAGTATTATTATACGACATCGACCAAAAAAACATTTTAAATTATATTCTTTTTTAAAAAAATATGACGACTTTGTAACTTCTCCTAAATTTTCTATGTGAATACCCAAAACGGCCCTTTCTTATTGTCGCCTTAAGAACTCTTTCCTACATTTTTCTAGTAGCCTTGGTCATCCCTTAGACTCTCCGAATCATGGAATATGAACAAGCATCTTCAAAATTGTTTTTGCCTTATTTTTGAGGTCCTTTTGGAAGGATTTCTTGGTTTGAAACTCTCATATTACCACACCATGTCTTTACAAAACTCAACAAATCTATATAATTTATTTTGCTTGAGGTGGCCCAAGTAATTCCTAGCAACTTCATGCATATGCCAAGTGTTTGACAAAATGGTATCCTGAATAAATGCAACCAAATTTTGAAATAACTATTTTTATTTATATTATTTTTGGTGGTATTAAATTTATTGTAGACTATGATGCCCTTGCATCATTCACAACCAATAAGTGAAACAAATCATGAGCAACTTCTCGTGAACATTCCATGAAATATTGGTCCATGATTCTAAGGTTAGTAACTTTGGGTGCATTCATCCACGTTTCTTCTTTAATTGTCTTGTTCTTTCACTTTCACCGAAGACTCATTTTTATTCCTTTCCTCTTGTCTTATTGATTACTCGTGATTCAATCATCAAGCGTCTATCTCATCCCCTTACCTTCTCGTAATTGTTGTACCCAATCCTCCATTGATGAATCTAAACTTGTACTTTCTACCCACTTGTTTTTCCTTAAAAATAAGAGTATAAATCAGCGATGTTGAATATTGGCAAGATATACACCCGTTTTAGGTGCTCTATCTTGTAGGCATTCGCTTTAAACTTCTTCATGACAATCCAATTCCTTTCCATTTGAACTTATTAAAATTTCTTGTTTTGAATCTTTTCTGCGCCAAATGAGCTAAGACTAACCCTCCAACTTCACCTTCTTGTTTTCTTCTCTTGTTGTAATGTCCCCTTTTCCACGCTAGTGACTATGAAGGTATTGGGCCTTTCCCACCTTCCGTGGGTTTTAAGGAAGGAAAGCAACGGAGGTGAACATTGCCATAATTGTAAGTATTTTCCTTATCTATTTAATTACTAATTATGGCCTAGAGTGATTCGATTAGGTGAATGAAAAACCAAAAAAGGTAGTTCTATCTTCACCTTCATTAAGGTCGGTCTTCTTGAGAGCTACAAGGGAGATAAAGAAATATTATTTTATGAGGTCGTTCTTCTTAAGTGAAGATTAAAACGTGCATTTCCCCCTTCATTAAGAGGTTGGCCATGAAGATTGAGCTTCTAATTCATCCTTGGCACCAAAGAAGGGGTACATAAGAAGGTTCGAATGGAGGAGGACATTATCATCATTCATCTATTTTAACATTTACTTGGATTTGGAGCTAGTGTAGCTTCTCTTCTTGTCATTGAAGGACAAAAACCCTTCATTAGACACCTATTAAGGACGAAACCCTTCAATAGGGACACACTTGGGGATGGAAACCCTCTTGTGTGCTTCGGTGGCTTCACCTAGGAAGTCACAATAGAGCTTTAAGTAGGATTTTATATTTATTTATTTCGCTCTAACAAAGAGATAACTTGCTTGGGTGAAGGGTTTGATATCATCTAGGCGCTTTTGGACAATTTGAGTTGATATTATTGTTCTTCATGCTTTATAAAGCTAGAATCTACATTTTGTTGATTTTTGGAGAAGTTTATCTATCATTTTCAGCGCTTGGTTTTGATTGTATTATTGTTGTCATTAAATTAATTGCGAATTGGGTGTAATAACTTATTTTCTCCATTCTTTTGATTGATGGAATTTGGATTGATAAATATTGTCGTGGTTGAATTGATTATTTAGAAGCATTTTTGGTTGTTATTGCATGGTTGAAGGTCGATGTGAAGTCCCTAGAGAGGTTGTTGCCCTAGAGGACTGATTATTGATTATTTTAATAAATTTGAAGTGTATTTTCAGTCTTTCATAGTGATGTTTGTTGGGATATGGTGTCTTTTTAGATCTAATTCATTAGGATTTATGCTAAACCCTTACTCTTGGCTTCAAACTTTTTAAGACAATCCAATTCTTTTCCATTTGAACTTGTTAAAATTCCTTTTTTGAATCTTTTCGCTTCAAGTGAGCTAAGACTAACCCTCCAACTTTACATTCTTGTTTTCTTCTCTTGTACCTCAATTTTCTCTTCTCTAAGTTTTCCTTTACCTTCTTGTGTAGCTCATACATATATTTAGCCAAATCATTTACTATAATACTTCTTAGCCAAATCATTTACTATAATACACATTTTATTTTCAACTCATCTACTCTAGGGTTGTATGCATACACAAATTCAAAATGATTCTTTTCGTCTCGCTCTTAATCGAGTTGTTATATGCAAACTCAAGTTGTGCCAAATTAGTATTCCATTGTCTTCGCTTATTCCCAACCAAGCATCTTAAGACATTTTCGAGGATGATATTACCAACCTTAATTTTCCTATCCACTTAGCCATGGTAGGGTGAAGAAGAACTCAACCTAGTGCCTAAAATTTTCCACAAAGTATGCAAAAGTGAACCACAAGCTTTATGTCCCAATTTGAGACAATACTCTTCGAAACCCATTCAATCTTATTAACGACTCCTTTTTGACGTTTTAGTGCAATTTAACTTAGCAAATCTTTGTATAGCCTCATCTTGTGGTTGTTCCCGCGTGTGTGATAGCTTTTATCTTGCACCCTACCAAGGTGGGAAACAAACGTGAATGGATGAGGAAATAAATAAATAAAATGAACTTTTAGTCCTAGGTTAGATCTTGGTCCGGATTCTAGACGATAATAATAGTAAATAAAATAAAATAATATATGTGTACACGTATATAGAGATATGTTGGTGTATCTATAATGAGATAAAATAAACATAAGTATATATGTATATATATATATACACACAAACTACTATACTTACATATTAAGATAAATAAATCAAAATAAATTAATAAATAAATAAAATAAAATAGTGGAAAAGCCCATAAGGGTGAGTTGGGGGCAAAAGGCTTTTGTTTTAGGGTTGCTTCATATTTGGCGTAAAAGAAGTAGTTGTGGGAGTTGAAGGGGGTGGCACACAAAGAAACCCCACCACCTTTACCAACATACTCCACACCTCTACCAAAGATCTTTCACGCCAATGCTAAAATGGGAGCTCGAAATAGGATATGGACGTCTGCGCAAAGCATAAGAGGGGAAATTTGTTCATATGTTGTCTTTGCAAGGGCGTTGGTAGACATGTATGCAAAAGGTGGATGCATTCAATAGCACTCCAAGGAGATCAAGTCCCTGTGAACAAACCCCGATTTGTGTAAACCGCTTTTTTGGGTTTTAATAGGTTGTGGTAGTGCATGTTAGGGAAAGACAACTGTCAATATGAGTGTATTTTATATAAGCGGGGCCCAAAATTAATCATTATGTGTGCAGGGTTGATTTCATGGCCGCACCGGTGGTTTTAAGGAAATCCTTTTTATGTATTTATTTATTTTAAATAACACTACAAAAGCAGTGTTGGTTGTGTAGATGCATATAGTCTGTGTTGGCAGTGTTAGCAATTAAGAGGAAGATCTAAAATGTACCATATATGTGTGATTTAAAATTGTGGCAGATGCATTGATTTGTTTGCATAGTGGTTTGTTTAGTAGTGCTACTTATCTCCGTGAAACACTAAACCTTACCTTTAACTTACCAGGGAAACCAATGGTGGTTATGTGGAATTGAGTGTTCGACACTTGTAGATCTACGCCTCTTGTGCAAAAACGTTTGGGCACATTAACTGTTTGACATATTTCCTTTGGGAAATGGGCTCTCATGGAATGCAATGAGATCAGAATATGCGCAAAATGGAATTTTTGAGAAGACCTTGGATAATTTCTTGCAAAATAAGAGTTGTGGACGTAAATCCAAATTGAACTAAATGCCTCAAAAGAAGCATGGCCTTATCGAACGCAATGATTGTAGGGGATGTAAAAAAATGGGTCCTTTGGGTTGGGCGAATAATATTGGAAGAGGTTTAAAACCAAGTTCTACAACCTTTGCTAGCACCTCTAAACTTAATCCAAAGTGGGAATGTTGAAATAGTAATGGACAACCAACAATAAACGAATGAAAGCATTTTTTTGTAGTTGCTAAAAAGGTGAAAACATACCGGAGGCACAAAAACTATTGGACAATATTCCGCAAAGAAAAACGTGGTCCTTGGAATACATGCGAGCTCCTGAGCACTTCTCGTACTTCCCGCTTCAACTACAACAAGCATGGTTTTCTCTCTATTCTAACATGTCTTTGCATTTATAGTTTTTCCTTTCTCTGTAGTTAGAAAATTAAAATGAAGAAAAAGTATAGCTTTTGTATAAAATTTGGAAATATGTTGTAGCTCGAAAACGTTAAATCTAGTGTATCGTTGCACATTTAAAAGAATTATCTTGAATGTTAATCTTTCTTGGAAAAACTTATTGTATTAATATAAAACTTAGATGATGGGTTAGGATAACGACAACCTCCCAAACGACAAAATTGAACTTGAGACTTCATGATAATTTGTTGATTGTACTCTTGCAAAATTTAATAAAAACACAAAAAATTTAGACTCGTAAAATACCCCTCCAAAACCCCGTGGTAGGAAATGATGCTTTGAATATGTTCACTGGTGACGTGGGATGTCACATCAACCCTAGAACGATTGCAGACTGTCGTTTGACAAATTTTCGTCATGCAGCTAGGAGCCCGCCGGTAAATATCACAATATAGGACAACCGCTGAAAGTCAAAATTTTCATTTGGTTTTGGCTCACGGTTTTGACATTGTGTTGAGAACTAAAGTTTCGGCCCCTTACACCTCTAGTATTTATTGAGGACAATCATAAGAAAACTTTAGTTTTGATAAAATCACATTGGAAGTTTGTTTTGCGAGGAGTATTATAGGCCTTCGGTTGTTGGGCGACAAGTTGAATCATCATGATCACAACAAGTAGCTCCAGAAAAGTGGTTTCCATTTGAACCTTAGTCGCTAGATCTAAGTTCCGTCAACTTCTTGGGCCTCCCTGTAGATAGGAGAATAGATGAAACTTTACACATGGTGTGTTTAAGTTCGGAAAAATGGTTTTTTGAACCCAATTTCTAGGCCAATTTGGCTAAATTAGACGTTCTTATAAACTTGTTGCAATATTAGAAAATTGTTGCGAGAACCTTTTCCTAATCAAGAACTATTGGAAAGTCTATCAAAATTATCACATGACTATTAAACTCATTTATGTTTCTTGTTTGGTCAAAATAACTTGTGGGAAATATGGTGTTTTTTTCTCTCTTCTCCTTTTATCTCTCTCTAACTTGATAATGAAAGGAAACGCATCTGATTGAATTTCTTGTAAATGGAAAATTTTATCTATGTCAAAAATGTTAGCTGTAAGGGAAAACCATGTCAGGCGCTTAACTTGATAGGTTACGGTAGAGTGAGCAGGGAGTAAAATGGATGATGGAAATCTAAGTTTAATGTTTATTACTGAAAATGTATAATCAAGATGGAATTATAATAGTATTCTATTTTAGCAATAGTACTTGTATTATTAAAGCTTTTTTTTATTTCTTACGGGTGTTAAATAAAGTGATGGTAAAATTTCACTTGTAACCTTACAATTCAACTGTATTGTAGAATAGTGTATTTAGTTAACTATGGTATATTTTTGTAATTGTGTATATTTGGATGGTAGTGAGCTAAAACTTGAAAGTTATTGTGTCATAAGCATGTAAGAAAAATAATAGTTTTTTGTAATAGTATGACTTGTGTCAATCCCTTGAGATCTCTTTATACATTTACCTACTTGTTAAATAAATTATGTGATTCCAGGATATTGTAGTTAGTCCACTTATCATCTTGCATTGTATTCGTATTAGTAATTTGTAAACGAGAAGGTGAATATTTAATTGATATGTGTTGTTATGCCACTCGATATATAGTTGATCAAGGTTGTCTTGTATTGCACTTAAATAGTTTTTCCTTGATATAATAGCCATGGAAAAATCTTCACTTCACGGAATAAATTATATTGTCTCCAATATGGAGTAGAGCCAATGGGCATCTCATCATATATGTGATATTTAGTGGTATCAACTTTTCATGACTCTCTTGGGTGTCGAACTTTTAAGAACTCATGGGTAGTCTTAAAAACGAGATAACCGTCCAACTCAAGGACTTGGTAGATTAGACATGACAGTTGTAAAAGAGGTGTGAACATGCTCATAAGAGAATAACATGTTAATTATGAATAATAGAGAGAAAGAGGAAAACGTAATGGTGTGAAAGGATAATGTTTTAAAGATAATAAAAATAAAATAAAAGTTGTAAGCTTGCCAATAAGCCTTGCCTTGACCATTGTTAAGTCACATATTAACATGTATCCTCAAAGATGGTAGATAATGTATAGTGTGTAGATGAGTCTTTACTCAATTGAGAAAATAACTCTAGTAACCTTTTGAAATTTGTGTCATATGGATTTACGAATCCGATTTGAGAATCACCGTAACTGTAAATAACCCGTACCCATGTAGGGAGGATGTTGCTTATAAAGGATGTGTTAATGGAACTTCCTTGTGAAGTAGAACCTAGGAGAAGACTAGATAACCAATATTGACCCAAGTAAGCAGGTCAATGAGCAATGCATATCTGGATTAAAAGAACCAATCTTATGTCATGAAATTTTACAAAACTTTTCCTCTCTCTTAGTTGTTAGTTACCATAATATGTGTTTGTGAGATTTTAAGTTCAACTAATGAGATAACTATGGGGTAATGGTCTCATTTAATAACAATTTAGGTGCAGTTAAAGGGATGAAATTTGATATTATTCATGGAGAAAATATTTTAGTAACTTGCTATAATGGCAATATCGTGGATTGGTTTAGAAATTGTCATGCCCACATTTTACACACCCAAATACAACAAAAATACCGAATAATTTTTTTGTTTCAAACACATGATAAAATTATATGACACCACTTAGGTTCACAAGAAAACACATGGGCTTACTCCGAAAAACTCTACATCACAAATGACGCTTATACAACATGGACCCACACAAATAATAGGATAACACAAGATGCAAAACAATGTCACACTTATATAAATGAACTAGTCCATTGCAACGACCTAACCACAAAAAAACATTATGGATAGTTACTTTCCACAACACCACATTTTCATGGATACATCTTTATCATAGGCATATTCCATTATTTAACCTATAGGTTTGAAAAGCACTTAACACAGAACACACATTACCCTTTTATTTTCTAGATTATATTGCCTCACTTTTGTTTAACACTTAACTTATAGGAGTTCCATTATATTTAGTTCATTTATCTTACTGCCAATAAATTATGTCTTGATTGTTAATTAGAATTATCTTAACATTTACACTTCATAAGTTTTGATTCTCAAATGAGAAACTATGTTTACTCAATCACTTGTTCTCTTGCGTGGATCAATTCACATCCACTTTCACATCATAAGAAAGATTTATTAAGTTACAAGCAATTTACACGGTACTTAAAAAATATTAGACTGACATCACAAGGGTACATTCTCAATAGCAAGGGCAAGTTGCAAATTTCCTTTATAATTGATTAAACTAAAATGGAAAATAATAGTCTAATTCTAGCTTAATATAATGATATGCGAGCAATAAATAACAAATAAATAAATAGAGGAAATGACCCAAGCAATCTAAGCAATGAAATATGAAACCCTTATATGCAAAGAGGGTTAAGAAGTCCTTAGCTGATTCGCAGATGTGTCGGGACTATGTCATAGTGGAGACCGGTTGAACAAGAGGAGGAAGCGACTACACAGGAGTTCTAGAAAGTGTGGATCCAAGTTGTTTGAGTAGATTGGGGCGCCTAGAAAGGGATGGGGGCCCCTAAGGCGCTCTCAGTCCGAGATCTGGGTGCCTGGTGCCGAGAAATGGCCGGGAACCTCCTCGAGGTGTCGCTACATGATCATGTGTTCATCTTCGATTGCATGTATGTCGTTATATGTTCGCCAATGTCGCAATAAACCTACAATGAAGGAATCACCTGCAAAACCCCAAGCAAAGCATCAAAACTCTAAAAAAGAAATATGCATATGAAGGGGTCAAACTGTCCTCAACTGCCAAATGGATGGACTTATCACTGAGTGTTGCACTACATCTCAGACCCAATGTAGTTCTAGGTGTGTGTGTGTGTGTGTGTGTGTAAATCGTGCCCTAGGTGTTGAGAAGTCCTTAGCTGATTCGCATATGTGTCGGACAACAGATCATAGTGGAGATCGTTTGAACAAGAGGAGGAAGCGACTACACAGTTCAGAAAGTGCGGATCCAAGTTGTTTGAGTAGACTCGGGGCGCTAGAAAGGTATGGGGTGCACAGGGCACCACAGTCCGAGATTTGGGTGCCACGGTCTGCAGAAATGGCCAGGGAACCTCCTCTGAGGTGTCGCTACATGATCACATGTGTTTGTCTTCAATTGTGTGTATGTCGTTGTATATTCGCCAATGTCGCAATAAACTGCAATGAAAGAATCACCTGCAAAACACCAAGCAAAGTATCAAAACCCTAAAAAAGAAATATGCATATTAAGGGGTCATAGCCCTCAACTGCCAAATGGATGGACTTATCATTGAGCGTTGCACTACATCTCAAACCCAATGTAGTTCTAGGTGTGTGTGTGTGTGTGTGTGTGTGTGTGTGTGTGTAAATTGTGGCATAGGTGTTCTTGTGCTAGTAGTCAGTACTTTGTGAGTAGCGAGTAATAACTAGATGTAGAATGTAAATAGATGGTGCATGGAATAGAATAAACTCCCCTCCTATGAAGTGTGATGCAGATGAACCAAACTTTGTCCCTTGTGATGGAGCTAGATGGATGCAAATGGAGCTCTAGATGCTTTTAATGGATGCAACCTTATGTGGAGATAATAAGTGCTTAGTGCATGGTCCCCGATGGTCTCATAACTTTATATTTATAAATTTCTCTTGTTCTAATTTTGTAATTAACCACAAAATGTCGGCCACCAAAAATATAGAAAGCTCAAACGGCTAGAAAGTGCCCAAAAAGTGAATGTAAAGTGCAAAGAGGATCGGGGTGCCCTAGTCATGTAGGAAAAACACAATGTGATAGTATTAAATGGGAAGGTGCAAGTGAAAGACCGAAAGTAATGACAAAAGCAAAGTAAATCGGCCAAAGGCATAGGCTAATTAGTACTCTTTTTCACTCAAGAGCCATATGAATAGTAGTATGAAACCGGGACTAAATAATTACCCAAAGTGTGTGATTTATCGTCTACATTTTCCCCCACTTTATGTTGGTGAGCGGAGAGCTCGGTAACATAAAGTAGATAGAGATGTGTACCTGATATCCATGTAGAGTGATGTAAAAAGCGCTTGAGGGACTAAACAAAGCGTGGAATGAGAAAATAGTGGAGCGTGGAGACCAAAGATGCAATTGTAAAAAGTGATGAGAGTGAATCTAGGGCAGAAGCGTGTGTATACATGTCAATGTGTGTGATGCTAAGTGATGTCATTGTTGTTGTTGATTGTTTTCTTCCCATACGGATGGACTGCAAAGGATAAGACGATATAGTAGTCAAATACGCATGTATATGTGTAAAAACACATGTATATATGTAAAAACATGTAAAGAAAGTGTGAAAATGAACAAGGAACATGTGCACCTAATCTGTGATGAAAAAAGGGTGTAGAAAGGATATCTTATAATCACATCGGTGAAGTGCGATTTTTTTAAACGATCTCACGCCACTGCGTGGCCGAAGAAGTGTAGGGAGAAAACTATGTTATTCTTCAACATGTAATCGCTTCCCTAAGAATATGAAGAAATCTTTATACTTGCTAGTTTTTTTGGGCGATCCGACGCTGCTAGCCAAAGAAGTGTAGGGAGGAAAGTCTAATGTATCCTCCAACTCGTAATTGCTCCTTAGAATTCTAAGGACACCTTGTTTTGGAAAATTAGTTGTGTATTAGAGTTTTTTAGACTAGTTTGAACCCACTTAATGTATAACCCACTGTGTCATGGATGAAAAACTGAAAACTAAAGTGTACCAGTACTGCGATGTGTAGTGTGTAAACCCCAAATGATGCCCCCTCTTTGGGGGTGCATGCGGCGTTGCGGATAGGAGGATGCGGCCCCAAAAGAGTACCGACCATGTAAAGGGAAACTCTGCCTTGTAGGGGGAAGAGAATGTGCTTGGTATAAATCAAGGCACATGCGAACAAGTGGTTAGGACAAACAAGTGTTAGTACAAACAAGCATGTATGTAGAAGACAAGTGTGAGCTACCAAAACAATGTGTAAGCTAGAATGCAAGTATACATGCAAGAATCCAATTATAAATTGTGAAAAGTGGGTTGCAAACATGGGACACCAATCACTATGTCGCAAGGCACTCAAGGCCATAGTGGCCGCAAACAAATAAGCAAGTGTGCACACCAAACAAAGGGCAAGGCCCGCATACAATAGCAAACAATAACAGGAAAACAACTAGATAGCCATGGTAGCAAGTAATCCTACAAAACAAATGTTGCACATGAAGCACCCGTTAGCATGTTAGAAAGATAACCCATATGTCAAAAACATGTATAACCAATAAAGTAGTGTGTTATGAAACAATAGCACCTGTAGTGTACGAATGTGGATGCCCCATGTAGTCATTGAGCCACCGGGTAGTAGCCAAGCATCCATGTTGCATGTAAGAGACCTGTATCTACGATCACAACTAGAAAAGGACGTGAACACGGATGTGTATATGGTAATGACCTACAAGAAATTTATCGAGCATATGTAATAAGACAAACATATACAAGAAGATGCGAGCAAGAGTAAAAGCAACCAAGATATGCAACATGTTGTGGATGGATGTAATGGAATGCAAGATGGATGATAGGAACCATGTGCCCCCGAGTGAATGGAGTTGTATGCGGTAAGTTTCATTTCTTTTGACCCCTAGCAATCAAGAATGGACCATAAACGAGAGTGTGTCATTGGGAAATGGTCGAAACTATGGGTTGTGTGTAGAATGTTGTGGTGAATTTGTAGTAATGATATGTGACCTATAGATGATGTGTGCGTGACCTGTAGCGAGAGAGGTGTATATAACGAGAAGGTTATCGAAGAAGTGATGATGTAGCCTAAAGCGTATACCACTACAAGATGATGGGATAGGTGACCATTTAGCCTATAGTGTATGTCACTAACCTAAGAATGTCACAATGATAATAGGTTAAATGATGAACGTGTGAGTATGATGAGGTCCATTTGTGGTGTATACCCTCAATAGTCCAGTATGGACCGTGAGACTAGAGTGTGTCATAGGGTAGTGAGTGCAGCGTGTACAGGTAGATGTGTGTAGTATATGCAATGATGATAGATGACCATGGGATGTGTAAGATATGTAATACGTGATGCATATGATGCAACACAAGATGTGTAGATAGACTAAGAGTGTAAGGTGCGTGTTATGTAGTATGTAGGATGAGTATTGTGTAATGCAAGAATCATATATGATAGAGTCTAACATATATGTGATGGACACTAGTATGGTGCGTAGAATATGTACGATATGTAGATGCACAAATGTTGAAATATGTAATATCCCCTTTTGGGATATTATTTAAATCTACAAAATTAATTAACCAAATCAATCCTAGGAAGATTAGATCTTCTTAGTTTGACCTCAAATAACCCAATGTCGGCAATAATACAACCCAAAATGGGGTTGGAGTATGCCAAAGTGGTGGGTTAAATGGAAAAACTAATTAGAATGCTAATATCATCCAGATCTGATTTTTAACAGCAATTAATTAATTAAATAAACACCCAGAACAACTGAAAACTTCAAAAATTTATATCTTGCTCAATACTCAATATTTTTCCACCAAATAAAATGCAGATTATTCTATAATTCAAGGCCTTTCCAATGAACTATGATTCTGAATTTTTAGATCACTGAAACCCCTTCAAATCAGCCCCCAAAATCTGAAACCCAGTCGCTAGGGTTAGGATAAAATGTATAAATTACTTCCAGCTCTTAAAACCCTTCAAAAACACTTCAACCATCAGCCCATTCATCTGAAATGATTAATAAATTGCAGCAACATATAGATCTATCAAAAACACCTCAAAATGTGATGGAATAAACCCCAAACCCAGTCGATTTGCCTTAGATAATTTGCAGCAGTGAATAAGAACACAATAACCCCCAAAATATCAGTCCCACACTTGGAAAATAGGCCAAAACAGATCAGATTGGAAATATTGCTTATTAACCCTTGTAACATGCCAAAACCATACCCAAATCAAGTCGCCATAGCTAGAATAAATGCAAACACAGACCAGATTTATTAATTACTTCAAAAGACACCCAAATGTGCCCAAAACAACCTCCCAAGCAAGTCGTTATGACTGGAATAATTGCAACAATGATGGCAGATCATAAAGCACTAAAGAACTCTCCAAAGAACACCAAAACATGCATATATCCTTCTCAAATAATGGCGTCAATCATGGAATGAATATATTATGCAACATTCACTCAATGAAAGCTTTAGAAGGTCTCACACTCTCCACAATAATGGCATGTCATGGCACATTTTACACCTAGGATAACTTAGAAAGCTCTCCTCATCACACTACACCTCTGAAGTAATTGAAAAGATAACATTTTCATAATGACATCGACTTTGTAATCTGTCAAGTTCGGTTTTGTCTTCTTCTTTCCAACTTAGATTCCTTTGTCTTTTAGCAAATTTAACTCATTCCAAGTGTTATGAAGTGTAAGAGAATGTTACAAGGGTATTCTCGTAGCCTTCTAAATCTGTTATGATCTCCACAACTCACCATTTTACTCTCAAGACTCCATTAGAGCTCATATGCTCAACTAGGTCTGCAGTCATGGCATCTTCAAAAACCAGTCACAAAAATGCTTCATCAAAAACAATGTATGATATTTCAAAACCTTCTGCTTCTTGGATGAAGTCATATGTGATCTCTATATCACCTTCAAGGCCTTAGAGCAGCTAAATCACCCTCAATCTCACCATGGCATATTGATTTGGACAAGGTATCAAAGGAGTTGCAGACCCATAAAATCAATCCTTACAAAATGAGTTATTGCATTCATTAAACCACTTGTTCGTGGCACATATTATACCTTTCTCAAAATATCTTTATATTTTGCATCTTTTAAACTTACTAGCAAGCTTTAGATCAATATTTTCATCATGAATATACATGCATTTCGAGACAACTCAATCTGGTTTTCAGGACCTAAAATCCAATCTTACTCAAAAAGAATTCCAACACACTAAAACACATTTTCAAGCCAAACCAATGTTTGAAACATTTCAGCAATGTCCTCTACTTCAACTTCAAACACTCACATTCATGATTTGTGTGGATAAAATCACACTTACATTTCCATTTCTCAAACCTTCTTGACAGCAAATTGGGACAGTTTTGGCCATTAAAACTTGGACTCAAAAGCACTTCACCAAATTAATTCATGGGCTCCAACATGTCATATGAGACTTCTATCAATCATCCAAGCTCACAAATTACTTCAACAACTTGCATTTATATCATCATCCCTTCATTTCAACTTGACTAGTTTTGGCTTTTCTATCCCTTAAAAAGTAGGTTGTCTTGGTTTACTTGTTTCTCAAATATTTTGACAATAAATTACCTAAAAATCTTCATTTAAACTTGGGAACCTACCAAGCTTTCTTCCACATCAAACCTTTCACCTTGAACTCTTTCATACATGATTGGACCATCAATTTTCTTCAAAATAGAGGTATTTGAGCACCTTACCGACTGACCTGGAGAGTGAGATCACCACCAAAATGAATTATAAGGAGTCATCTATATGATCAAATCATCACATCAGCTCCACAAAGTCATTTCATAACCAAACTCTTCACATTTTCTCTGTCACTATCAAATGAGGGTTTTATGAGGGTTTTAAGCTACTTAACTTCTTAGATATCATTCATAAAGGATAGGACACTATTCTTCCTTATTCCACTTGTGAAATACTCTTGACTCTATGCCTCAACTTTTATGAAAAATTAGGACACCATGTAAATTTTTAGCATTCAAATGAGCAACTCAAACTCAACCCTCAAGTTGGAAATGGTCATTTTAAGAGCTAGTTTGCACTAAAATTTCATTTTCTTGCTTGTCCCTTTGATTTTTGCCTGAAAACTTATCCACAGAACTAGAAAAACCTCCTTCACATGTCCCATGACTTATTTTAGTCTGCACTTTCCTGAAACTCATCAACCACCATGGTTTGTGCATGCATATCTAGCTTGTTCTCAAGAATGAACCTCCAAAAGACCTCAAACATGCCTCTACCAGTCAAATCTTGACTTGTGGCACCTTCCACATCATCTCTACACCATCACCATGCATAATCCATGATTTCTCTACTCTTCATCTGCTTTCTTTGCTCCATACTCCATGTTATGTTTGCACTAGGTCTCTAAATTAGGCCTAATTGAGCATGTTTCACCTCATACTTCATGAACTTGTCTTGTTTTCATCATGTACCTTCTTTAACGTACCCTCTTCATGTTTTTCATGCCTTGAACAGGCTTCTCCATCTTTCTCATGCCTTCATTCCACCATTCCAAGTTATCATGTTGACTAGGCCTAAGGATTAAGCCATCTGGACTAAGTAAGTCTCATTGTTTCCACTCATGCCATCATGTTACCATCTAATTTACCATGTCATCATCATACCAAACCTCCTTTAGACCTCATCCACCTTTTTCATTAATGGGTATACTCATTTTTCATCAATGACAACTCAATACTCACATACCAACAATCTCCCCCTTTGTCATTGATGGAAAACCTTCTGGTTCTTCCCCCATTTTACATTAATGAAAAAGTGCATACATGTATCTCATGGTCTTCATATTCATCATCTTATTTGGACCCCTTCTCAGTTGGAATCATCAACCAAACTCGTTATTCAAGCTCATACCCTTGTTTCTCTTTCCTTTGCTTTGTTTTTGGTCTCACCATGCTCTAAGGTCACTCTAGCTCCCCTTGATATATGAATTTAAGGAACTTGCACATGCTAATAATCTATTATTTGAGTGAAAACATCCTCCTAACTCATAAACATGTTTATCTCAACTAAATATATTCAAAAAATAAGCTTAATTATGCCATTACTAGTTGTAGGCAATATTTAGGACTTAGGTCCCTAAACCAAGCTTTCAGAGCAAATTGGCCTACTGCGCCTTACTATAAGAGCACATAGGACTCATGGAAATACATATTATAGATCCCCCTGAGATTTTTCTACCAAGATCTAACTAAAACATAAGACTACTTGCATATACCTTGCGCTCATGCCATAAGAATGTCTCCAACATATCAATACAGATCTTGAAACACTTTTTCGGTGCTCTTTTCCCTCATCTCATGTCAATTCAACCGATATAGATAAGGACCTACTCCCCACTTGGAGTATAAATACAGACATCAACCAATTTGCCTCCCTAGCCTCATTTACACCCGAACTCCTAAATCAAGATCAATTTTAATTCTCTCTCTGCCTCTTAGACAATTTGTCTCTAACAACCTTCTTCGTATAGTATGTGGTGACTTGATCATAGTTTTCTCTTCTTGTCATTTTACCTTGGTGAATCTTCCATTTTAACTTCCTTGAAGCTTAAAATACTTGTTTGAAGAATGCGAGACATCTCCCCTTGCCTTAGATAGTCGTCTCGGATCTGTAGGTGATTGTTTCAAGCCTCTAATAGCCAACCAGACCCTTGGTACAATGCAATATTTAATCATGCAAACCCTAAAACCTTTGGTGTGTCACTTTCTAGGGATAATTGATTATTAACTTCTTCTTACTCTTATGCACCATTTTGAAGCATCATGGATCATTATTCTCGGACTATAACAATACCTACATTGCCTTACCTCCATTATAGTACCATGAGTGAACTCATAAGGTATATCTCATAATTTTGATGTCTTTCCATAACCTTGTTATCTTCTATCAAGTCTCATTCTTCATTTTAGACACACGAAGATTAGAAAATATCCTTGTCACACTTAATTCTTGCTTGAGACAATGCTAAAGATCCTTTGAAACTACAAGATACATAACAAAAGAAATAGTCAAATTAATCCTCTTGAAATACTTATCTTGTTCTTCATCTAGAAACCCTTCTTTGTCTTAGCTCACAAGAAGTTAAATTGTAATCGTCCTTGCTTAATTTGGCTTTCCTATCATTGGAACTTGTTACTATACCTTTATCAATGCATTAACATCAAACAAGAAGACCATTAACTACAAAAATCACTATCTTCTCTTCCTTTCACAAAACTGTCCCAACTAGCCCTTAAGAGCGAGGTTCTTGGTGAGTTCATGGTTGAGAACATTTGTGCATACCCAGAACAAAGTATAAAGTTCTCCATGTACCCTTTATCCTCAATATGGTCTGGGGTAAATTTTATGACTCAACTCTTAAGCCTCTTCTCTCAATATCCTTTTCCTCTTTTCTAGCTTTCAAGCTCTTAGTAGCCTGCTCAAGGGAGTTTTCTTGTATAATTTTTATTTCCTCACTCATTTGACCAAGTAAAGACATATCTAGATACCCATTTGGGCTTTGCATCTATGTACCAAATTTTAGAGTTCCTTCCTTTGTAAAGTTTTTCACAAATTCACTATTTTAGTTCCAAATTAGGTCTTCTAAGACTATATCGGTGCTTGAGGGTTGACTATCATAGATTTTGAGTGGATGGTAAACTTTTGACTCTTAAAACTGCTTGAATCCCTTTTCCACTTTCCCTAGATTATGTGTTTCCAATTCCAAGGCTCAACTCTCCCTAATACTAACTCAACCTTCAACTATCCTCCTATCTCCTTATTCATATTGTACAACATAGATTTCTTAAGAACATTGTCATGCTAAATAAGAGCTGATACATATGTTAAGGTCTTAATATTTCATGATATGCATGGGGTATATATTAAGAACATTACCTAAAAATATCAAGCCTTGAGCCAATGTTTTTGGTCACCAAACTCCTTCCTTGTTCGAACCCTAGGAAGGTTTCTTGTAGAGCCCGAGAATGAAACTTTTGTTATAACATCACTTAGGAATAATTTCAAGCCCAAAGATTCTTCTCATAGGTCTATATCCACTTGCATGAGTTTATAGTCTAGACGATAAAGAACCTTGCTTTGGTAAAATGTGAAAATGAGTCAAAATCTCTTACTCTATCTCCTTGATAACAAGATTCTCTCGGTCTTCGAATAACTATCTCAACAAATGATTTTTATCCTTACCTATAATGATCTTTATTGGCATGCATGGCCCCGTGAATGTGCAATAGTCTCCTCTTGACTATATTCCTCCACCTTTTTCATAAGGCACTCTCTCAAATGTTGACAACCTAGCTTGAATAACCTTCAAAACTAACTACTACAGTTATAGACAACCTTAGGATTGGTTCACTTCTCTTTCACATATTGTACTAAGCTCAAGACATCTTAATTGACTTTATTACATTCAAACTATCCTCGTGACTACTCAAAAACTAATGTACAAACTTGAATGAATTCAAGGCACTTGAGTGACATTATAGCCTTGATGATCCTTTATTCTTACACTATAGTGTTTGAAGACCATTCACGGTTTGGTTGAGTTTTGTTTTGAATGTCTCATGGTTGTGACTATATTCTTTCTTCTTCATCAAACATGATAGGCTTTGATGACTTGAAGATTATGGTTGGTTCCCTTGAGTATACTTCAACCTTGTTCACGGAAACCTAAGAGCACTTACCTATTCTTCATGGTGGACTATACCTTGACATCTTGTGCATAATACAACCATCTCAAGGCATTTATTCATCTGATTAGCATGTGATTAAACACTTTCTCCTTAAGATATCAACTATACAATGGACCATCTCTTCTTGATTGGTTACTACAACCTTTGCCAATCATGATAAATACACACACGCACTCTTCATGGCCATGACCCTTACTTAAGAATCAAACACACTTGTTGGATGCCTTGACAACCCTTGACACTTCTTTCATGATTCAGAACTTGAAGATTGTCACACTCTTTGTGTACTCATGATACTTACACATACACTCCTTCATAGCAAGGATGCTTACTCAAAAATCAACCGGACTTGTTGTAGACTTTGTTTACTTACTATGACACACTTGATGAGCTAATTGGGGACAACCTATACAAGGACATGAGCTCACTACAGTTGACACGTTTCCAGAACTTTACACTCTCTTGAAGAATCCTCATACCTCTATACAAACTAATAAGGATGATTCTTTTGATCAGACCAGTCATGACTCATCTTTGACAACATTGAGTATGGCAACACAAACCTTGTGACCTGTTGTACACACTTTTATTTGCATGAATACTTTGATCTTCAGCTATTGATGGTGGTGCACCTTCAAAAGCACATATTTCTTCCTTAAGATAGTTCATGTCTCCTAGAAGCCAAGAGGAGACACACACTTGCTCATTAGATCATTAAAGAAATAGAAAGTCATCAAAAAAACTCAATGACTCCTCCTCTCTTTTTTTCCTTTAAGACCTTCTTGGATGACTCTTTAGGTGTGACGATTTCATCACCCATATCTTCATCTTCTGTTTGAAATATTGACAAACATATATGATGCCTCTCATTCACTTGCTCTATCACAGTTTGGGGTAAAATTTCTTCATGGCTTGCATTAGGCTTGTCTTCTTCTTTCTTGACTTTATGAACACCTTATGATATCTTTCTTGATTTGGGCTCTCTCATTACCTTTATGACCTCTTCTCCTTTCTACCATCTCCACACACTAACTTCTTATCATGCTTTTTCTATTCACTCCTAGAGTTAGTTTCCTTGACTTTGTATTCATACTTAGTCTTCTTCTTTTCGATGATTGTCTCGAGTCTCGGGTCTTGCTTTGACTTTGTCTCACTTCTAGGATTGGTCTTCATTTTGAATGCCCTCTTAACTTTCCCTTTAAATGCATGAGGTTTGTTGTTGTACCTAGGATATTCCTTTTGATAGCAATGCTTAGCAAAGTGTCCTTGTTCATGACAGTTGTAACACACAACACTATTTTTCTTCTAGATTGTTGTGAACTGAAATTCCAAACATAATTAGAAGCTTTATGATCATGAAATTTCCTAGCAAAGTGCCTAACCTTATTGCAATTGTAGCATACTATCTTGTTCATACCTCTTGAGTCTTCTTCTCTCCAAAACTGACTAGATGGTTCATCTAAGCAATATTTGGCAGTGTGTCCCTTTTCTTGATAGTTGAAGCAAACTACATTTTTGCTTTCTCATCTCTGTTATCCCTCCATGGATGATCATCTATGACATGCTTCCTACATTCCTTAGCTCTATGCCCAAAATTATGACAAGTAAATCAATATCCATTAAAGGTTCTTTCATACCTTGATGCATTAGGTTGCGACTGAGTTTGACCTTCTTGACCTTGTCTCCTTGGACACTTTCATTTGTTTTTGTCTACTTGGACCGGCCTTGTCATCTTCACACTTCTTCATAGGCTCTCCTTTGAAGCCGAGTCTTGTCTTGTCACCTGCTTCTCTTAAACTCTCCAAGATTCCATCAAGAACTTATGAGCTCTTCTCTAGCTTTCCATACATCTTCAATCTATTGTTTTTTTCTTCTAATTCAGCCTTCAAGGTTCTCAATTCTTCTTCATGCCCAAGGCAAACATCTTCTTTGTCCTTCAGGATTTTGACACACTTTCAATTAGAGATTCCATCTCTTTGAGGGCTTGACCATGTTTAGCTTCCATATACTTGATTTCCTTTTTCAATCCATCAATCAGGGACTCAACAATCTCAAACTTCCTTTTAAGAACTACTTTAGCTAATTTACCCATGCTTGTGCTTCAAGGGTCTCTTTCAAGTTGTCAAAATTATTCCTAGAGAGCCTTCGCTATGATACCAATTATTGGAAAACACAAGCACTGAGAGGAGAGGGGGGAATTTATGCTTCTCAAAACTTTGAAAAACACTTCAAATTCTCAGCAAGACATTCAATCTTAATTTATCTTTACCATGTTAAGATAATGAAATTCACAACTATGCAAATGAGAAGCAAGTACACATGAACACAAGGTTTAATGTGGGAAACCCTTAAAGGGAGAAAACCCCACTTGAAATCAATGCACTACTTGGACAAATGTTCTATGAAAAATTATATATATTTCAATTTGTTAAGCATATACTCAACTTGAAGCACCCACTACAAAATTTAGTCAAGCTCCCACTCAACCTTTAGCAAGCTCCTACTTGCATGGAAGTAACAACTCCCAAAAATTCAGTCAAGTAACCACTTAACCTTTAGCAAGCTCCTACTTGCAAGGAAGCTCCAACTCCCTATTTTGCAAAGTGTAGACACAAAATCATGCATGGCCACCTATCTTTGTTTTTTGTTACCACTTTTGATCTTGCACCCTTACTTGCTTAGTTTTCCTTTTTTACTTGTTCAACATTTATCATCGTGGACACCAGCGCAAGCTAGGATGTCAACGCCAGGGCTGTCGTGCCCTCTAGGCACTCTTGTCCCCTTTGTACTTTATTCACATTTTTGGGTCATTTCTAGTTGTTTGAGCATCTTATCTTTTTGGTAGTCGGCCTTTTTAGGGTTAATTACGAAATTCAAGCAAGGGAATCATATAAATATAAAGTTATGTGATCATAATAAGGGACCAAGCACTAAGCATTAGCTATCACCACCTAAGGTTGCATCCATCAAGGCATCTAAGAGCTCCATTACATCTATCTAGTACCATCATAAGGGAAACAAAGGATGGTTCTTCTGCATACACTTCATAGGAGGGGAGTTCATTATATTCCATGCAAAAATCTATTACATTTCTTTACATCTAGTTATTTGCTTGATATCAAGTGTGACACGCACAAGAGCCACCTAGGGCACAATTTTTGCACACACACACACACACACGAACTACATTGGGTCTGAGATGTAGTACAATGCTCAATCGTAAGTTCACCATTATGACATCGGATGACAGTCTAACCCCTCCTACATTTTTTTTTTAAGATTTGATGTCTACTAGAGGGTTTTGCAAGTTCATGTTTCATAGCAGGTTTACAGTGACCTCGACGATCTTAATTGTTTATTCATTTATTGTTGTAATAATAATCAGATTAGGCTCTTATTGACATTTTAGCTTAATCATTTTGGTGAACCTGACCGATCAAACCCTTGCTTCTGAGTATGTCTTCACCTTATCAAGTCATGACTCAATCGTCTTATCCCTCTTTCGCACCCACTAAATTTTTAGGCATGGTTACTATTGTTGTTGATTTCATGCAAGTTCGTACTCAACATCCTCCTCACTTTATTATGCCTACGGTTGATCCTTCTATCAATGTAGTAACTACTCACCACACTTGCCCTCCTATGGCTACACCCATTTCTATTCCACCACCTATCACTTTTGCAGCTCCTCTTACTACTTCTACTTCTAAAGGATATGATATCATTAAACAACTTAAGAATACGCTGGCCAAAATCTCCCTCTATGACTTATTGCGCAGTGTGCCTGATTTTCATCAAACATTAGAGGTTTCCCTTCATTTTATTCATATAGAAAGTGATAATTCTTCAGTGGCCTTCACACACCTCATTCAGTCTCTCAAAAACAAATTATGTGCTATATCATTCACTAATGAGGACATATCACCATTTACTACTAACAACCAATGTGCGGCTTTGCTTATCACTTGCCATTATCAGCACCACTTGCATTAAATGTGTACTTATTGATAATGGATCGGTCATCAACTTATGTGCTCATTCCCTTCTAAAATAAATGGGCATTAACGATAATCTAATTTCTAAGAACTCTACTCTTATTCGGGATATGATTCAACTACTCGCACATGCCTAGGAACTATTTCATTACATATTCAAGTTGGGCCTAAGATTGTCCTCACAGACTTCTTCATTATAGATGTTTCATTTCAATTCAATATGTTGCTAGGTAGACCTTGGATTCATGCAATGCAAGTAGTCCCATCTATTATACACCAATGCATCAAATTCTTACATGATGGATATGAACATACTATTGCTACAGATCTTGAACCCTTCAAATTTTTCCACATAGACCATGTTATTGTTATGCCTATTCCTCCTACATAGTTTATTCCATATAGTAGTATCAATACATATGACATTGGTCAGTCTAGTGCTTCACAATCTTCTTCTACCACTCCAAGCACTCCAATTATTTCTACTCATACTACTGCTATCATTTCACCCACAGTGCCTACTCCTATACAAACTACTAATCTTCTCGTTGACACTCCTCTTACATCTAGTGCACCACCTACCAACATACTTGATACAACAATACAACATGACAATGCAAACACAGATGATTCTGACGACTCTGATGATGAAGTTGATCATATTGAACTTATTGATGAAGCATTAGGAAAACTCAACTTCACTCCTATTAATATAGATGACTCCTATTTCAATGACACTTTCGTGGCCGATGGTTCCGTGAATACAAATTCAAGACCCCTCCTTCTACTAATGTTATGGTACTTTACCGGGGTCTATCCATACTTTGGATGTTGTTTCACCCTCTCCTGAGTAGTCTACATCTATACCACCTCCTTTCACATACACGCTCTTAATCAACAAATCTTATTGGCATCATATTCTCGGTGGATTGTACTTGTTCCAATACTATTTGCACATATTGGAGCTTAACTAGGCTTGGATTGATGCTTAATGATATTTTACCACCTCCTCACTCACCTCATCTTTATCATGGTTATTTTCACATTATGGCCACCTATGGTCTTCGTGTTTTTCATCTAGCAGTCTTCGTTGCACATAGTCCCCACACTTCTCCATTGACACTCAACCAATCTTGGCTTGACTATATTGGAGGCACTTTAGACTCCAATCACACTTCTATCACTTTTCCCATGTCATTCGGAAACATCTCTATTAGTAGTGATTCATCTCCTAGACATTCTCAAAATCTTACTCATTGGTATGCACATGGGTGTCCACCAACACCTTTCACTAATGAAGAATATGTAATGACCGTGTACACTTTGTGTCACAATGGCTCTCTATATGATCCTCATACTATTGCCTATCAAGTCTCCAATGCCACTCCAGGTCGGCTTCGATCAGGACAATGATGATCTTCTAGACAGTGGCACTTGATCTTCCTTATCGTCACACACTTGGGGGACATCACACCTATTTCTTCCACCCCCTAATATCAACACGTGTCTTACATTCACCTTATTACACACCTAACTTCTAACATATACATCTTGACACACACTCATATCGTCATTTCCCTATGATGCACTCTTGTGCTTTGGTTCACACTTGATTGTTGAGGGCATCCTATATACATGAACCTCACACACACAACACACAACACAAAACACACGATACAAAACACCTTATCTAACACACCACACTACACATTGCATACTTCACATTTGGAACACATTCTTCTACACATTGCACATCTGCACATCTTCAATATCTTCTTCTTACATTTACCATCCATCTTCTACATTTTTGCTTTAAACCCATTACACATCTTACACCTATACAACATCTCCTTCTTCCTACACATCATATATATTGTGCACTTTCTACATCTTTTATCCATATCTTCATCTATGCATCATTCGTAATTTGTACTCTCCACACTCACACAATCTATACATCTTGCGCTACACATTATACATCATCACACTCGACACATTCAACACATATCTTTCCAACATCAAAATTTCAAATGACATTCTACATTTTACATCTCCTTAGCACATTCTCCTTACACAATACACTTCACAATCGAACCCTTACAAGCGCACACTACTCGATGCAACACAGTAGTCCCATGGTTCATACTTGATTGTTGAGGGTTTTGATCAAAATTAAACCTCGCTTCCTCACACTTACATCATTCTACACTTTGATCTTTGCAATCAATCAATTGTTTTATCATACCATGCGACATTCCTAGCTAGTACCTTATTTCCACATACTCATGATATACACATTAAGCTAAATCATCACACTTCTGGCATCTTACTCACACATCTCGTGATATACACTTTAGGCTAAATTATCACACATTCTAGCACCTCATTCTACAACTTCAAGATCAATTATCCCTATGTCGCATTCAATATCATCTACACATCATCATTTTGCAATCAACGCTCCGCGCTAAATTCATCAACTCTTTCTACACATCATTCAAACCATTTCTGATGATGCACTCTTGTTTACGGTTCATTCTTGACTGTTGAGGGGCATAAATAAATGAACCACATTTCATACATACACATCGACTCAGGGGGCACGCAGCTCCTATCATTCACGTTGCATTCCATTCCATCTCATCCATAACATACTGCATATCTTGGTTGCATTTACTCTTGCTCACTATTACTTGTACAAGTTCACTTTATTATACATACTAGATAGATATCATGTATGTCATTATCTTTATCATACACATATGCACGTGCACTTGTCATTCTAGTTATGACCATACATTCTACAAATCTATACACGCAGCATGGATGTTAGGCGCAATACCTATTACCATTCCCACAGAGGCTCCTGGGGCATCCACTTTCGTACACTACATGTGTTATTGTTTAATTTTGTTTCATAGCACAATATTTTATCAGATTATACACGCCTTGACGTACTTTTTATCTTTTCTAACATGCTAACAGGTGCTTCATGTGCATTATTTTTTATGTAGGGCTACTTGCTTCCATGATTGTCTATTACATTGTTTACTGATTTGCTTGTCTTTTGTATGCTCTTGTTTGCGGACTTTTCCTTTTGTCTTATGTGCACACTTGTCTGCTTGTGGCCACTACGGCCTTGATTGTCTTGTGACATTGTGAGTGGTGTCCCATATTTGCAACCCGATTTTCATAGTTTACATTGTCTTCTTGTGTGTTTACATTATTTGTTTGTGTCTTAGCTTACACATTGTTTGCACTTGTCTTTTACATGCATGTTTTCTTGTACTAACACTTGTCTCCTAGCCACTTTGTTTACATGTGTCTTGGTTTCTACCAAGCACATTCCCTTCCCCTTGCAAGGCCCAGTTGAGCACAAAGTGGTCAGTCCTCTTTTGGGCCACATACTCCTTCAACGACGTCACATGCACCCCAAACAAGGGGGGCATCATTTGGGTGAATCAATCACCCCATACATCATTATACAATCATTACATAGCACAACACAAGATCGGTATAGCACGGTTGTCGGTTTTGGACATGGCTCAAGATGTCGACTTGGGTCCTTAGCACAGTGATGCCTTTCTTAGATGCCTAAAACAAGGGGACAATTACACAACGATTGGTAGTTCAACACAATCTACATAACTCCACAAATGGTTTTTACAGGCTTAGAATCAAACTTAGGTCCTTAGAATTTACATTTGTACACAAAATCTACAAAGTGGTGTTCCATATTTTGGGAAGCAATTAAAGGTTGGAGGATAACACTAGAATTTTCTCCCTACACTACTTCTTTTCGAGGCAAAGGACGACCCAAAAATCAACATTTTAGAGGACTACAACTTTAGAGAGTGGTTAAAGGTTGGAGGATGACATTAGACTTTCCTCCCTACACTTATTCTAGTGTGGCATGAGATCGCCCAAAAAAATTGGTCTTCATCGACATTTTAAAGATCTTGGGGACACCCATTTTCTCATCATGGATCAGGTGCACATGTTTCTTTTTCACATTTTCAGCATTTTTACATACTTTTTACACTACGTATTTTACTACTTGTTCGTTCTTCTCTTTGCAGGTCCTGTTAGTGTAAAATCACAACACCCCCAAATGAGTTGTATAGATCTGCTTTTCTAAGGCAAAGTCATTTGTTCTGATCCGCATAACATTGAGCTTTCCCTAAGGTGTGGGACCTTGCAAATGGAAAAGCTCTATAGATTAGAGGTTGTTTCCTATTCCTCTGTTTAGGTGCATACGTAAGAACTTGCAGAGGATCTATCTCTATACCTAATCTAAAATTTGCCAAGGAGACAGGGATAAAAAGGGATATAAGAAATAAGAAATGACTAAACTACAAGGTGATGCATCGAAGGAATGATGAACACTAGTTTTGTTGATAGACACCGTAACGACCCATAATTTCACACACAAACAACACAGTAAAATACAGGATAACTTTTTTTTTTTTGACACAAACACGACACGACATGCCACCACCGAGGTCACAACTAACTCCGTGGATAACTCAATACAAGGATGACCACAAAGGTAGCACGGAAATGTTCACACCCACCAAGGATGGTTCACTTTTCTATTTGACAAAACAACATAAGAAACCACCACATAACACACCTACAGATAGGGCAAGCCACAATGAGGAAATTATTGATGGTTATTTATTTTTATGTAACCTCTTTCGATCCTTAACTTCAGTTTGCTAAGACTCTAGATATGATTTGTACAATGCTTCTTACAATGCTAAGTTCTTACTTTTACTTTGAAGAGAAATTTGTTCTAATTCTTCTCTATTATGGCCTATTTTTCTTAATTCGTTTATCAAGAAAAAGGAGTATTTAAATTCCACAAGGCCATCTGTTCACCACTAACGCTACTAAGACTCGTTCTTGCCCACAAGACAACATGGTTTTAAGTTCAACACACTTAAGAGAAGAAATACAAGGTGCCTTGGAAAAAGGTTAGAGGGAGAAGGTCGAGATGAAAACATCTTTAGGACCTCATTAGTTATTGCCAGTATTTAATTGAAGCTAGAGCTCTTAACCAGAATTATCAACGATTTTACTTAGGCTTCGCTAAATGAGTATTACCAAGGAGCAAAAATTTACTTTCCAAATGGCGGTGAGAAAGATTGTGAGATCTCCAATTTGTTTTCTCTGGCTTATTAAATCTTATCATCTTCTAACAACTAACAGTTCATTTCACCTTAGGGTCATTTTACAAATTTCACCATAAAAGGAATAATGTTCACTAGAGGAGCTAGGGTTATCATGTTATATAATTTTACTTGCAATGATAGTCTCGCCTTTGCTTACTTAAAGAAGCACTTGCTCTCAGACCCCTACGTTACTTTATTTGGATACAACTATTAGTTTAACTTCCAGAAGTATTAAACAATCCCATGTTAGTTTACTTATGAAACATGATTACTAAGTCATAGCAAGATTTAACTCAACATTTATTCTCAAGGGTAAAGTTGTAGCAACACTCATTTACAAGAACAAAACAAGGTTACATTAACTCTTAAAATACTGATACTCCAACAAAGTCACTCAACAACAGTAACCAATATTTTAATATTTTCAATGATGGTCAAACAAACCAAGGTGTCCAAAGTTAAGATGACAAAGTCCACAAATACATTATACTAAGACCATGATCCTCTCCTACATTTTCCACTGTATGTTATCAATAGTTGAACAATATAAAAAGGATTCATGTAAGAACTTCTCAGCTGAGGTTGATGCACAAGTTTACAAGTCTATCCCTCATCTACTCGCAAAAATCCATCTGCACAAATATTTACTAGAGTCAGTTCGCTAGAACTGAGCATGATAAGATATAATCCTCACCTAAAAATTTATGCCATCTAGCATTTACATAAATGAAAGTTTGCAATACTCCCTAACATATAATTTCCTAACATGCATTCTAAAACTTAACTGCACATCACATGATAATACATTTCATTCCCATTATTGGTTCACCTCCCTAAGATCTGCTTACATATGAACAAAATTCCAAGTGGCTAGATGTACAACCTTAACCTTTCAATTAATTATACTTAAATTACAGTAATAATAATATCGCTCACTTAATACCTTCAGTCTACTTCTTCTATATAAGTATCCAATAATATTATCTTTTAATTAAATATAAGTACCAACGACATTGAGCTCCTATAATAAATACAAGTGTCAATCTTATGATATTCATCAATATTACCCAAGTATCAAACCTTTATAGAAAATCAAGGATATGTAAGTATACTTTTGATATTTATCTCACAATTCTAAGAATATACTTATGTAAACAAGGGTTCCACCAATCAGTAAGTTCATATATTATTTAGATATCCTTTCGGTTGTTTATTATCATGTCTCTATATGCCTCAATTTGTATAAGAGTCCAACTCATAGGAATGAGTTACGATCAACACTACTGTCATATTTTGTTAATGAGTAGAAGGTACATTTGGCTAGCTAAAATATGTAAGTGTGGTCTAAGCCACTATAAATACTAGTATCAACATTACCTCCACTCCTAATGAGGTGCAAATATTAATTTGTATATAATCACTCAAGTAGATACTATTGTTTATAACCACAAAGGTTTCCCCGAAATACCAAAAAAGTAAACCACTTATATGGATCCTTAAGTTTCCATGACATGAGTTGGATCCGATTACTCATAACATTCTTACGCAGTCTCCTATCACAGAAAAGGGTTTCAGTCAAATGAAATCTGCATCATGATTCCATGTACTCCAAGAAGGCCATACGAAAGACCTGACCATCACTTCGTGGTCTGCCATTAATAGGTATGTCCATGGCTCCAAGCAGAGGATGAATAATGTGTTTTTTTTTAAAACAAGGTAAACCTTATTTACCTTAAAACTTACAAAAGTAACATGCCCACAGAATTTATCGATCCAAAGACAATATAACAGACTTATCGAGATTACCCTCAAGGCCCATTACAATTATCTGTTAAGTAAAAGCCGCATAACAGAACACATTAAAGCCTCGAGGTTCAGTCAAAAGAGAGCACGAAAGATGTGATATAGAGCCTCACATGTGTGACTGCACGTCACTAATAATCAACCCATTATTCCAAGCAAGCTCTTAACAGCTCAAAAAGCCTAGAGTAATGTTTACCTCACCAAAACGAGTCGAAGCATATTCCACCAACAACTCCCTCTCTTAAACGGCATTCAACACAAATAAACGATGCAAGGTACCGTTATAGATTATAAAACCCAACCGACAGACAACAAAACTATATTTGCGAATAGTTTACATTGAACAGGGTTTCAGGGTCGAACAACAAGGTCTTACAACATCACCTACAGCTCCATAAAGACATCAGATAACAACTGGTTCGAAATCCTCCTCCAAGGAAGGGAATGACGACTATTAAGACACGCAGAGTACCCATAATATCAGGGAGTTCACCTTAACTAGTCATATGATAACAGAGGTAGCTTTCACGAATGAAGAATACAGGTTTCCATAGCTCGAATCAATAGATTTGATGGAGGCATCTACAAGTTTCCCATGATGTCCATATCTTTCTGGTTTTTTTTTTTTTGTATTATAAAAAGAGAAAATACCAGGCAAAGATATATCTGAATACCCTCATAAGCCAGAGGTTTTCACCCCAAGAAAAAGAATAGAACAACAAGAATTGCACAGATTTGATTTACACAAATACTACAGGGAATAAACCATTAAGGGAGGGTTAAGAGCTTATCATGCCTGCAATGTAGAAAAACCCCAGGAAGAACCATGAGTTTCCAACAGGCGACCTGCCCCACGCCCCCTTTTCTCCATTTTCAAAATGCCCATCCTTCACTCTCCTCCACGCTGGAACAGGTTAGGAGCAACAACAATGGAAGGGGTTTTAACCTGCACAACGCATTTTTGGAAGATTTCACGCATGCTACAGTCCACGCAATAGAAAAACCAAATAACTCCTTCCACGCGGCCAGGGCAGACCAAAAAAACGCGCCCAGGTCCTGCGCAACAGCAAAAACAACAAACAACCAAGAAAACTTGCAATAAACTCACAAATGTGAGCTTCCCCCTAGGCGCGCGACCCCCAAATCGCTGAGCACGCAGATCCCCAAAAAAATGGCGTGGCTAGCAAGCCATTACACTCACGAAGCCCAAAAACGCAGGCAAAAAACCCAATAAGAATTCAATCACGTTTCCCGCATCCGGGTAAGATACAACACGATTTCCCTTTACGGAGGCAAAGGTCAAAAATGACAGTAGTGTCTTCCTCATGCACCATTTCGAAACTGAAGTGAAATCCTTCCAAACCTACGCCAGGTTGAACAATAATAATCAACACAGTTTACAAAAAAAAAACGTCTATTTTGGAGAGAGATCCATGTGATACGCAAATCCTAAAATTCTTCCCATTCGCGCACGCCTTTGAAGATTCCACGAACCTAAACCATATTTAATTAGTTTAAATGTCGAGCAGAATAAAGTTTCATCCTCATTTCTCTGCATTATTTTATATTATGGCTTTGTTTCAAAAAGTCTGGTACTAGGATCTGACCTGAAATAAATAAAAGCATACAAATAGTATTATATAACGCCTTAAGCGTAAATAAACATGTATAGTTTTATGCTAGATTGAAAGAAGCCTTAACCTAATTCGATATTAACATCTCTAATGACACTTAACACGATAGAAACAAGGAATGAATAATGGATCCACAATATCCACTTTAAAATACATCCATTTAATAAACATGTTGTACATGGTATCTCTGAGAACCGAAATGTGAAGTGAAGAGCAAGGAGGAGAGCTGGGTTATGGCGGGAGTAGCGTGGCAGGTTGGTGGTCAAATTCACCACTAACCTGATAATTATCTTACTTGGCATACATGGACCAATTTCATCACAAGGGGAAAAGAAGAGAAAGCGGTTGAAGGCATTTACCCAAACATTTACAACGCATACCAGGGCGCCTAGACGGCCAAGGATAAAAACATGAACCTTACACAAGAACACTATGTCCTTGACGATGGCGCCACCCAAGAACCAGCTTCCCTTACGCGAATCGAGGCTCGATCTTTTAGGCGACCAAACTAAAACAATAAAATCGCTTATCAAAAATTAACAACAAGGTTAGTAACAAATCGACGATCAGAAAGCGAGGTTAACGTCGATCGATAAATAAAAATATTATTATTATTATTATTATTACCACTTATTAATACTTATTAATAGAAATAACAAGAGCCAACTTGCGAGCTCGATAAATCGAGCGCACAGTTTTCCTTTAATAGGAGGAAAACGAAATGGATGAGGCGGGAATACCCACATTAAACATCGACACGACGCAAGAAGACAAGATAGAGTGGGAGAATTCCAGTCATTTTCTGTGACAAGGGAGAAGCCAACGAGAGGTCAACATGAGCACCACCACATTAAAATCTTAGCGACATGGTCGTTGGAGAATGGGGCATTACAAACACAAACCAACAAAATACATACAATAATCAAGCACAAATAACTAGATTTATAATGAAAGACCAGATGCAAGCAAAAAAGAGACATAGAAGGATCTATAATCGATCACAAACGTGCTTTATTGCTCTGTAGATTGATACAATGCATTACAAAACAGCCAAGAGGCAAGAAACATACTGCAATTTTAATGAAAGGTCTTAACTCCACGAACTCCTTTGATAGAAGGAAAAGGGAGCCTGCAAAACAAAAGAATGTCCAACCCTTTACAACGAGTCTCGAGCTTGTATTTATAGATTCGATACAGACAGAGAAAAAGAGAGAAGCGGGAAAAAAACAACTCCAAGCTCAACCACCACTATTTAATGTCTCCCATAAAATCTATTCCAAATTTGTCTTGACTGCATCAAATCCTTATTTGGCGCCTCGAAGGAGGAAGAAAGCGGTGGAGCAGATCGAATCCGATCTGGTTGTTGAGGCAAAAAGATTCTGCATTAAAGGCCTGAATATGTTTCTCCATTTTTCACCTACTAGGACCTGAAAAAATGATTTTTTATCTTTTCATGGCATAGAGGACGTCGAGACGCTTCTAATAGTCAGGTAAGATTTGCAATATTTCGAGCCACGAGTCGAAATATATGCCCTTCAAAGTTTGTATTGGGTCCGTACAAATGGGCGGGGAAAATAGTTTGAAAAATGGGTCGTCTTTTTAATATGGAGTACGTTGCAACCAAATTAGAGAAAAATCGGGTTTGCAGGTCCATGATTTATCTTTTTCCCCCTTTTCGCAAAAAACGTAAAACTCAAAAAACTCCCGCGGCCCCAACGCTCCGCTTGGACACGTGGCACCCTTTGGTTGGCTGGGGAGATGCGCTTCAATTTTTATCTCTGTGCCTTTTTGACAAAAGGAAAATTTTCACCTTTTCCTCCAACTCCCCGCTTTGGCCTTAACTCGGGCTCAAATGCTGACTTTTTCCTTGGGTGGAGTTGTGGCCCATTTTGCAACTTTTACACCTTTGGAATAACAAGGGGCAAAAACCAACTTCCCCCTCGATGGCCCACTTTAGCTGCTAGTTTAGGCTTGCCACGTGGCATTTCCTCCGCTGCCTACCCAATTTCCATGTTTTTCGTGAAGTCTTTTGCTTGGCGGGGTCATATCTCTTGACTTGGGACACGCCGTAGTCTGGCGCTCATTTGGAAACCCTTTTTCTATTCAATTATTTAATTAGCATCATTTAGACACTTGGCAGCCTCTATCGGCCTGCCCCATGCATTGACTATTCAACCGACTCTGCCCCTTTTTGAGACTAGACATATGGAAGCACCGCGCTCGCAAAGCTTTGATTCAAAATTTGCCTTTGAAGGAGCGTCGAGTTAACAATTGGCAACCTTCGCAGGTCTGTGGACTTTTCAACGATCCCTTTTATCCTTTTCGACTTTGGGCGCGTGCGAGCTCGCGCTCATTTGGGTCTCCGCCTTTAGACTAACTCTTGAGATGCGCCAGGTGACACTTGTGACCTCCGCTTGCAATTTATACTTAGGTAAATTTTTTTAGACTCGCCTGTCTCGCCTTTTGACTCTATTAACCATTTGACCCTACCTCCATTTCGGCCTGGGACACGTGGAGATGCGGCACTTGTTTGAGCCTCCCTTTATGGATTCATCTTTGGAGAAGCGTCGTTAGGACACATGGCTCTCTCCACTGGCTCTTCCATACTTAGTCGATTTTGGACTCTTTCCTGAACGGTTTCGAGCCCAAAAACTTCAAACTTCACTATTTTTTCCCTTTCTTGCTCTTGGTTCCTCTCATGCACTTTGCCTTTTCTTTTTGACCCTATTATTCCATTGTTGAATCTACCTGCGACTTATTTACAAGATCTAAACTAGTTTTCTTAGGTTTTTTCTATGCGGGTCGTGGTGATCCAATATTTTCCTGGGGCGAAATATGGATAACATGTCCATCCGTATGGGAAGCGATATTCAACGCCATTTCAAAACACCATCAACATCAAAAACAATAGGTACATCGTGACATCTACACACGTGTTTCCACCCTAAGTTCATTTCATAACTTTTTTTACTTTCTCCTCCTTAGTATCCACATTTCACAATTTTATCACTCCACACTTTGTCTAGTTCCTCGGCATGCTTTCGTCTTCGATCTACATGGTTATCGGTATGCATCTCTATCTACTTTATGTTACCGAAGTTTTCCATTTACCAACATAAAGTGGGGGTAAATGTAGACACAAAATCATGCTCTTTGGGTAATTATCTAGTACGATTACATATTACTATTCATTTGATTCCTAAGTAAGAAAAGTATTAATTAACTCATGTCTTTGGTCGCCTTTCTTTAATTTATATTACCACTTTTTGTCTTTCACCCTTACTTGCTCAGTCTTCCCTTTTACTCTTTGAATTTATCATCCTAGACATTAGCGCTCATTTATGATGCCATGTCGCATCCTCATCCCCTCTGGGCACCCTTATCCCCTTTGTACTTTACTCACACTTTTTGGTCATTTCTAGCCATTTGAGCATCTTATATTTTTGGTAGTCGAGATTTTCAGGGTTAATTATGAAATTCAAGCAAGAGAATCATATAAATATAAAATTATGTGATCATAATAAGAGACCAAGCACTAAGCATTAGCTATCACCACCTAAGGTTGCATCCATCAAGGAATCAAATAGCTCTATTGCATTCATCTAGCACCATCCCAAGGGACGCAAGGGTTGATTCTTCTACATACACTACATAGGAGGTAAGTTCATTCTATTCCATGCACATATCTATTACATTTCTTTACATCTATCTATTTTCCGACTATCAAGTGTGACAACACAAGAGCCACCGAGGGCACGATTTCCACACACACACACGGAACTACATTGGGTCTGAGATGTAGTGCAACACTCAATCGTAAGTTCACCATTGTGATTGTTGAGGATAGTCTGACCCCTCATTTTGTATCTTTCTTTTTTGGGATTTGATGTCTATTGGAGGGTTTTGCAAGTTCATGTTTCATTCTAGGTTTACAACGACTTTAGTGTGACCTTAGGGCGACCAAAGGCGACTAAAGAAAAACACCTTGCGACACCTCAAAGGAGGTTTTCTGAGCTTTTCGCAAACCTAGGCATTCAAAAATAGGCCTAGGGCACCCATGGATGCCTGTGCCCTCTCCAAATGCCCATGTCCCTCTCTAGCACCCCAATCCAAATCCGTTCCTCCAAATCTACATTTTCTAGAGCTCTAGTGCGACGGTGGCAATGCTTTGCATTTTCCAGCTTTTCCAAATCTATGCATCTTTCGATCTCTATGAATCAGCTAAGTACCTCCCTCTCCTCCTTGCAACTAGGGTTTCATAATATGGGTAAGTACACGGAGTTTGGGGACCAAAAACAAACAGATATTCGATATGAAGTGAAACGCGACGCGTTTGGGAAAGTGCGATTGTGTTATGAATTATTAGGTTTGGTAATTATAAATACTAAAATGCGAGCGCGTTATAACGCCCTCACATTCCCGATTGTATTGTGGTATATGTGTTTTAGGAGGGATATATTTAGTAAAATAAATGGTTCAAGTATTATTTCTTATACTTTAAATTTAACGTAGTAAATATAAAAAATTAGGGTCACTCGCACCTTATGGAACTAGTCTCACAAAATCTCTATTAATCACGGTTTAGAAGATAGTTTTTCATATTCTAATTTGGTCAATACATATGTACTTTTCAGGATTTTAGCATTCAGTCTAAAGTTTGTAGGGTTTAATTTCTACAATCGGTGTCTATTTTGGGAAAGAATATAGTCATTTTTATCGTTAGGGGCCTTTTGGATTGTTTACTAACATTTTTAGGAGTGTTAAATGTGTCAAAACTATATTTTATAAACCTCACAACTCCCAAAGGTAGCAACAATTGCTCAAATATATGGACTCATGAAATTCCTTATAACACATAATAAACCAAAACACATATGTAATTTTTATTGATTTAAATAATCAAGGGAATGGTCATCATGAGGTCTTTGAAGGATCTAAAACATCATGAGGAAAATGGGTGCAATCAGAAAAATCATGAGGTCTCTGAAAGATCTAAAACATCAAGAGCTTCATCAAGATTCAAATCATCAAGGAAATGGTCATCGGAGCATGATAAGAGAAGCTCACCACAAGTGATAGTGGAAATCATCTCGGCTAAAAAAATGCATATTTTATGAGAGTGTTTCTAAACACTTAATCAATGTTTGGTAATGAACTCACATCTTACAAGTCAAGAGAGGTGGAATTTGTAGTGTTTTAGTATAGTGTGGAGGTCAAGAACATGGAATTCATTCTCGGACATTCCTCCAAGTTTCATTTAGGATCAATCCTTCTATCATGAGGAGGAAACATATCTCCATGAGGAGAAATTAAGAAATAGGGTGTCCAAACATCATAAGCATGCTTCCACTCAAGTGACATCTTGGGCAAGGAGGTGAATTATGAGATTAAGAAGAGATCATCATGTTCAAAGGTGAAAAGTGAGGCTCAAGGAGTGAATTAATGATCATCATATCCCGACTCTACCATTGTGTCCAAATCTCTTTGAGAAACAAATCAAAATGAGCTAGTCAGGATATTGAGGCATCTAGGACCATCATGTGTGAAGGATCAAAAAGTCGCCTATTCTCATGAGAGGGATATCATAAATTCAAGGAGGATTTTGAATCCTGGAAGGGTAAGAGGATGATATTCATATGGATATGTTGTCATGTGAATTGAATAACCCAAAAATGCAAAACTTAAACCATGAAAACCAACCCACAATGTGAAATCTTGCTCCCAAATCTTCTTGAATCCCTCTCCGCCAACCTGCCTCTTGTTTCATGATCAACTTGTCCTTGAAGGTATTCCTAATGCATTAGGTGAACATGTATAAGTTTTCAAAAAGGTTTAACAAGGTCCATTATTCCATTCATTGAAGTGCAGTAAAAGACTAATTCTCTGAAAAAGCCTAGAAAGGCCAATTTTGGCCATTTCAAAGCCTGTGTGCATCCTCCAAGAGGGTTATGAAAAGGTATTAAGTATCCAAAGGTGGTATTTGAAATCCTTGAAGGTGTTGGAATTAGTTTAGGAAGATTTAATTTTTGATCATTTAAGGATAGTTTGTTCAATAAAGTGGATTTTCAGGTGTAAGGAATGAGTAGTCAAATTGTGAACTTTGACTTCTTCAACTTGATCAAAAGGGTGTTCTCTGCAATGGTATCAAAGTCTTCTCCACATCCACCTTTCAACCTTACATCCACCTTTCAACACACCCATACACCTTACTCAAGCACACCTCAATGCTCCATTACTCCTTTATCCATCATCTTGCTAGATTTTCAACTTTTGGCTTTTTAAGACTCCTTGTTTACTGAATCTCTAAACAATCTTCTCAAATCTATTTTTCACCTTCAATATTATTTTCACTCATCTCATTATGTTTACCCCTCTCCTAATCACTAATGAAAATCACTCAACTCTTCCTCTTTCACTTAAGGATTTTCATACAAACCCTTACTCTCTCTAGAATTCTTCATGGAACTATGCATGACAGTCAATTTAGGTCTTCTTGATTAAATTTGTATAAGGATTTTCCCTTGTTACTCAAGGATTCAAAACATTCTAACACCACTCCCTCAATGATAGATACAACTTCCTTATGATTTTCTTTCCTAAGACAACTATTTCTCAAGGTTGGTCTTGATAGTCACAAGAAATAAGCATGATTGTACATTGCTTCCTTTACCTACTAACCACTAAATACTCTATCCTTATGCCTTGATTTTATGAGTCCTTAATGCCCTTAGGCCTTCCTCCAACTTTTCAGAGACTCCACCAACTTCAAACACATGGAATAAAGACTATTTTTCTAAAAGTACATCCTTCCTAGCCCTCAAACTGGGCATTAACATTGTTAGATTGTATTTGCACATTCCTTTTCTTTTATTCTTATTCTAACCTATACTAGGGATTTTGAAACTCTTGGTCTTCTTATTACCTTCCTACACACTTATCAAGGACTCTACCAGGTCATAAGTATTAACTTTTACAATGAATATTCTACTCTAGGCCCTTAAGACTAGGCACATAGTTAGGATTGTGAACACAAATTTAATTTAAGAAATCCTCCTTTAGATGGATTATTACCTTTTCTTGAATTTTGCAACACCAAGTCCTCGTGATCAATGCCCTGAAATAGACTCAAGGATTCCATTGAATCATTATGTTCATGCTACATACTACTAAACTTCTAAAACAGGGTATAGTCTAGTCTGAGTAAGTCTTTCTATCTATTTTCCATTCCTTGGACATTGTGAGGGTTCCATGAAGCCTTGAACACCATTATAGATAAGAAGACAATCCAAAACAAGATATTTACACATGAAAATGCTTTGCAAAATAGTCTCTAACCTCCAAATCTGATATCTCGGTTTGAGAGGATTGTGCAACTTAACACCTAAGCCTATAACATACCTAGAGCTAGTTCAAATATTCAAATTATACATTTGGAGGGAAACTCTCTATTATTTCCTATGGAGTCCAAATGGACTAGTACAAGCTATGACCATCTCAAGTGGACCCAAGACACCCCTAGTCACCTAAGAAATCCAAAATTTATTATTAACAAGATGTTCTGCATCACCAGAGGAAGATTGCATAGTGACTGAGAAGCCTTATTTTTCAATTAAGGGCTTAGTTGTCATGCTTCAAAATTTTCAATTTCCATGCTAGTTATTTTGGCCATTATGGAGCTAATAAAACACCCTTTGGGAGAGTTTAGGAAATATATTAAGAATAAAGAGGTGATGTTGGGGAATATTAGAAGCATTAAAGTGAATTTAGGAAGCTTTAGGAAATGTTTGATCATTCAATGACTATCTGCTCAACAACGGGTTTTTAGGTGTAGGGAACAAACACTCTAATGGTGAAACCTGACTTCTTTAGAAGATTCTAGGATATTTATAAGGAGTTAGGAGAAAAACAAATAGGCATTGGAAAGATACTTAAATCCTCTACATGTTGGAGACATCCATTTTTCTCTAAGGCTTGAAGGTTTCATGAAAATTTTCAAAACAATGAAGCTGCCCCTTTTGGTTCCAAAACAACACTTCACCAATGTAACACTTCATGACACCAAAATAGGGAACTTCCAATCAACCTTCATGCTTCTTGATGATTGACACCTCATGTTGACTCCTATGCCACCTGGACACCCTTTTCCATAAATGCAACTTGACATTAATGACAACACAATGACATTATGTCTAACATATGTGTTTTGATTTGTTATGTATTATAAGACATTTCATGAGTGTATATATTTGAGCAAGTTATTGTTTCCTTTGAGATTTTTGAGGTTTATAAAATCTAATTTTGACACATCTAACACTCCTACAAATGTCAGTAAACAATCCAAAAGGCCTCAAACCTAAACAATGACTATATTCGTTGCCAAAATAAACATCAATTGTAAAATTTAAACGCTAAAAGTTTTAGTTGAAATCCTTAAAATTAACTATGTCTTCACCAAATTAGATTATAAAAACCATCTCCTAAACTGTAACTCGTGGAGTTGTGAGACTAGTTCCATAAGGTGCGAGATGTTGGTGTGTGTGACTCGCCTTGTCATCATCCACATCACCTGGTGAGTCATCTCGCCTTGTGAGAGTCATAGGTCTTAGGGAGTCAAATGACAAGTGTCAAATTCTGTCATTGTCATTTGCATCGGTGTGTTATAGGAGTTACATTCCTTATTTTAAATTGTAACTCCTCCTTTAGTGGTGTCATATGCGTCGATCACGCTATCATATGCGTCGGTGGCGTCATTAGGGTTCTTTCCTTGTTTAGGCATGGGGTTATACAGCACCCCTATTTGTACTTTTTTCGATCTATGAGCATGAGCAAACCTGTTTTCTTTTTGCATATTTTTTCCATTATTCGAATCTTTCTTATTGCGTTGGAGCTACGACATTACCATCGAGTACAACTTCGTTGTGGTGCATTATTTCGATATCGGTTCTCGTGTATCCCTCTTTCATGGTATCGAGTTGGTTTCGTAAACGTGCGCTCTTCGCTTATCAGCTGCCTATTACTTCGGTTTCTTCTTATTTCCTCGTGCAAGTTTTTTCAATTATTAATTTGGAATCGTATTGCTCACCTCGCATTGAGGTTTTAGCAGATCGCAGCGGTGGTTGGATGCTTCCTATTTCGCAGAGTGCCCTCTCTACCAATCTCCTATCGGTTTACCAAATCACCCACCTTGGTGAAGGAATGCGAGTGGAATTTGGTCCTAACTCGGTGATCATTCGTGAGCTTAACTCTGACTGCATTATGGTGAGGGAAAGGTGGATCACCTTTCATAGTTGTATACATTTTCCCACTTCTCTTCTAATTCGACGCCCAATGCCTTGCTCACTCATGCAAATGAGGTTAACAAGCTATGGCATGAGCGTTTTGGGCATCTAAATTATTGTTAACCTGAACAATTGAGCCAAAACAAAATGGTCAATGTGTTGCCCTGAGTTAAGTTTTGTAAAGGTCTTTGTGAGGGTTGCACCCTCGAAAAGCACCCTGAAAAAAAACTTTGATAAGGGAAAATCCTAGAGAGCTACTCGTCCCTTGGATCTTGTTCATAGTAATGTTTCTGGCCCCTTTCCATCTCCTTCTTTCACTAGAGCTCTATATATACTAACCTTCATTGATGACTTTCTGTGTTATACTTGGGTATATTTTCTTAAGCTTAAGTCTGAAGTCTTTGAGCATTTTCAAAACTTTAAGGCTCTTGGCACGAGAAACAAGCAGAACTCTATAAAGGTTCTTCAAACCGATAATGGAGGTGAGTATGTGAGCAATAGGTTTGAGGATTTCTGCACTTCTGAGGGGATTGCTTTACAATGTACAATTCTTATAACCCTTCCCAAAATGGAGTTACAGAAAGAAAGAACTGAACTCTAAAGGAGATGGCTACTTGTATGGTTCACTCGAAGTCCCTTCCTCTGCAGTATTGGGCTGAAGCAATGAATTGTGCTTGTTACATTCAGAATCATGTTCCACACAAGGCAGTAAGAGGGATGACACCCTTTGAAGCCTGGTTTGGACACAAGCCTGATGTTGAGCACTTTCGAGTCTTTGGATCCAAGGCTATGGCTCGGATTCCCAAGAAGAAACGCAAGGCATTGGATCCACAATCCAAAACTTATATATTTTTTAGGTATCCTGATGGCGTGAAGGGATATCGATTGTTGAACCCTACAACCCATGAGCTCTATATTGAGAGGAGTGTGAAGTTTGATGAGTCATCCTTGACTTTTACTTCCACTGAGGTTCTTTTGCCCACTGATTCAAATTCTGACTCATCAGATGATGATGTTGTTGAGCGAGTTCCTCCTCTCCCTGCTCCTCCCGATCCTCAAACTTCTGAGTCTTCTGATTCTGACAGTAGTGATGATGAGGACTATGTCCCTTCTCACTCGAGTGAAGAATCTTCCAACTTTGAGCTTGAACCTTCGGGACCTCTTTGGGCCAGAAAATTTACAGAGTGTTAGAGATTTAGTTGGAGATCCTTCAGATGAGAGACATACTCACTTGAGTTTCGTTGGACCCCACTCCTTCTTCACCTCTACTTCTGATCCACCGTCTTTCCAGGAAGCTTATGGGATTCTGAGTGGGATTTTGCTATGGATGAGGAGTATTCCTCACTCATAAAGAATGACACTTGGGATCTTACCCCTCTTCCGAAAGGAAGAAAAATCATTCGGTGTAGGTGGATATATCGACAAAGTATGGAGCCAATGGAGAAGTCGAGAAGTATAAAGTGTGACTTGTAGCTAAGGGTTTCTCCCAGGTAGCTGGGGTTGATTACTCGGAAACCTTTGCTCCGGTTGTGAAGATGACTTCCATTCGACTGACCCTTGCCATCGCTACCGCTAACAAATGGGAAGTCCACCAGATGGACGTTAAGAGTGTCTTCCTTCATGGGGACCTAGAGGAAGAGATCTATATGGAACAACCTTCGGGTTATGTCCATGATCCATCCCTCGTTTGCAAGTTAAAGAAGTCTCTCTATGGCCTTAAACAAGCCCCTCGGGCTTGGTATGCCAAGATGGACTCCTTTTTACTTGCATCAGGGTTCACTCGATGTCACTCTGACCCAAATGTGTATATTTTGCGATAGGATAACTCCATGCTTATCCTTGTTCTCTATGTTGATGACTTGTTGATCACAGGTAGCTCTTCCTCTATCATTGATTATGTGAAGATCTCCTTAGCCAACAAGTTCTCCATGTCTGACTTAGGATTGCTTCATTACTTTCTTGGGATCCAGATTTCACAATCTGACTTGGGAATTATGATCTCGCAACCTAAGTACTCTCTTGATTTGCTTGCTCAGTTTCACATGTCTGATTACAAGTCCTCACCTACTCCTTTTCTTTCCGGGGTCAAGTTGGTTTCTGATTGCTCTTCCCCTTGGTTGACAATACCCTTTATCGGCAGTTGGTGGGGAGCTTGATCTACCTTACTCACACTCGGCCAAATCTATCGTATGTTGTTGGGATCATGTCTAGATTTATGCAGGAGCCTCATGAGCTGCATTTAAAAGTAGTAAAGCGGATCCTTCACTATGTTCGTGGCACTCACACAGATGGTATTCATTACTTAGGAGGGACTAAGATTGACTTGGTTGGATTTACAAACTCATATTGGGCCAATGATCTAGATCATTGGAAGTCTACCTCAGGCTACAATTTCACTCTTGGTTCAGTTCGTGTTAGTTAGTCCAAAAAAATCAAATGCCATTGCCATATCATCGATGAAGCGAGTACGAGAGGAGCGCTTTACGCTGCCACAAAAGTTGTTTGGTTATAGGGTATCTTGACAGAGTTTGGCATCCACTTTTGATGGCCTACCATTATCTATTGTGAAAACATGAGCACTATCTCGATTTGTAGAAATCTGGTTCAACATCAACGGACGAAGCACATTGAGATTCACATGCACTTCATACGGGAGCTGATACATGAAAACATCATCGACATACAATATGTTCAGACAACTAATCAAGTTGCAGACATATTCACCAAGCCCTTCACTGAGGTGAAATTTCTTCACTTGCGGTCTCTTCTTGGGGTGATGTCTTTGCATACCACCCATCTTCTTCGGGCTATATAGTCCTCCTTCTTCTCTTCTTCTTTCCAGAAAGATGTTGTTTGTATATGGGCACCTTATCAAGCTTTTAGTTGTCGAGTCCCATTGACACATCTTTCTTAATTGTCTAAGAGAGTCTTCTTTTCTGTTCTAGCTTACCATGACCTCTTCCTCGGCTTCGATGAAGGGGGTGTTGGTGTGTGTGACCTGCCTTGTCATCATCCACATCACCTAGTGACTCATCTCACCTTACGAGTCATAGGTCTTAGCGAGTCAAATGACAAGTGTCGATTATGTCATTGTCATTTGCGTCGATTCATCATAGGAGTTAAATTCCTTATTTGGAATTGTAACTCCTCCTTTAATAACATCATATGCGTCGGTCGTGGCATATGCGTCAGTGGCGTCATTAAGGTTTTTTCCTTGTTTAGGCATGGGGGTTACACAACACCCCTATTTGTACTTTCTTTTTTCGATCTATGAGCATGAGCAAACATGTTTTCTTTTTGCATATTCTTTCCATTGTTCGAATCTTGCTTATTGTGTTAGAGCTACAACGTTACCATCAGTGCAACTTCGTTGTGGTGCATTGTTTTGACATCGGTTCTCGTGTATCCCTCTTTCGAAGAGTGACCCTAATTTCTTATATTTACTAAAATAAATTTAAAGTATAAGAAATAATTAAATATAAATAATAATAATGAAAAATATGACATTTATTTTTGTAAATAAAAGCCTCCCACAAACACATATAATGCATATACTCTAAGGAACGTGAGCACGTTATAACGTGCTCGCGTTCCCTTCTTCGTTAAGCCCCCAAACCAAGAATTTACAGGCTTGGAATTGCTTTGGTTTCCCAAACCTACACACAGGACTGTAAAACACATAACATTTGTATTTTGACAAAAATGCAAAAACTCACCTTCCACCATGCTAAATCCTACAAAAATGATTTCTATCTTTCTTAAAAATTTACCTACAATGTCAAGAAAATTATCCTCTTTCTAAATATATGTTTTTATATTTTTCGACTATTCTAAGGTTTCCATACTTATTATTTTCTAACTGTCTTTTTATAGCTATTTTTTTGAATTTATACACATCTATCATTCATCATGTATCTTTTGAGTCACTCATCCAAATTGAATAAAAATTATACAGTCACAAACTAGGACTAATTCTACACATATTCAAAAAAATCTAATTTTTGATATTTTTGAGGTAGTTGGGGGACACAATCGGCTATCCCTTATTTTTCAAAATTTAAAATCTTTATGCTTGAAAAATCATAAAAAATTAAATACTATAAAAAAACTTAAAAAATATATCACAAACTAGATGCTCTTATTTATCTTTCTACCAAAGGGTTTTCAAAAATACTAAATAGTGCTCAAAAATGGGGGGGCACGACCGAATATCTACTATGTTTTTAACAAAAACAGGAGCACCTATTGGTATTTTATATCTTTAACCCACTTAAACTTAACCATTTTCAAAAAAATAGCTTAGAAACTAGACTCAAAATGTTACGATTTATATTCTTATAATATCTTCCAATTTTGAGTGTAACTATTTCAAATAACTCGTAGAAGTTGAAGATTTTTATTTTTCAAAAAAAAGTGTCCACTTAAGACCCCCTTTTGGCCCCCATTTTCATGCATTTACCCATTTATTTCTTAGTTTGATTGTGTATCATCGTTGTACTTAATTATTTATTCATTTGTTGTTACAATAGCAATCAGATTTGGCTCTTATTTACATTTTAAATTAATCACTAAGAAACAACTTATACTTTTACAAGGTTTTGATCGTTGTCATTTGGTTGTCTAACACAACAAGTTGTGATCTCTTATTCAGGTCCTCTTCTCTCTCTTTCACACCTCCTGATTCACCTCTTCTGTCATCTTCTCAATCTACTGCAGGTAGAGTCTTTAAGGTCTCTTTCATACACACATTTTGTCCCTCATTCACACATGAATGGAATCATGTTCCTCTACTCTTCATTATCTCCTTCTTCTGCTCATAATTCAGTCTTCAAGTCACACACACTTGGTCTCATACACAAGGATGATTAATTGTTTTACATCAGCACCTTCACACTCAACATAGGCATCAAAAATCGATATATATTACACATGGAGACATTCTTATCCATGAGAATAGCATTTTTCTCAAACCCCTCTAACTTCATTTTCCAACGCTTCACATTCAAACATGCTCAACTCGTTCCAAGGAGTTGTGATGACATCACCTAAAATTGTCCTATTGTCATCATTGCATTTGCCAAGATGTCGATTACAAGAATTGACTTTTCTTAAGCATGTCATCGCACCTTTGACACCTAGGATGACTTAGAAAACTCTCCTTAGCTTGCCACACCTCTGAAATAACTAAAAATATACCATTTTTAGACTAACATCTGACTTTGTAACAGTCAATTTTAATTTTGTCTTCTTCTTCCCAACGTAGATTCCTTTGTATTTTATAAAATGTAACTCATGCCAAGTGTTATGAATTGTAAGATCATGTTACAATGGTATTCTCATATCCTTCTAAATTCATTATGATCTCCACAACTTGCCATTTTACTCTCAAGACTCCATTAGAGCTCATATGCTCAACTAAGTCTCCAGATGACATGACATCTTCAAAACCAATCACAAAAATGCTTCATTAACAAAAATGTATGATCTTTCAAAACCTTCTGATTCTTGGAATAAGTCATATGTGATTTCTAGATCACCTTCAAGGACTTGGGGCAGCTAAATCACCCTCAATATCCCAATGGCATATTGATTTGGACAAGGTATCCAAGGAGTTGTAGACCCATAAAATTAGTCCTTACAAAATGAGTTAGTGCATTCATCAAGCCACTTGTTCATGGCACATATTATATCTTTCTAGAAATATCTTGATCGTTTGCATCTTTTAAACTTACCATAAAGCTTCAGTTCAAGGCTATCATCATGAATATGCATGCATTTCAAAGACATCTCAATATGATTTTCAATACCTAAAATCCAATCTTACTCAAAACGACTTCCAAAGACACACTAAAACACATTTTTAGGCCAAGACAATTCTTGGAAATTTTCACCAATGTCCTCTACTTCAACTTCAAACACTCACATTCATAAGTTGTGTGGACAAAATCACACTTACATTTCCATTTCTCAAACCTTCTTGACAAGTAAACTAGGATAGTTTTGGCCATTGAAAGTTGGACTCAAAAACACTTCACCAACTTAATTCATGGGCTCCAACATGTGATATGAAACTTCTATCAATCATCCAATCTCACAAATTACTTTAACAACTTGCATTTGTATCATCATCGTTTCAATTCAACTTGACTAGTTTTGAATTTTCTAGCCCTTAAGAAGTAGGCTATCTTAGTTTACCTATTTCTAAAATATTTTTCAAATAAATTACCTGAAAATATTCATGGACACTTGGGGTACCTCCCAAGCTTTCTCCGACATCAGACCTTTCACCTTGAACTCTTTCATGCATGATTGCACCATCAATTTTCTTCAAAATAAAGGTATTTGAGCACCTTATCGATTGACCTAGAGAGTGATACCTCCACAAAAATGAAGTATAAGGAGTCCTGTAGATGATCAAATCATCACATCATATCCAAAAATTCATTTCATGACCAAACTCTTCACATTTTCTCCACTTTTGTCAAAGGAGGGTTTTATGAGGGTTTTAAGCTACTTAACTTCTTATATACGTTCATAAAGTATAGGACACTATTCTTCCTCATTCTACTTTTGAAATATTCTTGACTCCATGCCCCAACTTTGATGAAAAACTTAGGATACCATGGAAACGTTTAACATTCCAATGAGCAACTCAAACTCAACCCTCGAGCTAGAAATGGTCATTTCAAGAGCTAGTTTGCACTAAAACTTCATTTTCTTGCTTGTCCCTTTGATTTTTGGCTTGAAAATTTGTCCACAACACTAGGACAACCTCTTTCACATTTCCCATGCCTCATTTTAGTTTTCACTTTCCTAAAACTCATTAACCACCTTGGTTTGTGCATACATATCCATCTTGTTTTCAACAATGATCCTCCAAAAGACCTCAAACATGCATCTACCATTCAAATCTTGACCTGTGGCACATTTCACATCATCCCTACACCATCACCATTCATAATCTATGTTTTCTCTATTATTCCTTGGTTTTTTTTGCTCCATACTCCATGTTATGTTTGCACCAGGTCTCTGAAATAGGCCTAGTTGAGCTTGTTTCATCTTATACCTCATGAACATGTCATGTTTTCATCATATACCTGCCTTAACATACCATATTCATGGTTTTCGTGCCTTGACCATGATTTTCCAGTTGTCTCATGCCTTCATTCTATCATTTCAAGTCATCCTGCTAATTAGGCCTAAGGATTAGGCCACCTAGACTAAGCAAGTCTCACTGTTTCCACTCATGTCATCATGTCGCCATCTGATTTACCATGTCATCATCATACCAATCCTCCTCTAGACCTCATACACCTTTTTCATTAATGGGTATATTCATTTTTCACCAATGACAACTCAATACTCACATGTTAACAAAGGTTTATTACTCGAAATAAGCTTATTTCTCCTACTGTCATGTCTTGAAGTTAGAGTTGAATGACATTTTAAATTTTATTTATTTAATCTATAATTAAAATAATTTTGATTATATAGTCAAAATTCTTGGTCCATGTTCATTGTTAATACAATTGTGATTATTGTGGGGTATTATACATTGGGATCATTAGATAGTCAAATGATCTTGTCCTTTACATGTCTAGTGAATTAGTTAAAGTAAATGTCATAAAAATGTATTAAAAAGTAATATTCTTTTTTTCTTCCTTATTATTGTGTTTATCGTTATTGTCTTCTTATTCTAAAAATGTCTATGTAAAAGTGTTACGGTAAGTCAAGAACAAAATTTTATGCAATTGTCAGGTCCAACAATGGTAAAAAAATATGTTGATTATCATCATGAATCATTGTAAAAGTTGTAAAAAAATGCTTCACGTATGCATTTTTATTTAACCGACGTCCTAATAAAATATGTGTTTCACATTTAGGGGGGAGATAAAATAAACAATTTGAAAATCATTGAGCTTCATAGTTTTATTTAGCTAGAAGTTAGTAGCATGTCTATTAGAGGTCGAGGCAATAGAGGAAGGAGGAAAAATAGTGTCTCTCATCAACTTGATGACAAAATATATGATGGGCCCCTTCACAAGACAACTTTGTTAGTTAGAAGAGAACTTCGTCAAACAAGCCAATACATTCAAATGTTTAAGCACCTCAAAACCACTAAACTACCAAATGTATCTTCTCATATGTCATAAGGTATATAATCATCTTCAACCTACTTAAGATCATCCAACAACCATGATTAGAACATTCACAAAGAATCAAAACCCTATCTCAATTATTTCACCTTCTTGACTCTTCTTAAGAGCTCTTTTATCCCCGAAAATAGGAAAACCTTATAGCTCATAATGACTCCTTAGATCTTAATTCAAACTAAGCACATTTCACCCATTATGCATTTATAGTTTCTCAAGAAGTTTCAAATCCTAAACTTATTTCTATCTCCTTCACTTCACATAAGATTGTTTGCTTCTAGGCCTTAAATTAGGCCAAAATCAGAAAATGACTGAATTTTGGCTATAAAATGTAAAATATGGAGTGTCTCAGAAAAATAAAAACATTTTCAGATACCCTTTATCAGTTTTAAGAATCTCACAAGTTTCAAAACCCAACTCATGAAAGTTTTTCCCAATTCACATTCATATTTTTAATGTAATTAGGCTTATGACGGATTTTGGATTGTACCTTCCAAACTGATATAAATATCTCTCTCATGTGACCATGAAACTTCATGAATCCTTTTGTATCTTAGTGAAAACTCCTATATTATGTCTTCCAAATTTCAGCCCTTAACTCCTTAGTGAAAAGATATAGTGTTTTTGTTTTGTCTAAACCCTCAAAATTGTACTTTCCATACCAGTCAAACTTTATATTCCATTTTTGACCTAGCTAGCCTCAACCATTAGCCTTGAAACTTTAAGAAAATATTTTGCATTCCTAAATCCTCCCTTCCACCAATTTATAGATTGTTCCAATGGTTTAAAATGGTTTTACACCTAAGTTTCTCTTCTAAACCCTAGGAAGGTTTGCACAGACCAATAAGGAGGTATTTTTTGGTTTATTTTTATTGTTTAGATTATACAAGCTTGTTCAAGACATATGAAACATCAACATACCCCCACTAAACCTTCCACAAGCTTTAAAAGTTCTTTAAACCTTGTTATCTCCTTAATAATGTTGATTTACTAGTTGTCGATCAACTATGATCACAAAGTTCTTACTTTTGAGTTCTCTTCTTAGAACTAATAAGATAATCATCTAGTCATCATTTCCAAGACTTCTTAATAGTATAGAATTCCTCATCACAAACCTACATCCTTATAAACCTCTCATACATTTATCAACTCACATAAATAATCATTCAACAACATAGAAGATGCAAGTTTTACCTTAAACCATGATTTTTGTCAAAACTCATGTGCAAAGCATGACTACATTGCTAGTCTTCATCACCTCATAACCTCAATAATGGAACTCATACTTACCATTCAAAGCATTCTTCATTCTATAAGTATTTTTCAAACAACAAGAAACACAAGAATACCTTTCTCATATAGAACATTCAAAATTATGAACATCTCATAGCTTTATTTACAATGGAGATCTGATTTACAATACCTTCATAGATTCTATAGACCTCTTGAGCCTTCTTGGCTCCTCCTCACATGCTTTCCAATGTTAAACTCTCCCTTCCAAAACCTAAGTTCCTCTTATATGATCATGACTAAAGGTAGTTACACAAGTTATTCTAACTTAACTAGAGTAAGAGCTAAGTATAACTCATGAAACCCTAACACAAAGGGTGAAGACATCTTATTTTCCTCCCATAAGGTCTTTAATGACCTTTTACATCATTAATAGTTCTCACACTTTACATTATACCTCCCAATTTTACTTTAGAAATTCAAATTTTCAAAATATTTATTTTGGAGGGAAAACTCACAAGGGTCTCTTAACACTCATGAAGGAACACAAGGAGGTTGAAAGCACCCTAAAACACTAGAGACACCTACTAAGACACAAAGAAAAATAAAATATGATGAAAACAAAAAAAAAATTGTACATGATGATTCTCATGTATCACGACCACTAGCGATAGGGCCGCATTTTGATTTGGTGGCACCTTTTTATATTATTTTAGTTGTTTTCTTTGATTGGTGTGTGAATAAATAAAATAGTGTAATCATTCCCCTAGTAAGTTTGAAATGAGGAGAATGTGTATTTTGAATGCTAAGAATAGTTATATATGAGGGCATTTGACTACAATGATCCTCTGACTGTTGAGATTCTCTGACTTTCGTACTTCTTCATTGATTAGCTAGTGAAAGAGCATTCACTGGAAGTGAAAGTGGAAATAGTTGAGTTCTCATATGTAGGTGCATTGGTGGAAGTGTGAACATCCATTAATGGATTCAATGTAGTGAAGTGGGTGATCATGTGAATCAAGATCCATACAAAGTAAGATCTAGATGATAGTATGCATTGACATACGATTCGATTTCCAATTCTTGAGATGTGATTTCTCCCCATATAAATAGTAAGGGGGAATGTTGAGGATTAGTCTTTACATTGGTATTTACTTTGTTAAATTAGTATTTACATTCGGTAGGTTATTTATCGAGAGTTAAATATTGCTCAAGGTTTGTTGGTAGTCGTATGGATAATACAATAAGAGTGTATTAGATAGTTGACATTATATTGTTAAGAATAACAATATAATGATGTGTATGATTTGAAGGTTATTTGGGAGAGATATTGTAGGGATCTCATAATCCTCGGTTATATAAAATAACCTCTTATATATTTGTAATGATTTTATTGTGAAATCAAGTTTTGTAATTACTCTACCAAGCTTCATGAAGGAGTATTTGATTTCAAATGGATAGTTGCGGTGATTTCAATGCAATCCTCAATCCAAGGGGAAAGGGGGGGAAGATCAGTAACCTCTAGGAGCTTAGGTGATTTTAATCAATTCTATAATAAAACGGCCTTGATAGATGTAGAACACAAGAATGAATCCTTTAGTTTGATAAATAGAAGATCATGTAAAGGGGAAATTTTGGAAAGATTATATCATTTTGTCGAGGTCCAAGTTATAAATTAATAAGTCAAAATTGATTTAATATTGTAAAGTAAATAACATAAATGACACATTGCACATTTGGCATAGGTTTTATGTGGAATACCTCAAATACGAGGAAAAAAAAACCACGGGAAATATAGAATTTTCCATTCACCGAGAAACTTTACACAATCTGTAAGAAATTTTTCACCCCACTCCTCTCCACTTTCCATTTTCTATAGATTTCAATTGATTCATTTTAGTCAAGCCTCGAGAGTCCTATTTGCGTGGAGTGATGGGTGTGACTTCCCGTGAAGCACCCCTCCACAGTTAATTGATTTTAATAATCAATTTAAACTCTAAATAATAGTTTATATTAAATAAATAAAAAGATTTCATATTTTTATTTATTTAATTATAAACTAGAGTTTATGATATTATATTTTAAGAACCATAAAAGGGGATTAAACCTTGCTTAGTATTATTGTTCTAACACTCCCCCTTAATATTAAGTTGGGTTTATATGCTAACATTACATGTTTATACAACAAGATTTAGAATTCTTAAACCATGGTAAGGTTCTAATATAACATATCACTTTTGAAGGATTTATACACCTTCATCATGCTAAACTTACTTTTTTGTACAAAAGGATTTGGAATCCATAAATTAGAAGTGATGATTTAGGCTAAGCATGATTTGTGAGACTACATCTCATAGTTTCTCATGGAAAATCTATATAAGCACATTATGATCCTTTTATAAAGTAAGGATCTCCTTTACAAAATGATGTTTTGTTATTAGACTACATAGTAAACTTAGAGTGATAAGTTTACTTAGATCATAAAAATATCTTTTACAATGATTTTATTGGAGCAGAAGTATAGAGGTGAAGAAGAAAACACATGGCTGAATGTTAGGAGGTGGCATTGTCATGCACACTCCCCTCAATGGAAACTCTAAAAGGCCAAACATTACACAAAACTTGCAAAACTTCACAACACACAATGGATTCATAAATATGTCTACAACTTGATCTTCAATAGAACATAATTGAGATCTATATCACCACAGAGTACCTTCTCTCAAATGAAATGCATATGAATCTCTATATGTTTTTTTCTCTAGTGTTGAACTAGATTATTAGTGAGACCAATACAACTCTAACTATCACACAAAAGAGGAGTATTTCATTTAACTTTCATGTGAATTTCTTCCAACAACCGCTTTAGCCACATGGATTCTTTTGTTGATTCCATTTCACTTCTATATTCTCACGCCTCAGGTAGAAAGATAAGAGAAGGATATTGGTGGTTGTTTCTTGTTACTCTAATAAATGACACATGTACCAAACTTGAACACATATCTAGTCATAGATTTTCTATCTATTACATCACCAATATAGTCAAAATCACAATATCCATATAAACAAACATTATCAGAAAAAATGTAATGTAAACCAAAATTAATTGTTCCTTTAATATATCTTAATATTATTTTTGCTAACTTCCAATTATCCTAATATGGTTCTTGCATGAATCTAGAACCAATACCAATTGCGTATGTAATATCGTGGTCTAGCGATTGTTAGATAAATTAAACTACCCACAAGTTGCCTATAAAAATTAGGGTTAACTTTTTCACATGCAAGTTGAGGATCACGTTTACAACCAACTTGAATAGGAATAAAATTTGGTTTACAATCCATAATATTAAATCTCTTAAATAAATTAGCAGCATAGTGTGACTAAGATACAACAATGATGCAATAATCCTAAATCATTCATTTCAAAGTATTGTTTCAATTTAGCTTTAATTTTAAAAATTAATTTATTTGAATTCTTAGTAATAAGCAAATCGTCAACATATAATACAATAAGAATAATTATATTATTTTCAATTTTAACAAAGAGATCATTATTAAATGAGCAATCATTAAAACAATATCTTTTTTTGAAAATATTTATTTTTGTATACCAAGCTCTAGGAGCTTGTTTTAAGCCATATAGATATTTTTCAGTTTACAAACAAAGATTTCTTTACTAAGTTCCTCAAAACCTTTAGGTTGTGTCATGTAAATTTCTTTTAAATCACCATTCATGAAACATTATTAACATCCATCTAGTGAATTTTCCAACCATATTGAGAAGCTAAGGCAATGAGAATCCTAACGGTGCTCATTTTTACAACATGGGAAAAGGTTTATACATAGTCAATACCAAGTTTTTAAGTAAACTCGTGAGCTACTAACCTAGATTTAAATTTATCAATATTGTCATCGACCTTATATTTGATTTTGTAAAGCCACCTAGAGCCAACAATTCTACATTTTTCCGGAGGAGGGACAAGATCATAAGTTTGATTTTTAATTAAGGATTTATATTTAGCTTTCATGGCTTCTATCCATCTTTCATTGTGGTATGTCTCTTCGAAAGATTGGGGTTCTGGCTCATACATAGTCATTAAGGCATGGTAGGTATGGTGACTTCTAGTCATCTTACTAAGATTATTAGGATTAGAGTTTTTAAGTAAAGATTGAGCCCCTTTAGGTCATTTAGTTATAGAGGACATGGGAAGAGACTTTTGTTCAACTATAGAATCATTATTACAATCTATTTTTTCATCACATTCATCAAGATCATCGTTTTCTAATTCATTAGATTCATTATAAACAGAAGAAACAAAAGAAATAGAGGATGAATTACAAAAAGATTTTTCAAGGATTTTAACATTTTTGTTTTCAATAACTTATTATTTTGCAGGATAATATATCTTTATACATTTTGTTTTACCTTCATAGCCTACAAAGATGCAAGGATAGGAGGTTTGATCTAACTTCTTCCTTTTAGCTTTAGGAATGAAGATGGAGGCAGGGCTTACAAAGATTCTCAGATGATGTACATTTGACTTCTTATTAGTCCATTTTTCTATAGGATTAGATTGAAGAAGGGATTTAGTAAGGACTCTATTCAAAATATAAACAATGGTATTCATAGCTTCAACCCATATAAATTTAGAGACTTGAGCAAAGTGTAACATGGTTCTAGTCATTTCAAGAATATCGTGGTTTTCCTTTCCGTTATACCATTCTATTGAGGGAATAGGGAGTGGTAAGTTCCCTTTGAATTCCACATTTGATACAAAAAAGAAATAAATGTTTTACTAATGTATTATCCGCCATTATCTATTCTAAATCTTTTAGTGTTGTGACCAGAACTATTTTCTACTTGAATCTTTAAACTCTTTAAATTTAGATAAAACATCTTATTTGTTTTTAATAAAGAAATACCAAATCATACGAGAATAATCATTAATGAAAGTAATTGCATACAAAGAACCATTTAAGGAAGGAACTTCTAAAGGTCATCTAACATCATTGTGAACAAGTTCAAGAGGTTCAGAAAAGTTTGCTACATGATGGCTATGGAAGGGGTTTGCAGATTGTTTACCACGTAAGCACCCTTCATAAGTTTCTTAGGCATGAGAGATAGGAGGTAGTCCAATAACTAGATTAAGACAAGACATATCATACATGGTCCTAAAGTTAACATGAATTAACCTTTCATGTCATAATTGTAAATACTTCCAATTTTGAGTAGATAGACATGAAGCGCTTATAAAACATTTAAATGTATGTAAACCATTCTTTAGTATTCTTTCTACAATAGTAACATCTAATTAATTTTGAATAAACCATTTATATTTTAGTAAAATGATGTAATAGTTGTTTTGAGTTAGTTGGGAACATGATAGCAAATTCATTTTCGGTTCAGAACACACAAAACATTATTTATATAACCATTAAAATTTTTTGCTCTACCTTGATTTTGAACATCAAGAATGGAATGATCATTTATCATTACATTATTTGATATCATAAATATGTTTAGATATATAGGTCATGTGCCTAGACGCATCACTATCTAAGACCAATTCATTTTCTTTTGTAGTAACTAATGTAGCATATAAAGCAACTACATTAGGTTTTTATTATTCTTTTGATTTTTATTTGGTTTGTTTCCTTTTTTATTTTAAAAATTTGGTTTATTTTTGTTTACCCTATAGTCTTCCTTTTTATGACTAAATTTCCCACAATTATGGCATTTTCCATCAAAACTGACTTTTAGGTGATTATTCACTAGTTTCTTATCTTTACTAGGGGGTTTAAAGTTTTATTTGAACTTTTGATTCTTGTTAAACCTAGAAAAAAATTGGATTTTGAGTGAGAAGTGTTTGAGTGGCATTCTCCTTCGAATCAAAGTTTATCATAACTTGTTCTTCCTAAATCAAGAGAGCACTAAGTGTAGATAAGTCAGAATATCTTGTTCAGTTTATATTTGAGTTTAAGATGGACATGAAGTTTCTAAATCTTTCATGGATATTTATTTGAATGATAGAGTATAGTAGTTTGTCTTAAATCAAATCATAGTTACATCCATCTAATTGAGATTCAATATTGTTGATTTTAGCTAAAAAAATTAAACACTTTTTCGTGTCCCTTCATGGGCTTTGTCATTAATTTAAGATTCAATTTTATAATTTTAGAAAGGTGTGTACCTTTGTGCATTGGTTCTAACAAATTCCAAGCTTTGCTAGGATTTTCCTAGTTTCCAATGTGCAAAGAAAAAGTCGTCTTGCACACTTCACAATATAATAGACATTACTTCTTATACTTTTTGTTGAAATGCATAAATGTTTTCTATTGACGCTTATATTCCCGTTAGAACCTTTTTGTACCATTCACGATTGTCTAGAGCTTTCGTGTCATGAATTATCTTTTCAATCGTATTTTCCAAATGTTGTAGTTAGTAGCATTCAAATGTGTGAGTTATCCATACTAAAATGGTTAGAACCCATTTCGAACAAAACTTTCAAACTCAAATTTAAGATGAAAAACTTAGATCTTAACAAAGAATGTATATTCAATTCTTATTCTATACTTTCAATAAAAATTAGGGTTTGGGGAGAATTTAAGGGAAAATTTGCAAGAATGTTTTAAAACTTGGTAAATTTTCCTTGTCATCTCTATGCGACAATCCAACAACACTTCCATAAATTTTGAGTTTTTCTCCTAATGCACTTAATTTTCCACATGCACTTAAATTTAGGGTGGGTCCACTCCACCCTTGTTAATCACAAATAACATAATATGCAAGATTAAAAATACTTATGGGACAGATGTGATGATGTAATAAAATAGGAGGGCCCCATTTATATAGCCCGATTGGGTTATAACCACCCGCCAACCAACAAGGTAAATATTTTAAAAACTTAATTAATATTTAACGAGCATTGCTTTCCGATACCATGTCGAGGACCGAGTTATAAATGAATAAGGAAAAGTTGATTTAATATTGTAAATTAAATAACATAAATAACACATTGACATTTGACACAAGTTTTACATGGAAAACATCATACGAGGTAAAAATCCACAGAAATATTAAAATTTCCATTCAATGAGAAACTTTACACAATCCAAGAAGAACTTCTTCACCCCACTCCTCTCCACATTCCATTTTCAATATATTTCAAATTGATTCATTTTAATCAGCCCCTTGAGCCCCATTTATGTGGGTAGGACTGGGTGAGACTTCCCGTGAAGCACCCCCACAATTAATTTATTTTAATATTCAATTTAAACCATAAACAATAGTTTATATTAACTAAATTAAAATATTTCATATTTTTATTTATTTAATTATAAACTAAATTTTATAACATTATATTATAAGAACCATAAAAGAGGATTAAACCTTGCTTAATATTATTGATCTAAGAGTTTTATGCTAAGTTCAAATTGGATCTTTGAGAAATTCAAATTTGGATCTAAGGTCCTTCTATCGGTAGGGTCTGATCACTATCATATCTCTCTACACTTGGAGTTTGAACTCAAGCCAGTTGGATTCCTTTCAAAATGGAGTTTATGTGGTTTTGGACCCCTCGTTTGAAGAAAAACTCAACTCTTGGTGGAAAAAGAAAATTTTGATAGCAAGAGGTTTAAATTGCTGAAAAACTCCAACATGTCAAATATCAAGCCAAACTATGGAATAAATCTACATTCGAGAATATTTTCGAAAAAAAAAAAAAAAAAAAAGATTTCCCAAGATCTAGAGTTAATTCAACATGTCATTCTTCAAAATGGGGTGTCAGATTATTTGCTAGAGTTGGAAATTTTCATTTAGACTAATTGAACTTAGTCTTAAAATGGAGGAAATACACTGGAAACAAAAGCTGCGAGTTCGTTAGCTGAAAGAAGGAGATAAGAATACAAAAAAATCCACCTCTCAACTAAAACGCAGAGAAACTTCAATCGTATCAATACAATTGTTTCCCCCTCTAACCAAGTGATTGAGGAGAAGGTATAAGGATAGATTGAGTTAATTTTTTTCAAAGTTTATTATCTGAAGATGGACTAGATTCAGAAGCTGAAGCTGAATTTTTCTTCAAAATATCCCCAAAGTTCTGACATATGAGGACTGCTCTGCTTTAATGAAGCCAATATCATAGGAAGAAGTGAAAGAGGCAGTCTTCCATATAGGAGCAAATAAAGCCCCTAGACCATACGGGTTTTAAACTATAATTTTCCAAAGATTTTGGCATATAGTTGGCAAAGAAGTTTTGGCAGAAATAGAAGAATATAGATGAAGGAAAGCAATTTTGTGAGAGTGGAATTTAACTTTTTTAGTCTTAATCCCCAAGAAGAAGGATGTTATATACTTTGATGAATTCCACCCTATATCCCTATGTAATTTAGTTTACAAAATTGTGACCAAAGTATTTGCCTTAAGGTTGAAAGACCTCCTTGGGAAGTTAATATTTGATAGTTATAGTGATTTTGTGAAGGGGAAACAAATTTAGAGTGAATTTTGTTATCTCATAAAACCATGCATTCCCTCACCACAGTAAAAATCCAAGGATGTTGATCAAGTTGGACATGATGAAGGCTTATGATGGGGTTAACTAGGGATTTTTAGAAAAGGTAATGATCATATTTGGATTCCCTAAAGATTGGGTGCAACTAATTATGAATTGGGTCTCTTCAATAACTTTTTATGTATTGATCAATGGCACTCTAGTTAGTAACTTCATATCATCTTGTGGGTTGAGACAAGGTGATCCGATCTCCCCTTTCTTGTTTATCATTTTGTTAGAAATCTTAAGTTGTACCATCCATCATTGTATTGAAGTTGACACTATTAAAGGCCCGAAAGTATCTTCTAGAATATGATGCATTATCTAATCTACAATTTGTTGATGACACACTACTCTTGGGAGAACCAATGGAAAATGAAGCAAGATATTATACGAAGATATTAGATGGATTTGAAAAGATTGCGAGGATAGAAGGTAAGTAAAGATAAGATAAGATAATTATATTAATGTCCAACGAATGACCACAAAAGTAGGTCAATGGGACCGCATAAAGATACAAGACATGATCTTAGAGGTGCTTAGATTCCCTATATGAAGCATGTTGAGCTCTTATTTGGGAATATCCCTCATCAATGGCACTATCAAGAAGGCCCTCTCGAACCGGTGATAATAAGCACTCAAAGGAAACTATCAACTTGGAAAGGGAAATTGTTGTCTTTTTCTAGAAGGGCCTTGTTGATAAAAACTTCCCTTCAGTGATTCCCACATACTTCATGTTCTTATTTAGGATTCCGATCTTAGTAGCTAAGGTCCTCTCTCGGGATTTAGAGAAATTTTCTTTGTAGTGACATGAGAGATAAAAATCAATTTTGTCTGCAGTATCCTAGGACAACATATGTATACCTAAGAGAGATAGAGGCTTGGGTTTTCAAGACTCACAAGCCTTCAATAAAGCACTAGGATGCAAGCTCTTATGGAGACTATACAAGGTAGGCGGGAAAATGGAGCAAGGTTTTTCAGGGCAAGTATTATGATGCACTAAGTTTTGAGAGAATATTTTTACAAGATACCTTTCCTAATGGGTCTGTGATTTGGAATATCCTTAAATCATGTTTAACAAAATTATAACACTAGCTAAAATAGAGGGTGGTCAAGGGTGGCGAGTAGAATTTTGGAAAGATAAGTTGTTATTGGACTCACCTCTTACTCTTGAACCATAATTTGGTAAGATAGAGGAGCATAGAGTACACCAGTTTGGTTCCGAAGTGGATGGATACATAGAAACCTCCTTGAATGGCTAGAGGACATGGAAAATTTGGGATATTCAACAATGTGACAAGGGCGTAATTGGAAAAGAGTTGTCTCTCTATTTAAAAACTACCCGATCTCTTCATTATCCGGAGATGGCATATTAATATGGATGGGCTTGACGGATGGGGACATTACGGTGAAGGAGATGTATGAGATGCTAGTCGGAAGGAACAAAGAGATGGAAAATTCCCTTCTTGTCCAAAAAGTTTGGAAGCAAGAAAGGATTCAAAAAGATAACATATTCTTATGGTTGGCATCTCGGGAGAAGGCCTTAACTTTTGATAAGTTGAGAAAGAGAGGGTTTACAGGGCCCCTCTCGATGTGTGCTATGTGAAGAGGAAGAAGAATATGATAATCACATCTTAATCCATTGCTCCTTTTCTCGGGAAGTTTGGGCCTCTGCATGGGCCAAATGAGAATTAAGTTGGGTATCCCCTAGCTCACTTCAGAACCTAATCTCTCATGGGGGATTCCTATTAAAAGTGAAGGGCTTATTATGATTTGCGAGGTTACCGCAAACATGTTATTTTGGGGTTATGGTTGGAGAGGAATATGTGTATATTTAAATAAAAATGGCTTACTTCATGTCTAGTTTGCATTAGGACTGAAGTAATCATATTTGAATCATCATCTATGGGGTGTTCCCAACAGATGGACATAACTTCAAAAGAGAAAGAATTATGATATAGATGACCTCTAATCCCTTGGAAATTTGGGAAGTGCCTCCTTGATAATGGGGTCGGGATAATAAAAGGAAAGATCAAAGATGTAATATGGAAAGTCCTGCTATTGGATGTGTAAAATTAAGTTTTCATGGAGCCTCTAAAGGGAACCCAAGAAATCCTTGTGGGAAACTATTGATGATAATATCTTGTGATTGTGGCATTGCATCCAATAATTCTATGTAAGGTATGTCCCTTCTCCACGGTCTTTGAGAAGCCAACATTCGAAGTGGGATAGGTTATGGGTGGAAGGCGATTCACATATTTTCATTGAAGTAACTAATAAGTGAAAGGCTAAACCATGGTAGATTGATCATGTTTTCTAGGAGGTAGATGTGATTCGATCAAGATTTGTAGATTTGACTTTCAGTCATATCAAAAGGAATAGGAATTAGGTAGTAGATTACTTAGCAAATGTCAAAGTTGAGTTATTGAGCAGAGAAGGCCTTCCAACCAAATTGTGAAAATAGAATTATCAGCCCCAAACTCAAAAATGTGTGGTGCAAGATATAAAGGCATTTCATGATAATCATGGAATATAGTGGGAGGCTTACAAAGGGGACAATGGTCATAGCTTAATGTAATGAGAGATGAAATTATGAAGGTTTTAAGTGATGTGTGTGGCATATTATAAATGTGCAAGGCGTTTGGTAATCGGGCCATTCGTGGCTATCTCCTTCGATGCTCTTGTTGCCTCTCTACACATACACTTACTTGAGTTGTCCAACCCTACTAGGACATGAATGCACATAGAATAGGGGATGGATTTTCTCATGGAAGACATAATATGGGGAAGAAACGGTGCCAAACAAAGGTGAGGGGAGAGGATGTTCGCAACACCTTTGAAGTGTGGATGTTTGATAAAATAAAATAAAACCCAGGAATGCGTAGATGGATAGGAAGAGCTTGGATAATATTCCTCATGGAGGAGGTAGAGGAATTAAATATCTAGAAGCAAATGAAAGGGTTGACGTTGGACCCCAAGTAGTCTCTTGGGTGGAGGAATGTCTTCAACTTAGCGTAAGGCTTAAGCGGTGCCAATATATTATCCAACACCTTAGACTAATTATTACTCCACCAAGATCATAATGTGCTGGAAAAGGGGTTGGCATTAATTAGGGGTGTTGCTCAATATCACATGCATGTGTTTTTAAATTCCCTCGAAGCACTGGCGGTTGGGCAATGGTCAATTACAAAGTATTTGCAAATTCAACTCCCTAAGAAGTGGAGGTGGAGCTTTTAGACTGTTTTCATTGTAGCTGGTCTAAATCTCAACACCTCTGAATATTCGTGAGGTGGTTTTTCTTGGATCCGTAAGCAAAAAATCCGTCAAGGGAGAGTTCTTGGAGGAGTGAGGTGTTTCACACCTTGGAATCCAAAGTAGAGGTTTTGGAATTTCAGCTTTTAATTTGTATTAATTTTAATAGTTTTAAAAGTTTTATCTTTGTATATGTAAAAACTTGGAATGCAATAGGTTATAGATAAGGAATGGAAATATCTAGGTGTCATCGTGCCTAACCTAAAGCATGATAGTGTGCTTAGCAGAGATCGGACAAGGTGGGATGAGCATGGTTATCTCCTGCAGGACTTAATGTAAACTTTTTTTGTGGGCTAGGGCCCTTTCCCTAGGTAATATAAGCAAAAATGGCCCATGTATCAATATGTTGTTTGGATCACAAAGAGCCCACCAGAGATCAATTGTTTTCTAGTGTAAAATTGTAGACACTTTGAAAACATATGAGGTCGGATTGTGCTCTAGAAAAATTTGGTAGAATTAATACCCTCAATCCTTGAACTAAACCTAAGAATTTAATATGTTATTTGACTCACAAAAATCCAAACAAAGATCAAATTTTATTGAGTATGAATACCTCAACACCTAAAAATGATGAGGTTGAGATTGTGTTCGGGATGAATTTGGCAAAATGGATACCTTAAGTTCTTGGTACTAAGGCAAAAGTCACACTGAGAGGCTTTTTGCTTCTATTTTTATGTTGTAAGTGGTCGCATGCAAAAACATTAATTGTAAAACTACAAATAAAATAATTTCCTCCTAAATTTATTGAGTTGTGGCAGCTTAGGAAGAGTAATATGAGCACTAGTTGGTTGTGGGGTGATGAGAGTTCGCAATGAAATGCATAGAGATTGTAAGGTTTCTTTTTGCTAAATGTTAGTTGCACATTAGTTAAGTTAAATTTATAATTATATTTTACAAAAATTAATACATATATGTTTCAATCCCCTAAAAAATAGAAGTTATCATGGAATTTTACAAATCGCAGGACCACTTTTCTACCAAAATTCTCCTAAATTTTAGTTGTAATGCCCACACAATAATTTGTGGTTTACTCCTTTGTGGGACCACTACCTAAACATAGGAAAGTAGGCTACTCTCTACACCCAATCTATACAATTATTATATGAAGAATGATAATATTTATTGTTCTATCAAATTAAAATATATATCAACTAGAAATGCACATGGGTTGTGCAAATGAGAACGCCAAAAGGGATGGAAGGGGGAGTCTACCATAAAATGAATGAAGATGGGGAAAGATAAATGTTGAACTTGGGAAAGGGGGTTAGAAGAAGAAATGATGGATGTGGTGAAAAGTCAACAAAGTTTATGATGGGGTATCGTGGGGGTTGGGTAGGAGGAAAATATGAGTTGTGGGTAGACAAAAGAAGAATGGGGAGGAAAAGGATAAGATATTGGATGATGTGATTTGATAATAACATATGTAAAAGAAGAACAAACAAGTGTATAGGCATTTATTTAGTTATGTGAAAACTACGAAAAGTGTTTACATTTTAACAACAAACGAATTACAAGCTAACTTTGGAAATTAGACTTTTGGAAGATGTAAATCTAACTTTCATGTGTGCATAAAAATGAACATTGATTAATCTAGGAGGAAATAGAGACACTGAAAAAAAAATTACAAAAAAAAAGTATAGAGAAGTTTTTTTACAATGGTTGGAAATGTTGAAGAGTACAACAGACAATTCTCGAAGTTACAACCAACGGCCTCATCACACATCTTGTTCCGTTGATTTTTCATTTCCACTACTCCACTTTGATATGGCTCTTTGATCGTCGACCACATTTGGCACAAAGCGCTAGAGGATTTCTATTAGCCTCTGGCTATAGACTAAAGTGATTAGGGTTTTCATTGGATTAGAGCTTCAATCGTAATCGATGCTTTGAAAGCCAATGTAAGTCAGCGAACACTCTTGTGACATCCTCATCATTCATCCATCTGACATGTCATAATTTTTATTGGAAAATAGACACGTTTCAAAAAATATACATCTTAATTATTCTTACAAAAATTGTTTATAAAAAAAATCAATTTAGGAGACATAAAAGATCTTAGCCATCAACAAATTTTGAGTTGACAGGTATCATAGATTTGAAATTCCAAGCCATTCCCAAGTCCTCACCACACAATTCATACATGAACGTTGTTTCAAATATTATTAAGGTACATATCATTGGATGAGTTGGCCGATGTAACAAATGTGAGGACATTGTAGTTAATGCCAAATATAAAATAAATAGCTCGATCGCTACTTGGCTTGGATGTTGACGTGTTAGGTTGAACGTACCATGCAATATTTGAAGTTAAAGAGAAACAATGCAATTATTAGCGAAAATGTCAATTCACAATGTTTATACCACGTTGGAATGTTCAAATATTAACACGATGTAATAATGTTCTATTTTACGTTGGGGTCCCTATTTTTGACCCTAGGAAAGTAAATGTGCAAGTGCAGAGTAGGATCCAAACATTTGATGGGGGCAAAGAAAACATTTCAAGATGTGGTACTATTATCCCACGCATTGGTTAAATTTGACGGCCGTTTAGACGTTTTTCGTGATTTTAGACGTAAAATACTTGTAAATATTTTATCTAACCGTCACACGCGACTTGCACATTTAAAACGTGACCGTCAATTTTTATATAGGTTTGTATATAAATTATAAAAATATATGTAAATATATATAAAAAAATATAATAAATATAGAATAATTAGTAAAAAATAACATTATTTTGTGTTTTTGAAGGTTCAAATATTAAAAATTATCGTCCCCCGAAAATTGTTTAACAGTATATGTGGCCATCAAATTTAACCCTTGATCCCACGAGCTAAAAGCATACACAAGACTTGTATAATTTATCATGCAACTAAGTGGAGAGGACCAAATAATTTAGGTGGGCCATTTAATGTAAGGGAAGACAACAAAGGAAGGAATCAATGTCCATGCAACTACCCGCCTTTCATTGAAACATTTTCCCATCTGCGTTTGGTTTTTTTTTTCTCTCTAAGAATGAAGCCCCTTCCACTATACTTTCATAATGCATAGAAAATCTCATGATGATATTAGTGTATCATATGGATAATAGCCATAGTCATGACCTACCATTGCATTGGATGGAAACGTGGAAGGGGATGGATGAAAGAAGTAAATTTAGAGGGATCAAAAAAGTGGGAGAGGAAGAGGGTTATGAAGAAGGGGTTTGAGGGAGGAGAATTGAAATGACACTGAAAATAATTGATGCTCGAGTAATCACGAATAGTTGAGACCCTACTCGGGCCGGTCATATGGGTGATAGGTAGATGTTATTTTTCGATCAAGCTTTTTAGCATCAAGGTTGTTGAATGGATGACATTTAATTTGTTAGATAGGATGAAATCATAAATCGACCTTGGAAATAAAAAGGTGGGAAGTAAATACATGTGGCTTCGACATAATAAAAAAATGCAATAACATAAAATAGCTATGAATCGAAAGTTGAAATCCATCTATTCAATCTCCAACACCTAATAAAGAGCTAATGGTGAAGATTTCTAAAAGATTTGATAGGTAATATTTGATAAAGAGCCGATAGTCAAGATTAAAGGTGTAGACAAAAAATCACGCACTTGGGTACATTTCTAGGTCCTAATCACATATTATTATTCATATGATTCATAAGTGAGAAAACTAGCAATTGATGACTATCTTTGGCCTTTTGTTTATGTTTATTATTTTCTATTTGGCCTTCTACACCCTACAGCCAAGTCGGTACTTCACTACTTTATCTTTTATTACTCTAGACACCAGTGCCTAGGTGCCCCTGTCCTTCTGGGCGCCCCTGACCCTTCTTTATCTTACTTGTGTCTTTTGGGTCTCTTTTATCTTTTGGGCATCTTGTTTTCTTATGGTTCGGCCTTTTAGTTGTCAATTGTGAGATTCAACCAAGGGAACCATATAAATATAAAGCTAAGTGACCAAAATAAAGGACCAAGCTCTGACCAAAAGTATTATAAGAGCATCGAAGCATCCACCTAGCTTTCACTCAAGGGACAAGGGACTACATTTTTTACATACATGCATAGGAAGGGAAGTTCATTTTTCCATCCACACATCTATTTACATTACTACATCTATCTATCGCATGATATCACATGCACTTGCATGAAGGGATTTCTAAGGCACGATTCCTACACACATGCACAAGAACTACATGGAGTCTGAAATGTAATGCAACACTCAGTTGTAAGGTCACTCAGTTAGGTGACCACAGGGGTCAATCCAACTCCCCATTTGCATCTTTCTTTTTAGGATTTGATGTAGTTTGGGGTTTTCCAGGATATCGTTTGTTTTGTAGGTTACTGGTGAAGTTGGTGATCATTCAATGCAACATATAGGTGACCAAAAGTGAAGGTTAGCGACACTTGTGTGACATAGCAAAAACCAATTTTTGATCCCCTGTGTGGTCATAGGCACCCAACAGAGGTCATTGGTGCCTAGGCACCCTAGTGCTATTCTAGGCGCCCTAGTCTAGGCTCGTCTGATGGTTCCAAGATATTTTGTGTGTGATTACGACGCCTACTCCTTTTCATCAATCTTCCAATCCAAAATACTTTGGGATCAAGTGTGAAATTAGCTAAGTCTTCTACTCTCTCTCTCTCTCTTGCACTTAGGATTTTAAATTTATTATCTTACTTGCTTGTGTCAAATTTTGTACTTAGCATTTATTTACCCTATGTTAGTATGCAATTAGGGTTTTACAAAATTATATTTTTGTTAATTCATTTGGTGAACCTATCATTTGAACCCTCTTAGATCATCATGGATATCTCCATTCAAGATTTCTTGCTAGCCAATCCTAATTGTAATGCTAAAATCAACTCTCTCTTGGCTAATACTTGCATTCCTTCAAATATTGATCCAGAGCTTGTATATCAGTTATTTGTAGCTGCATTTTTAGAACAACTTACTTTTCCATCTGATATAGCTATTTCTCTTTTTATTTATGACAATGATCATCCTCTCTATATATCGGATCTCATCTATAACATGGGTATTAAGTGGACAATAGTCAATACTGGATCTAAGCTCAATCTTTGTACTTTATCACTCCTTCAAAACATTGGCCTTTCTCAGCAGATGTTAGTCCATCATCCATCTTTCTTCGTGCATATGATTATTCTACGTGTTCGTGTATAGGCACTATCACTTTACCTGTTACAACCGATCCTAAAACCCTTCCTTCAATATTCTTTTTTATTGACATTGAAATTCAATACAATTGCTTACTTGGTAGGTCATGGCTTCATGCTATGTAGGCAGTGCCTTTTACGGTTCATCGATGAGTTAATTTCCTCTGTCATGGCTTTGAGCATATTATCGTCTATGATTGCAACCCATTCAAATATTTTTGCTTAGACCAAATTATTGCCTTACCTACTCCAATTTCTACTATTTTGGCACATCCTACCGATGATTACCTACTCGTATAGCATCTTGCATCTATCGCCGACTTACCTCCTCTCGAGGGAATTGTTTATGCATTAGACATTGTACCACCCACCTCATCTTCTCACAACCACTCTGCATCGGCATTACTTCCTTTCACATGCACACTTTTCATTAATAACTCTTATTGGCCTCGCATTCCTTTCAATCCCACTAGTTCCGATACCATTTACACGCATGATGGCTTGGCTCGACTCAGAGTCACACTCAATGATCTCATTTTCCTCACCTCTATTATGGATTTGTTTGCATCACCGTTGCTTATGGCCTCTGTGTCTTCCATTTATTAGTCTTTATTGCATGCACTTCTCGCACTTCTCCACTCACACTTGGGTAGTCTTGGCTTGATTACATTGGTAGTACTTTAGATCTTAATCATATTGATATCACATTTCCCATGCCCTTCACCATGTTTCTATTTGCAATTATTCATTTCTCAGCTATTCACAAAATCTTACTCATTGGTATGCACATGGTTGTCCACTACCACCTTTCACTAATGAATAATACACAATGGGCATGTACAATCTCTGCCACAATGGCTCTTTACTTGATTAACCCCATATTATCACTTACCAAGTCTCTGACGCTTCTCCATTTCACTTTGACCATGACAATGATGATCTCTTAGATGATGTTACTTGATTCTTTTCTATATCATACACTTAGGGGCATTACACTCATTCTCCCCCCTCCTCATAGCATTCTCAGGTGTCTTTCATTTCTACTATTACACTCCATGCTCCATAATTCCTATTTCTAAGCAATCTTGCACATCTTGATACACTTTGTATCATCACCAACCTATGATGCACTCTTGTGTTAAGGTTCACACTTGACTATTGAGGGAATACTACATCCATGAACCTCACACACTACACACTTTACATTTTGTGCATTCAAGGCATCTTTTTCTAGCATCTACTATCACACTTTGTACTATGTACATTCACGATATATCTTTCTGGCATCTACTTTTACATGTTACACTCACTAATATATGATGCACTCTAGTTCCACGGTTCATACTCGATTGACGAGGGTATAAATTTGAAATGAACCTCACCTCTTCTACACTTTATGCTTTATGCTTCATTGATCATATCTTTCTAACATATCTTTCAAACCATTTTCTTGATGACACACTCTTGTTCTATGGTCCATTCTTGATCGAGGGTCTTTTATAAATGAGCCTCATCTCATGCTCACTCATATTCACTTGGGGGCACGTTGTTCCTATCATATTCACTTTACATTCCATTCCATTAACACTCAAAACATGTTGCATATCTTGGTTGCACTTATTCTTGCTCATTTTTACTCATATGTTACATTTGCTTACTATTTTAGGTGGATATCTAGTATGTCATTATCTTTTCTATATAAAAATGCATGTTCATTTGTTATTTAGTTGTGAATGCAAACTTTTTACAGATCCTTACATGCAACAATGATGCTTGGCATTGTACCTCTTACCAGTCCCACTAAGGCTCCTACGGGCATCTACATTTCTACTTTTACACATCACATGTGTTATTGTTTCATTTTATACTACTTCATATCCTTACTAGCACACTACTTTACAATGATCTATACAAGCTTTGACATACTCTTTATCTCCTTACCATGCTAATGGGTGTTTCATGTACAACATTTGCTTTGCAGAACTATTTTCCACCATGGTTGTCAGTCGATACTTTGCTTGACATTGTTTACCATTCCTTGTCATTATTTACGGTTTTGCCCCATGTCTTTCTTGTTCATTATTTGCTTGTATGCTTTTGGTCGCTTCGGCCCTAATTGTCTTGTGACATTGTGAGCAATGTCCCATGTTTGAAACCCACTTTTGTGGTCTACTTTGGCTATACTATTACTTGTTTACATTGTCTTCTATTACATGTTTGTCACTTTTTCTACTAACACATGTTTCTAGCCATATTGTTTGTATGTGCCTTAGTTTCTATCATGCACATCCCCTTCCCCTGCAAGGCATTAGTTTCATATCAACATCAAGTCTTCCTTTAGGAAACATACTCCTAGTGATGTCGTATGCACCCCAAATGAGGGGGCATACATTGGGTGAATCAGTCACCCCATTCAACATTTTTGAGCTTTGGTATAAGCATGCACATTAAAGGAACATAACAAAGTTACAGTCATAGAATGGCCTAGTTTTTGACTTGGGTCCTCGCTTCACAGACGATGCCAAGGCCCCGATACAAACACCAACACCTGGGCACTCCTAGCCTTTCATGGGTTCGCATGACCATGGGGCAGTTATGGTCACTTTCTCATATCAATGTAGTTTACAACAATTCAAAAAGCAGTTGGCACAATACAAGCACAGTCCTCCAACGCAATCATAAATGCATTTTATCTCCTTTTTCTACTTGGATCGAATTGGAATAACACAAAACTAAACATGGATCACACCATCTGCACTGATGTATAACTTTGGGAAGCATTCATGGAAGGAGAATAACACTAGACCTTCCCCCATAACACTCTTCTATCATAAAGTGACATCATCTAAAAAACTCGCTCTTGGCACGAGATCGCCCAAAAAATCACACTTGGCATGAGATTGCCCACAAAACATGCTCTTGGCGTGAGATTGCCCAAAAAACCCGCTTCTTCTACATCGAGTTCGGACACTTTCTATCCTTATCACTCTTCACAAATCAGGTGCACACTTTCCTTTTTACACATTTTTACACACTTTTACATACTTATGCAAAAAAATCATATACACATATTTGACAACTTCTTTTGCTCTTTCTTTTACACGTCCGTCCTTAATACGCAACAAGAAACAACCCCACATCGGCGAACACAAGCACAACAATAGGTACAACACTACACACTTCACCCCTAGGGTCACTTCCTCTTTCTTAACTTCCACGCTTCATTTTTATCACTTCACACTTTCACTTGTCTCCTCGACACTTTTTCCATCGATCTACATGGAACAAAGGTATGCAAATTCTAAACTACTTTATGTTATCGAGTATTCACTCAACAACAAAAAATGGGAAAAAATGTAGACACAAAATCACGCACTTGGGTACATTTCTAGGTCCTAATCACATATTATTATTCATATGATTCCTAAGTGAGAAAACTAGCAATGATAACTATCTTTGGCCTTTTGTCTATGTGTTTTATTTTCTATTTGGCCTTCTACACCCTACAACTCACTCGGTACTTCACTACTTTATCTTTTATTACTTTAGACACTAGCGCCTGTGCGCCCCATCCTTCCGGGGCGCCTTGACCCTTATTTATCTTACTCGCCTCTTTTGGGTCTCTTTTATCTTTTGGGCATCTTTTTTTCTTATGGGTCGGCCTTCCAGTTGTCAATCACGATATTTAACCAAGGGAATCATATAAATATAAAACTATGTGACCAAAATAAAGGATTAAGCTCTAAACATCTATTATCATCACCTAAGGTTGCATCCAAAGGCATTCTAAGAGCATTAAAGCATCCATCTATCTTTCACTTAAGGGATAAGGGACTGCATTTTTTACATACACGCATAGGAAGGGAAGTTCATTTTTCCATCCACATATATATTTACATTGTTACATCTAACTATCGTCTGTTATCACACAAACTTGCGCAAGGCTTCCTAAGGCATGATTCCTACACACACACACACAAGAACTACATGGAGTTTGAAATTTAATGTAGCACTCAAAAGCTCACTCACGGGTGATCATCGGGATCAGTGTGAATCCCCATTTACATCTTTCTTTTTTAGGATTTGATGTAGTTTTGGGTTTTGTAAGATATAATTTGTTTTGCAGTTATAGGTGAATTCGGCGATCATCCAGCGACATATAGGTGGCCAAAAGTGAAGGTTAGAAACAATTATGCGACACAACAAAAACCAATTTTTGAGCCCTTGTGCGGTCACAGTGCCCAACAGAGGTCCCTTATGCCTAGGGGCCCTAATCCTGTTCGAGGCGCCCTAGTCCAGACTTGTCCGACGGTTCTAGGATTTTCTATGCATGACTGTGAAAGTTTTCTCCTCATATTCATTAGGCTTCCATTCCATAATACTTTGGGATCAAGTGCGAAATTAGCTAAGTCTTGTAATCTCTCTCTCTCTCTCTCTCTCTCTCTCTCTCTCTCTCACTTAGGGTTTTAAATTTATTAGCTTACTTGCTTATGTCAAATTCTAGACTTAGCATCTATTTATCCTACATTACTTTACAATTAAAGTTTAACAAAATTATATTATCGTTAAATCAAAAGGGAATTCATTGATCTATGTCAAATTAAATAGACCAATAAGGAACCAGATTGGTTTTCATACTAAATATGATTTTATTACCTTTGAAGGGAAGGAGGGAACACAAATTGTGAAGGGAAAAGGGAAGGAGGATGGGTGGTTATGGTGGTTAGAGAAACGAGAGGTGAAAATTAAAAGTCTAGAATCTTCCTTTTAGAGGATGGAGGAATGTGATATCATGTTATCAGGTGGTCCCGAGCCTTCTCCATACTTAAACCAAATTGTTAGCAGAGCCAATGGAAAGCAAATTGTCAAGCCTGATGGGGCACAAAATTGATGGTGTCATGTAGAGATCGAATAGACTCCACACATTTGAGGTCCAACATCCTCCACACTTTGACACACGTCTTATGAACCCCGATCAATAGACTTTGTTTCTTGTTCGCAACCAGGGAAGAAATGGTGCCCATGTTCTTCATCCATGGGCATTATTTATACATTAGTTGCAAGAAGGGCAATTGTTATTTATGGCTTTAGTGTAATAAAAATACAATAACATAAAATAATGAAGGAACACATGTATGAATCCCCACATGGACCCATCTTAAACAAGAAACTTGTTGACTTGTCTATTTCACATATATTAGAAAATAATACAAACATGATGGGGTCTAGGTAAAACCTAAATGCATCATGATCGAGGGTTAAATTTGGCATCGTTTACACATTTTTTTATGATTATAGCTATAAAATACTTGTAAATCTTTGCAATAATCACACATATGACTTGGATATTTGAAACATGGTCATCATTTTGTATATAGATTTTCATATAAACTATATAAATATACTTAAATATAGATTGAAAAGTTAAATAAACAAATATTTTTTTAATGTTTTATTATTAATATATGTTTAAAGGGCGATATTAAAAAAACATTGTGGCCTAAAAATTGATGAAATATTGACTTCGACAAAAGGAGTAAAATTTAAAATTGATGATTTTTTTAACAACACTTTTATACTATATTTATGAACTCGATGTAAAATATGGGATTGTTATGTACAACAAAGATAAACATTATTGTTGAAAAGTAATAAAACAATCATTGATAATTGAGTCCCTCCATCTTCAGCCATAACCATGCCATAACCATGTTACCCACTTCCCACACACCATGTCAACATGTTCAATGAGGTGGCATATATAAACCCCCACACATGTGTTAGGAAATATAATAGTTAGCACCAATATATATAGTACCCAAAAGGCACACCTCCACTTGTTAACCACCAAAATGTTACTTAAGTGGCCAAAACTCGCGTATATAGGTGTTGAGAAAGAGATTTGTGGGAGTGTTTGCCAACCTCCACATGCCACCTATAAATCCCCACAGAGAATTATTATGTGTGTTAGTTTTCAATGTAAATCCGTTCACATTACTATGTCATCTTGCACAAACCCTAAGCACTTCTCACCAACAAAACAAAAACATTTAACATAAATGGTGGACATTGGGTGCCTAGTTACTCACATCTAGGTACTTTCCTCTCCTTCACTTGTTTCCTCTACATCTTAAGTCAAGGACATGAGGTACCCGAAGTTACACTAAAACAAATCAGTAGGGTTGGAATAAATGATTTTTTTAAAGGAAAAAGCCACCCCTACCAAGTAATAAGAAATTAAGATTGGTATGTGGCGATGACACGAAACCTTTCCACTTGAACCCTGGTTTTTTCATGCCCTTTCCGTGTTGTGGAGTGCACACCATACCCATCGAAAAAAACAAGGCAACATCCATGAAATTGAAGCCAAAAAACTCCTTTATCCAGTGGATAACAACCTGCAAAGAAAAACAATTAAAATTTGGCATTCATTAACATGGCACAGTATTCATGCGTACAAATGTATATGTACTTCAAACTATTAAAGCTTTCACTGTCTAAAAACTATGACAATATTCTTTTCACAGAGAGATCAAGGTGACTGCACACAATGTTAATGTCGCGTGCATCATTATAAATCCATGTCTTATATACATACAAACGCCAATGCATTTTGGTGACCGTGATTCTCGTGACATATATTGGCACTCATAATTGAAAAGGATCAACATTTTCCGTAGGTCAATACCCATCCTACATAAATCTCCACCGCCCACCTTCTATCATAGAAAAGAAGAAGAAGAACTTTTAACGTCACGAGGCTACCAAAAAACAACCTATGGGACGACAGATCTTGCTAAAGATTTTTCGACATTCATATTTCGTAGACATCAACCTCTACTCTAGCTAATTATCAAACTTACCAATAGGAGATTTGAATGTCGAGAAGATTTTTAGCAAGATCTAATGTCCCATACGCTGTATTTGGTAGCCTCGCGAATTAAAATTTATTTTCTTCTATTTTTTTCCATCGCTCTTTTTTTTTTAAAAATCAAATGGTTTAAGGAAAGGACCCCATCTCCGAGCAGGGCCTTTGACCGAGACTATTTTGGCACAATTAAATATTATTGTGTATACATAGTTAACCAAATACTCAACCAAAAAAGCACATAAAACTGTACGTGATTTCCTTATTCTTTGCCAATTTTAACATGTGCAAATGTTCTAATTTATAAACATAAATAAATGCCATTCCCTACAACTTGAGGGTCACATTTAAAGTTTAGAAACTCCCACATGAATATAATAATATCATCTCCATTACTATTTTGACCCCATTTACATTGTTGATGGGCTTCAACATGTACAAATATTATTATTTTTTGCACAATTATACATCCATTCCTTATCAATACACACATCCTTGAGCAAACATTGTTCATCTATATTTATCCAACCTCCACTGCCTTTTCTACAATTAATAGGGGTACCTGCAAACATAAAAAAATCATTAAGGCTCACCATTTACAAGAAAAAGTCACCATTATTACAGATTTTTAGCAGATTTCAAAAAACAACATTCAATAAAACAACTGTAATTCAAAATTTTTAAAATAAAAATGATACATTTCCCTCCCAAATTCCCAATTCCCACCAAAATCTCTCACATCCACTTTAATACAAATCCATTGATCAACAAGAGTTTTAAATCCAACCGCTCAAATTTCTTTATTTCTCAATCAATCCGTGCCAACCCCTCTCAGCCAATAGAATCCAATGCCAATTTACCAAAGAAAAATTCAAAGCAATAAAATCTATAAATTGAGATGAGTCGTATGCATCTTTGTTACTTTCTTGCTGCCCTTTTCCATGTTCAATTTTCTTGCTGCACAGATACAGAAGAACACTTTTCCATCATCAATTTTCTTGCTGCACAAATACAACTGCACAGATACAGAAGAACACTTTTCCATCATCAAATTTCTTGTTGCACAGATACAGAAGAACAGAGTACTTCCAAAGCACTGATTTTCTTGCTCCACAAATACAAAATAGTAAAATATTTCTGAAATTTCCAGGTGCAATAGTTGTTTACCTTTTGTATTAAGCACTATTTTTAAAAATTGTCTCTTTTTTTCTCTAAACATTTTTAGATCTCACATTTAACCATTAAATTTGTTATGAACATTAGGAAGTCTGAATATGTAGATAGTTTACAAACATCATTAAATTTGCAAGAATGAACAACTTCGTTATTGCAAATTCAAAACTGTTTATACTCTATCTACAAATTTAAACTCACTCGTGTGCATAATTAATTTAATGTTCACTTGTTCCTCCAAATATGATTTTTGTGCTAAATAAATCATAATTTTCTTAAATTTTGAACACATTTTTTGAAATGTATAGGAATCTGTAGAAGTAATGATTTTTGTGTTTCTCTTTGCCGTAAAAAGATAAAATCCAGAAATAGCTATTTCTTTGATTTTATGAAATAGCCATGTAGCTTTTCCAATATTCAAAATAAAAATTTATTTATTTTCCAAACTAGCCACTACTTCTTTCGCAGCCTCTAAAATTCTACATGCATAGTATTAGATGTACACATTCATAAGGTGTTAAATTTACCTCCATATACATAGTGCATCCAAATATGCTAACATAAGACTAATGCAGACTACAAAGTTCCTTGTATTTCATAATGGCACGTGCAAAGCAGACATCCAAAGGACCAGTGAGAAGGTTGAGAAGCAACTTGCAAAGAAGGGCAAAGTTTACAAATCTGTCTTTTGATGAAGATAAAATTGCTGGGACACAAGCTCAAAAAACCACCTCTTCCAACAGAAAGAATAATCCTTCAAGAGCCAAATCACAAGATTCAGGCATGGATAACGCTGCTCAATTACAACCTCAGAAAAATATGTCTTCCACTCAAAGGAGTAATTCATCAAAAGGAAAAGAACAATTTGTTGATGAGAATATCACAATTACACATGAACCTGAATTCAACACTAGTATGAACCCAAATGTTGAAGTAACTGGAGGGTCTTCTATAACAAAGAAAGTATACATAAGAGGACAATGGACAGAAGCAGACATGAAGGCTGCCATGAGGGATGTGGAGGAGAATGGAATGTCAACAAGAAAAGCAGCATCTAAGTGGGGTATCCCTGCCACAAACGTGACTGATTGGTTGTATGGAAAAAGAACCACTAAGAGGCTGGGACCTCCAACAGTTCTGACAGAGAATGAAGAGCAGGAAATTGTGACATGGTGCAAAGATATGGCTGAACTTGGCCATGGTCTTGAAGTCATTCACTTAAAGGCCTATGTAGCTCATATATGTCAAAGCAGACCAAATCCATTCAATGATGGTCTACCAGGAAAATCATGGTGGTATGGGTTCCATAGGCGCCATCCCGATTTGACAATAAGAACTACGAGGGCCTTGATAGAGATAGAGCAGTCATGTTACGACCAAGAATCGTTGCTGCTTTCTATGATAACTTGCAAAAAATGTATACAACAAATCAATATGGGCCCAATAAAATATGGAATTGTGATGAAACTGGTGTACAAGCAGGAAGGAATTGTGGCATGCGTGTGATTGCTAAATTAGGTTGTAGAAGTGTTCCACACATTATGTCAAAAAGTAGAGAATGGATTACTGTATTATGTTGTGTTAATGCAGCAGGACAAAGCATTCCTGGATTTTATCTTTTTAAGGCAAAGAGACAACTTAAAAACTATATAGCTGGATGTGAACCTGGAGCATGCATGGCAGCGCAACCACATGCGTGGATGACAAAGGAGTTGTTTTTGAATTGGCTGCATCATTTTGCAAGATCTGTGCCTGGTGGAGTTTCACCAACAAATAGGCATCTTCTAATATTTGATGGTCATGGCAGCCATGTAGCTTTTGGCACAATCCAAGAAGCTAGAAATCTAGGAATTGACCTTGTGACTTTGCCAGCTCATACCAGTCACAAACTTCAGCCATTAGATGTTAGTGTTTTCTCTCCATTCAAGAACTACTTCAAATCAATGAGGTCCAAATGGATGGCAAAGAACTCAGGTCTTGAAATCAGGAGGACAAAATTGGCAACACTTAGTAGTCAAGCTTTCCAACTCGCACTTACTCCTAAAAACATCAAAGCAGGTTTTCATAGGACAGGTATATGGCCACTTGATCGTAATGTTGTTTCTAATGATATGAGGCCAAGTGAAGCCTTTCATGTTGAAGAAGACGAGGTGGCAGCTGTTGAAAACATATTGAGGATGGCAGGAATAGAAGATGGAGATGTAGAACGATGTTTAGAAGAAATTAGGAATAATGTGTCAGATAATGAGGATGCACAAAAACAAAGGAAGTGCATGTTGAGACAGAATTTTTTGGCATGCCTAAAGATTTAAATCAGCCACATACAATCAATGAAGAAGATGATCACGTTAGTTCAACAACTCATGTGAGCCAAACACAAGAAGCCACAGATGTTGATGATATCTTGACTTTGCCAACACAGCTCAGCCCACCTCAATGGGTTAAAGAAGGGGCCATAAATCTCAACATGCAAATTGATTTCAACAATGAGGAAGTTTCTCTTTCAATGCCATCCCCTCCCCCGCCTCTTCCAAGTGAGGTGGTACACTATTATGCTGATAATTTGGAGTGGGAGGCACGTGATGCATCCCAATTAGATGCCCCAAATTTATCCACACAACATATGGATAAAGGTAACTTCGAAGTTGCTGATTTCATAGCCACACAAGACACTGAAGAGGTGGTCTGCACCCAAAATGACAACCAATCAGTAAGTAAATTCTTAAAGCTACCAATTGAGAGGGTTCACAACAACCCTGTGCGGCTAAGTGATGGTGCAATTAGAATTGGTAGGCAATCCCAAATACTTACCTCTGATGAATACTTGCATTTACTTCAAGATCAAGAAGCAAGAAAAAGAGAAATTGAAGATTTGAAGGCAAAGAGAAGGGAGCAGGCAGAAGAAAGGAAAGCCCACATGTTGGTAGAAAAAGAAAAGAAGGGGCAACTTAAAATTGAAAGAGAATTGAAAAGGCAGAAAAAAGAAGAAGACAAGTTGCAGCGAAAAAATGAGGAGTTGAAAAGGGAACAAGCCAGACTGTCAAAAGAACATGATAAAAGGATGAAGGAATGGCAACAAGCACAGAAGGAGCCTGATCGACAAAATAGACGTTTGAGTAGTCCCTCTAATCCCCTTCCTGATCAGCATCACATTTTGTTGGACATGTATAACACATTCATGCCTGCTTTTTCTTCCATTATCAATAACCAATCCAGTTGCCCATCTTCTCCTTCAAACAAAGAGACATATTCAGGAAAATTAGAGCAAGCATTGTTTGGTCAAATTGGCCAACTTTCAAGAACTTTGACAGATGTTCCAGGTAAGCCTCCTACTATGCTACCTCATGTTCTCCAATCTATGAATGCTAGCACATCAGAGAGTCATGAGGAAGAGCAGTCTCAAGCATTTCCAGGATTTTGGTCCAGCGGTTAAGTTTGGCTTTACAAATTTTGTCCAATATTAGAAAGAATTTCTAAAAATCTGCCCATTTAGTAAGTTTTGGCAGATTTTGTCGAATATGTATATATGATTTTGATAAATGTTATACCGACTTTAATCCTTTGGAAGTCGGATTTAACGTAAATTTTTGTAAGTCTATCGAAATGAATATAAAATAATATATTATTTCTTGTGTGTGAAGTAAGGACTATCCATATATGTATTTTTTATGTTGTCTCCCATTTTATGGGTCCTTGCCAGCATTTGTAAACATAATTAAGGCATGCAAATAAAATATACCATATAAAACTGGAATACAACTCAATCATCTCACAGACAAACAATTGTAGACAAAACATTTTGGATTAAGATAAACAGATCATTGCCTTAGTAAGGTCACAGATGACCTTACCTGTCCAATAAAATTGTGGTCTTCATTCTCATTCACGTATCACTGGCATTGTTATTCTTTTCTACCCTGCAACAAGAACATTACACGAAAAACAAGAACTTATCACTGGCATTGTGGTCTGTGTTGCAGCTAAAACATTACACGAAAAACAAGAACTCAATAGACCCTGGCACACATTCACAACAGTTTCAAAAGTTCAGAATATGATCACAGATCTCTAAATCTTCCAGTAAACACTGTTAGGAAAAATAATAATGAAATCAAAGGATTTTTATGCATGCTATAATACCCAGTTCAGAAAGGAAAACTCCTTCCGCTTCCATTCCAGCAGGTATGTGTTCACCATTATAATAGACTAGCTCTCCTTCAACTGTTGTGAGGCATTTGATTTGGGTACTATCGTTCCTCTCCACACGACCAGCGTAGCCAGTTCCAAGTATCCATCTAACAATTACTCCATCATAGCTGCTTGAGTAAACCTCACTTTGTCCACCGTGAAGAGAAAATGTAATTGCAGTTATATTCTTGATATGACCAGAAATTGGTTTTGGTGGTTTATCTGGATTGCTTGCAGACAATAAGCTAATCATGCCCTGTGTAATTAATCTCCCATATTTTTTGGAGACTTGGTCATTGACCTGATACAAGTAAGTACTGCGCAAAGATATAACACAAAGATAGTATATCATACACTAAGCTAACTTAATTTGAGTTAACATATTCTCAAACCAAAGAAGATTGAAGATTGGAAAGCAAATCCAAGAACTAAAAGGAAATTCAATCTATTTGCTTGAACAAGATTGTGTAGAAGAAGCGCAGCTAGAATACCTGCAACCTGAGCCACAAGGTTCAAGTTCAAGTTCCATGTTCGATGACACCAAACACGTACATGATTTCTTGAGAAAAAATAGCTTGTAGAAAACTAGACCTGCCTGCAAGGCCCTATGAAAGCTACGCGTGAATGCACAGTTATGGGGGTTGAATGCACAGTTGCTGGGAGGATGAATGCACAGATGCAGGGGCGGCGGTGGCAAATAATGGTGAGTCGGTGGAGATATTAATCCACCTGTTACCGCTTTAATAAAACTACTGTACATTACTGTCACCAAAAAATGTGCAGCGTCCCACTCAAATACGTGTTGTCATCAGGTCTTAAAAGCAGCGGTGATGGGTCTGTGCAAATATTCGGTCATTTCTAATAGTATGCATGGAATTCACATTACACGTGTCATTCATCTATGTGAACAGGTTTAAAAATTAGATTTTAAGATTCATAAGACCCGTGCTGATTTGGAGTGCTGATTAGCAGTCTACGTGGCTGTGTAACCTACGGAACTTATGGTGCTCGGAGATGGGGTCCTTTCCCTAGACCTTTACAATGATCGTCCAAATGTTCATTTCATAGGAAGAAAGGGCGTAGGTAGGTACCAAAAATGAATGAAAAAGTTTGTTGCTTTGAAGTTTGGTGGAAAGAGAGTGACAACTAATTTGATGCCGAAGTAAATGCCAACCATTATTCCCAATTTCCCACTATTTCAAAAGTGAAAACTTGGTTAGAAAAACAAGGCATGCACTAAAATAAAATAATAAAACCCACACCAAAAAATGATTGGTCCCCTAACATTGCGGCACGGGCCCTCTTGGAACATAAACAGTCCCAGAGAATATCGGACGGTGGGCACTCCCTCCGCGTAATTTGGAAATGCATGCGATCTTCTCGCGTAGACTCCGCGCATACATTTGTAATTTGTGGCAGTCGGTGCCAGTCACCCAACTCGCTGACAAATCTAAGGTGGGCCATGCTCTTACCTTATTTTTTATGCCCATCAATACCAACTTTCGTAATTTAATTTTACGCTTTCACATTGGTTTTATGGATACACATCGACCACAATTAAAGTTTGCTTAACCCTTTGGAACCCACTAGGTGGCAGCACGTCTTTCTCTCACGCACGAGATGACATGTAGGATCTCACGTGACGTCGATGAGTACGAAAAAGATCGTGGTGTTCGGCCTCCACTGCACTCGGTAGTAGTAGGGAGAGGACCCGGTTGTGGTGCACCCTATCTTTGCACAGTCACCGCGCCACATCACTGCCACCTGGGCGAGTAAAAACACCACCAATGGATGCAGCACCAAATTCTTGACCTCCAACATTGCACCGCCACCTCACTGCCACCTCAGCCATGTGGATGATCCGCATTTGTGGAGATGTCAAAAAAGTTGGTTTTTTTGCATGGGACCAAGTGTTGTCCATTCGCCGCGCCAGTTGTTGTCCGGGCCACCGCCATGCATTGAATGCTCACCCACCAGCCGTTAATGCACGTGGTTTGGTTTATGGACCCTGCCACCGCCAAATCGCGCCATGGGATTTCATGGGAAATGGAGACGGAGCTCGTTCAGTCTGGTTTTTGGCGTGTTCAGTTGCAGAGCTCGAGCGACCATTTCGTGGGATCTTGCAGACCGGTGGGTGCGTGCGTTTTCTCCACTCCTGACCGACTTCGTCCTCGGCATTGGCTCGGCCTGCTACGAAGATGAGAAGAAAAGGCAGAGGTGAGAGGGTTCTCACTCAGGCAATGATCCTTAGTGTTTTTAAACACTGCACTACTATGGAAAGTTTGTTGTTTGCCATTCAGCAAAAGAAATTTGTTTTTTCACCCGTCTTATTTTACAAATCCAAGCTTAAAATCGTTGGTGTATTTGTCTTGTTTATGAGCGCCAGTCTCGGGTTTATGGGTGCCATGCGAGCTCATGTTCAGTTGCTAATTACTGTTAATGGGATTACTGTAACTTTTAATGCGTTTATGTCTGTTAATGCGTTTATGAGTGCCATGCGTTTATGCGAGCTCATGTTCAGTTGCTAATTAGAGAGCGATTTTCCTTTTAGAATTGTTATTTTTCATTTTATTTCTCCTTATATTTTTGGAGGTGCAGTTGACACTCCCTTTATACAATAAATTCAAGTAATATCTTCTTCTATCTCAATTATTCTTAACCTCTAATAAATATTTACACCGATAGGCGTTTATTTACAGTCGGGGATCCACCTACACTGTGCAAATCAACGGTGAGTGACTTCTCCATGCGCTTGCAAAACCATTGAAAACATCCCAACCGTTGATATGCCTATAGGGTTTCGACACGGTGTTGGTTAAGGTTTTCCTGGCGTCCCATTTGGCACGGAGTGCCTGCTACTTTGGATGGGAAAAACCACATACCTGTCTTTTCATACTATCACTGTGGAAAATGGTACGGAAAGATTGATTTCTTCTGCATTACAGACATTCGGCTTCCAAATTTCCTTCATCTCAGAGTTTCAGAAAACTGAACTTTTACTACAACTTCAATGAAGATATCTAGAAATTGTTTTTTTAGTGTTTGTATATTTTGAAACAAGAGGAACTGAATAAACAGTATCTTGTTTAGTGCGAGTTAGAAACATATCAGTACCCAATTTTTTCTAATACCCAATTACCCCTTTAAGCAATTTCTAGGTCTAATTATAGACAGATTTTTGTGGACATAACCGATTTAGATAATAGGAATAAATATTGCAAATTGTTGAGGGTTGGCATAAAAGCTCACCACCAGAGATAATATCTCAGTTGCTGTATACAAATGTCTTTCTTTCTATGGAATTTTATTGCCCAAAATTGTATTCTAGCTTAAAGTGTCTTCCTGGTTCCATCATGGGCCAAATGCCTTTTTTGGCTTTCAAAGTTTGAAGATAACTTTCATCATTTTTGGCATTACCACTCTCTGTTACTGCCATTTACATTGTTTTCTGTTGTAATTGCTCGCTTCTGTATTAGCGTTCTCTCGATCTTGAGTCTAAATGTTTGAAGTGTCTTCCATGGTTCATATATACATGTTGCTCCCACGGGCTGCATTGTTGTAACGCATTGCACCGGTTGTGGTGCACCCTATCTTTGCACAGTCACTGCACCACGTCACTGCCACCTGGTCGAGTAAAAACACCACCAGAATATGCAGCACTAAATTCTTGACCTCCTACATTCCTTTGCCACCTGGAACCTGCCACCTCAGCGCCACGTGTATGAGCCGCGTTTTGGGGGGATGTCAAAAAAGGTGTTTTTTTTGCTTGGGACCAGGTGCCGTCCATTCGCCGCACCAGTTGTTGTCCTGGCTACCGCCATGCATTGAATGCTCACCCACCAGCCGTTAATGCGCGCGGTTTGGTTTATGGACCCTGCCACCGCCAAATCGCGCCATGGGATTTCACGGAAATGGAGTTGGAGCTCATTCAGTGTTGTTTTTGGTGTGTTCAGTTGCAGAGCTCGAGCGACCATTTCTTGGGATCTTGCAGATCGGTGGGTGCGTGGGTTTTCTCCACTCCTGACCGACTTCTTCCTTGGCATTGGCTCGGCCTGCTACGAAGATGAGAAGAAAAGGCAGAGATGAGAGGGTTCTCACTCAGGCAATGATCCTTAATGTTTTTAAACACTGCACTATTAAAATAGTGAGCATAATCATACTGATATATTAACATAAGTTTAATTGTATACATAGAATGATGGAAAGTATTTTGATTACATACGCAAAATTAATATGAGTATTCTGATTACACCGCCAAATAGGGTGTAAAATATAGAGCATCATCATACTGATATATTAACATAAGTTTAATTGTATACATGGACGCCTGGAAAGTATTTTGATTACATAAGCAAAATTAATATGAGTATTCTGATTACACCGCCAAATAGGGTGTAAAATATAGAGCATCATCATATTGATATATTAACATAAGTTCAATTGTATACATGGACGCTTGGAAAGTATTCTGATTACATACGCAAAATTAATATGAGTATTCTGATTACACCGCCAAATAGGGTGTAAAATATAGAGCATCATCATACTGATATATTAACATAAGTTTAATTGTATACATGGACGGCTGGAAAGTATTCTGATTACATACGCAAAATTTATATTGCACTATATAACTTTAGAGACTACATAGGAAGACTTCGGTGAATACATCTAGCAAAATTGTATCACCAACAAAATTACTACCATCATCATATGGGGTAATAAGCATTGTTTACGGGCACATGTTCAATATCTTAGTTAGTATAAGTAATATTGCCCTCTTTCTATACTGCTTTTGGATTTTCTTTTCCTGCCGATACAGTGTTCGATTGGCCAACTGAAAAGGGATTTAGAATCCCTTTTGACAGAGCATTTGGTTGCCCAACTGATAAAGGATCTGGTCCCCTTGCTGAAAAAGGATTTGGTTGTCCGCTTGAAAAGGGATTTGCACCTGTTGTTGACAAAGGAGTTGGTTGCCCTGTTGAAGCTTGCATCCATGGTGGCATTGCAAATGAACTACTAGGACTGCTTGAACTTGTACAAAGTAAATGAGGTGATACATACCAAGATGGAACTGTACAAGAGTTATTCATAAGTGATGGAGGTGTTCCAATTTGAGCATAACCTGGAATTTGAATATTTAACATATCTTGAAAAATCCTTCGATTTTCATGATCAGTTGGAGAACTTACACGCATCCTCTTTTCGTATTCCCTTAATTGATTTGCAAGTTCCCTCTCCCTCTTCTCTTGCTCTTTCCTTTGTTGCTTGTGTGCCTTCTCAATCTCTTTCTGTTGCTCCTTAGCCTGCTTCTCCCTTTCTCTTTCAAGCTTCTCCTGCAATTTTTTTCTTTTGCTGCAAGTCTAGCAACCTTTTTTTCTTGTGCCACTTCTTTTTTCCGTAACTTTAGTTTTGCTTGTTCCTCCTTTTTTCTTTCCGCATCAACCAATAGCTCCATGTACTCAGGTGCAGTCAAAATCTGTGAATGCCTACTCAGTCTAATAGAACCATCTGATTTGTTTATGATCTCCCTTGGAAGTCGTAGAAAATGGGAAAGTAACGTACCACGTCCATCTTGGTTTTCAGTCTCTTCAGGGTGTTGAGGTTCATGTTGCATAACTTCTAAGTTAATTTCATTTTCTTGAGCATCCTCTTGAAATTCGACTTCGTCTTGTTCATCCTCATCTCCAACATCTGCATAGTAATGAATTATTGCTTCTTGTTCTAGTCCTTCAGGAAAGGAAGGCAGATTTAAGCTTTGATCTTCTGTGTTGGATGGTAGCTTGTAACCCATGTTTTTCATGGCATCCTCTAACCATTGTGGTGGGTTAACTTGACTTGGCAAGGACAAATCATTGTTACTTACAAAATCAAGACCCCTCATTATTGTTGATGATGTTACTTGGGTTTCCAAGAGCACCGTTTAGCTCCACTCCATGTGTTGCAACTGCTTCCATATCATCTCTTGAGTCAACATTTTGCATGAATTGAGTTTCAGGTACCACCTCTTCACTATTATTTAATTCTAGATTTATTCCTTGAGATAGGCTCAAAATGTTTGTGACAAAATCAACATCTTCCTCACCTTGCATGTCAAATGCCTGGCTGCATGCCATGTCATTTACGAGAGCATCATAATTCAATGGCCAAATACCAGTTCTTTTGAAACCTGCAATTATGTTAGATGGTGTTAGTGCCTTTTTAAGGCTCTACTTACAAGCTCAACAATGTCATTCCTTTTCACATCTGCACATTTGTTCTCTGCCATCCATTTGGTCCTCTCACTCTAAAATATGTCTTGAAAGGGCTGAACACACTCACGTCAAGAGGTTGCAACTTATGACTAGTATGTGCTTGGTAGTGTTATCAAATCAATGCCCAATTTGTTTGCCTCCTCCACAGTTTGTAATGCTACATGGCTGCCATGGCCATCAAATATCAATAGGTGTCTATTATTTGGAGAAACACCGCCTGGTACTAAACGTGCAAAATGACATAGCCAATTTAAAAACAATTCCTTTGTCATCCATGCATTTGGATGTGCAGCCATACATGCTCCAGGTTCACAATTTTTAATGTAATTCTTTATCATTCTCTTTCCCTTGAACAAATAAAATCATGGGATTGACAAACCTGCTGCATTGACACAACACAATATAGTGATCCACTCCCTGCTCTTTGGTATTACCTTTGGGACATTACGACTTCCCCTCTTAGCAATTACATGCACTCCACAATTTCTCCTAGCCTGCAAACCAGTCTCATCACAATTCCAGATTTTATGAGCACCGTATGCATAGGTTCCATAGCATTTGGCCAAATTATCATAAAATTTGGTTACTATTGTAGGCACAAGTTTAAAGCTCTATCCTATCAAGTCCCTCAGTTGTTCGGATTGCAAGGTCTGGATGACGTTTTTTGAATCCAACCCACCATGATTTACCAGGAAACCCATCTCTGAAGGGGTTTTGTCTTGTTTCACAAATCTGAGCAACATTTGCCTTTAGCTACATTAACTCCAAGTCATGACCCATATCAGCCATTTCTTTGCACCATTCAACAATTTCCTCCTCTTCTTCTTCAGTTAGAACTGTTGGAGGACCCCTTCTCTTTGTGTGGGTGAGACCATTTAGCCAATAGTGTAATGATGTGGGTGGAATGGAATACTTCTTTGTTGCTGCTCTAACTGAGAACCCATTAAACTCAACATCATCTATCGCCTTTTCCATATCTTCTTTTGTCCAACCTCGGATGACACTAAGCTTCTTTGTTGCAGATGTTCTTTGAACTGAGACAATGGGTGGGTTTCTACATTCTGGTTCATTACCAGTTGGTGCTGAATTATCCTCTTCATCACTTAAATTATGTGATAATTGTACACCTCTCACTTTGGGCCTCCTTGATCTTCTAGCAATAGCACCTTTTCTCATGGTGTAAATGAAATACCTGATTCACAACATGAAAGATGATTGTTGGAAAAGAAACTATAAATATACCAAAAATGAATGCTGGAATATGATTTTGGAATTGTTGAAGGAAAGAGGATTGCTAGAATATGAATGATTTTGTTTCATTTTTAGGAATTAATTGACTTGTAGTTTTCATTATGACAATGAAACTTGTATGGAATATGTTGAATACAGAAAGTGCTTGGATAGACAATGTATATTTGACTAAATGAGCACAATGTTGTATAGGGGAGAGGACCCGGTTGTGGTGCAAGGTCCATTAGTGGTGAGCATTCAATGCATGGCGGTGGCCCGGACAACAACTGGCACGGCAAATGGACAACACTTGGTCCCATGCAAAAAAACCAACTTTTTTGACATCTCCACAAACGCGGATCGTCCACGTGGCGCTGAGGTGGCAGTGAGGTGGCGCGGTGACTATGCAAAGATAGGGTGCACCACAACCGGGTCCTCTCCCCTAGTTCAACAATGTTGTATATTGCATTTCAGAATTCACTATATTGTTCTTTTTTCATGATAGACCATTCTCTAGTGTATTCGTTGGACTCTTCCTATGTAGTTTTTTGCTGCCATGGCATAAATATCATTGCCTGTAGTGGACTTTTCCATGGTTTTGCTGCCATACCATTCTCATTCTGTATTCGTTGGACTCTTCCTATGTAGTTGTTAAAGCTAAGTTGTCGTTAGAAATATGGAAGGGAAAATTTATAATGAAAACATTAACGGCTGGTGGGTGAGCATTGCTAGGGGATAGGCACCGGTTGTGGTGCAGGGTCCAATAATGGAGATAGTAGGTGAAAGACATTGACTGTATTGTATTGTATTATTATTATGTAAACATGGAAGCATGAAATGTTGAATAAGACAGTTTTTAAATTGGTCAATATTCTCTTATTCATTGATAGAACTAAAATTTTCCTTCCATATTTCTAACGAAAACTTGACAAACTACTGTATTCGTCGGACTCTTCCTATGTAGTTTTTAAAGTTATGTTTTCAATATAAAATTTTCACATATGATCATAATACTTTCCAAATTTCTATGTATACAATAAAACTTATGCTAATATCACAGTGATGATTGGAAAAAATACTTTTCAACTAGAGAATGAGATATCTGGAAAAAATGAACAATACAGTGAATTCAGAAATGCAATATACAACACTGCTGGACTATAGAACGCTGTTGTGGTCATATTCCAACAGAGTTGTATATTCCAGTAGTGTTGTACTTCCTAGCTGTGTTGCATATTGTATTTCAGAATTTACTTAGCATAAAAAGAATTTACTATAGTGTGCACATACAACACTGATGGAATATACAACACTGTTTTCAATTTAAAGTTATGTTTTCAATATAAATTTTGCACATGTAATTAGAATACTTTCCATCTTTTTATGTATACAATTAAACTTATGCCTATATAGCAGTGATGACTATAAAAGCAGCTTCTAAGGCAGCTGTCCCATGGAGGGCGCTGCTGCACCTATTCTTATGTTTCGTGTAGTTCTATGCAACTTTTTTACTAATAAAAATGCAAGAATTCATGGAGCAGCGGCTGCTTAGAAAAAGTTGTATTCACCTCAAGTTAGTTGTGGGGGGGCTGAGAATTTGCAGTAGCTACAGAGATTTTAAGGTTTCTTTTTGCCAAATGTTAGCTGCACATGAGTTCTAAAAAATTTATTCCAGTAGCTTAGTGGCTGGAAAGGTTCTTTGCCAATTTACCGGGCAATAAGTTTCATGCCCACCAGTTCGCTTCTTTGTTTGTCAACAATTGCACCAGAAGTTTCCAACTTCTGCTTACCAATTCGCATAGTACTTCCAGCCTGTGCAAAACGGGGTTTGAAACAGGGTATGAACATTCATTAAAGCAAAAAGAAATGTCTAAATTGTGTCAGATGCTGGAGTTGCAACTGCCCTGGTAAACATGTATTCAAAATGCAGGAACATGGACAAAGAAAGTTTGTTGTTTGATGGAATACCACAAAGAAATATGTTCTTCTGGACCCCAATGACTGTAGGATATGCAGAAAATGCTTTTGTTGGAAACGTAGGTGAACTGTTTGATAGAATTCCTCAAAGAAACGTGGTCTCATAGAATGCCATGATGGCAGGATATGCACAAATTAGATTTGTTGAAAAGACTTCAGAAACTTTAAAGCAAATGCAATTGGCATATACAACTCTGCTGCAATATGCAAACACTGAAAAAATAAATAGAGGGCTTGAATTATGAAATAGTTTGTAATTCATAAGTGTCTTACCTGAACTGCACTGCTCCTCACTTCTTCAACTTTGAGAGATGAAAACTGCATGAACAAATGGAATTGTAATCCATCCTTCAGCTTTTATTCTATCATCCTAAATTCTGATTGGTTGATGTTAGTTGACATGGATTCAATATGATAGTTCAATCAAATGGTTGAGATTTATTGGGATTTAATCCAATGGATAATATTTTAGTTGGTCATTTTTATTATTTTATGTAGTTGGTTACACAATTTATTGTTCATATGGTACTGAGTTTTTAAACACTATGAAAGGTGAGCCTGACCATAATTTCATTTATTGTTATGCAGGTGTTTACTTGGGATTGAAGACTCTTACATCAAAAATAGTGCATTATATTTGAGATCTGGTTTGGAAAGTCTTGAGAAATGACTTGTTGAAGTGACTGTAATAGATATGATGTACATACAATGAAAATATTACTTAATGAATAGTTGACTGTATAGACTTGGTTTTTGTACACTTGTATATAAATTAATATATATTTTTAGTTCTATCAATGAATAAGAGAATATTGACCAATTTAAAAACTGTCTTATTCAACATTTCATGCTTCCATGTTTAAATAATAATGATACAATACAATACAGTTAGGTAATATTAACTTCACATATCATTCAAAATATGTTATTTAAAAGGTGAATGTCTTTTCACCTACTATCTCCACTAATGGACCCTGCACCACAACCGGGTCCTCTCCCTATTTTGTGCCCAATTTAGACTTGATTTTTTTTTAAAGGGTAATAATTGATCACGTGGCCTTACATGTTTGTGGTTGTGCTTCACCGTGATTACATTTTAAGTATCTTGATTCCGATTATAGGGTAGTGGAAGTAAAATGACACTAGTCATGCCGTATAATAACATTCATATCAAACACAAGGTCACTTTGAAAATAGATAACCTAACATCTTAGTTTGAGGAGGAAAGTCTTTTCGCAATAACAAATCTTTTGGTCAAGATCCACAATTGGAGATTCAACATCAAAAAGGCAATGGATTCTAAGCAAAACTATTAGGGCGGCGCTTGGGGTGACTTTGTTCTCTTCAGTTGCAACTTTGCGTCCCGTAGACTAGTTGATCTCATGGACTTTATTAAAATCATTCATTCATTAATTTGTTCAAGTTTTAAGCTCATAATCGTGTCAATATAGATTCAATTGTTGAATGATGTGAAATTGATTTGATGATCTTGCTCTTCTATTTTAGGGTTTGAGAAAATGATTCGAGACATTTGGAAATTGTTCCTCGTTTTCAAAATTTAAATATAATTGTATTATTTTGTAAAATTGTAAAAATTAAAGGGAGTCAATAGAGGCTTGTGTTTTCTTTTCGAGAGTTTGGAAAACAATACACAAGATATAATACAATTCAAAAAATGATCCAATTCAATGCATTAACAATTGTATGTTTGTCATAAATGAACTAATATACATTGTGTATTTATAGGCTTCTTTAATTAAAATTAGGACCTTAGTGGCACACATATTGGTATACTATGGACGAGAAAAGCCAAAAAAGAAAGGCATAAAACCCTGGGGAACTCGAAACAAGGGTCAAAAGGGCCCACAAAATGTGATTAGGGTTGCAATGGTATGGTTCTGGCAAAAATCCATGAATAACAAACAAACAATGAGGATAAAGAGAAAACCATGGAGTAGAGATAAAATAAGAGGAAAGGGGAGGAAACAAGAGCAAACAAAGAATAATAATGAATTGGCAAAAAGAAATATAGAAATGACAAGAAGAGAATAAAGAAATATGTCAAATTTTGAAAAAACACAACAAACACAACCCAACAATACCCAAATCTAGACCAATAATTAATAAACAGACATATACACTTGCACTAGAAGAAATAACTAGTCCTAGAGAAAATCACATGTCTACGTGTATAGTGCCCCACGTCGATGCATGTATGTGTATACATATAAAACAATTGTGTGGATACGAAGACACTATCACAATTGTCCAGAAACTTAACATGAGTTCTTGAAGTCATTATATTAATATGATAATGAGCTAAAGGTCAAAAGGAAAGAGGGATCACCTAATTTCCATATTAGACGATTGGGAAGATTCTTGATGGTCTTGTGTCTAGGATATAGAAACTTGTGGCTCTACAAACATATGGAAAACATGTGCAAGTAAATCAACGTTTATATAAATCCATAATGAATAAGCAAAATTGTATTGGAACTATGAAGATACCCCTATGAATTCCAAATCTCATAATTTTGCAAAATTTAATTATGTGTGTGCCTTGGGGTGGTACTGAGTGGCTATTTACTTCTAAAATGAATCGCCACGCGACTACTTGCATTGGAATAAGGCAGTGTCTTGGAATGCTAGAATTTAGATATAAGGTAAGTGGAATATATGGCCCCTTGAAATAGATACGACTATGAATCACATGTCTCAAAAGAAATGAATTACATGCATCACCTATAAGATATAAAATAAAAGCATTATTATTAACATAATAATATATCATTGTGAAAGTGTATATGTAATAAGCAATTTGTTCTGTGTGATCCTGAGTATAAGCATTGTATAGTAAGATGCTTTGTGTGGGCTCGTGATATAATATCGTAATCACAAGTGTAATATTCCACTTTATAAGCATAAGAGTGCCATGTCCCATAATGGGCAAGATATAAACAATAAAGGTTTGAAAGTGGGATGCCCCAAGTGGGCCAATGTAATCAATGTAAGCAATGAACAAGTGTCTCCTCATATAGACAAGGTATTACCAATTTGAACACGTGGAAATATGCCTCAACATGAATATGAGAAATGTACTCGTATGAACACGTTGTCCCAAAATGGGAAATATATCATATATAGAAATACATGAATGAGATGTCATGTATGGACAATATGTAAGCAATGTAAACATAAGAATGGGTTGACCCTTATGGGAAAGGTGTAATCAATGTCGTCACAATAATTAAATGTTCCCCATATAGGTTTGGTATAATAATGTAGACACGAAATCACGCACTTGTTATTTACTTGAAAGGAATGAAAAGAAGATTGTTCCAAGCCGCAATCTCGGATGATAATAGCACACTACATTACATTTGCAAAAGCGAGAAGAGCTAAAATACCATATTGGAAATCCATCATAATCCATAATGCTCAATACATTACAATAGAATGACTTGAATTTCGATAAGAAAGTTGTACATATAGGAGGAGGGAAGTGCAACTACTACCTAAATCGGTGGTGAAGAACTCCCACAACTAATCTTGGTAGTTAAGTTAACTCCATAAGACTAGCAAGATAATTCCACATAACTGAGAAGCTAACTCAACACAACTAGTACACCTAAGCAAGCTAACCCAACAAGTGTAGGGCTAACACAAGTGTAAGAATTACCTAATAAATAAATAAAAGGATAAATAATAACCTACACTAACACCCTCCCGTAAGCATAACTTAGGTGGGTGAAAAAGAAGGTGGTCCCGCAACAAGTCTTGATGAGGTACCCATGTACAACAACTTGGAAAAATTGGACACCGTAAGGTACCCAAAACCAAATAACAAAGTAGAGAGGGCAAAATCCTGCTGCAAGATATTCTCGAAGCTCGGATCCAAAAACGTGTAAAATGTTGAAGAAGTGTGGTGTGCACTATGGTCAAAATCCTTTGCTCAATCATAGAACTCAAAAACAAATGACATTTGGGCTTCTCCAAAATAGCTCCATGCGAGAGACTATCAATGGAGTGAGGTCAAAAGTGGAAAACAAACACCAAACATAATTTGATCAATCTGCTAAAAATAGGCGTGCCACGATCCAAGAACAACCAAGGCAACAAAGCAAGGACACGAGATCCAATAAATAGGAGTTCAACGATCCAAGAAAAGCCAAGGTAGCGAAGGCAAGGACATGAACTCGAAGAAGCATATCAACACCACACCCCCATCTTCCCATACCGAGAATGGGTAGAGTGACACCACATATCTATATGAGTTGTCAAAATCAACTACTCAAACACTGACAAACTAACACTGGCTCCACTAGAATAGCTCCCCCATAAGAGAGACTATCAACATGCCAAAAAAGTGTCGAAAATACAGATCCAAAATATCTCAACAAACAAGAGAGATATAAATGTATACACCCATAGATACAAGAATGCAATACCTAAAAGTTTAGGACATCGGGCTCAACCAAAATTGTGTCCACAAGTGATCACAACACCCTCCCAAATTTGGCACTTTATAATTGAGTGCATGTAAATATTACAATGAGTAACAATACCTTTTACATTTAAAATATGTGTATAAAAATGTCACCAATGCGTAGATCTCGAAAAAATACACAATTTCAAAAAAAAGATCACCTTAATCCGAGCTACGGATCAAAATTTATGAGCTCTACAAGGTTTTGCTATTAAAATAATATTTTAATGTTGATCTTTTTATAAAGGTACACGTGACACCTAAATGTCCAAAGGGTAAAAGAGTGCATCCACACGATACATGCTTGCGACCAAAGGATAAAAGTCTACACCCAAAACCTAAATGTCTAGAGGGTAAAAGAATGCATCCAGAAGGTACACGCTTATATCTAATGGATAAAAGAATGCACCCAGAGGGTACAGATCTGCGTCCAGTGGATAAAAGACTGCATCCAAAACCAAAATATCTAGAGGGTAAAAGAATGCATCTGGAAGGTACACGTTTATATCCAATGGATAAAAGAATGCACCAAGAGGGTACAGATCTGCGTCTAGTGGATAAAAGACTACATCCAAAACTAAAATACCCATAGGGTAAAATAATGCATTCGGAAGGTACACGCTTATATCCAATGGATAAAATAATGCACCCATAAGGTACAGATCTGCATCCAGTTTTACTGTCTCAAAACATGGTCAAGTTTACAGTCGATTCTAGGGTTTTGGCACCTTCTAAATCCAATTCCACACTCTGTTTTACATAAAAATGCATGCTGCAGAAAATTACTAATAAATTCCAAATACATGAAAATAATAAACCCTTGCTTGCAAAGGAAAACTTGAGATAGATGTCTACACCATCTATAGCTCGATACCATGAAAGGAACGATAAGAAGACTATTCCAAGCCATAATCTCGAGATGATAATAGCACACCACATTAGATTTACAAAATAGAAAAGCTAAAATACCATATATGGAAATCTATCATAATCCATAATGCTCATACATTACAATAGAATGACTTGAATTATTCGATAAGAAAGATGTACATATAGGAGGAGGGAAGTGCAACTACTACCTAATCAGGTGGTGAAGAACTCCCACTAAGCGATCTTTGGTAATTAAGTTTACTCCATAAGACTAGCAAGATAACTCCACATAACTGAGAAGCTAACTCAACACAACTAGTAAGCTAACTCCACACAATTAGTACACCTAAGCAAGCTAACCCAACAAGTGTAGGGCTAACACAAGTGTAAGAATTATCCTAATAAATAAATAAAAGGATAAATAATAACCTACACTAACATTTACATCACGCCTCTAAGTATCTCATTATATGCATGCTTCGTAAGCAAGAAAACTAGACAATAACAACACTTGTTTTACTTTTACATTGCTTTATCCTTTGTATACTTCTATCATTTGTTTTTCTAGAATGCCCACTTTACTTTTGGACATTAGACAACATGTGAGCTAGCTCAATATTTTTTGTTCTATCCTCTAAGCATCTCGAGACAGATCACCATTAGGGACAAGAGCGCGTAGGTGCTACTATCCCCTTTGGGTGCTTCTATCCTTTTCCCTCCTTTTCTCAAATTTGAAATGTCGCATCGACTATTTTCTTTTCTAAATTACTACCTATCACTTTGGGTCGGCCTTTTTATTTGTTAATGATGAAATTCAAACAAGGGAATCATAGATATTCATGATTTATTCACTATTATTAGGGGTTGGGTGATTTGAACTATTGTTTCCTATTTATTACTTGGACTAAGAACAACATTCAAGGACTGCATTTGGGTTACCTCATCCATTGCGTAGGAGGGGTTATTTATGAATTCCATCTCACACATTCATCTTGGGGAAAAGTAGTTGTAGCATGCTATCTTGGTATGAATGACACAAGGGCAACCTAACTTCAAGGGACACCATTCTATCTCACACACACTATAACTACATAGAGTCTGAAATGTGGTGTAACACTCAAGGTGGCAATCATATTGGGTGACTACCGAGGTCCGTCCAACTCAAGCATATACATTATTTCTTTCATCTAACGTTTTCTTAAGCGGTGTATAGGTAGCTAGGGATTGTTTTGCAATGTTAGGTGTGACAGTGAAACCCTATAGCGTAGCCAAAGCGACCAAGAGTAAAAGGAAGAAGACATTATCGATCCTTGAAAAGATTATATCCAGAGCATTTGCCATGACACTAGTGCCTGGGGCAGTTCTATCCCCCTTTGGGTGGTTATGTCCGAAGGCCTTTCAAATCACAATTTTTCAGATAGAGCATTCACAACCTAAACTAAGCCTGTTGCACCCAGTTCCCAGTCCAAAATCAACTCGAATCTCCAAATACAAGCTAAGTCATTCTTATCTCACTATTGCTTTCACTTTCCTGTTTTTTGCATGATAGATTTTACTTGTTACTATTATATCTATTTGATCTTAGTCCTCTGATAAATATTTAATTATGTTAAATCAAAGAAATATAACACAACAAATGATATGCATTTGTGTGGGAAAATTATAACATTGTATGGTATAAGAAATTGATCATTGTCCCTAATAGATGCATGGTATGGATCATGGAAAATGTAAGTAAAGTTATTCATATAGATCATGACACATACAACGTTACCAACATGAGAAATCTAATCATAACAAGAACATATACTAGTAAAAATTTAATCATGTCAAGAAATATAGTGTAAAGTCTTAACTAAAATAAACAAAGGAAAAAATACAAGACATTGAAAAATAAGTAAAATTTAACAACTAATTAGAAGAAGGTAAGAAGTCAATGAGAAGGTAAAGTGAATAAGAAAAAATACCTACTCTCCTACTACTTTCATTGGAAATATATGCATGCTTAGATGTGTGGTACCCCAATAATCATGTTTTCATCATGTGAAAGGTAATGTAAGCATTTGTGATGCGATAAAACAAAGCTAAACTAGGGGAAAGGCTTGAAATGAATTGAGAAACAAAGGAAAATAATACAAGAAAGCACTCAAAAGAAACTAATAAAAACTTGTAAAGCTTGAATTAGAAATGAAGGAAAATAAAAAGGTTGGGGCTATGAAAAACAAATCAATAAAAGAAGGGACCATCAATAATAATGTAATAAGACATTTGAAGAAGTTGAGACAACAAAGTATGAGGAAAAAAATCCCAAGCGAGGCAATGAACAAAATAAAATTTGAAGAAAATATGGATTCAACAAAATTAAATATCAAATGTCGGAATATCAAAAAGTGATCATACATATAAATTAGGGATGATAATCCAAATAGAGGATGAAACAAAAGGAAACTATGTACACTGAGGAACAAAAAGAAACTATATACACTGAAGAACAAAAGGAAACTATATATAATAAGGATCATAGAGAAGCTATATATAGTCAATAAAGAATGATCATTTGTTAGCTATACAACTAATCTATCTTATAATCCCACTAAAGAGAGTACTCATTGTATTTTATATATTGGCAAACATGTGGATCATTTAGGGCAAAATAAGGATGCATAAGAATCCATGAATCTAGAGAAGGTAAGTTATTGATATCATGACTATTATCCTTATTTATATGATCGTTACGTTGTGTTTCACCTCTTTGTCTCATGATATGGCCCATTAGCTTAGTATTAGATTAAAATATATAATCATCCGTAAGCATTATTTTTCATTATGTAATAAGATGCTGAGATCTCTCACAGAGAGGAGTTGTAATGGAAGCGTTGATGGAATGATAATATATAGCCAACAAAATACATTGAATGCGAAGAAAACAGGGTGATGATATGGAAAATACTGCCAAAGTAGATGTATGAGTGATCTAAAATTGTTTTAAGCTTGGAAAATGACGGTCTGTAAGACATTTTTAACAATTTTGCCAATATATGACCCTTTTAAAAATTTAGCCGGCTCTAGCCAACTACAAAATAAAGAATTAGTAAACCGTATATTTTTAAAAATATGTCCTAATATGTAATTTGTGAAAATATAAAACTTATTTGTATTCTGTGAAGAAACTACGAAAAATTATATATAAAAATATTGAATTTACATGAAAGAGTTAAGTTGTCAACAAATTATATTCGACACACACTGAATTTTTGAATTTCCAGACACTCAGGCCAAGATTGAATGGATATCATTGATGGTTTTAGACATGCATGTTCTCCTCCTTCTCTCGCATCAACATAATCTAAACTTGTAGTGGTTAAATTTGACGGCCACCTATGCCTACCAAACAATTTTTCTGTGACTGTAATTTTCCAATACTACCCTTCAAAAATAGGTTATTTATACTATACTAATAAAATATACAAAAGATTATTTTATATTTATTTAACTATATTTATTATATATTAATATAATTTACATATACATATATATTAAAAATGATGGGACCAGATTTAAAATATGCCTTGTGATGGCCGTCAAATTTAACCCCTGATCCAAAGTTATAAAAACCAAAATAAAAAAATATAAATATCACAAAAGAAAAAAGTCATGGGGTCCTTCACTAGTCCCACCACACGCAAATCCTGCTGAAGTTTGTGCATAATAGCCAATGAAAATAGTGTGATGATCTAATTGTTATACAACAGTTCATAAGAACATTAAATGGAATAATTATACATGAGAATTATGCAAAACCGCTCTTTGCTAAAATTCCATTGACATGAAACATGATTGAAAATTTGAAAGTAAAATGCACATATTTTCAGAAGGAAAAAATTATTTACCGTAATATGGTATCAATATTTTGTACAAACAAGATGTGTGTCATCTAAGAGACCAAGGGTGAGACCCAATCTCTAATATTTTAGTTTGAAATCCATCATAAGCAATTGATATTTGACTTCGATTGTTTGGAATAGTGTTATGGTTAATGTTACGGTATTTTCCACTACCCATTATATACTCGCATATCACATATTCTTAGTGTAGTGGACTGTATTTTGTTTTTTTAATATTTCCTTTTTTATTGAACCAAGAGTATAGTTGATGCAATGGGTATTTAAGTCAATCGGATATGTAGAACTATTGTAGACTCCAATTATACATAAATATTCATATACTAAGTGGAAATGTTTCTCACTAAATTCAATATTATTTTTTGAAATTTTGAAAAAAAAACATATGGGCACATTTATACAAAAGATATGTAATGGATAACAAAAGTATTATACCGGATTTAAGAATATTAGTTTGCATTTCCTTAGATCTTAACATTAGAAGTGTGTAACTTTTCTCACCAATTTTTGTAAGATTAGCATTGTTTATCTCTTGTTTATATACATAAAAATGTACTTTTCAATTAAAAACTAGTAGATGAACAACTAGGAAAAGAAGACTGACGAGAGAGGATAAAATTCTTCATTAAAACCTCATACAACTATTGTGTTGTTGCTCGAGGGTCGTTCTAGATTGGGCAGGGGCACTCTACTCCATTCATTTTTTTGTTGACAAAGGTACAACGACCTAGAACATTATAAACAAAATCTTGCTGCAGAGAATCTTCGAGAAAATTCAAACTTTGGTACATGAAAAAACATCTCTTTTGTGGGTTGGAGATCATTTAAGTCACATAGATGGAGTAGAGATAAAACACATTCTAATTTAACATTAAGATTTTTTTTTATTAGATTAGGCAAAAAACAGGATCAGCTCCCAGGGGCCATACAAGAGAGAGGAGCAAAAAGAGATAACCAACAGGAGTAACCAAACCAAAAGAGTCCCAGAAAATGAGTTAAAACATCTTAACTCTTACAATGCAACTAGACCCAAGAGAGGAAACCCCTAAAAACGGACAGAAAAAAAAACAACTAAGAACCTAAAGTTTGCCAAACTTCCACCCACAGTTCAGAGAGGGCACCAACAACCAATGCAACACATGACCAAGGAGCACCAACCAAACACAGAAACCAGGGGATCAGGACCTACCATGGCCTCCATTATCCATCTCCTCCTCAGAGCTACTGATCCAGGAGGTTGAATTTCCTTCTTTTGTTTCCTGTTTCCATCATTTCCACCCTGTCCAACAAAACCTTCACTTGATTTTCCAGCTCGTTAACTCTATGTTTAGTCTGAACTTGATCGGTGACCATTTTCTTGGAAATATTGATAATGTCCACCATAGAATCTCTTTGGCCAGCACTGGCAGCCTCCATGGCCTTCAGGACACCCTCCAGGTACAACATTTTCCTACTCCATTCATCAAAGACATTGGGATCACCCACACAATCTATTTTCCTGGAAGCACTGGCCTCCCCAAGGTCACCATCTCTTTTTCCCATTCCTTTTCCACATCGATACCCTTTCCCGCCTTCATTTTAGTGAGGCAAACAACGAGAGTGACATCGTCCTCCTCAGCATGCTCGTCCATCACCGTCCTCAAAGGAGGGACTAAGGTCGGAGTACCATTCTCGACCAACAGGAGAATCAAACCTTCATGCAGGGGAAGCTCAGCCTTGTCTTGTTGAAAGGCAATCAAGGAATTTGTGAGAGAGGTAGCAAGGAAGAAAGGAATACTGATCATCACCTTGTGCCGAACATGTTGAGCAGGGTCATATGGTGGGTATAGATCTTTCTATACTTGCCCTCCAACGTGATGTATTTCATGAGTTGGAGGCAGACGTCCTTCCAAACACCAGGGATGCAAGAGTGGGCAATACCATCCGTGAAGAACCGACACCTCTCTTTGCCAACAAAAAACCTGTCAATCTCCAAATCCCTGCATTTTCTATCCTTATAGAGCTTCAACCCTTCCATTTTCATTTCAGTAATCCTGGCAATGTTGGTCTCTGAGACCTCTACATCCATGCCATGAATATTAAAAACCCCCTCCTTCCAAGCAATGCGAAATCTTTTGACAGGATTGAGTCGTGACCATGTAATTTGGTGATGAAATTGCTGAATCCCCCAACCTTAAGCTTGTTCCATAGACTCGGATTGTTCTCTTCAAAGTTCTGACTAGTAGGCTCCACCCTGATTCTGTCGCCTTCCATCTTAGCTTTACCGACTTCCCTTTCAACTAAGCTCCCCACAACCAGCAACAAGTTCACCCTTTCAAAAACGAGAGGAGAAGATGATTATTGTGAAAGTTCCCAGGGTACTTGAAATACTTACAACCGCTCGTGCCAACATTATGAAACTTAGCGCCCCTTTTCCTTAATGATTTCATCATTAATATTAGAGGGAAGCTTATCTCCTTCGCCCCATATCTTGTACTCATGGCTCAGGACGCCTATATTTGCCATCTTGTCCGCACAAATATTACCATGTCTCCACGTATGATTAATAGAAACTTTATCAAAATCCTTAAGCATTTCCTTGATGTCTTGGATGATGTTTCTTAAAGCCCAATTGATCTTGCACCTATTATTGAGAGCACTTATGATGATTAGGGAATCACCTTCAATCTGTATATCCTTAATACCTTTTTCCTTAGCTATCAACATTAAGATTGACATTGAGGTGGAGATGAATATCCTTTCCATAGTCCAATAGGAATCCATTCTTCATCCTTAGAATGTGCAATCCCACTACTTCATCATTACGTAGCAATATGACAATCTACAATGGATCTAACTAAGAAGATATATCTAACATCAGTTCATTCCCATCCTTTGCAACCACTATTCCTCTCCATAAATAAAAGCATTAGACTTGCTACCCGAGTTTCTTCTATCAAAGTAAACATCTTATCTAAGAGCTTTTGAATTTCCATGCAAAATCCAATTGACTAATCACCTGCAAACAAAAACAGTGAGTTATATTTGTGTTTTCTGAAAAAAAAAAAATTAATGTAAATGAACACATGTTATTGTGCGTAATCCTATTATGTAAATAATCCAAGAGACCTTCAACGTTCAAACTCTTAGAGAAAAAAAGAGAGACATAATCAGAATGTATTTCATTCACAATGAGTAGAAAATGTAATGCTTTAATATTAAACCCATCAATTTTTCTCTGAAAACATTTGAAAATAACATATTTATACAAGTGTCTTTGTGATTCTTCGTCAATCGCCACGAGGACGTGGAATCCATATGTGTCGGGTTGATTTTGATTATGTGTAGTTAGGGGTTAAATTTGACGGTTGTTTAGATGTTTTTGTGATTTTAGACGTAAAATACTTGCAAATATTTTATAGAACCGTCACATGTGACTTGCATATTTAAAATGTGATCATCAATTTTTATATACATTTATATACAAATTATATTAGTATATATTAAGTATAGTTAAATAAATATGGAATGATCATTTATAAATAGTGTATAAATATCATTGTTTTATATTTTTGACCAGAAAAATTAAAAATTTACCATCCTCTAAAAATTGTTTGATAGGCATATGTGGCTGTCAAATTTAACCCGTGTTAACTACTTCTTCCTTGCAATATTTTTTCTAACAATAGGTAGTTACAAAAAAAATTATAACAATAAATAGTTTTTAATTTTTATGAGGGACTTTATGGCCAAAGAATACAAGTTCTTATTGTACACATTAGGCTTTAGGATCCGAAATCTGTGATACTCTTCCGAAACCGTAGCTATTTTGACCAATTGAAGACAAACCTATTGAATTCCAATTAAAGGACTGAAATTCGTCAAACATAGATGGTACAAATCCAACAAAAATTGTAAAATATCCACTTTAATTTGATTACCCAATTAATACTTCCACCAAATCATATAATGGGTGTGGGAGAAATCAAAACATATTTGTGCTAAAAAAACAAAACTCTATATTAGGACAAACTAATCAAATATGAAAAAAACTACGAAAAAAATACAACTCATTTAAGAGAAAATAAAACCCAACAAAAAATGCCTTAAAGCTCCAATACCCATGAAAAAACACTCGACACTCAAGATCGCATTAAGTCCATATAACCAAAATTTCATTATTTTGTAGTGAAAAAAGGTGTTACAGTAGGGTGAAATATAAATAAATGTAAAAATACTTACCTTCAAACACATTGAGCAAGTGTCTTCATATATAGGCTCATCTTTGGTGGGGCTGCCCCTCTGGACTCTATGAAAATAAGTCACTACTAGTGATCACATTTATAAAGCACAATGCTCTGTTTGGATGAACACTTGCTCCATCAAGTGAATAATCATTCACAAATGAAGTTAAGAGTGTTGTTATATATCATTTTTGCCAAGGTCAAAAAAATAGGTTGCAAAAACCCTACCATAACCACTTAATGTGAAAATCTATAGGCCAAAATGGAGAAACACTTAAAAGAAAGCAACAATTTTCTTGAAAATAAATACTAATGAAAACAAGCAAATCTCTAGTAGTATGAAAAAATTAATTAAAAAAAAAAAAAAAAAAAATCCCAACCTGAGTGGGAGCTCAAATTGACCAATCACTTGGTGAGAACTACTATAAGATTGTCATGGGAGCCTTCAAAGAGAAATACTAATAGCTTCCCTTTTTAATTACCTAGATGCATAAATTTGTGCAAAATTAAAAGATTCAACAACACCAATCTCTGCAAGAAGTGAATATTCATGGCATGTCATCATAAAATAAAACAAGAGTTAGAGCACTCCCTAAATTATTTGGTATTTTCTTCTTCAAAATTGTTTGATGTTTATCATGAACAAACAGATAGATTCCAATAAAGTTTTTCAACCTGGAGAAATGTCATAAGTAAATTTGTTGGCACAATGTTGGAGAGAGAGAGACAAATATCTGATCTTGAGCCCCACAAAAATAGTTCTTAGGGAAAAAAAAGCTATGGAAAATGGATTTTTCCTCAAAACTATAGTGAGGAGCAAAAAATAATGGAATATCTCTAAATAAAGGGTTGGAGGAATATTCTCCCGAAATTTGATCAAAAACTTTACAAAACAAACTAAGCATAACACATGGCATATTGGTATTGTTTAGGAATTTTTTTAATTAATAGTCTTGGTGAAGACTATATAATTACCTTTAGGTAGTATAATAGTTTTGGTGAATACTATATAACTACCTTCGAGTAGTATAATAAAAATAAAAATAATAATCAAGGAAATGAAGGCATTGTAAGGTTCGATTCTCCCTAATACTTACAAGAAACGAAAAGAGATGATACTACTAAGTGACACCCTTATGAGTGGAACAATTGAAGCTGAGATGCCATCTTAGAAGATAATTGGAGGAGCCAAGATAGATCCATGTGATGCTACTAATTGTGAAGCCAATGTAAATACTAGGAATCACTTTTACTAATCTCTAAAATTTCAAACCACATATCATATTTCTTATGACCAACCCATGTCTGAGAAGATGTAAGAAAAATTCAGAAGCAACCCCTTGAAGATTCACAAGTATGGATGAACCAACATCACTCTAAACCTTTAGAATAGTTTGTTCCAATATTTTTTGTGGCCACCTCACTTTTATTGACTACAGAGCGCAACCTAAAGGGTAGTTCGCATAGTCTAGTAAGATGCATGCCTTAACTATTGTATTCAATGATATCTATTGATGTAAAAAATAAGATGTCAGTGAGTACATTATTAATGAAAAAAATATCTACATATAAAAAAACAACATAAATTATAAAGTAACAATATTATTGATGAGAATCCAGTTGCAGTGAAAGTTGCAAAGACACTAGAAAAGTCTTTCCAGAAAGGCTTGACACTTTCCAAAAAAGATTCCCATTGAAAGGGACTCCTCCAACGAAATTATTTTGGCGACGTTAGTTGAGAGAATTACAAATTGTATAAAAGTTGTGCCAATGGATGGGTGAACTTTGGTGTTGGGTGGTGTCAAAGCAAGGATGAGTAAATGGAGAGGTTCACATAGAGAAGCGGTTGGAGTGTGTTTGTGCTTATAAAAGGGCTATATGGGAGAGGGGTTAATACTTGAACATGGTACAATAGTGGATATGGGTTTTGATATATAATACCTTATGGCTTGTTATAATGCCACCTCATAATTGTTATAGTCATATCTATTAGTTGTCTATTTTTTACATAATTGGCACTTGCACCAAAAAAGGATTATAAATGGTTATGTCACTAGTCAAATACAAGGCATCATCCCTATTGACATATTATGTTAGTGAGAGGTTCACTTCTATTGTGGGTTCCTCCCTATTGGCATAATGATAATGATATTTGGGGTTTATATGTTACCGTGAATGAAGCCAACCAACTAATGTGGAATTATTATTTAAATTGAATGAGGATTTTTAGAGTCACTTTGAAGCGATTCCAAGATGCACTAAAGAGACATATCTAACTCATGTAATAAGGTATATATCAAGATGAAATTGTAGAGGATGCTTTTGGATTTTTTGAAACCACTAAGAAGGATAGGTGAACGCCGAGGAAATGACATGCCTTTGCTAATCAAGATTAAATATCCTCTTAAGAGAGACTATAACAAGTCAAAATTGTTTAAGTACCTTACCAAACATTCTTACAAATTTGCACGAAAATACGAGATTCTGTTACATAGGGAAACAACATTTGGATGGGCACCTTTAACACTACATATATTACTACACTCACACATGACTGCACTGCTTTCAAATTACAATAGATTCTTGGAGATAATATTATATTTCACTTTCTAATTAAAATTATAATACATGTAAATGTACCTTACACAATAGAGAACAATAAGAAGATTGTGTGATATGAAGTTACTGCAAGCTCAAAAGAATATGCTATTTTTAGTGGATTAATCGTGACTTTGCTTGTTATAATTTTACGATGGGAATAAATAAAGGAAACAATACAATTCACAAATCTAGAATATTACCTAATTGGTTTTGAATTTGAATTCAAGGTGATAAACTATTTGCATAAAGAGTTCAAAGGATATTAATATATTTTAAATCAAGACAAATTTTATACATGGAAATTTTGATCACTACCTAGACTACAATGTGCAATCAAATAGAAGAAATAACATGGAACTAACAAAGTGATTAATCACATGGTTGGCTCTCCAAACTAAAGTCCCAGTCGATTGTATAAAATTTATAGACATTTACAATTTTAAAAAAAAGAATCAATATTTAACCAACTCCTTGATATCTAACAATTTACATAATAAGCTCACATTTGCCACAATCAACATACCTTCCACATGTCTTTCCATCTTTGATGTAAAGGAAAGTGGGAACTTTTATAACTTCCATATTTCTCAAAAAAATCCATGCATTCTTCATTTTTCATGTGGAGCCATGACAATTATCCATGAAAAAGAAAAGGAAAAAATAATTTTTTATTTATAATTTTTAAGGCTCATCTTACAAAGTGTTTGATATCCAAGAATAAGATTGCACAAAAAAAAAATGTTTAAATGTAGTAAGAAAACTTGCTTATGAGAGCACTAGAAAATCAAATCTATTTGGACTAGTAACATTTATAATAATGAATTAAGAAAAATAGTTATGTACATTGTATACGGTTACAAATTTTGCATACATTGTATACGGTTACAAATTTTACATACATATCTATCAAGACATTTGCAACTTTGCGTCTAAAAATATACCTTTCGTTATAATTTCCTATATGTCCATGCCTTGCTCTAAAGATCCCATTTTCACATAGGCCATGAGTATCTTTGACAAAGACTCGTGGAGTTTGGGTTTACACCTTCCAATGACATTTTCTTCAAAATTTCAAAGGCCTTTTCAACAAACCCATTTTGTGCATACTTTTACACCCTAATTAGATTTTAGGTTTGTTAGAATGTGATTGTACAACAAACCAAGAAGGATGTAAGGGTTAACAACAATTAGATTGTTCTAATCTAGTTAACTTCCAACATTAATTATACATGACTATAACAATTCATTCAAACTTGAAATGACAAAGACGATTGATAAAAAAAGTAAACTAGTTTAAACCATGAGAGGAGAGATAGACTTAGCTATTTAGGATGATTCTGGTGTGATTTAGGTGTGTAGGGAAGTGGAACATGAAGATTTGGAGTTGTAGATTCAACACTAAATATTTTGGATCTAGATAATGAGTAGGTGCGAGGCTATATGGAATCTTTACATCCTAGGCAAGAGTTGAACAATCCAAGACATGGACTATATGGTTTTTGTCCTTGAGATTGTCTAGTTTTGTAAATTCTTGTGTACTTCACTTGTTTGGAAAGGGTGTTCATTGTGTGTTGTGATTGTTCATATAACTTTAGGATGACCTGTGAGGACCTGAAACAAGTAGAAATCCTAGAAACATGAAGAACCCTTCATCCGTGCATTAATAAACAAAATGAGGAAAAATGTGTGTGTGTTTGAGGCTGGACCACCCTCGATGGTCAAACTCCCAACTGATGAGCCAATCCCAATATTGCACTACATGTCCTCATTATGGAAATCAAGCTTCATATAGTTCTCGTAAGTGCGTGTGTAAGTGTATATCTTAGTGTCAAGAAACACGAGGGCATCCCTAATAAGGGGCCCAAACATGATAGTAGTAAGATATGATGTGTCTCATATATGTGACTAACCCTTGTGTTGATTAAAACCCTTGTGTAATGCTTGGAATGTCTTTTCTCTTTGTTAAGAATTATATAAATGATATTTTCATTCTTGTAGATGAATGAAGCTAGATTCTTCGACTTGGTTGAGTGCTTTATAATTATAGTAGGGACTTCCCTAGATGATGTGCAACTGATTTGAGTAGATTTAGGAACCCTTTTGAGCACTTTTGGAATGATTTTTTTAGTAGGATCTTGCAAGAATGTTAGGGGAGTTATAAAATGACAATGACTTGCTTATATAACTTTGCGTAGGTGATAAATTCTAATAAGGTCGACCCTAGGAGATGAAATGACCTAAAGAGTGATTTTAAATTGAAAGTTGATTCAATGACTGAGAAGGGGTGGGACTATATAAATCGTCTAAGATTAGACCCCACATTTGGTCCCTTCCGTATGATTTTGTAAAGGAGATAAAATCATCAAAACTGAAATATGTCTCGTTAATATCATATGTTTTATGCTTCTTTGATTGACTAATATTTCCAAAATTGAATATAGAGTATAGAGTAGCTTAGATAAAAAAGTTCTATAATGGATATAGAGATCAAAATATTGGATTCCAAATGTGAGAACTTATTTTAGAAGGATACACGGTCAAACTTGGAATTGCACAAGGACAAGTTAACATATTTTAGTGTCTACAATACCCTTCCATCATAACAGATCCAGAGACCACATTTTTGAGGAATTTTGTTAAATATTTATTGTGCCCTATTAATTGAAATCACTTGCATTCTATGAGATGAATCTATGAGGAATTTTGTTAAAGGGTTCACATGCCTTGTATATACTTCTACATTTTTTATAAATATCAACTAGTGCCCATGTAACTATGACATATAACAAAAAAAAGCTATATATGCTTGGATGGATATCCATACCTTGCTCTGAACCTCTTATTTTCTCACAGATTGGAGTATGATATCACATTTTGTATACATAACTACTAGAACATTTCCAACTCCAAAATTCATCAAAAATTACTTTTCCATAAGTCTTTGATGAATTTCCACACCCAATTTTAAAGCTCCCATTTTGGAACATGCTAAGAGAATGTGAGAAAAGGTTGTGGGGTTTGGCTTTACGATTATCCTAAAAATCCAATTATGTGAAATGATATATATTTGAGGCATTTTTTCAAATAACTCACATGCCTTGTATATAGTTCCACATTTTATTTATATAAACTAGGGCATCTACAACTAAAACATCTAAAAAAAAACTATTCATTATGCTTTGATGAATTTCCATAACTGCTCCAAAGCTCTTACTTTTCCATGGGCCAAAGTATCTTGACAAAGGTGAGATGATTGGGTTGGACATATATGTTCATTTCAGTTGGTCAAATAGTCTCAATGCTACTTGAGTATGACCATGTTTTATATAAGCAACAAGTGCCCCTCCAATTAAGCCACCATTCCCGGTGGGCATGATACCATGACCAAATCACCAACATTCCCACTGGAGCCAAGGTGTTCTCTTTTATTTATGACATTCAAAGTGAAAGAAGTTCATGATATGGATTTGTTTTTGCATTTATGACGTGTAAAAGACATGGAGGTAGTGGGTAGTGATGGTTCAAATATGCCATTGTCACATATGTGAAAAAACTCTTAACGATTGCACAATAAAGACGTCAATGTGCATGGGAGTCTGCGGACTGGAGAAAATATTCACCATGGACTTATCTAGTTCACCAACAAAGTTATAATTCTCATAGCACGTAAACCACTTTTCAGGAAAATTTGTAGCTCATATTAAATTTCTACAATCTTTTCGACTATTGATATTTGCTTCATGCTACACAACCATGGCATTCATCCATCATCACATCTCCCCCAATATTGAATAAATCCATAAACTATGTTTGGACGTTGGACAAAGACAAAGGTAATGAAAACATTTGATCATACTATGAAACTCCAATTTTTGGGAAACAAGGAGGATACACAGAAATTTGTGTAATTGACATTCAAATTTAAATGCTTAAGCAAGTATGTAGAGTTATTGGGCTAGGAAAATGTAGTGGTTCATAACTAATTGACATGAGATAATTTTAAGCCTTTTTTCTTACATGATATAGTCTATATACTAATATTAATGTAAAGTAACTTATCATATCATTATATGAAAAAATCAAAATTATCAAATACCCAATGTACAACTATTTACGCTCATGTATAAGTATTGGTTTCCACCACAATTTTAATGTATTTCTATTTTTTTATAAATAAATTCAAAATGTGAATTTCCCTCAAAATAAACACAACAAAAAAAACAATTATATAAAATACATGTTAAGTCAACTATAGAATAAATTTCAAATGTTAATGTGAAACCATTCAAGTGCCATGCGGATGCCAAGTTGGGGGTGTAAACTACTATCCCCTCTCACCTTATAGTTGGTTTAGTGCCCTCAGGCATAGAATCCTATGGTAGAAACTTTATGATAGTGTTTTTTTCCTTGGGAAGGCGGTTTGAGAATATATCAGGGAATCTTACAAATGACAAGGGAGGTATGAGGGAAAAGCTACAAAGAAATATGTAAAAAACCACAGTTATGATAATAAGATAGTTAAGAGAGCTTCGAAGCTAAATATGAGAAGTGTGTAGTGTGACCCATGCCCCACAATAGTGTATGCGAAGTAGAGTGTAAACCGTGCATTCATATTATTTATGAGGAGGAAAGTATTAAAGTAACAACTAACAATATAGAGGAATGTATTGTAATAAGAGGCAATATATCAAATAATAGTGATGACTAAAGGGAATCAAAATGTTCCCACCCTCCACCCATGTCACCATTGTTTCCGATGCAAATGCATACATAGAAATTATATTTATATTTTGTTCACTATACATGACATAGGTGCACTAGTAGGGGCATGTGCAAAAATGTGAGATAATATTGTATACAAGGAAAACTGAAACAAATGAAAGAAAACAACAATAACAATGCAATACAAACCTTTCAAGTTCTCTTGCAACCTCGGATGAGATAGCTGAAGTGTGGAATGGAGTACCACACTTGTTGGATCTCTTTGAATGATTTGGTTGTGGATGCTCCAAACTTGGTTCCAAATGGAAGAAGGATGTGCTACGAGAAATGGATGATCAAATGGAAAAGTTCATGGCATACAAATTCAAATGGAAAATTGATAGAGTGCTCCTATAAATGCGTTGCGCTTCCAAGAGATGAATTGTGAAGGAAAGAACCTCATATTTATAGTTAAAGGAGAGGTCATGGATTGTGGATCAATATTTGAATGAGTTGCAAGTAAATGAATGCATTTTCTTGAATTAGCAAGTTGATTTGGTCTGTGCAGTTAGATGGTTTGAATAAGAATTAAAGGGGCAATGAATATTTAGTTGGATTTTGATTTTATTCCAAAAGGTGGTTGTGTGTGAATATTTTTCTTCCACCTTTGTAGGGTTCTAGAACTTGAGTGGAGTGAGCTAGTGAAGTGGAGTTGAGTGGGAGGTGAGTGGATAATTAGCTATTATTTATTTAAATAACTAATTAAATTAGCTAAGGTGTGCAAGTGTATGAGTGGATAAATAGATTTTATTCTATTTAAATAGCTAATTAAACTAGCCAAGGTATGCAAGGGTATGGTTAATATATGATAGAATTAATTAAATTAGTTATAAAGGGATACAAGTAATATGAATGAATAGGAATAGGTATGTATTTTTAGGATGTCTACAAATATCACACCCTAAAGTAACCATGATGTATATAAAGAAGGATGCATGGTTTGCAACAACGTTATAAGATCGTAGACACATGTGGTATCAAAAGTACAATCCCTTATGGTCGTGGCATGTCCAATGGAACTTATCAAGTTTTTGTTAACTTCGAGAGTCCAAAACATTTTTCAAGAGATATCGTAATAATTTATTACTATTGGAACTTCCCTTTATATTAATAAAAATAAAAGAGAGTTACAAGAGCATGGGCAGCCAGAAAACTCACAGTCCCAAAAAAGGCCACGTAGACACCAAAAAATTCCCAAAGGGAAAACAAAAAGCATGAAAGCTACAAAAAGAAGAGAGCACTAGGCACAAGTTGCTGCTCCGGGAGGAGGAGGGGGATCATCTTGAGGTTGGATGAAAGCTCCACTTGACGACTTGGTTGAAGGAGGATCAACCTTCCAACCATTTTGATCTGGCATCTACATTTGAAGTGGCACAATAATTCCCCAATCGGGGGCGGAGAGAGACAACAAAAGTCTAAACTCCAGGTGGAGGAGAGGCCCACCGCAAAGAGCTAGCCACAACCTCCCCCTCAGAGGAGGACTCCATCCCGGCCCATAAGAGGACGAATATGAAGGGAGACCCCAGAGAGAAGTGAAGCAGCTTCTGTGATGTAGACCTGGCGAGAGGAGACCACCGAGGCGGAGATGGATGAGGTGGCGGAGGTAAAAGTTCGAAAGGGACTTGACTCATTGTACATAATGCACTCCCCTAGTATGCAAGAAACTCCTACAAGTGAGAAAATTCCAGAGAAATGTTTTCTGCTTGAGCTTGAATCTTTATGGGAACAATAAACAATATAACCACTTTGTCATTAATGGAGAATAGAGCAACAAATTGATCATTATGGAATAACATATAATTTCAAGCTTTCCAAATATGAAAAAGAATACAATATCTAAAAAATTGCCACAAATTATCAATATATTTAGGTGAAGGGATTAAATATCCAAACAAAGCTAGATGCCAATGAAAGAATTCAGGGTGGTAGGGTTTAAAGAGCAAATGAATCTAAGACCAAATGGCCTAAACACGGGGACAAGACCAAAACAAATGCTTAAAGGATTCATGTCTAGAATAAAAAGGGCATTTAGGATTGGGAATGTCGATGTAACTTAAACGTTCACTAACAGGGAGGCTCTGATAAAGAAGGCACCAAAGAAAATGGTTAACTCTAGGCTTGACTAAGGAGTTCCAAACACGGGAAAACCTACAAAACCATGTATATTGCACAGACTACAGGCCCCAACGGGCATTGAATTTGGAAATGATAGGTGAGATGGGGCTTAATAGCTAGTAAATGGTGCTTAATCTTGCTTTTGGATTTTTACCTTGCCCGATCTTTCGATTTTTCATAGCTTCCTCTATTCTTCGGTTTCCCTCTAGTTTCCATTGTCAAAGCATTCCATGAAGTAGAAGATTCCCCAGAGATTTTTCTTCGCATTTCTTCACTTATAATCACCCCTACAACATCCTCAAACTTCAACTTTGAGTTGGCTAGAACCGCTTACTTACCACCATTACTAGCCTATTCTAACTCTCAGGTAAAGAGCACATAATTAATAAAGTCCTAAGTTCTTCATCAAATTCTTTGTAACCGAAGCTAGCATATTTACAACCGTATTAAAATCATTTAAATGATCTGCTACTAAACCATTCTCAAACATCTTCATATTAAACAAATTTTTCATTAAAAATAACTTGTTAGAGGCAGAGGGTTTTTCATACAACTTCCTTAATGCATCCATTAGTTCTTTTGTAGTCTTTTCCTTTGAAACAAATAATATCGAAGATGCAAGACATAGTCCAATTGTTCCAAGTGCCTTCCTATCTAGAAAATCCCACTCCACATTCGTCATTCTTGAGGGTTTGTTCCCCTTCTCAGACAACACAATATAAAGATCCTTCTGATAAAGGTAATCTTCCATCTGCATATCCCAAAGACTAAAATTCTGCTCGTTGAATTTACCAACCCTTGATCTTCCGTCATCTGCCATAGCTCCCACTCAAGCTAAAACTTTCCCTATGATTCAACACTTCAGCAAACCAAACCATGATATGATACTAATTATTAGGAAATAAGGGATAAAATACGTGGAACAATCCCTCACAGAATCGCAACAATAGAAACTAATATGCAGAAAATATTACAGATCTGAAACTAAAGTGCAGAAAACTAAAAGAACACAAAATAGAGACAATATTTAACGTGGTTCACCCAATTTGGGCTACGTCCACTAAGAATCACTTTCTCAAATTTTATTACAATACCCAGATCTACTTCTGAAATTCACATTCGAATTCACACACATCTACAATACATATGTCTCACCTATCAAAAGTACATTAATAAGCAATTGGTTATGTAATTTTACAATACTATGGGTACCAAAACCATGGGCCAAAATCATCCCACAAACCTATGGGTCAAACATCCCACCCATATGAGAAGAACACATTTCCTGAGATATCGGGCACATTATTTTAGGCCAAATTTTTTAGTGTATAATCTTCAACATTTCCACACATGAAAACAAGCCCCGCACCATAATAACCAACTCAATTCCCGATGCGTATTGGGTCATAAGTGGAGATTTTAATATGGTTGAGTCACCCACTTGATAAATGTGGCCACTTGCTAATGAGGTGGACACCTAGCGAAAGGGAGGCATGGTTTTTATGCGTAATAAGTTTGGGTTTTATGACCCTAACGCCTCTCACTTTCCCACATCTAAAGTATGGTTTACTTGGTCCAATATTAGAGGAGGGATAAATCATGTACTTAAAATTCTTGACAGAGCTATTCTGTCGTTAGCTCAAGATTATTTTGAGTTTGATAGCATTTATTCCATACCAATGGAGGTCATGCCTGACTTTGTCCTTTCGATCATTCTCCAATTCGATTTTGTATCAATTGGCATGATATGTGCCCTTTTTGTCATAAAGGTCAATTATTTCTTAATATTGCATTGATGCAACATGGGCCCACGATCAATCATATCAAATGTGTGTGGAACTTAATTCCTCATCCTAGTCATTGCCAGTATTACCATCCACCTATGCAAACCATCTAGATTCAATGGTGGGAGGATGCGTTGACTTGGATAACTAGATTTCTTAGAATCTATGGTAGACAGCTGGCCAAAATTCAACGTCGTTCATACTCCGCTAACACCTTGGATCTTAGCTAAGTGGAGGTGGCGCTTCAAGGTGATCCCTTTTCTAAAACTCTACAACTTCATGTTGTAACGCTTCGCCAGAAAATTCAAATTGTTGACAATTACAATGCAAAAGGAGCACAGATCTGAGCCCGTATGCACTGGCTAAAAATTGGTGATCAAGTCTCGAAAGATTTTTTTTTTCCTCAGAGCCAAGAAACCTTCTCAAAAAATTCGGGCTATCATGGATGGTGGCATTCGGGTTACAGATCCTCAACTTATGTTGTAAGTCTTTTTTCACCACTACATGCTTGTGTTTCAAGCTCAACAACCTTTGTAGCTCGTCAAGCTACTCTTGATCAATGTCTGGGTGTTGTGTTGTGCAAGTTTTCAAGGCTCAGAAGGTGATATGTGACCGAATGCTCACCATTGAGGACCTCCATGATGCTACCATGCAAATGGCCAATGATAAAGCTTCGGGATGCGATGGATTCCCCTGCAAATTCTACAAATCCCTTTGGGATTCGGTCGGTCATGACCTTTTTCAAGTTTATCTCGAAGGGTTTCGAACCAGTCTTTAGGACCATGAATCAACAAGGGGAACATCAAATTCATCCCTAAGCAAGGAGACCTAGAGAAAATTACTTGTTGGCGGCCGATCACCTTATTGAATGTCTCCTACAAAATCATTGCTAAAGCTTTGGCTATGTGGCTTCACAATATCCTCCTGCGTGTGTTATTCAACCGAGAAAACATGATTCATACAAGGACGATACATCTTGGATAACATCATTGTTGTTTGGGAGGGCATGGAATGGGCTCGCCAATCCAATCAAGCTTCCATGTTCATCAAAATTGATTTTGAGAAAGCTTATGATCGGATTGAATGGCCGTTTATTCTTGCCATGCTTCAAGCCCTTGGCTTTGGCCCCATTTTTATTCAATCTTGTTAGTATGCTTTTTGCATATGCCTCTACTCAGCTCACTATCAATGACATCAATTCGGAACCATTTGGGATTTTTTTCTCTATTCGCCAAGGCTGCTCTTTGGCTCCTACACTTTATATGCTAGTTCTTTGAAGGATTTGGCTACTTATTGGCACATGCCAAATCTCAGAGGGTTGTTAGGGGAATATCGCTTCCTTCTGCGCCCAACTATCAAATGCTAAATGGTCATTTCGCAGATGATTCCTTTCTTATGCTCATTGAATATGAAGCCAACATTTGCAATGTCATGCAATGCTTAGATACTTTTTGCTTAGCTTTTGGATCCTCTAGTTAATGGCAAAAACCAAGTGTTATTGGTAATCCTTCCTTCCTACGCTTAATTGGCTCGCCACCTTTGAATGGAAGGTTTTGGCTCATGGCAAAATGTTTTAGTTCCTGGGTATTCCTTTTGATTTTCAAGCCACCTCGATCGAGCTCTAACAATATGTTATTCAACAGGTGGCCAAAAATTGGAGTATTGGCTTACTAGACCTTTATCATTGGCTGGGAAATTCCAAATATGTTCCAAAGTTCTTGCGGCCACACACATTTACTACTCATCGTGTTGGGTTCCTTCCAAAGCCTCTATTCAGAAGCTGGAAAAGCTAATCAAATCCTTTTTATGGGCTAACGTCACTGGCAGAGGATTTCATCGTGTGGCTTAGGAGATATGTTGCCTTCCCCACAATTTTGGGGGCTTGGCCTTATTGACATTCAACGTCAAGGGCGGGCACTTTGCGTGAAATGGATTGTTAGAAGTATCACTGGCCAAGAATCTTGGAAAGTTCTAATATGACATGGTATTGAAGAAGGCTCACCTTACACCTCCTGCGTGGAAAGGATTGGGGTTTATCAATATGCTCATAACCCTAGTGCCTATCAAAGTAGTTGGCACTTTTGTGCTTAAGAGCATTTGGAAAGCATGGGAATGCATCAAACCCTGGCTCCTATGGAAAGGTGATGGCTTTCGTAATGGGCTTTTGTTAATCACCAATCCATCTGGTGGTCACCGATTTTTCAAGAAAAGGATAAGTGTTTGGTAGAAGCTTTGGGAATCTCTGTGCTCAAACTTTTAAACGCGAATTCACACCATTGAAGACTTATTCTGCAAACATGCACAATCCTAGCTCCCTTGGCTAGAAATTAAAACTCGTTTTCAGCTCTCTAACTAGGGCCAGGATCAGGATACTTATAATGTTGTGATCAGCTTGGTCCCTGACCACATGCTTTGCACAAAATTACTGTGCATTCATCTCACCCTTGGTGGACAAACTGGAAATGGTATGCGAGATACTCCATTTCGTAATTATTTAGCTAGTAAAGGCTATGTTTGCTTTCGCCTCATCTGCCCATGGTGGATAAACTCAACACTTGATGGGGAATTCATTCCACTCTGTCTTCCCGGAGTAGGTAATTTGTGTCTGTTTGGACTATCTCTGTGAAGCCCAAGATTGCCCACTTCCTTTGGTGCAGTTTGCACCAAGGTCTTCCTATCGAGCTCGTCTTGTTCAAATTGGAGTCCTGCTCCCAAATACCCATTGGCGGCCATATGGAATCTATTCTACATCTTTTTTGGTTTTTTCTCAAAGCTCAACTTGCCTGGAACTGGATTCATTCATTTTTCTTTTTGCTAAGACCGCATTGCTTTACCTGGCATCATATCGTTTTGGGAGACAATCCCAAGCTTCTGCCTATGTTCACCCAAATTTTGCATGTTTTTAGAGGGGAAATTCTTTTTGGATATGGAAAGAAAGAAATGCTTTTTTCTTTGCTAATTATGCAATTGAGCAATATTTTTCCGTTTATAACAAATCTATGGTGATTTCAAATGTACTCTTCAGATTCAAGTCTAGGCAAATAAGGTCGCACTGGAGGTGGACCACCCCAGGCCCTCTTTGCTACTCTTTGGGGAAGCCCCATGTAATGTTTCATATGCGCCATCGTCTCCTACTAGGTGTTCCTCACCTCCTGGCCGTGGTGGTTGGTGTAGCCGTTCACAACGACATGCTTTTAGCCGAGCTCGACCTTCCTCACGTCCTCTGCACCAAAGAAGTTACTCTCTAGCTTGCGCCAACAAGGACAAGGGTCGCCATGACCTAACCATCCTAGGAGTCCTTTGTCAACTCACCAGCAGGGTTAGGGGTCACCGGCTCGCCAGCTCGGGTGGGGCTCCTTGTCGCCGTTGCTCAACACACTGCCGATGGATGGAATCCGCCGCCGCTACCGTCTTTCGACAAATTTCCTCATCTTAGCCTCGCCATTCCCACTCGTGGTGAGGTAGACCCGAAAGAAGAAAATCCTACTGGTTGAGATCTCCCAGATGCTAGCAAGGATTTACCTGGCTAGGGTTGGCCGGATGATCATGATTCACCTGCTTCGAGCATGTTTGTTGTTGCTGCATGACTTGGTTTTTGTATGCTTCTAGGCGTTGACTAGCTTTTGTGTTCTCATAGGCTTGACCTAGTTTGTTTCACGTTCTCCTAGATTTGGCCTAGTTTTGTTTGTGGTTTTGGGGCATGCTCTCATACCACCCGCTTTTTGTTGAAAGTTATCTTGTATCGTATTGAATTAATATAATATAAGATATTTTTCATCAAAAAATAAAATAAAAAATAAAAATAAATCAAAATGTATAACCATTAAAGATTAGTTTTCGCAGTCTAGAAAACTCCATAAATTTATATTACAATTGATATCTACCTAATCCTATAAACATAAAACACCACAAGTATGACTTGTAATATTTCTCCATTTAAGAATTAGTTGTCACAATTCTTGAGCATATATTAAAAATAAAAACCATCGTAAATTTTTTTAAAAACGCATGTGTCCATTTCATTTTCCAAGTCGCGTTAAAACGCCTAGGGGAGAGAGATTCCCGGCGGACACTACCACGCGTAAGGCCCACAATTGCAAGTTGCGTGTGGCATGCACGCGTTACTCGAGCTGACGTGTGCGAGCGTCGGTAACATGGCGGCACGTGTCATGTAAGAGGAGGCTCGGGAAGGGCGAAGGTGGGGTTGAGAAGTCCATAAGAAGATGAGGAAGGAATAGCTAGTTTGAGAATGGAATCAGAGGGAGAATTAGAAAGACTGTTGGAAATGTCGACGCACAGGGAGAAGCATTTCATGGCGGGGGAGATAGTGAGGGACGTGATAATGGGGATGTCTGACGGGCTGACTGTGCCCTTTGCTTTGGCGGCGGGTCTTTCCGGCGCCAACGCTCGCTCCTCCATCGTCGTCACCGCCGGCGTTGCTGAAGTTGTCGCCGGCGCCATTTCCATGGGACTCGGCGGGTACTGTTCTATTCCATTCCATCTCTTATTTCTCTTTCTTTTCAATTAATTCAAGAAATATTGCAGATATCTGGCAGCTAAAAGTGAAGCCGATCATTACGTCCGCGAACAAAGTCGCGAGAAAGAAGAAATTTTATGTGACCCAGACACTGGTGAGTTTTGTTCCTGGCATCAATTAATTATAATTAATATGCATGTGTTTATTCACTACATGACTTTCTATAATGGGTTGGCAGAGGCTGCTGAGGTGGCAGATATTCTCGCAAATTACGGATTGCTACCCAATGAATATTGGCCAGTTGTCAATGCACTGCGGAAGCGCCCAGATGCTTGGCTTGAATTTATGATGAGGTTACCTCTTTTCTTTACAATAAACATAATCTAATGAAACTTCGCAAAATATATATCTGATCTGGAAAGGCCGGCCCTTTGGGAAACAACTTTCAGTTTTTAAATTTATTTTCAACTTTTTCTATAATTTCATGTTTTGCAATGATATTCAAGTCTAGTAATTTAAGGAGTTCCTAAAACAATATAAATATTGATTGTCACAAGCTATATATTTTGCTTTTTTGGTAGCCAGAAGATTAAAAAAACAACCCCGTTATCATAAATTTTGTGGTCTGTTAACTTCAATGTTTATGGGACCAAATCTGCTAATTAATATTTCATTATTTGTGTAAATAAACGAGAACTTCAAGTCATAAAATTTATTCCAAGAGAACATTTGTGGAAGCTGTATTGTTTTTTATAATAGCCCTTAATAAGTGAAAAATTTCTTAGTTAAATCATATTATATATAAGATTGAAGAACTAGACTCCTCTATTTTCACTAGACTTGGCTACATATAATTCTTAACATTTAAAACTTAACCATAGTTTACCAATATAAACTAGGAAATCTTCGATAATTTTTAAAAAATAACATTTGTTATCATATAGAAAGAGAGGTATTGGTTCTACTGAACTTTGTGAACCTTACAAGTTTACTAGGTTTCCTCGAATATGTTGGCACAATTGTGTATACTTTCATAAATTATCTATAAGTCAGAAACACCAAAGATTTCTTGTATTATCTTTAAAAATCTCAAGGTCCACATAAATCTCAGAAAAACTTTCATTTATGTAAAACCAGTTTGGATATCTAAGGAAAACTTATTGGACTTGAATATAGTCTGTTAATTAGATTTAAGTGTTTTTTTATCTCTCCTTTCAGAAGAATATAAAAATAATCTGAGCTGAAGGGTGTTTAGAAGTGGTGTTAATGCAGATTATGTACTAGTTGTAACCCATTTTTTTTGTTTTTGATTGGGATTCAGATTTGAACTGGGGTTGGAGAAGCCAGATCCAAAGAGGGCATTGCAAAGTGCATTCACCATAGCTGTAGCTTATGTGATTGGAGGATTGGTTCCATTAATTCCTTATGTGTTCATACCAATAGCTAAGAAAGCAGTAATAATATCAGTGATAGTCACATTGATAGCTTTGTTGTTCTTTGGGTATGTGAAGGGGCGTTACACTGGAAATAAACCCATTAGAAGTGCCATCCAAACTGCAGCCATCGGTGCTTTGGCATCTGCTGCAGCTTTTGGCATTGCTCGAGCCATTCAGCCATGAAGTATGTATGTATATGCGAAAACAATATATGTAACCAAAACTATTAATGTAAGTATTTTAAATGTTGCTTTTATTCATCACAAACATCTTAATTTTTTTCTTGCAAATAAGATTGAATGGGTGTGTGTTATATAATAAATTTATTGTAATTGAAATATTAAATTACAATTATATTGCTTTTTTTTTCCTTTGAAATAATATTTAATGAGTGAATATATGCTACAAATATTGAGAGTATGCTATATTTAAAAAATAAATAAAAATGATGTACTTCAAAAATAATGTTATTATAAAATCAACACATAAAATATAGATTATATTGATGGAAGTATACAAATTTTGTTCTAAATTCATTTCTAATAGCCACTACTCTATATTCATGTGTTGTGTAATTTTTATAACTTTGTTGCTACTATGTGCTATGAATTTCTTGATTTCCAACTAGTTCTGGAATGTTTACTCCTTTGGTATGAAAAATACATTCTAAATGATTTGATAGCTTTTTAATGAATTTATGCACATGTATGGAGTAATTCTACATTTAATGACCATTTATGGAAGGGATGAATAGTTTGAAAGAAATCCTGCTTGTTAATTTCAACATCCTCTCTTAAACTTTACTTCGAATTGATCAGTGATGCTCAAAACCTCCTTTAGTCGTTCAAAATCTTCTTTTGACATTTTTTTGTAAATATATTCGTGAGTTTCTCATTTGACCTACAAAATTCCATATTTATTTATTCACTCTTAGCTAGTTCTCTTATAAAGTATCATCTTACTGCTATGTGCTTGTTACATCATGCCAAACTGGATATAGAGCTATAAAGGATAAATTATCACAAAAGATTGTTGTTGCTTCTTTTTTGGCTTCTCATTCCAATCTAATAGAATTGTTCTTATCCAAATAGTTTGACAAGATGCTCAATTTGCTTGTATATACTCATATTTTTCCAATAGCATCCCTGGAGCAGATAAAGTGAGTATAGAGGCTTGCATTTCTAGGGGATTGTTCAATTCTTGCAACATGAACTAACAATAGGGGCATGGTTAAAGGGATGATAACCCAAACCAGTTAGAGGTGAGATATTTTGGAACCTTGTGTAACCTTCATCAAAGATATCTACTATAAATGGGAAAGCCATGAAAGCACACATGAGAAAAAAACCCTCAAATTAGGACAAGAAGCATGCACAAGGTAACAAACAAAAAAATCCAAGGTTTGCAATAAAAAGGTTTCTTTAGAAGAGGATGTCTTAGGCCAAATAAATGAAGGATTGGATCAATACGTGGGTTCATTAAATGATTCAACCTATAAAAATAAATAAGTGTGGGGAAGGGGCTATAATTTTTTTACTTCATTTCTATTTTAAGATTATAAAAACGATGCATATTTAGATTTGTTAATTAAAAATTAACATTCATGTTTGAATATACATTTAAATAACAATTTGCAAGATAGATCAATTAGAACCTGTGCTAACTAGTATAAATCATAAGAAGGTGATGTGCTGCAATTAGTAGAATATATACTCAAAAAATCCATACAAATAAGAGAGTATTTTTTTCCATACAAACCAAGTTTGTTGGGTTACAATTCATTATCAAAAGTTGTAGAGGATTGACATGTCCTATTTGTGTAACTAAAAAAGAGGCCACTAGATTTTAATCAAGGCACACATCTTCTATATATTCAAAATAATATATTGGTGCTTGTACATAAATTATACTTTTTCAAATCATTTGTTCAAATCTTCATATCTAAAAAGTTAATGTGTGAGCACAACTCTCAATGTTTTTTAGATAACTATTTTGTTCTTATTTTTAGAAAAGGGATTTACTCACAAATGAAGTCCATTGGTTTTTTTTCCCTCTTGAAATTGAATTAAATGGATTTTTTTTGGAAATTGGTAAAATGTTGAGGGTGTTGAAAGGACCCACATCCTTTTACAAAAAGCCCAAAAGGCCAAATATATCATTTAAGACATAAGATACGAAGACCGAAGTCAAAAAGTACCAAAATCAAAAAAAGCAAGACCCAAAAAGGGTTACATATCTATCATATTTTTCAGAACATTCACATCTTCATAAATAGGAGCATCCAGATTCTTATTAGCCATTGCTTCAGCCAAAGTGATGAGTTCTTTACAACCATTATGCAAATGTTCCCAAGTCTTTTCAGTGTGATCCTTCCAATTATTTATTACTGTGAAGGTGCTATTGATTTTTTCAAGCACTTTGTGAAGAATTTCAGCAGTGCCAATATCAACATCACCAACGGCTACAACATCAATAGAATCCTCAACAATAGTCTCTTCAGGAACCTCCATAGTGTCAACAACAACATCACTCTACAACATTTTCACCCTCCACGCCAAAACATCATCAACATTTTCCTCCTCCACCACATTAGCTATGATGGAAGGCGAATCTAGTTGAGAGGAGAAAGGGAATCAAAGTAAGCCTTTGAAAGGCCAAGAAAGAATATCGGGGATTTCACTATCGTTAGCGGGGCTCAAAATTTCCATATCGTAGCAGGTGTTTGGAGAAAAAGAGGGCGGTGGTTGGTCCATGTGACCACCAAGGAGAAATAAAAGTGAGGGGGAGAAGATGGAGGTGGAGAAGCATGGGAAAGAGGTGACATCCCGGTGTCCCATGATCACCACCTTTGAATTAGAGACAAGATAGAGAATGAGGTGAAAATAAAGACGATAGCAGGAGGAGCGAATAGGGGGCAGCAGGGAGGGATGTGATGACGGGCCGAGCGAGTCACGGTGGGATAACGAGCTAAAATCATAGGATCAACGATGTACGCTTTTAAATAAAAAAGTAAACCTTGATGAAGGAGGGGCCCTCTCCACCAGGGGATTTCTTAATGGAAATATCTAAGGACTAAAACAAAAATTTGGCCAAATTTACCTTGATATCATTGCGAAAATGGACCAAGAGGAAAATTTGGGGTCCGTACACCAGTTTGTATCTCCATTCGATCGTGAAATAGCACATTATCTACTCAACGATTCTCCCCATGATGGAGGTAGATAAGTGCACTCAAAACCAGACTGATATTTGTTAACCCTTTCCTTCTTCTTCAAAAAAGCACCCATCTCCGCTTTAAGTGAACATTTAAAGTAAATATATCCATCAACAAGGAGACTCGTAGCAATGACGATGGATTTAGTTATGATTTCAAACTTGGTCTACCCCACTTTCACTTTCCCCTTCTTCCATGTTGCTAGAATGTAGCTAGAGACAATTACAGAGTGACCTGAGAGCCATTCAATGAAAGGAGCGACCCCTTTCTCCTGCAATAAATTCCACACATCGAGATCCTTACGCAATTCATCACAGTTGGCAGGTTCCACTCTAACCAAAGAACCACCCATATCGACCAGAGAAGGAATTGTGAAAGAAACAAAATTTGAATTGAAAGAATAAAGTCGAGGCTCTTTAACTTGACCCTTACTTGTCCCTTCCATGTGCTAGATGGAAATCTGAATTTGCACTTTGATGATTATAAATCTCCTTCGTGAGAATTATTATTAAGATCTCCCCCTCCCACACACGAATCCCATCATTACAAAAATTCGTAATTATATCCTCATAAATGCACTCCTCAATGATAACGAGATATGTAGAGGTAGTGATAATGATGACATCCAATAAAGCAAAAAATGAGGTGGCCCAATTAAGCAACAACATATATGAGTATATTTAGGGTGCGTCATTTGCCAACACCATGAGTAGAGTTTCCTGAAAATTCCCAATCCAAACTTGTTGTTTTTCAATTGAAACTCCCAGGTTACCCAACTGGTCAGCCACTCTGTTTCCTTCCCTATAGGTATGCTGATAAAGAATATTCTAAAAGTAGTATTTCAGGCTTCTCATGTCAGCTATTATATTTCTTATGCTCCAGCTTACAGGTTCATTTGAATTTAGAATGTAGATCAAGTTGTGGGAGTCACTTTCCACAATGAGATTAATTGATCCAAATCTAAGAGCCAACTCTATGCCTTTGAAATTGCAAGAGCTTATACTCTATGATTAGTCCCATTACCAAAATTGACCGTAGTAGCTGCCATTGGTTGACCAAGATCATTTCTAATGATAATACCACCTCCATAGGCCCCTGGGTTACCTTTAGCTATACCAACAACATTTAATTTAAACCAACCAAGAGGGGGAGGGATCCAAGAGGTATTTTCTCTAGTTGAAGCCGAAGAGGGAAAATTTAAGGGGATATGAAGTTGCTTAATCCAAGGTTCCTTTTGGTTAAGAGATTTTTTTGCTTATGTTGTTTCCAAATGGAGCAATTTAAATTTTCTTGAACACTAGAGACTATAAGGGAGTATGGAGGGGATTTTGATATTGGTCTTTGAAAACTCTTCTATTCCTCTCTTTCCAGATATTCCATAAGGCATGGGGGAGGAGGAGTTTCCAAGCAAGAGCTACAACTTGGTGTCTAAAAAAGGGTTTCCATTGAAGGATGCCATTAGAAATGGTGGAAGGAAACACCCATGAGACCCCAAATCTATTTAATAGGAGACTCCAAATAGAATGAGAGAAAGAATAATGGAAAAGCAAGTGAATAAAAGTTTCAAGAGCGTTGAGACATAATACACACCTGCTTGGGAGAGGGATCCCTCTTCGTTTAAGATTCTCACCTGAGAGGAAAGAGTCTCGAATGCCAACCAAGTATAAAAACCAATTTTGGGAACCACCTGTGGAGGCTAGATATGATTCAGAGGAGGACCTTCCAACGATGTGGGAGGGATAGATAAGTCACCTTGACCGAAAACTCTCCCGAAGTTGATAGTGGCCAAATACGAGCATCTACCTCCATAGAAAACTATAAATACTGTGAGGAAAGAAAATGCTTTAGTTTATCCAATCGCTGCATTTGGATTGAACTGTCATCTTCCCAAAATGGTACTTGCCAGCACGGAGAAGGATTGGACCTGTCTATATAACCCTCAACATTTTTGCCACATAATCTAGTTAGGTGAGTTCTGATAGGATCCCAATATGAGTAAGAGGATAAGGGATTATCCCCTATCCACCAATATTTCCATAAATCTATCTATCTACCATTACCAAATCTCCATTTAGTACCTGACTATAGTAGATTATGAGTGCTAGCAATAGAGTTCCATATCTCTGAGCTACTCAGAATATCTCTGCAAAAAAAAATTTTCACATGAAGATAGGTATTTAGAAATCAAAATCTGAATCCAAGTGGATTTACCTTTAGAATCCACTACCCAACCCTTAGTTTGGCTAACATAGAAGATTTCATTTCAACAACTCTATGTAAATGAAGACCCCCAAGTGATGATGGCATACAAACCACATTCCAAAAGACAAGATGGAATCTTTTTTTTCCTCAGCTCCAACCAAAGGAATTTTCCTTGAATTTTTTTGAATACTAGCAAGATGAGAGGAAGACATTTTAAGAAGAGACAAAGTATATGGGAAGGCTTTGCAGAGTAGCTTTAACAAGTTACAGCTTATCAACTTGACTGAGAAGGGCACCTTTCAAGCCTGCAAGCTTCTTCTTAAATCTTTCAATGACCAGATTCCATAGTTTTTAAGTTGTCTTCCTTTAAAGAGAGGGAGCCCCAAGTACGAAGAAGGCAAGTCCATGATGTTGCATCAAAAATGGTAGTGATCTTTCTTTTTCTAGAAAGGGGGGTATTTATGAAAGCAATGTTGCTCTTGGTGAAATTTATAAGTTGATTGGAAGTAGATTGATAGCAATCCAATATTGTTTTCAATATTTTAGTCTCCACCACTGAAGCAGCACCTAACAAGAGAGTGTCATCCACAAATTGGTTGTGGGTAGCTACAGGGACCTTAGAATTAATAGTAATACCCACAATTTTGCCACATCTTTTAGCTGTAACCAATGCTCTACTAAGTGTGTCAGCCATGAGAATAAACAAAAAGGTGATAATGGGTCACCTTGTCTTATCCCTTTACTTGTGGTGAGTGAGATATCCTTGGGGGATGCCATTCATAAGGATCGATAATTTAGGAGAGGAGATGCAACTATGGATCCAAGAGCACCATTTATCCCCAAATCCAAAAAAATTCAGCACTTTGAGAAGGAAAGTCCAACTCACCCTATCAAAATCCTTTTGCATATCAAGCTTAATAATCATGCCAGTTGTTTTAGTGAGAAAGGTTGTATGGATATCTTCATGAACTGTTATTACTCCCCTTGGATCAATCTTCTTCTAATAACACCATTCTATTTATATGAGATTAATTTGTCCATAAGGGGTTTGAGTCTAGAGGCCATCATCTTACTAATTATCTTATAGGAAGTGTTGCAGAGAATTATAGGACAAAAAATTGAGACCAATTTAGATCCCAAAGACCTAGGAGCAAGAGCCACAAAAGTATTATTCCATTCCTTAAGAATAATATCTTTCTGCTGGAATTCAGAGACAGCAGCTAACATATCTGACTCTATAATATGCCAATAAGTTTGAAATAAAGTGGCAGGAAAGCCATCCGAGCTAGGTGAATTTTATCCCTTCATATCAAAAACAATTCTACGAACCTCCTCCAAAGAAAAAGTCTTTGTAAGCTTAGTGTTTATATCATCGAGACCGAGTTTAAGAATATGCTGCAACATCTCTTGACTATCCTCCTCACAAGGAGGCTTATCTTCTTGGAGAAGGATAGAATAGTAATTGACCAATTTTGTCACAATGGTGTCTTGAGAATTTAGATATCTTCCATCCATAGTTATGAGCTCTTTAATTTTATCTCTGATTTTGTGCTTGGTGGCGGTCGTATGAAAAAAATTGTATTTCGGTCTCCCTGCTATAACTAGATTTCCCGAGATCTCTGCCTCCAAAGATATTTCTTCTTCAACAAGTGTATTGTGATAGTCACCAGGAGTACTAGTTCTTGTTGGTGTAGAATAGGAGTTCTACCTCGAAGCTCTATGCTAGAAGATATTTCAGCCAATTTAACAATGAGTTGATCCTTTCTTTTACGGATGTATCCAAAGGAATTTAGTTTTCAAGATTTGAGCTCTTTCTTGACATGATTAAGTTTTTTGAGAATCTATACATGGTTGAACCCAAAAATCAGTCTTCCACCACTCAACAATGAGGTTATCTAAATTGTGGTTTTGAAGCCAAGCTAACTCAAAGAAAAATGGAGGGTGTTTCGGGTTTTGCATTTGAGTAACATTTAGAAGCAAATGGAGGTGATCAGAAGCAATTTTAGGAAGTGTCATCATGCAAAATCATTGAAGTGAACAATCCAATCCATAGAAGTAATCATCCTATCCAATCTAATTGAATATGGTTTACCCCTAACCTTCGATTAGACTAGGTAAATGAGGCTCCATGAAGATCAAAGTCAAAAAATTCACCTTGCCTGATAAAATCAACCAAAGAATCCATGTTGTTTATGTTGATGTTGGTCCCACCTTACTTTTCTGAAAGATAGAGTGGAGTGTTGAAATCAACTGCAATAATACTAAGGAAGATGCTTACACATGTTATGGAATTCCAATAGTTATTTCCATACTTTTTCCCTGTGATTTTCCATATTAGGAGCATAAAGGTTCACTGCAATCCATCCAACACTAGATCCTATTTCTTGAAAAACATTCCCAGGTAATATGGTGTTTTGATAATACATTACCCAAAAGGATTTTGGGATTCCAAAATGTACATATGCCACCAGAGTTACCAACCAAAGTCTAAGAAGAAAAAGAAGCATTGGGCCATATCCTATGCAACAAATCATCTTCTTTTAACTTTGTTTCCTGTAACATCATAATGTCTGAATTGTGTTTAAGTCTAAAATCTTTACAAATTCTTTTTTTTTTTTTTTTTGGGAAGAATTTATTCCCCTTGCATTCCAAGAGAAGAGATTCATATTTTGGATTTATGCTTCCCCCCCCTACAAGGTGAGGATTCCCTAAGTTCCTTGTGCGATATTTTGGAATGCTTCTTCTTGAAGCTTATCTTGGTTGGAATGTCTTCTTTTTTATTTTTACATCCACATTTATACTTTGTTTAATTTTGTTTCTATTTTTTTTGGCTGGGCTGAGCTCTACAGACACCAAGGCTATGGGGAGAGTTGTGGAGAATTTCTCTCAAAAGAGGAAAATCAGGTGTAGGAGTAGAAACAAAAGATTCTTCTATTCTAGACTAAAAGGGATATTGAGATAACCATCGCCTTCAGGAAGCTCACAAAAAGAAGTTTAGGAAGGGGGTGGTAAAACAAGAAGCATGCTCGATAATGGGAATGAAGTAGGGATCTCCGAGGAGAGAGCAGATGTCACAACAAGAGGGTGATCCATTGGAGGTTGTTTCTTGGGGAAAACATTCAAGGGATAAGCATAAGAGGTATCTATTTTCTCAAACTAAGGTGTCATATAGGGGTGATGAGGATGGAAGTGGGAGAGAGATGGTGGTTTCAGTAAGAATTTCACCCTCCTCTTGTAAAACATCAAAAGGGTTGAAGGTGCTAACTTCCTTTGTGATTTTGGGATGTATTTCCCTTTATTCTTTGGGGAATGAAGTTGTTCCTTGGGTTTTGGCACTAGCTTGGAGGGACAAGCTTGGGATTTGTGGCCAATGCTTTTGCATATTGAGCAAGCCTGAGGTATGTATTCATACTCAATCGTTTGACACCCATGTTTTGAGGTCAGAATAGAGCTCAATAGAATGGTAATGGGATACTAATGTCAACATTAACACAAAACCTAGCATGGATGAATCTAGAACCAACTCTAGTTGCTTGATCTATAGCAATGAGAGTTCCCATGGATAAAGCAATACCTCCAATAATTGTAATATGCCGATTCTAAGGGGAGGTCAGAAGAGGAACCCATATCGATGCCTATGTCATGGTTTCCATTTGTGAATTGAATCTTGGAGTCCACCTTCGAAGTTAAAACCTATCCTCCCAAAAACATGGGCCCTCCCAACAACACTCTCACAAAATCTTCTTTGTGGTTGAAGGTGAAGAGGATAAATACGTTGGGTAACACTACAATTTCTAGGGGGCCATTTGATTCGAACCCATTTTCTTATTTCTTCCAATGGAGGTATAGGCTCCATGAGTTTACCAATAAGCAAAAATTCCCTTGATGCCTGAGTCGCATCAATAATCGATGCAGGGATATGTAAGGACAAGGCCCCATCTATGATTTTTGGTTGAAGCTTCCTAGGTGGAGACAGTTTTGTAAAACCGAAGTCACATCCCTCCAGAAGCTTGAGGGTACGACATGAGGGGAACAAAAAATTTTAGGGGGTGGGTCAAGGGCCGGCTCGTGAATCCGACATCACCATAGGAAAACCATACATAATAGAAATTAAAAAATTGTAGAGCGGGAAAAATGATTTAATGGAAAAAAACATTATAATTAGTATTTTTGTATGGAGATGTTTCTCACCATTAAGAATTATTATGAGTTTATATTATCAAAATACATATAGTAATGGAACTTTGGGGAGTGGTTATGGACATAAATAGTTGTTAATAACTAATGGTTGATTTTAAATTTGACATCCATTTTATTATCATTTGGAAGTGTTATCTTCTTACTTGGAAAGTCGATAAAAAAACATAATATCTTGATTATATAGTTGCATTTGAAGCTTGATTTTTTCCCCCAAAATTTTTTAAAGCCTAATATAGTGTTGGAACTAAATTAAAGCCTTTTTCATGAGTAACTAGGAATGTTTTGGAGAAGGTATTGGAATTATAAATTATCATCGTACGTGAAAAGTACAAGACATAAACCTTAAGATTGATATCTCTCAACATTTTTTAGATAGAAATATTTAAGATATGAATACTAGTTATTTATTGATGTGAAAAAAAACCTAAAGTATTAGGAAGGACCAAGAACATTGCGTAGATAAAGCATTGGTGGAGATACTCTTTCATGGGAGGAAAGAGATAGGGAAAACATTTAATCTAGATCTAAGAACATTGAATGGATAAAGCATTTATGGAGATACCCTTCATGGGACTAAAGAGCTAGGGAAAACATTTAATCTAGATCCATGATCTACTAGGATTCTTTTGACTATAAACTTTTAAATTTATGTAGTGACCAATAAAGGTATAAATTGATCCATTACATGCATAGGGGTAATTTTTAGGACCAAAAGTAAGAACCTTATATGTGCTTAGAAATGGTTAAACAATATGAGGACCAAAATATGGTTGTAAATGGGTAGGTAGACTAGCATTTTTTCTCGGTGGTCTTGATTGTGATATAATTAAAGTATCAATAAGATATTTGATAATATGTGGAAGATTGATTTTTTAGTAGTAAGCATGCCCAATATATCGATGTTAGTCACAATAAACATTACAATCGAAATATTTTTCTTGAGTTTCATTTGAATCAATCTTAACAAGGGGAGGGAGATATACAAAGCTATACTTAAACAAACTTTGTAAGATCAAATGTGGTGAGGAAATAATTTTTTTAAATTTCCTTGGAGGAGGTGCCTATAACTAAAGTGATGTCGATTAAGGTTTTAAAAATGAGTATAAAGGCTTGTATTAGCAAAGGGTTGGAAATGGAGACTAGGTTGAGGGTGAGTGGGATAATATTTTTGAAACTTAACACACTCAACAAATAAGATGAAGTCATCAAAAGATAATGGAGATGGTGGAATAGAAAAATTGATATCATTCTTGGAGTGGATAAAGTGAGTATAGTCTTGCATTGTTAGGGGTTTTTCAATTCTTATAGGCCGAAAAGGAAACAATGACCTCATTAAAGGGATGAAAACTAAAACTAGGTAAGGTAAGATATTTTTCAACCTTTTTTAACCTTCATTAAAGATATATCTTGTAGATGTGAAACCCATGAAATCACAATTGAGAAAAAACCCTAAGATTAAGACAAGAAGCATGCTCTAAGTAGCAAACAAAAATTCTAGGGTTTTGCAAAAAAAAGAATAATTTGGAAGAGGGTGACCTAGGCCAAATAAGTGAAGGGTTGAATCAATAATAAGGTTCACCAAATGATTCAACCTGGAAAAACAAATAAGTGTCGGAAATAATTCCTTTAGTTGCTTACTTTTAAGATCGGGGATATAAACATGATGCATATTTAGATTTATTCATTGAAAATTAACATTCATGTTTGAAAATGCATATAAATATCAATTTGTAAGATAGATCAATTTCATAACATGTGCTAAATAGAATAAAGCATGAAAAGGTGATTGTCGGTGTAGGAAATTATTTTCTTTGTATTTATTTATTAATTGAATCTTTCCTACACATGGCGACTCATCTTGCTTAGGTGTCATTTGTGTCATGGAAATTACATGAATTTTCATAGGCTATCATAGTGTCATTTGTGTCATAGGAGTTACATGACTTGTTATAGGTTTTCGTGGGAGTTATATGTCATAGTGTGTCATACGAGTTAAATTTGATTGGCTATTCTGGGAATGTAACTCCTCCTTCTTGGATTCTTGACCACTATTCTTATGGGGAGTTACTTATCATTCTCTTATTTGTACACACCACTTGAGCTATTGAGAGGTTCCTTCTTTTGCAAAATTCTTTTTTTGTGAGTTAATTTCATAAATATTACTTGTTAAATTATTCTTTGAATTCGTGCAACTACATGTGTGCAAGCATTCTTTATCAATGATTTTGGTGGAAACTCTGATATTTTCATTAGTTGTGGTATTATTCAAGTTTTTAATCTAACAAGGGTATGTGTAAATATCTTTTCTCCATTCACGATATCATGATAAGTTTTTATTGAGGGTTTAATGAAAATTTTGGGTGTTTTAGAAAAATCTAGGCAACTAAAAAAAAGTTTTTTTAGGATTTGCATATATTTTGGGAATTTTAGGCTACTTGAAAAGTAAAAAAACCTAAGTTGGTGTATTTTGGGAATTTTCGTGTTGCTTGACAAGTGAAAAAACATGACTTGGTGTATTTTGGGCTTTCAGGCCTTTGATACATGTCAACACAACTTGAAATTTGTAATCAAACCCTCTACCCTCAATCAACATCCATTTTATTTCGAGTTTTCAAGATTTTGGAGCATGTCAACATAATTTACAACTTGCGGTTAAACCTTTGACCTCTAAAAATTGTAATGTATTTCATACTTTTGCTCAAGCTCAACAAGATTTGGGTTCTGAAACATGATCAACAAGCTTCATTTTCTCGGCACATGCTCAACAAGCTTTAGATTCCAAAACATACTCAACAAACTTTGGGTTTTGACACATGCTCAGAAAGCTTTAGGTTTTGATGACTTGCATGCATACTCCAAAACCCCAACCAACACCATTTTGGGATTTTACATGTGTTGAGAAATTCCAAAACCCCAAACAAGACCATTTTGGTATTTTGCATGTGTTGAGAAAGTCCAAAACTTTGAACAAGACCATTTCAGATTTTTTAAAGTATTAAGGCAAGCCAAAAAATCTAACTTAGTGTATTTTCGGTTTTCCAAGGTGTTTAACATGGAAAAAATCCAATTTTCTATAACTTTCAACTGACATCTCCTTTCAAGGTACATTTTTTTGAAAGTGCGTTTTTTTTTAGCTTTGTGCATCGGAGGAATTCTTGTGCCTTGTAAAATTGAACCTTTGAAGTTTAAGGGTGTATTTTGTTGTGTATTTCTAAATTTTGATTTATGTTCTACCTTCTACACTTATTTTTCTTCTTAAAAATGGAAATAAGTTATGTAAATCCACTCAATGCCCTTTAACTATCATGAATGGAAGTATAAAATTTAACTCATTTTGAGGGGTAAGGGACTACATCGAATAACAATGGGGCTTGAAATAGAACTAACTCGTGATGCAAATAAATTGAAATGGTACAACTATTGTGATGAGTCCTTTGGATTACTGTAATACTCGTGTGTCTCTAGATCTTATCTTCCACATTGAATATGCAAAATATCCTAACAAATTTTGGACCATATTGGAAAGATTATTTGGGAAAATAGATTAAATGAGAGGGTATGAACTGGAAAATCAGCTTATTATTTTGAGCCCTAGAATTTTGACACACTTCAAGACTTCTTCAAAAGTTCAAATCAATAAGATTGCATTTGAAGTAATGTGGAATTGAAAAAAGGACTCACAACTTATCCTTTTCTATTCAAAAATAGGTCCAGAATGCTCAGTGTTCATCTCCACCTTTCATGCCACCAAAGATACACTTGAAGCAACATGGAAGATTCCCTCTTTTGAAGTTTTGGTTAGTTAGTTAACTAGGGAATAAGACAAGATAACACATATGAACACATTGAAATATTTTAAATCACATGCCTTGTTTATAGTGAATGAGAAACCTAAGGCTTCTAACAACAAGGAGAAGAAACAAGATAAGAAGGATCAAGGATAGAAAAAGATTAGAAAACATCCCAACCAAAACCAACACTGAACCCACTTCCTTTGAAGCTAAACCTAAGAAGGAAAGGGTGAAGTGTGACTATTGCAAAAAAACTTGGGCATGATGAACACAAGTGTATGAAGAACTAGATTGACCACATTACTCACATTAAAGAGAAGAACAAGATAAAGGTCCCTGAATCTATAAAAAATTCATCAAACCAAGAAACTTATAAGGAAAAAGGAAACAATAAAGAGAAGAAAAAGGGAAAGGATTTAGTTGTAGTGGATCCAACTTCATCATGGGTTATTGACTCTAGTGCCTTGAACCACATAGGTTCCTCACAAGTTCAGTTTTTTTGTGGATCCATGTAGTTTGTCCTCTAATACACTAGGTGATGGTATCTCTATAAAATTTGTATGGATTAGGTCAATTGGAAGTAAATGGTGGAACATTCAATAATTTTCTAAGTGTTGGTGGAACATTCAATAATTTTCTAAGTGTTCAAACACTTTCCACCAATATGTTATCAATGTACTAGATCAATCAAATTGGGAAGGGCATGAGGGGCGATAGTTGTAGTCCCCACCTACTATATATAATTGCTAGCTGCAACGACAGAGAGATATCTCTGAAACAAAAAGGCAAGGTTGCTAGTTGAATTCAATCCAAATTTAGTTATCATCATATAGCCACATAGTGTCAATATAATTATAGAGGGAAGGGTAGGTCACTAGGCATGATTATATACCTTCTCTCATTTTTCTCCCGAAACTTTTCCGAATGCATTGTTAACTCACTTCGATGGGGTTAACAATCTATGACATGGATTATTTGGCCACCTTAACTATTGCTACTTGGAAAAATTGAGAAAACATAATATGGTTGAAGGTTTGCTTAAAGTTATTTTTTATAAATATATTTGTGAGGGCTACACCCTTGAGAAGCATTTGGAAGAGAAATTTGAGAAAGGAAAATCTTGGAGAGCTACACATGTATTAGAGTTGGTACACAGTAATATCTCAAGGTCATTCCCCAAACCTTCCTTCACTAAGGAACAATACATTCTCACCTAAACATCAATGATTTCTCGAGGTATACTTGGTTAACTAAAATGTAAAATTTTTCTAAGTTAATATAATATTAATAACAATAGTAAATAATAGATAAATACATAAAGAAAATGATCCAAACAATCTAAGCTATGAAAATATGAAACCCTAAAGTGCAAGAAGGGTTAGATAGAGCTTAGCTGATTTAATGAAGGTGTTAGAATGTGTCACAGTGTGAACCAGGAAAACAGGAGAAGGAAATGATCACATAGAAGCTTGAGAAAGCACAGATCTGAGCTCTCTAGCTGAGGTTGGGGCACATGGAGAGGGAAAGGGATGCCCATGGGTGCCCTGGTATGTGGAAATATCCTAAAACCCTCCTTTGAGTTGTCGGTGGACATTCACCTGTGTTCTCTTATTATCAAACTAACTTTTTTGAGATGCGTCGGATGTTGCTGCAATACCTACAATAAGGAATCACATGCATAATCCCATGAAGAACATCAAATCCCTAAAAATAAATATGCATATGAAGTGGTCAAACTATCCTCAGTAGCCATAATGGTAGAATTACTAACTGTGCACTACACTACATCTTAGAACCGATGTAGTATGTGTGTGTGTGTGTGTGTGTGTGTGTGTGTGTGTGTGTGTGTGTGTGTGTGTGTGTGTGTACAATCACGCCCAATGTGCTCTTGTGCAAGTTTCACTTTGTGAAAGTAGTGACAAATAACTACGTGTAGAAATGTAATAAAATGGTGGATGGAATAGAATAAACTTCCCTCCTATGCAGTGTGATGTAAATGAACCAACCTTGTGACTTGTGATGGAGCTAGATGGATGTAAATGGAGCCTTTGATCGATGTAACCGTAGGTGATGATAGTAGTGCTTAGTGCTTGGTTCCTCATTATGGTCTCATAACTTTATATTTATATGGTTCTCTTGTTCTAATTTCATAATTAACCTTGAAAAGGAAGACCACTAAAAATATGGAAATCTGAAATGGATAGAAAGTGCCCAAAAGATGGAGGTAAAGTAGGAAAAGGCTCAGGGCACCTCGAATGGGACCATGGTGCACCTGGGGCGCCCCAGTCAGAGGTAGAATGATATAAAATGACAAAAAAAGACTAGGAAAGTATGTGCCAATTTTGGTCAAAGTGATGACATCAAGAAAAGTAAAATGGCTAAAGGACATGGGTTAATTAGTACTTTCTTCACTCAAAAAACATATGAATAGTAGTATGAGACCGAGACTAAATAATGCCCAAAGTGTGTGATTTTGTGTCTACATTTTCCCCACTTTATGTTGGTGAGTGGAACACTCAATAACATAAAGTAGATAGAGATGCGTACCTGATGTCCATGTAGAGTGATGTAGAAAACATGTGTCAAAGGACTAGACAAAGCATGGAGTGACAAAAATATGGAGCATGGAGACTAAAGATGTAAAAGAGAAAAAAATGATGAGAGTGAACCTAGGGTGGAAATGTGTGTGTATTTTCCGATGTGTGTGATATACCTACATGTTAGTATAAGGTGTGTCCTACTAAAAATTTTCATTGTTGTTGACTAATTGCTTCTCATATGGTCAAACCTACAGGGAGAAGATGATCAAGTAGTCAAATACACATGTATATGCGTGTAAAAACACATGTACATAGTAATGAAAATACTGAAATGGAAGTATAAAAATGTAAAAGGAACATGTGCACATGATCCATGATGAGAGAAAGGGTGTAAAGAGGATATCATGTAACTGCAATTTTTTTGGTGATCTCATGCCACCTTGGCCGAAGAAGTGTAGGGAGAAAGTTTCATTATTCTCCAACCTATAATTACTTCCCTAAAGATGTGTGAAGAGATCTCTGTATTGTCTAGTTTTTTTGGTGATCCAACACACTGGATTGAAGTAGTGTAGGGAGGAAATTCATTGTATCCTCTAACCTATAACTACTCCCTAGAATGCTAAGGACAACCATGTCCTATAAAAGTTGTTGTGTATGAGGTTCGTAGATTGGTCTGAACCCACTCATTGTATAACTCACAATGTCAAGTATGGAAAACTCGAACCGAACTATACCGATAAAGAGCGTTGAATAGTTTGTAAAATCCCAAATGATGCCTCCCCTCTTTAGGGGCACATGTGACGTTGGTGATATGAGAATGCACCCCCAAAAGAGGACCGGCTATGTAAATTATAGAATTATTCTAAGTTAATCTAATATTAAAAATAACAGTAAATAAAGATAAATGCATAAAGAAAATGACCCAAATACAATCTAAGTTGTGAAAATATGAAACCCTAAGGTGCAAGAAGGGTTAGAGAGAGCTTAGCTAATTCGATGAAAGGTGCAATACTGTGTCGTAGTGTGAACCAGGAAAACAATAGGAGAAAATGATCACACAAAATCTTGAGAAAGCATAGATATGAGCTCTCTGGTTGGGCTAGAGTGCCTTGAGAGATAAAGTGGCACCCGACGGTTCCCTGGTCTATGGAAATATCCTAAAACCCTCCTCTGAGGTGTCATTGGATGTTCACTTGTGTTCTCTTCTTGTTGCACTAACTTTTTTGAACTACATTAGATGTCACTGCAATACCTGCAATAAGGAATCACTTACAAAACCCCAAGATGAGCATCAAATCCCTAAAAAAGAAATATGCATATGAAGGGGTCAGCACCATCCTCAACGGCACAATGGTGAACTTACTAAATGAGTGTTGAACTACATCTCAGACCCAATGTATTTCTATATGTGTGTGTGTGAAATCATGCCCTAGGTGCTCTTGTGTCAGTTGCACTTTGTGAAAGTAGCGAGCAATAACTATGTGTAGAAATGTAATAAAATGGTGGATGAAATAGAATAAACTTCTCTCTTATGTAGTGTGATGCAGATGAACCAACCTTGTGCCTTGTGATGAAGCTAGATGGATGAAAATGGAGCCTTTGATGGATGTAACCTTAGGTGATGATAGTAGTGCTTAGTGCTTGGTCCCTCATTATGGTTTCATAACTTTATATTTATATGGTTCTCTTGTTCTAATTTCATAATTAACCCCGAAAAGGCCACCACTAAAAATATGGAATGCCCAAATGGCTATAAAATTCCCAAAAGATGGAGGTAAAGTAGGAAAAGGTTCAGCGTACCCTGAATGGGACCAGGGTGCCCCAATTAGAGATATAATGACACAAAATGAAAAACATAGATGTGGCAATTAAATGATGAAGGTTGAAATGACAATAGAAAGTAAAATAAAATGGCCAACAGACATGGCTTAATTAGTACTTTCTTCACTCAAAAACCATATGAATAGTAATATGAGACCGGGACTAAATAATGCCCAAAGTACATGATTTTTGTCTACATTTTCCTCCACTTTATGTTGGTGAGAAGAACACTTGGTAACATAAAGTAGATAGATATGCATACCTTATGTCCATGTAGAGTGATGTAGAAAGTGCCAAGGACTAGACAAAGCGTGGAGTGAAAAAAATATGGAGCGTGGAAACTAAAGATGTAAAAGAGAAAAAAGGGATGAGAGTGAACCTAGAGCAGAAACACATGTGTAGTTTATGATGTGTGTGATGTACCTGTATGTCAGTATGAGGTGTGTGCTAAAATTTCATCATTTTCATTGTTGTTTGTTGTTGTTGACTTCTTGTTTCTCATATGGTCAGACTTGTAAGGAGAATTCGATCAAGTAGTCAAATACGCATGTATATGTATGTAAAAATATATGTACATAGTAATGAAAATATTGAAATGGAAGTATAAAAATGTAAAAGGAACATGTGTACTTGATCCGTGATGAGAGAAAGGGTGTAGAGAGGATATCATGTACAGTGAGTTTTTTTGGGCGATCTCATGCCACCGTGGCTGAAGAAGTGTAGGGAGAAAGATGAATTATTCTCCAACCTGTAAATGCTTCCTTGAAGATGTGTGAAGATATCTCTATACTACCTATTTTTTTGGGCTGATCCGACACCGCTGGCCGAAGTAGTGTAGGGAGGAAATCTGATGTATCCTCCAACCATGAATCGCTCCCCAAAATGTTAAGGATAACCATGTCCGGTAAAATATGCTATGTTTTGGGTTTATAGACTGGTCTAAACCCACTTTCTATATAACCCACAATGTCAAGAATGGAAATATGAACTAAACTTTACCAAGAGAGGGCATTGAATAGTGTGTGATACCCCAAATGATGCCCCCTCTTTGGTGGTGCATGCGACGTCACTGATAGGAGAATGCTACTCCAAAAGAGGACCAATCACGTAAACTATGCCCTACATGGGAAGGGAATTCACTTGGTAGAAACCAAGGAACACAAAAACAAGTGGCTTGAAACAAGTATTAGTATGAACAAGCATGCATGTAAAAGACAAGTATAAGCTACACAAAAAATGTAGAAGCTAGTGAAAAAAATGACAATGTAAATACCCAAGAAGACAATCATAGACCTCGAAAGATAGCTTGTAGACATGAGACATCACTCAAGATGATGCAAGACACTAAAAGACATAATGACCGTATATAAACAAATAAATGTGCACACCAAACAAAGCACAATGCCCTCATACAAGAGAAAACAATACACAAACAATAGATGGAAAACAAACAAATAACCATGGAAGCAAATAATCCTACAAAAAAATGCTACACATGAAGCACCCATTAGCATGTTAGAAAGATAATCAATATGTCAAAAGTGTTTCTAACCAAGTAATGTAATGTGCTAAGTAGAAAATGAAATAATAACACCTGTAGGAGACGTATGTGGATTCCCCTAGCAACCATTGTAGGACGAGTAGGAGGCAAACATCCATGTTATGTGTAAAAGGCTTGTATCTACGATCACAACTAGAGAAATACGTGAATGCGCATGTGTGTATGGTAAAGATAATGATATACAAGAGATCTAGATAGAATGTGTAATAAGATAACATGAACAAGAAAATGTAAACAAGAGTAAAAACAACCAAGATATGCAATATGTTGTGGAAGGATGGAATGGAATGCAAGATGTATGAGAGGATCCATGTGCCTCCCAAGTGAATGGATTTGTATGCAGTGAGGTTCATTTTTTTTTCCCCCTCACATTCAAGAATGAATTGTAAATGAGAGTGCATCATCGGGAAATGGTCGAGGTGTGTGTTGTGTCTAATGCACTATGATGAGTGTGTATGCGTAGTGGTGATATGTGACCTAGAGATGATGTGTGCGTGACCCTATAGTTGAAGTGTATATCAAAAAAAGTGATCGTCGAAGTGATGATTTATCCAAAATTGTATATCACTACTAGATGAATAGAGGGAGTGGTGATGTAGCCTAAAGTATATACCACTACAAGATGAAGGAAGAGGTGACCATTTAGCCTAAAGCGTATGTCACTAACCTAGGAATGTCACATGATGGAAGGTTGAATGATGAATGTGTGTGTATGATAAGGTCCATTTGATTAATAAACCCTCGATAGTTGAGTATGGACCGAGGAACTAGAGTGCGTCACAAGGTAGTGAGTTTTGTGCGTATAATATGATGTAGTATGTGCGATGATAAGAGATGACCATGTGATGTGTAAAATGTGTAATGTACGATGTATAAGATGCAATGCAATATGTGTATGTAGAATAAAAGTGTAAGGTGTGCGCTATGTAGTATGTAAGATGAGGAGTATGTAATGCTAGAATCATAGACCATAAGAGTGTGATACATGTATAATGATAACTAATATGATGTATGATGTGTAAATGCAAAAATGTTGAAATGATGTAGACTAAATGTAGAGTGTATGATGTAATATGCAATACATATGATGCAAGATGTATGAAGAGTTTTAATGTGTAATATCTATTTTATAGTGTGTGGGGTTCATGTGTAGTATACCCTCAACAGTTGAGTGTGAACCAAGCACAAGAGTGTGTCATCGGGTAATGGTCACAACATTATAGTGTGGATGAGTATGCCTATGCTATGAGATGGGTGTATGATAATGCAAAGATGAGAGGTGTGTTGATGATAATAATGAGAGAGGGGGGATGTGTGCATCTATGCCCCTCAAGTATGTGGTGGTGAGTATATTCATGTGACACTATCAAGGAGATCATCACTATTAGGATTAAAGCCTATCGGAGCAGCATTGGAGACATGATAAGCAATAGAATAAGGTGGATCATATAAATAACCATGGCGATGTAATGTGTAGATAGTTATGGCATATTATTTATCAATGAAGGGGAATGGTGGACATTTGTGTGTGTACCATCAAGAGAGATTCAAAGACTAAGTAGAGATGAGTCATTAGCTATGGAAATATTTCTAAATGACATATGAAATGTAAGTGAAGTGTGATTAGTATCTATTATACCTCCAATATAGTTAAGCCAAGATTTCCCAAGAGTTAATGGAGAATCACGAGGGGCACGTGAAACAAATATCATCAAATGAAACACACGAAGGCCATAGGTGGCCGTAATGTGACAATAGCCATGATAAAGATGAGATGAGTGAAGTGGGGGTAATATGTCATTAAGTGTTAAACCAATTCTAGCTAAGCCCTAATGTGTGTAAATAGTATATGAACAAGTATGATCGATTGGGATGTTATGCTAAAAGGAGTTGTTAATGAGTAGTGTGCATGTGAAAGGGGGTGGCGAGGATGTAGTTTGCATGGTATAAGATGAAAAAACATCAAAATTGTTAACCTATCCTTGGTAAAATATCATATCATTGGTAGAAGGAGGGGTTTTGAACCTATATTCACCCAGGCCATCGGCCACAAAGGTGTCCTCGAAATAAGAGTCATCGACATCTAGAGGAGTAAAGTTAAGTTAGCCTAATGCTTAGTTAATGAGTTCGACTGCATAAATTTCATCATCAAAATCCTCATAATCATCGGTGTTAATGTCACTTTGTCGTGTGGCATTATTGAGTATGTTGGTAGGTGGCGCACTAGGTAGAGGAATGGAAGGTGTCGTGATAGGTGGAGGAGCAACGTTGATAGGTGTTGATACTGTAGGTGATATAATAGTTGTAGTGTGAGTAGAAATAGTGAGAATATTTGTAGCGGTAGAATAAGGTTGTGAAGTGATAGGCTGACCAATGTCATGTGTTAAGGCTACTATATAGAATACATTGTGAAGGTGGGATGAGCATAGCAGTAATAAGGTCTATGTGACTATATTTGAATGGTTATGGATTTGTAGTTATAGTATGTTCATAGCCATCATACAAAAATTTGACACATTGATGAATAGTAGATGGAACTCGCTTGCATTATGTGAATCCAAGGTCTACCTAACAAGAGATTGAATTGAAATGAGGCATCTATAACATAAAATTTGGTGAGAATGGTTTTAGGCCCAACCTAGATGTGTAATGAAATAGTCCCTAAACATGTACGAGTGGTAGAGTCATAGCCTTGGATGATAGTAGAATTCTTAGAAATGAGATTATCACTAATACCCAATTTCTTTAAAAGGAATAAGCACATAAGTTTATGGCTGATCCATTATCAATAAGCACTCATTTAATACAAGTGGTGTTAACAACAACAATGATGAGAAAAGGCACACATGGATTACTTTTAGCAAAAGGTGACATATCCTCATTAGTGAAAGATATGGCATGTGGAAAATTGCGAAGAGACTATATGAGGTGTGTAAAGGCTATGTGAATGACACGAAGGGCTGCTTCTAGTGTTTGGTGAAAGTCGGTGCATTACACAATAAGTCATAAAGAGAAATCTTAGTGGGTGTATTTTTAAGTTGTTCAATAATGTCATATCCCTTAAAGCGGTAAGAGGGGCCACCAAAATAATGGGTGGAGGAATAATAGTAGGTGGAGTTGCAAGAGGATTAGGATGAGTACAAAGAGTAGTTACTACATTGATAAATGGGTCATCCCTAGGTGTAATAAAGTGAGGAGTATGTTGAGTATGCAATTGCATGAAATCGATAATAGTAGTGGTTATACTAGAAACTTTAATGGGTGCAAAAGATGGATAAGATGATTGAGCCATAATAGAGAAGAGAAAAAGATCCCTAAGTGGAAGGTAATGTTGAACATGGGGTTCACCAAAATGATTAACTAAAATGTGGAATCATTCTAAGTTAATCTAATATTAAGAACAACATTAAATAACTGATAAATGCATAAAGAAAATGACCCAAACAATCTAAGCTATGAAAATATGAAACCTTAAGGTGCAAGAAGGGTTAGATAGAGCTTAGCTGATTCGATGAAGGGTTTAGACTGTGTCGCAGTGTGAACCACACAAATAGGAGGAGGAAACGATCACTCAAAATCCTAAGAAAGCATAGATCTGAGCTCTCTGTCTAGTTTAGGGTGCTTGGAGAGGGAGATTGGTTCTCGTGGGCACCTTGGTCTGAGATATAGGCACCTTGGTTTGTGGAAATAGCTTGAAACACTCCTCTGAGGTATCACTTTGGATGTTCACATGTGTTCTCTTATTATTGCACTAACTTTTCTAAACTACATCAATGTTGTTGTGATACCCGCAATAAGGAATCACCTATAAAACCCCAAGACGAGCATCAAATCCCTAAAAAATAAAGATGCATATAAAGGGGTCAGACTGTCCTCAATAGCCATAATGGTGGACTTACTAATTGATCACTGCACTACATCTCAGACCCGATGTAGTTGTATGTGTGTGTGTGTGTGCAATCATGCCTTAGGTGCTCTTGTGCTAGTCGCACTTTATGAAAGTAGTGAGAAATAAATATGTGTAGAAATGTAATAAAATGGTGGATAAAATAGAATAAACTTCCCTCCTATGTAGTGTGATGTAGATGAGCCAACCTTGTGCCTTGTGATGGAGAAATATGGATGCAAATGGATCATTTGATGGATGCAACCTTAGGTGATGATAGTAGTGCTTAATGCTTGGCCCCTTATTATGGTCTCATAACTTTATATTTATATGGTTCTCTTGTTCTAATTTCGTAATTAACCCCAAACATTCTGACCACTAAAAATATGGAAATCCCAAACAGATAGAAAGTACCCAAAAGATGGAGGTAAATTAGGAAAATGCTTTAGGTGCCCCGAATGGGACTAGAGCACTTGGGGCACCCTAACACAAGTTCGGCGCCCGGTCGAGGTTAAATGACACAAAATGACAAAAATAGACTAGGCAAGTATGTGCTAAAGGCCGATGACAATGACGAAAAAGGCAAAATAAAATGGCCAAAGAACATGGATTAATTAGTACTTTCTTCACTCAAAAAGTATACAAATAGAAGTATGAGACTAGGGCTAAATAATGCCCCAAGTGTGTGATTTTGTCTCTACATACACATGGGTCTACTTCCTTTGTCAAAATTTAGATGTTTAGGACTATTTTCATGAATTCAAGGCTCTTACATAAAAATAGTTGGGGAAATTCATCAAGATTCTACAGATAAATAATGTTGGGGAATATGTCGATAATGAGTTAATTGTGTTTATAATAATGGAAGATTCCTTGTGAATATTAGTATCCTCTTTTTGGTATTCAGTCTTATTATGTTTATTTTTGCCAAAGTTACGTGCACATTGCCTTGGGTCTTTACATATGTTTTCATAATTGTGTCCCTAGATTCAAAATCAAACCCTATTCCAGTTTGGTGCATCACCTTTCTTTATTTTCAACATTTATCTCTCTCTCAACTCTGGTGCCTCGAATTCTTAGGATAGGATTAGTTAGCAGTAGTGTATTGTTGGTTAGACAATCACAATGAGTTATGATACAAGGAATCATACCTTCTCTTGAGATTGACCTCAAAAGACACCATTGTTCCACACTTTGGAGGTATGTCCATGTTTCCATAAGGTGGTGAACCTAGTTTTAGCAAGGGTGCAATATCAAGAGATAACAATATCCCTACTCATCCATAAATTCTATTAGATTTTATCGAACTAGAAAAATGTAGCTTATTTCCATTTTCCATTTGTTTTTTCAATAAATATATACAAATAATCGGAGGAAATGCTATAAAATCAATGCACACTTCATATTTATGATTAAATATATAGATAATTTAGGTGTAAAAATAAAACATGGAATGGATAATTCATATAATCATCTTAAAATGTTTTTAAAATGTTAGAAAAAAACTATCCTAGGGTTTGGATTTAAGTTCGTAATGAAGTCATGCCTCTTTGAATCAAATAATGTGCAATGGGACAAAGCCTTAAAAATCACAAAAATTCAAATTCCCCTGAGGATGAAGTAAAATGTAATCCTACAAGGTTATAAGATTACACTGGTTCAACAAAAATGTAGAATAGAAAAAATAATTACAATTAATTTGTGACACAAATACCCATTATATTTAACTAGGATAATTAAACAAGTACAATTTACAAAATATATACCATGTTTATATAATCAAACATATACAAAGATCTTGCTGACATGTGAGATTTAAAGGTGTATCTTGAATACAAATAAATTTAAGGAGATTTTTCAAGTTATGGTAGTGAAAAAGTAAATCCATAAGTGACGTAAAGATCCTAAAATCCATGTGGAACATAAAATTTTGTGAAACATTTTATACCCTCTTAGTGATGTCCAAAGCATATAGTCGCTCCCAAAGATGTGATACAAAAATATCAAAATTTTAATTATTGCATCCACATGGTTATAGTTTTTAAAAATTTGCTCATATTCTTACTTTCACTTTAACTACCTAAAAAATAAAAAAATATTCTTCTTGACACTAGGAAGCAATACTTGACAATCGTAAGGTTGAAAAAGTTATGGGACCTATGTTACACTAGAGAATAATGGAATTATGTTAATACTAGGGATGCCTTATATAGTAACAATAACGACAAATACAAATCTCAATGATTAATAAGTTGTAAACCAAAAATATGATGTGTCCAAACATTATTACAAACTTAAATGAATTCACCAATGAATGCTATATATTCTCTAGAATCCTCGTAAATACATGATAATTTCTCTCTAGAATCTCTAGTGTGATTGTGTTTACTTCTTGATTTTTATATTGCTTAATTTTTTTGTTTTGATTCCCTGATCCAAAGTAACGTAGAATGCCCGTATTTATAAAGAAATTGAATTCTAATTAGGAGTACCATGCGTACATTCTTAATCAATAGGCCCTAAGAGCATACAAAGAATCCAAAAAAAGGGGTTAAAGTAGGGACGACTTGGAAGGGGGAGAGAATGGGAGGTAGAAAGGAGTTGAGACAAATAAATAAAGTATCATTGAGATTCAAAAATGTGCCAACAATGTTTGATTTAAACAAATCATCGACAAAAATATAAGCATTTTTAATTTATGCAATTCAATGACTAATAAATACTCAAAACCATAATTTAAAGATTTTTCATGAAAATAGTTGGTGCATATTGTGTTGATAGTAATGATTCAAAAACAAATAAACACACGATTGAAACAATCAACTACTTGTTTACAAATCCAATTCCTACTAACCCATGTATACATGTGTATACACAAAACTTAGATCAATTGAATGTTTAAGCTCTTCCATATTTAAATTTCTATCAATTCACAATATAGTTATCATTGTATTTAAAAAAAGGAAGTTAAATATATTACATATTCGTATGTAGGGGTCCCATAGATGGCCCTGTTGCTCTATTTTTGTTCACTAGGTGACCCCATGAAAAATTAAATTTAAGAAAACATGAAACTTTAGAATCTTTTCCTTAAAATAAGGCCCATAATTTTTTTAGGAGGAGAGTTTAAACGGATGATAAAAGGAGGTGCTGCAATTTTACAACATTTGCTTCTATATTTTAGGAAGATGTATTGCCGATTTTCAATTACTCAATGACCAAATTTGTTTCAATTTTTTTATTGTAAATTTAAATATGATAGTTTTACATATATCTCTTAAAAATTGCAGCATACTCTTAAAAACCTTTTATGCCACATGACCACTCTTACTTAAAATGTTCCTAAAATTACCCCGTGATACTATTAAGAAATAATAAGAGTAGAGTATTGTTGATAGTTAAAAATGTAGTATGCTAGAAAAGGTGAACTAATCGGGTTGGATGCATGTTACTTGCATTTGATGAAATAATAAATACTCGACATCACCATTCCTTGAAATTGTTCAAAGTTTCAATAGACCCCAAATTTATTAACCAATCAAAATAAAGATAAATACATTTTTACATTTCTTTTGTTAAAAATTGAATAATTTCATTATTATGAAAAATTTATATTTGTTTAGAAAAAAAAAAAATTAATTAATTTAAAATGCAAATAATTTAATGACTTGTTAAATGAATATGAAGCATATAGTATATTGCCTTTGGTAATACTAATAAGAACCCATCCCATAGGACCACTTAGTATAAGAGACAATATTCTTATAAACATTTTCCCCATTTGGCATAGTGCATATTATTAAATTTCATATGAAAATAATTTAGATGCATGTGATGTGCACCAATACATTTGTCTTCCAAGTGATATTTAATTATTTGAATTGTCAACAAAGGTATAATTTCCTTTGTATTTTGATTTTGTAATTATAGAACATTTAGGAGGGTCCAATATGCATGTATGAATATGTAGGCTTTGCAAAAAGGTGTCATTAATTTCCATTTTGGTTGTATGCAACATTTCCACATTGCATTTTGAGTTTTAATGTTCTTACGTAGTTATTTCTATTCGGAATAACCTTAATACATGTAATTATAATAGGGATTTTTTTGGTATAACAATGGGTACCACCAATCTCTTAATAAAAGTTGAGGCAAAATTATAGTGAACACATTGCCCAATAAACTTTAGGAGGTACAAATTTTAGTAAAAAAATTATAAAAGTTTTGATGTAAGAGATTCTAAAACCTCTAGATTAGTATTTAGACTAGAACCTAAATCTTTCCTTCAACTATTCACTATCACCTAATACAATACAATCCAAATATGCTTTTAGCTTCCAAAATATACTTCTCTCATAGTCGACATATGTAACAATTTGAAATATTGGAAAGTGTCGTAATTTTAGTAAATGTCTGTCAATAGTATAACTTTGTTGAAAACTATTACATACGTGTAATTTTTGAGAATATGTAATTAATTGTCACTAAAAATGTTCATGATATCCTTTTCATAATTATCATTTCTATTATAGTCCAAAGTTTTAAAGAGTTATATAGACATTATGTTTTCATCTTAATTTAAAACTAATGATTTAAATTTATATAACAATGTTGGTAATACAATAGGTAATACATAACATATCCTTCAAAAACATATTGAAATAAATCAATAGTACGCAATATAGGTTTTGAATTGTAAGTGGCTAGTTGTACTTCAAATTTGTATCCTTAAGTTTCATTATATTAATGTTCCTCCTTGTATTCAACTTAGGAATATTCATATCAGTAATTTAAAATGTAGACTATAGGGACCTATTACCTCTTCTCTATTATTTGTCTCAAATTGATCAACTCCAATATTCATAACATATATTTAATGAATGTTTAATTTGAAAAAAAAAATGATTAAAGAATATGAGTATTATTAGTTTTGTGAAAATATCGAGATTTTTAAAATAGCACAAAATATTTACAACGGTTTTTAAAACTAATGTGAACTTTTAAACTCTATGTTTAATTTTAAGGATTTTTTTCTTAGAATATAATATGTAAAATATGGTTAATGAGTTACACAAAATGAAATTCATGCATTCCATCTATTAATAAGTGACATGCCATTCTAATTTTATAGAAACTTGTGTTTTCACACACACACACACACACACACACACACACACACACACACACACACACACACACACACACACACACACACACACACACACACACACACACACACACACACACACACACACACACACACACACACACACACACACACACACACACACACACACGCACACGCGCGCACACACACGCACACGCACACACACACACGCACGCACGCACGCACACACACACACACACGCACATGCACATGTACATGCACACGTGCACACGCACACGCACACACACACACACACACACACGCACACACACACACACACCACACACACACTCATGCGCGCACACACACACACACACACACACACTCGCGTGTGCGTGCACGTACACACACATGTTTTCATTGGCATTGTCTATAATTTTATGATAGGGAAAACTTGTATTTTATGGTTTGTTGGGTAGTATTTTTATGATTATAAAATTTGTTTTTAGTATACATTTGTTCTAGTTGTTGCATTGGATGTGTGTTGTTTGTGTGTTGTATTTTTTAATACTTGCTTGATGGGAATGTAAAAGTATCTCATGAAATTATGAATACTTTTATATTGGTTTCATAATTTTTCAACATTTATTGAATTTTAAATTTGTATTTAGACATTTTTATTCACCATGTTAATAGATTGGAGATGTTTCCTCCTTTAAAAATGATTATGCAAGGCACATGTGCAAGGAAAATTTGAAATGGGGAGTTCAAACCTTTTCAACACTAAAAACATGCATTCAATACTATTGCATGTGAAATTATCTAGAAAATTATTAGTGTGCACTCAAATTGGTGTTGCATCCTTCAACATTTTGACTTTTAGCATGCATGCCTTCATATCACCATGCAAGAATAATCAAACCACATGAAGGGAAGGTGTACAACTTTCCAATAATTTCTCAAGCATGTGCATTATATTATTATTGATGGAATCATGTTCATATGTCCTAAATTACTTTCCCTTATTGACCAATATTGTGAGGAGGGTTTTCCCCGAACACAAAACATACCATTTTGATGGCATATTATTCAATCTTATTTGTGACCTAGGATAACTACTCCCTATCAAGGATACACTTATGTATGTTGGGAATTCATATAGTTTGACCATTTGTAGGAGTTTTGTCAAGTCTATCACCCTTCAAATAATATTCCTCTATCAACTTTCCAACCTAAAACAAGTATCCTTCTACAAGCTATTGATTTGAATTCAAAACCATGATCCTATTGTTTAGAATAAATACATTTTTTTCACTAAAATAAATGCCTCCATATGAATACTTAGTACATTTTTTTTTTCAAAAAATAACTTCATGGAAAACCACAATAAGGAAATGATGAGGTCATTGAATTTTTTCTATTGCACATTGCAAAGAAGAGTAAAGACGAAAACCCATCTGATTCCAACTATTCCATTTCCCTCTCTCAACTATTTCATGTGTGAAATGTATGAAAATTTTACTCAAAATGTCATGTGATCTTACAATGCAAAAGAACAATTCTAAGATTGCTCAAAGAAACTATTGCAATTATAGGAGGAAATTAATGAGGACTTTCTTTAGCATCTATTTCTAAACTATTTTCCTCTAAGACTTTGACTTCAAATTGTATTGGATTTGCATTTTGTTTTGAGATTAACAAGGATCAATACTTATTGTAAGGGTCCTTTGAGATTGACATCATATTGCATCAAGATCCCATATTAAGTATTATGATTTATGCTTTCTCACATTAGTGTTGAGTTGTGGAGCTCAATTACTTCAGATTAGCATGCTATATTAAACTTGCAGGAAAACACAGTAATCAACATTGGTTATGGAGGGACCGACATCGGTCACCTATGACCGACATCGGTCAAGCAAGGAGGAACCGACATCAGTTAGGGATAAATGACGTCGATTACCTGTGTGAGAGTGTTTTATTTAACTCTCGGGAATTAGATCTAATTTTAGCATTAAAGAAAATCTATTGATTGTAATTGCATGGCTAAGTGCCCTAAGTTTTTATATGCTTATATAAACATAAAAGCCAGGGTTTAGAAGTAAGAGGATTGTAAGAATTGATGATTATTGTGAGAATAATTGTGAGAGAGAGAATTCTTGGAGAAGAAGGAGAACCTTAAGAAAAAGAAAGTATTGTACATCTAAGAGGCGTGAAGATTGTAGATCTTCAATTGTATATCTTCTTGAAAGCTTTGGATAACATATTGTCTTTTTCTTGGTGGATGTAACCCACATTGGGTGAACCATGTTAAATATGGTGTTGATTTATATCTCTTTTGTTTTGTATATTTCTTCTAGTAGAATATCCCTTTTATTGCATGTATGCTTAGATCTGATATATTATCTATACAACCTTGTGCTAACCCCAAAACTAGTATTAGAGATTTGTTTGAGGGTTTTGTGTTTTGAAATATTTAATCACGAGGGTTTTCTGATTCATTGGGAGATACAACAATGGTAGAAGAAAAAAATACAAGGTAGAGAAGTTTGATGGCTGAAATTATCAATTATGGAAGATGTAGATTAAGGATTATCTGTATCAAAGATATTTGTACTTATCGTTGGATGAAAAGTCTAGACCTACGAAGATGACTGATGAAGAATGGAAGATTCTTGACATAAAGGATTTGGGATCTATAAGATTGAGACTAACAAAGATTTGTGGCTTCCAATATTACGAAACAAATTCTATGGTAGAGTTAATGAAATCTCTTACTAATTTATATGAAAAACCTAGTGCTTCAAATAAAGTTTATTTGATGAAGAAACTATTTAGTTCTAATATGCATAAAGGTGAATCTGCATCTAGTCATTTGAATGATTTCTAATCTATTATAAATCAGTTAAAATCGGTTGATATTCCATTTGATGATGAAGTGAAAGCACTTTTATTCTTATGTTCTTTTCCTGATAGTTGGGATAACTTGGTAATGGATGTTAGTAATACAACATCTACTAATAATATTTTGAAGTTTGATGATGTGGTTAGTATAACCTTGAATGAAGAAATTTGTAGGAAAAGTACAAAGGAATCATCATCGGGAATGATTTGAATGTAAAAGGCAGAGGCAAGTAGAAGGAGAGATCCAAAAGTAAGAATAATGGGAAATCAAAGTCAAGGGATGGAAAATCTAAATCCAGAGGTAAGGTAATTACCTGTTGGAAATGTGGAAAGAAAGGACATGCAAAGAAAGATTGTTGGTCAAAGGATAAAGAGAACCAACACCTAGAAAAGGTAAAGAGTCAAATAAAGAGGAAAATATTGTAGCAAAGGTAATGCAAGATGCTCTTATTCTTTCTTTGGATAATAGAATAGAATCATGGGTTTTAAATTCAGGAGCTTCTTTCAATGCAACCCTACTAATAAGGGTTATTTTAGAAATTATATCTAGGGAATTTTGGGCATGTTTATTTGGCATGATGAATCTTGCAGTATTATTGTAAAGGGAAGTTCATCTAAAATCATAAATGGAAATACATGGGTATTGAAAGATGTGATGCATGTGCCAAGCCTCTAGAGAGGAATCTTATTTCTGCAGGGAAACTAGGTGAAGTTGGTTACATGGTTACATTCACAACAAACTCTTGGAAAGTCACCAAGGGTTCTTTTGTTGTGGCAAGAGGTAAAAAGGTAGGAACATTATATTTATCTACCTATGTTATTGATTAATTTTCTGTGTTATCTACTTCATATTTAGATGCATGCATGTGGCATAATCGTTTGGGCCATATGAGTAAAAAATGAATGCAGATCTTAAAGGCTAAGGGTAAGTTATCATATTTGAAAGATCTAGATCTTGATTTCTGTGAGCATTGTATCTTTGGAAAGTAAAAGAGAGTGTTATTTCTCAAAGTTGGGGCAACTAAGAAGGAACAAAAATTGGAGCTTGTACACTCAGATGTGTGGGGACTAGCCCAAGTAGCTTCTCATGGAGGATCCCAATATTAAGTTACTTTCATTGATGATGCTACAAGAAAGGTATGGGTTTATTGTATTAAATGAAAATATGATGTTTTTGAGACTTTTAAAAGATGGAAAGCCCTTGTTGAGAATGAATCAAATTCAAAGTTAAAGTGCCTTAGATCTGAAAATGGTGGTGAATATTGTAGCAAGGCTTTCAATGATTATTGTTCAGTGAATGGAATACGTAGAGAAAGGATGGTTCCAAGAACACCACAAGAGAATGGTGTTGCAAAAAGAATGAACAAGACAATCATGGAACATGCTAGAAGTATGAGGATACATGCTAGATTGCCCTTGTAGTTTTGGGTAGAAGCAATTGATACAATGGTTTATTTGATTAATCATGGGCCTTCAAGTTCACTAGATGGAGGAATACCAGAGGAATCTTGGACTGGAAAAGAGGTAGATCTTTCTTTTCTTAAAGTTTTTGGTTCAGAAGCTTTTGTGCATATTGATAAGGAAAATAGGAAAAAGTTGGATGCAAAATCCAAGAGATGCACTTTCATTGGTTATGGATCTGGTGATTTCGGATTTTGTTTTTGGGATTTAGAGAATTCTAAAATTATTAGGAGTTGTGACATTGAATGGAATGAAAAGAGAATGTACATGGATAAAATTTTGGTACCCAAGGACGAACCGGTTGAGAAGTTTGTGAATGAAAATGAACTCTTAGATTCAAAATTCATACCTACAGGGTTACACAGTAACCGGTGTCAGTTGACCCATAACCGACATCGACCAACTGAACCGGTATTGGTTACAAAAAGCCAAATTGGCATCGATTATCAACCAATGTCGGTTACAGGTGACCGGCATCGGTCACTGTCAAAAATTGGAAACAAATGTCCAAGAGGTCCATAAATGAGCCTCTAGTACCCCAAACTTATGTGAGAAGGTCACAAAGGGTGAGTAAACCTCTAGAAATATTTACAAATTTTCTATCTTATTTATTATTAACTGATAATGGTGAACAAGAAAGTTTTGAAGAAGCAATATAGGATAAGACCCACGTGTAGTGGGAGCATGACATGGATGAGGAGATGGACTCCTTGAACAAAAACTAGACTTGGGATTTGGTTAAGTTGTCAGTAGGTAAGAGGACATTGCAAAAAAATTGGGTTTACAGGATCAAGGAAGAAGAGGGTGGACATAAAATTTACAAGACCAAGCTTGTAGTAAAGGGATTTGCACAGAAAGTAGGTATTGAATTTGGTGAAATATTTTCTCCTGTTGTTAAAATGACTTCCATACGTACTGTATTGAGTTTAGTTGCAGTACATGATTGAATTTAGAGAAACTAGATAGGAAGATGAAATTTCCTTCATGGTGATTTAGATGAAGAGATTTATATGTAGTAACTGCTTGGGTATGAAGTCAAGGGTAAGGATAAATTAGTGTCCAGGTTGAAAAAGAGTCTATATGGGCTCAAGCAAGCTCCAAGAAAATGGTACATGAGGTTTGATAGTTACATGCATGAGCATGGTTATTTGATATGTGAATCTGGCCATTGTGTTTATTTTAATAAGATTGAAAATGAGAGCTATATTATTTTGTTACTCTATGTGGATGATATGCTTATTTCAGGATCTAGTATGTAGGAAATTGATGAGCTTAAGGGAAAGCTAGCTCAAACATTTGCTATGAAGGATTTATGATCTCCAAAAATATTCCTTGGCATGCAAATACATAGAGACAAGAAGAACAAGAAATTATATTGTCTTAGGAGGCTTATATCAATAAGGTGTTGGAAAGGTTTAATATGCAAGATTCAAAACCGGTGAGTACACCTGGTTGGCTAGACACTTCAAATTGACCAAAGATAAGTTTCCTTCATCACATGAGAAGGTCAAATACATGATATGAGTACTTTATGCTTTAGTGGTTGGGAGTCTCATGTATGATATGGTTTTTACTAGATCAAACATTACACAGCAAGGGAGTTGTGAGTATATTTATGGAAAATCCAGGTAAATAGATTGGAAAGCAATCCAATGGATACTCAGGTATTTGAGAGGGACATGTAACATGCAGTTATGCTATGGAGGTTCAGATATTTCTTTATGTGGCGATGTTGATTCGGATATGGCTAGAGATCTGGATGGTAGAAGGAGCACTACTGGATATATTTTCATAGTAGGTGGGACAAAAGTTAGCTATATTTTGAGATTGCAGAAGGTTGTGGCTTTATCTACTATAGAGGAAGAGTATGTTGCAACTACAGAGGCTAGAAAATAGATGATATGGATGAGCATGTTCATGGAAGAGTTGGGAAAGGATCAAGAGGATTATAAATTGTTCGAAAGGATAGTCGAGTGCAATTCATTTGGCAAAGAAATCAATGTTTCATTCTAGAACAAAACACATTCAGTTGAGGTATCACTTCATACGGTAGGTATTGGAGGATGGGAAGATGAAACTGGAGAAGATTCATATGAGTAAAAATCCTGTGGATATGCTAATGAAGCCATTAGTAAAAGATAAGTTGGAGCTACACTCCACTTCTATTGGTCTTCAAGTTTGAGACTTGAAGAGGAAGAAACAAAGCTAAGGAAAGGATCCAAGAATGACGATGTACATGTATAGTGCAGTAATTTATCTCCAAGTGGGAGATTGTTGAGTTGTGGAGCTCAATTACTTCATATTAACATGCTATATTAAAATTGTAGGAAAACACAGTAACCAACGACATCGGTTATAGAGGGACCAACATCAGTCACCTATGACTGACATCGGTCAAGAAAGGAGGAACCAACATCAGTTAGGGATAACCAATGTCGGTTACATGCGGAAGGTGTTTTATTTAACTCTTGGGAATTAGATCTAATTTTAGCATTAAAGTAGATCTATTGATTATAATTGCATGGCTAAGTGCCCTAAGTTTGTATATGCCTATATAAGCATAAAAGCTAGGGTTTAGAAGTAAGAGGATTGTAAGAATTGATTATTATTGTGAGAATAATTGTGAGAGAGAGAATTCTTGGAGAAGAAGGAGAATCTTGAGAGAAAGAAAGTATTGTACATCTGAGAGGTGTGGAAGATTGTAGATCTTCAATTGTATATCTTCTTGAAATATTTGGATAATAGATTGGCTTGTTTCTTGGTGGATGTAGCCCACACTAGGTGAACCACGTTAAATCTGGTGTTGATTTATATCTCTTGTTTTGTATATTTCTTCTAGTAAAATATCCACTTTTATTGCATGTATGCCTAGATATGATATATTATTTGTACAACCTTTTTCTAACCCCAACAATTGGGAATATCCTCTCCTAACTCACGATATTGCCCAAGTTTTCAGCTTGACTTGCCTCACCCACCATTTATCTTTACATGCAGTGGTTAATCATTGCTTGTTTGACTCACTAAATGATTAGAGTATGTAGACTACAAATTTCCTCATACCTCGATATGTGAGTTGTAATCTCTTCCAATTGTCTTCAAATGAAGTCCATGCATTCAAATATTTTCACTCATCAATACATTATAATCTTCACTCCGATTTTTTGAATTATAATCTTCAAATTGATCAAATGAATTATAAAATAAAAACTAAAAAGATCCATATTTATAATCTTGTATGAGTTAGAGGATCAAAGGAGGAGAAAACACACAATAAGTAAATAATTTTCCTCTTTTTCCAACGCCTCTAACATCAATTTTACTAATAATTACATTTCTAAATGTGTCTCAGTAATTGTGTGTAACACAAATCAATGAAATGAGAGGTCAATATTTTTGTCACCAAGGTTTCTTGATGAATAAAGCCAACGAGATGATTGATGAATGGAAAACATAGTCGCTAGTGAGAAACCCTAACCACAAATGTGCATGAAATCGATGCCATAAAGAATATTAATTGTTGACTTTCCATATCTAACATATGTAGATTTAAGGATTAAAACAAGTGCAATTTTATCTTTCAAGTATTCATTAGACACATATTTTGAAATATATCTCAAAACTACATTCCTTCAATGAGTTTCACTCTACAAACCCTTTCTACTTCAAATGGAACAATTTACACATATTTCATATATGCTTGGTGACAAGAAAGATTATTTTTTCATAGGTTCCAGCTAACATTTCCCCCTCCCTTAGACTTCTTCACAACCCTTTCAATGCCATACTTATCACCCTCTTCCTCCAAAAATGTTAGTCTCCCTTATTTTAAATACTTTGTCCCTCCCCTTTATCGTTTCCATCACACATTCCACATGCAATTGCTATTAAATATCCCTTCTAATAGTATTATAAGGAAAACTTCATATGTATAGCATGTGTAAATATAAAACGAGTTGATAAAAGGTTGTACCCACACTGCACACATGATAAATTTTGTTAAACGTTATTTAAGAAACCCCATTCATGTTACCTAGGACCTACAAATTTTAATTTTAATTGATTTTTCCACTCAAATAAGCCACACATGTATGAAATTTTTTACCCATCTAGACTTTATAAGATTTTCCCAATATTGTTGACCATTCTTTTTGTTTTTGATTTTTTCCATTAAATTGATTTCACTATAGAGGTATTTTTATCCATTAATAGTGGTGGCCTAGTTAAATCATAATTGCGAAATTTTTGTATACATTCAAAAATAGTTTAGGAATTGCAATAAAATCAATACATTCTCGATTAAATCCTTGTAGTGTTTCTATTTGCAATCAAAGATGTAAATAATTTAGGTGGAAATTTTTTTATGGAAAATATACATCATATTATCATTTTAAAATATTTTTTAAAAAATAGAAAATATTTATCCTAGATTTGGAGTTAAGTTCAAAATGAATTTATGCCTCTTTGAATTGAAGAGTGTGCGATGGGATAAAGCCTTAAAAATTATAAAAATTGAGATTTTTCTTAGGATAGTAAAATGTAATCCTAGAAGGGTGTGAGATTACACTTGTTCACCAAAAATGTAGAATAGACAAAATAATTACAATTAATTTTTGATACAAATACCCATTATATTTAACCAGGATAATTAAAGAAATACAACTTACAAAAATATATGCCATGAACAATGAGATTTAAAGGTGTATCTTGAATATAAATAAATTTAGTGAGAGTTGTCACGGTATAATAATGAAATACAAAATCCATAAGTAACAGAAAGATCCTAAAATACATGTGGAACATAAACCTTTGTGTGGAACATTTTGTACCCTCCTAATGAAATTCAAAGCATATAGTCACTCCCAAAGATGTGACAAAAATATCAAAATTTTAACGATTACATCCACACGGTACTAGTTTTCAAAAACCTTGCTCATATTCTTAAACTTCACTTCAACTATCTAAAAAACAAAAATGATCCTTCTTTCCCTGATTAGGAAGCAATATTTGACAATTGTAAGGGGAAACATTTATGGAACCTATGCTATAATAGATAATAATGTAATTATGTTGATACTAGGCATGCCTTATATAATAACAATAATAAAAACTAAAAAATCTCAATGATCAATAATATGTAAAACAAAAATGTGATGTGTCCAAACATAAACTTGTGCACTTTAATGAATTATCTAATGAAAGCTATATCTTCTATACAATGCTCATAAATACATAATAATTTCTCTTTAGAATATTTAGTGTGATTGTGTTTGCTTCTTGATTCTTGAATTGCTTGAATTTCTTCTTTTGATTCCCCAGTCTAAAGTGACATCTAGAATGCCCTTGTATTTATAAATAAGTTGAGTTCTAATTAAGAGTAATGAATGTACATTCTTGATCAATAGGCCCCAAGAGCATAAACAAACAAAGGGTTAAAGCACACATAGATTAGAGGAGAGAGAGAATGTGAGCTAGAAGGGAGTTGCTAGAAATAAATTAAGTACCATAGAGAGTCAAAAAATGTGCCAATGATCTATGATTTAAACTAATAATCAACAATGTAAACATTTTAATTTATGTAATTCAATGACTAATACATACTTAAATTTCATTTTAAAACTTTTCATGTAAATAGTTGGCGCATTTTGTGTCCACATAATAATTATTCCTTTAGACACCCATAATTACGCTCGAGCAATTTAAATACTTAAATTGCGCTAATTATCTCCCTTCCTACAAATTGGTGACATATCGTCAAAAGCGCTCATCTTCTCTCCTATCGTCATTAATTAATTACACTACGCTAATTAATTAAGTCACCTATCCAACAAATACCCTAATTAACAACCTTCCGTTAATAAATCCTCCCTTCTATCTAGACTAATTAATTATTATCAATTAATTAGCTTCCCCTTTAATTTAACCAACAAATCAATATTTAATTGATTTAATCCCCTTCTATAGTCTAAATAATGCTAATATTCCTCTAAAAAGATTTTATAAGCTTGCACATCTATTAATTAATCATCTTGTTTAATTAATGAGCCCCCTTTATCCACATGAGTCACTAAAGGACAAACTAAACCCTCCTAAAGTTAACTCAACCCTATCTAAACCCCCCCTTATCCATAACTAACTCAACATCCATATTATCCCACATGCAAAGGGATGTAGTGGTTCCTTTATCCATTGGGCTATATAAAGAGCCCTCCTCCTACCTTTACACTTACACCTAAATTCCTTGAGAAGACAAAAGCAAAGCACATAACAAATAGACTAAAAGCTTTCCTTTGTTATTCTTGAGAATTCACCATTTGAAGAGCTAAGCCTCCTTTCTTGCATTTTCTAGCTAAGTGCTTGGGTCATATGGGGATAGTCAAAGGGTCTTGTAGCCAAGCTTTGATGAGCTCCCATTCCTAGGTTCTTGGATATCAAAAACAACCAATTTGATTGCCATGGAGTCTACATAGGTCCATTTGATTTTGTTGTCAATCAAAAGAGTAGAGGTTCTTGACAATTAGCATGTTAGTTTGATTTATGCTTTAAAGTTCTAATGCAATAATGTTATTGTCTAACCTTGCTTAACTCTTATCTTGATGGTGTTTTAGATTTTGATTTAGCTTTGTTAATTAAGACTACTAGGTGTTAGTTTTAATTTCCTTAACTTAGTTGAACAAAACCATGCACACATGTGGCACGCCTTACTATGAACAATTGTCCATTGCTGAAAACACCAACTCTATGCAACATACAAAAATGCAATGCAATATGAGAAGGAAACAAGCTCATGTAATAGGGAAAACAAGTACAAGCACACATATCTAACCCAACAATAGGCAAGACAGTTGTACAAATGTTTTGTTATCAAGCTGAAGAGGTCCACATGTTCATGATTGATGACAAGGGTTAAAAATGATGCCCCGAGCAAGGATACATGCAAGGGGAAATGATGATGGACACTGGGTCCAAGCAGAAAGCTTTCTGCACTACGAAATAGTACCAGGAAAGAAGATGTGCCCCAGTAGTATTTAATCAAGTAGCTTAGCTTTTGAATGGTTGTGAATCCGAAGATCCACGAGTCGTATTAATCGGGGAAGATGTGAAACAAACTAGTATGATATGGAAATAATACCATGCGTAAGACACAAGTTTCATCCATAATAAGTAGGTTACCTATTTGTGTAGTTTTTTTTACTGTTTAGGATTTTGTGAGAAATTTTGCCTGCTTTTTTTTTTATTTTTGAAGTGATGGGTATATATATTGTTTTGTTTTCTGCTGTCTAAAATGTGGTGGACAGTAGAAGAAAATAGAAGAAATAGAAGGAAGCACCTAGATGCAAAAGAAAATGCCCCAGGGGAAGAAAGGAACAACAGGTGACAAATAATGTCCCTGTATAGTGGAAAAAATTAATAAAATAATTATTTTTGAAAATAATTATTTACAAGAGTATGGAGAAGAAGAAAAATCACCTATGAGCAATAAAAATTTCCTAGTGAGAAGAAAGGGGTACTAGATGAGAAAAAATGCCCCAAAGATATAGTGAAAAATAAAAGAAAAATAATCATTTAATTAAAATAATTATTCAACGGTGAACAGAGGAGAAAATGGTGGTCAAAACAGCCTCCAAGCACTCATGGTGGTGAAAAACAACTTGATATACCCCACCTAGGGGGGTAAATCACCGCGACCAATTCATTCGTTACCGACCACTACTAAGTTTTTACCACGAGGCTCTAACAACAACGAGGATGATGGTGATAGCATGAGACCAATTGAGATGGGTAGACATAGTCCGAGGGTATCGGGACATGCCATGACAAAATCTTTATGAGTACCTGAACCCTCTTTTTCAATTTTGTAATTAATTCCCTAGAAGTAGGAATTAGGGTTAGAGGTCACGCCGGTGTGTATGCACGTAGGCGCAGTGCACACTAAAGGCGGCGTGCGAGGAACCCAAATGGTGGTGCAGGCATCCTAGTGCAAATGTGCACACGCACAGTACAGCACACACATCACAAATCTAAACACATGCACATGTACATGCTTCACATGTGTGCATCGCGCACACACCTCATCGTAGCGCACACACAAAGTGTCCACGCATGCACATGTACCCAAATGATGGCGTGAGTGCCTTTAGGTAGTTGTGCACACACACATACATCGAAAGGGTGGCCCACATGCCCTAAAGGGCATGTAGGTGCACTAGGCAGATGGAGGATATACAAGAAAATGTCAAAAATGATGGCATTTAGAAGAAAATTTAGGATTTTTGGGTTAACCCTAAAAAGGATAAGTATAATTTAAAGGAAATGTTAAGAATCGAAAAATGGAATTATTTTTACGAAACGTTTTCTAGTGCTTCAGATGTAGGAGCATCATTCATGTATCACCGAGCTAGAGGGGAACATGCATTAGTGAGACTGGTGTGTGGCAGCCATTCTCCTAGAGGTAGTGGGCCTAGGCCCCGTGTCTCGGATGCCTTCGATCATCCGGATCACGGGTGATTACTACATTGGGCCGAGCGGTGGCACGACGAGAGCTAGTGTTTCTAACTCCCTACTGGGAGATGACCGTGACTCTAGAGGATGTATGGTAGATTCTCTACGTGCCCATCTTAGGTTCACTGATCAAGTATACTTCTGATCTTGGGCAAATCAGAGCAGTTGTCAGGGATTTGTTTGATTGAGATGACATACCACATGATGGTATGACTATTGTATTGCATGATTATATCATCGACCCGACACTGCACTGGGGACCTCTATATATTATGCCAATTATCAATGGGTTTTTGCTCACTGATAAGACTGGGACATCCTTTTCGAGAGGGTTGATGACACTAGTACACGGATATTCAATGGTGAGCGTTATTACTGGGGATAGTGTATACTGCACACCTTTACTTGGGACCTACATCTTATCACCTACCACCATCAAAAGATGGTGGGGCTTGCCTTGCTACTACAGATTTGGTCATGGGACCACATAGCCATCAGGTGCCTCGTAGGTACTCTACATGTTCGAGCTCCAGAGGATCCATCTTATATGGTGTGGGTTTCAGTAGGTGGCAATGTACGAGGTCACCTGGGTAGCTTATACAGATATTGGTGAGAGTTTGATGAGTTTCCCGATAGAGATATCATATGGAGACCCTACAGCAGATACAATGGCCAGAGGATGTAGTAGAGCTTAGCATTTGCACCATGGAGCATTTCCTTCTTGGCATTCGGAGTTATATTATTGAGCTATATAGGGTAGATAGATGCCAGCGATAGCTAGGCATAGTGCAGGGGGTTTTGCAACCATACATATGGTATGCCCGTCGAGATTCTGAGAGGTAGACCATGGGGCCGCACATACAGGTGACCCGAGCCAGGGCCAATTTCTTATAGGTGGTTCCACAGGTATGGGACCCAACGCATAAGTTAGAGATCCAGCACATTACTAGTGATTACTAGACATGGTATGCTAATGTTTTACCTCGATGTTTGACTATCCCAGAGGAGGCCTAGGCAGTAGGCACTTGACCACCGAGAGAGATTTGTCATGGTGATGATATGAGAGATGGTGTAGTAGCCCGTGACCCAAAATATCCATTTGATGGGTTACCACATGACGAGCAGGATGTCACACATGTATAGGGACAAGGCCTTAGGGACTAGGATAAACACCTACACAACGCCCTAGGCCCAGAGTATTAGAGCAGAGACAGTCTTCTATGACAGTACACGGATAGGCCCCGGTGGCACAGACAACCACTCTACAATAGCAATTACAACAGGCTCTAGCAAAGCAAGACTAGGTCACAACAAAGAGAGATTTGGCCCGAGCTCAGATTTTAGCAATGGATAGCAGTAGAGCAAAATCTAAGTGTCCACATTGTGGCGTTATGCTGCCCAAATTTTAACACATCCTTAGTATACTTTGACTTAGTTTGATTTCAAACATTGTCCCAAATTTTGAAAGGTGTCACTTACTTTGTTTGTGTTGTTTCGATACCACTTTGACACTAATATCTCGTTTCTTCGTGAAGCTTGATAGACGTGTCCGATTGGTGTGGTTACGTGGCTTACATTTGTAAACCTCACCCTTTAACATTTTGACCTTATTGGTTGTTGAACTTGTTGTGGTATCCTTTGATGGGGATTCACATCTACCATTTGTTAATATTTACACTTGTTCATTTCGAGCTTGACATAAATATAGACATTGTGATTGATCACCTTTGCATCAAACTATCACTTTTCACACACATTTTCATATGGTGTATTTCCTTGTCGATTGGCTTTGTGTTTCACACTTGCATGATTGTTCTTTGTGATTATTCATTGAGAAAACTTATTTTCTAGGAAAATCCCTTTTGATCTCATTAATATTATGTCACCACGATGTCTATTTTCCTTAGAACTTCTTTGGAAAATCATGCACACATAAATCAATACTTATAAAATGTCTAGTTGGTAGTCCTTATGCTACCCAAATTAACATGTCACTTCCTTCCCTTTGAAGGAGTTCCATCACACTATCTAGATCTAGACATTTGTGATTAAAACAACACCAAAAATGACTGACTATCGCGCAGTTCCCCATACTTACAAAAATAAGGAACCTAGGTTTAGTAATTCAAATCAAAAGATTCCCATTACAACTAAACCTCGTTTGGTTCTTTGTGCTAGAGAGCCCATATGGGTAACCCATTCCCCACCTTCATCTCATAGTCGGTGGTATGGTTTGGACACTTTTGATCCAAATTATTATTCGGGCTCCCCCCACTCTTCTTCTGATTCTAATCCAAACATTTCCTCTTCTTCTGAGGATTCCAATCCAAACATTTCTTCTAATTCTAATCCAAACATTTCCTCTTCTTCTGAGGATTCCAATCCAAATATTTCCTCTGACTCTTTTGATGATTCAGATCCAAACTACTATTCGGATCCAAACTACTATTCAGATTCATCTAATTTGACTCCTAAGTCATCTAATGCGACTCCTATGTCACACGGTCCTCCCCTTCTTTACAGTACCTTCTTCATCAATCATCCCCAATAAGTCTTCCTTCTTTGAAGATTTGTGTGACTCAAATTCCTTCTATTCAAACATCTGAATCGACCCATGTGTCGCAATCTATAGACTTTGGACTTAATCCTACTATTTTACAGATGATATACCATTGTATAGGTAGGTCCACACCACCTTCTTCTACTCCCGAGACATCTAGCTCCACATCTTCTTCGTCCCCCACATCATCTTCTTCTATCAATCATCATCAAACATCTTCTAAGTCTTCCACACCAAGTGAACCTCTTTCTTCCAATCAACCCCTATGGTCGATCAACAACTCATACCGATTGAACTTTTTCATAACAAAGAAACAAACAGGGAATTTATAGGGGCATATGAAGATATTGCTTTAGCAGACTACGAGAAAGGATTCTCTTTAGAATATGATGTGATGCGTCATCGTATTTTAAGGAAAAGGTCGATTCCTTTTATCAAGAAATGGAGGAAGAACCTCAAATCATGCAACTTGATCATCCTCTTATTCTTCCATTTTCACATTCTTCATTATGTGATGAAACTCCTTGGTCTTGCATTGATCCATGGCCTATCTTCTCATCACCCAATAAATCTTTGTCTATCATTATTCCTCAATCACAATCTCTTATTGGGTCAATGTCAAGTATCCCTTCATCTTCATATAGGTGTGGGTCACCTTCTAATAGCCCTCCCTCTACTATTTGTGGGACATTTTCAAGTAGTACACTATCTTTTATTCTTGGGGCACACCCAACTAACCCCTTGTCTTCTAGGTATGGATCACCCCACGTAGTCCATCATCTTCTATTCTTGGGCCACATCCTAGTAGCCCATCATCTTACATCTATGTGTCATGTCCTAGTATCCCTTCTTCTTCTATTCTTCGGCCACATCCTAGTAGCCCTTCATCTTCTATCTATGGGTCATGTCCTAGTAGCCCTTCTTCTTCTATTCTTGGTCCACATCCTAGCATCCCTTCATCTTTTATCTATGGCTCACATCTCAGTACCCCATATTATTCAATTCTTGTACCATATCCTTTTCATACATCACATCTTTCTTCTATCAATGGTTGTTGAAAGCCCATAATCATTTCTCACATCAGTTCTAAACGTCCACATTCACTTTATTCTCCTTCTCGAGATCAAACAAGTCACACATTAGCTTATAAGAAACCCAAATAGGTTCATTATCAAGCTAAGATCAAAACTTCCAAGAGCTCTATAGCTCCCAACAAATCAAATGATCTTAAGGTTAAAAATCAAACACAATTCAAGAATGCAAATAAACATAACCATCAAGTATGGCGCAAAGTGCATAAACCTCTAGATGGGGAATTAAATCTCCCACATACAAAATCCATGTTTCAAAACAAATCACATTCATTTTTTGAGTATGAGCTCACCTCGATCATCGAGACTAGGGATAACATGACTCTAGATAAAAAAACATGCCTAGTCTCCCTTATCAAGGAAGTCAAAATATTTTTGTTGATCTTATCATGAAAACTGAATTTGTTGGTCCCACCTTTCCAAAAACTATCAAAAATATAAAAATAAAAAATAAATTCACAAATACAAAACATTGAGAAAACACAACAAAAATCAAAGGTACAAAGATCAAACATTGCAATCAGGTGTTGTGTACACATGGATGTTTCTTTCTTCCCTTCCTTGCTATTATTTTGCAAGTCTTCATGCCATTTTCATCCCTTCGGTGATATTTTAGTTAGCTTATTCACGCATTTTGTGACATTTATCTCTATGGTATCCATTTGACCCTAGTCTTTTATCACCTAGGTAAATTAAAGAACGACCGACCTCTTAGAGATCCTATCACATTCAACATCTAATAAATTTGTTGCGAAGAAATTTTGGACATATTTGTTGACACTATCCAATGTTGTCATCATCGTAATCACTTCCACATCCTTCCATCAATCCATCTATGGTTCTTAACCCCTTGTCAAACAAGAGAGCTGAAATAAGTTTTCAGAAAGCAAAAGAATCAAAATCAATCAAAATCAAAAGCTAAAAGCTATAAAGCAAAAGAAAAATGATATATTACTCTCTCTTGGGGTATTTCCAATAATCTCTATATGGCTATGGATGCACTGATCGGGCAAGAGAGAAATGTTGTGATTAGAATCAAATACATCTCCATTGAGGCTATGGACACCGGCTTAGAATGCGGAGCAATGTATGGCTATCCTTCCACCATCCATTCAAAAATCACCTATCAAACTATATCATTCCTACACATTGATTAGGGTTTCTTCACTTGTCTATTAAATCTTCACTTCAAGAGGTAATAAATTCCACGTACACACACTGGATCTCTATGAGTAAATAGAATTAGTATGTTACCAAGTGTCTTTTTTGGACCTTATTTAGAATCTTATTGTAGTCCGTATCTTATCTCACGATTTGTGCCTATGGCTAATCACTTCTTCATCACAAGGATTCTAAGCTACATTCATACTATTCACATCGTTCTTTTACTTCGTTCAGAAAATCCATGTGTATAAGATTACTTTTTTGCCTTGTTTTTGGGCATGTTTGTCCCCTTTCACAAAAACAATCTTCTCCTTCCTTTTTATCATGTGCTTTTAGGCCAACTTGACTTACACTGGGGAATCCTTGCTCCTTCCCAACACTTCATTGGTTTACGTTCATTATCAGGTTGAACTTATCCATAATGGCCTTGGGTCTCGTTTCTACATGTGAAGAGTTTTCCTTTCAATACTCCCACCTAATCACTGGAGAATTTTTACATCTTCACCTTTCGCGTACACACGTGGTCTTATGCCCTTGTACATCCCATCTATCGCTAGGGGAATCCATGCTTCCTTGTCTTCCTATCCATAATGGCCTTGGGTCCACTTCTACACATGAAGAGTTTGCCTTTGAATACTCCCACCTAATCATTGGGTTATTTTTACATCTTCACCTTTCTCATACACATGTGGCCTTATGCCCTTGTACATCCCATCTATCGCTAGGGGCATCCACGCTTCCTCATCTTCCTGTACATAGTTTCAAAAAACTTTCAAAATCATAAAAACATTCAAATATGTTAGAAAAATAAAAATATTAAAATATGTTTAAGAAAACTTCTAAAAATTGAAAATCATCCTACAAAATGTCGCTATTTGGTTCTCACTTGTTCATGTGTGTGACTCACGGATCATCTTGATCTACCTCCATCAACAAAATCTAAGCTACTTACTTCATCTATACTATGGGGCACAACGAGTTTCCTGGTAATGTTTCGTAGCGGATATTGCTTTTTCATCGGACCCAAGTGTCCTTTGTTATTCCCCTTGCATGTATCCTTGCTTAGGGAGCCATCATTAACCCTTGTTATTAATTCTAATAGGTTAGAACTAAAGTTTGATAATAAAAACATGGTACTTTTTTCTCTATTAGGTTTGGCTTGTTTACTTTCTCGTATTGCATTGCATTTTTTATGTTGTGTGGAGCTAGACATCTTTTACTTTCTCATATTGCATTACATTTTGTATGTTTCATGGACTTAGGCATCTTTTACTTTCTCGTATTACATTGCATTTTGTATGTTGCATGGAGTTAGGCATCTTTTAATTTCTCATATTGCATTGCATTTTGTATGTTGCATGGAGTTGGTGTTTTTAGTAATGGAAATTTATTCGTATATGACTTTTCATGTCATACTACACTTTTGTTCATTCTTTTTAATAAGAACCAATGATGAAGATCTTTAGCAATATGATGACAAATAAAGTTGTTTAAAAGGCACTGGATGGATGTTAGCTCATTCCCTCTTCCTCATATTCCTTTTTTTCTTCTATATCCCCTTTCTTCTTCACACTATTCTTTCTTTTGTTCTCTTCTTTTCATCTTTTCAATCGTCAATCAAGTTCTTCTATCACCCCATCGACAATCAGGGGGCATCCTCCATTCTACTCATTTTTCTATCCCTTCAAAATTTTCTACTTGTTTATGCTTGTCTACTTTCTTTGAAGTGACGTTGCTTACGTCACCCCAAAGAGGGAAAATGTAGACACATAAAATATGCTTACACTTAGCATTTCCTCCAATACAATAGATTGACAACACTTCGTTAATCAACCCATCTTCGCTCCACTCTCGATGCCCATTTACAACACCTTATCGATCGTATTCCTCCTGTAATCAGCTTATTTGGCTAATATCTCTCTTATTAGCTAAACATTCCTCCTTTCGACCATTCATAACCTCCCTAGTTCTCTCTAGACCACTTCTATTGGCTTTGTAGGCTATCTATCAGTCAAAATTGGTTATCCATACCCCTCCCAACTCTCAATGAGTCTCTAATCACTTCCTAATCAAGTTTAAATAGCCTAATCCTAGCTTAACTAAGCCTAAAGCATGTTTATCCTAATCTAATCCTAAAGTGCTTTTTAGAATTTAGTCCCACATGCACCAAAAGTTCAAACTCTTCCATTTGGAAAACTATAAATACAAGGCTAAGCCTACCCATTCAACTTACACCTTCACACCTAGGATATCTTATTAACACTAAGAACACCTAGTTTTGGATTCCATTTGTATTAGCTTTAAGCTATAAGAACATTTGGATCTTGGCCATACTCCATTGTTGAGAGCTCCTCCATCTTGCATCCATCCATTCCAAATATAGTTAGTAAGGGAATATCTAAAGCTTGGCCATGTAGCCAACTTGGAGAGATCTCTTCACTATTTTTGGGAGTAAACAACACACAATTTGATTTCTTAGAATCTAACTAGGTTCACTTTCATTAAGCTTTCATAGAGTAGAGAGTAGTATACATGTTAGTTTTTGATGTTTTTGTCAAAGTTATAATGCTCGCATGTTAGTTTCTCTTATTTAGCTCTAATCTCATGGTGCATGGATGAGTTAGCAAAGATTTGAGGTTCTTTAGCCTCATTCCATATCTTTTGCAACTTTCCATTGCATATAATTCCAAAACAAATAACTAGGTGATTTAAACAATCATCCACTTGTTTACAAATCCAGTTCCTTACCATCATATATACACATACGTATATACAAAAATCCACTTGTTGAATGTTTAAGCTCTTCCATATTTAGGCATCTAACAGTTCACAATATAGTTATTATTGTGTTTGAAACAAATAAGTTAAATATATTATGTAGATTACTTAGTATAAGAGAGGCTATCCTTACATATATCTCATCTAATACAACTAGCAATTGCACTAACATTGGAAGGGATGCAAACATAATGTTTATATAGAATTTCACCGGAATATAACTGTTTTGAAAAACCCGTTTGAACAATGCCTATGACCACCTTACTTTTAGAAAATTTTAATTTATCGATACGGTCTTCCCAAGGGTGGTAAGCTATGGAAAGGGAATGGAATATATTTATTTTTATAAAAAATATATATATCGGTCAAAGCAAACTAACATCTTGATGATAAAGTTTAGAGTTTCCTCAAGATAACCAACACCGCCATGAATTTCAACCATACTGACATAATGATTGATTATAGGTGAGGAACTCAAGCCATTCACAAGCTCCTCACCTAGAATGTATTTATCTTCACTAGAGAGTGTTTTGTTAATAAGTAAACACTTTTACTAGAACTATGAACTGGGGGGTTCTTGGGTCCCCTCCCTTACATTACTATATATAGATTTAACAAAACTAGGGAAAACTATACAAAAATAGCTATATTATGCCACCCTAAATTGGTCACACAAACAACCAAAATAGACAACATAAGAAACCTGAAACATAGAATTAGTCAGAAAATTCCATTGTATCCTCCTTCACACGAGCTTTGGGGACGAAATAATCCTCTGTTACATTCTTGCGGATACTAGAATGGCGCCCTACTTCTCCCACTTTAGTAGCCTTTATCAGGAAGTCATATAAATCCTTTCCTTTTAACCTAAGTTGATCAATTTGAGTAGGAACAAGACCAATTAGCACATAGAGAGAATCGAGATCTAAAGGAGGAATGAATACCGGTCTAGAGTCCTTCATGTGCCATTTCTTGTGAACCATTACTGCAAAATTCCAGAGGGACTGTTTCTCTTTTCTAGCTTGACCACGTGTTCTAGAGAAACTATCTCCATCTCCCCTGTAACTAACTCCTGAAGGAAAACCAAATGAATAAAAAAATTAGCCACTTCATTATCTAACCCCACTACATTCCTTAGTAGAATAGTGTGACGAGAAATCATGATAGTTTCTTCCTTGTTCTTGTCGATTATCAGTAAATGGGAGATGAAAACGGAGGTTATTTTTGCATTTACCCTTGCACAACTATTGTCTTGGACATAGCTTTCCCCCATAATTTTCTCCAACACATTAAAAATAGAGCCTCAACCAATGAGAAAACCTTCCTCAACCTAGAATGAGAGATAATACCATAAAACTCCATCTCACGGGTTTCCCCTTTCAGAAACAAACAAGGAAATGACAAGGAATCCATGAGAGCTCTTCAAAAACCTTCAGCCGATCAGACATAAGAAACTAGAAAGTATGGGCATAAAAAATGAAAAGGTGAGAAACAATTTTAAGTAAAAATTCTTATGAGATAAGTCCCATCGAATTTAACCAGACTTATATTTAGCATCACCTTCTATAATGGTAACTAAGGCGAGCCACCTAGCTTTATCATTGGATATAATGGCCTCCTCTATTTGCTTCACCCCACAATTTTCCAAATAGTCAACCGCTGAGTTAGCCTCCCTTAACACGTGGCCAATGCTCTAAGAGTCCATGTTGTTAAGCCAATATAGGATGTTTGAAATGTAGAAATCAAGGAACCAATGAATGGCCTTACCAATTTTGAAAGCCTATATAATAACTTGTGAATCTCCTTCAATGAGAAGATGAGAGCATCCATATTCAATTACTCTTTTTACCCCAAAAAGGAGGGCCTAGGCTTTTGCTAGGTTGCATGAGCCATCTTGAAGATGAAAAAAAATGGTGGTAACCAACTCACCACACTCGTTACAAATAATGCACCCTTCCCTTGAAAGTTCAGGATTCCCCTTGGAAGCCCCATCAAAATTAACTTTGCGAAACCTAGGGGGTTGCACTAGAGAGTGTTATTCTCAAAATGTGTGGCAATTTCTTGTTAGTAACCTACTATTTCAGGATGCCTGAAGCCCTTAATAATCTCATGTGCAATGGCCCACAACCAAGTGGTAATACAAAGCAATTGGTATGATGAGAACATGGTTCATGTTGAGTCAACATCCAATTAGGTAGGGAAAATTTCTCTCTCCAGTTACACAAGTGAGATCAATTGGATTTTACCCTTTACAAGGATTGGGATTAGGATCAATATTATCTAGCCATGAGCAACCTATGAGTACCCTGCATGTGAGAATTTATCATAAGTTGAGTTATGAATGGGGTAAGTGCATGGAAATGGGGGGCAAAAGGGGTAAAAAAGGGACACCTTTTTCCTGAAATCAGTGAAACATGAGCTTCATCGAATAATTCGGCATGCTTATGCTCAAAATTTGACAAAGTGATAAGAATAAGTACCGTAGAGATTGGAATCTAGTTTCTAAAATACTATTCTTTTTAAAAAATGGTTGAAATTAAGAGGGTCAAATGTGGTGCGCACAAAAAGTATGTCTATTTTTGTGTCAAAAAGATAATAACCTATTGTGTGTGCTCCCTCCCATTTTTTGAGTTCTATATATATATTTTCGAATCACTTTGGTAGAAATTTAGCTGAGACCATGTACGAGGTCCCACTAATTTTTCATAATTTTTAATGAATGTACACTTTTTTTTTATTAATTTTCAAAGTGCACATATCTTGAAAATGAAATTTTTGTGTGTGCACTCCCATAACTTTGAGAAAAAAGTCATTTTTAATTTTTTTAGTGCATGTAGAATGGAGTTTAGAAAAAACACTTTTAAAAAAAAAATTGGATGAAAAAATCGTAAATTGTGCACCAAAATGTATGCATAGGTTTTTACAAGAAAACAAGGCACTAGTAAAAGAAAATATGGATGAAAGCCTTAAAATAATCAGATTTTAGAAAGAATTATATCGTCATCAAGGTAAAATTGAGCTTGACATCATAGTAGAATTTATTTTTGAATATTATGTTTTAATGCATGAGATATTGGGGTGCACACATGAAATTTTGATGTTTTTTTGTCAAACACGGTTTTAATCACACGAAACAATCCAAACCTTTAGTTTGGTAATCCAAAGACAATCTAAGCCCATGGATTGGGAATTTCATACCTAAAAAAAGGTGAAATGCGAGTGAGTTATAACACACTCATGTTTAAATTTTTTATGTGGCATGCTTTTATTTACATAAATAATTTTTAAGCATAAGATAAAATATAAATAATAATAAAAGAAAAACTTATACTTTAAATTTATTTTAGTAAATATAAAATATTAGGGTAACTCTACACCATATGGAACTAGTATCACAACTCCATCTTTCATGGTTTAGAAGACAATTTTTCAAATTCTAATCTGGTCAGTACATAGGTATTTTTCAGGATTTCAACATTCATCATTCAAGCTTTTAGGGTTTAAATTATACAATCGATATCTATTTTGTGAAAGAATATAGTCATTGTTTAGGTTTTGGGGAATTTTAGATTTGTTATTGACATTTGTAGGAGTGTTTAGGAAGATTTAGGAAAGTTTTACTCATTCAAGGGAAATCTTCTCAACAACGGGTTTTCTAGGTGCAAGGAACAAACACTCTAATGGTGAAATTTGACTTCTTCGGATGATTTTGGGAGCTCTGTAAGGAGTTAGGAGGAAAATAAATAGGAAATGGAAAGATATGTGAATCCTATACATGTTGGTAACATTAATTTTCTTTAAGACTTGAAGGTTTCATGAATAATTTCAAGATAATGTAGCTACCCCTTTCGGTTCCAGACAAAAATGGCCCTAAATTTGTAAGCACTAAAGATATGATCACCACATGGTGATAGGTTAATATTTGTAAACATTGATAAGTACCTCTAGGAATGGGTACTATCATAAATAGACTATTTTTTACCATGGGTAAGGATCTCATGAGGATGGGGCCAATTTTGTGAGTTGAAAACACCTTCCTAACACCCCGATTATATTTTTGAGTGACGAAACTTCTAACATAAACTTTAAACCATAAACCATAAACCCTAAGCCCTAAACCATAAAATTAAACCCTAAAACCTAAACCCTAAGACCTAAACCCTAAACCCTAAACCCTAAATAATCAACCCTTAACCTTGAGCCCTAAACCCTAAACCATCAACCCTTAACCCTGAGCCCTAAACCCTAAACCCTAAACCATGAAACCTAAACCCTAAACCCTAAACCCTAAATACTAAACTTTAAACCCTTAGTTGTTAACCCTAAACCCTAAACCTTAAACATTCAACCCATAACCCTAAGCCCTAAGCTCTAAACCCTGAACATGAGCCCTAAATGTTAAACCATAAACCCTATAACCCTATAACCCTATAACCCTAAACCCTCAACACTGAATCCTAAACCCTAAACCCTAAATCCTAAACAATAAACCCTAAACCCTAAACACTAAAATCTAAACCCTAATCCTTGAATACTTATGAGCTAATTAAACACCTTCTAGGATAGTTAAATAAATATATTAAGCGTATGGAGGTGATGTCAGAGAATCTTGGAAGTGTTGGAGGAAATTTAAGAAGATTTAGTAATATTGTTTAGGGTTTATGGTTTATGGTTTAGGGCTCAATGTTTATGGTTTAGTGTTTAGGGATCATTGTGGTAAAAATAGGGTTTAGGGTTTAAGGTTTAGGGCTCATGGTTTAGGGATCAGGGTTTAGAGTTAAGGGTTTAGGGTTTATGGTTGAGGGTTTAAAGTTTAGGGTTTATGCTTTATGGTTTAGGATTTAGTATTTTAGGATTTAGGATTTAAGATTTAGGGTTTGGTGTTTAGGTTTCATGGTGGTAAAAATAGGGTTTAGGGCTTAGGGCTCATGGTTGGTTTAGAGTTAAGGCTTTATGGTTTATGGTTTATGGTTGATGGTTGATGGTTAATGGTTTAGGGTTTTAGGTTTTGGTTTTAGGGTTTAGGTTTTAGGGTTTAGAGTTTAGGGTTTAGGGTTTCGAGCTTTGGGTTTAAGGTTTATGATTTAGGGTTTAGAGTTTAAGGATAAGTGTTTAGGATTTAGGGTTTAAGGGTTAGGGGTTAAGACTTATGGTTTAGGGCTTAGGGTTTAGGGTTGATGGCTTAGGGTTTAATTTTTAAGGTTTAAGGTTTATGGTTTTGGGTTTAGGATTTAGGTTTTAGGGTTTAGGGTTTATGGCTTATGGCTTAGGGTTTAGGGTTCAAGGTGGTAAAAATAGGGTTTAGGATTTAGGGTTTAGGTTTTGGGGTTCAAGGTTTAGGATTTAGGGTTTATGGATTACAACTTAGGGCTTAGGTGTAGGATCAGATGATACCTTTCTAGGTGCATCTCCCCTCTTGAGGATCATATTCATATTTGATGTATTGTCGTCGAAGAGGGAAACTCCCCTGTCAAATCGGTTATTCAGTATGACGTGGAAGATGAGTAAATAAAATGAAAGTTGGAGAATTAGATTTCATTGGTAATTAGTACTAAGTATCAACAAGACTAATATGGCTTACTACTCAACTAGGAGGAATGCCAATATTAGGACCATATTTCCTAGTATCATGCCTAAAACCATCATTGAAGCTACTTGTGCAAAATAAACGAACGATAGGGTGTGGCAAATCTGCAAACTCGATTTTACATAATACACGGCTGCTCATTCATATACAAAATCAGGTCGGAACAATCTTATTAATCTGATAGCTTAAAGATCTGGAAAATAGTTATATCACTGTTTCTGAAAATATCTGAAATCACATTAATGACGATGTCGAAAACATCATCTGTTTCATACAATTCTTCAAACTCTCTAAACTCTTTCAGACATAAAACAGTTGCCTGATTATCAACTGAAAGTATTACACAAACTTCAGTAGTAGACATTACTTACATATTATGCAGACGACTCTTTAAACAAGACTCTGGAATCTTCTGAATTCTTTCTTCTTTCTTGTCTTCCGGAGTGTATGCTTGTATTCCTCTATCTCCAAGTGTAGTGAGTGAATTGAGCGAAGTTCTATTTATAGATCTTCGTCAAAGCTTTTCACTTAGAGACCGAGGTAGCCGGTAAAAGGAAGACCGGTTACACCCTTAACAGGTAAGATTCCAAAATGGACATGACAAGGACAGACACGACCACAGTACAGCCCACCCATGAGAGCTTTATTGAAAGTGCCATGGGCCCACCACGCACTGACCGACACAACAACAAAACCGATAAGAAAGAATCTTATCGTAAAAGCAAAAGTCATGGTAACAGGCCTACCATGATAGCCTTTATTAAAGAGATCCGCACTAAGGCGAATCAAAAGTGACAGCAGGTCCCATGTCATCATCAGAGCTAGTGGATGATGAGCTGTCTTCCCGTATTGGATCAGGTTCTAGATTTCTCTCGAGCTGTTCGATGTAGACCCTTGAAGTGGAGGCTGATCCATCACGATCTGGCTGAAGATGAGGCCTTGTCGGATAAAGATAATGATCAAGCAACCTTAAGTCCTGTCCAGGAGCAGGAGGATGGACCACCATTGTGTGGTGCAGGAGGATTCTTCTCCACAAAGTAGCATTAGGTCTTTGATCAGGATTCCTGCCAGGAATTATCTTAACATAATAGTGGACCTTTACGAACCAGGGAATCTTACATTGGATTAGTATATTTCTTGCTAAACTAGGATCAACATTTAATAGAGGTGAATCAGATATCCTAGTTGGTAAATATTTCAACAGAAAATATTTAAAATGCTTCCCTATATACTTCCTGGTGATGGTTCGAGGTTCCAAACATCAAACTGGAGCGGATGCTCCTCTGTCCACATTCTTGAATATTCGAAGCGCCATATTGTGTTATGTCCCTGGAATGAGTTGCCGCAATCTCAAGCCTTCTACCGTAATGGATCATGATGCTCAGATTGAAGAGGATCTCCATTGCCAATTCAGACAGCATTTGACCATAGGATCTTGCAGGGTATGGAACTGCTTTCCAGGATATCAGATCAAAAACCTCGCACTCAGTATCGTATATCCGAATGGGACAACTGAAATTATTCCTCTGCTAACCAATAAATCTTGCGCTTCCATAGACATTCTATTATCATTTGGTATAAGTGCATTAATCTGATCTTGGGCATTTCTATGATCCCAGATTGAACCATGAGGTTCATGCATGACTTGAGTCACACTTATACTCTTTGAACTATTCATTTCTCTACTAGCAAAATCTGCTAGTGCATTCTGCTTTCCTGCAATGTGTTCGACTGTAAACTCAAAATTGTCGAACCATAATCCCCAACGCTGCAGCCTATTCCAGGCAGCCTTGTTTGCAGGATCTCCGCCATTAAGTCGCTTTTTGAAGTCTTTTAAATCTGACCTTAATATGAAGACTTCATTCTGAACAAAAAACAAAAAAGCCTTGATGGCCTTTTTTGCTGCAAGTAGCTCCTTATGGGAAGAATGATAATTAAGTTCTGAACCTTGAAAAGCACCAGAACTATATCTACAGACTTTTTCCTTTCCATTTTCACATTTTTCTTTAAGTACTGCACCCCAGTACTGCTCACTTGCATCACATTCAATTATTTTTAAACCAGCACCAGGCAAAGACATAGGAGGCGTTCAGTTACCTGTTTCTTGATTCTTCTAACTGCATCAGTCATTTCTTTGTTCCATGCTGGTGCATCCTTTTTGAGTCTTTTATTGAGCAAGACTCGATCAGCAGCTATGTTCTGGTAAAATCCAGCAACATAGTTAACACATCCCAGAAACCTCTGGAGCTGCTGCTTCTCATGAAGTTCATCAGGAAAACTCTGTATTTTGCTGACAATGTGCTGCTGCATTTCAATATTGCCAGAGCTTATCCTTATACCAAGAAAATTTATGTCTTCTTTAAATACTTCAATTTTTGTCAAAGATAGACATAAACCATTATCAAAGACTACCTTATAAAACTGTTCTAGATGACTGATATGCTCCTTTGGAGACTTTGAGAAAATTAAAATGTCATCTATATATACTATCAGGAATTCAGAAAGCTCACCAAAAATCCTATCCATAATTTTCAAATATGGAAGGTGCTGTTTTGAGACCGAAGGGTAGAACTTTCCATTCGTATTGCCCACCTGGGACAATAAAAGCAGTCTTGTACATATCTTCTGGCTTTAGAAATATTTGCCAGAAACCACTCTTGAGATCGAACTTACTATATACTTTAGAACCTTTGATACGGCTCAAGAGATCATCCCTTGCAGGGATGGGATGCTGAACAGAGGCTATATACTTATTAAGTGGCTTATAATCCACTACTAATCTTTTCTTATTTCTCACCTGTTCAGATCTTTTATTGACATAGAATGCAGTACAGGACCAAGGTGAATTTGACTCTTGGATAAAACCGCCTTTCAATAGTTTCTGAATTTCTTCTCTGCATTCTTTTCTCTCAGAGGGTGGCATACCTCTGTGATGTGCCTTAAATTTGGGCACAATCTCCTTTCCATCTGAATCTTTTATCAGCTGTAAATCCAAGGAACAGAAATGTTTCTTTCTGTGTATGAATGCATGGGGGTTTTCACTACACAAGTCATTTTGTATTTTTGACACAATTTCTTCAATACTAACCTGGCAATTTGCTATGGACTTGTGGATCCATACATTATTGACTTTCTTGGATTTCTGAGGTAAAGGTACTATGGCTTGGAAAGTGTACCTTCTGGATATCGCCTTTGGAGGATTGAACAACATAATATGGTCTCTGGATATACTAAATGTATGACAGGCTTCTAGGAAGTTTACTCCTAACAGGCAGTCATAACTATCCATGTTATGTTGGTAGAACTCTAGTTCTAAAGGGATACCTTCAACATCTATTTTTACTATGGCCATATGCTTGCAGATTACTTCTTTCTTATCAAATTTAATCTTCGTATGGGTTGAGACCCAACAATCTGCAGGTATGGCATATTGCCTGAGCAGACTTATTTCTGCTCCAGTATCTATCATGGCATCTAACATATAAGGCTTTATATGAGGAATGCAAATAGTTATTCCAATGAATGGATTTTGCGTACAACTAATTGTACATACCTCAGCTTCTGTTTTGCCTTCGATGCAACATGATGATAGGATTCATCCAGATGTCTTCTGGATTTGTCTTTTCCTTTTCTTCTTCATCCAGCAACTTTGTGAATTCTTCAGTGGCCTTGGAGATGACCTTCTCCAGGAATGTTATTCTGTCCTTCCTCCATCTTCTGTAGACTTCCAGTGATGCTGGTTCTGGATGTGAGGATGATCCTGGTTCATTAGACCTTTGCTGGATGTCTTGTCTTCCGCGACCTCTCCATGCTCCAAACCTTCCTCTGGTTGGAAGCTGTCTCTGTCTTATCCTCTGTTGGAATGGAGGTCGTATGGGAAATGGCTCGAACGGTTCATCAGGTTCTGATTCTGCTTCTTGCAATCTGGCTTGTTCTGCCTGGTTTGTCCTGATGTATTTGTCAGTCTAGCTCTCTCAACTCTTTACTGAGAGCCATCTTTCTTGCAGTGTCCCAAGGGGGACAGCTATCATGCACAGACTGTAAACATTCTAATTGCCTTCTTAAATACTCTGCACTAGGTGGAATCATTGGGTGTGCAAAGTTAGTATTCATATTGACATTGAAATTGTCAAAAGAAGGAACGGAACTGTATCCGCTATCTGTGCTGTCTTCTTCTTCGATACTTTGTATCGTATGCGCCTTTATCCGAGAGATGCATAAGATATGTCTGAAGATAAACTTTCAGAATCTGACACAAATGCATACTCATCATCATTAATGCCTTTGATAGAGAAAGCGTTTACCTTGGCTTTACCTCTATCTGTATCTTTCTTTGGGCACTTGTTTGCATAGTGCGGCCCTTTACATATGTAGCAGGTCGGCCTGAATTTCTGATGCTTGCCGATGTGCTTGAACTTTCTGAACTTGTAGCGTTTCTTTGACTGTCTGTATGGAGGCTCTTTATATTTCTTCTTTTTGAATTTTCTTTTTCTACGGTAGTACCGATCCTCCCCCTTTGAAAATGAACAATCCTTACAAGAGGATTTTCCTTTGGGCCTAGAATTGATTTCTAGGTCTGGACAGCCGAATGGTTCTAGAGCATATTGCTCACAGAACACATTTCCCAAAGCTTTCTGGTTTTTAAGCGCTTGCTTGCGCTCCCACTTGTCCTTACAAAGCTTTGCATTTGTCTGGTCGATGATTTGATTGATAGCCCCGAAACTGAGTTCTGCAGTCCGCATTCCATGCATGGCCTTCTTATATTGAGTTGCAAAATAGGCAGGAATGATTCAATATAACGGAGACGCATTGTCTCATCGTTTATATTGCCGGAACTGTAATAAAGCTTCTGCATGAAGCACTGGTATTCTCGAACTCTTGTCATGTCGCAGAGACGGGCTCTTAAGAACATTGCTGTGTTCATCATCTTATCATCATCAATGTTCCCAATGAACTCTTTGATGATGGCTGCAGTAAGACCAGAATATCCTGCATCCAATATTATTTCTTTGTTTGGGAGCAAGTCCCACCATTCTTTCAGAATGCCAACAAATCCGTTAGCAATCGTGGCAGCAATATTTCTAGGAGATCTATTATATGTTTCGTATTGGGTATTACCCCAACCGATCATGGAATGAACAATTTCTTTGATCTCCGAAATGGTTTTACACTCTACCTTGTAGAAATTTGGTATATATGAGTGACACTCCTTAAGTCTCTCCCATCTGCTCATCAAATACCGGCTGTACATATGCTGGATCAACTGGTTCTCGCTGGTATTGCTGTGGGTTGTCCTGGTCCCTGTATGCTCAACATGTTAACATTTTTATCTTTGAAAAATAAAGGCTTATATTCTTCTAGGACCTCTTTGTAGGACTTTTTAGTAGATGGACTAGCCAACTGTGTAACATCTGACCAAGATACGGCTTTAGACCAATCTCCTTCTGGAGGAGCTGAAACTTTCTATTTATTTCTTGGATCTTAGGCAGAATCTTCGGGAGTTCACTTGTAAGACATTTTTGTATCTCATCCATTCTTTGATGTGTCTTCTCATTATCTTCCCAGAGTATTAACACCACTTTCTATTATTTCATTTGTCTGAACTTGTCTACTGATAACAACACTTTTTAAACCTATGGTATGGTCTACCAATGGCTGGACAAGATCAGTAACCTTCTGAGAAATGACCTCTGGAAGATCATTAACTACCTTATGTGTTTCTTGAACCTGTTGTTCTATCTTTGCAACAGAACTATGCATTCTGTCAACTTTTTCATTCAACAATTTTAATGCTGATGCACTATCACCCTTTTTCCTAAGCTCAATAGCTTTTAGAACCTTTTCTATAGATGCTAATTTTTCTTTATTTGAAACTGTTTCTTCATGGACAGCTTTTACAGCCTTATTTGTCCAATTTAGCATCTTTGAACTTTCTGAAGGTTCTACTTCTTTGCTTACTGTTCTTTTGATACTAAAAAAACGATTTGCGTGTCCAGTCGAGAGAGATTAATTCATGAGCATCTGTTTCAGGCAGAGATGAACTAGTACTGACTGAAGCCATGTTTATTGTTGGTCCATTTGCAGGAGCATATTTTTGGCTAACTAGTTTTTCACAATCTGAGCACCAGAGAAAATCAGTAGTCGGATCATGTACTAAGGATTTATGACTACACAGAAAAATTTTCTCTTTTTCTTTCTCAGGCTCTTCTGCCTTTTGGGCATTTGAGCTTTCTCCTACTGTAAAATAGGATGAAGTACTGTTTACCGAGGTGCTTCTAGATAATGACTTTTTACTCAAGCTTTCTATCCGAATTTTGCAATTAATGTGACTCTGTTTTTCTCTTCTACAACTATGTAGCATTTTCTAATTTGGGCTTTGATGATTGAATGAATTTTTTGAGAGAGTCCATTCTCTGGGGACTCTGATATCAGACCATGATATTAGTTCAGGTTCAATCTTCTGTGTTTCTAAATTTGTATGAGTCACCACGCTGCTGCCTTTGGTGACACCATGTTTGACTGCTGGATACATAGTATTAACAAGGCGATAAATCACCTTGTAATGAATGGCCAAAGGACATGAACCTGTCCTCATATGTAATCCAGTGGTAGCAAGATGTAATTTCAAAACATCTTGTAACAAGTCATCCTTTGTCAAGGAGACTGGATAATTTGGGAAAACTTCAAAAGAGATGGGTCCATTGTGTAACCCAGTTTGTGCTGCTAATAATGAATCCTTAAAATTGTCAAACCGTAAATCCATTAAACAGCAAAGTATTGATGCATTTAAGCCTCTTCTGAATAAAGGTGTTATCCCTATTTGAACGCATCCAACATGCGCGAACTTATATGTTGACTGTCTCTTAAGACTCTTTATGTCAGATCTATCTATTAGAGGGATATTATATTCCCATTACTAGACTGAGATACTTGAATCACTGATTCTCTTGTCTTGAATACAGTAGAAGCAATTAAATGAAATCATTGATCTTTGCATAGACTTCAGAATAAGATTTCTTTGGCAATCTCCATTCAGGAGTGGGATTTGATTCATCTTGCATATCTACATCAGAATTAACTTCAAAGACATCAGAAAGATTAATTAGTTCTTGGTTCTCAGTTTCACCTAGACTAGATCCAAAGTTCTTCTGCCATTTTTACAGTGCAAGCAAACAAAGCGAGTATGGTTAAACAAACGTCGGGTCTTCCCTATGGCTGCGCCTATCACACGGCGTCTTACTTGGCGGGTGACCTCACCAATTAACCGACTGAACCGTAAAAATGGGAGTCGTTGGCCTATGGCTTAGTGACCTTCCATTCATTGATAATTCCTTCTATGATAAACCCATGGATTCTTTCAAAAGTTCCTTCAAAAAGATAGGGGTATTCATAAAACCTAATGAAGGGTGTGATTGATGTGTCAAAAATATATATTCACAAGAACCTCTTCTTCCTTTAAAGTCCCTGTTTTGTCTTAGTAATGATGTCTCCTTGTATCCAAGGATCGAGAACTAATGGGGTCTGTAACAGATTGGACATTCAGGAATCATCGAGTTTCTAAATTAGAATGTCGTTGAATCTAGAGAAACTTTCTCAGATGTTGGAGTAATGCATCTTGGAAAATAAAATTGAACCTCAGAAATCCTCTCAAATTTATAGTCTAGGTCATGTATCAACAAAAAAAGAAAACAAATTTGACTATAATTACTTATGAAATGCATTCCTTCGCTTCAAGATTATCTTTATAAATGCAATTCGTCTTTCCAAGTACTGCATATTTGCCAAATTTGGGTTGAATTGGCATTCTGGACCTCTAAAGGCATGAAGAAAATGGTGAGTTCATTTTCTCCAACCTTTCTTGAAGTGAATTTACACGAAATGAAATTTGGAATTTGGAAGTGGCACGTGGTAGACATTGATTGTCCTGCCACCAATTTTGAGTGATAAAACTTCAAACATGAACTTTAAACCCTAAACCCTAAACCCTAAGCCCTAAATGATAAACCATAAACTTAAACCCGAAACCCTGAACCCTAAGACCTAAACCCTAAACCCTAAACCATTAACCTTGAGCCCTAAACCCTAAACCCTAAACCCTCAACCATAAACACTAAAATGTAAACCCTAATTACCAAAATTTTAACCTTAAACCATGAACCCTAAACCCTAAACCTTGAACCTTAAACCTGATCCCTAAACCCTAAACCCTAAGCCCTAAAGTATAAACCCTAAAACCTAAACCATAAATTTCAAACCTTGAACACTAAAAATACTTGTCGAAAAGACTTCTAAAAAAATATTCTAATGAGAATGATTGAAATTTTAAGGAGGTAAATTTCATATATCCAAGAAATAATTGGTACAACCCTTTTCTAAGCAACCCCTTCCCCACGAGAAGCTTGCACAAAGAAATGTTACCCAATACACTATCTTCTTTTTCCCATCGTATGGGAACTATTTCACTCAATGTAATTTTCTGTGTCTTACCCATTAGTATTACTATTGACAGAGAGTATTCAATTGAAAATGGTTCATTTTCTTCACAGGCATAATATTCAAAGAGTGTCATTGAGATTTGATGAATTTCATCTGCTGATATTTTGAAGGAGGGAAATGCCAGATATCCAAGATTAATTCGATACAAAGGAATGTTACCCAATACAACTATCTCCTTTTTTCTATAGCTTGTGAAATATTTGGAGCTCCAAGAGTGTTATAAATTGAGAATAAAAAGTCCAATGGTAATTTTGGGTCTGATGATTAGGATACCACTTCAAATTTGATCATTTTTTACGTTCTTTTCAATAATTCTTTCATTTTTATAGTTTAGACTCCAATAATAAACATCTATGTGGCATCGACCATATCTATCATGAGAAATGTGAAGTTTCTGGAGTATGCATAATCCTTACCGAGTTAGTGAGACAAACTAGAAACTTTCAAGGAAGAAGAGGTTCTTGTGAATATGAACATGTATCAAAGTGAATCATGAATGTGAATATGAAAATGTGGTTATTTTTTCCTACTTCCAATGGGTCAACCTGGCTTGCATAATACCATACATTGAAATATGATAAATGTGAAATTTGTTTCAGAGTGTGAATAAATTAACATTCAATAATGCAAGTATACGTGGGGAGAAACATGTTTGGTAGAGATGTGTAATGTATAAGGTTTTTTGATCCTTATAGTGCGTAATATCAAGAGCAAAGTGTTTAATTTGTAATCACTACTTTAGACTGAAGATCAATACCATTAGAGTGTTTATTATATAGACACCGAACTTTGAATCCTAAACCCTAACCCATGAGCCCTAAACCCTAAATCTTGGACCCTAAACCTTGAACCATAAAACCTAAACCTTAAAACCTAGGCTCTAAACCCTAATCCTTACACCCCAAACATTAATCCCTTAACTATAAACCCTAAACCTAAACCTTAAATCCTAGGCTCTAAATCGTAAACCGTAAACCCTAAACGTTAAGCCCTTAACCCTAAACCATGAACACTAAACACTAAAACCTAAACCATAAACCCTAAACACTAAAATCTAAACCCTAAAACATGAACCCTAAACCCTGAACATTGATCCCTAAGTTCCCTAAACCATAAAACTTAAACGCTAAAACCTCAACCCTTAACCCTAAACACTCAACCCTTAATCGTGAAACATTACCAACAAAGGAGTCCATATTGATATTATGGTTGGATGAGGTCAACTCTCTAGAGTCATATTCATATTCGGTGTATTACCATCGAAGAGGGTAGCTAACCTTTCAAATAGGTTATTCAATATGTTGTGGAGATGAGAAAAGAAAATGAAATATGTAGAATTATATTTCATGGGTAATTAGTACTAAGTATTAACAAGACTAATATGGCTTTCGACTACTCGACTAACATGAAAATATTAGGACCATATTTCCTAGTCTCGTTCCTAGAACTATCATTGATTTAGCTTGGAAAAATAAGCATAAGAACATGGGAATGGCTAAGAAAACACAAGTGTTATCAATTGCCTAGTAAATATTTCTTGTTTAGTTCTGAATGGGAGTCAGTTGGCCTATGGCTTAGTGACATTCTATTCTTTGATAATTCCTTGTATGATAAAATCATGGATGCTTTCAAAAGTGCATTCCAAAGATACGGTAGTCATCAATCCTAGTGAAGGGAGTGATGTGATTTCTAAACAACTTGAAATGCATACAGATTTAGAGGTCATAACATGAATTTATAAATATTTCTATCATTATAAATGGAAGCCAAGTAATGGTCTCTCCTTGTATTTAAAGATTAGGACTACTAGGGTCTATGGAAATATTGGACATTCAGTAATCATCAAGTGTCTAAATTAGAATTTTGTTTCATCTGAGAAACATTATCAAACATTGGATTAATGCCTCTTGGAAAATAAAATTGGACCTCATAAAATCCTCTCAAATTTCCAGTATAGGTCCTAGTCTAGGTCATGTTCCTGGTCTTGGTCATGTTTTTGTTTTGAGTTTTGGTTCTGGTTGTGGTCATCAAATATGGAATTTTTTAGGAAAGGAATCCACACTTGAATAATTATTCCCATTTAGATTGTTAGAAATGCTAATGGTAGTGGCAGTGCATGTGGAATTCAATTGGTGGAAGGTGGGGTTGTGCCCTTGTTGGTTTTTTCTCATGGCGTCATTGGTATCCTTTTTGGTATTATTAGAGAGAACTCCCCATGCTTGTGTGATAAGTTTAAAATCTCCCTCGACTCTTGGGAACTTGTTTTTATTAGGATGCAATAACAAGGCTAGTTTTAGCGGGTATTAACAAAAAAATAAAACAATTTTGATTGGAATTACTTATGAAATGCATTCCTTTGCTTCGAGCTTATCTTTATAAATGCAATTTTGGATTTCCAAGTTCTCCATATTTTCCAAATTAGGGTGAAATTGACATTCTTGACCTCTAAAAGCGTGAAGAAAATGGCGAGTTTATTTACCCTATCCTTTCTTGAAGTGATTTTAAATGAAAATAAATTTGGAATTTAGAGGTGGCATGTGGTAGAAATTGATTATCCTACCACATATTTACTTATTTATGATTAATTGTTATTAGTTGGATTTATTTTCCATTATTATGATAATTACATTTTTGAGATTGCCAAATCACTGTTAGGGTTATTCATGAGAATACAATTATTATTGTGGCATGGTTGATGCAACTCCTTAAAGCCTCCCATAATTATGAATACCTCTCCTACGGAACCCCATACAAGTGGATATATGTTAAACAAACTTGTCATACCTCCTTGATATTGAGAAGAGGGTGTTTAGGGATACTTTTAGCTTGCTTGAAGAGTTTGCAATGTAGACAAACCAAGAAGTGACCAGTGAAACTTGATCTTGTGAAATGTGTTGAGAAAACATAGTATAAAACTAAGGAGAGGGCACATAGAATATTTCCACATAAGAATAAGTTGCATTTGAAGGTGTGGAAGGATAGGAAATGGAACGCACCAAGACAAGCTGATTTGGGGACTTAGCCATTTTCATGGTTACAAGCTATTTTTGGAGATAGCATGTAGAGTACACATCGGGATGGAGACTTATGTGACACAAAAATACTATTTTGGGATGATCGTTTGATGAGAAAACCATGCATAAGTTGAAGATAATAATAGGATTACTACTACCAGTTAACTGTAGGAGATATATTATTAGCACACTTGCATGTGTGCCTATTATTGTAAAGGTGCATGGCTATTTTCAGCATGTGACCTATTTTAGGAAGTGTGTAAGTGGTGAAGGGAAAGTCCCCACCCTTATAAATATGGATTGAACTATGTAGTTTTGATATACAAAGACACTATGTATGAGCTATTATGGAGTTATGCTACCAGATCTGATGCGCGCATAAACTTATGATACTATTTATTGTAAGAAGCTTATGTATTTACTGTGTTTAATATAATGGAGTGTATTGGCTGGATAATGGTGTTAAACATAACTATAACTAGTTCTTGTATGGTTAATCCTATCATTTCTATTATTTAATTCATGATTCTTTAAGATCTAGATCTAGTTATGCTCTGTGGAATGTTTATGCTATTTATGGATCTGAATGCATTATATCTTCATCACGTTAACATCCTACACAAAAAACTCTAAGGAGGGTCCTGGTACCTTTGCGTGCTTTAGGTGAGTGCTCAGCTTAGGCTAGGTGATGTGCCATCCTTGGGTTGTTCATGGTAAATTCTAGGCTACATCATTGGTTCCGTTCTTGGGACCTCTTTTTTAGTTATTTTCAGGATGGTTTCATGATGAAGACGTACTAGTTGACCCTAGAAAGTGTTGAGGAGTGGATAAAAGATCTAGAAGAAGAGTACGCACGGAGGTTCAACACTGGATATGAGTTTGATGCACACGCGCATGGGTGGAACAAAATATGTATGATTGTTTGTATGAGAGATTCTTTGTTATTTTTCCTATAGAACTATACGAGTGGCTGGTTGCTTATGTGTATAAATAGAATTGGAGGTATCACACACTTTTCTGGATGTAGGAATAATTTCAGGCCCTGTATGATGCTAATCTGATTTGGACACACGATTTGGATACTTGGTTTTGAGGTGTTTTGAACAACTATATTCTAGAGTACTTCATTTCCACTTATTCTTTCCCAGAGGTAGATGAGTTAATTTTTACGGTATCCAAAGGGAACTTACTTGTAAGGCATTCCAATGGTGATCAAGATCTTGATGGTGACCTTGAACTTGGAAGAAAAACCAATGGCTAGCTAAACCCCACCATGCGTGGGGGTAGGAGCAGGTTTGGTGAAAGATGGTAGAGTTAGCAACAAAAATTCAGAGAGAAGAAAGTTGGCTTAAGTACAATGAGGTAGACGAGAGGGAGATAGAGAAGTAGCATGACATTATAGAGCAGATGTCATTGAGGAGAGAGATGGCTCATGAAGGATTTGGAGCTCACGTAGAAGGCATGGAGCTAGAGCATCAAGAACTCCCCCATTTGGGCAAGCATGATAGGGAACCCTCCTCGGCCACACACGGATCACACTAGCAGAGAGACGACTGGGCCACATGGGCGTGCATCATCTAAATCTACATGGTAACCTAGCCCTTGTGCTTGGTTTTCCAGTATCTAGTATATCTAATAGTCAACAAGCTAATTTGGGTAATAGAGAAGCAGGGGTAAGTCAGATAGCAAGTACATCTATGGTAGGGCATACATCTTCATTGTTGTTTGAGGTACCTTTTCAGGCACATCATCAACACATAATTTGAGCGCGCATAATGTTGAACTCACTTCTAGGAGTAGTACCACCACACATACTGTAGGAGTTCAGTACTACTATTGGGACATAGGGAAGTACATATTTTGGTCTACTTTTAGTTATAGGTGGAGGATCAAGGGGTATAGGTGGCTCTAATTTTGGTGGATCTGGTGGTTTTGGAGGTAGAGGTAACACAAGAGGTTCTAGATCAAGTGGGTAGGGTCCACACAAACCCCACATATTTACATGGATATGTCTCTTCATATTCTTTAATATAGGGGCATAGAGGATGTTTTTGAACACGTACACATGTGTTAGATATTGTGGCATGTAAAAGGGATCACAACTTCTGAGTGCAAGTCAAATCAATTTATAACTACATTACAGGGACATGCACATGGTTAGTATAGGAAGTTTGACCCATATCAAACTTGCATAGATTATGCAGCATTAAAAGATGCATTCCTTAAAGATTTCTATATCCTTGAATTTGAGTAGAAGAGTATAAGCACACTTAAGGATATTAAGCAAGGCACTACTAAGATTTTTGGGAGTATGATGCCCATTTCAAAACACTTTTATCTAAGCTTTCTTATGATATTCATACAATCCAGCATGCACAATGGTTTTTGGAGGACTGATCACACATTTTAGAAGGGTGTTGTTACATAAGACATACATTGATCCATGTGAAGCACTTAAGGCATCTTTTACGTTGAGGCGGTTAGAAGTATATATATGGGAGTCAACCCCTTATTGGAAGCACCGATTCCAGCTATGGAAAGACTATTGGAGAAGCTATCGATGAATTCAACACATGAGACACGTAGTGGCATTTGTTGTATAGAATATGAAGTGGAAGGGCACACCAAGGATAGATGTCCCCATAGGTCAGTGTGCTCATTATTGCTAGACTACAAGATAAGTCATCTTAACCATGATGCCAACTATTTCCCATTATTACAATGCACAATAAGGAAGAATGTATCCTACTATTGTAAAATTTTTGGTCCACGACTCATGATATAGAAGACTGCAGGTTGATTGGTCAGATCCATGATGTTATAGATATTGGTGTGCGATAAACAGGAGTATAAGATAACTCGAAGGGTAAAGGTGAGCACCAGGATTAGAATCACAATCAAGCACACTATGATTTGAACAAGGGGCACTGTGAAGGAGGATGTGGCAGAGGTATATGATACCATGGTGGATTTAGAGGTCGGGGCCGGGGTTGTGGTGGTGGATGAAGCAATTTCCCTTACAGAACATGCTTTACATGTGGATCACTTGACCACTACATGCATGAATGTCCTCAGAATATTACATGTTCTTTATGTGGGAAGAATCATAGCTATGAGGAATTCCCGAATCTATATGAGTATCTTAGCAAGAAACATAAATAGGAGAACAAAGGGACATAGGATGGTTAGGATACAACGTGTTTATGGAAAATTAGTGGATGCCAAAGTTGGCACCGAACTGAGGTATTACCTATGAAGATTACTACACGCGTTGAAGTTGCATGTGCTAGAGAAGTGTTACAACAGACACCTACCATCACTAAGGAGGACATTTTACATTCAAGGTATCCGGATCCTGTGCACTAGAAGGAGGTTTATCAGGAGACCATGGAGGTACTCAAAAACCTTCAAGGGGAAATACAATGTTTGAATGAGAAATCATGGAAGATGGAATAAAGAAGGCAGCATAGACGGTTCAATTGGATATTGATGACTTGAAGGAGGTATGCAAAATGATGCGCTAGAGAATATCATTCCATTACTAGGGATTTGGCTAAAGGGAAACACTCCATGCATGAATATTGAGAATGGATGTCGATCATGCATGGGAATCTTCCCTCCATAGCTTGGATTACGATAAGGAAATCACTCTGAATGTTGTAGTGGATGGATGGCTCTTGAGTAATATATTGATTGACATAGTGCGGAGGTAAATATGCTTACTTTAGATGCATGGGTATAGATGGGGAGACCTCCATTGTATCCATCTTCTAATGTATTGTTTATGGCTAATCGAACTAAGGCCACTCCTATCATAGTTTTAAAAGATGCATCCATTACTATACAAGGGGCCAAGTTCACTAAGGATTTCAAGGTTTTAGCACTTGCAAAATCAGATAGTTTCCCATCTCTACTTGGGCACCCTTGGTGTTATGAAAATAATGTTGATCTTCGGTTCAACAAAGGATATATAAGTTTTGAGAACAAGGAGGAAAGAGTTATTATTCCTTTAACGGATGGGAAATCTACACCCTATGTTGAGCCTTTGAGTGAAGAAGATCTGAATAGGATTTATGTACACATCATTTGGGACCCAGAAGTACTCAAGCCATCTAAGGAAGGAATCCTCCAGTGGGAAGATGCATAGTCTATTAGTGATACCACAAGTATTGCTTGTGATAATTAGGCTCATGGAACTTATGAGATGGTTGGGCATGAAGTAAGGAGCACATTTATAGGGTAAAAAACCTCGTTGCATTAAGAGGATGGGTAACAACTTGGTACCTCGGTCCAATGGAGAGGGACACCCTATGGTATTCCTATGCGCCTATGGAGGAATAATGGATAAACCAATTTGAAAGAAGAAATATGTTAGCATATACCCTGCGTGGGACATAAAAGCACTGGTGGGTGGTTCACAGGGATAATCTTGTAGAATGGAATGAATTCAGATTTTCTCTAACAACTCAGTTTTCTAGGAGCATTGCACTACTCAAATCTGCACATATCATGGTAATAAACTTGTTCAACACCACATTTAGCGGTTTGAGAGGCTCTGGAAAAAGGGGTAGGAAGTTTTACCACCTTCACTATGGGTGCACAAACTTTATTCCACTTTATAAGGTTACGCATGCGCTTGGTACGTATACATGGAGCTACATAGAGAGAATAGAAATTGGTAGGATTTGATTGCAAGAATGGTCCAGAATTTTGACTACTTCTCTACTAAACCTCCAGTAGAAGAGGCATTAAGAGTTATAAAGCATTTAACTATGGGAGATAGTGTAAATGTGGAAGAACTCATTTAGAGTTATTTGAGGAGAATGACTCGGGAGTGGACTTTGATAAAGAAGAAGAAAAAATGTTGCGTTGTTTAAGTGCGCTTTCTTTGAGAAAGAAAAAGGAAATATGCTCTACATAGTGGATAATGAAGAAGTAGAAAATCTAGATATAGATTATTTAGCAGGTAGGCGTGAGGTTTAGATAGTGTGGATAACAACGTGCACGCCTATCATGAACCCATGAAGATAAAAAAGTGAATATTGGTATAAATGTTGAACCTAAGGAGGTAATAATTGGGGATTATTGGTCCGACTCTAAAGTGGCAAAAATCATTGAGTTACTACATGATTTTCAAGACTTATTTCCTAGGGGATACCATGAATTAAAAGGAGTGCATGAATCATTAGGAGAGATGAAGATTAAGCTTAAGGAAGGTGCTTGCACTGGTCAGAAAAGACCTTACAAAATGAACCCTAACCTATGTGTAAAGGTTAAGGAAGAAATTGACAAGATGTTGAAAGATGGCATCATCAAGCCCCTAGAAAATCATGAGTGGGTTAGCCCCATGGTTATCATTATAAAGAAATATGGTCGGATTAGGATTTATGTAGATTATCGGGAACTAATTGTTGCATGTGTGATTGATCCCTTCCTACACCTTTCACAAAGGAGATATTAGAAGGATTTTTAGGGTCACAAAATCTATTCTTTTATAGATGGATTCTCTAGGTATCATCAGGTCAAGATTACATAGGAGGATCAAGAGAAAACAAATTTCACCATTGAATGGGGAAGTTTTACATATATTGTGATGCCCTTTGGTCTGAAAAATGTGCTTGTTGTATTTTCACACATAGTTGTTCAAGCATTCCAGGATTTTATTCACATTTTCTTACAGGTTTACTTGGATGATTGGATGGTGTATGGACTTGTTAAGGATCACTGTGACAATTTGTGCTTAATGTTTGAAATATGTAGAAATTAAGAATCTCTTTAAACATCAAGAAGTGCATGTTTGCTACACCTTTTGGCACTTTGTTAGGGCACATCATCTATAAGGAAGGTTTGTTAGTAGATCTAGCTAAGGTTGCAATTATTGTAGGCCTAGAAGAGCCTACCAGTCAAAGTGAGGTGTGTGGATTCTTGGGTCACACTAGGGTATTATAGAAAATTTATCAAAGGATATGCTAAGATTTCTACACCCTTGGAAGAGTTACTAAAGGGAAAAGGGACATTCTATTGGGGAGAACCGTAGCAACACACATTTGAGGCATTAAAGGAAAGACTTACTACAATGCCTATTCTACATTTTCCCTCATGGAACCAACCATTTCATGTACATGTGGATGCCTCTGCACACGACCATTGGCATGGTGTTAGCTCAACCTAGAGAAGGTATTATAGATCATCCTATCTATTTTTCTAGTAGAAAGTTGACTCTACATAGCATAATTATACAACTATTGAGTGTGAAGCCTTGTCCATGATCTATGCACTACATAAATTTAGACAATACCTACTAGCAACACCATTTGTATTTTACACCGATCACATGGCATTGAAATACTTGGTAAACAATCCTTTTTACAGGGGCGCATATGTTCGATGGGTGCTCTTGTTTCAAGAATTTGATTTCATCATTGTGGTAAAACCAGTAAAAGTAATTTTAGCCCAGACCATTTATCAAGAATCCATTTAGGGAGGACATACAAAAAATTGAAGATACAATGTCAGATGCACAATTGTATAGGTTACAACATGTGCCTTCTAAATAAGAGGATATTAGTATCTTTTTACGTACAGGTTTGACATTCAAAGGAATAAAATCCTTAGGGAAGAAACAACTTGAAATTCACGTAACACCTTTTATGTTGATTAGTGGTGACCTATACAAGTTAGGCGAGATGAAGTATTATGTCGGTGTGTACTAGAGTACGAGCACACATATATTATGGAAGAGGCTCATGGTGGTATTGTAGGTGGGAACTATGTAGGTGATGCAGGTGATGCACTGTGCATAAGATTCTACTCACTGGATTATGGTGGGAGACCCTTTATAAAGATTGTAAAGCATATTGTAAGGCGTGTGATCACTTTTAGCACCTTGGTAAGCCTGGCAAAGAGATGAAATGCCTTTAAGACCTATTCCTAGTGTAGAGCCATTTGAGAAATGGGCTATAGACTTTGTGGGTCCTATTTCACCAGCCACACATAGAACTAGATCATTGCATCATCACTTGCACAAATTATCTTACAAGGTGGGAAGAAGTAGCACCTACCAAGGATTGTACATCAGCTACAACAACCAGGTTCTTATGGGAAAATATTCTTACTAGGTATGGATGCCCACTGAGCTTGACTAGTGAAAGGGGCACACACTTTCTGAATGAGATGATTAGGATACTATTGGATGAATTTATGATTGTACACTTAAGACTGAACCCTATCATCCTCAGGAAAATGGGATTGTTGAGGCATTCAACAAGATTTTGAACCAGACATTGACAAAAATTTGTGATGTTGGAAGGAAATATTGGGATGATAAAGTTTCTATTGTGATTTGGGCGTATAGAAAACATATAAGAGGTTGAAAAAGGCCACACCCTTTTAATTGGTGTTTGGCATAGAAGTAGTTCTTCCTATGGAATTCATGTTACCTTCTTTGTGTATTATGCACGCTAGAGGTCTAGCCGATGAGAAAGATTTGGAAGAAAGAATTGATAAATTGATACAATTGGATGAGAGGCGCACCATAGCATGTTGGAGTCAGAAGAAGGAAAAGGCCAGGCATAAGGCATGACATGACATACACATCAGGGATAAAAATCTTGAGATGGGACATATGGTGATTCTTTATGATTCTAAGTTTCTATGCCATCCAGAAAGCTTAAAGTGCATTAGTTGGGACCATATGTTATCACTCATATACTTGAAACATGCACTTTCTAGTTAGAGACGCTTGATGGAATATAGTTACCCAGTTACTTCAATGGGAGTAGGATGAAGCCCTACTATAAATAAGTCTTCTTGGTGTTTGTAATAAGGCAATATTGCCATTTAGAATAGGTTTTCATTTATGTATTTCCTTAATGTATTTCCTTCTTCGTCGCTATGCTTTGTCAATTTAGTTTGGTGTTTTGTGTAATAAGCGTGTTTGTGTGCTGGAAGCTAATTACCATTTGAAGTATTTTTATGTGTAGAGGACTGCACATACCATTGGTGTGGGGTGGTTACTCACAACTGGGTACACATGAGAACAAAACTATTATAGGTGCTAGTAAGTGTGGAAAGGAGTTGTTAGAAAGAAGATTACTCTAAAAAATGACCATAGATGAAGATAAATGAGGGAACAATATAACACGAGGTAAGCAGTGGTCATGGAGAATACCTAGGGAATACGTAGTGGTGAGGTACTCATGTGCATGGAAGCATCTTTGAAAGAGAAGTCTGTAGCTAGAAGGTAGGAAGGTGCACTAGAAGGTTATAGCTAGGGCACAAAGATGTACCATGTGGATATTGTGAAAATGGTCAATTAATGAGAGGATTATTGGTAGGTGAAGGAGCAATAAATACACTAAATTTTTGAAAATATATATAAGGACATGATGCGGGTTCATTTTTACCTTTGCGATCACAAGTATTTGAGTGAGCTAATTATGATCAAGCCAGAAAAATCATGTTGAGGTGTGGAGCATTGAAACTAGATGTGGATAATATACTATTACATGTAAAGAGGCTTGCATCCCCATTGGTGAAGGGTTTAAATGAAGCAAAAGCATTGAGAAGGAGCTAGGGCATGCGGTTTTAAGCTAGGGCTCACAGATTTGAGCTAGGGTTTGAGTTTTCTCATGACAAACAATGAAAAGGTGGGATTTTTATGATGGTACCAAAGAAATCACCTGTAGGAGGCATGAAAGGAAAGAAGAAGGTAGAAGATGAAGTTGAAATTACTCCCGAGAGTAATTTTTCAGAGATGTAATACCCAAAGGAGTAATAATTAGAAATTGTGGGATTCCCACATCTGTAGGTGCAAGATAAGTGACTACAACCACCGTACCTTTGACAAAAAGGAGAGTTGGACACATTGTTGAATAAGAAGGCCAACAAGTGCACGGTGGAGGATATGTCAGTGTATGATGATGCTAGGGAGAAATTACTGAAGCATGTAGGAGTTTATCAGTTGTACGAGCTCTCATATTTTGGAAAATATGAACCCTTATAAAATGGATGATGAGAAGAGTCCAAGAGGACCTCTTTTTTTTCATTAGATGAAGGGTTAGGATCATAGTAGCCCTAGTTTTGACACTAACAGGATTAAAGGGCATAGGGGTAGACCTTGTTAGTGATCTGACTGATAAAGCAACAATCATAGAAATAAGGAAGGAGTTGGGGTATACCAAGGGTCCACGCAGAATGGACATTGATAAAATGAAGAAGTTTCTTGTGGTGTACATAGCCACATCTTCTAACCAAGTTGAATGACTAAGAGAGATGCTCACAGGTAAACACCACATGGCTTCATATTTCAAAGAAAATGTCTTAGGGAGTAGTATACAACCTAGCAGGCTATATTACAGACACCATTATTGAGGAAGTGCACACATGAGAAAAGATAAGTTTTGGCGTTATCCTCCTTTCTCTTGTGTTTTTAGAAATTGGAGTGCCCGATGGGCCAAAGAACAAAATCTGGGAGTACCCTTGAATAGAAGTCCCTCGTGGAGAGGTTTAAAAATTATTTATGTGAAGGATCAATGAGTGGGCCATTTAAATAGAGGGTGGAGATGTGGTGTGACCGAATTCATGTGACATTTGAGGAGGATTGGAAAATTCCCAAGGAACTACCTTCGATGGTGGTGAAAGGCAAGTACAGTTCATGGTGTACCAACATTTCTGCATCGCACGGTTTACTATGAGGGATGGGATATGGAGCCCATGGTGAAAACTACCCTATGTCTTCACGAGCACTACTTTCAAGAATCAGGTCACCACCGATTTACTGATGCGTGCATCTTTGTCTAAACTTTAACGTAGATAAGGTATACTATGACTACCACACACTGAGGAAGACATATGTGTATCCAGGTTAGACTACCTAAATTGAGAGGCTCATCTCAGGATAATGAGTATGAAGCAAATAATCTTGGATATTGGGGATAGTGGAGCCATGCTTGTATACCTTCAGCTTAAGCCTAAGTTGGAGAATAACAAATATGTAGAGAATGAGTTCATGCTTCTTGGGCCGCCTAAGGGGAAACATATAGTGGAGAGCATGTCACCTCAAATCTTGTGTCGAATATAGAGGTAGATGAAGAGGAAGAAGAACATGAAGATAGTGGTGGCTTAGATCATAGAGGCCGAGGTAGCCTACGAGATAGAGTGATGATGAGAGCACGTGGATACATCACCTCGAGCAAAAGAAGGAGACGAACAATTAGATGCGAAATAGTCCATGAAGAGTTCCATTTTAAAAGGGTATTCCAAAGAATTGGGACCCAAGGCATGGGAACTCCACATGTGTAATGATATCACCATAACCCTCCCTTTAGAAAGAGGCAACCGAGAAGAGGAGGAGGAATTAAAGGCTGAATGAGGAGGCAAAGGAGTCTCGAGAGAGCACTCTTGGAACCCCAGTCTGCAACCGAAGATATGGAGGTGCTCGAGAGATGGGGACAAGAAGGATGAAGAGGAAGGTGCAAAGGAGGCATAAGAATTAGAGCATGAACAACCTCACAACATTACCCAGGACGTAGAAGGGCCAACTCCAAACCTTGGCACTTAGGTTCCTAAGGGACCAAGAACAAGGAGAACAAGTGGAGAATACATTGTGATGAGTATGGGCTATGATGAGGACACAAGAAAAATCTTCTCATACCCATTTTAAAAGAACAATGGACTGAAGGAGTTATATGGGTGGGAGCTAATGGACCCAGACATGGCCACTACGTGTGCAAGGAAACAACTATCCTAGTCCATGCAGAATCACATGGACAAGCTGAATTTTTATGTATGTGAGGAGTCTTGTGTGTCAAGAAGAGTGAAGAAGACACCTCAAAGTAGGCATGTGACTATAAAGCCCACTCTCATGTCTAATGAGTAGGTGAGAAATGCCTTAGTTAAGGTATCTATAGAGGTTACGCGGAGGAACATCGATAAGGCTGCCACTATTAGAGCACTACTTGAAGATAATAAGGAAAAAACTGTAGAAATAACGTGTCTAAAAGGAGAGAAGAATCTAGAGAAGAAAAAGAATGAGGCCTTCATCAAAATGGTGGAAGAAATAGGTGATTATATCCTAAAAGCAAGACCACATCTAGAGTCTAAGGTACATGAAAATTTTCCTTCAGCTATGTATTATGTGTGCACATTAGTTGATTTGGTGCTTGAGGATGGACCAATTTGAATGCCAGCACCAAAGGATCCTGAACAAGAAGTAGAGAGAGCTAAGGCCTCTGTGGTTAGAAATATTTCATCTTATGAGGCATTACTACAAACTTTACAAGATGAGTTGAAGAAAACAGATCAAGCTTTGAACATATGCGCAACACCAGAAGCAGTGATCAGGATCAGAACTATAGTAGAAGATAATGAAGTTACAAGGAAATGAAAGATGAGAATTTAGGGCGCATAGAGAGATTGGAATTAGTAAAGAAAAATTGTGAAGCCCTTGCAGCAACACAAAACCCACATAAAGAGAGGCTGGATGAGTTTGGAAATATCATAGCGCAAAAGATGGATCTTCTGGAGGGAAGGATGTCTGCTATGGCTAATGTTGTCCTTGTATTGTAGAATGAAAAGGGAGAAATAACCCATGACAAGTTGGAAGCTATTTCCATAGATGTTCTAGAGAAAATGAGAAACATGTTGGATGACTGGAAAAAAATTGAGAAGCTGAGATAAAAAAAGAATATCCGGAGTTGATTCTCCCAGTTGAAGCAGAGGGTGTTGCATAATAGAAGTCCATTCTTTGTACAAAAATTCTTTACATTCTTTCCATTCTTATTCTTTATTGTTTTGGAATGTCAGAAGGAAACCCCATTTCTAAGGTGACAATGTAGTTTAGTGTGGGGTAATGTTGAGTAGACAAAGTATGACACTAAGGAGAGGGCACACATAAGATTTACGCACAGAATAATAATTCACATTTGAAGGTGCGGAAGGATAGGAAAGGAAACATGCGCCAGGATAAGCTGATTTGGGGACTTAGCCGTATTTTCATGGTTACGGGCTATTTTTGGAGATAGCGTGTAGAGCACACATCTGGGATGGAGACTTGCGCGACACACAACTACTATTTTGGGATGAGTGTTTGATGAGTGCCATGCACAAGTTGAAGATAATAATAGGATTACTACTACCAGTTAACTGTAGGAGATCTATTATTAGCACACTTGCATGTGTGCCTATTATTGTAAAGGCACATGGCTATTTTTAGCATGTGACCTATTTTAGGAAGTGCATAAGCGGTGAAGGGAAATTCCCCACCCTTATAAATATGGATTGAACTATGTAGTTTGATATATAGAGACATTGTGTATGAGCTATTATGGATTTATGCTACCAAATCTAATGCATGCATAAACTTATGATACTATTTATTGTAAGAAGCTTAGGTATTTACTGGGGTTAATATAATGAAGTGTATTGGATGGATAATGGTGTTAAACATAACTGTAACTAGTTCTTGTATGGTTAATCCTATCATTTCTATTATTTAATTCATGATTCTTTATGATCTAGATCTAGTTATGCTCTATGGAATGTTTATGTTATTTATGGATTTGAATGCATTATATATTCATCATGTTAAAATCTTGCACAAGCAACTCTAAGGAGGGGCATTGTACCTTTTCACACTTTAGGTGAGCGATCAACTTAAGTTGGGTGATGTGCCAGTGTGCCTAGGTTGTTCGTGGTAAATTCTAGGATGCATCACAATGTAAGAGAAATTGTGGTAACGACAAGTGAGATGAGTTTTTGGATGAATGTTGAGCAACTAGATGAGTGAAATAGGTGGTTTAATTGTCCGAGAACATGATGGAATCCTAAAACTCCTACAAATATCAATAACCAATCAATAATACATCTAGAAACCTACAAATATAAATAACCAATCCAAAATACCCCAAAACCTCAACAATGCCTATATTTTTCACAAAATAATATCGATTGTATAATTTAAACCCTAAAAGATTGAATTTTGAATATTGAAATCCGAAAAATACCTATGTTCGACTCAGATTAGAATATGAAAAACTATCTTCTAAACCATGACAGATGGAGTTGTGAGATTAGTTCCATAAGGTGCAGAGTGACCCTAACATATTATACTTAAAGATTTATTTTTATACATAGAAGCATACCTCACCCACATATACCACATAGCACAAAGGAATGTGAGCATACAATAACATGCTCACATTTTAGGCTTGGTAACAACCAAACCTAATAATTTAGAACACACTCGCATTTTAACCAATCATGCTTGCGTTTTGCTTAAAATTGTATTTGTGTCCACTTTTTGGCCCCCATCTTTGTGCATAGGCCCAATGCATAGATTAAATTAGCATGGATTAGTAGTGTTTGAGACTTGAGCCTTAACTAACCTAAAATAAAAATAAAAATGTAAATTTTTTAAAAATCCTTTCGTATCATGGTTTTCTTGTTTGCATTTTTGAACTAGAGGTAAATATGTAAAATATTATATATAGTTTAACTGTAGAATTTATTCATTTTCACTAGAATTCCTTGTTCAAAATACGTGGCATTGTTTTGCTAGTAACTTGCTCTTCAAGGATGTTTGAACCCTTTAAGGTCTTGTTATACTAGAACATTCTCCCAAGGATCTTTTATGGTGTTTGATGAGAATATTACTCTTATTTTCTAGTGAATTTGATGTAGGATAAATCTATTTTATATATGGACATCTTTATCTTGGTTTTGTGGGTGTTTTCATTTAGCAAGGGGCATTCCTTATACATTACTGATTTGTAATATGTGGATTCCATCAATTTTAAATTTTCCATTATTTTGAATAACTCTTAAGTTTTTCTATAGGGATTCATAGATGCCCAGGTTATGGAAAAAAGAACATGGTGAAGCCTTGAAGCTCATTGTGGAGCTTTTCCATGATTTTATGTTATCGATATAGCATTGTGAAAGATAATGATAGGTAGGAACTTATTTATTGTTTGGATAATTTGTTTTTAAATCCATATATATGTTTTTAAATTATAGATCGTAACCATAAACAATATGATAGATTATTTTCCCAATTTCCAACCTCTTATTTCACAAGAAAATAAAATTTCAAGAGAAATTGAGAGTTATAAAGCGGGGTGACCGAGAAAATTCACGGTCCCAAAAAAAAGTCAAGTAGGCACTAAAAATGCCTAAAGGGAAGACATAACATGCTACGAGGAAAAACAAGAAAATTACATAAACCAGAGAGCACTAAGAACAAACCACCATTCGATAATATGATAGGTAGTTACAACAAGTAAAATTTCAAGATAAATTGATTTAGGTGCCACTTAAAAGGATGTATCGACCCTAGTAAAAAACAAAGGGAATCTCATTTTTATTCAATTTGGAACAATGAGGATAAGAGTGTGTGGGTATATGGATTTAAATAAATACAAAATTTTATTTTCCTTGTTTATAGAGTCAAGATATGAGAAGGGACTTTTCCAATGAGGAAAATCTTCCTAGAATATTTTCATGGTGACATGCCTCAAGAATGTGCCTTCAATGAGTATAAACAAACACATTTTACATTTATCATCCAATGGTTGTCCAACAACCACCCATTTCTTGAATTATGAATCATGAATTGGTTAAGGGTTATATTTGTCTTAAACTTTATTTTTTCAAAATGTTGACATAGTATAGGGGAGAGGGGCCAATAAGTGAACATGGTCCAATAGTTGACATGACTATTGATAACACAATACCTAATAGTTGTCATAGTACTATCTAATAGTTATTTATTTTTGACATGATAATTATATAGAGTATGCAATCACATCATGACATGTAAGACCTCTCACCCATGTGCAAGTATAAAAAATTCAATGTTCAACCATTTTCAAACATATTTAAGTATGGTGTCCACCATGGTTGTAGTGTAACTCAAATTTATTATTTTAAATCATTTCAAAATATGGAATTCCCTTTAATTGAGCATTCTAGAGAAAAATATAAGTTAACACAAATCTAAACTACATATTAGTGAAAAAAATCACAATCCCATATGATAAAAAATTGATTTTGTGGACCACTTAACTTAGGGTGTACTACTACTAGCCCCTCTACCCTAATGGTATCTTTAATTTTTAAAAATTAAAAGTATTGACAATTAAGAAGGTTGATTTGTTCCATATTGTTGGCGAGGAAATTTTTCGGGTGGGCAAACTTGTGGATTCCTTGCCAACGCTGTGGGAATCTAAGTCCCTCTACTTAACCGGTCTGTTACCATATATACATGTGTGAGAAAATGTGGATTTTATGGTGGACTTTCACCAGGGATCCAACACACTCCATTGACCCTGCGGCAAAGCTTGTAGATACTTGCAAGAGATAAATTTGTTTGAAAGTGGGAAAGAGAGTGAGAAAAGAGGTAGGAAAACTAATGTTGCAGGTAGGAAATTAGATTCCTGCACACACTAGTTAGAAAATTCGTCACATGCATTCATGAGAAGAAACAACCCTACAAATGGCAACAAGATGAGATAAGATTGTGAACTCAAAGTTTCTAAAATATCCTCATCAAAGAGGCTACAAAATCCTTCTTCTTGTATTACTACTTAAACAAAAATTGTACATAGTGGAGAAATGGAGGAATTTGAGAAGAAAGGGGGAAATAGAAGAAAAATGGCTATCTCCTTTATTCTCTCAAAGTACAATATACTCTTGAGTTTACAAGATCGATTAAACCCCTACAATGGCATTAAGAAGCCATTAAATCTCCTCTAAGAAATGGTTATAACTTCTTCTTTGTTAGCAAGAAATGGTTTACAATTTCTTTTTAATCATTCGCATCCATTCGGATTCTTGATTCACGAAGAAATGCCAATGGCAAAAAAACCAGACTTTTCATAATGCAACCATTACACTTGTTTTGTAACTTTGAATTTGAACCATTCATCTTGCCTTTGAAACCTTAAATCAGAGTCGTACACATGGGAGAAATTTACTGGAACGGGCGCAGAGGATGCCTTTTACATTTTGTGCCTTTTGGAGAAATGGCATTTTGGAACATTTTGACCCACTCACCCGCTTTTGATATGGTCATGACACATGGCTTCACTTGATTAGCGAAGGATTTGTAGGTCACTTTTATAATTTTACACTTTTTAATGCGGGCTTAAAAACACAAATTGCTCCGCCGACCCGCCTCCCTACTTTGACTTTCCAATGATGGGCTCAAGATTTGACTTTTTCCTTTAAGCTTGAATGGGGTCAGCGGTCACTTTTTAACTTTTCACCTTTTTTACAAAGAGGCTCAAAATCTCAAATCTCCCCGACGGTTTACCTCTTTGCTTTGACTCCTTTGACTGTGGGCTCAAGATTTGACTTTTTCCTTTAAGCCTGATCGGGGCTGCGGGTCACTTTTTAACTTTTCACCTTTTCACCTTTTTACAAAGAGGCTTAAAAACACAAATTTCTCCGTCACCCACTTCCAATTAGGTATGTCCATGTACCCATGGATGATGGGGCCAAAATTTTACGGGAAGAAAATGCCCATCATTCCCGATTGTGGAAAAAATGTAGAGAAGAAGAAAACTCCACCATTTCATGCTTGATTTTCAAATTTCTTTCACGAGCCAAGGAATTGAAAACAATACAAGGTTCGATGATCTAGGGGCATAGAAAGATTGAAAATTTCATTCAAATGAGGACAACAATAAAATTTTCATGCGTGTCTAGACAAGAAAACAAAAAATTTATCAAAATAAGCAGATTGGGGATTTGAAACAACTCTAGGGCATGGATTTCTCTATCTCTTCAAACTTTCAACTTGGCTTAAATACTTTAGGAGGCGAGAGCTCAAAATTTCAAATTTAACTTGGAAAATGAAAAGCGGTTTTCGGGAGAGAACAACTAGCTCTAACTTGGGGACATGGCATGGACTGAGCATGGCGAAGATGTGGTATGAGGATCCAAAATCTCAATTTTTAAACCATATAATGTTGACCAGTGCCTTATCCATTAGGCCTTCCATAGTCATGTATAATTTAAAGAAAGAAAGATCAGAAGAAGGAAACACACAAGCACACAAAAGGAAGGAAACACACGACACACAACAAAAGGGGAAACAAAACCACATAATGGAAAGGGAAACACACCAAGAAATCACATATGGTATACGGTGGGGACAACCCACTTTCACTAATGATACAGCTTTCAAGTATTTCCCACTTCGAGGAAATTCCAATGGCATTCCATTCAAGTATGAGAGGAGAAAAACATTCTCACCACAAGCTCCATGAATTTGGAATGGGCCGAGCCATAATGAATCAAACTTTCCATGGCTTCCCTTTGGTTCTCTTCTCTTGTCCCATAGCAGGAAAAAGTCTCAAACCTTGAATTCTCTTTCCTTAGCCCTCTTGTCAAATATCTTCTTCACTTTTAATAAGTTTTCTTTGATTTGATCCACCACCTAGAATCTATTTTCTTCCAGCTTCTCTAGAAATAAGATCCTTTTGTCTATGGAATCTTTGTATTGACCATCTTCTATTTCCTATAGCAACTTAAGAGATGGCATCTCAATTGTGAGGGGAATCTCTGCTTCAACTCCATACAACAGTTGGAATGGAGACATACCTATCACCTTTTGGGAGTTATCCTATCTACCCACAATGTGTCATATAACCTTTCGTGCCAATTCCTTTGATTTTTTCTACAAGCTTACGGACAATGGTCACAATGTTCTTGTTTCTTGATGCGGCCTGTTCGTTTCCTTGTGGATAGTAGTCAGAAGAATGAGCTAGGGAGATTCCGTAGATATATAAAAACTTGGTCAACTCTCTTAAATAGAAATAGGTAGCATTATCTACTACAATCTTCTGTGGCACTCCGAAACGGACTATGATATTCTCTTTGATGAAGTTGCATATTGTTTTAGTGTTGGCTTGTTTGGTCGGAATGGATTCCACCAATTTGGTGAAGTAGTTTGTTGTTGTGAGTACATAGGTGTGCCCTGCACTTGAGTGAGGGTTCAGAACACCAATGAAGTCCTACCCCACCGTTGAAATGGTTCTTCAACAACCACATGCCTGAGTGGTAATGTAGTGATTCATGGTCTTCTAATGAACTATTGGCATGCTCTGCATTTATAAACCCAATCTCGAGTGTCTAGAAGATGGTGGGCCAATAATACCTTCCTCGGAGGATCTTGTGTAAACCGACATTGTTGAAAAACACACCACATGCTTGGTAATGGTATGCTTTAAGAAAATTTTCTTATTGCTCTTTATCTACACACCTAGGAAACAACCATCCATGCATCTTTTGTAGAGTGCATGATTCCAGATTACAAATTTAGCTACCTTCACTTGAGTGTTCTCCTTTTTTGTAATCAAGATGGGGAGGCAATTCTCCATAAGTCGTAATAGGAAATATCAGCATACCACTCATTAGTAGTGCTTGATGAAGAGAACTTTTGGGTTGTCTTCTGAACAAGTTGAGTAAGAACCATAATTTACTTTACCATGTTGAATTTTGAGTGTTTCATATTCAACAATATTCTTTCACAAGCCATTTCCCTTACTAGATTGGAGGGTCTAATCTCCAAGTCATATTCTTGAGTCTTTGCAATCAATTTCCTCTTTTAGCTCGGATCCTGCACCGTGTCAAGATGGACTTTATTGCACTACCGGGGACCATCACCACTGTATGGGAATTGAGGATGTAAAACCTGAAGTTTTTTACAGCCTTGACCACTGTATAGGCATGCTTCTCTAATTGGCTGTATTTTAGCTCATTTTTAAAGGAAAATCATGAAAGCAATAGGTTCTTCCACATCTTCATCATTTTTCTGAACAAGAACAATGGAGAGTGTATGCTCAAATGTATAACAATACATGATGAACTATTTGTTAAAATCTGGAGACACAAGGGTTGGGGCCTTGGCAATGGCTTTCTTGATCTCTTCAATTTCTGCCTTCCCTTCATTGTTCCATTTGAAACTTGCTTGAGGTTTCATCATGGAAGTGATGTGCTTTGTCAATTCAGCAAATTTAGGCACAAAAACAATGAAGAAAATTTACCTTTCCAAAGAATGAATGAACTCCCTTATTTCTTGTGGGTAGGGTTAATGCTTGAATGGCTCTATTCCTCTTGGGATCAATGTGTGATCCATGTTATTTCACAATGTGCCCCAATAAATTTCCTTCTGTGACTCCAAAAATACACTTTTTGGATTTTGTGATATGCCATGTTTCCTACGCCTTGCAATTACCTATTCCAAGTGATAAATATGATCTCCCATTTTCTTTGAAAATATTTGAGATCATCAAGATATATGATAATGCAATGCTTCATATATTTGAAGGCCAAACTCATCTCCCTTTGGAATGTAGCTCCTGCATTGATTAGGCCAAAAGGCATTTTGATGTAGGTAAAAGTGCCCCAAGGTGTTGTAAAGGTTGTCTTGGTGTGGTCTTCCTCTACTACTTTGATTTGATTCTATCCTGAGAATCCATCAAGTAATGAAAGCATTTCAGATCCGGTGAGTGTTTACAGGATATGGTCCATGATAGGAAGATGACAATTGTCCTTGAGTGATGCCTAGTTAAGGTTGCGAAAATCTACACATATCCTTATTTCACCATTCTTCTTCCGCACTAGCACAATGTTAGCCACCCATGTTGAATGGTGGATGGGAAAGATGATCCTTGTGTTAATCATCTTCATTACCTCCTCCTTGATGGTATCAGAAATCTTTGGGTTTTACGACCTTTGTTTATGCCTGAAGGGCTTAACACCCTGCTTCAAAGGAATTGAGTGATGCATTTCTTTTGGCTGGAAGGATTTGAGTTCATCATAAGAGTAGGCCAAGACATCTGAGTATTTCTTGAGTAATGCAACAAACCTTCTATTTTCTTTAGGTGAGAAACATTTTCCAATATTGACCATCCTTAGCTCCTCCGGGTACCAATTTTTCTTTATCAAAATCAGTGGCACCAGGAAGATTGCTTTTCTTTCTCTTGAACGAATCTGTCATGTTTGTCAAAGAGGTCTTATAAAGAGACTAGGCCTTTGGGAATTTTTTTCCCTTTCAATTTGATTACTTGCTCATCATCAATCCCTTTAATTCCTTCTTTCTCTTCTTTGGGACTACTTCTCGGTGTGGATTTTCACCTCCTTCAAGAAGAGGTTATTAAAATTATCCCTTTTCTCCAAAAAGGATAGAATTTGGTTATCATCATTGAAGACTTGCTAATGATTTGCATTGTCTGCGGAACACTAGGCTAGAATACCATTTCAATGGTCACTTTGTCTTTACCAAAAGAAGGATGAGGTGTCACTAGGAAGCCGGCACTACAAGAGAATCAACCTTTTCATTATGTTCCCTTGGAATAGCTTCAATGGAAAATGCATCAAAAGAATTACTACAATCCCACACTTTGTTTCTATAATGCCTGAGCCTTGGATTTTTCACCTAATTTGTTGACAGACCTACTTTACCACAATTTCTGCATCACCTTTTTATCTCAGCTTTTTGATTCCCATCGTCCTCTATTGCATTCATGCATAAGAGTAATGCTTCATACTTTGTAGTGTTGTTTGTATTATCAAATTGCAGCTTGTAGGCAAAAGGGTACACCTCATTGAAGGAGAGTACAATACTACACTAAAATCTCGAACCTGCTCTAGAATGGCTACCATCAAATTCCATTAAGTAGTAGGTGTCATTTACCCAGATCAAGGTGAGACCTAGAGCATTTGCAACTTTGGCTAGCATCACATTATTTGAGGCTCTATAATCTATGATGCAATTATTCAGCTGGAAGCCTTTGATGAGGAGTGATAGGTAGAAAGGTTCAACTCTGTTGGTTTTGGAGGCACTGAGGGCTAGCATGTTTTGGGAAGGTGGTGTGGATGGTGTGGGGAGTAATCCTTTAGAATTTGGGCTTGAAGAGATAGGGTTACCACCACAACCGCATTGATGAATCTGTCAAATTGGGTAGGATGTGTTTTTAGGTATTCTATTTCAGAGAGTTGGACTTTGGTTTTGCTTGCATGTTCTACAAAGTCAAATGGGGCAATGGTGGGTGAGGAAGAGGCTCATGAAATGGAGGAAGATCTACATGGTAGAGACTTTGCTACTTTTGGTGTTGGGTTCTCCTTTTTGGATGTAACAATTGGCTTGGAAGGGGGTGATGGTGTAACCTTTGACTAAATTTTAGATTTTTTGTAGGACCAACATTTAGAAGAGAATTATTCTTAGAAAATTTTGAGCTGGAAGAAGAATCAAATGACTTACTTGGTATAGTAGCATGCTCTTTGGAAACCAGTGAGTCTGGTTTTTCTTTGGCTGATTCCATGGAAGGTGGTAATGGTGATCCTCTCACGATGATTTTATTCTCGTGTAACCTCTCGGAGGATAATCTTCTTTATTCTTCTTCTTATCCTTTACTGCAACTGTTGGGGCTGAAATCCCTTTCTTAGATTGAGGATGAGTGAAAAAACACATGAGAAACTTGGAACTTCTTCATCACCTTCATCTTCATCATCAACATACTCATCCAGGCCATTGTGCATATCAACTTCCTCAATCTCAAGATAGTTAGTTTCATAATCTTCCATATTTTCTTTCTCAATTTCATCAATTTTTCCTTCTCCTTTGGCTCTTTGGTGTGTACATATGGTATTGACTGGTGGTGCTTCAAGAGCAAAGCCGATGAGGAGGTGGATAAACCCTTGGCCTATCTAGAGGGTTTGGTCTCCTTGAAGCATTCTACATTGTGATCTAAGATAGTTGTTTCTTCAAGGCAACCAAGTCATTTGCCATTTTTTGGAACATCGGATCTGTGGTGACAAAGTTTGAATTTTGACCATTTTGTTTCCCATTGGGGCCTTTCACCTTTCCAGAAAGGATTAGATCATCATCGGTTTCTATTGCTAAGTCTTGAGGCTTGCCTCAATGTTCTTGGTTGGGCTCTTCTGAGGAAGAAACCTACTTCGATGGCGAGCACCGATGAAAAACCTCTTCAAATTATTTTTGGAGGTACCACATCTTCAAAGATCCTTATCACTCTATCATATCTTGCTATGAAGTCCCTAATTGAATCAGAGGTTTCTTTCTTCATTTGTACCAATTAGACCAAAATATCTTGACAATCATCTGTGCTCTTGAACTTGTGTTTGAATGCACTTCTTATATCTTCCCAATAGGTGATAAACCTTGGGGGTAGCATGTAGAACCATTTGGAAGCCTTTTCTTGAAGTGACTCCACAAAGAACAAATTGACATATCTTTTCCTCAACACCCAACACACCACAAGCAGTGATAAATGCTACTACATGCTCTTCAGGGAGTTGAGAACTATCCCCTCCAAATTTTGGGAAGTTTTTTCTTGATCCTCTCGGTAGCTAATGGAGTGGTTGAGCAAGAGCCAATGGACCGGTGTTTCCTCTCCATGGTACATTATGCCTACGGCTTCACGATAACATTCACGCTCATAATCTAGATCCCCCATTCTATGTCTATTTCTATCTTCTAGCCTTGCTAAGGTTGTACGGCCTCTCTGTTGCTACTCTTTCATCTGCCTCATCTTGAAGTCTCTCGATTTCTTTGAGTTGAGATCTTATTTATTCATCGGCTCTTGCTTCTCTTTCTCTAGCTTCTTCTTCGGTCTCTACGTCAATGAAATCTTCAAGGTTCTCGTTGATGTATGGAAATTCACCATCCAAAGGATTGGCAACACTCAGGTTCCCAACATGGCCGATTGCTTGAAAAGGATGCCTCTGGATTCTGAGTAGCTCTTGTCTCCTTTGAAGTTCCTCAAAATGGGATCAATTTGTCCTCCTTGTCTTTGTTCTTGGGTGTATCTTCTATCCGTCAGCTTGAAAATCTATGCTCTTCTTTGCGGTGCTAGAATTTTTCCTTGCCTCTCCAATTCAACTACGCATTCGTCTTCAAGGTCCAGAAATCTCATGGAAATGAAGTAGTGGTTGGCACTTTGTCTATTATGTCAGATAGCTTCCCTCAAATATGAAGCAATGTCTTCTTGGATGTGGAAGAGAAATTTAGGTTTTTCGACAAGAGGGTTTCCCGAAATAGCCATGATTTGAATCCATGTGGCTCATATAGCCATTCAAATTCCAAAATTCTCTTTTTGAATTTTGAATTTTTTGACCTTATGGTCACATTTAAGTGCAAATGTTGTGAAATTTTCCCCATGGTGGGTGCCAAAAACTGTTGGCGAGTAAATTTTTTGGGTGGGAAAACTTTGGATTCCTTACCAATGCTTTAGGAATCTAAGTCCCTCTACTTAACTAGTGTAGCTACCGTATATGCATGCGTGAGAAAATGTGGATTTATGTGGTGGCCTTTCGGCTAGGGATCCAATAGCGGCACTCCACTGACCCTACGGAAAATTTTACAGATACATGCAAGAGAGAAATTTGTCTGAAAGTGGGAAAGGGAGTTAGAAAAGAGGTATGAGAACTAATGTTGTAGGTAGAAAATCATATTCACGAATACACTAGTTAGAAAATTCATCACATGCATTCACGAGAAGAAACAACCCTGCAAATGGCAACAAGATGAGATAATATTGTGAACTCAAGTTTCTAAAATATCCTCATCAGAGAGGCTACAAAATCCTTCTTCTTGTATTGTTGCTTAAACAAAATTGTACATAGTGGAGAAATGGAGGAATTTGAGAAGAAAGGGGGGGGTGAATGGAAAAAAATGGTTATCTCCTTTGTTCTCTCAAATTACAATATACTCTTGAGTTTACAAGATCGATTACCAACCCCTACAATGGTGTGAAGAAGCCATTAAATCTCCTCCAAGAAATGGTTACAACTTCTTCTTTGTTAGCAAGAAATGGTTTACAATTTCTTTTCAATCATTCGCGTTCATTCGATTCTTGATTCGCGAAGAAATGCAAATGGCGGAAAAACCAGACTTTTCATAATGCAGTCATTACACTTGTTTTGTAACTTTGAATTTGAACCGTTCATCTTACTTTTAAAACCTTAAATCAGAGTCATACACATGGGAGAAATTTATTGAACGGGCGTAAAGGATGCCTTTTACATTTTGTGCCTTTTGGAGAAATGGCATTTTGGAACATTTTGGCCCGCTCACCTACTTTTGATATGGTCATGACACGTGGCTTCACTTGATTAGCGAAGGAGTCACGGTCACTTTTATAATTTTACATTTTTTAATGCGAGCTTAAAAACACAAATTGCTCCCGCCTCGCCTCCCTGCTTTGACTTTCCAACGGCGGGCTCAAGATTTGACTTTTTCCTTTAAGCCTAATCGGGGTTGCGGTCACTTTTTAACTTTTCACCTTTTTTACAAAGAGGCTCAAAATCTCAAATCTCCCCGATGGTCCGCCTCCCTGCTTTGACTCCTTTGACTCGGGCTCAAGATTTGACTTTTTCCTTTAAGCTTGATCGGGTTGGGATGACCTTTTTACAAAGAGGCTGAAAACAAAATTTTCCTTTAGGTATGTCCACGTACCCATGGATGATGGGTGCAAAATTTGATCCCATCTTTCATTTTTTAACTTTTCACCTTTTAACTTTTCACCTTTTTACAAAGAGGCTCAAAAACACAAATTTCTCCGCTAACCCACTTCCAATTAGGTATGTCCACGTACCCATGGATGATGGGGCCAAAATTTGATGGGGAAGAAAATGCCCATCGTTCCCGACTATGGGAAAAAATGCAAAGAAGAAGAAAACTCCACCATTTCGCGCCCGATTTTCAAATTTCTTTCAAGCCAAGGAATTGAAAACAATACAAGGTTCGATGATCTAGGGGCATAGAAATATTGACAATTTCATTCAAATGAGGACAACAATAAAATTTTCACACGTCCAGATAGGAAAATGGAAAATTTATCAAAACAAGTAGACTAGGGATTTGAAACAACTCTAGGGCATGGATTTCTCTATCTCTTCGAACTTTCAACTTGGCTTAAATACTTTAGGAGGGCGAGAGCTTGAAATTTCAAATTTAACTTGGAAAATGAAAAGCGGTTTTGGGAGACAACACATATAAATTATTATAAATAAATGGTTGCATTTAGATAATACTTTTCTTTAGTTTTAAATAATTTTTTTGTTATCGATTGATTTGGTTTTTTTCTAAGTGACCGATTCAAGTTCTATTTATTTATGGTATAATTTTTATGGAAGAATTTTTTTGTATTCAACATTTATGCATATAATTGTCTTTATTATTTGGTTAATTTATCTTATTCATAGATTTAGAAAGTGGTTTTACAATACCAAAAAAGTAAAATTAATCATATTTATGTGATAATGAAGTTAAATTAAAATAAAATAGTTTTATCAGACATAAGGGGCTATCTAGAATACAAAAATGTAAAACTAAATGGAGGAAGTCAATGAGAGCATATGCTGCCCCTCTATTATTATGAGTGCCCTCGTGTTCTAAACAAAATCACAAATTTTCCATTGAGTTCATCATTGCATAAGTTTCTCGGTGCTTATCCTTTAATGTGTACAAAATAACTACTAAATGTTGGACCATATATATGTAAGTATCTCAATCCTTATTTTTATATACCGAATAAAAACTAATAAATGCTAGACTACCATCTAAATACATGATTTTTTTCTTTTAACAAAGATGTTCTTTGACAATAATAAATTCTACTCTTACACATTCGAACTCGCTCTTATACAATCTCATCTTGTATTTAATTTATAGAAATTTTTTGAGTTCACAAGAATAGACATAAATATTGGGGACATCAAGGCCCATAGGGGTTTGATTTTTAATTGTGGAAACATAAAATAAGTGTTATATTAAAATAAAAATCTATTTGGAAACATAAAAAAATCCTATAAATTTTATTATGTATCCTAATTTATTTTATTTTTAGTTATGTAATGTCTATTATACATTTTGTATGAATACAATGGAAATGGCAAGGGTTTTTTTAAGGATCAAATTGATAATTAACATTATCGACATGGTAAGAATGGTGATATTATATTATTTTGCAACTATGGGATTGGTTATGTTGTTTCAAAAATATTTAATATGTTGCTAATAAGTCAATAAACAATATTTTTTATTCTTACATATATTTATGTTTTAGTTTCATAATAGATATAAAAGTGATGTGATTTCATCATTTATCTACTAAACATTTTAATTTGATCACTCTTTTATTTATGATCATATAAAAACTAGCATATAAATTACACTTGAACCAATCATATATAAATCATTGGATAACACATTACACTCTACATTGCACTATATTCATCCATGCATATTAAATCATGATACCAAAAACAAGAAATTCAAACCTAAAATCCATGATACCTAAAATAAAAAATTAATGGCTCAATTTACAAACTTTATTTCTTATAATTAAGTTTCAAGTTTGATAGCAATCTCATTGGAAACAAATTTATAATCATCTCTTTAAAATTATAATATAAAGTTTATTTAATTATGATAATACGGGTAAATGTATAGACAATTCTACTCCAAGATAAATTTTATAGACATTTGAACCATTATGGTATAGAAAGATGTTATTTGATAGCATTACATCATTGTATAACAAAAGAAAGTGAAATTCAAACCAAATGACTGATAAAAGAAATCTAAAATATCATATAGTGAAAAAAAAAAGGACCCAAATTTTAGTGGAGGTAAGAATTAAAGAGCTCTACATTTTATACTACATGAAGACCCAAATATAGTAGAATACATTATAACCAACTTGGAATGTGTGAGGTATGTGATGCATGCCATGACACTCTTTGTAAATTTTTATGAACATGAGATAATATGCTAAACATGTTGATGAAAATATTGTATGTATTGTAGAAACTTCTAATCTCTGTCCACTTTTTGTTTATGTGTACATGACTTAGTGCCAAATAGTATGTGATAGAATATTTATAGAGTTTTAAACCTAATACATGTATGGAATGGACTATATGCCCTATAGAAATTTGAATATATCTATCGTAGGCATGTTTGATTTAAATAAAGTTACCATCTTAAGCACAAACATGCTTAAGTTTATACATAGGGGTGAGTTAACAAAAAAAAACTTTTGTAAAACCATAATTGCAGAGAAAAAAAGTAAACTATGATAAATAACTACTAGATACAAGATGACACAAGCAATAAGATAATGATATATAAAACCCTAAGTGTAAGAAAGGGAAGGAAATACTTAGCTAATTTTGCACTATCCCTGAAACTAATCTAGATTGGAAAATTGATGAACATGAAGGGAAAACTATTGCAACTATGCACAATAAAATATGGAATTGTTGATAATCATGGACCAGGGCACCTGGACTGGGTCAAGGGCACCTAGGCACTAGAGTATGCTTTTGGGTGCCTATGTCTACGTAGGAACTCGAGTTTGGTTTTTTTGGTGTCACAAGATGGTCGCTAGTAGTCCTTATTTGTCTCTTATATGTCATATTGTGATCACATAATTCACACATAAACTATGAAGTGTATACATAAAATGTATTCCCTTGTCCCTTGAATGAAAGCTAGATGGATGCCTTTGGATGCAACCTTAGGTGATGATAATAAATGCTTAGAGCTTAGTCCTTTATTTTGGTCACATAGCCTTGTATTTATATGATTTTCTTAGTTGAATTTCATAATTGAAAATTGGAAGGCCGGCCCATAAGAAAATAAGATTCCAAAAAGATAAAAGAGGCCCAAAAAGAATGAGTAAGATAGAAAGAGGTCGGGGTGCCCAGAGGGGATGAGGGTGCTTGGGTGCTGATGTCTGAAGCCAAAGATAAGAAAGTGAAGTATCAACTGGGTTGTAGGGTGTGTAAGAATAGAAAGAAGACTAGAAATAAAGAAAAATGCCAAAGATAGCTATAAATTACTATTTTTCTCACTTAGGAATCATATGAATGCAATTATGCTTTTAAGACCTAGAAATGTACCCAAGTGTGTGATTTTGTGTCTACATTTTCCCCATTTATGTTGTTGAGTGAATACTTGATAACATAAAGTAGATAAAAGATGTGTACATGATAACCATGTAGATTGTGATGGTGATAATGTGTCAAGGAGACAAGTGAAAGCGTGGAGTGATAAAAAATGAATTTTGGATGCTAAGAAAAGAGGAAGTGACCCTAGAGGTGAAGCGTAATGTGTTATACCATATTGTACATGTTCTTGTGCTTGATGTAGGGCTGCTTCTTGTTGTGTATTATGAATGGACCTACAAAAGAAGAGTGAAAGAGTAGTCAAAGTCATTTATTATGAAAAATCTTTAAAATGTATGTAAATGTGTGTAAAAAGTAGCAAAAAGAAAGTATGCACCTGATCCGTGAAGATTGAAAATGATAGAAAATGTCCTAAACTATTGTATAAGAGTGATTTTTTTGGGCGATATCACCTAAAGATTGAGTTTTTTGGGTGATCTCACACAAATAGCAAGTTTTTTGGGTGATCTCACACAAAAGCAAGTTTTTGGGCGATCTCCCAAAATGAGTTTTTTGGGTGATCTCATGCTAAGAACAATTTTTTTGGGTGATCTCATGCCGAGTGTGAGTTTTTTTGGGTGATATCACGCTACGATAGAATATTTTTGGGTAGAGATGTTTAATGTTACTCTCCTTCCATGAATTCTTCCTAAATTATACACCACTATAGATAGTATGATCTATGTTTAGTTTAGAGTTGTATTGTATTAGTTATGTATTTGTTCCATGTAGAAATGGAGAAATAATGAATTCTAATTGTTAGAGGACTATGCCTGTACTATGGAAACTTATATGTGAAATGTTGAAAACTATGTTGATTTGAGAAAGTACTTATATCTATCCCCAGGACATAGTCGCCTAGGAGAGGTCAGAGCACCTGAGTGCTATTGTTTATAGTTGGGCACTAGTGTCTGTGCTGAAATGAGGACCCAAGCCAAATTTTGTGACATTATTGAAACCGTAGCTTGCTTTGATTTTGTACTCTATTGGATTGAACTATAGCCCCGAGCTGTTATATGGGGTGATCACCCAATGTATGTCACCCTTGTTTGGGGTGCATGTGACATCACTAGGAGAATGTGGCCTAAAGAGAGCACCTGATGTTGATCTGAATTATATCCCTGTAGGGGGGGAATGTCCATGGTAGAAACCAAGTCACATGAAAACAAAATGGCTAGATGCATGTGTTTGTGCAATAAAAACTAGTATGCAAGTAGAAGAAATTGTGTAATCAAACAAGCAAGAAGACAATATAGAGCGCAAAAAGTAAGTTTCAAACATGGGACATCACTCAAAATGTCACAAGATAATTAGGGATGAAGTGATCATATAGTGTGCATAACAAACAAAGGGTATATCCCGAAACAATAGCATATAATGAAAACAATGACAAAAAAAGTGTAATGATAACCATGGTGACATATAGTCTCAAAGAAAATGTTGCACATGAAGCACTAGTCAACATGTCGAAAGATAAAGAGTATGTCAAAGCATGTATGTATCAATGTAACAAGTAGTGTGCTAGTATGAATAGGAAGTATTAAGTAAATAAACAATAGCACCTATGATGTGTAAGAGTAGAAATGTAGATGCCCCTAGGAGCCTCGGTAGGAATGGTAAGAGGTACAATGCCAAACATCGTTGTTGTGTTTAAAGATATAAAGGAATTTACATTCACAACTGAGAGCAAGTGAACACACATCTATATATGATAAAAATTTTCCTTTCCTAGTTTTCTTGAACTAGAATAGTTCCTTGCTCAAGCCGGTCGGGAAAAGTGCACGCTCTTTGAGAATCACCCCTCGACTTCAGATTCTACATGTCTCATCATGTAAAAAAAATTGGAACCTGATCTATGCTACTCCCCTTGTACAATGAGTAACATATATCATCTATTTTCTACAACTAATGATACCAACCCCACCCTACGGGTGGGAATCTCTAGGGAATGCTCCTGGTGAAAACAATTTATCCTTCCACCCATCATCAAGGAGGCCTTATGGTGATCTCCCCTATTTTGAAAAGCTGAGGCCAAGTGAAAGAGAAAATCTTCCAGCAACTTGCCTAACGAGAAGGTATTTCCTTACATAATTGTGTGTTAACATTGGATAAAGATAATGGCATACTAGATATCTAGATAACATAGTAAGATAAAGTGAAACACGTAACAAGTATAAGTAAGAAAGAGTAAGTGAAACCAAGATATGAAATATGTTTGTATAAGTGAGATGAGATGGTATTCAATGTGAATGTGATAAGATAAGTGTGCCCCCATCGGATATGGATGAGTATGATATGAGATTAATTTATAAAAACCCCTTAACAATCAAGAATGAACCATAGAACAATATTGTGGCATCGGGAAACGGTTTGATAATGTGTGCTAGAAAGATATGACCAATAAAGCATAGAGAGTAAAGATATAAGTGAGGTGAGGTTCATTTCAGATTTATACCCTCAAAGATTTGATTATGAACCATGGAACTAGAGTGTTTCATAGGGTAGTATGATGTGTGAGAATAGAATGCGAGAAAGATGTATCGTGAAGTGCGGAGCATGAAATGTGTGGTGTGTGAGGTTCATGGATGTAGTATGCCCTCAAAATTAAAGTGTGAACCTTAGCACAAGATTGTGTCATAGGGAAATGGTTTGATATTGTGTGTTAAAAATATGGTTCAATGAAGCATAGAGCATAAATAGTATGAGTGAGGTGAGGTTCATCTCAGGTTTATACCCTCAGCAGTCGAGTATGAATCGTGGAACTAGAGTGTGTCATAGGGTAGTATGAGGTGTGAGAATAGAACACAAAAAATATGCATCGTGAAGTGTGAGCGTGAAATGTGTGGTGTGTGAGGTTCATGGATGTAGTATGCCCTCAAAAGTCAAGTGTTAACCTTAACAAAGAGTTTGTCATAGGGTGGTGATGATACAATATGTGTATCAAGTTATGTAATTTTGTTTAGATATATGAAGTATGAAGCACATAGCATATGAGTGAAATGATAGAAACTTAATGATGTTAGAAAGGGGGAGAAGTAAGCATGATGCCCCCTAAGTGTAAGATGATGAGGAAGCTATCTAAAAAAATGAAGGGAAAGGGTCCTCCAACCGATGTCTGAGGAGATAAAGGCTTATGACGATGCTCAGGGATCAAAGATGTATGAGAGTGACTACATATTGGTGAATAGGACTTATGTGTTGAAGGAGGTGGTGAACACCTATGTGAAACATACTTAGGAGGTGGTGAAAACTTATGTGGAGTAGACATAAGAGGTGATGAACACCTATGTGAATTAGACCTAGGAGGTGATGAGAACCTATGTGAATTAGACCTAGGAGGTGAGTAGAACCTATGCAAAGAGGCTTCCTGAATAGGGGACTTAGGATAACAAGATGGACTAGTGAACCGATGAGAATGAGGAGTTCGTTTGAGAATGGGAGACCTAGGTGTAGAATGTTCCTTAGATTTGAGAGGCCCATGGGGTCTAGATGTTGCAAATAGCGAAATGATATCGTTAAGAAGATGCCAAGGCAAAGAAGTGGATGGTGGAACACCTTTGAGAGTGAAAAATTTCTTATTGTGAATGAATTTTAGACATAAGTGGGTCATGGAAAAAATAGCCTTAGTGGTACAAAGCCAAGGAAGACCTAATAGAATGTGATAGCCTTTGATTAAAGGTGCCATAAAAAATGGCGCAAGCATGGTGAGAGAACTAATTATAGCTGGAATATTGATGAAGCCATAATATTTTGGAATTAGATATGAAATTTGAGAAAGTGGATAGTTGATAGCAACAAGGAGTGTAATAGAGCATGCACCAATAGAGTCAATGGATCGATCATGGTGTTATTAAAAGTATAAGATCTGATAGAAGAAGTGATATGTAGTTCATTAGAAGAAGATAATGTAGCATGATAATCATGATCAGAGAATGTGATAAGTGGTGGATATGCATCATTATGAGTAAAAAGAAAATTAAAATCCCCTGATGAAGGATGAGAAAAATCATGATATGTATGATTAGCTGAAAAATCGACAACTTTTTTTGTCATGCTTGGGAAATGGATCATTAAATATTTTGATATTTTTATTTTCATTGACCATCTTGATTCGGAAGGCTCAAGGATATTGATTTCATCATTAGCGATGATATCTTGAATGATATGCCTAAGTTTGAAACATCGATTAGTTGAATGCCCAACACATTGATGATAGTCACATCTATCATTTTTGTCATAATTGTGACCTTTAGGGAGAGATGGATTGAGATTCAATGCACCTGGTAGAAGCATAATAATATTAGTTTCGATCAGTTGTGGAAATAGGATACATGGATCACAAGGAAATTTTTTGTAATGTTTGCTTTGGAGATTGTCATTAAAGCTTTTAGGAGTAAAGAACAACATTAACAAAGTAGCTTTTTCTTTAATGGGATTAGGAGATGGATTGAAATTAGTTTTGCTTTGAAACCAATTAGAAGATGAATCTTGATCATGGTATTTGAACTTTCCCATAGATAATATTTTTATTTCACGCAACTTAAGACTACGACACAAACGATTAAATGATGGAGAGGTCTCAAAGATGACACTCTATTTTAGAGGTGTAAAAAGGCTTTGGACAAAAAGATCTTGCAATTCAAATTCTGCAAGTACATTATACATCTTAGCTATGTTGTTCTTATATCGTAACACATGATCTTCTTGATGCTCATTAGATCCTTGTTTAATTTGTGTAAGTTGAGCATAACATATTTTAGAAGCGATATTGATTGAAAAATTTATGAGAAAAGAATTGGATAAATGAGTGAATGATGTTATTGAAAAATAGGTAGATTGTAAAACTAATTCATAACATAATCTTGAGGCTTTAGGAAAGATATTTATTAATAATGTATGATTATCCATAATCTAGAAATACCACATGAAAATATCGTAGAGATTCTCTCTGACGGTCACCATTACCATTGAAGGTGGGTAGCTTAGAGTCACGAAGTTTAGAGGAAGTGCATAAGTGGAAATGATAGGAACAAAAGGAGTATGAAGGAGAAAGGTGGATTCAAGAGATGGAAATGCATGAGAAGTAGCTATTTGAAGTTGATGGATATGAGTTTGCAGATCTTGATATAAAGAAGTTAAATTAGGAGTGTTTGAATAAGATCCAATTTGTGTAATATGCACATTAGATCGAATGATCGGAGTAGTAGTATTGTTAATGGAAGTAAGAATATGAAGGGGTTGAGTGGAGGCCATGATAGCTAAGGAAGAACCTATAAGGGGTAAAAAATCAACATCTCAAGAGTGTTTAGAAACCATCAAAGAATGTAGAATATGCGAAAGATGTGTAGGATTGTCACACAAATCTTGACAAAAATTGGTAACCTTTTCTAGTTATTCTTGATCAATGTTGGTGTCCTCATCATAGGATTTCTCACTATCATATGTTTCAATGTTTTCAAGAGACACATTTTGATATTTGTAAAATGGGTTATTGGATTCAACCATTGATTTAGAAACCCTACAAGAAGATGGAGGGAGGTCAATTTGCTCAAAAGACCCAAAACGAACACTATGGATAACATACATAAGAAGAAAACCCTAGAAAGATGGTATAATTTGAGAGATGGGTTCACCAAATGAATTAACAAAAATAATTTTTTTGTAAAACCCTAATTATAGAGCAAAAAATGTACACTATCATAAATAGTTGCTAGATGCAAGATGACATAAGCAATAAGCTAATATGAAATACAAAACCATAAGTTCAAGAAAGGTAAGGAAAGACTTAGTTGATTTCACACTATCCATGGAATTGATCTAGATTGGAAGAATGATGAATAGGAAGGGAATACTATCGCAATCGTGCATATTAAAATTTGGAATTTCCAGACAATCTTGGACCAGGCGCCTACACTAGGTCGAGCACCTACGCATCAGGAGTCTACTTTTGAGTGCTTGTGTCTACGCATGAGCTTAGATATTGGTTTTTCTAGTGCTGCAAGATGGTCGTTGGTAGTCATTTTTGGTCACTTGTATGTCACACTGATCACATAATTCACATGTAACCTATGAAGTGTATGCAAAAAATGTAATCCATTTTCCCTTGAATGAAAGCTATATGGATGCATTTGATTCTCTTAGATGCCTTTGGATGTAACCTTAGGTGATGATAATAGATGTTTAGAGCTTGGTCCTTTATTTTGGTCACATAGCCTTATATTTATATGATTCCCTTGGTTGAATTTTATAATTGACAATTGGAAGGCCGACCCATAAGAAAACAAGATTCCCAAAAGATAAAATAGGCCCAAAAATAGAAAGTAAGATAGAAAGAGGTCGGGGTTCCCAAAGGGGACGAGGGTGCTTGGGTGTTTACGTCCTAGCTGGGTGATAGTATCTGAAGCCATAAAATATAAACAAGTGAAGTATCAACTAGGATGTAGGGTATGTAAGACTAGAAAGAAGACTAGAAACAAATAAAAAAAGGCCAAAGATAGTTGTCAATTAATAGTTTTCTCGCTTACGAATCATATGAATGCAAGTCTACTTTTACGGCCTAGAATTGTACCTAAGTTCTTGATTTTGTGTCTAAAATGGGAAAGATAAACAAGTGTACAATTGAAAATTTTCATTTTTATATATGTTTGAGGATTGAATTTTGTTGAATGAATTATTTACCCATCAATTCCTACAATGTTTCCCAAAAATTAGTAACAAAGAGAATACTTTGATAAGATAAAATGGATGTTGGGATTCTAAATTCAACCCATACATGGTTGAAGAAAGTTTTAATGTTTCCAACAACACCAATATCCTTTTTGCAAGAAACCACGATAGCCATATTTGAAAATGTATCAACTAAAATCATCAAATTGGTAATTCTTCATAGACATCCCAATCATGAAATATATGTTATGAATTCCAATGGCCTGGATGGAATTGTGAGATGTGTGTAAAGACATGGATTCCTAGTGGTGAGATGTATGGTGCAACAATAAATACAATACTTGAAGTGGTGCTCATTTTATGTTCACATATGCATCCAATAGAAAAGTCTCATCATTGTAGTCTAAAGTGTTTTGGTAATAATACACCAATGTACCTTGATGCTCGGGCATAGTGTGCCTCCCAAACTAGTCGTTGGCAAGGCGTGCCATCAAGTACACAAATATATCAATCTTTGATAAAATATCATTATGTACATTTAGAAATCCCAAACCCTGTTTACCAATTGAAATGGTGGTGAATATGTCTTTGAGATCATTGTCAAATTATTATATTCAGACACCTAGTTTTGATTCAAACTTTAAAAACTATGATATCTAAAACAATAGATTGAAAATTTAAAAAGTTGAATACTAAATTAATGAGAATAGGAATTCTTTTTAAACAAATGAAAATAGAAAGGGGACTGTAAAAGAGAAAATATTGTGAAAATGTGAAAAACACACCAATAAGGACTAATTTGTATCAATTGTAAATAACTAAATGTAATGTACTATTCAACCTTTTAGTGTTCCTAAAGTGCATTCCAATGTTGTGAAAGCTAACTTATCTTCCTTTGTTCTAATTAATTATTGTATTTAGGTAGAAAGAGTATCATTAAGAAAACTAAGGCATTATTGTGTTGAGTATTTTTATTGTATCAAGTGAAAAAGGGAATGATTGTGTTCAATTAAGATGAAATTGGGAATTTAAGGTTGATTTAGGTGAGTTCAAATTTGGATATAATATATTGAGGATGAAATATATTATTTTTGTAAGAAATTAAGGTGAAAATGGGCCCAAATTTACTCCCTCAAACCAATTGTGACAATATATCATCAATTTGTGTACAATAAGCCTTAATTATGTACGGTAGATTGAACCAATCATTTGATTAGTTTAATTTGTTATGCACTTGGGGCTAATTGTGCCCCATTAAACCAAAACTATGATAATATAATTTCAACTAGAGCATGATTGGAACTAATTGTGTGGAGATCAAACCAATTACTTGATTACTTTAATTGAGTATGTACACACACAAAACACACACACCAAAAATAAGAGGAGGATACCTCTTCTCTCAAGAATACATGATCAAAGTATTTCTTAAAGAAAAATTTAAAAATTATAATTCTAGATGAATATTAAAATTTTCCACAAATTTAGATACAGTCGTCAAGAATAGACAATGCAGAGTTGGTCCAAATAGAAAGGTATTGAAGAGAGGTAGAAAAATCAACAAGAATAGAGAAATTTCCTATAATTTTTATTGTTCTAATTTAAGAGGAATGTTAATGCATAATAGAAATAGGCACATAAGAAAAATATGATTTGAATTTCATGTTTTGTTAAATTTGAATATCTGAAAAACTTACTCACATTTCCATAATTATATGCTTTTCTCTCATATAATATTATCTTCTTAGAAATATTAATAATGTAGTTCCACCTTGGAAGAATGGAATCAAAAATGGGGGTTGTTCTTGTTGCAAATGATATCCCTCCATTATTATCAATCCCCTAGGAATTTATATAATCTTTAAAACTATAAAACTAAGTATAAACTATGCATTTTTCAGTAGGGAGAAGTCTAATGTCACACACATACCCACCCTTGTCACTTTTAATGTTTTAATTTGAGTACTTGATGAAAAAATAAGGTTATATGCTCTTCGTATTTTTTCAAATGCTTTAAATTATTTTAAAAATTATTGTAAGAACTTTTTCACAAGAATGATATTGTATCATTCACTTATATATCAAAATGCACTAATAGATATATTTCTAATTTTTTGAATATGAATTTAGTCCCTATTGACACACATGTCAACCCAAAATGAGAAGGAACATGACAAAGAAGGACCAAAACTATTAACTCCTTTGGTTTTAAACTCCCACCATAGTAAAAAACATCTACCTTATTCCCATCATTTATTATTTCAAGTTCTTTAATCAACCGTTCTTCAATGGTTTTTGTTTCTCATGTCCTCCTTCATTATTTGTTTCTTCTTCTTGATCTGACTCTTCTTTTGTATTATCTCCTCCATGCCTTCTCCTTATATGCATAAATTTTTTTGATAAATCCTCTACTTACTACTATAATTTTTATAGAGTTTGATGTATTTGTGCATAAAATCCTCTAAATCTTTCCATTATATCCTAAATCTATGATTTGATTGAAAGAGGGTTCCCGCAAGTGAGGATCACGAGGGACAATGTGCACATCAACGGACACGTGAACAACAACATGAAGAGATCTCGGGAGGAGTGAGCATCAACCGAATGTGCATGAAAATATTTGAAACACAGGAACTCCGTTAAGCCATAAAACTCTCCTCTATCTCATAGATCAAATGGGTGTACATATAGGAGGTGTTGAGTAACCCCAAAGGTCTGCAATCATGACAACTCGAGTAGAGAGGGGAGTTACATTCCCATAATAGAAGTGTAACTCCCAATCATGCATATGACACACCGACGCACGTCTTTGACGCCGACGTCGACGCACCGACGTGTAAGAGAATCTCATAATGAACCCTAAATGGCACAATGGACCTACGATATCACCTAAGTGAGATAACTCACTTGATGTGGAAAATAACACACATTTTATCGTAACTTAGGATTCATTCTCGAATAAAATATTTATTAGTACCCATTGTACAAGAAAAATATCCCAACCAAGTGAAGGAAAACCTAGTGGGAAAAACATCCACCACAAGAGAACAAAACACTCTCTAATCTAAGAAAGATGCCAAATATGGGTCCTAGCCATAGAAAAGCCCTCGAAAGGGTACCCATGTACAAAGAGGAAATCTCTCGGAAAGAAGAAGATAGAAGAAGAGGGAGACGAGAGGAATGCAGAAGATGCCATGGACGGATCTAAACTCTACGCAGCTCTAGGAAGTCTCCCAGAAGAATATCGATGATGAGATCCTCTGCCTCTGGAATGAAGAAGAGCCACCCATAAAAAACTGTGTGCCTACCCTTAGGAAGGACAGAAATGATGTGCTGGAAGTCCGCCCACTCCACAAAGGAAACTGAAGGCAGCAACATGAAGAACTCTGAGTTTGGTGCACGGAAGTGTGATATAGGTCTAGAGAGTGAGTGCCAAGGAATCAAGGTAATGCCACGTGCATGTGCGTAGAAGTGTTAGAGTGAAAAGAGGAACACCCATAAAGGATGTCCCAAGTGATGTGAAGGGAATAAAAATCCTCCACAATAGAAAAGGGATCCAAAGTGAGGGTGGATCAATGAAGGTCTCTGGAAATGTGGTAGTGACATGATTCCTGGAAGGGGCACTCCCAACAACAGACATGATGAACTCCTCTGAAACACCTGTAGATGGATGAGGGACGTGTAGTGCATCACAAGTAGACTTTGCAAAAGATGACTAAGGTCAGGCAGATACTTGTCCCAATGAGGGGGCTCAAAAAATAGAAGAGTGATGTTAGATAGGTATGAGTCATCCAATGGAGGTAGAGGAGTGAAAGGGGCCTCGCACACTGGAAGTGGAAAGGAGGTTGGTGTGATGACTGTATGACACTATATAGGAGACTACTCGATATCTGATGAGATGTGGGATGTGTCAACACTCTTTGGAATAGTGAGAGAAAGAGGAGAAGAGTCCTCTATAGTACTCTCAACATCAAAACTGGGTGCACAATCCTCATCGTCAGTAGAAGTAGAACCAAACGAGTCTATGTCAGTGGAACTGCCATCACATGAAGAAATGGAGGAGATGACTGAATCATCAGCAGCAACGGCGGAAAAATGTGAAGGGTCTCCATAGAGGGATTGAAGAATGCTCTAGACATGGTGAGGTGGATCTGAGTCTACCACATGAAACCAGAGAGAATGAGAGACATGCATCATCATGTGACCAAAGATGTGGTTGCAAGTGTCGAGGAATCCTCTAGATGATGATGATCAGTGGGTGCAGGAACTAGCCCAAGCAAGAAGGGTATAAGACCCTCATGGGTGAAGTAATGTTCCATGGAAGCACACCAGTTGAATAGTTCCCTCTCCCGGTGAGAAGTGGTGGAGGTCTGTAAGGTGATCCTACGATGCTCAAGTCTAGAAAGATCACTCTCCATGATGAAAAATGCAAGATGTACAAATGAAAGATGTCAGACTCAGCCGATAATGCGTCTGCGTGTGAAATCCCAAGAGTACAGTCAACCCCCAAAATGTGGCACTTTATAAATTATTTTGTTTACAAAACTAACAATTTCATCACGTAATGTGTAAGAAATCATGCAACTTTGACTAAATAAGTGCTCAAAAAGAAGTCGCGAGTCAAAAGTTATGGCATTATTAAGATTCCCACATCTGATGGAAAATTAAATAAACACTGCAAACTAATTAAAAAAGTGCTTGAAATGGGTGCAAAGGGTGTTGTGGGTACTCATTGGAAAAATGGAATTTTGATAGGGTTTATTTTGACCGTGAGGGGAGATCAGCCTCCCGCAACCCGGACCTCGCCCTCCATCTTCGATGCTCGTAGGAGGGTGGATAAACAAGCCAAAAACAGCCTAGAAAATTAATTACATGCCATTACAATGAAATGTTTTTTTTGAACACCTTAAAACATTAAAAAGAAGGTGGAAGCCCATGTTTGGAAGAGCTGTTGTCAAACCATGCAATGACTGAGTCTCCCAAGTTGTTGAGAGGTAGATGCCACGTGGATCCACAAGATTTGCTCGATACCATGAAAGAGGGTTTAAAACCCGCAGCGAGTCACAGGATCATCGAGGGTGCAACGATAGCAAGAGATCCTACTTCAAGCCAATATTTAAAACACTCTCCTCTAAAACTCTCCTCTATCTCATAGATCAAATGGGGTGTACATATAGGAGGTGCTTTGAGTAACCCCAAAGCTGCGCAATCATGACAACTCGAGTAGAGAGGGGAGTTACATTCCTAGAATAGAAGTGTAACTCCCAATGACGCATATGATGCACGACGTGTTGCACTGACGCGTAAGAGAATCTCATAATGACCCCTAAATGACACATGGACCTATGATCTCACCTAAGTGAGATGACTCACCTGATGATGTGGAAAATAACACACACCAACATTGATACCAAATGATGAAGTGAAACAAACAACAACAAAAATTGTAATAGGGAAAGCAAAATTTCCAAAGAAAAAAATCAAGTAATCCTCATTATTCTTCTATTTGAATTACATATAAGGTCATCTTATCAATTTTCAAAAAACTCCTAATCAACCTTGACTTATAATCCAAAATTGACTAGACTTACTATTTTTAATAAAACTTACTATTTAAGAAAATAGTTATTTTTTGTAAGTTTTACATTTAATTTTCTAGGTCCTACAAAATTGCATACATTATCCATTCACTTGAATTGATTTATTCATTGACTTTCACCTCAAGTTGACTCATGGTTACAAAGATAGGGTATTTTGAAATTTAAAAAAAAATCAAATCAAATTTCAAACCCAATTTTTAAGCCCTACATGGATGATTTGGGTTTTCAAATTTTTCTTGAAACATGCTACAAGTGGCTAACACAACTTAACATGTTGTAGATCAAATTCAAGAGATTTACATAAAAATAATGGAGCCATTCTAGTTTCGGATCAAAAGTTATGGCCTCCGCAAGGTAGGCCACCAAATCTACATTTGAAATCTATGTAGAGAAACTTGCATTTTAATGTAAATGTTTTTTTTTGTATTTTGTATCAATTAAAGTATTTATGTTCTTTCCTTTATAGTTCTCCTTATTTTTTCTTGATGGAGACATATTATATTTAGTCCTCACATATTTATCAAATGAGAATAGTGGTGATATGTGTAAGCATTATAGGGCTTTGACTCTAGCTATAGCAATGAATGTTATGCCATTTCTTTCCATTGCATTAATATCAATTGTTTCTCTTTTTAATGTCAATCCTTACCATACAAATCCCATCCAATATCAATTATTTCAATTGCCACTAGATTACATTGCATCATATGCTATAAAAGAAGAGATAAAGAGACACATTGCTTGTGTGATTAAATGTTGAAATTAAAAATTAAAAATGGTATTTATGATGGGTATGACCATGACCACCATTATCAAGATATTTAAGTTAATAAATGCCTATATATGTGAATAAATAACAAAAAGCCCTAGATTTATTCCATACTTCAATATTAAACATTAGAAATAAATGAAAAGTGTAGCTTTGCAGGGATTTTTAGTCAACACATCATATACAAATAATAACTAACTCACAACAAGAATTAGATAGAATTGAATAAATCAAGCACATGAATAGTTATCGTATTCATTTACAATAAATGACTATTATCTCACAATAAGGACTAGATTGAATTGAATCAATCAAGTCAATCGCATGAATATCTCCACTAATAAATTACAAAATGACTATTTAAGATTTATAGTATATTAATATATAACGGTGAGAATGATGGGGTAAAAAGTGTTTTCTAGCCACTAAGGTACAAATTCAAAGAGATTCCAATAAAAAAGAATGAGGTTGAGATTGTGCCCTGAGGCGGTTTTGAGGAAATTAAATGCCTCTCAACCCTAAGTTTTAAGGAAAATATACATAAGGCATGCAATATTAACCTTTCAATTTTAAAAAGTGCATTAATATCCACCAAAAATAAATCAATTTTCTAGGATAGGAAATTAACAATTTAGAAATTGATAAGTGAAAATGGTTGGAAATGTTTATAACAAATCCTTTCTTAAAGTAATAAATTATTATGGTTTTTGAATTTTTTTATTGATATACTTTATATGTTGGGAAATATTAATTGGATCATGAGACCCCTTTATTAGAGTAATAAATAAAATATTTTATTAATATAGTTTAAACATTAATACTATTTTTTGCTTTATTGTAAAAATTGAAAATAATAACAATTAATTTTAGTTGAACTCTTTACTCTCTCTCTCTCTCACTACACTCTCTCACATATATACACACACACAGGGTTTTGAAATTTAATTAATAATGAGTAAAATAAATTTCAAATCACATTGAAGAATACAACTCGACATTGAAATATGTGCACATAACTCAAGAGGAAGGAGAGTCTGAGAGAGGGGAGATGTACATAGAGTTAACAATAAATAGTAATATGGATGGACACTAAACTAACGTACATCAGGGTTAAAATATGGAATTAATTTGACCAATGGTGGGACCATCCAATGTCACAAAATATTGGAACATACCAATAGGATAAGACGCTCCCATTTTTCATACATATCAAAAGATAAATTATGTTGCAGAGATAGTGATGCATGTCTAGAAAACAATGGTCATGGAGAAGTTTGTGGTATGTATATTTTACATGGGTTGATAGGAATATTCATGGGTTATAGAGAATTTGAATGAGATTTAACCTAATTTCAGCCTTCTATTAGAAAATATATGATTTTAAATTTTCCATCCTCTTTAATAGTTCTTAAATCAAATAAATATCACACACCCTTGATTTTCTTAAAAAATGGAAGAAATATTTTTGATGTTTTTAGAATAGCGTGCATGGAATGAAATTGTCACAAAGCATACTATAAACTATGATTTTATTGTCTAGGGTTGCCTAAAAGTGGGCATTTCAAATTGTTTATATTCATGTTCATTAAATTACAACCATCCCTCAACATTCACATCCAATTTAAGATGTGATATTTATAAGATTGGAGTATAAAACCTATGTCGAAACCTCTCATCCTTTATGAACACAATAAATTAATTGAAAATTTTGATTTGACATATCTAATATAATCCTACCTTAACAAACAAGCCATGTGTAAGGGTTGTCTCAAGACATTTTTCATGTGTAATTTTAATTTTTCCAAAGAATTTATTTTATTTTATTAGTGAAAATATTTTGAATTTAGTATCCTAATTATTTTAGACATCAAGGAATCATAAAAATGCAAAATAATATTATAAAACACTTAATTATTTAGATAAGAGAAAACTGGGGTGGCTAATTTCTTATGATTCTTGCAGTGATGAGAGAGGAATCTTGCATGTGAATAATGTTATTTTTTAGAATATATATTCCCAAAAGGATAACCTCTTTGGTGTATGTTATATGATTCTTCTATTAGATGTCGATACTCAAATTTGGTGATTTACCCTTTGACATTACTAATTGCAATTATGTGTCTTGGCTAAGACAAACACCCACATCTATCCCCACTTAGTGCATGTTGTTATCTCTTTCCTAACTTGCTCATTTACATACACCTATGTGTCGAAAAATTTGGAACGTTACTACCTAATACTAATGCTCAAACTCTTCTTTCCATTGTGTAACTTTTTTATTTCACTTACATCTTCCCTATTCCAAAATAGTACAGTTCGGTCACGTTTTATAATTTGGTCTTGGTTGACATGTATAGTCATGTACCTACATACTTTCCAATTTTGTTTTTAATGTAATATGATTTATTAGGTCTTTTCATCTTCCTAATTTGACATCATCATAATAATTGACCTTAATATACCTATATAATGAAGTTAACATTACCTCATTTACACACCTAGAGATCCCATAATAAATCACTTGGTACACTCACTTAAACACTCAAAGGGAACCGAGTCAAGGATTTTAGCTTCGTTCACTCCCAAGCACACCAAGTTCACCACTCTAAAGTCTTAACAAGAGAATAATCCTATCAAGCATGACCAAAGTAATTCAAGTTTCCAAATAGTTGCATTCATATAGATTTTACATGTTAGGTGGAGAATTATGTATGGATTGAGGCCTCTTTAGAGTAGTGTCGATGTAAGTAGTGCATGAGTTGCACTTTAACCAAAAAATTAACCTTCTTGTAGGGTATTTTACCCATGGTTAGGGTTTTGAGATGAGTAAACTTATTACAGATGGTTTCACGACTATGCGACAAATAGGGGTTGAAAATGAAGTACATTTCCAGCTATTGAAGCACCTAGAAAGTAGCAGAGCTTAATTCCAAAGGCATCCAATACTATACGTAAGGGCATGACCAAATTATACATCTCGAATGAGTTGTATGGTCCCGTACTCAATGCATTTTCAAGTCACAATATCATAAGTGAAACATCTCCAGTCTCTACACTCCCAAATTCTCTAGTTTGTGTACTTAGATATCTCTTTTATTACTCTATATAACTAATTTTATCTTCCTCTTGTTTATTTGAGATTTTATTTCACTAGTTATAAGTATTAGTACTTTATTCGATGTCTTTGTATAATTAATATTGGAAGTTAAGTAGTTAGAATACCCTTTTAATGAACTTAACATTTCTTTTATTGTTGTGCATTCTATAAAATTTAATAATCTTAAAACGGGTGTAAACATTAATGATATGAGAATCAATATGGAATCAAATTTTTCATACTTTTGAATGTTGTATACATGGTGGGTGATATTGTTTGCATCCCGCCAAAATATATAGACAAAATGTGACAGTCACGATATTTTGATGCTTTAAATTTTGTAAGATATTTGAATGGTGGCCACCGAAAAGTATAGATTTCATTTCATTATATACCAAGGGTGCCATGAGACCCAAAAAGGAAAAAAAAAAAAGTGTCTTGTTCATATTGCCACTTTTTACATACATATCTATTATGGAACTTGCAACTACAAATACTTTAAAAACCCTTCTCCATTATGATTTGGCATATGTCCATACCATATTTCTAACCTCTTATTTTATCATAAGTTAGGATTATTCTAGAAAAAATGAATTTCTTAGGTTGGACACCTACTGGTTTCATTTTTTTAAATAGGTTCAATGCTTTATGAGGATGAAATGAAAGATTTTAATGACGTCCACGAGACTGAAGAGTCTATGGGACCACAAATCTGAGATTTTTAATCTAATTTCAGACTCCTTTCAATATCCACTCACCGACTGTGAATCTTGAGAATGAAACCCACGGTCGCCTGAAGCTTTGCTCATTCGAAGAGTTCCTCTAGTCCATCCACCTTCAGGTTATTTTCATACAGGATACAAATATCATCATATGCCGAACACTCCATGATGAAATGACATTCTGTCTCAATGAACCCTTTGTTGCAGAAAAGAAAAATTCTCCTTTCCCAATCTTCCTTTGGAATATTCCATCTACCAGTTTTACATCGAAGATGGTGTGATCCGGTCCTTAATCGTGCCACTAGAATCCTTTCTTTTCCCTCGATAGCTGCCCCTAGATAAGTTTTTTTCATCATGTTCCCTAGTGGGATTGAATTCTCGATATAATGTGCTTTCTTTCGACCAATCTGGCCCTTCCACATGATATTCTTGAACTTTTCTATCACATAATTTTTTATGTCCCCGTCAGTTGTTGTTAGACACTCTTGTAAGTTGATGCCCCATTTGTTCATCCATTTATTAGTCCGTTTCATCCAATTTTTCTTTCTATGCTCCAGAGTATCGTCCACAACAATTTTGGGCCAGTGAATATTGTCCATGCTTTAAAATTTTTTCAAATAGCTTATCATCTGAGATATTGCCAAAGCTTCCAACAAGGAAGTAACTACTTCACCAAGTGGGATCTCATACTGAAACAGTTGATTTGACTTTGAGAGTTCTTGTGATTAGATGTTTCTATATTATTTCTATCTATCTCCACCCATGATTTGACATGCTACTTCCCCAAACCTCGTAGCCATAGAGAACAACCCGAGGGGACCAACAAACCAAAAAGGGTTTTCTTAGTTTTCCAATCCCAAAGTTTAGCTTTCCTACACCTGTTTTGAAGTAGGTAAGATGCTTTCCAACCTCCTTGAATCCTTTTTGCTTTACAAGTCTCCTAGCTAAGCTTGTGGTGAAATTCAATCCCAAGATATTTGTATTCGAAGTGACTATTTCCAAAGGACTCCCTCAAAAAGAAAATTAATTTGTCTCTATTTCCTTTTCAAAGAGAAAATCATGATTTTTGTTTTACTAGTGTTCACTTGCATCCCAACTTCTTGGCAGAAGAGCTCTAGTGCTTTTAGTTTTTCCCTCAATCCTTGGACTATTTTTTAAATTAGGATAAGATTGTCAACATATAGGAGTAACTTCACCATGTAACTTGCTAACTCGTATACCTCCTCCCTCGTTTTATTTAACCATTCCTCAATCTTGTCAATGTATAGACCAAATAAGGTGGGGAAAAAGGGCAACCTTGCTTGACACCAATGTCACTACCAAAACATTCGGACATACCTTCTCTAGTTATGATTTTAGCTCTGACCTACTCATACAGCCTATGAACTGCTACTCTAAACTCATATAGAATCCAAAGTTCCTCCATCATGTTCCAAAGTTTTTTTCTGGGTATTGTGTTGAAATATTTTTGAAATTAAAAAAACAAAAAAAAATTCTTCTCCTGGGTGTCCCAAACCTTTTTAATCAAATGCCTAAGAGTGATGCAGTGGTAAATTGTTGAGTGTTTAGGTTGGAATCCTGCTTGCCCTTTTGCTCTTTTACCCTCTCTTTCGGCCCAACTGCTGATTCTCCGTTCTATCATGCATCCAAAAAGTTTACCAAGAAGAGGATTAATCATAATGGTGCGATAATTTGACAGATTATTAATTTCACCACTTTTAAATAAAGGAATAACAACGCTAGTTGTCCACTCTATCGAAAGCCATTCGATTGAAATTATTGAATATTTTTCTATGTGTGGTGTGAGGATGTTAACCCCCATTTTAGAAATTCAACCTGTAGCCCATCAATGTCTTGTGCTTTACCACTTGGAAGATTCTTTATGCCCTACTTGATGTCTTCTATCAAAAAAATCTCAATTGAAGTCTCGATTATTGGAGGAATATCTTTTTGTTGGGAACGCTCATATAGGGTCCTTACATATTCTAACCAATGAGCACATGTGATATTATTTTCTATGTATTTTTCTCTTTGTTGTAATTCCCTCCAAAAACCTTTGGGATGTGTTTTCCAAGAGAAATTAATTATGTCCTTCTCTTGCTTACATAGCTTTCTTTTTTGTGTTGTACCAGTCTCTCATAAGTCTTTTTATTTTCTTTGTTCATCTCACTTTTCTTTAAAGCTCTCTTGGCAGCTTTACACTCTTCATCATACCATGGGTTTGCCGGAAAAGTATTTGCCGCTCCCTTTGTAGGCTTGGATATTTCACAAGCACTTAGAGCCTTTTGGATTAAAGATATCAACATATTACTACGTACATAAACACTCATTCCCTTAGGTGTTGTGTTCTCTATATCCTTATTATCTCAAATTATTGTTTAAGGGTCAGAACAAAGATTTCCTGATTTTCTTTATTTAGAATGGTTTTTCCTTGTTTTTGAGATGCCTTTTGAATGTGATGAACTTGATTTATTTGTTTCCAATTTAAGACTATCCCAAACTTTACAAAGAGAGGACTATGATCTGATTTTAGTTCGATAGGAAAATCTCCAATTTCAAATTCAAGTAACCTAGAGATAGAACTTTGAGAATAGATTACATAGTCTACTACACTTTGACCATTGTATGTTTTACAAGTGATATTGCCTTATCTAGGGCCAAGCCCTCATGCCATTACAAATTACCATGTTGTATAAGCTACATAGGCCTAGAAGCTCAACCCCAAAGTGAGTCACCCCTCTATTACCATCTTGAAATAATCTTTCCCAAAGCTTGTTCTCTTATTCCTTAAGCCATAACGGATTGTCTTCACCTCCTTCTAAGCTTATCAACTAGAGAGATTGATTATTTGTAGTCCTTACGCATTGAAATCACCGGATAAAATTATTTCTCCAAATGTACTGAAGATAGAAATGTCTTTTTTTATTGAAGCATATGGATCTTCGCTATCTAGTTTTCTTCTCTTATATGTCTTTGAACCTTTCAGTGCAAAGTAGCAGGCATCCACTCTGATTGTTGTCTTGCCATCTGTTATTTTTAGCCATATGTATTGCTTATTTGGATCTTCCTTTTCAACTTTGACAGTTTCAAGCCATATTTCCTTGATTAGCACTGTGATTCCACCATGACCTTTCCTTGTTTCATTCCCTTCGTTCCAAACTGAAATTTTCTTGTAGCCTTCAAACTTTGGAACCTTGCAGCCTTCATGCTCATGAGTTTCCGTAAGAATAATAATATCTTTCCCCTCTGCTATGGGCCCCAAACCCGGTCCTCTTCTCCATGGATATCCTCTGCAATTCCAACTTACTATGTGCATGAATTCCCGTGGGGCCCCTAATTCCTATTTCTTGTTTGATAAATGATCGCTGATTTGGGCTTTCCCATTTCTCATTTATGCCCATTTTCCTGCTTCCCTTGCTTTTCTCACTTTATCCCATTATTTCTCCCATTCTTTCCAAATTGTTAATGTCTTATGCAACTTGTTATTATGATATTGGATGAGGAGGTTACAAGCAATAAACCAAAATACATATATTTTAAAAATTCACATTACCAATTTGATAAATCTAAAATTTTGTCTTCTATAACAAAGTTTTGAATTAAATGCAAATGAAAAATTAGTAGAGATGCTATTGTTGTTTAAAAATAATGTGTGGCATATCAAAACATTTTTGTTTTAGGTTCTCGAATCATTGGCTTTTCATCAACCTCAATATTTAAAACCCTAGTAAATTACATTGGCAAAGACTAAAGATTTGATCTAGTGACCGACTTCACTTTTTTCACCATACAATTGGGAATCTATAGTTGGAAATGATGTTTTAATGTGTACATGTAAATCGCTATCTTGAGATATCAATAAATATTCTTAAAAATCGGAGAGATCACATTGAGCATTATAAAAATAAACAAGTCATGCATGCTAAAGCTGTTTATTATGAATGTACTTACAAAAGAATGATATGGGGAAAATAAAATCTAATTCTTGAAACTTGTAGCATAATGGCATGAGCCTCCACAAACTATTACCTAAAGGTTTTTATTACATATTTTTCATCATTATCCCCAATCTTTATTGTGTTATTGTTTTCATGTACAAAAATAATGTTGCAATTCAAATCCCTATGAATGATGCAAGGATTATGATTGTGTAAATAAAGTAAACTGTTCAAAATTTTATGTGCCCAATTATTTAATGCCTTGATGGAGACACGTCGGTGTTTATGTTGGTACTATCTCAAGGTCCCATATGTGCTAAAAGGTTATAAAATCCATGTCTATTCCTATCATCCAACCATGTAATATAATGAGAGATAATGTTTTTATTCCTTAGGGCCTTCAACATATGACTTATGCAAATAGTCTTTATATTGAATCATCATCTAGGTAATTCAGATACACCTTGTTTTGTGCAACCTCAATACTATATTCCTCATCAAAGACTCACTAGATTATCTCCATGTCACCATGTCCTAGAACCTCATACACTCTAGTTGGGTCCATAATGAGTCCCCTCAATAGTAAATCCCCCGAGTCTTGTGTCATTATTTGAATGATATCAAATGCATAACATGGTTTAAATATAAAATGGGTTGAAAAGATTGTACCCACCAAGGATCAAATTTGAAGTCATCAATTCCCTTCAAATGTATTTCATCTTGTCATAGAAGGGTGATTCAAAATGTACACTTAAAAAAATTGAAATTTAAAATTACACTTCACTACTAAAAGGCATTAACATATTACAAATTTTCAATAGAAGGTCTAACTAAAAACTCACTTGTCGTGTAAATTGTATGCTAAGTTAATTTTTATAATTTTTTATTTATAAAAATTCATGCTAAGTTAAATAATAATTAGAGAAAAAATTCATGCTTGCTAGCTTTCATTTTTATATTAAAAAAATCATCATTCACTTCACAAAAATCATGCACAAGGTCACTGGGAAAAGGATAAATCTCTAGAAAAGAAGCCATTACTTTACTCTTTCTATTTTCAAAATAGAGATATTCTCTTTTAAATTTTTCTATCGTGTAAATCATGTTTGGAATTTGGTGGTTTATTCTCGATTCCCTTATTTATTTTATAAAGTGGTCATTTCAATATTACCAAATCTAAAAGTGTCTAGTTAACAAATTGAAAAATATGGTTAACTTCGATCTTTAGCTCTGCTTAGGTTTTTTTATGCTTTCACTTGCCATAATTCATGTGAAAACTATGCATCCATAGCTTTTATAGAGGTCTCCAGTTGGTCATATCATAGTGTCTTTCGATTATTTTCCTACCGCTAAGGTGGTGTGTAGCTTATAAATGGCTAACTCCTCCCATTGCAACACAGTGGAAATGGATCCCAAGTGCGCGAGGAAGTTTGTGCCAAAATTTTACATCAAGTTATGGATTTTGAATCCTCCCCGATGTTATTATTTCTGATGAATGTTTAGATCTTGTGGTTAAGTGGTATCAAAACCATTCCTTATTGCTTATTTCTGTGGCCGCATACCCTCATAATCCTACTTAAAAATTGATGAAAACCATTGGGAGTCTAATGGTATCCTAGTTTCAGGTGTCTATAACCTCACCAAGGGGTTTTATCTATTTTTTTCCTTTCATGAGCCTTCTCAACTCCAAGCCCTTTTGCTTAAGGCGGTGTGTTGGTACTTAGGCAATACCTTGCTTGTGCTTTCACCATGGACCCATGATTTTAATCCCACGTCACCAAGTCTCATTAAAAATCCATATTTGGATTGAAATTCCTAGCCTTCTATTCATCTTTGGTCCTTCTTATCAGAGATTGTGAAACCCATTAGTAGGGTAATTTTCCATGAACATGAGCATTTTTTTTGCTCGACCTAAAAAGCATGTGTGTGTCAAAGTGGACCTTGTGAAAGATCTGTGGGACCATATGGATATTCAAGTGGGGTCCCTATGTATTTCTCAAAAGGTGGTTTATTTCAACCTCCCCAACACGTGTTTTCACTGTCAAGCCCGAGACCATCACATTCGGACTATCCTCTTTTTGGCTTGCTCAAAGCCAACACCTACACAACCCACCGGTTCTAATCCCAAAGTAAGACCCTCCAGGTGATGGTTGGAGTGTGGTTGGGACTAAGAAGAGCTCTAGTGTGAAACCTTATGTTGAGGTTCCGCCCACCACCTCTTCCCCTCCTTCGTCCAGGGATGAACTAGGAGTAGAGCCACTTCGCTCATCGGTTTCCATTCCTTCCAAACCTCGCAGAGCCAAGTTACTCCATCCAATTCAGAGAATATTGGGAATTTTGCTTCAACCTCTCTTCCTCTGCGACACTCATGTAGTCCACCCTAAGAGGTTTTATGTGTGATTGAGGGATAATGGGGATAAGCACCGCTCCATTCATGTTGAGCATTCTAATTCAGACTAGCTTCTTCTTGCCAATAATTTTTCCATTCTCGGCTCCGAGGATGGAATTCCTAATGGGTAGGGGGAATATGATATGTCTTATTTTTCATGAATTTCATGTCATGGAATGTTTGGGGTCTAGATAGCCTCACGAAAATTCTTTGTTCATTTAGCTTGCCAACTTGTTGATAGTTTAGATATTATTTGTTTATAGGAAATTAAAATTTCTTTGTTTTTTACTTCAAAATACTCTAACTTGCATTGCCCCAAATTTTACGCATTTTCACACACAACATATTGATGGCAGAGGTGGTGCTATCATTTCCATTGTGCCAATTTTTTTGGCATTAATCACTACCTTGGGATAGGATCCTAGTAATATGGCAATTTAGGTGATTATGAGTATTAATGACCTTTCTTTTGGTATTCTTAATGTTTATGCCCCTAATGATGGCTCCGAAAGAACAACTTTATGGAAATGGTTAGGTGATAACTTACCATTTTTGCTTATTGGCTAGTGTGTGGCGACTTTAATATGGTGGAGCACCCGGATGATAAATGTGGCGCCCTTCCTATGCATTGGTGTATTGGCAAGCGTGTGGCCTAGTATTATTTTAAAATTTGTTGGGGTCTTTCTAATCCTTTTCTCAAATGGAGGTAGAATTTAAAGCCCAAGCTTGGTTCACTTGACCAATCTTCAAGAAGGATATGATCGGGTTTTAAAAAGACTTGACCATGCACTTCTTTCAAAGCAGCCCTTTTTTTTATTTTGACATGCAAGGCTCCTCCACTATCAAGGTGTGGTCTAATGTGCTTTTTTCAGACCACCATCTGATCACATTTAAGGTTATTTGGTAGGGGGCCTCCCCTAGGTGCCCAATAATCAATTTTATCTTAATGTTTCTCTGTTGTCATCCTGGAGTGGTCCCGCTCATTGCCAAAATTTGGAACATGGCACCATATATACCTTTTATTGCTAATTATATTTCTTTGTGGGAGGCAGCGATTCAACGCACCACCCGATTCCTCTGCCAATTCGGTAAACAGGTGGCCCATGTGTCCGTAAATGAGCCGATTCGGCTCTACATAAATAATTTAGAAGGATTTATCTACTTCTCGAGAACAATCCTTTTGGCACTCATCTTCAACTCTAAGTTGTTGATATTCGACATAAGCTCAAGCTCATTGAATCTCATTTGGCCTATGGTGCACAGATCCGATCGAGGCTCCATTGGCTTAGGGTGGAGAAAAAGCCTCTAAAATATTTTTCAAATCCCTCCAGGCCAAGCATGCTCATCAATAGATCAAAGCTATCTATGATTCACACCAAAAACTCACTAAGCTCCCAGAGATCACTCATGATTTTTTCAAGCACTATTCTCGGTTTTTCAAGCTTAGGAGGATTCGATTGAGCATGATGTTGCCTTATATAGATGTATTGATGTGGTGCCCAATAAATTTCACCTAGAGATCATGCTCATTGTGGCCCCTCTCACCTTAGAGGAGCTCCATGTGGCCTTACTATGTCTTACGGATAACAAGTCACCAAGTCTGGATGGTTTCCCTGTGAGTTCTATAAAGCGACTTGGTCCTTTGTGGGACTTGATCCGCTTCGTGTCTATAATGAAGCTCTCCAAAATCAATCTCTTAGGGAGTTTCATCAATCAAGGCAACATCAATGATCAAGTTCATCCCCAAAGCTGGTGACCTGAGCAGATGCATAATTGGTGGCCCATCACCCTTTTGAATGTTTCTTATAAAATTCTTGCCAAGGCTTTAGCTCTTCACATTGCTAATCTTCTACCAAAATTATTCATCCTAAAAAAACTGGTTTTGTGAAAGGATGGTACATTTTGGATAATATTATTTTGTTTGGGAAGGCATGGAATGGGCTCGTGTTTCCTTCAAACCTGACATTTATTCCTCAAAATTAACTTTGAGAAGGCTTATGATCGTATAGAATGGCCTTTCATCCTTGTGATGCTCAAAGCCCTCGGCTTTGGTGAATTCTTCAAATCGGCCATCAACACTTTTTTTCTAATGCTTCAGCCTGGCTCACCATCAATGGTCACCACCCACTATCTTTTTCAACTTTTCCTCTCTCTATCGACATAAGGGTCCCTCTTGCACTTGCTCTTCTGTTTGTTCTTATTGTTGATGTGCTGGGATATTTAATTTCCCATCAGGTTGCTCAAGGTCACATTCAGGGGATTGTCCTTCTTGATCATTCGATGCAACTTATCAATGGTCACTTGATGATGATTCCTTTCTTACTATTGATGAATCTGAGCAGAATGTTTCTAGGGTTTTTGAGTGCCTTGACACAATTTTTTTGGCTTATGGATCCAGTATTCATTTGGCAAAAACTTTGGGCTACCGACATAGTTGTCTACCTCTCTCGGATTTGTTGAAGGCCTACCCTTGGAAATGGATTAGTCGTGGTGAGCAATTTAAATTTTTGGGCATTCCCTTCACCTTTGATAGTGACTCGGCTACGCTATGATAGTATGTTATTAACAGGGTGGAGCAAAAAGTTACTAGGTGGTCTTCCAAACCCTTATCTTTGGCTGGTAAATTCCAAATCTACACTAATATTCTTTCTTTCACTCATGTCTACTACTCTGTGTGTTCGTTCCCTTCTCATAATTCATCTTCCAGATTTGCCAAGCTGCTCCAGACTTTTTATGGTGTAAAAGTTTTGGTTCAGTTTGTTTTTATAGAGTAGCTTGGGAAGTTTGTTGTCTTCCTCATGATCAAGGTGGTATGGGAGTCATCAATTTCTATCATAGTAAAGCATTGCATTATGCTCTAAGTGGGTGATTTGATGCTTGTCGGAAATCAAGATTGGAAAATATTACTTCGGCATTACATTGAGTCTGTAGCCCCGTACAACAAGAAGTGTTGGAATAATATAGGGCTACATACTCTTATTATCACCTCGTCCCCTATCAAAATTACAGGTGCCTTTGTTACTAAAAGTATCTACAAATCCTTTGAGTTGGTTAAGCCTTTCATGCACTAGGTTGGCGATGGTTTTCATATAGGGCTCTCTTTTAATTCTCATGTAATCTTTGGTGGTCTCACATCATCACCGATGGAACTCTTTAGCTTGTGGAAAATCTGGGCATCAAATCTCTCTGGCTTTATTGCAAGGGCATTCATACCATATAGGAGTTGGTTAACCAGAGACTAGATTTCTTGGCCTGAGCTCAAGATAAATTTCAATCTTTCCAATTCGTACCTCCCATCTATTTACAAAATTCAAGAGCTCCTATTGGATGTTATGCTCCACAAATTGGGGCTTAAACCTCCTGCAACTTGGTGGCAAGATTAAAGATGGAATCAGGAAATTAATTTCCTTCATTACAACACTAGAACCATCTATCAATTATTGAGCCCACTCTCACTCACCATTGACAAGCTCAATGCTCAGTGGGGGTAGAATCCACACATTCCACTTTGCTTTGATTGTTTTTTTATACCTGAAATTCTCTTCTTGAGCCCAAATTTAATCATTTCCTTTAGTTTCTGGTTTACCAAGGTCTTCCTATTGGAGAATGACTTAGTCATATTGGCATCCCTAATCCTAAATATCCTTTTTCTCTCTCTTCCTTGAGTCATTTAAACACCTTTTTTGTCTTGTCCGTGACTGCTCGAGGATCTTTGACTTGGATCCATTCTTTATTTCAGCCTTACCACCCTGAATTATTTCATTAACGTCTAGCCTTATTTGGTGATTTTAGCCCTTGGCCTCATTACATTCACATGCTTTGGCACTTGTTTCGTGCTTGTATTCTATTTCATATTTGGAAAGCTCACAATTCCTTAATTTTCAAGAAAGATCAATCATTATTTTTTTCCACTAATGAAAAAGTGGTCATTTTGTCTATTGTGTGCATAAAAATTCAAGCCTAAGATGTTGATATTACCCTAGAGTTTTCTCATCTTCAGGAGCTTCTGGATCATTGGGGGAGTGTGCCCTACACTATGAGTTGGGTCCTGCCATATCCTCTATCGAAACCACCTCATCCATCGCCTCCCGACGACCGCCACCTCTTAGAGAAAGCGGTAGAAGTGCCTTTGGGACAGGATCACATCGTAGAAGTGCCACGCTCACATAAAGCCACCATTGATTCCTCTACAAAGAATTGCGCTCCCCTCAAGGCCGCCTTTAGCTCCATCCTCGTCCCGCTGGACCTAGCTAGAGCTCACCTCCGAGGGGGAAGGGAATTGATAATTATCTGAGGTGGGGCTATGCTCTCCGCCGCCCTACGGTAGATAAATTAGGTAGCTTACAGGTATCCGACTGAACTCTCAAGGATTCCAATGGAGAGTCTAGAGATCCCTCCCCTCGATGAGGAATTATAGTTCTTTTACAAAAGCAATTTTTGGACCCTACCCCATTGAATAAGGATGGTTAAGAAGTCGATCCTCCTTTGGCTAAGCCAAATAGTGGGGCATTTATCCATCCTTGGGATGATCCTCCCCCTCCTTTTGGTGTTGTGGCATGTGCTTGATTTCGATCGGTGTGATCTTTCTCATGTGCTCTCTATTTTCCCTTTGGGCATTTTGATGTACCCCTCAATTGAGCATTTTTACTTTTTGGTGCCCTCATACATTTTATGGGAGTTTGGTAAGGAAATGTGAGTATTCCATTATGGTCTCCCCTTACCATGTAAATTTCTTTATTTTAAATTAATATAAAGTGCTTCTCTTCTTTTCTAATTCTTTTCTCGATTCAAATAGTAATATTACCAAATCCACAACCTTATGCATGAGTGAGATTTTGTAGGAAGAACTTGGCTTATTTTCTCGAAAGTGTAAAGTGAAATCAAGTCTTAGTGAGCTTTTGTTCTTTGTCTATCTCGATCTCGTTTATTCCCAAGCTTTCAAAATATTATCACTTTAAATGTGTTGGACAAGAAAATGTTTTATGATACTGAAAAATACCAATGTATTTTTGAATTTTGGAAAAACTTGATGATCTTTATAGAAAACACTTAATGTATAATTTGTTTAAATGCATGTCTATTTTACACATTAAAGAGGAGGGACTTCTTGTCCACGATTGCTGCTTTTATATCCTTCTCAATAGTAAACAATTATGCTATTTTTTTGCAAGGTCTCAATATTTTCTCAATAGTAAATTATTATTGCTTTTTTCTCTACAATATTTTAGGTGTAATAATATATTACTCAATATGTTTTTAAGAAGGTATTATTGATTCAATGTATAACATTATATTATATCTATAAAAAAATTCTTTTCAATAACCTTGTACTTATTGAATTGTAGGTTTTAACAAATATATGAGAGGCATGCCCTGAATTCTACACAAATGTTCTATTTGTTTCCTTAGGAAGGTATAGTCTAGTTTGAGAACAATAATCTTTAAATTGGAGATTCCTTAGTGTCTCCTCCATACCCATGTTTTCTATCGGTTAAGACAACTTTACTGGGAATGAAATTATTTGAAAGATGTGACACTATGATTACCTAAGTGTGTGATACTAAGGTTCATGTCTCATGCTAAAATTTAATTTTTTTCTATGGCCAACTTATAAATTTGTTACAAGGATTTTTCAAACTTATAACTTGTGTAATTATTTTTTGAATCTTGATTATTTAATTTAAATAAATTTCAAAATTATTATTAGATGTTATATATTTAATAATTTTGAATTTTTCATATTTATTTTATTTAAATTAATCAAATATATATTGAAAGGAAATTAACATTTTCATTTTTTCTATTAAGGATAACATGTTGTTTAATTTGTCATTTACGAAGGGTAAATCCTAACCCAGCCTCTCAAATTAAAATATGTGGAGCCCTTCAAATTTGATCACTTGTACCCACACATGATAAACATCATTAAAAGTTATTTAGGAAACCTCATCCATGTGTGACGTCACCCATCCGCACAATAGGTGAAACAGATGCAGAAAAAGGAAATTTTTAATTTTTAATTTTTAATTGATTTTTTCCACTCAAATAAGTCGGTACCACACGTGTATGAAAATTTTGTCCCATCTACAAATGATAAGATTTTCCCTAGAGATTGTTGACTAATATTTTTATTTTTTGTTTTTTTTCATTAAATTGATTTAATTGGAGAGGCATTTTTATCTACTAAAATAATAATTTGTATGTATTTCGACCGAGTCCTTGAGTGTGCACCAACTATACAAAGGTAGTATGAAACCTAGGCTCCAGATGTACGAAGGCAGTATGTAAATTGTGCACCTAGTGGTCCCTTCCTCACACCAGGATAAATTTTACCGAGGCTAGGAGATTGATCTTTAAAATGTAAAATGTAATGATTCCTTATAATAATAATAATAATAATAATAATAATTTGTATGTATTCAAAAATAGTTAAGCGATGCCTATCAATAAAATGTCCCTTTTCAATCCACTCATCTGCAACAAATTTCATTCAACAATAGAGTAGGTAACTCTCGAGTCTTTACAAACATAATAAATTATGAGATTCTCTTGATCTAATCTCATATGAGAAAAACAAGAGTGAGTTTGTTTACATGGAAATGGAAAGTATGTTATTGGAGCTGACCAGTTTTGAGTTTGAATTATGTTCAATTTATAATGAGACATCTTATGCAAAGAAATATTTGTTAAAAATTCATCCTGCATATAAATATAATGAAGAGCAAGAGCAGAAGCAGGCCAAATTAGTGAGCTATCATAATCCAAAGTCTTGTAAGTTAGTAGATGAAGAGAAGGGTTAGTTTCCTTTTGTTTTAGATGAAGAGCGGTACCATGCCAAGTAAACAAGGTCTCATAATAAAAGGATCACTATGATTTTGTCGAAAAACAACAAATAATGCTACACCCATCACTTATAAGTTACAACAAATAGGAGAGAAAAAAATGCAAAAATAAGATAAAAGGAAGAACAAAGAGATATTGGTGCAACATGAGGTCTTTAAATCAAGGAAAAATAAAACTGGCATGTTCATTGAAAATAAAGGAGAAAGAGGAGATGAGCTTCATGATAACATATAATCATATAGCCCCATGACTACTCCATGTTGTTGTGGTCATCAAAACTATATTTGAATGAGTTCATGAACATGAAAAATAATATTGAAAGTATATAAACAAAGGGACAAAAGAAAACATTAATATAAAGGAAATTATAGCAGATCAACAAGAACATTGAAAGAGAGAAAAAATGTTGAAAGAACAAGTTGCAAGATTGCAAAACAACTTAGAAAGAGGACAACATGAGTTGATCAACATAAGGAAAAAATTAGCACAAACAAGAACAAAAGGAAAAAAGAACTCTGAGATAGAGAAAGAAAGTGACACAACACAAATAACAAAGATCTAATTGCAAGCATGGAATTAAGAGAAATCCAACTAAGAAATCAAATAGAAGAAGCTAAATCTTGGGCATAAGTTGTAAGGGGTCCATCAAATGAGGAGAAATAAATCATAGAAAAAGAAATCATGAAACAAATGCAAGAATAAAAAGAAAAGAAGAGAAATCTAATAAACATCATCATCAAGGGTTTAAAGGACTATGGATAGAAGGAAAGAACTGATATTTTAACAAGAGACTTATTTAAGGACAAGTTGAAGTGGACATGTTTAATTCAGTAAGCCAATAGGATATGATAAAAGATAAAGGAAGGAATGAATAGGCATGTAAGAGTGGTCATGAGAAGTATGGAGGACAAGAATGCAATCCTAAAGAATAGGGGGTTTCTTAGAGGCACTCATATATACTTTGACGATGATTTAACATTTTCCCAACAAGAGGAGCGAAGGAAGGAATGGGAGAAAGTGAAAACAACAAGAGAGGCAAGAAAGTGGGCATGGTTGAAGAATGGGAAATCCCAAATCAATGAGCATTTTCCACACAAGAAATAGGGATACGGGGCCCCATGAGAATATCTACACATGGTAAGTTGGAATTGTAGAGGTTACCCATGGAGAAGAGGACTAAGATTGGGGCCCATAGCAGAGGGGAAAGATATTATTATTCTTACGGAAATACTTGAACATGATGGATGTAAATTTCCATTCTTTTAAGCGTATAATAAAATATCAATATGGAATGAAGGGACAAAAGCAATTATAGGGCATGGAGGAGTCATAATGCTAATAAGGGAATTGTGGGATGAAACTCTATCAATAGAAAAGGAAGTCCCAAGTAAGTAGTTCATATGGCTGAAAATAATAGATAGTGAAGTGAAAATTAGTCTGGTTTCCTGCTACTTTGCCCCAAAAAATTCAAATATCTACAAGAACAAAAATCTAGACAATGAAGATCCTTATGCTACTTTAAAAAGACATTTATCTTTTCAGTGCCTTAGGGGAAATAGTCTTAATAGGTGATTTCAATACAAGGAAAATAAACATTCAATCCCTTTAGTTGATCAATGATGAAGGAGGCAATAAATATCCACTATGGCTTGAATAAAATGGGGACCAACTTTGGAAAAGAGACTCACAAGATGGGAATGGGAGTGTGACACACTTTGGAGCAAAACTATTAGGGCTATGTAGCTTGTATGGTATGGTCATTTGTAATGGCATGAGAATGTGGCCAAGGTCAGGAGGTGTCACATGTAAAACATACAATGGGAAAAGTGTGGTGGACTATGTAATTTGCTCTCATAAATTCTATTTCTAGGATATTGGAGTTCGATATTGGGGATTTCCCTAGGGAGCTAAATTTGATCATATGTCACTTTTTGTGAAGTTTGGATTTCCCACAAACAAACAATAAGGTGGACATAACCAACACAAAAAAATATGGCTCAATCTAAGGGGAAAATCCTCTTGAATCAAAAAAATCAGGAGCTCTTCACAACAACACTTAAACAACAACTTCAGTGATAAAAATTGCATAAGAGGCAAGAAAACAATGAAGAGAGTGTTCATATAGGTAGCAGTATGTTGATTCCTATAATCCACAAGGCATTAAAGGATTGCAAGAGGTCCCGACCTAGGAGAGGGGTTGAAAATACCTTCCTGGATAATCTATGGTATGATGATGAATGCAAGGCCACAAAAATATCCCTCAAAGAGAATGAGAACAACAAACAAAGCAAGAAAGATTATGAAAACTTGATAAAATCCAAAAAAGAGAGTTGTGTACTCTTAAGAAGGAAATAATTAATATCTCTAATTAAACATAACCTCATAGGCTTTTGGAGAGAGCTACAACGAAAGAAAAAATAAATAGTGAATAATATCATAGATGGTCAATGTATAGAGTATACAAACTCCCATATGAACGAACACAAGAAAAAGATAAACCTCCCATAATTAACAAGTCAACCAATCTATTCTCGGTGGAAGATATCAAACAAGGCATAAATAAATTAACAGGAGGTAAGGTCCAAGACATAGAAGGGCTTTAAACTAAATTTCTAAAATGGGGAGTTAAACCCTTGCTCCACACATGATTTGATTTTTAACAAAGTGTGTCACACAAGTTGGTTTCCGATAGAATGGATAACTAGTATAGTTATTCCTCTATACAAAAATGATAATGTTAATAATCCTTATAACTACCACACTATTATGGTCAACCCTCTTCTTGGAAAATGTTACGGGAGATTGGTAGAGTGAAGAATCAATAGTTGGGTGGAAAAAGAGGGAAAAAGAGCTAAAGGGTAGGCATGATTTAGACCAAAACATTCCACCATTGACCATTGCATCACTCTTAGACATTTTCTTAAAAAACTTTGGGACTCACAAGGGGAGGAAGTATTATTCTACTTTTTTGACTTTAAAAAATCCTTTGACACAATGCCTAGAGAAAAACTATGGAAAGAAATGGAGGAAATTGGGAATCTTGATGAGTATAGAGCTACGTTGCATAAATGTTATGAGAAATTTAAAGCTAAAATCAGAACTAGCGAGGGCATGTCTAAATTTTTTGGTAGTGACATTAGTGTTAAACAGGGATGTCCTCTATCTCTTACTTTGTTTGGCCTAAAAATAAATAAATTAGAGGAATGGTTAAACAAAACAGATGGGGGTGATATCCAATTGGCGGGTTATGTGGTGAAGCTACTTTTATATGCAGATGACCTTATTCTAATTGCAAAAATTTCCCATGATTTAAGAGAACATTTGAGGGCCTTAGAAATCTTTTTCCATGAGGTTGGGATGCAAGTGAACACTAAGCAAGACCAAAGTCATGATTTTTTCCTTAAAAATGGAAGAAGCAACAGGTTATGTTTATCTTTGATGGTAACCCACTAGAAATAGTGGAAGAGTACAAATACCTTGAAATTATTTTCCACAATAGGATTAGCTGGGAGACTTTTAGAGAAAAAATAATTTAGGGAGGGTGGAGAGTATCTTACCTACTTTAGACAGTGCAAAAACAAAGAATGGGATTGGAAAACCAAGAAAACCTTCTTCGCCATAGTCACGCCCGTTGTCCTCTATGGTTGTAAAGTATGGGGGAGTAGTGTGTGAAATCAAAGATGGAGATAACTAGAGAGAATCCTAAAATATCTAATCACTAGTACCATAAAATTCAAAGCAATAGGTACATACATGATTCTTTTGGTTGAAACAAGAACTTTCCTAATGGAGGCATCAACATTAACTTGGTTGATGAGTTATTTAAAAAAGTTGAAAACATGGATAACCATCGCTAGCATAAAATGGTCATTAAGGAGGAGATGGACTTTAGGAAGAAGACGTGGATAAAACATTATAATAAGTTGATGAAAAAATGGGACATTGTGTTGTAAGATTACCCTAACACTAATGTAGATATAAAAAATTTTGTCTTAGAAAAATCCAGGACTTCCATGTGGACAAAACAAATTAGCCAAAAAAACACACTATGTTAAAGAGTTCAACCCTACATGGGAGCATGGGGAAAAATTATATCTACAGGATGCTCTTAAGGGTAAGGCTAGGATGTTCATGGCTTAGTTGAGGACCGGATCATGGTAGATAGATGGTCCCCAAGGAAAATTGGGAAGAAAGAACTTGTATAAAGGGGTGGCTAAAAATGAATGAAACTTAATTTTGGAATGTGCCGCATTTGAGGATATTCATTTATAATATGATCTAAAGGTAAGCATCGTAAATGTGTTATTTGACGAGTAAAGGATCCACAAAAAAATAGCTTCCTAGTCAAGATTCATATTAAAAGAGATGACATCGAAAGAAATATGAAAACATTTTAATGTTGTGGCTCTAAGTCCCTTAGTCTACTTGGTCTCATATATGTCATTAAAAATCTTTGATTCATTCATTCAATTGGGTTTAAAGATATCGTGTTTCATTTCAAAGGAGATACTTTAGCTCTTTTAGGGTTTTATGTGTATGCTTGTGATACCCCATTGCTTGAATTGTGCCCCTTTAGTATTTCTAGGGTTCTCCCGTCACTCCTATTATAGTGAAAATTGGCTATTATCCCACTGCTAAGGCGGTGAGTTTCCTATAAATGGCCAAATCTCCTTCCATTGCAATGATTATTGCAACTAGTGGTGAAAATGGCTCCCAAGAGTGCTCAAAAGTTCATGTCAAAGGTCTACGACAAGGTATAGATTTTGAATCATCCCTATATGTTGTTATTTTTGATGAATTCTTAGAACATGTGGTCAAATGGTATCGTAACAATTTCCTTATTTCTTATTTATGTGGACACATTCCCTCATAAACCTACCTGTAAAACTGAATAAAGAATCATTGGGATTCCAATGATATCCTAGTTTTAGGTATCCGTAACCTCACCAAAGGGTTTTATCTCTTTTCCTTTTATGAGTCTTCTTAGCTCCAAACCCTCCTTAAGGCGACTTGTTGGTATTTGGGAAATTACCTTTTAGTGCTTTCCTAGTGGACTCTGATTTTATCCCCACTAGCCAAGTTTAGTTGAAAATTCTAATTTGGATCGAACTTCTTGGACTCCCCATTCATCTCTGGTCTTTCCTTCTAGAGATAGTGAAACCCATTAACCCATGAACAAGAGCATTTTTTTATGCTCGTCCCAACAAGCAATTTTTTGTCGAAGTTGACATCTTGGAAAGATTTTCCTTCTAGATATTCAAGTTGGGTCCCTATGTATCTCTTAAAAGGTGGTTTATTTCAACATACCCAACATTTCATTTTTCTATCAATCCCCGACCACCACATTTGTGATTTTCCTCTGCATCTCGCTTATCTAGTGGTGATGTAACCTCAATATCCAAGCTCAAAACTACCTTTCGGATGGTTTTGATTGGGAATAAGAAGGGCTCTGGTGTGAAACCCCCTCCCATGGTGACACCTACCCCCTCTCCTTCCCCATCCATCCAAGGATTAGTCGGGTTTGAATCCACCCCACTACCATTCCTTCTAAGCCCTTGCAGAGCCGGGTTTTTCCTTCACAATCAAAGAATACTAGAATATTACTTCAACATCTCTTCCTCTACGATTCTCTCCTATTCCACCACAAGAGGTGTCCCATGGTATGTGAGGAGATAATGGGGACAAATGCCACTCCATTCATGTTGAGCTTTCTAATTTAGACCAGATCCCACTTGCTAATAATTTTACAATTATTAGCTCGAGGATGGCATACCATACGGGAAGGGAGAGTTTGATATGTCTAATTTTTCATGATTTTCATCTCATGGAATGTAAGGGGTCTTATAGATCCCTCTTGTAAATATTCTGTTTGATTAACTTGCTAGCATTTTAGGGGCCTTGATATTATTTGTCTGTAGGAAATTAAAATTTCTAGTTTTTTGCTTCAAAATACGCTAACTTATATTACTCCACCTTTTTTTAATTTTCAAACTCAACACATTGATGAAAAAGGTGGCACTATAATTTCCATAGCCCCGAAATTCTCAGCCTCAATCACCTCTTTAGGAAAAGATCCTTCAAATCAGGCTATGTGGGTGATAATGGTGATTAATGATCTTTCTTTTGGTATTCTTAATGTTTATGCTTCTAATGATGGCTTTGAAAGAATGACATTATGGAAATGGTTAGGTGACAAATTACCTTTAGCTTATTGGTTGGTGTGTGGTGACTTTAATATGATATAACATCTAGATGATAAATTTAGTGCCCTCCTTATGCACTAGTGTGTTGGAAAGTGTGCGGCTTGGTATTTCTTTAAAATCTGTTGAGGGATTTCTGATCCTTTTCTCATACAACAATAGGAATTTAAGGCCCAAGCTTGGTATACTTGGACCAATCTTCGAGAAGGATGTGATCGGATATTAAAATACTTAATCATGTACTTCTCTCTCAGTAGCCTATTTTTTATTTTAACACACAAGGCTTCTCCACTATTATGGTGTGGTCAGATGTGCTTTTTCGATCATCATCTAATTTATTTTAAGATTGTTTAGCGCGGGGCCCCGTTCAAAGTCCCATCTAATCAATTCCATCATAATGTTTCCTTGTTGAGTCACCCGGGGTGGTCCCACTTATTGCTAAAGTTTGGAACATGGTGTCATGTCTACCTTTTGCTACCAATTGGAACAAATGGTGAGAAGTGGTAATTCAACGCACCACCTGTTTCCTCCACCGATTCGGTAAGTAGGTTGCTTGAGTACGTAAATGAGTAGAATTGGCTCTACACATATAATTCAGAAGGATATCCATTTTTCTTGAGCCTAATCCATTCGATATACCACTTCAGTTATAAGCTATTGATACTCGGAAAAGCTCAAGCTCAAGGAATCTCACTTGACCCATGGTGCACAAATCCGGTTAAGGTTGCATTGGCTCAAAGTGGGAGAAAAAGTATTAAAACACTTTTAAAATCCCTTCGGGATAAACATGCTCATCAATAGATCAAAGATATTCAAGTTTCTCAACAACGACTCATGGATTTGATAGAGATCTCAAATAGTTTTGTTGAGCATTATTGGTCTGAGGTGGTCCTTGTCAAGATTTCTCCCAAGGATCATGACCAATGCAATGTTCCTCTTTCTTTAGATGATCTTTATGTCACTCTTTTATTCCTTGTTGATGATAAATATTTGTGGGACTGGATGGCTTTCCTTGTGAATTCTACAAAGTGACATGGTTGTTTGTTGGTCCCGACATGATCTAGGTCTATAATGAAGCTCTCCAATCCAATTCTCTTGGGAGTTTCATCAATCAAGGAAAAATTTAATTCATTCCTAAGGTTGGTGTTCCAAATGAGATTACTAATTGGAGGATATCACCTTGTTGAATGTTTCATACAAAATTCTTAGCTAAGGCCTCATTTCTTCACATTGCAGATCTTTTACCCAAGATTGTTCGCCTAGAGTAGACATGTTTTGTAAAAGGCCGCTACATTTTGGATAATCAAGTATAATAGTTTGGGAAGGAATGGATTGGGCTCGGTTGTCTCTGCAACAACCATTATTTCTCAAAATTGACTTTGAAAAGGATTATGATCGTATCAAATGGCCATTTATTTTGGCTATGCTCATAACCTTAGGTTTTGGATAATTTTTCACCTCGGTGGTTTGAACTCTATTCTCCAATGTGTCTTCTTTCCTTACCATCGATGGTCATAAGTCTACCTCAATTGGCCTCTTCCACTCTATTAGACAGGGGTACCCTCTTGTGGCTTCCTTGTTTGTCTTAGTTGTTGATTCCCTTGGCTATCTTATGCTCAATGTGTTGATCAAGGCCATATTTGGAGAAATTTTTACCAGATCATGTGAATCAACTCATGAATGGTCATTTTGTTGATGACTCATTTATTACCCTTGCTGAATCTAAGTAGAATATGGCTATTATTTTTTATTGCCTTTACATTTTTTGTCTTTCTTGAGGACCCACCATTCAGATGGCTAAGAAGTTGGGATATCGGAAAATTTCTTGGATGATGTCAAACTGGTTAAAATATTACCCCTAGAAGTGGATTGGTCACGGAGAGAAATTGAAATTTTTTGGCATCTATTTTTCCTTTGATAGTGATTCCGTCACTCTATGATAATATGTGATTGACAAAGTTGAATATAAATTTTCTTGATGGTCTTCTGAACCCCTTTTCGTGGCTAGTAAATTCTATATGTGTACCAAGTTTCTTGCGGACACCCAAGTTTATTATTCTACGTGTTCCTTCGCCAAGCTACTTTAGGACTACCTTTGTTGTAAAATTTATGGTTCAGCTAGCTTTCATCATGTGGCTTGGGATGTATGTTATCTCCCCCACAATCAAGGTGGCATGGGAATTATTGATGTGTAAAGGAAAAACATGTCTTTATGTTCTAAATGGGTTGTGCAATGTCTCTCAAGAAATCAATCCTAGAAAATCCTACTTCGATATTGTATTGCTTCTGGTGCTCCCTATGGAAAAAATGGTTGGAACAATATCGGGTTGTACACCTTGATTATCACTAGGGTCCCGGTCAATATTTTGACACTTTCATTGCAAAAGTATATGGAAAGCTTTTGAATCTATGAAACCCCTATTGTGTTAGATTGGCGATGGCTTTTGCACCATATCTCTTTCAATTCTTATAATATCTAGTGATCTCCTATCATCACTGATGATAGTCTTCCACTTGCGGAAAATATGGAACTCAAATCTCTCTAGGATTTCTCGCAAAGGGATTCACACCATTCTAGATTTGGTCTTCTGTAGAGACTAGATTCCTTGGCTCGAGATCAAGATGAAATTTAATCTTTCCAATTCAAACCTACTTTCTATCTATAGAATTCAATAATTAATGACATATGTCATGCTCCATAAGCTTGGGCTTAATCCTCCGATGCATGGTGGCGTGATTGGCGGTGGAACCATGATATTGATTTTTTCCACTACAATGTCGAGACCATTTACCAGTTATTAAGCCCCAACTCACCTACCATTTCCAAACTCAACACCCATTGGGGCATACAATCTATGAGCAATATACATGGATTTGTAGGTTTTCCCGTGCTTGGAACTCCTTACTTGAGCCTAAAGTTAACCATTTTCTTTGGTGCCTTATTTATTAGGGCCTTCTTGTCAGTAAACATCTAAGTCACATCAGCATTACCAATCCTAAATGCCCTTTCTATTCTAAACCTAAACCATTTAAGAATTTTTTTGGTCTTGTTCCCATGCTCTAGTCATCTGGTCGGTCTTGGATTCATTTGTTCTTTCAACCCCACCACCCAGATTTATTTCACTGGTGTTTGGCTTTGTTTGGAGATTTCAGCCCTTGGCCTAATTATATTGATAATCTGTGGAAATTATTTAGAGCTTGTATTCTATTTCATATTTGGAAATCTCAAAATTATATGTTATTCCAAAATGATCAATATGTTGCTTTATTCTCCACTAATGACAAAGTGGTTATATTGTCTATTATGCACATATAGATTCAAGCTCTAGCGGAAAAATTTTCCTTGGAATTTTATCACTTGCAGAGTTTCTCACACACTAGGGGAGTCCACTGTGCATGTGATTATGGTCCCTCAAGACCCCTTACCACCGCCACCTCGGCCATATCTGTCTTGGTGGCCTCCTCCACCAGTGTCCGTGTTGTAGAAGCCACTCTCGCAGCCACCACTCCGCTTCTCCGTGAGGTCGCCCTTCAACTCCATCCTCTTCCGGGACATGATGGAACCCTCCTCCAAGGGGGAAGGGTGTGACTATCTCTTCACGATGGACCTCTCCTCTACCTAGAGCTCAAACACTTTCTTTCTCTCCGCCCCCTAGTTGGGGGATTATTGTTCCTTTACATGAAAATGCTAGATTAGGATGGTCGATAGGTTGATCCTCCTTCGACCGACCCATCAAGTGGGGCGTTCATCCCTCCTTGAGATGATCCTCCTCCTCCTCCTCCCGGAGTGGTGGCTTGTACCTAGTGCTCTATGCTTTTTTGTAACTCTTGTGCTTTATATTTTCCCTTTGGGCATTTTCTGGTGGCTTTGTGGGACCGTGAGTTTTTCGATCACCCCTGCTCTTGTAACTCTCTTTTATTTTAATTACTAGCAATCACACGTGAGAAGTACAATGAAAACGTCGAAAGGATGTGACATAAGAATGATGTGGAAAAAGAACAAAGTATGGTGTTAAAATGAAGAAAGGGAATAAAGAACTTATATGTTTTGAAATTAAATCTTAAATAAACCATGTTTTTTAAATTTTCAAGTGTTCTTTACTTTTTGGGTAAGTTCAAATTTTATTATTAAAATATAAGTTGAACACATTGGAATTGTAGTATAGAGGGATGACAATAAGTTTTAGGAGTTGATTCCTTTTATTGTGGGAAAATGTATGTTATTAAATTGTTTAAAGTTTGTATGATGGGTAGGAGGAAAATATTTTGAACTAACTTTTAACATCCATCAAAAAATACTTCCTCTTAATGCCTTTCTCTCATGGATGTATAATAAAACAAGATTTCAATGCAAATATCAAATGTTTAAAATATCGTAAGTATTTTAGTAAAGGTGAGTTGATGAAGTTGATTTTTATTACCAATTTAGTAATTATGATATGCCATGAAACGAAATCACATTCCGTTATCAAGTCAAACACTCAGTGTCCATTTATTAAAACTCCCATTTTTCCATTTAAATGTTCCCAAGGTCTTTTTTATTAAGATGACCCCATTTTAAAGAATAACATTATTTTATCACCGCAAATGCTATGAGATGACATCTCATCAACGGCATTTTGTCAAATAATGAGGAAAAAAACCTTAAGTATAATGTCATATGTGAACATAAATAAAAAAGGGGACATGCAATGAATACATTTAACAAAAGAACACATCTTATTATGCCTTATTATATGTATGTTTGTTGCATTTCATGGATCAATTTCAAAGGAAGAACCCTATTACCCAAGGTTTACTTGAACTTATGACATCCAACAATGATGGAGTTGGACATTTTTATACCCCAATGAGTACTTTTTGGGAGATCATGTCTACCAAATAATCTTAGTTTTCACTAATGTGATAAATATAATGTCAAAAAATCCTTGAAAATCTCCCACAACATTTTATTTAGATAGATTTCAATAAAAACTTATAAAGAAAGCTATGAAATTATTAAATATTTATAATTAAAAAACATAAGTATAAATGGACATCAATATTAAACTTGGGCTAGAATCATAACTACAAAATCTCCCTCACCTTAAATACATCGAACAAACAATCTAAAAAAACATGAAATCTCCCACAAGAATACATACAAATTTATTTGACCTTAATAAACTCAATGTAAAAACAACACAAATACATCCTTTTCGAATGGATTAATTAAAAATGATATGAACACATGGATAAATTCAAAAGGATATGAACACATAGATTAATTAAAAAGATAAGAACCCAAAACCATTTAGAAAACTGATTTTTCCATTAAATATTAAGGTCTTTTAATTTCCCCATTTTTTGAATAACATTATTTTCAAACACATTCATTGATATGTTTAATGTGTTTTGTCAAATAGTTTGCATACCTTAAGTATGAGTCGAAACATACATATAAGGTGTGGAGCAACCTTTTTCAAAAAAATATCATGATTGATAGTTATTAAATATTTTAAGCTTTACTTTTATTTTTCTTTTCATTCAAGTAAAATCATTTTTCGGTCATACAAGAAAGTAGTTTCCTCTAGATTTTTTTGTTTTCTTAATTTTTTAATCATTCTAAAATATAGTTTTCGCTAATGTGATAGGGTGTGAAGTAGAAAAACCCCTTCAAATCTCCACCATTTTCAAGACAATAAAAACTTATAAAGAAAGCTATGAAATTTTAAATATTTATAATTAAAAAACATGTATAAATGGATCCTATTAAACTTGACTAAAATACCCCATTCTAAATCTCCCATTAAATACATCGAGGCAAACAATTTAGAAGATGTTAACAAAGAATATGTACAAAATTTGACTTTAAAAACTCAATGAAAAAACAACACAAATACATCCTTTTCAATGGATCTTAAAAAATAGAGAATGGATAAATTCAAAAGGATTTGTCCATAATAAATTAATAGATGTAAAAACCAAATGTAAAAGACATTTTAAAATGACTTAAATTATTTTAGAATATATTTCCTTCTTAATGCAAAAGTTTCAAACACTCCATTGAAACATGTTTACTTGGCATTTGTAGGATTTTCCGTTCCCACGCAAGAGGTGAGATAATTTTGATCGAAAAGTATCATGATTTTAGGTTATTAAATATAAGCTTCCACTTTTATTTTCCATTTAAGAAAATCATTTTTAAAATCCTTGAAAGTTTTCCTCTATTTTTGTTTTCTTAATTCCATTCAATAGAGAGTTTGGGACGCCACTAAAAGGGTAAGTAGTAGGAAGATGAACTTCCATCATTTTTAGACATCCATACATTTTTAAATACATCAAAATGTTGGATCCAAAGAATATTTTTAAAGTCATCCCATTATGAGAGAGTCTACCATTATAGATATTGGTTAGGTTGGGAACTGATATGTGTAACGATTGCATTTGTATGCATTTTCCAAGGTCTAGTGAGATCGATAGAGAAAGAGGGAACCTCACCATAATAAATAATTTAAGAAATGTAAAAGAAATTTTATTTCTTATTGATTTGAGAATATATCTAAACAACCTCGATAATATTAAACAAGAGACTTGATGTAGGCTTTTCCATTCCCACTAAATTGGAGTTTTTTCGGATTATTGGCAAATAGTTTTTTAGAATTAGTATAAGGGACTATACCATGTGTCCAAGGCTCGAAGAGGCCATCAATAAAAGTTAAAGCCTCTAAGAGAAGGATCAAAAGCTCCTGAAAGAACAATTAAGCCCAATGGGAAGAAAAACAATTTCTTCCAGCAAAATACATCAACCAAGGAATTTTTTTATGAGTCATGTTGTTCAAGAAGAGTCTAAAAAGGTGAGGTGTTACAATATGTGTCAAATAGCAATGAGCCTATCAACACCATTGAAAGAGGGAACTACTATCCGGCATTTAAGAAAAATGAGACCAATGAAACCTTGCCCGACCCGATTGACTATTGAGCAACCTTGATGAGAATCATCAAGGCGAAAATTGGAGGTTAAGAGTGAAGGAATCGACACCTTTTTCATGCGCCAGCTTGAATCTCTTTTTTCAATGTTTCCACGCTATGACCATACAACATGTAATGAGAAAACACCATCCATGGCTATTCCACTTTGGCCAACATAACATTCCACGAAATCAGTTGGGATCGACAAAGTCAAATAGAATTCAGTTTTCTAATGCCCATTTGAGGCCCCCACGAATTGAAACTGTTGTTTATTGCGTCTGAAATGCCTCCCACCACACTCACTAGATTCAAAATTAGCATAGTGGTGGGAGGAATGAGGAGAGTGGTCCATTTGAACAAGTAGAGCTCCCCGAATTCATCTCCTTCTTCGCTACCCTTGGCTATCACTGTGAAATTCATGTCCACACCGCCCAACACCTTGAGCAAGCCTTGGAACACCGCAAATAAGTGAGCTGAAATGCCCCCAATCACCTAAAATTGTTCATTCCTCAAGAATTCTTAAATGCTCACACCGCTCCATCTCAATTCCAAAATTCTAGTTGCTGTGATAGATATAAAAACACCACAATCCATACGCCGACAAGGTTGGTCAGTTTGAAAACCAAACATTTTTCACTAAAATGTTAGTGCTCTTTAATCTATCAAACAACTAAAGTAACATATAATAAAAGCTACAAACAAGTTGAGCATTGAGATTAATTTACATACTACATATTGTAGTCATTGTTTCTAAACTAATAACATATTCTTATTGAGGAAAAGCTAAGAGCAGGGCAAAGCTAAACTATAAGGGTAAGGCAGGGCAAAGCTAAACTATGGAGTAAATAGATCACCAAGCCCGACAATGCATTTTGAATCTTGTTAAAATGTATTTTATCACTGAACCATATATCTAACCAGTTTACACAAAAACAAGGAGGAAAAATTATAGTAATTAATTGTATTCCATGATGAATTGGTCTAAAGATTATATTTTATTATTTCCTTTCCCCATTATGTTTTCTCCTCATATCCACAACTAATCACATGAATGGCTTCCTTGACAAGGGAAGTCGAGTGTGTAGACTCAAACACCATCTATCCATTAGATTCGATGCAATAAACACAAGATAAAACCCAAATTTTTTCTAAAAGTTCTTCTGCGACATCAACGATGATTTCTCATGTTCTTCATAGCTTGAAAAACAATTTACAGACAGTCAACATTGTTCACATAATTTCTTTTTTAATAAAGAGTTTGTAATTGCCCCCTTTTAACCACCTTGGGTATGGTCATGGAGTTATAATACAATTTATAATACACCCCTACCTTTTAAGTCGATTGATGCCAAACCCTTTGGGGCTCCTAACTCAAAAGTTTCAACTTATAAAAAAACATTTACCAACCTTCAATTCCTTCTTCGATTTCTTCAAGACTGAAAGTTGGAGCACCTAATTTTGTTTTCTTAGAGGATTTCTTCCTGCCAAACAACTTTCTTGATGATTTCTTGCCCTTGTTGCATGAGATCCACCACAACAAAGAATGAACTATGATGACCAACTATCACATGTCATCTTTTGAGGCTTATGAGAAACTGGAGGATCATACCCATAGAGAGCTTTCCTGTTGAAAATACATCTGGTACCCACATAAATTTCTCCCTGGATGCCATCACGTGTAGAAATTGCATCTTCTTAGTTGCACGCTATCAAAAAAATATGTAGTGTGTACTTAGATCTGTAAGGTGGGGAGGAGAGGCGTGCAATGGTAGAACATGGGCGACCATACTCACCTATTCATGATGATGACGAAGGAGTGGCCACCTGCACCAAGGACCCCTATACATGTGCACCATTTTTTAACTGGCGTTGTGTTTTTCCCTATTGACATTCCATCCACCGCTACCATGTTTAAGCTAGATGTGAAGCCATGCATCATTGACCAACAAATCTAATGCATTCATTCCTTCTGTCGGGTGTTTATTCGAGAAGTCATCTTCCACCAATACAAATGCCTTTTGGCATAAATATAAAGGTAGTTCCAATAGTAAATGGGTTTGAAGATGACAAGGGTTTTATAAAGATGCCAAGAGGGGGTCGAAACCAATGGGCTTAGAGTGGGAGTATGGGCAACGGGCGTGGACACGTGTTGGGTGCCTCTTGTGTAATTATTTGAAACGATATCAAATGCATAACACATGTAAATGAAATGAAATGAAAGATTTTAATGACGTCCATGAGAATGAAGAGTCTATGGGACCACAAAACTAAGATTTTTAATCTAATTTCATACTCCTTTCAATATCAGCTCTCCAGCTATGAATCTTGAGAATGAAACCCACAGTCACCTGAAGCTTTGTTCATTCGAAGAGTTCCTCTAGTCCGTCCACCTTCAGGTTGTTTTCATACTGGATACAAATATCATCATATGTCGAACACTCCATGACGAAATGCCATTCTGTCTCAATGAACCCTTTGTTGCAGAAAAGACAAATTCTCCTTTCCCAATCTTCCTTTGGAATATTCCATCTACTAGTTTTGCATCAAAGATGGTGTGATCCGGTCCTTAACTGTGCCACTAGAATCCTTGCTTTACCCTTGATAGCTGCCCCTAGATAAGTTTTTTCATCATGTTCCCTAGTGGGATTGAATTCTCTGATATAATGTGCTTTCTTTCGACCGATTTGTCCTATCCACATGACAGTCTTGAACTTTTCTATCACATAATTTTTTATGTCCCTATTGTTGTTAGGACACTCTTGCAAGTTGATGCCCCATTTGTTCATCCATTTATTAGTCCGTTTCATCCAATTTGGCTATGAATCTTGAGAATGAAACCCACGGTTGCCTGAAGCTTTGCTCATTCGAAGAGTTCCTCTAGTCCGTCCACCTTCAGTTGTTTTCATTACAAATATCATCGTATGCCGAACACTCCATGACGAAATGACATTCTGTCTCATGAACCCTTTGTTGAGAAAAGACAAATTCTCCTTTCTAATCTTCCTTTGGAATATTCCATCTACCAGCATCGAAGATGGTGTGATCCGGTCCTTAATTGTGCCACTAGAATCCTTGCTTTATCCTTAATAGCTGCCCCTAGATAAGTTTTTTCATCATGTTCCCTAGTGGGATTGAATTCTCTACGATATAATGTGCTTTCTTTCGACCAATTTGTCCCATCCACATGACAGTCTTGAACTTTTCTATCACGTAATTTTTTATGTCCCTATTGTTGTTAGGACACTCTTACAAGTTGATGCCCCATTTGTTCATCCATTTATTAGTCCGTTTCATCCAATTTTTCTTTCTACGCTCAGTATTGTCCACAACTATTTTGGGCCAGCGACGATTGTCCATGCTTTAAAATTTTTTCAAATAGCTTATCATCCGAGATATTACCGAAGCTTCCAACGAGGAAGTACCCGCTTTAGCCAGTAAGATCTCATAAGGAATAGTTGATTTGACTTTGAGAGTGCTTGTGATTAGATGTTTTTGGATTCTTTCTATCTGTCTCCACCCGTGATTTGACATGCTACTTCCCCAAACCTCGCAGCCATAGAGAACAACCAGAGTGACCAACAAACCAAAAAGGGTTTTCTTAGTTTTCCAGTCCCAAAGTTTAGCTTTCCTACACCTGTTTTGAAGTAGGTAAGATGCTTTCCAACCTCCCTAAATCCTTTTTGCTTTACAAGTCTCCCAGCTAAGCTTGTGGTGAAAGTCAATCCCAAGATATTTGTATTCAGTGACTATTTCCAAAGGGCTCCCCTCAAAAAGAAAGTTAATTTGTCTCTCTTTCCTTTTCAAGGAGAAAATCATGATTTTTGTTTTGCTAGTGTTCACTTGCATCCCAACTTCTTGCATAAGAGCTCTAGTGCTTTTAGTTGTTCCCTCAATCCTTGGGTTGTTTTTGAAATTAGGATAAGATCGTCAGCATATAGGAGTAACTTCACCACGTAACTTGCTAACTGTATACCTCCTCCCTCGGTTTTATTTAACCATTCCTTAAGCTTGTCAATGTATAGACCAAATAAGGTGGGGGAAAGAGGGCAACCTTGCTTGAAACCAATGTCATTGCCGAAACATTCGGACATACCTTCTCTGGTTATGATTTTAGCTCTGACCTACTCTTATAGCCTGTGAACTGCTGCTCTAAAATCATCTGGAATACCAAGTTCCTCCATCATGTTCCAAAGTTTGTTTCTGGGTACTATGTCAAAAGCTTTCCTGAAATCAACAAAACAACAAAAATCTTATTCTCCTTGGGTGTCCCAAACCTTTTCAATCAAATGCCTAAGAGTGATGCAATGGTTAATTGTTGAGTGTTTAGGTTGGAATCCTACTTGCCCTTTTGCTCTTTTGCCCTCTCTTTCGGCCCAACATGATTCTCCATTCTATCATGCCTCCAAAAGTTTTACCAAGAAGAGGATTGATTATAATGGTGCGATAATTAGATGGATTATTAATGTCACCACTTTTAAGCAAAGGAATAACAACTCTAGTCATCCACTCTATCGAAAGCCATTCTGATTGACATTATTGAATATTTTTCTGATGTGAGATGTGAGGACCTCAACCCCCCATTTTAGAAATTCAGCTTGTAGACCATCGATGTCTTGTGCTTTACCACTTGCTAGATTCTTTATGCCCTACTTGATGTCTTTTGTCAAAAAAAGATCAATCAAAGTCTCGATTATGGGAGGAATATCTTTTTGTTAGGAACGCTCATATAGGGTCCTTGCATATTCTAACCAATGAGCACATGTGATATTATTTTCTATGTATTTTTTCTTTTGTTGTAATTCCCTCCAAAAACATTTGGGGTTGTGTTTTCCAAGAGAAATTAATTATGTCCTTCTTTTTCTCACATAGCTTTCTTTTTTGTGTTGTACCAGTCTCTCATAAGTCTTTTTATTTTCTTTGTTCATCTCACTTTTCTTCAAAGCTCTCTTGGTAGCTTTACACTCTTCATCATACCACGGGTTTTCCGGAAAAGTATTTTCTGCTCCCTTTCTAGGCTTAGATCTTTCACAAGCACTTAGAGCCTTTTGGATTAAAGATATCAGCAAATTACTATGTCCACAACCACTCATTCCCTTCGTTGTTGTGTTCTCTATATCCTTCCTCATTATCTAAAATTGTTGTTTAAGGGCTGCAACAAAGATTTCCTGATTTTCTTTATTTAGAATGATGTTTCCTTGTTTTTGAGATGCCTTTTGCATGTGATGAACCCGATTTCTTTGTTACTGATTTAAGACTGTCCCGAGCTTTACCAAGAGAGGACTATGATCCGATTTTAGTTCGATAGGACAATCTCTAATTTCAAATTCAAGCAACATGGAGATAGAACTTCAAGAATAGATTACATAGTCTACTACACTTTGACCATTGTATGTTTTACAAGTGATATTGACTGATCTGGGCCAAGCCCTCATGCCATTACAAATGACCATGTTGTATAAGCTACATAGGCCTAGAAGCTCAACCCCAAAGTGAGTCACCCCTCCATTACTATCTTGAGATAATCTTTCCCAAAGCTTGTTCTCTTCTTCCTTAAGCCATAATGGATTGTCTTCACCTCCTTCTAAGATGATCAACTAAAGAGATTGATTATTTACAGTCCCCGCATTGAAATCACCCAATAACATTATTTCTCCAGATGTACTAAAAACAGAAATGTCTTTTTTTATTGAAGCGTATGGATCTTCGCTACCTAGTTTTCTTCTCTTATATGTCTTTGAACCTTTCGGTGCAAAGTAGTAGGTAGCCAATGTGATTGTTGACTTGTCATCTGATATTTTTAGCCATATGTATTGCTTATTTGGATCTTCCTTTTCAACTTTGACTATTTCAAGCCATATTTCCTTGATTAGCATTATGATTCCGCCGTGACCTTTCCCTGTTTCATTCCCTTTGTTCCAAACTGAAATTTTCTTGTAGCCTTCAAACTCTGGAACCTTGCAGCCTTCATGCTCATGAGTTTCCGTAAGAATAATAATATCTTTCCCCTCTGCTATGGGCCCCAAACCCAATCCTCTTTTCCACGGATATTCTCTGCAATTCCAACTTACTATGTGCATGAATTCCTGTGGGGCCCCTAATTCCTATTTCTTGTTTGATAAATGATCGCTGATTTGGGCTTTCCCATTTCTCATTTGTGCCCATTTTCCTACTTCCCTTGCTTTTCTCACTTTCTCCCATTCTTTCCTTTGAACTTCTTGTTGAGCGAATGTCAAATCCTCGTCTAGATATATGTGTGTGCCTCTAAGAAGTCCCTTGTTTTTTAAAATAGTATGTTTGTCTTCTATTTTTCTCATGACAACTCGCACGTGGCAGCCCTTTCCTCCCTCTGTTCTCCTACCAATCCTGTTTTCTTGTTGTATGTAGCCTATCCACTTCAATTTGTCTTTAAGAAAGTCTCTTGCCAATATGTTAGTTCTCTCTTTTTCACCAAAGTCTTTTAGACCCTCGATAATAAAATTTACTGCTCTGTCTTGTTGATCTTTCTCTTCTTTTATCTGTGTTTTGATGTGTTTCTCAATGACTTGCCTTTGTTCATTTGATGATCCACTTACTAATTGTGACCAAGTTTTGGCTTCTTCTATCCGATCCTTTAGTTGATTTTCTTTTATTTCCATGTCTTTAATTGCTGATTGGATCTCATTTATCTGTATTGTTTCCTTCCCTTTTACCATTTTAGGGCTTTTTTCTCCTCCTGTTTTCATATGTCCTAGATCTTGTTTTAGCATGGTTAACTCTTGATGTCCTCTTTCCATGAGGTTTTGGAGATTTAGTACCTGTTCTTTGAGAATTTTATTTTCTCTTTCCAACCTGTATCTAACTTCTGTAAGTTCTTTCCTCTCACTGTTTTCTTGCAATCTCTGATTTTCTAAAATTCCAAGCCTTTCTTTCATGTTCATGAGCTCATTCACATACAATTCTAAAGACCACAATAGAGGGGTTGAAGTAGGACTGTATAGGTATTTAGGATCCTGGATTGCATCCTCTCATTCTTCTTTGTATGTTGCAGTTATATTTATTTTGTTCGGCTTTGAATCCTTTTTACTATCCTTCCGACTTGATTGTTTTCCTTCCATTTTATATTCTCTGAAAAGAAGTTCTCTTTGTTGTTTGTTGTCTTTGATAAAATCAAAGTGAGGTTTTTCTTCTGGGTTCTTCTTAATTTTTTGGCTTTCCTACGTCGTAGGATCCCCTTGTATTGTTTTGCATTCACAAAAACCAAATTTTTAGTCAGTTTGTTGTATGATTTTGAGAGATTTCTACATTTCCCAAAATTTTGTTTTCTATTGTTGTATGTGTTTCTGAAAAAGTAGATCTCTGTAGTGCCATATTTGGGTTATCTTTGAAACCCTCATGTTTAAGCATGGTTTGCATGCCTTGTTGAAACCAGATTTGACAAATAAATATAAAGAATGGTGCAGAGAATGAGGGGGTTTGGTGGGTCTACCTGAGAAACTGTTGTATTATTCTTTCCCCTGGTGTCAAATCTTGTCTGCCCTAGTGAACTTAACGCTGAAAACCATCCTATAAGAATATTAAAATAAATTTGGTGGGTCTACCTGGCTTGTCGAGCTGTGCCCTAGCTCCTAAGCAAAAATGTTGAAGCGAGGCCCCACGTTTTTGTTGTTTATTTGATCCGCTGAGGTCCACTCGCTCAGTCCTCCGCTAAAGTGCAAGTCCTCCTGCATTCCTGTTCTGTTGTTGTCCTCCCGTGCTGTTGTCCTCTTGTTTCTACGCATCCTTGTCACTGTTTGATTCACTTCAATTGATTTGCCTCTTCTTCAAATCCAGCGTCTTCGCATACGCAAAAAGGTACAAATCCCACAAACTTGGCAGATAAGCAACGCCAAACCTTTTAATTCATATCTCCCACCTCTCTCTCTCTTGAGCAAAACCAAAACCTCTGTTTCATCGACTGGGAAATCCTCCTAAACCTCAAATCGATAAGAAGAGAATCTTCCCCTATTGCCCTGTTGCGGAAAACAGATTCCCCTCCAGCCAAAAAATTAGTCCCTCAAATATAAAAGGGGTCGACAAAACTCTACACACGCATGATAAACATCGTTAAAAGTCATCCACGCCACCCGTCCGCACAAAAGGTCAAACCGAACAAAGGCAACTTTTAATTTTTAATTGATATTTTCCACTCAAATAAGCCGGTGCCACACGTGTATGGAAATTTTGTCCCGTCTACACTCGATAAGATTTTCCCCGAGATTGTCGACCACTCTTTTTCTTTTTTTTTTTTCCATTAAATTGATCTCTTTGTATGTATTCAAAAATAGTTAAGCCATGCCCGTCAATCAAATGTCCATTTTCAATCCACTCATCTGCTGCAACTTTCATTCAACAGTAGAGTAGGTAACTCTCCAGTCTCTATAAACATAATAAATTATCAGATTCTTCTCATCTGTTCTCATCTGATAAAAATAAGAGTGAGTTTGTTTATATGGAAATGGAAAGCAGATTATTGGAGCCGACCAGTTTTGAGTTTGAATTCTGTTCGGCATTTAATGAGACAGCTTATGCAGAAGAACTCTTCGTTAATGGTGAAATTCGTCCTGCATATAAATATAATGAAGAGCAGGAGCAGGCCAAGTCAGCGAGGACTTGTAAGTTGCAGGCAGATGAAGAGAAGGGTCGTTTTCCTTAATTACTCTTCCAAATCAAGTATTTGTAAGATATGACCAGAGAGAAATCATGGCGAAGCTCCCTACAATTACAAGATCATCTGCTCAGAAGCTTCACGAAAATAGAAGAAAGTGTTTTCTGCCCTACAGACCAGCTTTGCTGGGCTGCAGTTCGTTAACGGGAGCTGTTGATAGTTGCCATGTTCTTTCTGTACATAAGCGAAAAAGAACTGGTTAGGGTTTAGTCCAAGCTCAGATCCTCTATATCATAATATATATAGATATATTTATGTTTTTACATATTTTGTGGGTAGACGTCCACCTTTGAATTTGTCTTTGTTGGGAAGTGTCAAAATCCCGTAATGTTTTCGGAACAGACTTTTTCTGACAATATTATTTTTTTCTCCTATACTAAAATAAATATATAAATATTTGGATTCTCTCCGGCATAATTTGCAACTCCCATATAATTACTAGTTTAATCTCCCACAGCCTATATATCATGTACTTATGAAAGAGTTAAGTAACTAATGGAAAAAATATTCTTAAAAAAAAGGCAAATCTCATGTGTTATGTTTACATTTTCATATTTTAAAAATATGTTTTAACTGAATAGATTTGAAATAGAATGTAGTGGTTGTTTTTCTTCTTTCCGGAATTAAATTAAATAGAAAATAAATATTATAATTGCATTATTGTATGGAGATGTTTATTATCTTTAGAATTACAATGAATTTGTTTTGTGAAAAGGCATCCTACAATCATAGTTGGGGAGTGGTTGTGGCTCTGTAACATAAGTGAGTTGTACCAAAGAGCTAGACAATTAGATAGATAAAATATATGTTCTCTAATAAAGTTTTTCAAAATTTACTAAAGTACACGGATTTTTAAATAACGGAGATGTAAACATAGGTGATGTATGAGTTCTTATTCTAATGGTTTTGGTGTTCTTTTTGTGTCGGCCCGTTCCACTCATATCGATTCCATTAAATTTGTGGGTTGTTCTTTGTCAAAATTTCCTACTGTTTTGTGTCATCACATGCACTAATATGATGCTAATTTTAATTTAATAAATCTATAAATCATAAGTTCATTAGTGTATTTAGTACAATCATATTAAGTCATGATAACTATCCCGTGTCAAAAGCGATTTAAAAAATATCCGAACATTTTAAAAATAGTGCTATATGTAATATATTATTTACAATGATAAAAAAATAATTTAAATGAAAAACACAACAAACAAGAAAAGAGCTTGCGGACACCTTGGTTAAGCTTCTTAGATTACATTTAAAATGGGGTGCTCTTTTTAAATTTTGATATACATGGTAAAACGTAGAAAAATCCACACATTTGAAGGCAAAAAAAATAAAAAATGTGGAGAAGGTGTGAGAAATATGTTTGGAAATTTTGAAAAACCCTTAAGAAAATAGAAGAGTTATTGGTATGGATTGGTGGCCATTATCTAGCACCAATGAACTCTTTTTTGACCTTCCCAAGTAGAAATGACAAGATACAAGATTGAATGCAACCCCATGGAAAGGGTGATAAAAGAGGTAAGGAAAGCGATAAAAGATACATCATATTATGAAGTAACAAAGAAGAGACCTGAAACCCATACTCCCATCATCCCTCAAATATAAAAAGCACCAAAGATACATAAATAAGGCAATCTATTCAGACCGATTGTCAACACAAGAGGCTTGCCTCGCTACAATGTATGAAATATCTTTTGACAAACAAAAATTGAAACATTTGGCTCACATGTGAAAGACTCCACTCATTTCATGGATAGGATTAAAATGAAAAGCTTTCTATTAATGATTTATTGGTGACATTTGATGTGATCCAACTATTCATAAAAATCCTCATTAATATTGCCATTGAAATAACTAGGACTGCCACACCTAACATTAAGAGATTAGTAGGAGTCTCCCTCCGGTCTAGTTTCTCTACTTTTAGAGGCGATTTCTTCAAAATAATAGTTAGTTGCTATGACATTTCCTCTATCCTCGGTGGTAGAAATTTTATACACTATGGATTTTGAGAATTGTGTTCTTCTTTCAACAAGATACAAAAGTCCCGATAATATATCATATTTGTGGATGACACAAATCTATGTTTTTCCTTTAGTAAAGAGGACTAAGACCATGTGCTTATGCTACCTAAATGGAATATTTGAACACATCCAATTCTCAATAGAGATTGAAGCAAGAGGAAACATTCCTTTTTTGGGTATCTTAACATCTAGAAAGCAAGAAGGTGGCCTTGTACATCGAATTATATAAAGAAGACACATATTGTTTTCTATCTAGTAAATAACTCACACCACTACCCCACCCAAAAAGGGCGGTTTTGACCCACTAGCAATAAGGGAAAGAAGAGTGTTAGATAAGGATCACTTATGAAGTGAGATGAAGCATTTAACTAGGCGTCACATTGTAATAAATATAAGGATAGACATATTCAAAGAGATTTTAAACAATCCTTATCTTGAGAAGGAAAGGAAAGAAATATTATAGGACAAAAAAAACCCATGGTTAAATTGTTTTATATGCAAGACCTCATATACATGATTGTGACAATTATAACAAGGGTGGGTTTCAAGGTGGTGTTCACTCCCTTGGAAATGTTAAGAAACATCCTTGATAAAGCGAAGGAACCTCAAAACTGAAAACTATATGCTGGAGTTTACTTGGTCCCGTGTTTGTGCGAAAAAACAAGACATTGGAGCATTGAAAACAAGACTAAAGGAACACAATGCAGATATTCTACATGTGAGAAGATTGCAAAATCAACATTGGTAGAACATTCTTCCAATCTCAAACATCACATCCGAATAAAGATGCAAGACTGATTACAAAAGGTGGAACTTTCATTTGAAATAGAAAAAATTTCTAACTATTTAAATAAAGATGAAGGGCTTGTTTGAAGTAAATATTTGAAACCTTTAATGTATTTAACAATAAATAAATAATCGAGGAATCATGGAATATGGATGGCCATGCATACAAGGTAAGGCCTTATATATTGCAACAAATTCTCTTTCTAGAAAATAAAATCTTTCTCTAATGATGATGGGTACCACAAATAGACCCCAAACATCAAGAAATCTTATTTCATGGGAAGTCTCTAGAATCCCATTTGTCAATATTAACACTCACTACCAAATCCTAAAAAGTAATGCTAATAGTTATGTAGTTACATTACTGATAGAATCTTTATTGAATTGCATTATACTTTGCCTATTGGATTCAAATAACTATTCTCATCACGATTATGATAATATTGGAGGGACATCATAAGTCCATTAAAACATCCCCATTCTTTTAATTTAAGTTTATAAAGGTGGTGTTGTGCTATTTTTTACACCTTAAATACATTAAATGTGGGTAGGATGTAATATATGTTATATGATGACCATTCTAATTAAATTAATAAACATTAATAACATGATATAGACTAAAATATTAATTCATTGTACTATGATAAAATGATACAAAAATTTCTTAAAACACAAGAGAGGATAAATATTTAGCTATGTAAATAAGTAAAAACGTGATCAAGATGTGTATACTAGATAAGAAGGATGATATGAATCTAGAAATATTTTGTCTCTAGAATTTTTCTTGGAAACATTTCTTGTACTAAACCATATAGATCTTGATGGGACATATTATGATCTGGTCCCTTTTTGTATGGTTATAAAGGTTAGATATTCACATTATGGTCATGTTTTACACCCTTAAAATATAATGAATAAAAATGTGATATGAAAAATAATATATAGGATTTAAGGGTTTGTAACATGAGGTTATTCTAATTTAAATAATTTAGAATTAGCTTTGTATAATTAGAATAATACATTGATACTTGCAAAAAACAATAAATGATAGCTAAAATATAAGAGAAGATGAAAAATTATTTGTAAAAGGTAGAACATCGGATATCTAGAAGTTCGAAAGGGAAAACTAGATGATCCGAGATTGAAGGTGTTTCATTCTTGAAATTGGAATTAGAAAGTGCTCTAGTGTAATACCATACAACTAATATGATGTCTTGCACCTTTTTTATTGTCATAATTGGTATTGTACAATCTTGGACCTTCTTGTAGTGAGCTTTTATAATGTTTTATGGCCTTCACTTTTTTAGAAATATGCTTCATTGTATGTCACTCTTGTTTTTAAAACCTCTACATAAATTATAATAACCTTAACAAGTGGAAATTGTATATACATGGAATACTCTTTAATAGATCATCAAAGAACGAAAAGATAAATCATTATATGTTGAGGCTAAAATACCATCGGTAATCAACCCCTCTGAACCATTCAATTGTGATCAAACCTCATGTAGTTTTCCTAGGTGCATGTGTAAGTTTGAATGTGAAATAGGCCAATCCCCAATGACTTCCCTTGTGTATCCTGAAAAAATAATGGGCTAACTATATATTTGAGAAATATACCCAAATCTGTAGTAATAAGCTTTAGTTGCTAGACTAAAACCATTTTATCCATTTAGGACCTTTGAAAATGCTTGGAGTGACTTTTTCTTGCTAAGACATGTCTCTATGACCTTTGTATGCTTGGAAAGAGGGGAAGATAGAATCTTCAACCTTTTTGAGTGCTTCAAACCTAGAATAGTGGCTCCTCTAAATAATGTGCACATCATTTAGGAATATATATGAATTCCTTGAGTGATTTTGGATTGTTATTTGCAATAAGATCTTATGAAAGTGCTTGGTGGATGATAAAGTGATACTAACTTTCTTATATAACCTTTTATAGATGAAATATTATGATAAGACTGACCCTAGGAAGATTAAACAATGCATTTAATATATTAAAATTGAAAACTTGTAAACTCAGAAGATGTTCAAGGGAGTAGGATTATACAAGTCATCCAAGATCATAGTATATTCTACCCTAAACTGTACGGTTTTTCCTAGGTTGTTTATGATGTAAAATACGAGTTATGGAATGATGCGTAATGATTTAATTTAATTTGAATTATATATATATATATATATGCGAGTCATTCCTGAAAAAAATAATGTATAAATTCTGGAATACATAAATGACACAAGTGAGCTAAGATGTAATGTTTGAAACCCTAAGAAAAGAAGAAAGAGAGAGGAATTAGCTGATTTATGATTGATATGGACTAGGAAAAGTGATGAAAAGATTGGACAGAGTGTTATTCTTGCTCGAGATAAATTCTGGAACTCACAGATACCATCATACAAGAGGGCACCCATAGTAGGGCACATGTTCTGGGCGCTGAGACCACTTCGGGCACCCGATGAATGTGCGAGATGATCAAAACCTGATTTCTATAGTTTGAAAAGATCTTTAATGTTGATCACTAGATAGTCACACAATGAATCTTGAAGCTACCTATAACCTATAAAATATAATTTCACCTGTCTGAAGCCCACAAACCGTATCAAACCTAAAAATAAAGGCCTTGATATGGGAGTCGGATTAACGCCGACGTTCACCCCGAGAGTGACCTTATGACCGCGCTACACTACATCTTAGACTCCATTGGACCTAGAATATGATAATTTTTCTTAACATGGGAACATAACCAAACGTGTCATTTACAAAGGATAATATAGCAAATTTGATTGTACATAAGACAACCTAGGGAAGGTGAAATTACACACATAATATTTTCGAATTACAAAAAGAGTTGTTATAATTTGAAGAGGTAAGGGACCATACATGTCATTCTAGACTATAGTATGACATGACCCCATTCTATATGGCCCCACTTAGGGATTCAATGATGAAATAGACAAAGTACAAGAATGATGCACATGGATGGGTTACTTCATATACTACCACCGTTTAATGTTATTATTTTACCTATCAAAAGTTTACACTTAAATCTCTTAACATCTCTAGTGATCTACGAGTTCCTATAATTCTTAGTTCATCCATTTATAGCCTTCATTTATAATATGAATCATCCTTTATACATCCCTTTTATCTATTATTGTCTTTTTCCATCAATTTATCACTATTACATCCTTTTAGTTTTTAGTCATCCCACTCCTCTCACTTGAGGCACACTTGGGTTGGAGATAAGATCACACATTCAAATTTCCCTTGCTAAAAGAATTGGTGAGTATATCAACAACTTCATAATATGTTGGGCGCTACTAGAGCTATATATGGTGGTTCAAAGATTGTTCTCAAATGTAATGACGTATGACCTCAATGTGCTTGTTCATTCATGGAAAAATGGATTCTTCACAAGATTTTGTTGGTATCCAAATTTTTCTCCTTTTCGGTCCAAGAAGCATAAGAGATATGGCATGAAGCTTGAAGACAGATAGATCATGATGTACGTTTTTTTGTATCCGGGGATGTGATCTAACTGGCACTCAGATTTTTGGAGAGATGGATAGCACTCGAAAAGGACTTGATATTGTCCTAACTATTTTAGGTTGTGCCTTTCAACCAAGGTAAGAGAACCTATTTTGTAACCCTAAAATGGTGAAGGAGATGAAGATATCCCTCAATTTTTTTAAATAGTATGAAAAGGCCTTGGGAGAATATGATCAACACTCCAAATTTGACTTTCACAAGTTGTCACTTCCAGTTATGGAGATACTTTCAATGCAAGGCAAGGGTCATGAAGACATTGTATGATCCTGATTTGCTTTATACATTTTTTGTAAATAGATTATATTCTTTTGTTGATACACAATGACAAAGCGTAGGGTAGTATGGGTTGGATTAGTTTGTTTGAATGAATTTTTTTGGGAGATCGACAAGACAAACTTGATTATGCCGAGATCTTTGAAAACCTCTACAATATTTGAATAAATATTAGATAAAATGATTCAAACAGTCAGGATGCTCTTTCAACCAAAGAAATACACAAATGGAGGCCTAGGTTTATACTCTTCACACAATCTTTGAGACATCAACAAAAATATTGAGTTAAAGGACTCAATTAAGCATAAAAATCTCTGATCAAATCACACCTAAGGTACCCCCAAAGGCTTACAAGCAATCTCTGTAATCAAGGAAGGTAAAGTGATTTTAAATTTGTTTATCTCTTTATCAGATGAAAGCTCTTCTGAATGTGAGATTGCAAATGCCACTAAACTATCAACAAGAAATGAGATTTGTGTGATTCCTAAAGATTTTCAATGCAAGATTCAAAGAACAAGGAAAAATGTTTACGAGACATTTCAACATGATAATGAGACATCATATTTCCCAAAATAGCATAGATTAATTCAAAATCTTGTTAGAATCATCAAATAGGGAGAGTTATTTAAAAATCTCGAGTTGTGTGATGGCTATACACTTGTAACCAACTCAACATGAATGAAGATCTAACACAGAAGACACTAACCCAGTTTCTTGGAGGGTTTCTTAGAAAGATGAGCTTCTATCAAAATTTGCTCGTGATTTTCAATTTCTTGACCATTTGCATGACAAATTCATGTAATATATAACTTTTCATTACAATTGATCCTTTTCCTCTCAAATCTTCCCTCCAAAAGTGAAATATTCGGAGCACCTTTGCTTTGTAATATTTTTGGAAAATGACATCTAACAGACTCACAAAAATTTTCCAGTTGTTCTTTCAAAAGGTGAATCATTAGAAAAATTTCATCATTATCCATTGTGGAGGCATGTTTTTCATCTCCAAAGCATGTGGGCCCCTTTCATTTCATCATTTCATCCTTATCCCTCCAAAATTTGATTTCTGCAACTTCTTGATTTGATCTTTCATGTTTTGGACGGGCTAGGGAAAAAAATCATTTCAAAAACATCTCAAATCTGCAAATTGATCCTTAAAACCAATTGCATTGGTCCTTACAGGCAACAAACGACACGAATTCACCAAAATTGATGAAAATTGATGCAAAATTCACATCTCCAAGCTTCCTGGAGCTCAAATGGCGGCCAAACTGAAAAATGCATAGTTACCATTGATCTGCCTTTCTCCCTTCAATCTGAGCCCTCCACGTGTCATAATGCGATTGGAAATGGGTTTGGGATTAATTTTTGATATTTTAACATTTTGAAAAATGTAAAATTTTGACATTTTTCTCTGCCCTTCACCCTTGAGATTTGGTGCTGACACATGGCACAAGGTGGGTCCCATTGGAATCGCGGCTCGATTCTCACACATTTCCACCCTTTTTGGAAAAAGGAAATTTTTCCAAAAAATCTCTGTGGGTCCTCCCTCCACAGACACGTGTCCTCATATGATTAGCTGAGGGGAAGCGCTCTGACTTCATACTTTAACTCCTTTTTACCAAAGGAAAATTTTCAACATTTCCTCCGTGGACCTGTGCCGCCGATTCTATCCTGACACATGTCTATCACTGATTCATTACGGGCCAGCGCTTCAATTTTTCGCTCTAACTCATTTTTCCAAAAAGGCAAAATTTCCCCTTTTCCTCCGGTGGCCCACCGACCCACTCTATGCTCTAATGCTGCCACGTGTCCTCTCCTGACTAGCTCGATGGACCCGCGACCTTTGATTCTGCCCCTACCACGTGTCTCCCTCTACTTCATTGTGGAGCCACGTTTCAAATTATCACTCTAACTCTTTTTTCCAAAAAGGCAAAATTTCCCTTTTTCCTCCCATGCCCACCCCACTCCCACTCTCGATGTTGCCACGTGTCTCTTTGGGATTCATTTGGCGGACCCGTGACCCCTTTTGCAACTTTTATCCCTTTCACAAAAAAAGGCAAAAATTTCTAAGTCCTCCACCAGCCTTCCATCCCGATTTTGATGAGAACACGACACGTGTCCACCTCTGATTCACTGAAGGCTTGTGCTCCGAAGCCGCCATGTGTTCCATTTTACTTCGTTATGGGCTTGCACTCTGAAGCTGCCATGTGTCCTTCCCTGATTGGATGCGGGCCTTAGGCATTTCCTTTGTACTTTGAATTTTTATTCCAAAATACCTTAAGGCAAAAATGACCCACCTATCTACCTTCATTCTCCATGTGATACATGTACCTTCTTTGGGACCTGCGGAGTTGTAAATTTTGATTTTTTGCCAAAACCAAAAATGTTAAGTTTTCAATCAGACCCACTGAATCTTGTCCAACCATAAATGGCCACGTATGAGGGGATGCTTGAGCTATAATTTTACGGGAAAAGGACACCTATATGACCATCAAAAAACACAAAATTTGCCAGGGATGCCCTAAATCGATTTTTTTCTTCGTGGGTGAAGAATTTTTCGATCAAAAACAAATGGGAAGTGATTTTAGGCAATTTACAACCATGGAAAGGGATTTTTGAGGAAAATATGCATAAAATGAATAATCACGAGCTCCAAAGGTTGGGAAAAGTGGAAAAAATGGCAGAGGCAATTGAAATGGGAAAAATTAGGGCACAAAACAGGGCATACATGCATATTTCCTTCAAATTGGGGAAAAACAATAAGTTTATGAGCATTTCAAGGCATTCAATCTAGATGGGAAATTTATAGATCACCAATTTGGGAGAAAAACGTTTTAGAGCATGCAAACCAAAGGAAAATTTGGGTCAAAATGGTAGAGGATTAAAATGGGCACCAACATCGGCTCCTGCTGGGGATGGGCACTCCCAATGAGTGCCAAAAGAACAATAATTAGACCAAGTGCCAAAATAATCCATTGGGAAAATGGAGTCATGAGCCAAAGCCACCAAAAACCAGAGAAACTGACAAAAATGGCTACCACACACCAAGGAAAACCACAAACTAACAAAACACCAAAAACAGAGCAAAAACCAAACACTATACACTTTGTATAAGTTGGTAAGAAAACCTTGATTTCAAAGAAAAAAATCAAGGGAAAACCCCAAATTTCTTCCATGTTGGATATTACCATGCAAGAGGTTATTGATATGTTTTTAGTAATCGGAAATATACCTATTTTTCTTCTTTGTTTAATTTGTAAACCATCCAGTTTCTTTGAAGTTCCTCCATTGTGTTCAGTCAAACCTTTTAACATTTTTCAAGGCTGAATCAAGGACCAAATCTCCAGAAAAAACAACATACTTAGGAGATATGTTTTCAACAACTTCATACTCCCTGAAATCCACAAAACTCACAAAGTGATTAGTACTAGCATCTACCTGCAAAACTTCATAAGATGCATTGTTTGGGTCTTCAATAAGGTACATCATCTTCTTCTCTCCACATAACTTCACTAAGTTTCCTTCAATGGGGATAGTGGCATAAGACATGTCCATTTGGACACTCCCACCAACACTTGCAGCCCATTTCCTTGATAATAACATACCCCATTTGGCAAGGCAATCAACAATCACAACATCCAATTTTAAATTCCTCCTAGGATAAGATGCAAGTTGCACCACCAGATATTTGACACACCCAACAACTAGCACTTCCCTGGAATCCATGGCAGTACACTTTCCATATACTGTTGTCACTTTGATTCCTAATTAATTCATGACCTTAAGAGGCATGACATTATATGAGGCTCCTGAATCAAACATACAGTTATGTAACAACTTGTCTTTGATAACCAAGGTAGTGAAAAATGGATCCACGTTCAGCTGAGATTTAACCAAATAAGTTCCTAAGTAAACCTCAGGTGGTTCCCCAAACTCTTCCAACACTTGTGGCTGTTCCAATTCTGCAATGGCAATAGGAATCTCAACCTTGCTTCCAACTCTGCTTTGGGTGCTCTCTTCCTATTTGAATTCTAAATATTCAAATCCCTCTTCTTGTGCTCGGAATCCTAAACAACTCAACAACTGGGACATAAATATTTATCGACTCAAGACTTGGGCAATATCATATGGAGCATTCTTGGGTAAAGCAGCACTGGAATGGAGACAAGCAGATTATTTAGATGGTATGTAAGTCTTTTCATTTCAGGCATGGGGAGGATCACAAGTTTTGCTTAGGGGAATAGGGCCTTCACCAGATGTATTTTTCTTTGGAGTTTCTTTAGTAAGCAATGGAAATTTGGACTTGGCTTGTTGCCCTTTGGAAACCTTACTTCTAGTATTGTGCTCCTTCTCTTGGGAAGCTACAACATTCATAAGCAACTTCCTATCCTCTTCCAAGGGTATACCTCCATCATACTTTTTGATCATCAATGCCCTCAAGTATTCAAAATCATTATTCGGAAGCTAAAAGGCTTGTACATTATCAATTTTTAAAACATGAGAAGGAGGAATAAGATGTACCCATTGGATACAATCCCAAAAAATAGCAACAGTCCTAGCACTTATGACATCCGTTGAAGTTGCCCCCTTGGTGAACTTGTAGGGATCTCCATCATGCAGGCATCATCATCAATTTCATCATCAACTTCCTCTTCAATTTTCTGATCTGTTTCACATGGAGGATGGGGTAAAAACATCTGTCACACCAGTCAATCTGATTTGCATCATCAACAACAACCACCCTAGCAGTTAGTGGATCAGGCACTACCTTAATTTCCTTGGCCTGAGATTTTCTATTTCCAATCTAATATGTCCTTTACCTTTGTCATCAAGTCTCTGCTCATTCCCAGGATGAATGGAAAATATGTCATGGTTTTGTGCCTTTTGTTGACCTTCTGAAGTCTACCCAATTCCTTTCTCAGCTTTTGCCAACTTGTAGGAAATCTCCTCAACAACCCCTACCAAAGTTTTCGCCGCTTCCTCTAAGTCAACACTCTTGCTTTCTTGAGGCTTGTCAGGGTCTACCAATTTTACACCATCCCTCTTGAGAGGTTTCCCAACGGCCTTAATGTTATTTTAAATCTACACTGCCATGGTAAAGGCTTGCCTTAAATTGGTGGGGTTCTTGTCTCTTAAGTAGTAGGCTGCCTTCTTATCAAATGCATCTTCATATTTGATTAAACAAGATTGATCACAAGGCCTCAAATTAAGTGGAAACCTTCTCAAAGTTTTGTTAAACCTTGTGTTGAATTCATGGACTGATTCATTGGGATTCTTCTTGATATTTTCAAATTCGACAAGAGAAATCTAAGATCAGATCTTGTCACCATATTGCAATCTAAATGCATTCTTCATTTCAGTCCAAGAATCAATTGAATTATCAAGTAGAGCCTTGTACTAATCCCTAGCATCCTCTTCGAGTGTATGAATGAGAAATTTGACATACACATCTTCAAAATATATTTCAAAATCCTCCATCATGTTAACAAAAAAATTTAGATGTTGATCACCAGTTATTGCATTGTTACCTTGGAACTTTGGCAACCTATTTCTGACATCTTGTGGGACAACATTTGGGTAACCATCCATTCCTCTAAATTCTATAGGACCAAAGGTGTTAACAACAAATGGAGGTCTAGGCTGAGCCATATAATTTGGTGGAGGTGATCTTGGGGGTGACACAAGTTAATGAGGAGTGCAAGGTCTTTGAGGCTCAAGAATGTGGTTCACAAGATTGGTATTCTCTAAGGTTTGATTTTCTTGGAAAGTTTTATTTGGATTGAAACACAAAGGTGCAGATTGAAGAAGGAACTCACCAGGTACAACAGAAGGACCTTCACTAGTTGAAGTAAACAAGTTTATGAGAGGATTTCTTGAATCAGAATCACTGGAAGAAGAGTGATAATCCTCTACTAAAGGCTGATCTCTCTCACCAATGGATATACCTTTGCTTGTTGTCTAACTTTTAACAACCTTCCAAACTCTTCTCCCTTCTAGCTCTGAGTTCCTTGAATATGAGAACAAATTCTTAGCAGAGTCTATAATGAAGAGATATCTTCTTCCTTCCAGTTTTGTAGAGATTAGCAACACCAAAAAAGAACAAATGAAAGAAATCTAAGACACTGGTATTATCAAGATCAAATCAACATGGAGTCGCCACTAAGGACTTTCACCCTAGTTGTTCAAATACACTAAAATATTTTGTCAAATACCTATCAGCACTGAAAATCTTGCAAAAATTTATAGGTCGACCTTCATGTTCTTGAATTTATCAATCACAAATGCAAATGAAGCACAATTACTACTGGAAACTGATAAAATTGCAGACAAATCTTGAAACCTTTGCATACACCTTGCAAATATGAGTATATAATGATGCTTTAACAATATATTTACAATTAGAACTTGCAAGAGACATTACCAGGGTTTTATATGCATACAAATATCTCAAATATTTTCAAAAGTCCCCACAACGGTGCCCGAAGTTTTTTTTTGATGGGCTAAATAGATATGGACTAGCAATGAATCAGCAAATCAATCTCAACAATGCAAATTATTTCCTAGGAATTCAAAACATTCCTCGACAATGGTGCCACCGGTGTTGGTATCCAATTTTTTCTCCTTTTCAGTCCCAGCAGCATCGAGATATGGTATGAAGCTTGAAGATAGATAGATCATGATGTATGTCATTTTGTAGCCGGGATGTGATCTAATCGGCACTCGATTTATGGAGAGATGGATAACACTCGAAAAGGACTTGATCTTGTCCTAACTATTTTAGGCTATGCCTTTCAACCAAGGTAAGAGAACCTATTTTTTAACCCTCAAATGGTGAAGGAGATGCAGATATCCCTCAATTTTTGTAAATATTATGAAAAGGCCTTGGGAAAATATGATCAACACTCCAAATTTAACTTTCACAAGTTGTCACTTCTAGATTATGGAGATACTTTCAATGTAAGGCAAGGGTCACTGAAGACATTGTATGATCCTAATTTACTTTGTACATTTTTTTGTAAATAGATTAGATTATTTTGTTGATACATAGGACAAATCAGGGATAGTATGGGTAGGATTAGTTTGTTTGAATGAATTTTGGTGGGAGATTGACAAGACAAACTTGACTATGCCAGATCTTTGACAACCTCTACAATATTTGAACAACTATCGATAAAATGATTCAAACAAAAGGATGCTCTTTCAGAGGTTAAGAAATACACAAATGGAGGCCCAAATGGTTTATACTCTTCACACAATCTTTGAGACCTCAACAAAAAAGCTTGAGTTAAAGGACTCAATTAAACATAAAAATATCTGATCAAATCACACCTAAGGTAACCCCAAAGGCTTACAAGCAATCTCTATAATCAGGGAAGGTAAAGTGATTTTAAATTTGTTTATCTCTTTATCAGATGAAAGATCTTCTGAATGTCAGATTACAAATTCCACTAAACTATCAACAAGAGATGAGATCTGTGTGATTCCTAAAAATTTCAATGCAAGATTACAGCAAAGAGAAGAAACAAGGAAAATGTTTGCAGAACATTTAAACATGATAACAAACATCATATTGCCCAAGAGATAACGCATATTAATTCAAAATCTTGTTAGATTCATCAGTAGGGGAGAGTTATTTAAACAATCTTAGAGCTGTGTGATGGCTATACACTTGTAACCAACTCAACATGAATGAAGATCTAACACAGAAGACATTAACCAAGTTTCTTGGAGGGTTTCTCAGAAGATGAGCTTCTCTCAAAATTTTCTCGTGATTTTCAATTTCCCGACCATTTGCATGAAAAATTCATGCAATATATAACTTTTCATTACAATTGATCCTTTGCCTCTCAAATCTTCCCTCCAAAAGTGGAATATTCGAGCACCTTTGCTTTGCAATATTTTTGGAAAATGACATCTAACAGACTCACAAAAAGTTGCCAGTTGTTCTTTCAAAAGGTGAATCATTACAAAAATTTCATCATTATCCATTGTGGAGGCATGTTTTTCATCTTCAAAGCATGCAAACCCCTTTCATTTCATCATTTCATCCTTATCCCTCCAAAATTTGATTCTGCAACTTCTTGATTTGATCTTTCACATTTTGGATAGGCTAGGGAAAAAATCATTTCAAAAACATCTCAAATCTGCAAATTGATCCTTAAAACCAATTGCATTGGTCCTTGCAGGCACAAACGACACGAATTCACCAAAAATTGATGAAAATTGATGCAAAATTCACATCTCCAAGCTTCCTAGAGCTCAAATGGCGGCCAAACTGAAAAATGCACAGTTACCATTGATCTTCCTTTCTCCCTTCAATTTGAGCCCTCCACATGTCAAAATGCGATTGGAAATGGGTTTGGGATTACTTTTTGACTTTTTAACATTTTTGAAAAAATGTAAAATTTTGACATTTTTCTCCACCCTCTCGCCCTTGAGATTTGGTGCTGACACGTGGCACAAGGTGGGTCCCATTGGAATCACGGCTCGATTCTACACATTTCCACCTTTTTTGGAAAAAGGAAAATTTTCCAAAAATCTCAGGCGTGTCCGCCCTCCCACAAGACACGTGTCCTCATATGATTAGCTAAGGGGAAGCACTTTGACTTCATACTTTAACTCCTTTTTACCAAAGGAAAATTTTCAACATTTCCTCCGTGGACTTGTGCCACTAATTCATCCCCCGACACATGTCTATCACTCTACTTCATTGTGGGCCAACGCTTCAATTTTTTTCACTCTAACTCATTTTTCCAAAAGGCAAAATTTCCCCTTTTCCTCCGGTGGCCCACCAACCCACTCTATGCTCTGATGCTGCCACATGTCTCCCTCTGCTTCATTGTGGATCCATGTTTCAAATTATCACTCTAACTCTTTTTGCCAAAAGGTAAAATTTCCCTTTTCCTCCTAAGGTGGTCATTGCCAACCCGCTTTGTGCTCACGATGCCCACGTGTCTCTTTGTGATTCATTTGGCAGGACCCGCGGCCTCTTTTTGCAACTTTCATCCCTTTCGCCAAAAAGGAAAAAAATTCTAAGTCCTCCGCCATCCTTCCATCCCACTTTTGATGAGAACACGACACGTGTCCACCTTTGATTTGTTTGAAGGCTTGCGCTCCGAAGCCGCCACGTGTTCCATTTTACTTCATTGTGGGTCTACACTCTGAAGCTACCACGTGTCCTTCCCTGATTGGATGTGGGCCTTAGGAATTTCCTTTGTACTTTAAATTTTTATTCCAAAATAACGTTAAGTCTTTTCATTCTGCATGCGACACGTGTACCTTCTCTGGGACTTGCGGAGCTACGGGGGAAATTTTGATTTTTTGCCAAAAACCAAAAAAGTTAAGTTTTCAATCAGAACTACCGAATCTTGTCCAACCACAAATGGCCATGTATGAGGGGATGCTTGAGCTATAATTTGATGGGCAAAGGACACCCATATGACCGTAAAAAAACATAGAAATTGCCAAGGATGCCCTAAATCAATTTTTTCTTCGTGGGTGGAGAATTTTTCAATCAAAAACAAATGGGAAGTGATTTTAGGCAATTTATGACCATGGAAAGGGATTTTTTAGGGAAAATATGCATAAAAAAACAATCACGAGCTCCAAAGGCCGGGAAAAGTGGAAAAAATGGTAGAGGCAATTGAAATGGGAAAATTAGGGCACAAAACAGGGCATACATGCATATTTCCTTCAAATTGGGGAAAACAATAAGTTTATGAGCATTTCAAGGCATTCAGTTTGGATGGGAAAGTTACAGATCACCAATTTGAGAGAAAAATGTTTCAGAGCATGCAAACCAAAGGAAAATTTGGGTCAAAACGGTAGAGGATTAAAATGGGCACCGATAGCTTCTACATACCCTAATTTTTGCTATGAATGATAGGTGGCTTATCTTTAGGAATTTCCATATCGTAAAAAAAATGCAACGTAACCATATCACTTTTCACACATCTCCTCATGCGATGTGATACTCTACCTCAGTGGATGAGAGAGCAACAATAATTTTCTTCTTGCTAATCCACGAGATAGGTCCAGATCCGAGATGAAAAACATATCCTAAAGTTGATTTCTTGTCATCAATAGATCCAACATGGTATGAGTCAGTATATCCCTTTAAGAATAATTGAGAGTTCTTCTGATATTACACGCCATAATCAACTTTACCTCGGACATATCTCAAAACAAGCTTCATTACTACCCAATGAAATATCTTTATCTCCTACATGAATCTATAAAGATAGCTAACAACAAAGCATATGTATGGTTTGGTTTAATTCAAGTAAATGAGACTCCCAACAAGCTTCCTATAGTGAATAATATCTACTTGAGGTGAATCCTAGAATCTAGAAAGTTTTAAAAAAAAATCCATTGGAATGGACACATGTTTACAATCAAACATTCCATACTTTTCCAAGATTTTCTTGGAATATTTCATCTGTGAGATAAAAATACGATTCTTCTTGTGCTATATTTCCAAGCCAAGATGATAATGAAGTAAACCCAAATTTTTCATGTCGAAGGATTTCTTAGGATCATTCCTCACATCCTCAATGAAATTGCCTAAGCTCCCGTGATCAATAGATCATCCACATACAAAAAAATAATGAAAATATCTATGTCAAACTTCTTAATATACAAATTTGAATACGAGGGCTATGATTGAATCCATGTTGCAATAGGTGATCATCTAGTTTAATGTAATATGCCTTTGGTGCTTGTTTCAGTCCAAAAACATACTTAATTAGATGACACATCTTATTAGGATGTTTCTCATCGATGAATCCTTTTATTGGGTCATGTATACTTCTTCTTTGATATCACCATTCAATAAATCACTTTTTATGTCCATCTCCAACAATTTCCATCATTTTTGTGATGTCGGTGCACATAAAACTTTGATAGTCTTGATATTTACAATGGGTGCAAAGGTCTCCTCGTAGTCAATACCTTATTGTTGAGCATATCCCTTTCCAACTATTTGTGCTTTGTACTTTTGAATAGATCCATCTAGCTTGTATTTTGTTTTAAAAATCCATTTGCAACCAATGGATTTATTTCCTATAGGAAGATCGACAAGTTCCCATGACCGATTTTGAATTAGGGAGTCATATTCTGCATCTATATTTTTCTTCTAATTTAATTTAATTTGAATTAAATATAATATTATAGAGTCACTACTGAACCAAATGATGTATAAATGCATAAATATAGAAATGACATAAGCAAGATAAGATGTAATATTTGAAACCCTAAGCAAAGAATACGAAGAGAGGATTTAGCTTATTTCCTCACTTTCTAAGACCGAATCCTGAACTAGGAAAAGTGATGAACACGTTGGGAAATATGTAGTTAATACTCACAATAAATTTTGGAATGTAGGAATGAATCTGGACACGAGGATCCCACACGACAAGACAATGGTGCCTGTGTGGAGACCTCTTTGGGCACCCGTGATCGCACAAATGATCAAAATATAGTTTTTATTATGTCACAATGTCGTTGTTATTACTTCCTATTCATCTCCTAAGAGTCTCTCCTTAAATGTTGAAGGTACCAAGAAACATGCAAAATAGAACTTTACCTACACAAGCCCATAAACCACATCAAACCTAAAAATAAATATGTAATATGGGGATTGAAATTGACCAGACGGTCACCTCGAGAGTGAAATTACCACGAGCATTGTACTATATCTTAGAATCCATGTAGTTCTTGTGATTTTGTGTAGAAATTGTTCCCTAGGACTCCTTTGTGCAATTTGCACTTGATAGCGGGATGTAGCTAGAATGTAGCAATGTAGTAAAATGTGTGGATGAAATAGAATGAATTCCCCTTCCTATGATGTGTATGCAGAGTATGCAACCCTTTTCCCTTGAATTAATTTTAGATTGATGCCTTGGAGTGCTTTAGGTGCCTTTAAATACAAGCTTAGGTGATGAAAGTAATTCTTAGTGTTTGGTCCTCATTTTAAAAAAATAACTATGTATTTATATGGTTCCCTTGTTTGAATTTTGTAATTAAAAGCTGGAAGGTCGACACATAAGTGAAAAATATATCAAAAATATATAATTTACCTAAAAATAATGAGTAATATTGAAAAGGGTCAAGGGGCCCCATAGGGGACATTAACGTCTGAAACACTATTGTCCTATTTGGGCGCTAGTGTTGGAATCCATAAAAGATAAATCAAGGTAAAATTATGACTAGGTTGCAGGGTATGTAAGACCAAATAGAAAACAAGAAAGATAGAAAAGAGGCCAAAGATAGTTTTCAACCACTAGTTTTCTTTCTTAGGAATCATGTAAATGCTAGCATGCTTTTAGAACCTAGAAATGTACCCAAGTGCATGATTTTGTGTCTACATTTTCCCCACGCTATGTTGTTGAGTGAATATTTGATAACATAAAGTAGATAAGAGATGCATACCTCATGATCCTCTAGAACGTAAGACAAAATGTGTGCCGAGTGGAAAAGTGAAGCGTGGAATGATGCAAAATGAAGCGTGAAGACTCAAAAAGGAAAATGACCCTAGAGGTGAAGCGTATGCGTTGTGTTGTACTTGTTTTTGTGCTTGTGATTTTTCCTTCTTATAAGGGTGGACTTACAAAAGAAGAGTAAAAGAATAGTCAAATTCCTATATATGATAAATTAGAGAAAAATGTGTATAAGTATGTAAAAGTGTGTTAAAGGAAAGTGTGCACCTGATGTAGAAGAGTGTAAAAGGATATAAAAGTAATTTGAACTTCTATGAAGAGTGATTATTTTGGGTGATCTCATGCCAATAGCAAGTTTTTATGGTGATCTCACACTAAGTGAAAGTTTTTTGGGCAATCTCACGCCAAGTACGAGTTTTTTGGGTGATCTCATTTCAAGTTCGAGTTTTTGGGCAATCACACATCAAAGAGCAAGTTTTGGGGAGAGAGGTATCTAGTGTTACTCTTCATCCATGAATTTTCCCGATAAGCGCCACTGCAAATAGTGCGTCCCTATTTTGTTCATTTTGTCCCAAGTTAGTTGGATTGATTGTCCGATTGTTCCAATTGAAGGAGATTGTAGGATATTGCATGCAGTTTGTATTCTAAGGCCAACACCTTATATTGTAAAATCAATCAAGGCTTATGTGAATTGTTTCAATCTGATAAGTTGACTATGTGTGCCCCGAGGAAATTAGCACCTAGGGGAGGACACATGCACTCATGTACTTCTTTCTAGGTCAGGGCACTAGTGTTTATGTTGTGATTCTAACCCAGGTCTAATTTTGAGCCAGTACTATAACTATAAGCTATTATGATTTTGTGTTGTACTGTGTTATGTTATATCTTTGAGCTATTGTATGGGGTGATTTTTTCACCAAATATATGCCCCCTTGTTTGGGGTGCATGCGACGTTGGTAGGAGTGTGCGGCCCAAAAGAGAGGAACTGATGTTGTGCTAAAGTGGATACTTAAGGGGTAGGGGATGTGCATGGTAGAAACCAAGGAACATGCAAACAAAGTGGCTAGATACATGTGCTAGAATAGAAAGGAGAGAATATTTGATATAAAAATAATGTAATAAGAAAATGTTCATACAAGATAGACCATGAAAAATAGGTTTCAAACATATGACATCACTCACAATGTCACAATAAAATTAGGGCTGAAGTAACCAAAAGCATACAAAAATGATGAAACAAGACATGCATCATAACCCACAAAAATGGAATACAATGACAAAAAGATCAAGAAAAATGTTTCAGATAGCCAGGTTGTATATAGTCCTGCAAATAAAATGATACACATGAAGTACCCATTATCATGTGAGTAAGATTAATGGTATGTCAAGGCATGTATGTATCAATGGAAAAAAATGTGCTTGAAAGTAGAAGTAGTAAATAATAAAACAATATCACTTGTAATGTGTGAGTGTAGTAATGGTAAATGCCCCCAGGAGCCTCGGTGGGACTGGAAAAGGATACAATGTCAAACATCATTACAACATGTTAAAATCTGTAAGAGACCTGCATTCACTCCAAAAATACTAAGTGAATGCACATGTGTGTATATAGAAATATAATGACATACTTATAATCTAACTAGTATAGTAAGCAAAGTGCATCATGTAAGTAGTATAAGAAAGTTAGAATAAGTGCAACCAAGATTTGTAATATGTAGTGAATGTGAATGGGATGGCATGCAATGTGTGAAGATGGATAAGAGAAGCATGTCCCCCAGTGGATGTATATGAGATGAGGTTCATTTATAAAATACCCCTCAAGAATCAAGAATGAACCATAGCACAAGAGTGTGTCATTGGGAAATGGTTTGAAAATGTGCACTAGATAAATAGATCATGAAGCATAGAGTGTAAAGATTGAATGTGGTGAGGTTAATTTCAAATTTATACCCTCAATTTTCAAGTATGAACCATATAACTAGAGTGCGTCATAGGGTACACTTGATACATTGTGTGTATCAAGATGTATAAGAGTAATAAGAAATACTAGATGTGAAGCAAAAGTGCAATGTGTATGTGTAAAGATTAAAAAGAATTGATAATGATGGAAAGGGGGGAATGATGCACTCAAAGTGTGAGAAGGATATAAGGATATCCAACAATAGTGAAGGGAAAGGGCCCTCCACCCGATGTTTGAGGAGATAAAGGCATGTGACGATGCTCTAAGATTGGTGGAGTATGAGAGTAATGATGTACATATGAAGGAGACCTATGTGGTGAAGGAGGTGGTGAACACCTATGTGAAGGGATTGCATGAGTAGGGGACTTATGTTGATAAGATGGACTAGTGAACCTATAAGGAAGAGAGCATTATGAATTAGGACATGTGCGGATAGGAGAACTAGGTGTGGAATGTGCTTTAGATTTGAGAGGCTCTAGAGGAATAGATGTTGTAGCTGGTAGAAGGATATCATCAAGACTAGGTTTAGGTAATGATGTGTATGGTGAAACACCTTTTATAGTGATAAATTGTTTATTGTGAATGCATTTGAGAAACGAATGATGCATGGAGGTAATATCTTGAGTGACACAGGGCCAAGGAAGATCTAGGAGCATGTCACAACCTTCGATTGAAGATGGAGTAAAAAATGGCATGAGCATGGTAAGAGGGCCAATTATAATGGGTAGATTGATGTAACCAAAATAAATAGGAACTGGATATGTGATCTTAGAGATTGGACATTTGATAGCCATAAGAAGGAAATAGAGCATACACTAGATAGATCACATTGTTATTGATGATACGAGTCGATAGAAGCATTGATATGCAATGAGTCATAAGTGAATGTAGCATGATAATCATGATATGAGAATGAAATGAGTGGTGGTGATGTTTCAACATGAAGTGGAAAAAAATTCAAGAGGCCCCGATGAAGGAGGGGGAAAAACTTAATACGTATGATTAGTAGAAGAATTAGGATATTGTGTGTGTCGTTCTTAGGCAAAGGGTCATTGAAGATTTTAAGATTCTTGTTATCATAGACCAGATTAGAAGTATATGGCACATGGAGATCAAGTGAATTATTGTCAATGAGATCTTGAATGAGATGTTTGATTTTGAGAAAGTGATCGTAGAATTCAATGCATTGATGATAGTCACATTTAGAATTTTCGTCATAATTACGGCCACGAGGGTGAGATGGATCAAGATTGAGTGGCGGTGGAAGAGTGATTAGATTTCTTTCGAGGAGTTGAGGTAATAGAAACTGAGGTGCATATGGTAACTTGGTGAAAGTATGCTTTGGAGGTTGTCATTCAATATTTGCAGGTGGAGAGATGACATTAATGGTTTCCTTTGCTTCAGTGGGCTTAGGAGATGGCTTGAATGTTGGGTTATATTGAAACCTATTAGAATTCGATGAAGAACAATCATGATACTTGAGTTTGCCCATAGAAGTTTGAGTTCATGCATTTTAAGTGTATGGCATAATTGATCAAATGAATGAGAGAGCTTAAAGATAACACTCTCCTTTAGTGGTGGTAAAAGGATTTGCACAAAAAATATTGTAATTCTGAATCAACAAGTACATTGGTGATCTTAGATAGATTATTTTTATAACGTAACACATAATATGTTAGATGCTCATTAGATATTTGTTTGATTTGAGTGAGTTGTGCATAAGATATTTTTGTACCAATATTAATTCAAAAGTGAGCAAGTAAAGCATCAAACAGATGCATGAAAGAAGTTACCGAGTGAACATGTAGATCACAAAACCAATGCTTGGTGTAATCATGAAGACTCTAGAAATAGCTTAGCTAACAATTTATGATCATCCGCATAATCTAGACATGCCACATGAAAATCTTGGGGATTCTCTTGAGGCTTACCATGGCCATTGAAAATTGGGAAACTTAGGGGTGATGAATTTTAGAGGAAGTGAATAAGAATAAATGGCGGGTACAAAATGGGTGTGAATAAGTAAGGAGGAATCAAGAGATGAAGCGGAGTGTGAAGTAGCCTCTCTCAGAATCGATGGATTTGAATTTAGAGCTCTTGATATAATAAATCTAGGTCTTGGGTGTCGGAAGAGGAACCAAGTTGTGCATTATAGACATTGGTATGGATGAGGGGAGCGGTAGAAATATGAATGGAAGTAGGAATGTTAAGAGGTTGTGTGGAGGCCATGGTAATAAAAGAGGAACCTATAAGATGAAAGATCCCCACCTATGTTGTCCTTATTTTTTCCCGATTGGCTTGGGTCTTGGATCCTTTCTTACAATGTTAGATAGCAACAATAAAGCATAACCAACACTAATAGCTCCAAAGATCATGCAAAAATCAGACTTACTAATTACTGCATTTATACTTCAAAAATGATGACTAGGGTTTATTAAGAAAAGCTCCACGACATCACACTAATAATTTTATTTCTATCAAAATGATTTTTATATTATTAGAACCCAAATATGCATTAAATCTGATTTTTATAGGCAAATAATGAATGTAAAACAATTAAGAAATCTGCATAAAAGTATGTCCGAAAATACCTCTTAAAACCCTCCGAAAATTCTAAAATTTATTTCTCTAGGTCCAAAAACAATAGTTTAATAGACTTCATACAAATTGGAAATGGAAATACCTCTGAAATAGCATAGAACATCGAAAAGCGAGTCTTTCAACACTAGGACAATTGATAACGCAAATGAAAATTTATATTTTAACACACACTACTAGAATAATTAAAATTTGTGAAGATCAATGGGATTCCCTAAGTAGAAATCCCTCACAATGATCTTGGGGTTTTCGTCCACAAGAGTGATGAATCCTAAGATTTTTCTTCCTTGGATTGATTTTGAAAAAGCTCAAATATTCCAATGCAAGAGTGAAATATCAAAAAAATTTGGAATGCCCTCTAGGTAGGTCGAATTCTTCTTTATAAAGGAAATGGTACCCAAGGTGACCTCCATCACATCCAATGAGCTTATTTCCCTTTGTTGCACTCCCCTAGGCCAAGTCACATTTTTTAAAGGGGCATTAGACAATTTTTTCTAATTTTTTGACCTCATGGAGCAAGTCATATTTTCCCTTAGGAATTACAATTTAATCAAGTGATTTTATTTAAATGCACTTTCCTAAGTTCTATTTTAATGTTAAGTTTATTAATTTATTATATGTGCTTTTATAATGTTATATTTTAATTTTTGCACAATATAATAAAATTAATAAAACTTAAGTCACCCTTGAACTCACCCTTTGGCCGTCAGGTAGACAAAAATGGGCCAAAGGTCTTCAATAAAATTATTCGAGAAAGAGGGACATTACAGTCCTCCCTTCCTGGGATTGCTTGTCCCCAAGCAACTGTAAAGTTGGATGCTGAAGTATAGACTCTCCTTCCCATGTAGCATCCTCCAATGGAAAATCTCTCCACCTAACTAGGTACTCTTGAATCACTCTACTCCTCAATCTTCTCTCTCTCCTATCCAGGATCTCCTCGGGACTAGATCCAATCTCCCCTCCTCATCCAAGGGTGGAAACTCAGTAGAAGAAACCATGTGCTACCCCAATGCCTTCTTCAAGCAAGACACATGGAAAACATTGTGTATCTTACTTTTAGAAGGTAACTCTAGCTCATAAGCTACCTCTCCAACTCTCCTCAACACTCTGTATAGACCATAAAACCAAGGCTTAAGTTTTTTTACACCACTCTTCTTGAGAGTACTCTATCTATATGGCTGTAGATGTAAAAATACCATGTCTCCCACCTCAAATGATCTGTTTATATGCCTAACTTTATGATAGTAGTAACACTTGGTATTTGGAAGATGATCCACTAGGATGATGTTTCCACTTCCCTTTGCGATTGAGTGGTAAAAACACTCTTGGTTTGTCTAGAACTTGACTCAAATGTTTGGATTTGTTGTAATGTACCATTTTTGGGAGAATTACTAATATATCTTTTCATCTCTTTTATTTTCATTGTAACCCCTTGACATGCCTAGCATTACAAGTGGGAGTCTCTAGTTAGTTTTAAAATGTGCACGCAGTTAGTTAATTTTTATTATTTAAGTAGAAAATAATAAAGTGCACATAGTCTTAGCATACTAAATTATTTAATTATGTTTTAATGTAATGAGAGGGAAACTAATGTAAAATGGGCCACTTGGCTATCCAACTTGTAATTACAAATTTGAAAAGTGTATTTTCCTCCAAGTGGGTCGATTCCTTTAGGAAGTCTATTTAAGCGATGTGAGGGGGTCATTTCACCCCATGTTGGATTTGATCATTTATGTCTCTCCATGCTTGGAGAAATGGGATGTATGCCCAAGGGATGTATTCCCTATCTCTTCATTGTGCTCTCTCTCTCTCTCACACACACATTCTATTTGGAGTTGAAGTGAATATGATCTTGATAAGGATCCATTAGTGTTGTGTGTATTTGTTGTGTGTGGTGAATTGCATCAGAGAGATTCCTTTTCCTAAAACATTTATTTATAGTGAAAATCTGATTATTGTTGCATGATTTGGGAGCACATTTGTTGGTTTTCATATTTGCTATGTTTTGCAATTAATTTCATAATTTTTGGAGATGATTTGATGCCCTAAATGTGTTGGGTGACCTAAATTTTTGGGAAAATTTAGGGTTTTGTGTATGTTATGCAAAAAAATTTTTTTTTTGGAATATTATTCTTCATACTTTTTTGGCCCAAGATCCAAAGTTTCATCTCATTTTTACTTCTTTAGCAAAAGATATGAATTTTTGAAGTTATCTTTGAGATAGGGTTTTTTCAAAATTAATTTCCAAAATTATTCAACATGTTTTGGTGATCACAAAGCAAGATCTGCAAATATAATTAGTTTATCATTTATTTCTAAGCAAGGGAGGTACTTTGTGGTTGGTTTGGTGGTCGATAAAAGTGTTGGAAATATTTTATTAATTTCTTCTAACCCTAGCACCCGATATGGAATTTTAAATGCTACTTTGGTGGGGTTTAAGTGCTCATAAAAATCTGATTGTTAGTGTATTGAAAGCTCTAAAATACGAAGTAAGGATTGAATTATGAATTTTATAAGTTTTCAACTCTCTACAAGCTATTTTAAATTAATATTTTCTATTATAAAAAACGAACTGGAAAAGTTTTGGTTTCCAATTGGTTATCCCATCTAACCCACCACCTTAGATAATTCCAATTCCATTTTGGGTTGTAATTACACTAACATTAGGTTATTTGAGGTTGAATTAAAAGGATCTCATCCTTCTTGGTTCAATTTGTGTTGAAGGTGGTGTAAATTTTTATTTGTCCCAAAAGGGGACAATACAATGGTATCAAAGAAACTTTCTTCCATTCCCGTGGGTGTTGTTTGCGAGTTTTTAAATCATGGAACTATCAAGTGATGGAGATTTGAGGGCCAAGCTCTCAGTAGACTTTGGAGATGGCTTGAGTCTCCTCCACATGTGAAGTGTGTTTTTCTGAACACTCTAGAAGAAACGACAAGTTGTTTAGCTATGATAGAACAATCATATTATGGATCCAGGTTTTTGATGGATTCATTGGCGACTCATTTTGCTAGTTCCAAAATATTGAGACATGATGAGGTGGATGTGAGGCTCATGGTAATCACTTACATTAGCAAGGTGACAAGGATAAAAACCCCAAGATTGCCATATAATGACAACACCATGTAAAAGGTATACGATTTCATGATAGGAAGCTTTCAAAAGCTATGGGACACCTCCACCCTTGCTTTGATAAGAGGGTTAAGATATTTGAAAACATGGAAAAGGTAAGATCTTGCATACCAATGTTAGATCTTGATTGTGATGATCTCATTCTCCATATGTTTGAAGTTTTATTTTTTGTCCTATATGATGATCATTCACAAAGAATAATGGTTTTCATGCAAACCATCATATCCCTAATGTTGAATGAGTATGAGGATCCTCCACAAAAATTTCTAAACATACTTGTGGAAGGTTTGAGACAAGAAAGTACATGTATTGTTCACACCTTAGCAAAAAGAGTCTTGAATCAATGTTCAAGAAAAGTGAAGACATGTATCCAAGGCATGAGCTCTTTTTTTTTTTTGATGATGAATTATTGGCATCTAATGATTGAATAAATTTGATTGGTTACAAGGAAAATCAGATTTGGAAGAAGGGATCAAGGATCTTGAGCCTAAGGATGAAGAAAAATAAGATCTACAAGCAAAGGAAGAGGATTTGGTGATGGAGTTCACTATTCTCGGTAATAAGATTAATGACCATCCTATTGTCCATTCCGTAACAACCAAGGTAGAGAGAAAGAAAGTGACATGTCGGGCCTTGAAGAGGATCATGAGGATATCTCATACATGCATCCGCTAAGTATGAATTTGGGACATCATTTTGAGATATCTTCAAGTAAAACAAGTGAAGGGTTTGAGAAAAGAGACTCTCTGATCCAAAACCACCATGTTGGGCACACAAAGGTATGGGAACCAAGTGTTTCGTAAAATGATCAGATCTGATTTTTTTATTTTTACATCTGATTTCATGTGGCTAAGTTAGATTTCAGACTTGAGTATGGAAAAAAATGTTGGAAAGCATGTCTCAACCTTGGAAGATCCAAAAATCAATGGGAAAGGTACTTTTTGAGTGATAATGAGGATTTACAGTTTAAAAAACTTGTTAGGAAAACTACTATGGATTTTGTCATTCAATGCTTTGATGGTGCACTTGGCATGGGAAAGAACAAGTTGTGTTTCAATTGGTTATCCCTCATTACATGATTCATGTTCATGAATGCATGAACTATATTTCAATTTTCTCCTTTCCTTGTAAGCATAAGAGGAGAAAATTTGGGGTGTCATCATGCACATATTGCTTCATGGAATAAGGGGGTAAAGGAAAGTTGGTATGAGGAGCATTACAATATTTATTTGGATGCAATAATATAATTTCATTTCCTTTTCCAATTGATGCTAAATCTTATCTCTTTGGAAGCCTTGAAGGAAGTATGGAAAGGGAGGACAATGTATTATGAAGGGACCAATATCACATGTTTTAGTTATTCTCACATTTTGATTGTTTTTATAAGCAAGAAGGCAGCCCCAAAAGGTGCTCATTTTCAGTTTGGCATGACTACATATGATCCTATAAATGGGATACTCACAAAGATGAAATATATTCTTGTTCTTTCCTCATGAATGGACCATACAAGGAGGAGGTATCTTGCTGCCCCAAGCAAAATGATTAATTTTTTGGTTTGGATCATGATGGAATATATGTTGGCACATGTTTCGAAGATCCTAATGATAATGAGTATGCAATATAAAAATTCTGTAATATTCATTTTCCATCTTATTTTTTCATTTCTAGCTACCCCCAAAACAAGGATAAATATGTGGAAGAAAGGTCTTCAAGTTGCTAACACATTTAAGGATTGTTTTGAGGTGTTGAGATTTGGGAGCATTGTTCCCAATAATGAAGAGTTTCTGGTCACACTTGTACGTAGTTGTTCATGGTCATCCTGGGACACCAAGGAAGGGGAGAACAACCTCATACATAGGGGGCCTATTGGAGGGCTGATGAAGGCCCCTATTTTTCTTCTAATTTTTTTGCTTCATGAGTAGATTTGAAAAAAGAAGTTGCAGCTAAAGACACTCTTAAATTTTAAGAAAAAGGAGCATCACAAGTTTTTGCAAAGGCTTCACCACTTGCTTGGCATGGGATCACATCTTTGGGAGTGCTACATCATTGCATTTGGATACACAAGTTTGCTATTGCTTGAGGGAAAGCAATCTTGGGAAGGGAGGACTATAATGTCCCCTTCTCGGGACATTTTTAAAATGGAAGAACTAAGGACCCTCAACCCATTTTTGTCTTCATGGGTTCAAGGAGGGAGATTGAATATGGTCCTAAGGTGTTTATTGTCTAAATTGTACTGCGTTGGCATGCCTAGCGCTACAAGTGAGAGTCTCTAATTAGTTAAAAATGTGCACATAGGTTAGTTATTCTTTATTATTTAATTAGAAACTAATAAAGTGCACATAGTCTTAGCATATTAAATGTTTTAATTATGTTTTAATTTAATGGGGGACTAATGTAAAAGGGGTCACTAGGCTATCCAACTTGTAATTGACAATTTAAAAGTGTATTTTTGCTCCAAGTGGGTTGATCCCTTTGGGAAGTCTATTTAAGGGATGTGAGGGGGTCATTTCACCCCATGTTGGATTTGATCATTTGTGTCCCTCCATGCTGGGAGAAATTGGATGTATATCCAAGGGATGTATACCCTATCTCTTCATTGTGCACTCATTTGATTTGGAGTTGAAGTAAATTTGATCTTGATAAGGATCCATTAGTGTTGTGTGTGAAAAATTACACTAGGAGAGATTATTTTCCCTAGAGAATTTATTTATAGTGAAAATATGGTTATTGTTGCATGATTTGGGAAGATATCTATTGGTTTTAAGATATTCTATGTTTTGCAATTAAATTCATAATTTTGGAGATGATTTGAAGCCCTAAATGTGTTGGGTGACCTACTTTTTAGGGAAAAATTAGGGTTTTTTTGTTTTCCATGCAAAAACTAATTTTGGAATATTATTCTTCATATTTTTTTGGCCTAAGATCCAACGTTTCAGCTCATTTGGAATTATCTAGCAAAAGATATGAATTTTTGAAGTTATGTTATAGACAAGGTTTTTTAAAAATAATTTCGGAATTATTTGGCATGTTTTGGTGATCAGAAAGAAAGATCTATAAATCTGAATTTTTTATCATTTATTTCTAAGCAAGGGAGGTACTTTGTGGTGTGTTTTGAGGCCGAGAAAAGTGATGGCAATATTTTATTAATTTCTTCTAATCCTAGCGCTTAGATCTAGAATTTTAAATGATATTTTGGTGGAGTTTAAGTGCTTAGAAAAATATGATTGTTAGTGTATTGGAAAGCTCTAAAATTCTAGTTTATTATGCAATTGAGTTATGAATTTTAGAAGTTTTCAGCTCTCTGCAAGCTATTTTAAATTAATAGTTGCTGTTGTAAAAATATGAACTGGAAAATCTTGGGTTTTCAATTGGTTCTCCCATCTAACCCACCACCTTGGATAATTCCAACCCCATTTTGGGTTGTAATTACACTAACATTGGGTTATTATAGGTTGAATTAAAAGGATATCATCCTTCTTGGTTCGATTTGTGTTGAAGGTGCTGCAAATTTCTATTCGTCCCAAAAAGGGGGCATTACATGATCTCTCAATCCTGTACTGGTTCATATACATCTTTTGTTGGTTCTGGGCATGCTTTGAATATTATCCTTAAGTACCTTAAGGATATCCTAACTATCTTGTAAACACTCCCAAGCCTTAGGAGCTCTACTGTCCCCAAAATCCAAATCAACAAAAGATGCCACATCATACCCATACAATGCTCGGAAGGGGGTCATACCAATAGACATGTGGTAAGTAGTATTATAGAAATACTCACATAAATACAATTGTTTCACCCATGCCTTCTACTGCCCCGAAACATAGTTGTGAAGATAACCCTCTATCCATTTGTTCACAATCTCTGTCTGTCCATCTGTCTGAGGGTGATAACTAGTACTTGGAGTCAACTCTGTACCAACCAATCAAAAATCTCCTACTAAAAAGTGTTGAAAAACTTATTATCCCGATCACTAATTATTTTTTTGGAAGTCCATGTAATCTAAATACTTCACGGAAGAACAAATCAGCCACATGTGGTGCCTTAAAGTTGGTTGGAATAGCGAAGAAGTGTGCATACTTTGTCAATCTGTCAACCACCGCATAAATGTGATCGTTCCCTTGCACTATGGGAAGACCTGTAATAAAATCCATCGAAATACTTTCCCATTTCTGCTCTGGAATTGGAAAGGGCTGCAATAAACCTGTTGGAAAAGTATGTTTTGACTTGTTTTGTTGACAAGTCACACACTCATGGACATGGCATAGGACATCCTCTTTGAGACCCTTCCAAGAGAATCTCTCTCTAACCTGCCTGTATGTTTTGAAATACCCCAAATGTCCTACAAGTGGTGCATCATGGAAGGCATGTAGAATCTTTTCCTTAAGCTTAGATTCAAGAACTAGGTAAATTCTGCCCTTATAATAAATCAAATCAGCCATCACCTTGTATCACTCATCCTGAATTTTACCATCCATAATCTCACACGCCAAAATATTTTTGGAATACTCAACTAATAGTTGAGATTTCCAATCTACAGAAAATTGCTCAAAGAACATAGGGCAACAAGATGTGGTTTTCTAGAAAGTGCATCAACCACTACATTCTTCTTACCTTTGACATACTCAATGTCAAAATCATACACCTAGATTCTACTGACCCACTTTTGTTTCAAAAATTATTTCAAGCTGTTGTGGTTAGTCCTCACCACAAACTTCCCACCTACCAAATATTGTCTGAATTTCACCAAGGCATGCATAATGGCGAGCATCTCCTTATCATAGGTGGAGTACAACCTCTCATTGTCTCTCAACTTCCTACTCTCATAGGCAATAGGATGGCGGTCTTGCATAAGAACTACACCAATACCCAAACCAAAAGCATCACACTCCAATATGAAGGGCTGAGAGAAATCTGGAAGAGCCAAAACTGGACAAGTGCTCATAACCACCTTGAGCCTATCAAATACCACCTGTGCCTCATTTGTCCATCTAAATGCCCCCTTCCGTGTAAGATCTATCAATGGAGCTGCAAGCTCAGAATAGCCTCTAACAAACCTCCTGTAGTAACCACATAATCCTAGGAATCCATGCAAGTTTGAAATGTTCCTAGGTGGCAGCCAATCCTGCATAGCTTGTATCTTCTCTTGATGAACCTTGACCCTGTTGGCCCCAATGACATGCCCAAGATACAAAATATTTTAACGTCAAAATTCACATTTGGACATTTGTTGTTTCCCTCAAAATCCCCCTCATTTTAAAGTCAAATTCAAAAATTTGGGCTCACGTCCTCCAAAGGTGTTCAAGTAAAGTTGGAAGTCCGAAAAGATAGAGAAATTCATGCTTTGAAGTTGTTTAAACTCTCCAGTTTACGTGGTTTGATAAATTTTCCATTTCCCCATCTAGAAGCATGAAAATTATATTGCAACCTCCATTTGAATGAAATTTCCCATCTTTTCTATGGTCATGGATCATCGAATCTTGTATTGTTCTTAATTCCTTGGTTCATGAAAGAAATTTGAAAATCGGGGCGAAATGGTGGAGTTTTCTTCTTCTCTAAATTTTTCCATAGTCGTGAATGACAGGAATTTTCTTCCCCATCAAATTTTGGCCCCATTATCCATGGGTACATGGACATATCTAATTGGAAGTGGGTCGGTAGAGAACTTTGAGGTTTTGAGCCTTTTGGTAAAAAGGGCTAAAATTCATAAAGTGACATGTAACCCCGAACATGCTATGAGGAAAAAGTCAAATGTTGAGCTCGCATCAAAAGAGTCAAAGTGGGGAAGTGGATTGTCGAGCCTTTTGATATTTTGAGCCCTATTTCCAAGAGGGAAAAATTCAAATGTTGAGCCCGCATCAAAAGAGTCAAAGCGGGAAGCGGGTAGTGAAGAAATTTGAGGTTTTGAGCCTTTTTGTAAAAAGGGATAAAATTCATAAAGTGACCTGCAACCCCGATCATCAAACAAAAGGGATAAATTCAAATATTAAGCCCAAATAGAAAGTCAAGGTAAGGAAGTGGGCCATTAGGGAGATTTGAGAATTTGAGCCTTGTTTTCATTAAAGGGGCTTAAAGTAAAAAGTGACCCGCAACCCCGCCCATGCCAAGGAAAAGTCAAATATTAAGCCCGCATTGAAGGTCAAAGTGGGGAGGCAGGCCGATGGAGTAATTTGTGTTTTTGAACCCGCATTGAAAAAAATTTAAAATTATAAAAGTTACCCGCAACTCTGTCTCCACTCAAGTGAAGCCACGTGTCATGCTTATATCAAAAGTGGAAGGGCGGACCAAAAATGTAAAAAATGCCAAATCTCTATAAAGTCACAAAATGCAAAAGGCATCCTCCACACCCACTCCAATAAATTTATCCCACGTGGACGGCTCTGGTTTAAAGTTTCAAAGGAAAGATGAAAGGTTCAAATTCAAAGTTACAAAACGAGTGTAACAACTACATTATGAAAAGTTTGGTTTTTTCTCACCATTGGCATTTCTTCGCGAATCAAGAATTTGAATGATGCACGAATGACTAAAAAGATTGTAAACTATTTCTTGCTAACAAAGAAGAAGTTGTAACCATTTCTTACAAGATATTTAATGGCTTCTTCATGCCATTGTAAGGGGGTGGTAATTGATCTTATAAACTCACGAGTGCATTGTACTTCGAGAAAAGCAAAGGAGATAGCCATTTTCTTCTAATTCTCTCCATTCTCAAATTTCTTCCATTCCCACATTATGTACAACTTTCGTTTAAGCATCAATAAAAGAGGAAGGATTTTGTAACCTCTTTGATGAGGAGATTTTAGAAACTTTGAGTTCACAATCTTATCTCGTCTTGTTGCCATTTGCAAAGTTGTTTCTTCTCATGAATGCATGTGTTGAAATTTCTAACTAGTGCATGCAGGAATCTAATTTTCTACCTGTAACATTAGTTCTCCTACCTCTTTTCTCACTCCCTTTCCCACTTTCATAGAAAATTCCCCCTTGCAGATAACTACAAGAATTTGTAGCAGGGTTAGTGGACTTCCCTGTTGGATCCCCGGCGAAAGGCCACCACAGAAATCCACATTTTCTCATGCATGCATATACGACAGCTACACTAGTTAAGTAGAGGGACTTAGATTCCTAGAGCATTAGCAAGGAATTAACAAATTTTTCCACTCGAAAAATTTCCTTGCCAATAGTTTTTGGCACCCACCGTGGGGCAAATTTAGCAACATCTACACCCAATATATGACTGCAAGGTCTGAAAATTCAAAAAAATCAAATATTGAAAAATAAAAAGAAAGAGTTCATAAAAATCCATTCTGAAAGACACACTGCTGATTTCTACACATGTCTTTTCATATTCCCACTTTAATAATTTCAAAATTTTGGCTGAAGGAAGACACACCAGGTTGAGTAGGTCGAGAGGTGTTGATGATTTCAATTTCAAGGCTTCAAAAATCAGAAAGAGCGAATTAGAGATAATCCATACTTCTTCTCTCAAGCCTCCTCTCCATTTGGCTCTTCATGAAGTTCACTAGGTAATCCTATCAAAACTTGTGTGGATACCCCCCCTTCAAATTATCCCATTTTTCAACCACCATTGAGCATTGAGCTCCCAAAAGAAGAATAATTATTAGAAGTAAGAGTAGAATCATAAACAATAATGGAAGATGAAGAAGAAATACCTCAACCCATTGTTCCATGGGGAAGGAATACAGGCCCGCTTGCTCTTGACCCACCTCTCCATGATCTACCAACAAGTTCCCGCAAGAACTTTCCAAAGTTCAAAGGCGACAAAACACAACATCTTGAAGAACACATCACTACTTTCACAACATCATGTGGAATTATTAGTGTCCAACATGAAGATGTTGTTGTGAGATTGTTTGTGGAGTCCCTCTAAGAAAAAGATGCGGAATGGTTTTACCTCCTACCTTCCCGATCCATCACTGGTTGGGATTACATCAAGGCTGCCTTCGAGGAAATATTTAAATCAACTAAATACTTTCAAGACCTCTTGGTGTAGTTGGCTCAAATGGGGAAAGGATAAAGTGAAATGGTGAGAGACTTCGTGGCTCATTTTGAACAGTTTACTTTATAGGATACCGAAAGAAGATTCACCCTCTCGAACAATATCAAAAGATTCTTCATAAATGCTCAATCATCGAGAGGTAGGATTTCTCCTATGAAGATTTAAACCAAGGAACATTGTAGGAGTATAAAGGAGGGCCATTGAAATGGATGACGATCTCATCCTCTCTAGAAAGATCAAGAATCCATCAAAGGGCAAGACCCAACATCCTAAAGATGAGAGAACCAATCCATTGCTACAAAATTTGGTGAATGAGATAGCATCTTTGAAGAGGGAAATATTTGAACGTGTTTCTTCCCAAAGAAGCAACAAAAATCATCGATTGCAGGGAGCACCCCAAAGGCTCACCTTGGAGGCCCTACCCATGAACATAAATGGCATATTTCAAGAAAGTGAAGAAGAGCTTGAACAAGAAAGTGAAGGTGATGATTTCCTAGAAAATGATGAGTTTGAGAATGATACACAAATCAGATTCTATGAGTATTCTAGATGTGATGAAGAAGATGAAGAGGATACACCCAGGTTCTCATGTGCTGTATTCACTCATTCTCAATCCAAGAAAAGAGCATCTCCTTCCATTACTTTAAAGAAAAATAAGACTGATGATCCTCCTGTGGAGACTCCACAAAATAAAATAATCAGTCAAGGATCCCCACTTCCATCTTCCATGAAGTCTGCGTTGTTGGAGCCTGAAACTATAGTAAGTAAGAAGATGCCCGCAATCCCAAGTAAGTCTTCCGATGTCTCTTCCAATTCTAAATCTAAATGCTCTCTTTTAAAATCTAATACCTTGAAAGCTCCTAGTGTACCATTCAAAACATCATCCATTCCTCAAAAATCAAATCTTGTTACCAAGCCTATCCAGACTCAAAAATCAATCCCTTCACCCCCTTTTCCACATATTCTCCCTTTTACTTCATATAATATGCAAATGAAGCCAAAGTGCAGATTACTAAAACCAAATATTTGTGGACTCATCCTGAACAATTTGAGAGGTTCGTCTGATATATCAAGAGTGGTACTCTAACACCCAATGCTGTAACATCTAGTTCCAAAATAATTCTACCAAGCTCACCTACACCTCCCTCATAGAACATGCTTTCTCTGAGTGCATCAAAGACTGATAAAGTTGAACCTTTCTATGTCTCCCTTCTTGTTGGAGAATATGTACTAAACAATTGCATAATAGATTTTGGTGCCTCAGATAACATGATGCCTTTGAAGGTCACCAAGGCTCTCAAACTTACCATGACTCCACCCAGTGGCTCTTGTTACTCTTTGGAGTCAAAAGAGGTCCCACTTGTAGGGAAGGTCAAAGATGCATAGGTGGCTCTCACTGCCATATTTCTAGACAAGAAAGTTTCAACAATAATTTTGGTAGTAGACGTCCCAGCCTTCTTTCGGAATGTTACTGAGTAGAAATTTCTACCAAGAGTTGGGAGGAAAATTTAGATGAATTGGTCTTCTGTAACCATACTAGTGAAGGGATACATGGATAAATTTCTTCCCGAGAAGAAGATGAGGTACACGGTATGAAATTCTGGAAGCTCGGAAGCTAACATCTTGTATCAAGATAGCAGATAGATGAATCACTTGGTGACAACCAAGGAGGAATACGATGTTCCCATCTTAATACAGCCAAATATGCCTTCTCGGAGAGATTTGGATTTTGAAGAAGCATTGAGGAGATTTGAGTTACAAGAGGGCAGCCTAGAATCACCAAATGATGTAGACCACGAGGAAGAAGAGATGGTTATCGATGATTTTCAAGAAGAAAAATCAGCATATATGCTTTTCCAAGATGAGGAGTTATTTTCATTCCCATTTGGGGATGAAGATGATCTCAATTAGGCCATCTATGGAGAGACAAAATCATCTTGCGATGATCCTTTGAAAGGCTTGAAAGAAATATCCATACAAGGACTGCTAAGAGCTGCGAAAGAAATAGAAGACATCCCGAGATCGGTCTTGATCTCCCGATGCAAGCCACAAATCTGCAAGACAAGTGTGAAGCTGATTTGAAGCCTTAACCAATGTGAAGGTTGGCCATATTACAAATTATGATGCCAATTTTGAGCTAATGATTGATGGATGCAATAACAAAATGGAGGTATTTTCTTTCCCATTTGAAGAGGAAGAATTTTTCCATGATGAAAAAACTAAAGCAAGAAGTTTTGAGGCCTTTGAATTTGAAGCTCCTCTAGAAAAAGGAGTGATAAAATGTAGTGGTTCCCAAGATGATGAGGTAATCCCTTCAGATAATTTCCTTGAGCTGAAAAATAAAGATCCTTCTAAGGAGTATAAAGAGGAGCTGCAGGAAACAACGAAGCATAACTCCGTGCAAAAATATTGGATGCAGTAGAAGTTGTGGAAGATCTCGAGCTGATTCTTGAACTCTTCACTAGTGCCATGGACATACAAGACAAATATTATTTTCCCCCAATCCTCCCATCAGTACTCAAATGCCTCACATTGAAGTAGAGATTAAGGATGAATCAAATGTTTCTCATGGAGAAGATGTCAATGAGCATAGACCTGGAAACAAAAGTAACTCAGGATATATAAGGAATTTGAATGAAAAGAAGCCCCAGGGTAGCAACGAGATGTTTGATGGAGAATCAGCTATATGGATGAACATGGAAGGAAACTAGCACAATGAAACTAATTTTAAAGGGCATGAAGGAAGTGGAATTTCCAAGCAAGGACCTGAGCATCAAGAAGCTCACATGGACTCACTCCTATAAAGTAAAAGTACAATCATGGAAGCACCTGGCTTCTATAAACAATTAAGGAGGGGAGGGTACTTTCTGGAACCCATCAACGGATTTGTAGAACATCATCACTCAATGTTTCCCACTCATGGGTAACTTTTGAGAAATAGAAAGTGCTTCAGTGAAAGTGGGTTGTCCCCCCACCTTGTACCATAGGTGATTGCTAGGTGTGTTTCCCTTCCTGTTGTGTGTCATGTGTTTCCTTTTTGTCCTTTTCATGTGTGTGTGTGTTTCCTTCTTCTTTTCTCCTTGTTATAGGTTGTACATGACTCTGTAAGGCCCAATGGATAAGGCACTGGTCAACAAATTATATGGTCTAAGATTGAGATTCTGATTCCCATGTCATGTCTTCACTATGCTCAGTCCATGTCATGTCCCCAAACTAGAGCCAGTTGTTGTTGCCCTCAAAATCCCCCCCTCATTTTTAAATTAAAATTCAAAATTTTGAGCTCACGCCCTCCATAGGTATTCAAGTAAAGTTGGAAGTCTGAAAATATAGAGAAATTCATGCTTTGAAGTTGTTTAAACTCTCCAGTCTACGTGGTTTGATAAATTTTCCATTTCCCTGTCTAGACGCGTGAAAATTCTATTGCAGCCTCCATTTGAATGAAATTTCCCATATTTTCTATGGTCATGGATCGTCGAATCTTGTATTGTTCTCAATTCCTTGGTTCGTGAAAGAAATTTGAAAATCGGGTGTGAAATGGTGGAGTTTTCTTCTTCTCTGCATTTTTCCACAATCGTGAATGATGGGCATTTTATTCCCCATCAAATTTTTGCCCCATTATCCATGGGTACATGGACATATCTAATTAGAAGTGGGTCGATAGAGAACTTTCAGGTTTTGAGCCTTTTTGTAAAAAGGGCTAAAAGTCATAAAGTGACCCACAACCTCGATCATGCTATGAGGAAAAAGTCAAATGTTGAGCCCGCATCAAAAGAGTCAAAGCGGGAGGCGGATCGTCAGAGCCTTTTGAGATTTTGAGCCTTGTTTCCAAGAGGGAAAAAGTCAAATGTTGAACCCGCATCAAAAGAGTCAAAGTGGGGAAGCGGGTCGGTGGAGAACTTTGAGGTTTTGAGCCTTTTTGTAAAAAGGGCTAAAATTCATAAAGTGACCCGTAGCCTTGATCAAACAAAAGGGAGAAAGTCAAATATTAAGCCCAAATAGAAATTCAAGGTAGGGAAGCAGGCCATCGGGGAGATTTGAGAATTTGAGCCTTATTTTCATTAAAGGGGATTAAATTTAAAAAGTGACCCACAACCCCGCCACGCCAAGGAAAAAAGTCAAATATTAAGCCCGCATCAAAAGTAAAAGCGGGAGGTGGGCCACTGGAGCAATTTGTGTTTTTGATCCCACATTGAAAAAGGTAAAATTATAAAAGTGACCCGTGACTCTGTCTCCACTCAAGTGAAGCCACGTGTCAAGCTTATATCAAAAGCGGAAGGGGAAGACCAAAAATGTAAAAATGCCAAATCTCTATAAAGTCACAAAATGTACAAGAATTCTCCATGCCCGCTCCAAGTAAATTTCTCCCACGTGGACGGATCTGGTTTAAAGTTTGAAAGGCAAGATAAACAATTCAAATTCAAAAATACAAAATGAGTGTAACGACTGCATTATGAAAAGTCTGGTTTTTTCCGCTATTGACATTTCTTCGTGAATCAAGAATGCAAGCAGGACGAATGATTGAAAAGATTGTAAACTATTTCTTGCTAACAAAGAAGAAGTTATAACCATTTCTTGCAAGATATTTAATGGCTTCTTCACACCATTGTACGGGGCTGATAATTGATCTTGTAAACTCACGAGTGCATTATACTTAGAGAAATCAAAGGAGATATCCATTTTCTTCTAATTCCCTCCATTATCAATTTTTCCATTCCCACATTATGTACAACTTCTGTTTAAGCATCAATACAAGAAGAAGGATTTTATAACCTCTTTGATGAGGATATTTTAGAATCTTTGAGTTCACAATCTTATCTCATCTTGTTGCCATTTGCAGAGTTGTTTCTTCTCATGAATGCATGTTTTGAAATTTCTAACTAGTGCATGCAGGAATCTAATTTTCTACCTACAACATTAGTTCTCCTACCTATTTTCTCACTCCCTTTCCCACCTTCATAGAAAATTCCCCCTTACAGATAACTGCAAGCATTTTTCACAGGGTCAGTGGAGTGCCCAAGCGTTGGATCCCGGTTGAAAGGCCACCACAAATCCACATTTTCTCATGGATGCATAAATGACAACCGCACTGTTAAGTAGAGGACTTAGATTCCCACAAAGTGTTGGTAAGGAATTTAGAATTTTTCCGCCCAAAAATTTCCTCACCAACAACATCTTAGAAAATAGAGACTGTGTCTCCATGATGCTAAGTACCTCATCAAGATGCCTCAAATGCTCCTCCCATGTCTTGTTGTAAATTAGAATGTCATAAAAAATACTAGCACAAACTTCCTCAATTGTCTGTTGAAGAGATGGTTCATGCATGAATGGAATGTAGCAGGGGCATTAGTGAGGCCGAATGACATCACCAAAAAATCATAGTGCCCATAGTGACATCTAAAGGATGTCTTGTGAATGTCCTCATCCCGAACACGAATCTGATGGTACCCCGATCAAAGATCAATCTTCGAAAAATAGATAGCTCCATACAACTCATCTAATAGCTCATCTATGCAAGGAATGGGATACCTGTTCTTGATAGTCTTCTTGTTGAGAGCATGGTAATCAATGCACATCCTCATGGTCTCATCCTTCTTCTTCACCAATACAACTGAAGAAGTAAAAGGGCTAGAACTAGGACATATGTGTCCCATATCCAAGAGCTCTTTGATGGCCTTCTCTATCTCATCCTTGAATTTATTAGGATGGTGATAAGGTGTAGTAATCATGGGCTTGACACCCTCCTCTAGCTCTATGACATGCTCAAATCCCTGTCTAGCAGGTCTACCTAGAGGAATGTCACCAAAAACTGGGCCATGCTTATCTAGTACTGATTTGGATATCCACATGAAAGGGTTGTCCACTATCTGAAGAAGATTTGGATGAAATGAAGCATTGGGCTGCCCATGCAACCTCTCCATGTCTGACAATGGACTCCATCCTATGTGCTGAAACAACTCTAGGCCCACCATCAGAAAGATCCCTAAGCACAATCTTCTTCCCATCTGCCATAAACTCTAACTCCATCCGCTTGAAATCCTACACATACCTACCAAGGGACTGTAGCCATTGAATACCCAACACTGCATCAATCTCACCAAGACCAACTACATAGAAATCATCGGTCAATGTGTAGTCCCCCATCTGGATGCTAAGCTGAGGAATCCTCTTAGTGCAACTCATAGAAAATCCATCTGCAACTCGTACATTAAACCCCTCAAAGTCCTCAACTTGTAATCCTCGCTTCACAGCCAACCCCTCATCTATGAAGTTGTGTGTAGCTCCACTGTCTATCAAACAAACCATCTGCTGCCCTTGATTACTCCTTTCAGCCTAAAAGGATGGTATCTAGGGACTCCTGAAAGTGAAGCAATAGTAACATTGGATGAACCTGATGCCTCATTCTCTCCAAGCTCTATCTAGGGCTACTCCTCATGTGCATCATGACCACTATCATTGCCCTCTGCATCTGTATCTGGTAAGTGCTCATCATCCTCATCTGAAACCACCTCAATGAGGTGCACCTTGCCTTTACCAAGGCAACAATGTCCAGGCTCCCAATGATCCTTACAATGAAAGAAAAGCTTCTTCCTCCTCAACTCATTATGAGTATCCTGATCCACCTTAGGAGGGGGTGCACTCTTCTCTGAATAGTAAAAGCACTTTGAAAGGGTTTGAATCTCACGGAAACTTCTTATTGGGCTGATAAGAAGTGGGGGATGTGTCCAAATCTAATGCCATCTGAATGACATCATGAAACATCCTAGGATTAAGAGCCTTGACCAATCCTCTCATCTTATCATGAAGCCCCTCTATGAATAACATCACTACCCTTTTCTCAGGAATCTCCGGAACCATCATTGGTATGTGCTGAAATTTTTGATGTAGGAATCAATGTGTCTACTCCGAAGGAGCTATGCCAAATATCTATGATATAGATCCACGTCCTTGCGATAAAATCTCACAATCAATCTCTAATTGAACTCCCTGTAAGACCACAGAAGATCATGGTTCTGTGTGACCAGCCCATGATGCCACCAATCATATGCTACTCCCTCAAGGTGTAGAGTGGTGAACTGAATAGCCTCTTGCTCCTGCATAGGCTTAAGGGTAAGATACGTGTTGAGCTTATGAATCCAAGCTTTGAAACTGATATTTCCACTACCATCAAACATGGAAATAGTCTCCTTGTTGGTATCCTTCTTCAAATCCCTATTCGATGTGATCTAGGCCTCCTATCATGTCTGACCTTCAAACTATCTCTTCTTTGTGCACAATATTATGGAAGGGGAAAAACATCCCTCACATGTTGTGGTAGATTCCTCCACTCATCACTAGCTACCATAACACTGTCCTGGAAGGCCACTCCCTCAAGTGGATCTTCAATCTCCGGTGGTTCATCTCTAGGAAAGAAACTGGGCTATATAGGCCTATCTACTATCTGGGTAGGCCTCCTCTCATCTGTATGAGTGTGCCTCCTCTCATGGTGAGGAGATCCCCTCACACTACCAATCTCCAAAGGTGATCTATTGTGCCTCCTATAACTACTGGAAATTGATATGGATCTATCTCTCCTGTCATATCTATCTCTTGGCCTATCCAATGTTAACATGTCCATATTAGAGCCCATACGTTCTATGGATTGAATCGCCATTGTTGGGTGGCTACCATTGTCCTAAAATTTCTCTATCTAGATCCAGTTTCTCATCTTGGGGATGGCTATTAGGACCTTCCTATCTATCACCCATGGTTTCAGCTCCAACACATGCTTCAAGACCAGACTCTAGTCATGCTTGTCTACATGTGTAATACATGTGTGGACCAATCTCTCATGGTTGCATAGAATCAAATAAGAACCCTACATGTAGGAGGAACATTTATCTGATACCACTGAAAGATCCCCACCTATGTTGTCCTTATTTTTTCCTGATTGGCTTAGGGCTTGGATCCTTGCTTACAACGTTAGATAACAACAATAAAACATAACCAACACTAATAGCTCAAAAGATCATGCAAAAATCAGATTTACTAACTGCTGCAATTATACTTCAAAAATGGCGACTAGGGTTTATTGGGAAAACCTCCACAAACATCACTCCAATAATTTTATTTCTATCAAAACTGATTTCTATATTATTAGCAGCCCAAATATGCATTAAATCTGATTTTTTTGAGGCAAATAATGATTGCAAAACAGTTCATAAATCTGCATAAAAGTTTGACTGAAAATACCTCTTAAAACCCTCCAGAAAATTCTGAAATTTATTCCTCTAGATCCAAAAACAGCAGTACAATAGACGGCATACAAATCAGATCTGGAAATACCTAGGAAATAGCATATAACATCAAAAAGTGAGTCACCCAACACTATAACAATTGATAATTGTTGCTGCAAATATATTATTCAACACACACTGCCAAAATAATAAAAATCTACGAAGATAAATGGGATTCCCTAAGTAGAAATCCCTCATGATACTCTTGGGGTTTTCATCCACAAGAGTGATGAATCCTAAGGGTTTTCATCCTTGGATTTATTTGCAAAAATCTCAAAGCTTCCAATGTAAGAGTGAAATATCAAAAAAATATGGAATGCCCTCCAGGTAGGTTGATTTATTATTTATAATGGAAATGGGACCCAAGGTGACCTCCATCACATCCAATGAGCTTCTTTCCCTTTGTTGCACTCCCCTAGGCCAAGTCACATTTTTTAAAGGGGCCTTAGACACACTTTTTCTAATTTTTTGACCTCATGGAGCAAGTCGCATTTTCCCTTAGGAATTACAATTTAATTAAGTGCTTTTATTTAAATGCACTTTCCTAAGTTCTATTTTAATGTTAAGTTTATTAATTTATTATATGTGCTTTTATAATGTTATATTTTAATTTTTACACAGTATAATAAAATTAATAAAACTTAAGTCACCCTTGAACTCACCCTCTGGCCGTCGGGTAGACAAAAATTGGCCAAAGGTCTTAAATAAAATTATTCAAGAAGGAGGGACATTACACAAGAGGTACAAAAGAAGCATCTCGAAAGTTTTTGTAGCAAGTAAAACATTACGAACATGCCAGAAGATGTGAAATATTGGCATGTAAAACTTGATGAAAATTAGTGAGCTTGTCGATTGTTCTTGATCAACATTAGTGTCCTCATCGTAAGATTGTTCGCTATCAGATGTTTCAATGTTTTCTAGAAAATTATGTGATTTAAAAAAGGGGTTATTAGATTCAACCATTGATTTAGATGATTTACAAATAGAGGGAGGAAGCTCAATGTACTCAAATGAACCAAAACGACCACTACGGGTGATAGGCATAAAAGGAAAATCCTAGAATGAAGGTTGGATTCAAGCGATGGGTTCACCAAATGATTTAATTTAATTTGAATTAAATCTAATATTGCAGAGTCACTATTGAACCAAATGATGTATAAATGTAGAAATACATAAATGATACAAACAAGCTAAGATGTAATATTTGAAACCCTAAACAAAGAAGAAGGAGAAAAACTTCACCGATTTCCTCGCTATTTGGGATTGATTTAAAGCTGGGAAAAGTGTTGAACGGGATGGGAAGTGTAATTATTTCTCACAATGAATTATGGAATGTAAGAACGAGGTGGATAGGGGAACCCATGACATGACAAGGGCACCTAGGTGCTTTGGAGACCTCTTCTCGGTGCCTCGTGTGTAAATGACTAGAATCTAGTTTTTACCATGTCAGAAGGTCATCGTTGTTTCTTCATGTTGATCTCCTAAGATTCACTCCTTAAATGCCGAAGGTACATGCAACCTTCAAAATAGAAATTCACCTGCACAAGCCCACAAACCGCATCAAACCTAAAAATAAAGATGCAATATGGGGATTTTGGATGACCACGATTATCACCTCGAGAGTAAAATTATGACCGAGTGCTTCACTACATCTTAGAATCCATGTAGTTCTTGTGAGTATGTGTAGAAATTGTGCCCTAGGATGCCCTTGTGCAAGTTGCACTTGATAGCGGGATGTAGTTATAATGTAACAATGTATTAGAATGTGTGGATGGAATAAAATGAACTTCCCCTTCCTATGTTGTGTATTCGAGTATGCAAACCTTGTCCCTTGAATGAATTTTAGATAGATACCTTAGAGTGATTTAGGTTCCCTTAAATACAAGCTTAGGTGATGATAGTAGAGTATTCAACCCTTATCCCTTGAATGAATGCTAGATGGATGCCTTAGAGTGCTTTAGGTGCCTTTTGAATGCAAAATTAGGTGATGATAGTAATGTTTAGTGTTTGGTCCCTCATTTTGAAAACATAACTATGTATTTATATGATTCCCTTGTTTGAATTTTGTAATTGACAACTGGAAGGTCAACCCATAAGTGAAAAAGATGCCCAAAAGATAAAAGAGACCCAAAATAGAGAAGGGGTGCCTAGAGGGGACAGGAGCACACAGGTGTTATTTTCTGGATGGGTGTTCATGTATGAAGCCATAAAAGATAAATCAGTAAAATTATGACTGGGTTGTAGGGTGTGCAAGACCAAATAGAAAACAAGAAACATAGAAAAGAGGACAAATATAGTTGTCAACCACTAGTTTTTTGATTAGGAATCATATAAATGCTAGCATTCTTTTAAGACCTAGAAATGTACCCAAGTGTGTGATTTTATGTCTACATCTTCCACTCTAGTTGGTTGAGTTCCTCTCAAACTATATTAGGTTTGGTGTTGTCAACGACTAAACTCATGAGTGCGAGATTTACCTCATTTCTCACATGTCTTCTTGTTCTGACTCCAGACGAAGTATTTGAGAGGGAGTTCAGCAGAGTCCCTGATGGTGCTTTGAACCCATTTTGGATGTTGCTGATGTTGTTGATGTGAAGAATGAGTTTCCAAAGGACCAAGATCAATGAAAAATTCTCCACACAACTCATTTTCCTTGTGTGAAGATTCTTCTTTCTCATCATCTGACTATGAGATGAGTTCGAGTACTAACTATTATTTATGTGGGAATGAGTCAAATGATGACTCATCATAAACCACATCTCGAATCTTATATATTTTCGTGTCTCTGGATTCATGAGACGATATGCCTTTGAGGTAGTATTGTACCCCAAAAATATACATTGGAGTGTCTTTAGATTCTTCCTCTTCTTGTTTTGCGACATGTATGTATGTTGTACAACCAAACACTCTAAGATGGGAGATCAAAGGCTTGTGATTACTCCATACCTCTTCGGTGTTTTTCCGGTAAGATATTTGTATGTACTATAATAAGGAGATACATAGTTTTCTAGATTGCTTCTTCCTAAAAATGTGTTCTCCAACATGGCAATGGAAAACATGTAACGAACCATCTCCATGATAGTCCAATTATGACATTATGAAATTCCATTCTACTTGGATGTATAGGGGGAATTCAAGTGCTATGTTATTTTTGATCCTTCAGGAATGCCAAGAAATTATTTGACGTGAATTCCCCTCCTCGATCTGAGCAGAGGACAAGAAGGGGCTACCCGATCTACTAAAAAACTTGCTAATAGAAAGCATGAAAATTCGGTAAATGCTTCATTCTTCTTTTGGAGAAATAACACCCATGTTGTGTGAGAATATTCATATATCAAAAATTGGAAGTAATAAAATCCTTAAAAGGAAGCAAGCGGGGTCCGTATAGATCGATATGCATAACCTCAAGAAATTTCTTAGAATGGAAGGTACTCTACTCAAATGAATCCTAATGTTGTTTTCCCACCAAACATCTAGAATAGATAGGCAAGGAGTGGGAGAGTGGAGGAAGTCCTCATGCCATCTCTTTAGAGATAAGATGATAGAGGGAACTGATAGAAAGGTGCTTATATCAATAATTATAGAGTGCAATAGACTCATCTATAAAGGACGATAGAGCAACTATAGAGGATGAAACTACATCTAGTGTAAACAAATGATCCTTAAAAAAAGATCTAACAAGTATCGTACCTTTTGTGAGATCAAACACGATTTGATTCCTTTCTGGACCATGAACTCCACCTTGAGCTTGTGATTCAAGAGCTAGGAGACATATAAGATATTTGTGGTCAATCCAGGGGACATAGAAACGCCTTTGTGAGGGCACAACTTCTCGTTTGAAGAGCAATGGTGACCGTGATAATCCCTTATACAATGTACTACTTGTTATCTATAATGAAAACCCAATATTGAGTGGGTTGATCAGTCAATGAATCAAAAATATTTCTATCACCCGTCATATGCTTACCGACACTGAGTTAATCAACCAAACATTCTATGAAGGTTGCGATGTTTGGGAGACTAGAACAACGCTATGATGTGTGCCATAATTTTCTACCGATGGTACTTCCTCTTATGAGTTGTCATCTTGTTGAGTTGTAACATGCCCTTTATGAATCCTATGGCAAGGATGATGTTTGGATTGTTGTGAATCACCGCTACTGGTGTGTTCTCTTTTCTAGAATTGTCTTGAGTCTAACCATTATACCAACAACTAATAGTGTCATGTGTATTTATAGTGCAGATGTGATAACATCAATCTACTTTCTTGCTTCTAAGGATGCTTTTGGGACTACTTCTAGAAGTGCTTCGCTTGTCATCCCTTTCGACACTTGTGACTCTTTTTCTATCTCGAGATTAGTACCTTGTCTTCAAACTCCTTGTGCACTATTTGGATGCCTTCTTCTTGCTGAGCATATTTACCAATTCTTCAAATGACACCACTTATTTTGTGATGTTCAATGTAGTGAAAAACATCCAAAACTTAGAAGGAAGACTTCCCATAGTGATAAGGATCAGCAGTTTTTCCTTCACCTTTTGCCAAGTGCCAAAATATCTACTTGTAGTTCTTCCACACGACGCAAGAATTCCTCTTATTTATCACCATATTTCATACTTAGCGTATGAATCTTTGAATGGAGATGGAGGATCTTCATCTAGGTATTTTCCAAGCATAGATGGTGGATAGAACATCCTAGGCTGCATTTAATGTGGTCGTATCCGTGCGGGAGGTTGAACCTCGCGTAAATTCCAAGAGTGATCAACATCAAGGATTTTGCATACTATTTGTCATACTTCGCTTCTCTCATAAGCTCCACTGGGATGCTTCATCTTTCCATTGACGATCTCCCATAGCTCTTCAAACTTGAGAATCACGCGCATATTCATTTTCCAAGTGGCATATTTTAACCCTTTCAAGAGATGGGCATCGATAACAACAATTTGGGAGCGTACATTATGCCAAAATGTTAGGAAATAAGGGATAAAATATGTAGAATAATCCCTCACGAATCGCAATAAGAGAAACTAATATGCGAAATTATTACATATCTCAAATAAAATTACGAATAAAATAACACAACATAAAGAGATGAGTATTTAACGTGGTTCACCCAATTTGGGCTACGTCCACCAAGAATCACTTGTTCGATTTTATTACAAGCCATCGGTCTCTCAATAAAATACCCAGATCCGTTTGGAGCTATGCTCAACAAACTCTGCTGAATTCATAGCAATTCAAAACACATCTGCAATACATTTGCTTGTACCTCTATCATATGCATAAGACCATATAAATAGACAAATCGCTTAAGTAGTTTTACAAAACCGTGGGTATCAAAACCATGGGAAAAACTCATCCCATAAACCTATGGGTCAAAAAACTCGCCCATATGAGAAAATCACGTTTCCCGATATGTCGGGTGCATTTTTCAAGGCCAAAATTTTTATGCCGAACCCACACTGCTAGGGCTGCCGCCGGACCCCGCCGGGCCCGGCCCGCCCGAACCCCGCGAGGATACATGAAAAGTGTACAATACTCTTAGTGTACAGTCTTCAACACTTTCACACATGAAAACAGGCTCCATAACCTAACAATCTCCCACTTGGAGACTAGTTTTCTTCTGAGCAAGCTTCTCAACCCTTCACTAGTTTCTGTGAAGACGAACCAAAGCTGAACACAACTTTAGTTTTTCCCTTGTGACCACCTTAGTCATCATGTCTGCAAGATTTTGACTGGTATGAATCTTCTCCAACTTCAACTTCTCTTCCTCCAAAGCTGTCCTGATGAAATGGTACCTTAACTGTATATGCTTTGTCCTAGAGTGGAAAGAAAAGTTCTTAGCTAGGTGTATAGCACTCTGACTATCACTATGCAGCTTACATTCCTCCTGCTTATGCCCCAACTCCTCAAGAAATTGTTGTAACCAAATCATCTCTTTGCTTGCCTCTGTGGCAGCAACATACTCAGCCTCGTGGTTGATAAAGCCACCAGCTTCTGTAGTCGTGAAATCCAACTCACTGTTGTCCCACCTACAATGTAAATATAACCTGTCGTTCTCCTCATGCTGTCTACATCTCCAGCCATATCTGAATCTACATAACCACGTAAAGTGGTGTTTAATCCACTGTAGCACAAAACTGTCCCCATGGTCCCTCTCAAATACCGAAGGATCCACTTTACTGCTTGCCAATGCTCTTTACCTAGATCACTCATAAATCTACTCACAGCTCCCACTGCATGGGCAATATCAAGCCTAGTGCACACCATAGCATACATCAAACTGCCAACTGCTGATGAGTAAGGTACCTTGGACATCTGGTTTCTTTCCTGCTCTGTCTTGGGACACTTGCTCCTTTGATAACTTGAAATGGCCTACCAAAGGAGTCCCAACCGGTTTAGCATCCTGCATATTAAACCTCTCCAAGACCTTCTTAATGTACTCTTCTTGAGATAAAGTCAGCTTCCATTCCTTCCTATCCCGAGATATCCTCATACCAAGGATTTGTTTGGCTGCACCCAAATCCTTCATAGCAAATGATTCACTTAGCTGCTTCTTGAGTACTTTTATTTCTGCATGTTTTTACCTGTAACTAGACATGTCATCAACATACAAACACAGGATAATATAACTTCCATCCTCAAATTTCTTTGTATACACACAATGGTCGAATGACATCTCGATATAACCTTGCTCCAAATGAAGCTATCAATTTTCTTATACCATTGACGTGGAGCTTGTTTCGTGCCATACAAGCTCTTCTTCGCCTTTACACACCATCTCCTCTTTACCTTTGACTTCATATCCTTCCTGGCTCGCCGTATATATAGCTCCTCCTCCAAATCACCGTGGAGAAATGCGGTCTTCACATCTAACTGTTCTAAGTGCAAGTCTTCTTGCCACAATTCCAAGAATAGTTCGATAGAATTCATTTTTACTACGGAGAAAAATCTCATCAAAATCTATACCTTTTTTTGTGCAAACCCTTGACCACCAACCGGGCCTTGTATCTTTTCTTTCCTCCTTCTTCCTCTTTGACTCTAAACACCCACTTATTCTGTAATGCTCTTTTTCCTTCGGGTAGCTTTACCAAATCCCATGTCTAGTTCTCCATGAGAGCCTGATGCTCCTCATCCATGGCTTTCTCCCACTTCTTCCTAGCATCTACCTGCATTGCTTCATCAAAGCTCTCTAGTTCTCCACTATCAGTGAGTAATAAATAATAAAGAGAAGGAGAAAAATGTTCAGGTTCTCTTCTTACCCTAGAAGACCTCCTCAATATAGGAGTTTGGGGTTCCTGTTGAGGGGTTCTGAACTAATTCATGTGTCACTTTCCCATTTGGAAGATCCTCTACCACTGCATATTCTTTCTTGGATTCTTCCTGTTTTCCTGCAACTACTGCTTATACATGACTTTCTCATTAAAGACCACATCCCTAGATTGAATGATTTTCTTGTCCTTAATACTCCAACATTTATATCCAAAGTCATCACCACCATAACCAATGAAAGTACATTTTTCTGATTTAGCCTCTAGCTTAGTCCTATCATCCTTGTCTATGTGAACAAACACCTCACATCCAAAGACTCTAAGAAATGAATAATCAACTTTCTTACCATACCAAGCCTCCTCGTATGCCTCCATCCAAGGCACTTGAGGGTCCTCTGCTTATCAAGTACACATTGTGCTCACCACTTCGCCCAAAAAGAAAGAGGCGATCCTGTAACCTCATACTCCTAACACGTTTCATTATTGTTCTGTTCATCCTTTCGATATCCCATTCTCACAGTGGAGTTCCTAGAACCCTTTTGCCTACGATTCCATTCTTAGAACAATAATCATTAAATTCATTGCACGCAATACTCCCCTCCATTATCTGACCTAAGACATTTTAGCTTAAGACCTGTTTCATTCTCTACCAAGGCTTTCTATTTAACAAAAGTGTCAAATACATCAGATTTGTTTCTAATACAATAAACCCAAACTTTCCTTGTTGCATCATCAATAAAAGTAACATAATAACTTGAACCCCCAAGAGATAATACCTGAGCTGGCCCCCACACATCAAAATGCACCAGCTCTAACTTACTCTCTTCTTTGTAGGTCTAACCTTGAGAAACCTTACTCGCTTCTCGCTTTCCCATATATGAAGTTCTCACGTAAAATCGAAACATGTTTCGTATATCTAGGAAAATTCTTCTTTATGATTTTCATGCCCTTATGGCTCATATGACCGAGTCTATAGTGCCATAATGTTGTATCTACATCTGAAGCCACAAGATTACAATCATTGGTACTATCAGTGGTTAAATACAAGGTTCCAACCTTCTTACCTCTTGCCACCACAAGAGCACCCTCGGTAACCTTCCAAGAGTCTGCTGTAAATATCACAGTAAAACCATCACTTCCCAACTGCCCTGCCGATATCAAATTTTGTCTTAATGTAGGCACATGTCTGACATCCTTCAATAGCCAAGTATTCTCATTCTCGCATCTTAACTCAATGCAACCTTTTCCAACTTTGTTGTAAGGCTCATCATCACCAAGAAAAACATGCCCAAAATCTCCTTGAACATAATCAAAAAAATAATGCCTATGTGGAGAAGCATGGAAAGAAGCCCCTGGATCTAAAACCCAAGATTCAATAATATTGTGCAAAGAAAGAATCAAAGCATCCTGACATACATTACCCGTTGCCACATTTGCCTCCTTTTTTTCTTCTTGTTGTTTCTTCTTATCCCGAAGCTCCCAATAGTCCTTCTTTGCATGCCTAGGCTTTCCACAATTCCAACATACAATCTTGTTCTTGGATTTTGACCTTGCCCGATCTTTTGATTTTCCATGGTTTCCTCTATTCTTCTGTCTCCCTCTAGTTTCCATTATCAAAGCATTCCTTGAAGTAGAAGATTCCCCAGAGCTTTTTCTTCACATTTCCTCGCTTAGAATCACCCCTACAACATCCTCAAACTTCAACTTCGAGTTAGCTGGAACCGAGTTACTTACCGCCATTACCAGGCTATTCCAACTCTCAGGTAAAGAGCACAGAATTAATAAAGCCCTAAATTCTTCATCAAATTCTATTGTAACCGAAGCTAGCATATTCACTACCATATTAAAATCATTTAAATGATCTGCTACTGAACTATTCTTAGACATCTTCATATTAAACAACTTTTTCATTAAAAATATCTTATTAGAGGCAGAGGGTTTTTCATACAACTTCCCTAATGCATCCATTAGATCTTTTGTAGTCTTTTCCTTTGAAACATTAAATAATACCGAAGATGCAAGACTCAGTCGGATCGTTCCAAGTGCCTTCCGATCCAACAAATCCCATTCCGCATATGTCATACTCGAGGGTTTGTTCACCTTCTCAGATAACGGAGTATAAAGATCCTTCTGATAAAGGTAATCTTCCATCTGCATCTTCCAAATACTGAAATTCTACCCATTGAATTTATCAACCCTAGATCTTCCTTCATCTGCCATAGCTCCCACTCAAGCTAAAAACTTTCCCTACGATTCAACACTTTAGCAAACCAAACCAAGCTCTGATACCAATTGTTAGGAAATAAGAGATAAAATATGCGAATAATCCCTCACGAATCGCAGCAATGAGAAACTAATATGCGAAATTATTACAGTCTCAATTAAAATTGCGTAATAAAATAACACAACACAAAGAGACAAAGTATTTAACGTGGTTCACCCAATTTGGGCTACGTCCACCAAGAATCACTTGTTCGATTTTATTACAAGCCACCGGTCTCTCAATACAATACCTAGATCTATTTGGAGATATGCTCAACAAACTCTACAGATTCATGCCCGAATTCAAAACACATCTCGCAATACATTTGCTTGTACCTCTATCATATGCAAAAGACCATATAAATAGACAATCGCTAGCGCTTTACAAAACCGTGGGTATCAAAACCATGGGCAAAACCTGTCCCATAAACCTATGGGTCAAAAAACTCGCCCATATGAGAAAAGCACATTTCCCGATATGTCGGGTGCATTTTTCGAGGCCAAAAAATTTTACACCTAAATTTTTTTTTTTTTTTTCGAAGTGCGCCCCAAACCTCAACGAGGATACATGAAAAATGTACACTACTCTTAGTGTACGCAGCTTCAAAACTTTCACACATGAAAACATGCTCCACAACCTAACACAAAATACTTATGGATGAAGAATTGAATGAAGGTGAGCTTGGTATGCTTGTTCAATGATACACGAGACGCTTGTAGGAGCATTCTATCTTGTATTCACCATATGAATCTTAGCTTTATTTGATCTTGGCAATAATATTCTCCACCTCATATCACACGTCGAAAAAACCCACTCACGTAGTCTTGGATGCACTATGTCCTTGAATTACAAGTTGTCGATGTTTTGAATACTTTCGGCCAGGGTAGAATAGAAGTCGGCGCTCTCTGGGGCTTGGTCTCACCGCTTCTCATCTCCATGGTTGCTTGTAGTAGTGCTAGCATCAAATGATATTCACATTCCTTGTTCTGCCTCCAAATAACAATGTTTTGGTTGTTCGAGAAAGACCTCTTCACCACGATTCGATTTCACCATATTAATTGCTTTTGCGATGTCAAAGAACAATTCATTGCTGCAAAAGAAAACTCCACTTAGGTTTTGAAAAATTGCTCTAGATTCCATGCCTTCCTTTTGTAGGTATGTGGAATTTTTGCTTGGTCTGAGCCAAAATTAAAAAAATAGGTTTAATTTCACCTTCGCCCGGCTTGAGAGGTTATGCGGTTCAAATGTTCCTTGGATGTCGAGACAACTCAAAAAAATTCCATAAGTAGAACAATATTTGTAAAGAAAGACTTAATACAACAAAATAAATACTCAGCAATGGAAAGACACTCAAGTACTTTGAAACTACCACCCAAGGCCACGTACGATTCGATGCAAATGAAACAATACAAAACAAGAAGAAATTTCTCCTCCACATTTTTGATGCACCACACAGGTCTAAAAACAACTACTCCATGCAAGTCTAAAAATGGTGCTCAAATAGGTAATGAAAAATAATTTTGTACACATCACAAGTCGCAGGGAGTCCAGGGCCGAATTAAAGGTTGGGAGCGCCTAGGAAATAGTTTGAGTGGTCGCCCTCCTCAAAAAAATATTTAATATTTTTTTTGCCATAAAAATAAATAAATAAAATTTGTCTATATTTTTGTATTTTTAAATTTACATCATGGTCATAATAAAATAATAATAAAAATATATTATCAAATTATTACGAAGGATGAAAATATTCCATTGATGGAAAAAATTAATCGTTGGAGATGCTCAAAATGCAAAAAAAAACAATATTTTATATAAGGCTTCTTACAAGTCTGATTTAGCCATATCAAGTAGGTGATAAGAACTCTATCCTGAAATAAAGCACCATTTTTTTGCAAAGAAACAAAAATGTTTATGTAGCTCCCATGGTTTTGTGAAGAGTCGTATTTGGACTAGGCCTACGAATTCCTCCATAACAAAATAATACAAATTTCCCCCAAAAAATTAAGAATAGAAAACTAAATATTTTTTTCCTTTAATTCTATTGACCTCTACTAAATACACCAACAACATTATAAAAACACATTAAAATTTTTCTAGAACAAATTACACACCTAGTGACCTACATAATCTAGAGCTACATAAAAGAATGGGTAACAATATAAAAAAAAATCATATGTGCTTATAAATATGTGAAATTTTCTTTTACTTGCAAAAATATTACAAAACTTTTATGTGTATGAGTGAAATTTATGTTACTATACAATAATATCTATAAATGGGTTGATCAATATTAATGCTTCACATAAATGATTTTAAAGTTAAGTTCTAAAATCAACCAATAAAAAAGAAATTTTTAGATTCAAGTGCCCTTGATCTGCTTGGCACCTAGCAACCGCCTAGTTTTCCTAATGCTTAATCCCCTCGAGGAGTCCACATTTTTCAATGTGCGACAACATTTTTTTGACTTCACATTACACATCTCCTCCGCCAAAGTTTCCAAGCTCGATATCGATGTATGCAAAAAAATTAGAGAAGAATGGATTGGATTGATTTATTCAATGATCAAGGAGGAGAATATATACATGCGTAAAGAAAACCAACATTCACCCAAAGACGCATGGACTGGAAAGTCACACGCCACAAGAAGACTGGTATGACTACACCAATGTAATATGTTACTCTAACAATTTTAGAGGTACCTAAACATCATGGTTTCTAGTTTATTCTATGTAGAAATTAAGTGTATGATCTGTTGTGTTAGGTATCATTCATATCCAATAAATCATCTTTCCAAATAAATATAAATAAAAACCAATAGAAGGAAATGTAAAAGCTATATGAAACAAATTTAAAAACTATGTGATTAAAGAAAAATCAATAAAAAGAAACAAAATAGAAAATGCGATTATTACAAGAAATACAACTCAATATGTTTTCACACATCTCTTATCATAGTTACAATCTATAACTCCATAGTTTGTGTCATTATAGAACTTGAGGCCCTTTGGGTGTTGTAGGTTTTTTTAATGGGGTTAGAGGTCTCATATCTATCTTTTAGTACCCTTGGCCTATTGTGCTAGTACGTAATCCTTGCAATTAGCGTATAGATCCTTAAGTGAGGTCCTAAGGAATGGAAAAACATCATGGGGATATAAAATATTAATTTATTCTCATTTACCATATAGATAATTAGGGATATATATATGTACTTGTTCTAATTGACCTAAGGCAAACTCAATTACTTTGGTTCCTTCTCTTCTAAACAAAAAATATATATTTATTCTTACCATATTGATCAGAGTGTCTCATCTTAGCTAAGGATATTTTATCACCTTCATGGTTCTTTATTCTTCATCTTTTATGTTCACTGCATGTATTCACTGTGATGCATATTATCAGTTGTTTACCATGATTTTATATCTCTTTATATCTTACTCTCTTACCTTTACAACATCATCTAATTTTATGACCCTGAAAATCAATGTATATCTTTTGAGTATGATTGTAAGACCTTCTAGACTTCCTCAAAAATATTTATTTAGTTTCATTGGCTCCATCTTTATTAATCCTATTCATGACATTATATGGCAAAGTGTTCTATCTCTTGAGACATCCAAATTTCAAACATTGATTATGATCCTTTTCATTTTTTTAATGTTTCATATTTATCCTATCTTATGTTTTATTTTCCCATGCCTTTAAAACAAACATTTCATTAAATATGGACATATTCCAGTCCAGATTAAAAACCAAAATTGTCTATATTGGTTTTATTAGTATCAAATATTGGAATTCAATTTTACTATTATTGGATTCCAATTTAGAGATTTTTGGAATTAGATATCATTTTTTTGAATTTTAATTTTAGGGTTTTTATTTTTATTGTTGATTTAGGAATTTATGATTTTTTTGTAAAGGACTTCAACTTGGTAAAGAATCACAAGAATAAAAAATAATCTAGCAATCATTGATTAAGTTATTGTCTACAGATAGAATATTTCCAAAGTCTTTGCAAAGGAGATGAAATTATCACAAATAATTATTGGTTTATTGAACATTCATTAAATGTAATTTATTTACAAATTGTCCTACATCTATGATATCTTTCATGCATAACAAAAGTTTCCTCAATGCATTTAGAAAGTAATTGTCTGTAAAAAAATAATTATAAAAAGTGTTTCCAATAATATAATTGTAGTGCCCACATTTTTATAGCTTCAGTTATCTGTTGGTTCCTTTATGCATAGACATGTTTTGATTGAGACTCTAATATATTTTGGACATTTTTCTATGTTATCTTATCCTCATGGACATTATGGTATTTTGGGTGCATAGCGCCAATTGGACTAGATTCATATATTGATATATTTCTTGTGATGTTGATGACACTAATAGGGGTACATGATAGTGAGATTTATTGGTTAGATGTTGATTCTTGTGGTCGATTTGATTAATGATATAGTTTTCTGGATTTAATAATGGTAATCTCATGCTAGCCTAAGTGTATGTCGTTGTAATTTTATCTGTGGATGATTCATGGCAAACTATGTGTATAATTGTATGCATTGCACTATCAATTGTATAATGATGTTAGGACATTATAAGTTGATTAAAATTGTGATGTGTAGATGATGTTATTATATTGAACAGATGCGGTTAATGTGTGCAATGAGTGTGCAGGTGACAGGTATAGGAGAGCATGGGTTTTAGGGCAGCTACACAATTGTGCACGAGCGGCCCATAGGTTGAGTCCTAACCATGCTAAATGTTTGAGGCCTTAGAATAGGTGTATTAATTTGTCACCATGGGTAAACCCTCAATTGTAATGTATTTATATCTTGTAAAATTAATTATGTTTAGGTGTGTTTTATTAAGTAAACTAGCTTAGGGGTTTAATGATCTCATCTTAATTTAAGTGATGGTTTTGGGTAAGTGTGTGTGTTGGTAGAAAGGATTGGGGACCACATGTGAACCTTGGGTGGACCCCACACTCTCTACCCTTGTGCCCAAGAATGCCAAACCCGAAATTGGGTTATTTTAGGCATTTTTAGGGACCCCTTTTGAGTTTAGGAGTTCCCTTAGCATGAAAATGGGCCCTTGGACCCTACCTAATAGGTAGGGGGGATTATTTCCAAGGTTTGGAGGGAGTTTCCCTCCCATTTTCCCCCCCTTAGTTACCATCCATGTAAGATGATTGGTTTGTGTGTAATTGTTAAAGTTGGTCTACTTTGTTTTATTTTCATTTTTAGTATTTTGGGTGATATGGGCTAAAAGGTGAGTTTACTTTTACTTATTTAGTTTTTGGAATCTTTGACTCATGAGAGGAGAGGGGGTGACACTTGTCACCTTCCCATTGGGAGGAAACTTTTGGGTTCCTCTTCTTATTCTTCCTCATGTGGAAGGAAGGGGTCTTCTTGGCTCATTTTTTTGGGAGAACTTGGAGAATTTTGGGAGCTTGGAAGTTTTCTTGGAAAAAGGGAAGAAGCTTAGAGTCTTGGAAAGCATTGTAGAGGTAGGATTCTTAATCCTTTTCCTTCCTAGTTGTGCTTATCTTGTTAACTATGCATTGGTCAATAAAATGATGTGTGTGAAATGATGTGTTGTAAAGTTGTATGGTGAATGTAGTTTGTTTGTTTTGTTACCTTGTTGTTTTCTTTGTTTTCTCTCCACCATCATTTGGTTTGATGGTTTTTGGAGAATGTAGGGGAAGAGAGAGGGATTTCCCTCTCAAACCTCATGGTTGTTGGTCAAGCCATGAAGGTCCCTTCTCATCCCCTCATATGGTTTGAGGTGGGAGAAAGGTTCATATGGCTTGAACCTTTCCCCATTCTTGGTGAGGAAACCCTTTTGGGTTTGAAAATCCTCCCAAGAAGGATTTCTTTGACATAAAGGAGGAATAAGGAGGATGAATGATTAGGAGGAATAAGGAGTTTTGTAAACATGCTTTTGTTGGTGTTCCTATGGTTGGACACCTTTGATTTGGGCATCCTATTTCTTCTCTTCCCCCTTTGTGAGGTTGACCTTGTTCTCCTCATGTTGTTGTTTTACCATGTGTAGTTTGTCTAAGTGTATTAAATGGTCCTATGTATTTCTTGTTGTGTTTTATCCCCATTATACTTGTGCACATTGTGGAAATTTGTTCCTCTCTCCCATGGGCTTGGGGGAGGCTAGTATATCTTTCAACCGTGGAAAGGCATGTGATGATGCCTATTGGTTGGGTGGTAAACAAGCCTTGTCTCTTATTTCAACATCCTTGGAAGAACACTCAATTTTGGAGATAGTTGGAACCTCTTTTCCATCTTGGTCCTCTTGGTCATCCTCATCTTTTGAGGGCATTACTTTCATTTTGTAAATAAATGTGGCTTGTGAAGCTTTACCTTCTTGTAAATACCTATTTTTGTATGTGATGTTACTTGTAAACTTAAGTCATGTGGTTTGAGAAATTTTCCTTCAATATTGCAAGGATCTTGTAAAAAGGTTGTCTTGAATAGCTATGTAATTTAGCTTATTTTTTTACAAATGTGAACCTATGACTTGGAAAAGAAAGTTTGTAAAATAGATATGGAAATATCTTCATAAGAATTTTTGCAACTCCATTTTGGAATGAAAGTTGTTTATTGGAAACATTGTTTTACAAAAGGAAATAATGTGTAGTTACTAACATTGAAAAAAAACTAGTTTTATTCCTTGTTGGATATCCTTCTTGTTTAAAAATCTGAACTAATTAGTGTGCTTACTTTTAAAATGGAAAATAAATAAATTTGATGGCATTACAATAATTTCCGTGACATATGGTTGTCTTGAAAAATAAAAGGTGATTGCAATTTTAGATTTAGACCTCTTGGTGAACCATTTATATATAAACATAACATTTCATGTTATATTTCTCTGAGATAATAACTTTAAAACCTTCACAAAACATGTGAGAATGGGCAATTGTTTATTCTAAACAAGGTGAAATATTGGCCTCTATTGATAAACTTCATTTAATTCAAACACAACCAATGGTAATCTTTGTTGTTTGCAATTAGTAAGAAAAAAAAATTCAATACATAATAAAATTAAGTCCATCTAAAATGTTTAAAGTATTTTTTACAAATAATTAATTATGTACTTAAAAATAATTCCAATTGAGTATTAAATTTAACCAAATTGTTTATATATACAAAAACAATTTCAACTGACTATAAAAATAATCAACTTCTATATAAAAATGGAAAGGTAAATATTCAAGTACATTGTATGTAAATATAATTTCAACCAAATAAAATTTTTAACCAAATTGTTTGTGTTTATTAAAAAATGTAATAATATCAAGTAAACTCAATCAAAGTCATTAATTATCCTTTTGTATGTTTCCAAAAAGTGACACATATTTAGGTGTGGCCGCACATGATCTAGCCATGTACATAATGTGTGAATATTTTTCTATCGAAGTGCATTATTTCATCAATTTTCTAGTTAGTAGGCAATCCAAAAAAATGATTCTTTTCTGTTATAAACAAAGTATGTTTCTTCACCTATGAACAATATGTTATTTGTTCCATATATGTGTGTGTGTACTTGTATAGAACCTTTTGCATGTTTTTATGTAAACTAGGAAAATATTCCCCTTTCTTCGATCTAAAAAATTGTTGCCAATTTCACATTGCATTATGCCCCAAGAAAAAACAAATTCAATATTTCATAGCTAGTTGAATTTTTGAATGAAGGAACATTGTTCTCTTGAGTGCAAGTATGTAAAGCACAATCCAATATCAAAATATTGCCATGTTATATTTAACAAGCTAGGGCTAAATGTACAACAAAAGTATCGATAGATGAATATTCAAAATTTGGTTGTATGGTTGGTGATCTAAATTTAGTAATCCCTATAACTCCAAATAACAGTCCTTCTACTCCCAATACCAATAAATTCCTTCCAAGTGGAATGAGATATGAAAATTCAACCAATACACAACAATTACTTTTCAATAAATCAAATAATAGTTTATAGTGTATGATTTTGTTAATATAAAATTCTTTCCATCGTTGTGATATTTTTGCTAAACACTAACAATGAAATTTTAATAAGAATAAATTATTTCTAAGATATTTGCACACTTCAATTTTATATTATTAGTATAAAGTCAATTTCATGTGTAATTTCCTTGTTCAACAACCATCTATGAATAAAGGACATAAATTTCACAATTATGTGTATTTAAATTGAAAATTCAAACCAATATGAATGAAAACATATAACTATCGATAACATTCTAAACAATAGATGGTAATCCAATATGAAAAATGGTCATTGAATTTTTATAGACCATAAATTCAATTTTAGGTATTTCTTTGTTCAATAATTGGCTGAGACATACTACATTATTTTAGAACTTTTCTTACATCATATTCATCCCCTATTAAGGCTAGTTGTGCAAATAAAGTTTTCATAAGCCATTTTCCATTTTAAAATTATTTATCACAAGACACTTTCAGGGAAACAACAAAATTCTCTTTAGGTATGCCTTTTTTTAGTGCACTAACTATGATCGTACTTTCACGGTTGTATCAAATTTCTGATTATTTCCAAAATTGTAATCAACATTTCCCCCTTTTATCGTAGTGCTCGAATCCCAAAAAAACAATGGATGAACCTCCACTTTAGTTTTTTGTAGTAGTTTCATTACAATTTTTTCTACATTGACATCTGTATCAAATGTAGACCAAAATGTTATTTCAAACTATGTAGATGCAACAATTAGAAATTAGGTAACATAACCTCTTGGTTGAATGTGCTCGTTGTTCAATTGGAATGTGCTTTGATTTTTAGAATTTTGTTTCTGAATTAACAATCCTTATAAATCAAGAATAAGAAAATATTTCTTTGGAGGCACCATAAAAAAATATTGAGACTCATTATTACATTGTATTTATTTTGAATGTAATAGAATTATTTCACTATATATTTTACCTCTATCTTTGTAAATTTATGTAAATTGTATATTGTCCTCAAAAATATCTGCACATAAGAATTTTAAATAATAAATGTTTGAAAAATTGATTTAAACCAACATTGAGAAGTATTGAAATTTTTCAATAATTAATAAGTAGTAATTAGTAGTTTCCCTGTAAGAAATGGCCTAATCATATAACCGACAAATATGAAGCACATTATCTTGAAATATTTTATTCTCCTCTTTTAACATTTTATTTTATTTATCCACTCCCCTGAGACTGTAACATTCTTGCATCCATTTAACCATCCCCCTCAACATAATGATTTGAGGAAACACAAAGTCTATTTGTGTTGTTTGTCTTATGGTAAATATAGGCTCTGTGTCCTTCCTGTTTTCTTGTAAAAGTACAAGTAATGTGTTTAATTCCTTTGTTCTATTTTTAAGGAACTGGATCTTTTTTATTTTTCTTCTACAACATGTTGAAGTTAAAGGATTGTCTCTTCTTTCTATTCTATGGTTTGTTGGAGCTCTTGGATTTTCTATTCTTTCTCGAATCCAACTATAAGAAAGTGGCGTCTTTTGTTTACAAAAGGATCTATAAGTGGGAAATTCTATTATGTGCATGTTGGAGTTCATAGTGGAATATAGAAATAGACAATATTTGAGAAGTTATTGTGTCAAAATCAGGAGGGAGCTAGGTTCTCTTTTGAACAGGGATGTTTTTCCTTTGTCTCGACTGGGAGAGTCCTCAACAGTGACTGTGGTTTTGTCAAATTCCATATCAGAAAATTGAATAAAGGGAGATACAAATTGGGGTTTTAAGGTTTTTTTGATTGGGATGTTCTAGAAGTAATGTTTGCATGATGGTAGCTACTTCTTGTTCCTCTTAAGAAGGAACAATTTCTACTTGGGGTTCATTAAGGGTTTGAGCAGGCCTTGATGTCCTAAGGCATTTTCTAGGCCATTTTGAAGTGGAGAACCATTTTTCTATAACCAATGCAAGCTCTAGTGCATACTAATTCTTAAATTTGATCCACTTCTTAGGGCCATGACATTTCTTGATAAAATGGTGCTTACAAATTAAGTGTATTAGCCCTTAAAATTTCAAATAAGAATTACCCCAACGTAATTTTTCAGCAGCAGAGGAGATGGAGTCAAATAATAATTGGGGAAAATTTACTTTTTTTTGGGCTTTAGCTTGGCCATGGCGGAGGTGGATAAGAATTCTTAACACAGGGCCTAAAATGACCTCATACTGACCCTCACATGTGAAATATTTAATCACCCACTTAGCTACCTCTTCCCATGGTTCAGGAAGAGTACCCCTTTTTATGCCCTTAGCCTTTCCTTTATTATCCATGACCAGTTCTAATTTTTCCTTCTTCCCAACAAAAAATATCTTAATTATCTCAGAATATGGGGTTCTAAAATTAACTAGTTACCCCTCCTTTGGAATTCCTAAAATATGGCTAATGATAGTAGGGTTGAACAAAATTTTCTCATATTTTACTTTGGCATGTCCTTCCTCCATATTCTTGGTGAAATCTTTTGTCATTATTGGATTGAATTCTTCATATGCCAACATAAAGTTGAGCCACCCTGATTTCTCAAAAATTTCTATTGATTTCATATTAGAGAGAAATTCAGTTGAATTTTTAGGTTCATGTCGCAATCTAATTCCCATGGATGATGCTTAAAACAAAGTAAGTAACTACATAATTTTGGAGGAGTGAATCCCGGTAGTGGAGGAATAACAATGTAGGAATGGAAATTATTCTAGTGCAAGAATGGGACTAGTAGTAGTGCAGGAGTGAAATGGAAGAATTAGAAAATTAGAGAATGACAAGGGGGAACAAAATGGTTTTATATGGAACAACATAAATTGGGAAATTTTTCACAAGTTCCAATGTGACAACGATAAAGTGGGGAGTAATTTGGTACGTGTGGGATATTAATGTGGGAATGAGTGGCAGATTTATTGGGATATGTGGTACGTGAGAACATATTGGGAATGGGGAAGTCATCAATTCACACAAGCACAATAATGATCATCTCATAAATTAAACTTTACAATATTCAATAAAATAACAACTATGCACATACCGATTAATTTGACTTGTCAAATTCAATGGCCATCATTTAAATGCCCATTTATTTCTACCTCCACATGTTGTTCCTCATTTTTTTATCACATGATTCAGGGGTGGTGACCGCCATTGCTAGTTTTTAGCCACCTAAACTTATTAATATTTTATCAATTGTATATATATATATATATATATATATATAAGTAATAACCACCATTTCTAGTTTTCAACCATATCCTATTTATTCTTCTGAGAACTAATTTATCTCTGAGTTGAATTGGACAAAGAGACTTTGTCCAAACAATTCAAAGTTGCATTTTCTTGTAGCATGTTCTGGAATTCCTCTTTAGATGTTGGTTTTGGTTTAGCCTCAATCTATGGCCATTAACCAACATTAATTTTCTTTCACTATCAATTGGAATCGATGAACAATTCCATTGTTGAAGACTTCCTCAATTTGATATGGACCCATCCATCTTGTCTGCAATTTTCCTTTGAAGTCCTTGTACTTTGAATCAAATAGTAGGGCCCAATATTCTTTTTGAAACTTCCTTTTCTTAATATGTTTATCATGCCATACTTGCCTTTGGTGTTGGATGATTTTTGTCTGATGTAATGCTTGTAGTATCATCTCATCTAACTCATTTAGTTGAAGAATCCTTTCTTTTTGTGCTTTTGATAAATCAATTCCCACTTCAGCAGTTGTTCTTAAGGTCTAAATTTCAAATTCTATAGGAAGAATAGGCTTCTTCCCATAAACCAACTCATAAGGAGTGAATCTTGTGGTTGTCTTCCAAGTAGTATTGTAGGCCCATACTGCTTCAGGTAACTTTTGAACCCAAATTTTCCTTGAAATATCTATTGTCTTGGTTAGGATATTCTCCAACTCTCTATTAGTAACTTCCACTTGACCATTGGACTATGGATGGTATGGGGATGACTTCTTGTGCTTAAGTTGGTATGTTTCCACAAAGGAACTAATTACACCTGACATAAATTATGGTCCTTGGTCTAAAATAATGGATCTTGGTGCTCCAAACCTTTGGAAGATGTGTTCATATAAAAATTCTGCAACTTTTTCATCCCTTGCATATTATAGAGCTTGCACTTCAGCCCATTTTGTAACATAATTTGTACAAACCAAGATGTACTCCTTCCCTTGAGAAGTTGGGTCAATTAGTCCAATGAAATCCAATCCCCACTTCTCAAATGGTTCTAAAACAACCTGAGGTTAGAGTGACATCTTAGAATGTCAGCTTTCTCATCCTTTGACAATGATCACACTGCCATATATACTTTTTGAAATCTCTTTACAAGGAAGGAAAATAGTAACCAACTCAAAAACTTTGTGAATGGTTCTTTTAATTGAAAAAATGTCCACTTAGTGGCTCATCATGACTTGCCTTGAGTATGTCAAAGATCTCATTTTCAAATACACACCTGCATAGAAAATGGTCAGATCCAAATTTAAAAAGTATTCGATTCATCCATGTATACATCACACTTTGTTTAATAAATTGCTTTCTTTGTTTATGTGTAAATAAGGTTGGGAACTTCCCTATAGCCAAGTATTTAGCCATATATGCAAACCAAGGAGAGACAATGGAAATTGCAAAATAGATGTTCATCCAAAAATCATCATTAACCTACTCCTCTGTACCTAAAATGGTTAGCCTTGAAAGAAAATCAACCACCACATTTGATTTCCCTAGCTTGTCAATAATTTTAATATTAAACTCTTACAATAATAACAACCATCTTACAATCCTACCATGCACTAAAGGTTTATTCATTAGATACTTAATAGAAGAGTGGTTAGTGTGAACAATCACTTCATATCCTATGATATAATGGTGAAACTTATTTGTTGCATAAAAAAATTCAAGAAATTCCTTCTCTGTGGTGGTGTAGTTCCTTTCAGCATGGGAGAGATTTTTACTAATATAGTAAATAACATGCATCGATTCTCCTTCTTTTTTCTAAGTACAACCCCTATCGCTTCATTGGAACCTTCTATTTGCATATGAAATGGGAGCTTCTAGTTTGTGATTCTTAATACTAGAGTATTTGTTAATTTGTCTTTGATAGTGTCAAAGGATTGTTGGCATGCCTTTATCCATTCAAATTCAAAGTCTTTAGCTAAAAGAGAAAACAATAGAGAATCTATATTATTAAAATATGAAATAAATATTCTATAGTAGCCAACATGTATGAGAAAATTTTCTTACCTATGTTTGATTTATGGGAGATGGGATGTTTACTGATGATATTGACCTCGTCTGGAAATACCTTGATTCCTTCAGCTGAAACATGATGGCCCAATACTATCCCTTGCTCCATCATGAATAAACATTTTTCATGGTTTAAGGATAACTGATGTTTTTCACACCTAGAAAGGACTTTTTCTAGATTGTCAATTTCCTCTTGGAATGTTGCCCCATAAACAATGAATTCATCCATGTAAATCTCAACACAATCATGAGTGAGATCAGAAAATATTGCTAACATGGCTCTTTGAAAAGTGGCAAGAGCATTACATAAACCAAAAGGTAATACCTTATAAGAAAATGTTCCCCATGGGCAGGTAAAAGTGGTTTTATCTTGATCCTCTGGTGCTACTGTTATTTGATTGTACCCGCTTAAATCCATCAAGAAATGAAAAATACCTTTTTCTAGATAGATTATCTAAGACTTGATCAATGAAAGGTAATGGAAAATAATCTCAATGAGTTTCCTTATTTAACTCCCTATAATCCACACAGACCCTCCATTTCCCATTTTTAAAAGAATTTTCACTAATGGATAAACCCACTATCTATCTAAAATTGGATAGATGAATCGTACCCTAATAAGTTTTTCTATTTAATTTTTTACAATGTCTCTTAAGGAAGGGTTTATCCTTCTTTGTGGTTGTTTGACTTTGGAATTAATTGTGTAAATGTGGTGTGTACAAATATTGGGGTGAATACCCTTCATGTCATTATATTCCCAAGAAAAGGCTTGAGGATGAGAGCATAAAATTTTAAATAGGGTATTCTCTTCTTGACTAGTTAGCCAACTATTGAATGCTAATGTTTTTCCTAGCAAGATAGGTAATTTGTTTGTGTCTCTGGGTGGAGAGAATTTACAATGGGATAATCTCTAAATAATGCATTCAATGGGAACCTGTGGGGAAGTAATATGTGAATGGAAGTGATATTGTGAAAGAAAAACTTAGTCAAATCTATGTTTCGTGAAAAAGGGAAGATGATAGGTTGATTGTTCTCATCCATCATGTCATCTCTTATTTCAATTAATTGTAGCTCGGACTCATAGTCAATTCGGGAAAGATTCTTGTTGAGGCGTAAGAACTATAATCATTCCATCATAGGACAAATGGTCACCATCTTGAATTTGATTTGAATGTTCTTGAATTATGACCATGGCCAGAGATGAAATCATATCTTCTGATTCATCTGTATTATCCTTCCACCATTGTTTATTCTCTATAGAAAAAGGTTTTTGGTTAGATAGATGGATAATTTCTTGAATCATGTCCATTTTTAATCACCATATTTCCTATTTTGCAATCAATGAGGATGTCGGTAGTTTTATAACCAAGGGTTTCCTAGGATCAAAGGGTATCCAATCTTCCTATTCTTCATTTTATGACCATAAAGTCTATTGAATAATCCCATGACTCAATGGTGATGGTAACATATTCTATAATCCCTTTTGGCTTGTTTATAGACTAGTCTACCATTTTTAAAACTATTGAGGTTGATTGCGGTTTAGGGAGAGATAATGTGGACAAGGTGTTAGTGGTCATCACATTGATAACAACTCTTAAGTCAATTAAAATGTTTGGGATCTACACATCTCCTATGCAAACTGTAACAATAGGACTTCCAAGGTCTCCGTATTTAGGAGGGGTCATATTCCCTTCTAGTATAATAGCAAATTTTCCATCAACATGGATGGTTTTAGGTTGATTCTTTCTTCTACCTGGAGTCTTAAAACATAGCTCTTTGATGGTTTTGTTCAATTCTGGAATTTCCTTAAGAGCTTGTAACAGAGGGATTCCAATACTCAATTTCCTTAATCCCTTAATCAACTCGACTTTTATTTTTCCTGAATTAGAGTGTTATGTTTCTCTAAAATCCTAGATGGGAAAGGAATGTTAGGGTTTGGTTCATGTGTTTCTTCAACAACAGGACTAGGTTGCGTTTCTTTTGGATTTTCTTTATCTTCAGGGATTTCTTCTATAACATGAGATGAATTTTTTCAGGTAACCTTCCCTAAATGCAACAAGATGTTTCTATAATACACAAAGTTTAATGGGGTTTTTGTCTAATTCCAGTGTCTATGTTGGGTTACTATGCCTCAAATTTTTGGGGTTTTCCACAATCTACGTTGGAATTTGTGGCTGGGCAAGTTGTTTGGATGAGGTAAAATATTTGGGCCTAGTAAACAATTTTTTTTTCCTTGGGGTCTTCTTTGGTTATAATATTTCTTCCCTAATCCTTGAGGAAAATTCCATTGTTTTTGGAATTGAGGATTGAATTTTTGAAACTATGGAATGTTTGGGTTTTGATACAACCTAGAATTCACCAAGAAAATCCTAGATGCGTTGGCACGTCACTCGAGTGTAGAATGAGTGCTCACCCAAAGCGCGCAAAGGTACCATTCTCCTCTATAGGGTTCTTTATCGCAGGATGTTATCATGATGAAGACTTGAAGCATTTAGATATATGACTAATATATCATTCTACAGTGCATGTTCATATCTAGATCTAGAGAATTGCATACTTAAATGATAACCATGATGAAATCAAGCATTCAAGAACTAATTATATTCAGGATTTGACATTCTGATTTAGCCAATACACTCCATTGCATTAAACATGATAAATACATAGAAGCTTCCTTACAATAATAGTATTATACGCTCATGCACATGTTAGATTTGGTAGTATAACCTCACAATAACTCAGTTCTCACATTTTTAATGCTACACAATTCACTACATATTTATAAGGGTGGGGACTTTCCCTTCACTGCTCATCTAATCCCAAAATAGGTCACATGATATTATTAGCCATGCGCGTTACAAAAATAGCCACACATGCAAGTGCGCTAACAATAGACTTCTTCTAGTTAACTATCAGTAGTAAATCTATTCTTAGCCTGTATCCATGTAAAGCGCTTCATAGCTGATCCTCCAAAAATATCCAATGCGTGTCACATAAGTCTCTAATTGGTTTGTGTGTTCCGCATGCTATCTTCAAAAATAGATCCTCATCATGAAAATGGCTAAGTCCCGAATCTGTCTCTGTCCTCAGTGCGTGATTCCTTTTCGATCCTCTTGTTATTTTGAATGCACTCTGCTCTTCCACGTGAACCTTCTATATGTTTTTCGTTAAGTGAAATTTTTGTCTAGCCAACATTACCCCACACTAGTTGCATAACCGCCCCAGAAATGGTTGTCTCCAAAATGAATCAAAGAATATGAATAGAAGAATAGAAAGAATTTTTATGAAATAAAAGAAGGTCTTTACCCTGTAGCATCTTACGCATCAACTTTGAAGAATCAATTATGGATATTTTTTTTTCCACCTCTAAAGTCTTCCAATCATTGAGCATAGCTTCTACCTTTTCTAGTATATCCATTGTAATTGACTCTAACTCATCCTTAGCAATCTCTCCTTTCTTATTCTATAAGACTAAAATAATGCTAGACATTGCAATCATTCTTCCTTTTAATAAGTCCATCTTTTGCGTGATGAGTTTCCCAAGCTCATCCAGTCGTTCCTTGTATGGTTCTTGAGCTGCTGTAAGGGCCTCAGACTTCTATTTGAAAAGCGTTATTTGTTCTACATGGCCTAATGTCTCATCCTTCATGTCTTTTAGGACTTCATTTCCTTCCAAAATGGTCTTGGTTCTTATAATGGCTTCTAGGGCTATACAAATATTCAACACTTGATCTACTTTATTCAGTTCCTCCTACAAAATCTTAAGCAACCCTTCATATGATGCAATATTTCTCATCACCAAAGCCTTTTCCCTCTCTACTTCCTGTGCTAGATCCTTTCTTTGTTGGCATGTGCAGAGGTTCATCTTTAAGCACTAAGTCCACCAAGGTACTTACATAATGCATTGTTGAAGGAAATGTTTTGGGTACCTTTGGCTCTAAGTGTGGATTTTCTTTCATGATATTATCCCCAACTTCCTCTACCATGTTGATGAAAACAACATTCTTCTTATATGCTAAGTCTTTTTCTTGCTTTAGGTGCACTATTTTTACATCCTTAGTTTTGAGTTCTTCTCGTAGCGCCCTAATTGTTGCAGCCTTATCCATATTTCACCGTGCCACCTCTATTGAGACTTTCACTAAATCATTTCTCACTTGTTCATCTGACATAATAGTAGGATTTACTATTATGTGCTTGGCCTGAGGTGTCTTCTTCAACCTCCTTGATACACATGAATCTTCACATACATCAAAGTCCAGTTCATCCATGTGCATGTATAGAACATAACATTGCTTTCTTACGCGCATGGTTGCCATATCTTCATCCATCAACTTCCAGCCATACAAATACTTTTTTGTCAATGTGCTTTGAAAATGGACGCAAACAATTTTATGTGTGTCCTTAGCATAGCCATGACCAATGGAACATATTCCCCACTTGTTCACTTTGATCTTGGCCCCTTAGTAACTTGGTCTTCAAGATTCGGAGCTTATTCTATTGTACCTTGAGAAGTCTTGGTCGTTGTCTCATATGATTCCTTTTCTACCTCTTCTCCATCCTTCATTTCTTCTTCCTTTTTTCTTCCACATCTCTAGAGGTGTAGGGAATTGGGCCCACTTTCCTCAGACTCTTCCTCCTCCTCATTCAGATTTAACTTCCTTCTTCTCTTCTTAGTTGTATCCTTATGTGGAGAGAGTCGAGGTGATCTACACACTGATTGTGGAGTAGCGTCATGGGTCTGGTTCTCCAAAACACCCTTTTGAAACAATGCTCTCTTTGGATTGCATCCAAGTCATCATCATCTCCCTCTTGTGGCTGGGGTGGAGTAGTCATACACTCAACTTATTCCTTATTTAGAGGTTTCCTCCTACCTCTGTGCTCCAAACCACCACTATCCTCATGCTCCTCTTGTTCATCATCTACTTCTATTTTCTCTATGGGCTTAGGTGCTGGAACATTTTCCATTTTATGCTTACCTTTTGGTGGCCCTGGGAGCCTGAACTCATTCTCCACATACTTATTATTCTCTAGCTTTGGCTTGAGTTGAAGGTACACAAATGCTGCTTTGGTGTCCCCAAATGCCAAGCTTACAAGCTTCATGCTTATAATATTTGAGATATGCCTCTCAATGTAGGAACTCCATCCTGGATATACGTACATATTTATTAGTGTATGGTAGTCACAATCCATCAGTATCTGCATTGAAGGTTAGTTGACGTGCATTCAAAAAATGGTAAAATGATGCCTATAAATATCGTGTTGTGAAGGCATATGGTAATTTGCACCATGGGATCCAAGCCCCATATTTCATGGTGAACCACGTGATGCAAAAGTGCTTTGGTATACCGTGAACTGCACTACCTTCCCTACTACCAAAGGTAACTCCTTGGGTATGCACCATTCTTCTTCAAATGATGCGTAGAGTCTATCATACCACATCTCTTCCCTCTGCTTGAATGGTCTTCATTGATCCATCGTATAAGTACTTTCCAAATCTTTCTGCAGGTGACTTGTTCTCCATAGGGTATTCTAAGATTTTCTCCTTTGGCCCATCAGGTACACTGATCTCCATAAATAATAGAGACAATAGAACAACCCCAAAACTAATCTTCTCTCTGTGTACTTCTTGAATGATAGTCTCCCGATGTAATCGGAGATGTTGTAAATCACTCCCCTAACATATTCTTTGTAATGTGTGATGGGTGTCGTTATTCCCTTCATTTAATCAACTTCTTGTTGATGTCATATTAAACTAGGGGTGTGTCTAAAGCTATATGCAAAAAGAGTAATCTTATCGATCTAGTAGTTGACTATAGTTATTTTTGTATTTTCTGGGGGATCTTTTCAATGTCTTAAGGACTTCTTGGTAAAACCTTATTTAAATCATACTATGAAAACTTGCTGAAAGTAAACACACTAAAAGCTTTGTTGAAAGAAAACACACTTTGCAGAATGGAAATAAACACACTTGCTTCTGAAAGTAAACACACTTGCTTTTGGAAATAAACACACTCAATTTATAATGCTTGAAAATGATTGCAAGAAATATAAGAATCTATCTAAACACCTGCAGGAACAAGTATACAACAAAGTTTAATTGGAAGAATTAAAACAATACAGAATTAACAGATCTAAGCTATTTGCTGAAGAAATATAAATACCAAATAAATGAATATCCTAGTCCTTGGGGGAGTGGGCCCTTGCTCCTCCTCGAATAAGGATTTAACAACTCAGAATTCTCTTAAACAGGAATGGCTATTTTATTGATAAAACATTCGGTATTACAAAACGTACTAGATCTATGTACTTAGTCTCTTTTCTGTTCTATATCTATTTCTCTATCATATTCTATTATTTTTCTATCTACTGTAGGTATAATTTTATATACATTTACAATCATAGTTGTCTCTATGATTCTGATGAAATCAAATCGTGCCCCGAGAATAGTTCTTTGTTTGATTGTGGCTAATCGATACAATTTGTAAGATAACTATCCTTGGATCTGTGTTCAAAAATCTTCTCATCCTTTCCTGATTGAAAGGGTCATTGATGAAAAATCTCCGGATGTAGTTAGAATAGATATATTCCATCGGTTCCAAAACTTCGAGAGAATTTTAGAACCGTAGGAAATTGTTAAGGATAAAAACCATGAGAGTTCCTAAACTAAGTTTGAAAATTCTAGAACTAAATACTAGAGTTACGGAACTAAGTCCAAAAGTTTCAGAACTAGATGATGATTGTGTGATGGAGTTCTGGAACTAGCTTAGAAGTTTTGGAACTAAGCTATGTGGGAACAAATGCTACAAAACATCTTGAATGCTACCCGCTTCATTTCCTTAACTGATTAGACCTATTTTATTACAAAACTGAATTTCAAACATATACTTCATCAAGAATTTTAGATCTTTTAAACATTATAATCATAATCAATCAAAAGATAGAAAATTACATCCTAACTCATATCAGATCAACTAAAAGTCACAAAATGAAATCAAACTTAATAAAAAGGAGAGTAAGATGAGATAATATATTATAGATTAATTGGGCATTTTCTGCCTCATCATTTCCCACAAACTTACTTGTTTGTAAGTCCCTTTACAAACTTCATTCTTCAAAAGTGGGGTTATACATTCTGCATTCCATTTGATTGCTCAGATCAAATGGCTGAAAATGGATTTTCCAATGCTTAAACTTAGATGTGTTGTACTCAGCTCTTGCTTCTATTTTCCTTTCCCACTCTTCAAATTCAAAGTAGGATTTTGAGGTTCTCTATTTTTCTAAGGAGACATGGGGGTGAGAAGTAGAGGGTCCTTTTTGCATTCCCATCCATATTTTCCTGTAGGTTTCATTGACATGTGGAATTATTGTGCATAATGCTTTTTCCCTTTAAGGGATATTACTTCCCTTCTTCTCAAGGAGATAGTAAGGAGTTCCCACCTCTTTGAGCATCCTTCATAAATATCTTCAAATTTTTCTTCCTCATAGGAGGTAAAGGCATCAATACTCTTTTGTAGAATGACAAGATAATGTGTCTTGAATCTCTCATCAAAGGCATGAGTTCTAAAATGTATGAGGAAGGTAGAAGGTTTACCATAGTGAGCTCTCATACAGAGACTAGTTGAGCTAGCTTTCAATAAAAACTTAGATTCCCTTTCCTTCCATGCAATTTGGTTTTGTAGAATAGAGACAAATGCATTGAGCTGGCTCTCCCCTACATACAAATTGATCATAAATCCTATGTTTTTCTCTAGCATAAAATTACAAAGATAAAATTCACACAGAATATTTTTTTGCTTAGGACTGGATAGAGAGTAAGCTACCATGAATTCATATTCATCTTTTAGTTCATGTGGAATTCCACATGCAATCCTTGATATCTTGCTAGCGAATGAACTGCTCTTCTAAAAACAAACTATATGCAGGAGAGGGCCTCCTGTAGGCAAGCAATTTTTCACTTATAATAAAGACCATATGAATTTTCACAAGACATTTATATTTATTTCCCTCCTCATAAAACTTTTCTTCCCATTCTTTTATTACCTTCTTTTCTTCTTCCATCTTGGTATTCAATTCTTCATTTGATGTTTTGACTTCTCTGAGTTCCCTGCAAGTGTCATTCCATATTTTTTGAGTGGCAAATAGGTTAACTCAGTTTGTGCAGAGATTATGGACACAACATTTTATTTTCTGGAAGTCTAACATTCTTCCTCTTTTTCTATTAGTTGTTTCTTAGTTGCTGATAATTCCTCAATCCTGATTGCAAGATGAGTTGTTAGCTCTCCAATGAGCATTTCCCTTTGTTCTAATTTGAGTTTGAGGAAATCCAATTCCTCATCCTTTTCTCTGATAATGAGATTTTCTCTAGACAAGAACAAAGCTTGTTTAACTTGATGTCTTTCTTCTTCCTCTGAAATTACTTGAGGAGTTGGGTATTCTTCCTCTATCAAAGGAAATTTTCCTTTTCTTCTCTAGGATGCCAAATCTTCTTCTTCTTGTGGCAATGTTGATGGTTCAACCAATTCTTGAAAATCCTACTCTTCAAGTCTCTCATATCTTTTTTCCATCTTAGCTTGGCTTGGTTTAGGAGGAGTCATGGCCGTCTTGCCTAAAATATCAGCAGCTTCCTTTTCCATCCTTTCTTTCTCACTCCTTCCCTATGGGGTTTCCCTTGACCTCTTATGAATTTTTCTTCTTTGGGAAATTTCAACATGCCCAGTGGTGGATTTCCTTCTAGATCTTCTTCTTACTATATTTTATTTCTCTTGCATGGGTGAGCTATCATTGTTAGAGAAAAATATTAGCTCCCCTGAAGCTGCTGCAAACGAAGGAATTTCCTTCAAAGGTACAGAAGGATCTCTGTTTTGATCTTTCTTACAAACCTTATTATTTTTGGTATATTATCTCTTTCCATTTCCCTTTGTTCTTCTGCAGGGGCATCAATTTTTAGCTTAGTTTAAGGAGAGAATGGGGCTGGAATTTTCCTTCTGATAATATTAGGGTTTTTCTTGAACTTGCCAAGAAACTTGTCCCAAATTTCTTCTCCATTTTTCTTTGACAGAAAATGGTGCTGGCATATTAAATGAATTAAACCGTGATGCCTAATTGTCCCAACACCCCATGAATACCTTTTAGCCATGGTCTAGATAGAATAAAAAAGAAACCCTGGAAGGTTTATTATGTACTCAGGTTTTTTGGTTCTATACTTCGGATATATGATAATTTTTAAACTTCTTTTCCCATAGACCCAAATTGACCATCAAAAGTTAAATATTTCACCATAAAAAATTCTACCCTATCAAAGGGTTTGAGAAAACTATCCCTTCGACACCTTTTATGATTTTCTTTGTATTGTAGATGTACTGGGTTTAGTTTCTCCTTCTTGTAGTAAGATTTCAACCAGTTCTTTCAAAGTCCCTTTGGTAGGGTGTGGAACATGCACAATTGGCACTCTAGACACATTACTTACAGTATTTACAGAAAAAGGAATAAATATATTTCTCACCTTTTTCCTAGATTTCTTTAGGTTTAGGATGAATTCTCTTATTAATTTGTCATTATACCTTGAAAATTTCTTCAGGAACTCTAGCCATCCTGCATGCTCAAAGATAGATGCCATTTCTTCATCTACGAGCAGCTGGGAATCATCCTCTGGTTCATATTTATTTTTAATCCCCATATCAGCTCAAGTTTTGTTTCCTTTAATTTTGTGCAAATTAGTTGTAGGCCTTCTTTCTTAGCTACGGAACCTCTATTCTTAGCTGCATAATCCTTTGTTCTTTGCTACAAAATACAAGCTTAATTCGCTTCTTCTCAAAAAATCACTCTGTAACTTATTTCACTTAATTTTTCCTTAATGATTACCAATAATAACCATGCCGCCACTTATCCCATCCTTATCATGTTCATGATTACTCACTTGTACTCATAATGTATAAATAGATGACTCGTCATACCAAATTTTAAATCAATTCAAATCACACATGCAAACATTTAATTTAATCTTAAATAAGTTAAAAGATATAATTACCATCCTTGATGATGTAATCCTTTTGTTATGATGACTCATCATTCCTACAAGTGGAACAAAAAATGGTTAGATAAGACAGGTTGGAATTTAAAATAATTCCCTTTTATTTGAATTAGCCAAAAGAAGAGGTCAACTACCATTTGTTGGTTTTCAATTGACCTTTGAGAGAATTTCTTCTTTTTGTTTGGGAAAAAAATGCAATTTACTTGGTTTTCATCTTCTTCCCTTTATTTTGGATCTATCATCTGGTTATTTGATCATTTTGGAAGAACTAGGTTCTTCCATATGATCAAATTCTTTATCTGCTTCAATCTTCCTCAAGAATTCATCCTTAGTGGGAGGCTTCCTATAGAGTTTCAGCCTATGTCCATTGACCAAGAGTGTTCTACTACTACCATCAATGGGAAGTAACTGAATAGAACCATTGTCAAATATCTTCTCAATCTAATAGGGTCCTAACCATCTGGTTCTCAATTTTCCCTTGAATTGTTGGTACTTAGAATCGAATAGCAATGCCCAATCCCCTACTTTAAATTATCTTCTTTTGATATGTGTGTCATGCCATTGCTTCCTTTGATCTTGAATTATCTATCTGTTGAAGTGCTTCCATCCTTAATTCATCCAACTCATTGAGTTGAAGGATTCTTTCTTTTTGAGCTACATCTAACTCAATACCCACCTTAACTGCTGTCCTCAATGTCTGTAGTTCAAACTCTATAGGCAACAAGGGATTTTTCCCATAGACTAACTCATATGGTGAAAACCTTGTTGTAGTTTTCCAAGTTGTATTATAAGCCTAGACAACTTCAGGTAGTCTCTTTACCCAATCTTTTCTCCCAACTTCAACTGTTTTGGTAAGGATGTTCTCTAATTCTTTGTTTTTACTTCAACTTGTCCATTTGACTGTGGGTGGTAAGGAGATGACTTCCTATGATTTATTTGGTAATACATTGTGAAATATTGGATCATATTAGACATGAATTGTGGTCCCTGATATGAAACTATGCTCCTAGGTGCTCCAAACTTTACCATAATTCTATTCCAAAGGAAATCAACAACTGCTTCTTTAGAAGCATTTGTCAATGCCTGCACTTCTACCCATTTTGTCACATAGTCGGTATACACAGAATATATTCCTTCCCTTGTGAAGGAGGATTAAAGGGTCGAGCAAAATCCAATCGCCATCTCTCAAATGGTTCAATTACAACTTGAGGTTGAAGAGGCATTTCATTGGTGAAAGTTGGTTGTCCCATCCTTTAATAAGGATCACACCGCTTGATATCTCTTCACATCCTTGTGCTGAGAGATGGCCAATAATAACCAGAGTGCAAAGTATCTTATGAGTTGTTCTTTTCACTTAATAGTGTCCTCCACTTGGTTCATCATGACAAGCTCTGAGGATGTCAAAGATTTCATCTTCTCTTACACACCGCATAAAAAAATTTAGGCCCACATTTAAATAACATTCCATTTAACCATTTGAATTTTGCACTTGTTTTTATTAACTTCTTTATTTGTTTCTTAGAAAAATAAGGGGAAACTTCCTGTTGCAAGATAATTTTCCATGTCAGAAAACCATGGTGTATTTGCTGAAATAGCAAACAGTTGTTCATCTAGAAAGTTATCCTTGATTGGATCTTGCTCCCCTATAGTGGTTAGTCTTGACAAAAATAATCTACCACATTAGATTTACCTAGATTTTCCACAATGGTAATATCAAATTCTTGCAAAAGTAATAACCATCTAATTATTATTCCTCCAACCACTGGTTTTTTCATCAAATATTTAATTTATGAATGATCTGTGTGTACAAATATCTTGTAACCTATAATGTAATGTTTGAATTTATTGATTGCATAAATTACAACAAGAAATTATTTTTCAGTTGTGGTGTAATTATTTTCAGTGGGAGTAAGATTCTTACTAAGATAATAAATAGCATACATTTTTCCTTCTTCATCCTTATGTCCCAAAACTACACCAATGGAATTATTTGAAGCATCTGTTTGGATATGAAATGGATTTTCCCAATTAGGTCCTCTCAATATTGGGGCATTGATTAATTTTCCTTTAATTTCTTCAAAATCATGCTGACACTTTTCATCCCAAAGAAATTCACAGTCCTTGGTTATAAAATTAAACATGGGGGCATAAATTTTACTGAAATCTTTTATAAAGTGCCTATAGTACCCAACATGCCTTAGAAATGATTTGATATCTGTGGGGGTCTGAGGAATAGGTAAATCTGAAATGATCCTTTTTTTTTTTTGATCCACTTGAATTCCTCTTTTTGAAATATGGTATCCTAATACAATCCCCTCATCCACCACCATCAAACACTTTTCATCAATAAGAGATAGGTTGTGTTGTTCACATCTTGTTAACACTCTTTCCAAATTTCTCAAAGCATCTTCAAATGTGTTTCCGTGTATAGTGAAGTCATCCATATATACCTCAACACAATCATTTGTTAGATCAGCAAAGATTACAAGTATAGCTCTCTGGAAAGTTACAGGAGCATTGCATAAACCAAATGGTAACACCCTATAGGAAAAGGTACCCCATGGACATGTAAATGTTGTTTTGTCTTGATCTTCAGCAGCAACTCTGATTTGATTATATCCACTAAAGCCATCCAAGAAGGAAAATTATTGTTTACCTAAAAGGTTGTCTAGGACTTGATCTATGAATGGTAAGGGAAAATAATCTCTCAGTGTGGCTTTGTTCAGTTCCCTATAGTCAACACATATTCTCCATTTCCCATTCTTTTTAGGAACAATTATAAGAGGAGATACCCACTGACTATCTGAGATAGGGTAGATAAAACCTACTTGTAATAGTTTTTCAATTTCTTGTTTGACTATATCCCTTAAGGCTGGGTTAATCCTTCTCTGAGGCTGCCTAACTAGTTTAACGTTTTCAGTATAGATGTGATGAGTGTAGATACTTGGATGAATCCCCTTCATGTCTTTATAATCCCAAGAAAAATATTTAGTATGATTTTTTAAAACATCAAACAGTTTAGCTTCTTCATCATCCTTCAACCAATTGTTAATGTTCAAAGTTTTACTGGTTGAATCACAACATGCTTAGTTCTAATGTGTGATGAACTGATTTGTTGAAAGGTTTCCATTAGAGTATTTAATGGACATGCATGTGGTAACAACATATGGTATGTAGAACATCTCCAAAAGTTCCTTGAGACAGAATCTTTGGAAAAGGACAAAGTAATGATAATTATGATACTTATCTCTTTACAGTCAAACTCTTCGTCATTTGCTACTTTCTAGAAATTCTTCACCACTCCTGATCTATTTGAAAGCTGAAGCCACTAATTCATCCTCTCCCCATGAGAAATATCATTCCTCCGGAGAAAAATTATTTCCAATGTAAGAGAATTGTTGTTGTCATGGTTCCAGAACTAAATGTGGTGGTTCCTGAACTATAGCTAGAGGTTTTGAAACTATAGTTGCGGGTTCCGAACTAATTTCGTAGGTTATAGAACTATAGTCACGGTTCTAAAACTAAGTTTTCGTGTTCTAAAACTATAGTCTCGGAGTTACGGAACTATATCGATTGCTTCGAGGATAGTGGTGCTCATCCTTTGGTGGATTAATCATCTCTTCTACTTCTCTTACATGATCTTGCAATGTGGTCATAGCTAAGAAGACAATTTTTCTTATTAGTTTTAGGAGAATCAACCCACGATTGTTCATGATTATTAGTAAAAGGTCATGCAGTAGGATAGAAGGAAATTTGTTTAGATTTCTTAAGATTCAAGATTGTCATATCACCTGACCTACAATCAATTAAAGTAGCAAATATAGGTAACCATGGTCTACCCAAAATAATGGGATAACCTAATGTTTTACCTTTTGCATGCAGTATAAGGAAGTCAACTGGATAGTCCCATGACTCCACCATAACCGCCACGTCTTTAATAATTCCTTCTAGTTTTTCTATAGACCGGTCTGCCATCTGTAATATGGTATTAGTAGGTTGTATACCTGTTAATGGTAATGTTTTCAGAGTATCTATTGTCATTACATTGATATCCACTCCCAAATCTACCAAAACATTATGTATATCCTTATTCCCTATAGAGACAGAAATAACAGGACTTCCAGGATCTCCATATTTGGGAAGTAAAATTTTTCCTACTAATAAATCAGCAAGTTTCCCATCTACTTTGATAGTCTTGGGGTATTGTTTCTTCCTTCCAGGATTTTTCAAACATAACATTTTGATTAATTTGTTCAATTCAGGAATGTCCTTAATTTCTTGTAACAATGGTATCTCAATATTTAATTTCCTTAGTTCATGTACCAATTCATACTCCTTGGCTTCTATAGGTTCTTTAAACCTATCTGAAAATGGAGTCTCACTAGTGTCACTATCTGGATCTCAGTAACATCCACTTTTTGTAAATTGTCTCTAGAATTTTTTTAATTAACTTTATCCAGCTGATTTAAATACCAATAAATTTAAATCTACATAAACCTTAATGCAATCCATTTTTTTAACTATCATGAACCATGTGTAACTATATGAGAGAATACTTGAACCTACTCGTTCTCCCTCAATGCTCTGTATGAGCCCTTACACGTAATGTAACCTTTGGTTCTCCTTTTTCAAGGGATGATATATAAGTGAAGGCTCTTAAGTGTCTACTAGGTTCCACCTATGAAATCCATAGGAATCCGACATCTTAGATTATGGTCAAATCTCGACAGTGTAATCAACAACTTACACCACTTTACGCAAAGTTTCTGAGTCATGTATACCATGCTCTATTCCATGATGACACACTCGAATAATATGGAAATTTTTCATTTCACCTTAGTCACTTATTAGGTTATATGGATTCACAAATGTTCATGCTTTGTAAGCAGCTACTGAGCCTTAAATGAGGTACAAACTAGTTTAAACTTAAACGACAAAGTATCCTAATGGTGAAAATCGACACCATAAGGATACGACCGTGTCGTATATGCAGTGAGTTCACTCGCCTAGAATCCTATATTGGTTCATGGTGTTTAATGTTTTTAAGGTAATCATTATAGAACAACCTAGGGCTTACAACACCTTCTCCATGAATGGGTCATACCTAAGGTTAGGATTGAGTTGATCCCAGGATCCCCAATCTCTATAACATTTTAATTACCCTTCAATATCTCATACCCATGTTAACCATTGATGGAAACAATACTATCAATGTCAATGACTATTATTATAGTTTCAAAAATTGTCCCGACTTTAACATTTAGGCTAATGCTTCTTATTTCATATTCTAGGGGTATGTACTTACATGAAGCTAAGTAATTAGGTATGATTCATTCCTTGAATTAAGTGCCATAGACTATCAATGCCAACCTGTCCTTTCAGTTTAAGCACATCACTTTACTTAATTGCAGCTCAGTAAAGAGCATTCATTTATTTTACTATCTCCAACAAGTAAGATATATCTGAGGTATCCTATATGATAGATTTTATGAACCACTTACCCATTTATCTTTCCCTATCATATCCTTTTAAAATATCACTCTCTAATTCTCTTTAGAGATAATTACAATATTGACTAGGGATGAGATTCAAATGCTATGTTCTTTTAACTTAGTAAGCATGTTCCATATTACTTCCATTGTATCCGACATGCTTAGGTGCTCATAATGATGCATCATGAGACAACCCCTAATTAAAGACATTCCATCTCTTTGAGCAAAATATCTCATAACACAATTTAACACAATTATGCAATTCTGAAAAGTGAAACCATAATCAATATATAGTCATGTAAGATTACCATAAGCCCATCTTATTGTAGCTTATGTGCATTGTCCTAGTATAGGACTTAGAGTTGATTTCACTTAGAAATCAATATTAAATTATTATATCTTTGCTAAGAATTAGTTTGACATGTGTTTATAAAACAACCATAGCTCAGAAGTATCTAATTAACATAACCTTTTCATGGTTTCATGTTAATCCAGCTGCCTTCTTATCAGCGGTCATTAAGATTAGACAATCTTACTTCTAGATATCTTTTGCTGGTTGTGTACATTCTATACAAAACCTCTAGAGAACTTATCACCACTTTTCAAGTAGGTTGATATATTGCACTTTATAACGAGGCAGTTATCCATTAACAACCTCAACTATTTCCAAGTATGCTTAACATATAATTACTTAGAACAAGATATTTTAGGCAACATTCCTCCAATAGTCTCTTATATGATCCTTAGAATCTCACACATAAGATGTGCATAGTACTTACTACATGCTTGATACTAATGATTAATACAATAGTATTGTAGATATTGATTTCTTAACTTGATATATTTCCAACTCATAACACATCATTTTCAAATTACTCTCTTAGAATACAATATATTACAACTGGTAATCTTCCTTTAATTCCTTCAAAGAGATAAGTACAATCCATGTCTATAAGCATGCACAATATCTTTCATATAAATGAATAAAATAGTTATATTCAGTAGCAAAGCATTTTTTTTCAATTTCAAGGAGAAGTATTTCATCTTAAGAACATTCAAGTCATTCATATCTTCAACCTTCCTCGTTCAAGATAATTTACAAGACTAAATACTTTCACCTTCTTTCTCGGTGTTCATCTCAGTAAAATTTTAGCACGAGTCAGTTCACAAGAACTGAAAATGATAAGCACCAACTCACCATAATGACATACTCTACTTAATTATTTCATAGAAATAACCCATATTATTTTTATGAATCAATATTGCAAAGTTTAAGTAGATAAAAAATTCTTTCTATACCATGAAGAAGCAAGGAATTTAACGAACCCTAAAAGAAATTAGTTTGAAACTTACATTTCCATACAACTACTTCAACCACTCAGAAACAATCATACAATTCATAAGATACATAAGAATTATAAGTATTAAAAGACTACTATATAAGAGTAACAAGATTTCACTCATGCAATCCCATACTTGCATGCCTGAAATCATTTACTCAACAATTAAGTAGCCATAAAAATATCAAGAATACATTCAAGCAATCTCCCAAATCTTCACAACAAATCTAAAGAGGATTTCATACATCCATAAGGACTGCTAAGGTTTAGGCAATAATACCAAGACATCAAAAGTATTCGGATAACAAAATATGATAGTAGAGCATTTAACCATGAAGATAAAAGGGTGAGAGCATTCATGGCATCCTGCCATAGAGCAATTAGGTATAAATTGAGTAACATGCTACATATAAAAATTACCTCATCTTAGCACTCATATAATCATTCCAAGAATAGAATGGAGTACATAATTCCTTCTTCAGATATGTTTCATCATATCAAGACCTAATAAACACAAAGCCTTTAAAATTTTGGAAGAGAGTAGGTTCCATGTGTTGACGAGATGAGATAATTGTTACTTAACCCAAAAAGTTCCACTGAACACTTAATATCCCAAGAGTTCACTCAACACGAATTGTAACTTCTAGCAACCCACATTTTTCTTGGTAAGTCAAGACGTCACATGATTCTGAATTTAAGAATGATCTCCTAATCCCATTCTACAGAACAAGGTTAGATCATACTGAACTAAATTCATGATGTAGCCAGGAAAGGTCAATAAGGAACTTTCAAAACATCAAGGAAACCCCAAAATTAATAAATGAAATCGAGTACAATTTGCTATAAGAGGAAGAGTCACTTCGGGTTTACGGAGATACCACAAATCCAAATCAGAATCATTACACTCGAGAGAGGATCTGTCACATCTCATGAACTCAGTTAAAGGACGAATCCAGTTATCATCTATTAAAAGAGTAGAAGTATATAACTTACCATTTTGTCCCAGAATGGGTTACCATACAAAATCGATGCCTCCAGTTTCTTAATAGAACACATAGTAAGACAATGTGATCTACAACTTGGACCATGTTAATTAATACAGAGGGTAATACTACCAACTTTACAACCCTGAATCCAAGAGTCTTCCTATTTTGGGACAACCTTAATCTCCAGCCTTACTTAAGGATTCAATTTCCAACATATAAAACATAAACCCAACAAGCATAGATAAGAGCGTAAGGGTCAAGAAATCAAACTCTACTATCATTACCAGCTCATATGTTGAGATGAGGCGTGCTCAATAAAAGGAACTATTTAACACCTTTTCAACCGAGAAAACTAATGCATAAACCTCTAGAAGATCAGCTCACTTTCTAGGATGGTTTCCTAATGGTCAATAGTGAACTGCATCTCTTACAAGAGGAAGGATATTCTTAGTCGAAGTTGACATCACTTTCGAACTCAGTAAGAATTGCAAGAAAAACCAAGCTTTAGTAATAATAGTGAATAAATTAGCCCACTAAGTAACATACAAGGTTTTACAGGAGAATGTCCATCCTCCATTATAGAGACTGAAATGGAACATAAGAGACAATATTTTAACAAGCTGGACTTAACCATCCCAGTAATCAATTCTCAATATAACCTTTCTGTAACCGGCTTTAAGCCCGTAAGAAGTTGGAATAGTTCCACTATTAATTAAGCAAGCAAGGAGATCAACATGGAATAATAGAATAAAGTATCTGGAACTTATACAATCTTAAATTGTAAACAAGATAAAATAGTTAACTTATTAGAAAAACCAGCGATTCAGCCAAGCCATCATAGTGGCTCTGGGGTAGACCATAAACATCATTCTAAATCGCCTATTCAAGGCCGAAGATGTAGACCTTGTAATTATTACAACAATCCTTATCATATACAACCCGATGATAATATTTAATTTATTTGTTTTTCATTCTTCAAAACACATACTTATTTTAAATAAAACCAGGTCGATTATAAGTACCGAAATTGCCTCCTACAAGACCAACACGTCTCCAACACATGGATTTATTTAAGGAATCAAACCCAATTGCGTAAATCCCACAAACACTATGTCAAGGAAAGTCATCTAAAATAAAAACTCACACAGAACAATTTCCAGCATACCATAATATCTGGCTATAATTATTCATATCCTTGAAGAGATGGGTAACAATTAAACAACATTTTCTACAGTATGGGTAGATATATATTCACACATTTGTAAGAAGATTTCAAGAATGCCGGCATATTAAATCAAACCCGGAATCATTTTAGCAGCAGTCCTCAAACATCTCAAGATTATATTCTTTCCTTAATGATAATAACCTTATTAGAGTCTGTACATAATTAAATCACTTCAAACAACATACATCATGAAGCCATAACAATTCATACTCTACAGAGCAAATATTAAACGATTCCACATCTCGAAATTACAAACACAAAATCATTCAATACAAGGTTATTTTTGTGAAATCACTAAATAAAGCAAGAAATTATGAAAATTTCAGAGCGTATCATGCCTGTCACTCCAGGTGATTTATTTTCTTGCAAAAACTTTCACGATTCTTCAGAAGATCCCTATCCTTTGAAACGAGTTCCTTCATCCAACAGATCACAAATTTCTCGTGACATTTTAATGAGTCTGGGAACTTTTTGTTCTAACTACTCAACTGTTGTTTTCTCCATGCAACTCACATCAACACACGATAAACTTCCTCCTTGCATGCCGAGAAACTATGAGTTTCATGTAATGAAATGAATCGATACCAAAACCAAACTTGTTTTCCCCCAAACCGTTCCTGCACTTCCCGAGGAAGGTGAGCATTAAAAGACATTAAATGCAGAGTTAATGGAGCTTGCCGCCAACTATTCTTAGCTCTCATTTTAAATTTAGAAAACTCCTACTTCATGCCATGCAAGGCGATTTAGAAAACTAAAGTACTTCGCTCCAAAATCAGTTGGCGGAGTCAATCAATAAACAATTAAGGGACTGAAGTATAGATATTATGCGGTGGTTGCCACCTCATCTACCATTTGAATTTGGGCAACGTTATATCATTTTTAATGACCAAACAATATTTTATGCCATAGAAAATCTAGATGCCATTCCATGATATGCCTTAAGGCTTCACAACACTAAATATTTTCACACACCCTTTTCAAATAGCAAAGGTTATGTTCACTTCAAGCTTCACAAGTAACAGGTTTGCATGTTAGGTTTAGAACTATCCACTAGGATTAGATTGTCTCCCCTTTTTGAAATCTAAATATATGTATATGTATATATACATATTCACTGTATATGTATATATATATATATATATAATGCTAACGTTGATCAAGAAAGTTGTTCATGTATACTCGAAGGAGTAGATGCCCTTAATTCATAATAATTAAGTCCTTGACTGACGACTATAGCCCTTTTATCCCTGGAAATACGATCATGATGGCATTAGTCATCAAATGGGTAGATTATTAGATGGTTAGTTTAAGACTTATTATAAACCAACAAGAAGTCTTGATCACATTCCAAATTAATTCGCTAAGTGAACTATCAAAATTTTCAAAGCCTCAACATAACTTAGTTATAAAAACTATAATGTTAACAATTTAATAGAGATAAGAAACAACATCACAAATCACTTTCAAGGCTTAAATTTACACCAAAGATTCTATGACATACAACATTACAAACAACGTAATGTCACCTTAGTGAAAACAGTTCATCACTAAGATAGATCCCAGATTAGCAGGGTTCTTATCTAAGGAGATTATCCTTAGCTTATTCACGATATTGTGATTACATGTTCATATCAAGTTTTCATTTAATTTTTGATACGCAAGGGTGCCAACAACATAGGATAAAACCATTTGTCCTATCATTACTTTGACAACAGTAAGGAAAGCACAAGACGTTACATAACTCCCCTCTTAAAAGCATCATCTTCTCGATGATGTGGTCCTTTCTAAATGAAATCAAATAATTCCACACAGGATAAAAGATTAATTCCTATAGAATAGTTACTATTTCCTAGAATTTTATGGTTTTCAAATTTGAAACTTTAAATTTAGTAGTTGCATCAGCTTATCAGACTGTAAATAGTCACGCAGTCAAATTATTTCATGATTACTTCACTAAATTAAATCATTTTTGTACAATATATATATTTGATATACAGAGGATATAGTTAAAACAAGCTTACCTGGTACCCTTTAAGGAAAACTATTCCTTTCTGCTGGAATTACAATGTATGGATCTGTGGTAGTTCATTTAGACAGATCACTTTCCTCAGCTCTGTTAAGGACTTTTGATTTGAGGTTCCAAAACTCTACAACATTAGGTCAAAAAGATAAGGTACCAACATTCGTTCATTCAACTGGACTTGAATATTTCTTATTTCAGTTATCAACTAACTCAACATGTTTTACACTTTTTATCTTTTATAACTGGTCCAAACAAAGAATGTTGTCAACGTGGTTATCCAAGCTTATGGATCTGCCAAATTTGTTTATTTAATTTTCCTTTTTAACAAATATTAACTCATGACTGAGTACTGACAACATATTTTCTTGTCCTCACACAAGAGGTTTACAAGTTTATAGATGTTTGAGAAAACCAGTTTACCAAAACCTCTCAAAGTGTTAAGTAACAAAGTTACCTTATTAGATGTATACTTTGACATCCACAACATTTTTATTCTGTTGTTTAACCTCCTCGGTGGATTCATAGAATTGGTACTGATCCTAATATTACCAAGGTCATGCACAAATTCCACTTGGTTTACACGAGGGTTTCAAATAAGTAGTGTATTGTTTGTAAAATATTTTACTTTAATACAAAGAAGTATGTAAATGACTTATGTTATTTAACAACTTACTAAATTCTCTTGGAAGCTCTAACAATACTCTAACTTACAAGTCATCGTATCTTTCTCCCAACATATTATAAAGCATACGAGTTAAGCCTGAAACTCTAAGGGCTTGAAGACGCCATGTAGAGTTACATAGGAACTATCACAAGAGAGGGATTTCATAATACATCCCTTGATCCTGAACCTACACATTTCTATAGCAGGGTTCATATTAGTGAAGTATGAATTCCCTTATCTAGGTTCAACTAAAAATACTAGAATCAACCACAAAACCCATGAAAGTTCACAGTAATTCATAAACTAGAATTTCCACATAGTCACAACACATCATGATAGGTGAATAGAAGGGAATCATGTCATGATAGGTAATATAAAAGAAATATTGTCTTGTGAGATACAAGATATTACCAGAAGCTAAATATAACCTCATATGATCTATGATTTTAGATGAGTCGACCCAAAACGAGCCATCACCAAACCTAAGATCCTCCTTTCAACATGATGATACCCCAAAACTTTGGGTACTTGAGTAATATAACCCAAAAGTAACCAAAATAAACATATATATTACAACCACTTTGTTAAAAGTCAACAGATAGATTATAATATTTTCAGCTTAGAATTGAAATATTAATTATGTAAATCAAGTATTTGATAGAATATAGAATAATCACTCAGATCAATGCTACCTAACTAGACATAAGTTGAAAATTTGAGCATTTTTATTCCATATTACCAGAAAGAGTTAGGCTTCACATTTGTTGACCAGTTTTTCATTGAGTACAACTAACCCATATCTTCTTTCTTTTAGTATTGAAGAATACTAATCTCATGGATCTCTTCAAAATTTTCTCTATCTCCTTCTAGGGATACATGTTCCTTTCCTTTGTTAACTTCCCTTGCAGATGATTTGTCATTCGATACTTGTCCATCTTCTTTAAAGGACATTGGTTGGAATAATGCCCATTGCCACACGTGAAACATCCACCAGTAGGTCTTGATTTACCACCTTTAACTTTTCCATTTGCAACAGTATTATGCTTTTTCCTACAGGTTATCACTGCAAGTTTTTGTGTAAATTTAATTTTGGCAGAACACATTTTCTTGCTATTATTTTTCCACCAATTTTTCTTAGCATTCTGAGATGAAGAAGAATAATTACTTTTATGACCCTTTTCATTTTTATGAGTGGGAGTGTCTAGTAGATTTGGTTTTAGCCCACTGGCTTTTCCAAATATCATCTTATCGGAAGAAGATCCATGTTTATCCAATGTTTCCCCAATTTTGGGTTTAGTCCATCTTTGGATTGGTAAGTCCAAAACTTGCCATCAATGATCAATTCATCATTTAAATAACTCTTCTATTGTTTATTAGCAACAATCCTAAGTTGTCCTTTGTCCAACTTATCACTTTCACCCATCACCAGCTACTCCAAGGCATCTATCTAATTTTGGGTATATTGAAGGATTTCCAGAATCTTGTCTAACTTTAGCACCGTTGAAACCGTAACAAAATTAGACCCGGTTCTTTCTTCTCAGTGCATCCTTCCCATTTCCATTTTTATTCTGAAAAAAAAAAAAAGTTTTAATTAGCATAAGGACCCAATGAGTCCAAGAGTTGCAACCTTTAGCTCTGATACCAAAATGTAACATCCACTTTTTGTCACTTCATCTCTAGATTTTTTTAATTAACTTTATGCAATGTAGCTGATTTAAATACCCATATATTTAAATCTACATAAACCTTAATGTAATCCATTTCCGATAATTATCATGAACCATGTGCAGTTGTATGAGAGAATACTAAACCTACTCATTCTCCCTCAATTCTTTGTATGATCCCTTACACATAATGTAACCTTTGGTTCTCCTTTTTCAAGGGATGATATATAAGTGAAGGCTCTTAAGTGTCTACCTAGGTTCCACCTATGAAATCCATAGGCATCCGACAACTTAGATTAAGGTGAAATCTCGACAATGTAATCAGCAACTTACACCACTTTGCATAAAAATTTTCTAAGTCATGTATACCATGCTCCATTCCATGACGACACACTCATCATATGGAAATTTTCATTTCACCTTAGTCACTTATTCAGTTATATGGATTCACAAATGTTCATGTTGTAAATAGCTACAAGCCTTGAATGAGGTACAAACCAGTTTAACCTACACAAAGACATACCTCTATGTCATCTTGTGATGCCTATGGGAAAGAAAGTGTTCTTGTAACAATTCACCTTGTTACTTAGCCCACATATCTACCCATAGCCATCATAGGTTGATATAAGGGTGCGTGCCTAGGAGGTCCAACATGTCTTGTAACTCTATCAAGGTTTGTACTTAGGACAACACCATACTACAATCCAGTCTCTTGATGAGACAACTCATTACAGATGCTAAACGATAGTATCCTAATGGTGACAATCGTCACCATAGGGATACGACTTGTGTAGTATATGTAGTGAGTTCACCCGCCTAGAATCCTATATTGGTGCATGGTGTTTAATGTTTTTAAGGTAATCATTATAGAACAACCTAGGACTTACAACACCTTCTCCATGAATGGGTCATACCTAAGGTTAGGATTGAGTTGATCCCAGGATCCCCAATCTCTATAACATTTTAATTACCTTTCAATATCTCATACCCATGTTAACCATTGATGGAAACAATACTATCAATGTCAATGACTATTATTACAGTTTCAAAATTGTCCCAGCTTTAACATTTAGGCTAATGCTTCTTATTTCATATTCTAGGGGTATGTACTTACATGAAGCTAAGTAATTAGGTATGATTCATTCCTTGAATTAAGTGCCATAGACTATCAATGCCAACTGTCCTTTCAGTTTAAGCACATCACTTTACTTAATTGCAGCTTAGTAAAGAGCATTCATTTATTTTACTATCTCCAACAAGTAAGATATATTTGAGGTATCCTATATGATAGATTTTATGAACCACTTACCCATTTATCTTTCCCTATCATATCCTTTTAAAATATCACTCTCTAATTCTCTTTAGAGATAATTACAGTATTGACTAGGGATGAGATTCAAATGCTATGTTCTTTTAACTTAGTAAGCATGTTCCATATTACTTCCATTGTATCCGACATGCTTAGGTGCTCATAATGATGCATCACGAGACAAACCCTAAGTAAAGACATTTTGTCTCTTTGAGAAAAATATCTCATAACATGATTTAACACAATTCTGCAATTCCCAAAAGTGAAACCATAATCAATATATAGTCATGTAAGATTACCATAAGCCCATCCTATTGTAGCTTATGTGTATCGTCCTAGTATAGGACTTAGAGTTGATTTCACTTAGAAATCAATATTAAATTATTATATCTTTGCTAAGAATTAGTATGACCTGTGTTTATAAAACAACCATAGCTCAAAAGTATCTAATTAACATAACCCTTTTCATGGTTTCATGTTAATCCATTTTCCTTCTTATCAGTGGTCATTAAGATTAGACAATCTTACTTCTAGATATCTTTTGTTGGTTGTGTACATTCTATACAAAACCTCTGGAGAACTTATCACCACTTTTCAAGTAGGTTGATATATTGCACTTTATAACAAGGCAATTATCCATTAGCAACCTCAACTATTTCCAAGTATGGTTAACATATAATTACTTAGAACAAGATATTTTAGGCAACATTCCTCCAATAGTCTCTTATAAGATCCTCGAATCTCACACATAAGATGTGCATAGTACTTATTACATGCTTGATACTAATGATTAATACAATAGTATTATAGATACTGATTTCTTAACTTGATAGATTTCGAACTCATACACATCATTTTCCAATTACTCTCTTAGAATATAATATATTACAACTGGTAATCTTCCTTTAATTTCTTCAAAGAGATAAGTACAATCCATGTCTATAAGCATGACCAATATCTTTCATATAAATAAATAAAACAGTTATATTCAGTAGCAAAGCCTTTTTTCCCCAATTCCAAGGAGAAGTATTTCATCTTAAGAACATTGAAGTCGATCATATCTTCAACCTTCCTCATTCAAGATAATATAAAGACTAAATACTTTCACCTTCTTTCTCGGCGTTCATCTGCAAAATTGTTAGCAAAAGTCAATTCACAAGAACTAAGCATGATAAGCACCAACTCACCATAATGACATACTCTACTTAATTATTTCATAGAAATAACCCATATTATTTTTATGAATCAATATTGCAAAGCTTAAGTAGATAAACAATTATTTCTATAACATGAAGAAGCAAGCAATTTAATGAACCATGAAAGAAATTAGTTTCAAACTTACATTTCCATACAACTACTTTAGCCACTCGAAAAATTCATACAATTCATAAGATACATAAGAATTATAAGTATTCAAAGACTACCGTATAAGAGTAACAATATTTCACTCATGCAATCCCATACTTGCATGCCTAAAATTGTTTACTCAATAATTAAGTAGCCATAAAAATATCAAGAATACATTCAAGCAATCTCCCAAATCTTCATAGCAGATCTAAAGAGGATTTCATACATCCATAAGGACTGCTAAGGTTCAGAAATAATACCAAGACATCAAAAGTATTCGGATAACAAAATATGATAGTAGAGCATTTAACCACGAGGATAAAAGGGTGAGAGCGTTCATGGCATCCTGCCATATAGCAATCAGGTATAACTTGAGTAACATGCTACATATAAAACTTACCTCAACTTAGCACTCATATGAGCATTCCAAGAATAGAAAGGAGTACACAATTCCTTCTTCAGATATGTTTCATCATATCAAGACCTAATAAACACAAAGCCTTTAAAATTCTGGAAGAGAGTAGGTTCCATGTGTTGATGAGATGAGATAATTGTTACTTAACCCAAAAATTTCCACTGAACACTTAATATCCCAAGAGTTTTCTCAACACTAATTGAAACTTTTAGCAACCCACATTTTTCCTTGTAAGTCAAGACGTTACATGATTCTAAATTTAAGAATGGTCTCCTAATCCCATTCTATAGAGATCTATTGAACTAAATTCATGATGTACCACCAGGAAAGGTCAATAATGAACTTTCAAAATGTCAAGGAAACCCCAAAATTAATAAATGAAACTGAGTAAAGTTTGCTATAAGAGGAAGAGTCACTTTCGGGTTTGCAGAGATACCACAAATCCAAATCAAAATCATTACTCTCGGAAAGGATCTGTCACATCTCATGGACTTAGTTAAAGGACAAATCCAGTTATCATCTATTATAAGAGTAGAAGTATATAACTTACCATTTTGTCCCAAAATGGGTTACCATACAAAATCGATGCCTCCAGTTTCTTAATAGAACACATAGTAAGACAATGTGATCTACAACTTGGACCATTTTAATTAATACTAGAGGGGTAATATTACCAACTTTACAACCTCCGAATCCAAGATTCTTCCTATTTTGGGACAACCTTAATCTCCAGCCTAACTTAAGGACTCAATTTCCAACATTTAAAACATAAACCTAACAAGCACATATAAGAGCATAAGGGTCAAGAAATCAAACTCTACCATCATTACCATATTATATGTTGAGATGAGGTGTGCTCAATAAAAGGAACTGTTTAACACCTTTTCAACCGAGAAAACTAATGCATAAACCTCTAGAAGATCGATCACTTTCTAGGATGGTTTCCTAATGGTCAACTGTAAACTGCATCTCTTACTAGAGGAAGGAGATTCTTAGTCAAAGTTGACATCACTTTCGAACTCAGTAAGAATTGAAAGCAAAACCAAGCTTTAGTAATAATAGTGAATAAATTATCCCACTAAGTAACATACAAGGTTTTACAGGAGAATGTCCATCCTCCATTATAGAGGCTAAAATGGAACAAAGAGACAAGTTTTTAACAAGATGTAACTTAACCATCCCAGTAATCAAATTCTCAATATAACCTTTTCGTAACCAGATTTAAACCCCGAAGAAGTAAGAATAGTTCCAGAATTATTAAGAAGCAGTAAGGAGATCAACATGGAATAATAGAATAAAGTATCTAGAACTTATACAATCTTAAATTGTAAACAAGATACAACAGTTAACTTATTAGAAAACTCAACGATTCAGCCAAGCCATCATAGTGGCTCTGGGTAGACCATAAACATCATTCTAAACTACCTATTCAAGGCCGAAGATGTAGACCTTGTAATTATTACAACTGTCCTTATCATATACAACCCGATGATAATATTAAATTTAGTTGTTTTTCATTCTTCAGAACAAATACTTATTTTAAATAAAACCAGGTCGATTATAAGTACCGACGTTTCCTCCTACAAGACCAACACGTCTCCAACACATGGATTTATTTAAAGAATCAAACCCAGTTGCATAAATCCCACAAACACTAGGTCAAGGAAAGTCATCTAAAACAAAAACTCACACAGAAAAATTTCTAGCATACCATAATATCTGGCTATAATTATTCATATCCTTGAAGAGATGGGTAACAATTAAACAACATTTTCTATAGTATGGGTAGATATCTATTCACAACTGCAAGAAGATTTCAACAATGTTGGCATATCAAATCAAACCCAGTAATCATTTTAGCAGCAATCCTCAAACATCTCAAGATTATATTCTTTCTTTAATGATAATAACCTTATTGGAGTCTGTACATAATTAAATCACTTAAAACAACATACATCACAAAGCCATAGCAATTCATACTCTACAGAGAAAATATTAAATGATTCCACATCTCAGAAATTACAAACACAAAATCATTCAATACAAGGTTATTTTTGTGAAATCACTAAATAAAGCAAGAAATTATGAAAAGTTCAGAGCGTATCATGCCTATCACTCTGGTGATTTCTTTTCTTGCAAAAACTTTCACAATTCTTCAGAAGATCCCTATCCTTTGAAACAAGTTCCTTCATCCAACAAATCACAAATTTCCCGTGACATTTTAATGAGTCTGGGAACTTTTTGTTCCAACTACTCAACTGTTGTTTTCTCAATGCAACTTGCATCAACACACATAGCTAAAACTTCCTCCTTACATTCCGAGCAACTATGAGTTTCATGCAATGAAATGAATCGATACCAAAACCAAACTCATTTTCCCCCAAACCGTTCCCACACTTCCCGAGGAAGGTGAGCATTAAAAGACATTAAATGCAGAGTTAATGGAGCTTGCCACCAACTATTCTTAGCTCTCATTTTAAATTTAGCAAACTCCTACTTCATGCCATGCAAGGTAATTTAGACAACTAAAGTACTTCACTCCAAAATCAGTTGGCGGAGTCAATCAATAAACAATTAAGGGACTGAAGTACATATATTATGTGGTGGTTTCCACCTCATCTACCATTTGAATTTGGGCAACGTTATATCATTTTTAATGACCAAACAATATTTTATGCCATAGAAAATCTGGATGCCATTCCATGATATGCCTTAAGGCTTCACAACACTAAATATTTTCACACACCCTTTTCAAATAGTAAAGTTTATGTTCACTTCAAGCTTCACAAGTAACAAGTTTGCATGTTAGGTTTAGAACTATCCACTAGGATTAGATTGTCTCCCATTTTTAAAATCTAAATATATGTATATGTATATGTATATGTGTATATACATATTCACCTCTGTGTGTGTGTGTGTGTGTATATATATATATATATATATATATATATATATATAATGCTAACGTTGATCAAGAAAGTTGTTCATGTATACTCGAAGGAGTAGATGCCCTTAATTCATAATAATTAAGTCCTTGACTGACAACTATAGCCCTTTTATCCCTGGAAATACGATCATGATGGCATTAGTCATCAAATGGGCATATTATCAGATGGTTAGTTTAAGACTTATTATAAACCAATAGGAAGTCTTGATCACATTCCAAATTAAGTCGCTAAGCGAACTATCAAAATTGTCAAAGCCTCAACATAACTTAGTTATAAAAACTATAATGTTAACAATTTAATAGAGATAAGAAACAACATCACAAATCACTTTCAAGGCTTAAATTTATACCAAAGATTCTATGACATACAACATTACAAATGACGTAATGTTACCTTAGTGAAAATAGTTCATCACTAAGATAGATCCCGGATTAGCAGGGTTCTTATCTAAGGAGATTATCCTTAGCTTATTCACGATACTGTGATTACATGTTCATATCAAGTTTTCATTTAATTTTTGATATGCAAGGATGCCAACAACATAGGATAAAACCATTTTTCCTATCATTACTTTGAAAATAGTAAGAAAATCACGAGGCATTACAAGATCTTTTTCTTTTCTTCCTATATCCTCTTTTTGGAACGACATGATTACTAGGATTTCATTTTCTTATGTCATTTCAGTGATTATAACAGGTGGATCGCTAATGATTTTTACTGAGATCTAGTTTGAATATCTTTACAATCCATAGCATGTAAAGCAACCGATTTTTCTGGATTCTGTTCCATAAACATGAGTTGTTTGTTTGTTTCTTGGGTTTGCTACTGGTTGTGTTGGTATTTGCATTTAGACTACATTTTCAGTTTGTGAATTCTATGCAGGGGATCCCATGATGGCCTATTTATTCTGATTTGGATATGTTCTTCCTTGAGCATAATTACTAGGGTTCCATCTAGGTTGTGACCAAGCATAAGGATTTCCTTGACCAGCCCATGGTTGTTGATGTCCCTGAGCATACCAAGCTTGATTTTCCCAATCTTGAGGGTTCCATGTTGGTTAAGGTACCCAAGGTGGTTGTCCCCAATTTTTGGTACTGACTGAGTAGCCCATGGCATCGTCAGGGATTAGGAACTAATCTTAGCATAAACTACCCCTGGTTAGGTTATCTTTGAACAAAATTCAATTCTTCTGTTGTGGATGATGTACTAGTTTGTTTAAGTTGATTCTTTATGACTGGAAGTAGAGAAAAAGCATCAATATCATGTTCTTTAGATTCATAGATAAGACACATTTTTGTTTTATCCAAAGGACAGTCTCTTATTGCATGCTTCTTCCTGCATCTAAGACAATACATAGCCAATGGTTTAGCTTTGGAATTTTCTTTAGCTTGTAATCCATCCATAGTAGAGGTTAATTGAACTAAAATGTCTATTTTAAAATTTTCTAACTCATCCATTAGTTTGTTCATATCTGGGTTCAAAATTTTCACTAATTTTCCTTTTCTAGGTCTACCCCTTATTCTGTGAATAGCTTCTACAAATCTCCTTAATTTCATTCATTATTAATCGATCAATCTCTCCACCTCCTATCAAGTTAAGGGATTCCCTAGATTCTTCATCCAAACCTTTAAGAAAAATGGTTTTACTTAACTCCTCTTGAAGTGCAAATCAGGAGTAGGAGGTTGAATACTCAATTGAGAATCAAAACTTTCCCTAAATGGATATTGAGTAATAAGCCTTTTCCTAAAAGTTCCACTTCCTTCAGTGGTGATCTAAGAATTCTAAAGGTGGCAATTTTGTTTCTTGTTTGACAGGGGATGATGGTGCCTCCAATTCTTGATTTATTTTTGTATTTGGACTAGAGGATGTTGTGAATTTTTGTGAAGATGTTCTTGGGAGGAATCTACCCTTTGAGTCTCTAGGTCTACTCATATATTTTATGATATAGTAGGGAAGATCCTTCAACAACTAGATGTATGATTATTGCTCTTGCTAACACTTTATTAGAAATTTCCAACTAGTGTGTCCCCGGAAATGGCGTCAAAATGATGGGTGTGGTTATTCCTCGGCTTAATCAACTTCTTGTTGATGTCATATCAAACCAGGGGGTGTGTCTAAATATATATGCAACAAGAGTAATCTTATCGATCTAGTAGTTGACTAAAGTTATTTTTGTATTTTCCGGGGGATCTTTTCAATGTCTTAAGGACTTCTTGGTAAAACCTTATTTAAATCATACTATGAAAACTTGCTAAAAGTAAACACACTAAAAGCTTTCTTTGAAAGAAAATACACTTTGTAGAATCGAAATAAGCACACTTGCTTCGAAAGTAAACATACTTTCTTTTGGAAATAAACACAATCAATTTAGAATTCTTGAAAACAATTGCAATAAATATTAGAATCTATCTAAACACCTGCAGGAACAAGTATACAACAAAAGTTTAACCGGAAGAATTAAAACAATATATAATTAACGATCTAAGTAATTTGTTTGAAGAAATATAAATACTAAATAAACAAATATCCTGCTCCTTGGGGAGTGGGCCCTTGCTCCTCCTCAAATCAGGATTTAACAACTCGGAATTCTCTCAAACAGAATGGCTATTTTATTGATAAAACATTCAAGATTACAAAACATACTAGATCTATGTACTTAGTCTCTTTTTTGTTCTATATATATATTTCTCTATCATATTCTATTGTTTTCTATCTACTGCAGGTCTACTTTTATATACATTTACAATCATAGTTGTCTCTACGATTCTCGATGAAATCAAATCATGCCCGAGTAGATGTTAAGTCGATTATGGCTGATTAGATAGTCAGTAAGATAACTATCCATGGATATGTGTTCGAAATATTCTCATCCTTTCCTGATTAAAAGGGTCATTGATGCAAAATCTCCGATGTAGTTAGAATAGATAACTTCCATCGGTTCCGGAACTTCAGAGAAGTTTCAAAACCATAGGAAATTGTTAAGGATCAAAACCATGAGAGTTCCAAAGCTATACCAAAGAGTTCCGAACTAAGTCTGAAAATTCTAGAACTAAATACTGGAGTTCCGAACTAAGTCCGAAAGTTTTGAAACTAGATGATGACTGTGTGATGGAGTTTCGGAACTAGCTTAGAAGTTCTGGAACTAAGATGTGTGGGAACAGATGCTACCAAAACATACTTGAACACTACTTGCTTCATTTCCTCGACTGATTAGACCTGCTTTATTACAAAATTGAATTTCAAACACACACTTCATCAGGAATTTTAGAGATTTTAAACATTAGAATCATAATCAATCAAAAGACAGACAATTACATCCTAACTCATATCAGATCAACTAAAAGTCACAAAATGCAATAAAATTTAATAAAAAGGAGAGTAAGATGAGATCATATATTATACATTAATCAGGAATATTCTGGCCTCATCAATGTGTGGCCTCATTGTGTTTACTTGTGACCATATTTCTTGGTCATTCAACTTTTTCACTAAGTGTGTGGCTTCTTGAATGATTGGGTACTTCTTTAATTTATCAATGTCCATGCCGCACGGACCCTTAGTATACCCTAGATCCTTCCTTGTCTCCAAGATTACATATTTATTAGTTAAATCACCATTTAGATCTACCCCTATTCCTTTCAACCTTATTCTTTGTGAGATCAAAATGGTTGTAATCCTTACCCTGTGTCCTACAAAGTAAAAGAAATCTTCGTGTACCCTACTCATCAACCAGTGATACAATGGTTCATATTTCCAAAATTAGGGAGCTCATATAAATAGTAATCACCAAGTTACTTCAACAACTTCTCCCTAGTGTCCTCATACACACCATGTCTTCTGCTATGTGGTTATTCATTTTTGTGTTTAATAATGCATCCAAATCCTTCTTATTTTCAGTTGTATGATGGTTGTAGTCACTAATCTTGCTCTTCCAGATGTGGGAATCCCATTCCTAACCCACAATTACACTCTCATGATCCTACATTTATCATAAATTACTCTCGGGGTCATTTCAACCTCCACTTTGACCTTATTCTTCCCTTTTAATCTTGTTGCATGTGCTTTCTTTGGTGCCATTTATAACCTAGAATCTTCCAACTTCAAATACTAGCCGTTTATCTCCCGCAACGTGAAAACCTAGCTTGATTCAAAGTGTGCCCTAGTTAAAATCACATGCCCTAGCTCTTTTTCAATGCCTTGATACACTCAAACCATTCACAACCTGGGGACTTAAGCTTCCTCTATGCACAAATCTATTCATCACGTCTCAATTCACACTCTTTACACTGAATACTCTTCTCACAAATTCGGTCTCACTTGGCTCTTTCAAATTATCACGATTGTAATGGTAAAAATGAACTCGCATCCCGTCCTTATATAGATTTTCAAAAAGTTAGTGCATTTATTACTTCTTCACCTACTTAAAATCCTCTCATTAATTGACCATTTTCATTCTTTCCACATCATACATCTTCACAGCCAAGCTATAACCTTCTAACGCACCTTCCTACCTTCTAGCCATGGACTTCTCTTCAACGTACCTCTATGCACCCAAGTACCTTGCCACACGCGCGCCTTCCCTTGGTAGCTACCATGGCCTCTTCTTACCTTGTGTTATACTTGTTTCTTCACTCATCTCCACCTATGGTCCTTATTTTTAGAAGAATTTTTTTCAATTCTCCAACTTGAATAACACCCATAGTAGTTTGTTCCTTTCATGTGGACTTATTTTCAATAGTCTTGTACCTGGATATCAATAACCTACCCCACACTAAGGGTATGTGCAGTCCTCTGCACATAAAAATTCTTCAAATAGTAATTAGCTTCTGGCACTTAAACGCACTTTATTACACAAACACACCAACTAAATTAAAAAACCATAGAGACAAAAAAGGAAACACAGTAAGGAAATGTATAATTGAAAACCTAATCTAAATGGAAACACTACCTTATTACAAACACTAAGAAAACTTATTTATAATAGGCCTTCATCCTACTCCCGTTGAAGTAATCGGGTAACCGTATTTCATCAAGCGCCTCTAATTGAAAAGTGCATGTTTCAAGTATGTGAGTGATAACATATGGTCCCAACCAATGTACTTTGAGTTTTCTTAGATGGCGTGAAAAATTAGAATCATAAAGAAGAACCATCTATCCTATCTCAATCCTTTTATCCTTGATGTGCCTATCATGCCATGCTTTATGCCTGGAATTTTCTTGTTTATGAATCCAACGTGTTATTTCTCTGTGCTCATCTAGCTTGATTAACTTTTCAAACCATTCTTCTCGTGCTTTCTCATCGAGATAGACCTCTAGTGCATGCAATACGTGAAGATGGTAACATGAATTCCATATGAAGAACCGCTTATGTGCCAAACTCTAACTAAAATGGTGTGGCTTTGTTCAACCTTTTATATGTTGTTCAATATGCCCAAAGTAATGCAGATACTTTATCATCCCAATCCTTTCTTCCAACATCACATTTTTTTCAATGTCTGGCTCAAAATTTTGTTGAAAGCCTCAACAATCCCATTTTCTTGAGGATGATATGGTGTAGTCTTATGGTGTGTAATAATGAATTCATCCAATAAAATTCTGATTGTCTCATTCAAAAGTGTGTTCCCCTATCACTAGTCAAACTTAAAGGACATCCATACTGTGTAATAATAGTTTCCCATAGAAACCTAGCTATTGTAGCCGCTTATGTAATCCTTTATAGGTCTTATCATTCCACCTTATCGGATAATCTATGTAAGTTATGATATAGCGTGGTCTAGTCTCTACGCACGGCCAGTGGTAAAATAGGACCCACAAATTCTATAGCCCATTTATCAAATGACTCTGCACTAGGAATAGGTATTAATGGCATATTATCTCTTTGACTGGTTTCCCAAGACATTGATACTAATCACAAGCCCTGCAATAATATTTACAATCTTTATACAAGGTCTCCCACCATAATCCAACGAGTAGAATCTTGTGCACAGTGGTGTCACTAGCATAGTGGCCACTTGTAATACCACCATGATAGTCGTATGCGTTCATGTTCCAATACACAACGACGTAATATTTCATTCCTTCCTAGCTTGTACAGTCACCGCTAATCAACATATAGGGTGCCGCGAGCATAACAAGTTGTCTATTTTCTAAGGATTTCATTCCTTCTGGTTCAATGCCTATTTGTAGAAAGATAACAATGTCCTCTAATTTTGATGGCACTCATTGTAACCTATATAGATGTGTAGTGGGCATGGTATCTTCAATGTCTTGTGCTTCTTCTCTTGACTATATTATAGATAAATGGTCTAGTCCATAATTACTTTTCCCTTGTTTTACCACAATTGTGAAATCAAATTCTTGAAATAAGAGTACCCATCTGCATATTTGCCCTTGTAAAATGGGATTTTTACCAAATACTTCAATGCCATGTGATCTTTATAAAAAAATGGTGTAGTTAGCAAGTACTATCTAAATTTATGTAGTGCATAAATTGTTGACAAAGCTTCACGCTCTATAGTTGCGTAGTTTTGTTATATAGGAGTCAACTTTCTACTAGAAAAATAGATAGGATGATCTATAATACCTTCTCTAGGCTGAGCCAATACTGTGCCAATGGTTGTGCTAGAGGCATCCACATGTACATGAAATGGTTGGTCCCACAAAGGAAAACATAGAATAGGTGCGGTAGTAAGTTTCTCCTTTAATGTCTCGAATGTGTGCTGCTGTGGTTCTCCCCAGTAGAACATACCTTTCCCTTTCAGTAACTCCTCCAACGGTGTAGAAAATTTGGCATATCCTTTAATAAAATTATTGTAATATCCTGTATGACCCAAAAATATGCACACCTCACTCTGACTGGTAGGCTCTTTTAGGCCTATAATGACTACAACCTTAGTTGGATCAACCAACAAACCTTCCTTGTAGATTATGTGTCCTAACAAAGTATCCCAAATGGTGTAGAAAATATACACTTCTTGATGTTCAAAGAGATACTCAACTATCTACATATTTCAAACATTAAGTGCAGATTGTCATACTGATCCTTAACTAATCCATACACCATCCAATCATCTAAATAGACCTGCAAGAAGTTGTGAATAAAATTCTTGAATGCTTGAACAACTATGCGTGAAAATACAACAGGCGCATTTTTTAGACCAAAAGGCATCACAATATAGGTGAAGCTACCCCATTCAATACTAAAAGTAGTTTTTTCTTGATCCTCTTGGGAAATCCTAACCTGATGATACCTAGAGAACCCATCTATAAATGAATAGATTTTGCATCGTATGGCGCCTTTGATTATTTCCTCGGTGAATAGCATAGCAAAGGGATCAATCACACATGCAACATTCAGCTCCATGTAATTCACATAGATCCTGATCCGTCCATCCTTCTTAATACTAATCACCATTAGACTAACCCATTCTGACTCGTTGAGGGGCTTGATGATTCTAGACTTCAACATTTTGTCAATCTCTTCTTTGACCTTTTCATGCAAGTTGGGGTTCATCATGTAGGGTCTCTTTCTAACTGGGTGTGCACCCTCTTTAAGATTTATCTTCATCTCCCTAATGATTTATGCACACCTTTAAGTTCATGGTACCCTCGAGGGAATAAGTCTTGATAATCCTGTAGTAGCTCAATGATTTTTTCCACTTCAGAGTCTAACCAATAGTCTCCAATTATGGCCTCCTTAGGCTCAACATCTAATCCAATATTCACTTTCTTTTTCTTCATAGGTTCATGATAGGTGCGCGTGGTCTTATCTACACTTTCCAACACCTCACACCTACCTGTTGAATGGTTTACATCTATATTTTCTACTTCTTCATCATCCACTAAGTAGACCATTTTTCCTTTTTCTTTCTCAAGGAAAGTGCACTAAAGTAGTGTGGCATTGGCCTCTGTCTCTTCAACAAGATGCGCTCCTAAGTTTCCTTCATCCAATAACTCTTGAATGAGTTCTTCAGCCTTGCACTATCTCCCATAGTTAAGTGCTTTATGAATTTTAATGCTTCTTCCACTAGAGGCTTGGTAGAGAAGAAGTCAAACATCTAAGCCATTCCTATAATTAAATCCTACCAATTTCTAGTCTCTCTATGGATTTCTGCATAGACATACCAAGCACACACGTAGCCTTGTAAAGTGTAATAAAAAAATTTCACCCATAGCAAAGGTGGTAAAGCTTCCCCCCTCTCTGTCTGCATTCTCTCACACCTCTCGAATGTGGTGCTAAACAAGTTGATTACCATGATAAGTACATATTTGAGTAGGTTTATTACTCTTGAAGAACCTAGTGGAAAGAGCAATCCTAATTTCATTCCATCCTACAAGATTATCCTTGTGGACCACCCACCATCTGCTGCTGTCCCGCGTAGGGTATAGGCTAGCATATTCCTTCTCTCTAGCGGGTCTATCCACTATTTCAAGAATGCCACAAGCCGCCATCCCCGCTGTCAGAGGTATAGGCTAGCATATTCCTTCTCTCTAGCAGGTCCACTATTGTTTCAAGAGAATGCCACAAGATCTCCTTCTTTGGTGTAACAGGGTACATATTTGTTACCTATTCTCTTGATATAACATGGTCTACAATCCCTGGTGAATAAACTCTTTACTTCGCGCCCCACCAACTCATAAGTGCTATGAGCCTAATTATCACAAGCAACACTTGTAGTATTGCTGATAGATTGTGCATCCTTCCACTGAATGATTCCTTATTTACATGGCTCAAACACCTCTAAATCCCAGATGGCACATACATAAATCCCATTCAGTCTTCTTCACTCAACACTCAACATAGGGTACATATTTTCCATCTATTAAAGGGATAATAACTCTTTCCTCCTTGTTTTCAAAACTGATATAAACCTTGTTGAACCAAAGATCAACATTATTTGCATAACATTAAGGACACCCCAATAGAGTTGGGAATCTATTTGACTCTACCAGTGCTAAAACCTCAAAATCTCCAGTGAACTTGGTTCCGTGTATGGTAATGGATTCATCTTTCAAAACTCTGATGGGAGTGGCCTTAGTCTGATTATCCATGAACAATACATTAGAGGATGCATGCAATGGGGTTCTTCCTATTTGTACCCATGTATCTAAAGTAAGAAAATTGACTTCCACATCTCAGTAATAAATATATTACTCAATAATCACCATCCACAACAACATTCGAGTGATTTCCTTGTCATAATCTAGGCTATGAGGGGGAAGATTCACATGCAAGATCTACCATCTAGTCTCAGTACTTACGCGTGGAGTGTTTCCTTTTAACCAATTCCCTAATAGTGGAATGATATTTTCCTGGCACAACATTTTGCACACTTCTCTCAAGTCATCCATATCAGTTTGGATTGTCTCTAATGCTTTCTTTTGCTCCATCTTCTCGTGATTTCTCTTTTAAATATTGTATCTCACCTTGAAGATTCCTGAGTACCTCCATGGTTTCCTAATAAACCTCCTTCTGATGGGAAAGATCTAGGTACCATGCATGTAGAACCTCCTCCTTAGTGATGGTAGGCTTCTACTGTAATGCTTCTCTGGTGTGTGCCGCCTCAATGTGGGTCGTTATCTTTACTTAAATGCCTCAAACTCTGCTTCCAACTTAAGAATCCACTGATTTTTCACATCGTGTTGTATCCTAACCATCCACGCACCTTTGTTTTCTTGTTTATGTTACTTGTGAAGATGTTCATACAAGTCCGAGCAATACTCATAACTATGATTCTTTCCACGTAAAGAACATGTAATATTATGAGGAAATTCATGCCTATAGTGGTCGGGAGATCCACATGTATAAAATGTCCCATGAGGGAACTCGTTTCTTCCACCACCATGGCCTCATCTTCCAAATCTACCATGGTATCCTTGACCTCTTCCATAACCGCCTTTAAAATACCCTTCATTTCGATAATAACACACCTAATTGTGATCTTGATCCTAATGCTTGTTATTTCCTGTAGAGTTATCTGAAACTCCTATATTTCGTACACCAATATCTATAGTATCATGGATCTAACCAATCAGATGACAATCTTCTTTGTCATGAGTCATGGACCTATAAATTTTACAATAACATGAGATGTTCTTCCTTATCATGCGTTGTACTAATGGGCAGTGTCTAGCATCATGGTTTAGATGGTATATCTCATAGTCCAACAACAATGAGCACACTGATCTACAGGGAAAACTATCCTTTGTGTGACCTTCCACTTCACAATCTGTGCACTAAATCCCTGTGTGCATCTCAAGTGCTGAATTTGCTGATAGTTTCTCCAACTGATTTTCCATAGCTCCGATTTTTGCTTCTAAAAATAGGCTCACCTCGTGTCTATACTTTCTCTTGCCTCAATGCGTAAGGATGATTCAAGTGCTTCGTGCATATCGGTATATGTCTTATGTGATAACTCCCACCTAAAAGGGGTAATCGGATGCCCAACAAACCATTGTGCATTCTGGCTTGTATGGATATCATAAGAAAGCTTAGATAAAAACATTTTAAAATGGGCATCATACTCTCTGACACTTTCAGTAGTGCCTTGCTTAATATCCTTGAGTGTACTTATACTCTTCTATTCAAACTCAAGGATGTGAAACTCTTTAAGGAATGCATCTTTCAAAGCTGTATAGTCTACGCAAGTTTGATCAGGGTCAAAATTTTTGTACCAACTGTGTGAATTCCCTTGTAGCGTAGTAGCAAATTAGCTTTCCCTACACTCAGAATCCATAATTCCTTTTGTGTTGCATAGTATTTCACACATTTGCACGTGTTCAAAAGCATCTTGTATGCCCCTATACTCTGGAAGACAAAGAGATATCTCCATAAAAATATTCTAAGGTTGGTGAGAACCTTTCCCACCTAATCCATAACCTCTTGTGTTTCATCCAAAACCACCAAATCCACCGAATCTAAAGCCACCTATGCCTCTTGATCCCGAACATGTTGCTTTGAGTCGGACCGAAAGATGTACTTCCCTATGTCCCAATAGTAGTATTGAACTATACGGATGGTCTCGCAAAGTGTTACTACTCCCATAAGAAAGTCCAAAAATTGGCACGCCTAAATTTTATGTCGATGATAAACCCAAAAGGTACTCCCATATAACAATAAAGCCATTTACGTTTCCATCGTTCTGCCTCTTCTAATACTCTCTCCTACTCTCCCACTCTCGGAATTAGCTTACTAACTGTTTGTTGTACTAGATCTTTGGAAAACCAAGTGAAAGGGAAAGGTTGTGGGGTGGATTCGGATGTGTGCTGCGGCTAGGACATTTCTTTGGGTGCAATTCTACATGAGGCCGAGGAGGGTTCCTTGTCATGATTTCCCAATTGGGGGACTTCCTAATGTTTGGATCCATGTCTTCTGTGAACTTCAACTCATTCCTAGACTATATTTCTCCACAATGCCATTTTCTCTGTAACCTCCCTCTCGTGTGCCTCATATACTTAAGAAACCTTTCCTCTCTTTGCCTTTCTGCCACTAGGTATGCCATCTTTCAAAAAACCTTATCCTGCCCCCACATGTGGTGGGTTTTAGTTTCGCCATCGGTTTACTCTCTAAGATCGGGGTTACCATTAGAATCTTGATTGCCCGGTGGAATGCCTTGTAGGTAAGTTCCTCTCGATATCATAAAAATGAAATTTAGCTACCTCGGGGCACAAATAAGTGGAAATTGAGTACTACGAGATATAACTATTTAGAACACCACGAACCGCATATCCACAAAGTGATTCCAAATTAGATCAGCATCATAAAGGGCTGAAATTCTTCTTACATAGTGTGTGATACCTCCAATTCCATTTATATGCATAAACAATCGAGACACTCGCATAATTATACTTTGGAAATATCATGAAGAATCTCTCATATAAAGCTGTCATACAAATTATATTCCACCCATACGTGTGCGTTAAACTCGAATCTGATGTTGAACCTCCATGTTTATTCTTCTTCTAAGTCGTGTATCCACTCCTCAACACTTGTTAGGGTAAAATGATATGTCTTCATCTTGAACCATCTTGAAAAAACTAAAAAAGAGGTCTTGGAAATGAAACCAATGATGAAACCTAGAATTCACCAAGAAAATCCCATACGCGCTAGCACATCACTCGATCTAGGCGAGTGCTCACCCAAAACATGCAAAGGTATCGGCCCCTCTTTAGGGTTGTTGTTGTAGGATGTTAGCATGGTGAAGACTTGAAGCATTCAGGTCTATGATTGACATATCATTTCACATTGCATGTTCGATCTAGATCAAGAGAATAATAGAATTAAATGATAACCATGATGAAATCAAGCATGAAAGAACCAATTATAGTTAATATTTGACACTCTAATTTAGCAAATACACTCCATTACATTACACATGATAAATACATAGAAGCTTTCTTACAATAAAAATAGTATACACTCATGCACACATCAGATTTGATAGCATAACCTCACAATAACTCAGTCCTCACATTTTTTTATGCTACAAAGTTCACTACATATTTATAAGGGTGGGGACTTTCCCTTTAGCACTTATCTAATCCCAAAATAGGTCACATGCTATTATTAGCCATGCGTTATTACAAAAATAGCGACACATGCAAGTGTACTAACAATAGAATTATTCTAGTTAACTATCAATAGTAAATCTATTCTCAGCTTGTATCCAAGAAAAGTGCTTCGTAGATGATCCTCCAAAAATACCAATGTGTGTCACACAAGTCTCTAACCGGTTTGTGTTTTCCGCAGGCTATCTTCCAAAAATAGATCCTCATCATGAAAAATGATAAGTCTTGAATCTATCTCTATCCTTAGCATGTGATTCCTTTCGATCCTCCCATGATTTTTAATGTGCTCGCTCTTCTACGTGAACCTTCTCGTATGTTTTTCCCAAGTCCTTGTTTTTGTGTGATCATCGGTTTGAAGTCCAATATTGCTGATAATAATTTGGTGGTGCATTCCACTAAGGACTCCATTCCTATGGGACTTATTGAGCCTAAGGTTGGGTATATGACCATGATGTGTTCCATTGATTTGGAGCCCATTGTGTTTTTGGTGTGTAGGACCGGTTCTGATTTGATTGAAAATTCCCTCCTTGCCTTTGAGCCATATAATTTAACTCAACTTTGTTTTGTGTGTTTTGTTTTAAATGGTTTTTCAATAAGGAAGAAATCCACATTTTTCTATGGTATGCTTTAGATCATAGACAAGGAAGATGTCTATTTTATCTAAGGGGTAGTCCTTAAGCCCATGCTTGTTCCTACATCTTGGAAAATATATGAACAATGGCTCTGTGTTCTTGAATTTCTCCCTATCCACAATTGTGTTAAGTTGAACTAAGAGGTTTGTTCTTAAATTTGTAATTTACTCTCTTAGTTTGGATATATCATCATTGGAAATTTTTCCTTTTTGTCTATGAAGATTGGGGTGAGTTCGGGAGTAGTTCCTACAAAGGTCAATGATATCAATAAATTCTAATTTTTTCATGTCTCCTTTTCCCATAATATTGAAGGCTTCTTATGTGTCTTCATCCAATCCCTTGAGGAATAAATTTTTAAGAAGGTTTATATCAAGACCAATGCCACACCTCATGTGAAGGAAGAGGAACCAATCAAGATAGTTCTCCACACTCTCATCCTCCTTCTATTGTATCCTAAAGATCTCTTCCTTTCTATCCCTCACCCTATAATAATCATGATATTTATCTAAGAAAATTGTTTCCATCTCCTCCAAACTATGGATAGAGTTGGGATTCAGGCCCATGAACCACCTCATGGTTGTGTCCTTTAGAGTTGAAGGAAATAACTTAATATATTGGGTGTTTGAGGTGTAATCATAAGTTTGGCATATGAATTTGAACTCAAATAGGAATTGGTCAGGATATTATGACAATAGTCCCCCTCGAAGGTTGGTATAATTGAAGGCATTAGTGCTTGAGTGAGTCCTGCGCTTGTAACATCTCGCTAATTAATATTTTATTTTGACATTTAATTATTCAAATAATTATGAATAATGGGAAAATGAATGTTTATTTGAATAATTAAGTGTTAAATGTTGATGACGGTAATTAGTCATCTAAGTACTTAATTAAAGATTAAGTACTTAGATAACTAAATATCACCTTTATTAATATAAATGCAATTTAATTATGAGGTGGTACTATGTATTATCATGTACATATTTTTGTTGGGCATCAAGTTGATTAGGATGACACAATCCTTAATCAATATGGTCACCGCACAACGATGAGGTTGTGTTGACACCCATATGGACTAAGGGCGATGTCGCTCCTAAGGTAACTTGCGCTATGTGTTTTAACAAGGCTTGGAATAAGTATGACATGTTATGGTATTGGTATTATTGTTGCATGAATTGTTTTGAGTTGGTGTTATATGGTAAAAAAATAAGGCTTAAAAGCCTTGGTAAATTTGCATTGTAACATTAAATTTTATGGCATTATTTTAAATAATATAATTGATGGGGGCATATGGCCACACCCATCGAATGGTTGAGCCTAAGGTTTTATTTTGTATTAAGTTCAATTTTAAAATGGTATTGAGGACCATATTGGCTGGATAAGGTTTAATAATTATTAAATCCACTATTGTGGACAGACCACGCAAGGGGGTAATTATTTGTTTGAATATTCATTTTTCAAAGGGAGATCCCCTCCCATGAGACCATGAGGCTCCATTCGTCATCCACTTGGCAGGTGGTAGGTGGAGGGAGTAAATGTGTGGCAAGGTTTTGGGAAGTCATGGTTGATTGGGGGAAAATGGAGTGTGGTTTTAGTTGCATGGCATTCGATGGTCTCAAGCTCTGGCTATGGGGGCACTCTGTCGAATTTTTCTCTACATTTTTTGAAGTCGATTTTGACTGTGAAACCCTCTATTTATAAAGAGGAATGCAATATGGAAGAGGGGTTTGTTAGAAAGCTGGGATCTTTGCACTTGAGGTGGTCGAATAAGGTTTACAGATAATCTGAAAGAAAAATCAAAGGAATACAATCATTTTTAGGCAAGGGGTTAATCTACTTGCTTTTCTGGTTTTTGATTTATAAAGAGATTGTTTTCTTTGTGTGTGGTTTCATATTATGAATGGTTTATGGAAAATATGTTGTGAATTAGTTTTTGAACTTTGAGTTCTCTCCATAAAATCGTATGGTTGTTATGGGTTTTGGAAAATAGTTGAGAAATTTTGGGTATTCAAACTAGAGCTCCTTCAATGAAAATGTATGGTTGTTTTCTTGTGTGTAATATGTAGTGAATGATTTTCTGAAATGTGGGTTTGAATAAAGAGTTGAATAAATTTGTTTTGTGGGATTTTGAACTTGTATTCTTCAATAAATTTGTATGGTTGTTTTGCATGGTATGTGGTTTATGTTGTGAAAGGTTTATGGAGAATAACCTATGAAATTTTGTGGGTTTCAAACTTAGGTTCTTCCATGAATTCGTATGGCTGTTGTGGGTTATGGAAAATTATATGTGAAAGTTTTGTGGGTATTCAAATTCTGATTTCTTCCTACAAAATGATATGATTATTTTTCTGGTCTTCATGTATGATCTGTAGAGAATGAATTGTCTTATAGAATGATTTATCTTTGAGGAGGGTTTGATTAGAGTGTTGGGTAAATTGTTGCATGGATTCTACAAACTGATAACCATGGGTTTAGCTGGAAATGGAAAGTAAGCTTATTGGGTTTTGTTAAAAAAATGGGTATGTGATTTACCCACACCGTGAATAATGAAAAGGTCTTGAGACCTAGGGCAGTTTGTATGTGAAATGGGTATCATTTAAAATAAGTGTGTGAGTTCTTTCTTGCTATTTCCGTATGATTTTATGGAATGATCTCTGATTGTTTAAAGTATATTGAGAATTTGGTTGCAGAACGTACCCTCTTCTATTTATTTAAATCTGGTAAAATATCGATTTGGGTATCTCCCTCTACTCTGGGTGCATGACCTTATGATGGAAAAATATTGCTTTTAAGTCCTTCCTTTTATATATAGATGCATACAACCATATGGGTTTATGTTGGTTTGGTCATTTCAACGTGGGACTGATTCTGTTTAATTCTATTGATTGTGAGTGCAAATGATTGAATGTTGATTTATTGTTGTAGCTAGTAACAAGATTTTTGGGACACATTACTTGGAAAGAAAAATAGTTAAAATGCTTGATTTCATTTTGTGTTATGAAATAAAAATGGATACTATCTATTGGAATAAAAATAAGAAATTGAATCTATATTTCTTGTTTACTTTATAGATGCATTAACCTTCTACAGGGACATTTGGAAAATGTTAATAAAATAAAGGTAAAAGTTGATGGTTCAATTGGGTAAGTTTATTTCTTGTTAGTTTTATTTTGACCCGAGATCCTTGTGACTCAAAGGGTTGGATCATTTGATCCATACCTTTTCATTTAATGCATTTACTTCATTATTTGATTTAGATTAATTTAATCTACTTTCTAGAAAATTTTAAAAGTGGAAAATACAAGGGGAAACTCTATCAATTTTTTTCAAAATTCTATACTTAGTCATTTTTATGGAATAAAATTAGTTGGATGAATTTGATGGCTTGAGAAGTATTTTGTGATAATGTTTTTGCAAAACAGATGTATTTTTCCTTGAATGTTAGTTTACCTAAATTTTTTGATTGGTTTGATTCATGTGATGTGCAAAGATAGTGGTTCTGACAAAGATCGGGAACCCGAAACCTCCGCCAATCACATGGTTTGTGATTGAAGAAGCGAGAGGTTTGTATGTGAAGTGTTCCTTTGGGAACACTTCACATATATACCCCACGCCTCTTTCATCACCAACTATGGGACTGTTGGAGGATTCTAGCTCCTTATCTATGGTAGAAGCATTACCATTGCATAATAGTTAGTTATGTGTGATGAATAATCTACTTTATTTGTCAAAAATGTAGTTAAGTGAATAGATTAACTTCTTTCTAGTTCTTTGAATTGACACCCCCAAACAAAATAGTGTCGCAGGTTTTGTGATGATGTATGGGAATTCTATCACCGGCTTGTGAGGAATGACATTAGACTTGAAGATTTTTATTACGGATCATTGATCCTATTGTACTTGTAATTTAAGGATTTAGAAACTTGTCTTAGACAAGATGTCCTTTGTACTAGTCCATTTATGGACAAGACTTGTAATTTATAAATATGTTGGCTGATTTCTATATGTTCAAATACATTGTTGTTATATGGGTATTGGTAACTATATGGTATATTTGATAAAGTTAAGGTGCTCCTAGTTTACAATCTTATGGTTAGAATGTGTATGGATTGTGATAATAAGGTTATACCCCATATCTATTTAACTCTCTAAAACAATATAGAGATTATTATTATGGGTGAAGATAAAGAATAATAAGAGAGATATAATACTTGTAATTGGAAGGGAAAAATGCATGATGATAGTCTTAACTTTTAAAGGATTAAAATATGATCTTGGGTAACATATTGGTTCAATCTATAGTGATATGCAATGAGTAAATAATTGATAATAATCTGGTCAAGAATTCATGAGACTAGTTCAATAATAGGTATGAAGGCATCTAAAAGAAGTATGATATAGACTCATCTTTTAAATCAATTTAATATCTTGTAATATTTAAAGGTTATTAAAATGAACTTATCGTCCTACGGTAAGAAAAATAAATGAATCCTAAGTTGAGATTATCTCTAGCTTTAAACAAGATGTGAGATATAGTCCTAATAAAGCATAGATATGACTTTGATTAATGGATAAAGAATCAAGATAAACTAAGGTATGACATTGTAAGATTAATAAGACCTAGTGGAATCTTGACTAGGGGTCTAACACACCTTTTATATTAGAATGGTTAGTACGTATGGATAGGGCAGCAAAGAGATAATCACTTCGTGATCTTATCCTTCTATCCATAGTAACTTGATGCGTAAACTATATTTCACTAAGTAATTGGATAAGAAATGAAGGATATGAACCCTTGCAAGAACTAGCACATTCAATGCACATTGCAGGCTACCTACGAGTGGCCCATAGGTTGCTTAATGTGGTAACATATTAAGTAGTGGATTGGCCTCCCGTAGGTAACCAATAGTGAGCATTGGGGTTCCTTGTACTTATGAAGTTGAACCATTAGGAAATCAATAAGTCTTAATAGGTTCACCTACATAAGTTTAATGAATCTAGATAACTGTGATGAGATGGTTGTGAGGTGATGGGAAGACAAGTTTAGATGCTTATGTGCACTCATCTATACTAAGCATACATAGTATAGCTAAGAAAAATTTGGCCAAAGTAATGTGTTTGTTGGGTACATTGTCTAATCACCTTGATTCCTCAAATCCCAAGTGTAGGATACATGATGGAGTTTTATTAAATGAAACTCTAGGTAGACACTATAGTATCACCACATGTTATCATTTACACAAAGTGGTAAGACCAAGCGTGGCTAAGTATGAACATTCAAAAAAATGTTAAGGGTGATCCTAGAGATTAGGGATAACTAACACTTACAACTACACAAGCTTTATCACTATGTTATAGGACCAATTAATTTATTAAGACATTATGCATAAACTATCTTTAGCTAGTTACCTGATTTAAATATGTAGAGGAATGTCTACTTGTTTTTAATTTAATATGACTTGTTGCATTAACTAGATTTATCTAGTTATCTGATTTATATATGCAGAGGAATTTCTATTTTTGTTAGAAAAAAATCAACTAATTTGGGTTATAAATTTTAGGTTGTTATAAATCTTGACAAAAATCATGCGCTAATGCATAGATGAGTCCTACACTCCAAAGTGATTCTTGCGCTAGTGCATAAGTGATTCCTGCGCTAGTCTATGGTTAGGTCACATTATGGCTTTAAGATATAATTATTCAAATAGATTGTCAATACACATAAAGATTCATTTAACCCATATTTGAAGAAGTAAACACAAGATGAAAATAACAAGGTTATGCACAATATTTCCTTTCAAAATATAATAAAGTATTAATTACAAAATGACAATATCATACTTAGTGCAAAATGATGACATGAAAAAACAAGGGTTTATATAGGATAAATGAAAGCTCATCACACAAGGTGCCCAAAACCCACCTAAATTTATTTTATAGGAACTTCTTATTACACTACAAGGGTTATAGGGTTTTATGCGGAGTTTACAACTTGCCATTCTAAAGGTGAGAAAAGAAGACCAACACACAAATTTCTAGGAAGGTAAAGTAATTAGAAATTTGTAGACCCATATTACAAGTAGGTCCAATACCGTATCGGAGGTTCAAGACCATATGTATGCTTTCAAATTAGTTGTAAATTTTTGACCAGGTTAAGTATCAGTTTCTAGTTTATGTCACAAATCATTTTCAGTCTCAAATCATCCTATACCTACACTCAGATCACTGAAACTCTTCCAAAACCACATAAAACTAGCTAAGTACAATTCTCCCTTGTGTTTTTGATAGTTTTTAGATTAATAGTGGCATTGATATGTGTTATTATGATTTGTGTAATTAATGCTAGAAGTTAATTAAATCATAATATCCACTTGTTGCATTATTTCATCATTTTTATGTATGCTAATTAGAAACACATTAAAATCTAAAAGGTAATGGAATAGATTCACACAAAAAGTTAAATCATTACCCAATTTTTATATTAAGAATTATAAATTTGTTGTGTAAGAACTAATGTATCTTATATGAGTAATAAAATAAATTCACATCAAAATTTATTCAAATACACTCACTACCTAAAAATATTACACATCTTATTCAATAGTGAATATAAGACATTAGTTTTCACCCATTTGCAGCGAGATCCATTCTACTCCCCTATAGTTGTAGACATAATCTTAATAGATAATAAATTCAAGTGTAACTTATCATAGATCTGAAAACTCCCCTCACCACAAGGTTATTCAAGAAGTGGGATGTTACCCAAAGCTACCCATATTATAAACATGGTATTTAAATTTTCTGAAATTGATTTCTAAGGAAAATACAACACGAATAAAAAGGATATAACTTTTAATCCATCATCAAACACATTGAATTATTTACATGAGAATAAGAAAAAATGAATACTTTAGTATTTAATTTGAATAGATAAATGAGATTACAAGAAACTAATTGAAATATTGAAATCCATTTATACCTCACTACTAAAAATGAAACATTTTTCAAAGGGAAAATACTCTCTGTTTATGAATCAACTTCTAAATTTTATATAAGCTAATTATAGTTAATTGTAATTTAGATTCCTATATAAAAGGATTGGAACATGTTGGATTGGAACACACCTTGAATCAATTCCATTGATCCAAGGTATGCTTTTGTTCTTCTTTGTTGTCATCTTGTTAATTGACATGCTGAATGAAACATGTTATGGAACCAAGCAATGTTTTGATATAAATTTTAAGGACCTGGCTTCAGGTATCCTTACTAGCATCATGTTGCAAATTGTCCTTACTCCACCAATGTTTTGCAAAAAAATCCTTAACTTTGTAGTAATGTTTACCCTATTGGATTTTTGACCTAAGGTGATAATACTTACCTAGAATCTATTACTGAACTATTTTGGGTTGACGCCTAAAACTATGTTGCAGTGCCCTACCCTATATGGATTCTAACCTAAGGGGTTATGACCTAACCTAAGATGGTATGTGATATAGTTATGGGGTTTGAACTAACCTAAGATAAATTTTAAAGACCTAAGAACTAAGATGGAAACCTAACTAATGCTAAGGTGACCTAAACTATTACTAAGATGAAAGGGGACCTATGGGTTACATGGAAAATAGAAGGTTGGTGGCGTGGTGGTTTTAAGGTATTAATGAGAATTAAATCTCAGTCCTTACATCCTAATTTTCCAAGTTTGGTGGAGGCAAGGAAGGTAGGTAGGATGCCTAGCTGGCATCATTGCTAAATTTAAAATGCATGTTAAATTTTGAAATCCACTTCACCAAATTTGAAGTGGTGGTGGCATAAGAAAAGAGAGGGAATTTGCATTCAATGCATTCAATGGCATTGATTTCAGTGAAGAGACCACCTAGGAAAGAGGAGAAGGATGGAATTGGGAAGTTGTTGGTCATTCTGGTCTTTCTGGTTTTTTCTCTGCATGTGGTTTTGGTTCTTCGAACCAACAAGTCTATTTTTTGATCCATTGTGATCTTGAGCATCCCCAACTATTTCTAAACTGTGGAAACATGGAGGTAGTTGGGAGATTTGGTTGTTGACATTGTTTGAAAAGAAGAGATTCTTGAGAAGCTCTCATCTGAGATCTTCTACAAATCAACAAGAAATTTCATCAGGCATGATAGGCTCTTCTTATTAAACAGTTTTGCTTTTTATTAAGCATCTTCATTAGAACAACTCTACTCTTTGAAATGAATGGCTTTGTGGAAATGTTTTGGTGTATTTTGGTTGTGATCTTCTGTTTGAGTTTGTTGTTTTGAAAGGATGCAATATGGGTATTTTCTAAATGCATGTTTGAGTAAATCATGTTTATCATATTTGAAACTAGAATGATGCTTAAGTCATGTGGGCTTCTTTTTCTATGCACAAGGGATTAAGGGAAAGCATTATGTGGTAAAGATTTTAATTGGGTTTGTTTTTCTTTTAATTGTGGGAAGTATGAAGTGCTTTGTCTTCTCTGAAAAATGAATCACCTTGAATCTGGTTGTTTCTGTTTGAGATAAGTTGGAACAACTATTTGGATTCGATGTATTGTGAATTTAAACTTGTTAAAAGGACAATGATGAAACATTTTCTCCCTTTGAGTTTAATGCGTTTAAACCCATGAATTTTTGTGGGATTGTTAGAAGGGATTTCATTTGGTTTTGACCTTCCTTGTTTGAAATCTGGTAATTTTTGGTTTAACTCCTTTCCAGGGACTGTGTGAGGATATTGTTGTTTCTCTCACCTGCATGTATTAAATGGTTTGTGGAAAACCTTTTGATTTACTTATGTAGATGTTGTTGTGAAAGTTGACTATTTTAGTGGATCTTGGGATTAGTTTGGTTTTGGTTATCTGAGGGGAAAGAGTTGGAACGTTCGGTCTTACTCTTCTCCCTTTTGTTTGATTTTGGGAACCAATTTGGGGTTTCATTTCCTTTGATTGCTTTCATCTTAGTCAAAATTCAGTTGGAGCGTAAAGTTTCTCCTTCTCCTTTTAGGCTCGATGATGAACACATGTACTGGGGGATTGTAATCCTTTCATTGTTCCCAATTGTATTTGAATCTAGTTGGAATTCTTTTCATTGTATCTAAAAATGACTTCTTTCCTTCCTGTGGAATAGGAAACATGTTTTTACTTGACTGTAATCTCTTAATCACTTTCTATTTGGGATGCATAAGCTTTGTTTGTAGTGTGCAAAGCTATCAACGTGGATGAATTTAGAAGATCATTTGTTTGATACTTCTGGTATAGTTGTAGAATGAATTCTTTGAATATTTCCTTTAGTGGTAGCTAGTAAGCTACTGAAACTGTCCCTGTTTTGTGTTGAGGGAAGTACATTGTTGTTAACTGATTTGCATGTTACAGTTTATATAATTTGGTTCAGTATTGGGAAGAAATAATGAGAATCTCTCTCTCATCTTGATTATTGACTTCCATCTCATTCTCTCTCTCCTTTCTGAGTTGTGGATTTTTCTTTGTTACTCTTGTGCTCAAAAGGTAGTTGATTGTTATCTCTCTCTGACTATTTATTTCTCGTTATTATTACACCTTGCTTGAAGTTGACCATTTTGGTTAGGTTAGCTGAAGGGGATTACAGAGTAGATAGTTGGATGAATCACTTTCTTTCCTTTTTCTTTCCTTCTCAATTGATTGTTAAGAAGGTAATGAATCGATGTGTGACTATCTTCAGGAGAAGTACATGGAATTTAAACCTTGTAAAATCTGTTGATGTTGAACAAAAAGGTTAGGCTAGAGTTGGCTTAAATTGGAATGATTCAAAGACACTATAGTATGAAATAGATAAGTAATTGGGATGTAATATTACTTGTTTGTTGTATCTTTTCTTATGAAATTTTGAACGAAAGATTGTTGTTTAATCTTGATACTTATTTAATGTGACAAGGTTTCTCACTTTGTTCTTCTTTTAGTGGTACTTAATTCTTTACTAGGTATCTATCTATATTGCTTAATGTTTCATAAGAGTAGAGTTATTTTTATGAGACAGTTAGTCAAAAGCACATCACTTTAATGATTAGTGCTTATCATGCTCAGTTCAATGAACTGACCCATGCTAGCAATTTTTGCAGATGGATTCCGTAAGTGACAAAAGAAGACAAGTTCCTTTATGATGCTTCTTGTTTACTTAAAGGCTGCATTTTTAATGAGGATTTATTATTCTTTTTGAGATGTAATTGAAAAAGGGAAAAATTTGTAAATTTTACTTGATTTTATCAATGAAGAATGACATGAAAAATGTCTGAAATGTTTAGACCTGTAAAATATGTATTTTGTTTGATCAATGAGAAAGGATTGAGTGTTATTGATATTTGATGTGTCATGGTCTTTTGGGCATACAAAAAAAAGGGGATTGTAGAATTATTCTTATTCTCTCATAAACATATATGTTTTGAATCATTTCAATTGTACTCAAATGAAATAGAGAAAGAGGGATTTGATACTCTATTCTCCTCTTAAATGCAACTTCTAAGTTGGCATACATAGATGAACACTCAACTAGGTCAATATGGATTATTAATTGACATTAATAGAAGAGTAAAATACATATGGATCCTTGTATAAGAAAATAACTGGCAATGGACCCTAACTAGTATATGTTAAAGGAAAGACAATTAGTCTTCGAGATAAATATTTCATTGTGATCTTTTTGGGTATTATACCCAAAGGATATTTGGAAAGAGGGAATTATACCTCTTCTTAGTAAACCTTAACTCCTAAGGTAAGGTAATTGAAAATAAATGAATACATATGTATAAGAAATAGACTTCATTTTAATGAAGTCCATTATTAAGGAGTCTTGATTTAAATTTAGTCATGAATAAACTTGGTTAAGTTAAGTAAGTTAATCTTACTATGTTAAGCTGATTTGGAATTATAAATCCTGAAACTTAAATTAAGAAACCAAAGAATGACATACAATCCTTCAGGTAGAAGGATTGGTTGCAGATTAATCTACATGACAACCATAAGTCATTTATGACTAGCAACCATAATGATCGAAGAGATTAGAAAATCAACAAGGTTGCTGAAACTGAATCTTAAATTAAGAAGATAAGAGAGTATTTAACCTCTTATCTAGATATGTACCTCTAGATGAGGGGATTCCATGGGATGTTGGTACACGCCAACTTAATAATGTGTCATCATGAAGACCAGGTCTTCATGAGGACACAATGTTATAGCTGACATGTCACAACACCCTTCCGAATCGGATCATCTAGGTTTACATAAACTCGAGACTTGACTTGGTTACACTCTAGGTCAGTTTAGGGACATGATTTGATATAGGGAAGGACTCCCGATGACTGAAGGTAACTAGACACATGCAATCGACCTAGGTCGATTGAGTATGTCTATGTACCCTTAGTCACCATGAGTGGCCCTCTATACCAATCTATGTTGCTAACTTTGAGTTATGGTTAAACCTTGGACAAGAGGACTGACAGAGTCAGTGAAGACCATTCTAGATAATAGATGAAGTGGGGGTGAAGGACATATTCCATTGATGAGTATGTCCATCTAGGAATATGATCATGCAAAGCATGTGAAAATATTTGGCCAAAGTATCACAAGTTGTTGGTTGCGTTGTCCTATATCACCTAGTTTAAGAAGTAGGATTTTAGATGAATATTGGTAACAAATATTCAGATAGGCCTCTTAAATGGAACACTTCAATACCCCAAAAAGGGTAAAAGAACCAAGTATACTTAGTATACAATACATTGAATTAACATGAAGGATCGGTAAGAAACCGAGTCATGAAATGAGAGATCGATGAAACTCTGAGTCATGAAATGAGAGATCGGCAGTTCATCGAGTCATTATAGTTGCATATGGTTATCTATTATGAGATTGATTGGCATGGAATGTGTGTTCTAAATCATGATCATTTAGAATAGAGAACATTATTTAAAAACTTGAAACGTGTGTTCTAAATTATGATAATTTAGAATAGAGAATGTTATTCAAAAAAAAAAATTCCCTTGTTTCTAAAGCTTTAAAATGGGAATGTTACATCTTGGTATCAGAGCTGAAGGTTGTAGCTCTTGGACCTATTGTGTCCATAATCTGATAAAAACTTAAATTTTCTTGTAAAAAAAATGGTTAGAACAAGAGGAAATGTTGCAAACAACCCACCACCGGGTGGAGAAGTAGCTACTACCCAAAAACTTGATGAGATCCTTGCTTCCTTGTTGGACACGAGAGATCACCTAGGCTATACTGGACAACAAGTAATGGGAAATGAGGAGGAGGAAGAAGATGTTGATAATGATGATCAACCACCTCTTGTGGACAACACCAATGGGGGAAATCTAGGTGTTGATAATAGTAATGTAAACATACCTAATCAGCCTGAAAATAAAAAGGCAAGATTAGCAGTGGAACTCACCAATGATATAAAAAGAATAAGTCCTCCTAAGTTTGATGGAACTACACTTGGGGATGGGGCTGAGCACTAGCTCAGTGAAATGGAGAAGTACTTTTCTATAAGAAACTTCTCTGAGGAAACAAAAGCAATATGGGGAGCGTATCAGCTTTCTCATGAGGCATCTTCATGGTGGGATAACCATAAGGCTGAGTTGAATATGGTCAAAGAGACATAACTAACTTGGGATCAATTTAAAAGTTACTTTAGGAAATGGTGGCTGCCTCAACTTTTCTATGATCAAAAAATGACTGAATTTCAGAACTTATCTCAAGGAAAGTTAACTATGACAGAGTATTGGGAAAGGTTTACTAAACTCCTTAAGTACGTGCCTCAGTATCAAATTGACGAGAAGTTCAGGATACAAAATTTATTATGGGATTAAATCCCATTATAGGAGGTGAGGTGGATGTTCACAGTCCAACCACTATGGAAGGGGTTGTTGAAAAATCCATAAGGCAAGAACAAAATTAAGAGCAATCTCTTGCTCATAGAGAGGAAATTAGAAAGAAGATTCCAAACTCTTCTTCATCTCTTGCACCTAAAAAGGGACCCTGGAAGAGGTTTGGCATGAAAAATAAATTTTCCACTGATAATAATAAGAGAAAAAATGATAAACAAACATGTTGCTAGTATGTGAAACAACTTTTCAAGAATAATAATAATGGGCAGAAGTCCTACGGAAGCCAAAATGATAACTTCAAGGATGGAAATAAATTTGAGCCTAGGAAGGGGCCTGTTGGAGGTTGTTTTAATTGTGGCAAGGATCATTACACGAGTCACTATCCTTTGAAGAAGGATGACCACAATCAACAACATAGGATACACATTGCAGTAGTTGACAAAGCAAGCTAAAAAGCAAGTCACACCCATAGAAGTTCGGGTAAGTTATTTGATATACTTGTGACTATAATTTTTGATACTGAGCTACTGAATGTTTTATTTCTACTAAGTTAGCTTCAAAATTAAAAATAAAAGATGAGAAAATGGAAAAATTGTGGATTGTGCATTATGGAAATAATGCTACTCATATGGTTAGTATGTGTCTTTTTGGAGCAGTCCTCGACTTGCCTAGTTTTTCCACAGAAGTTGACCTTTATGTTGCTCCTTTGGGGTCTTATGACGTAATCATAGGTGTTAACTAGCTAGCTGAGCATAAAGCAAAGGTTGATTGTTTTGAAAAACATATTAGTTGTTTAGATGATCTACGTAAAATCAACGGTCATTCAGGTGTAAAACATGAGATTTTAGTTAGGAAGTTGTCAACAATGCAACTTAAAAAGGCCAAAAACAAAGGTTGTACCTTGTATGTAGTAAATATTTCGAGACTATAGAAGAAGGTAAAGATTTTATGGAAAAATATCCTTTGTTACAAAATTTCAGATGTATTTCCGGAAGAGTTACTGGGTCTTCCACCCAAATGGGAGTTTGACTTCACAATAGAGATCAAACCAGGAACCGAGCCTATATCCAAGGCACCTTATAGAATGACTACCATTGAATTGGTAGAGCTTAAGGCTCAGTTACAGAACTTTTGTCAAAAGGATTGATAAGACCGAGTGTCTCACCTTGGGGAGCACCGGTAATCTTTGTGAAAAAGAAGGATGACACACTTAGATTGTGTATTGATTATAGAATGTTGAACAAGGAAACTATTAAGAACCGATATCCACTTCCTAGAATTGATGATCTATTTGATCAGATGCATGGAGCATCGGTGTATTCTAAAATAGATCTTTGATCGAGATATCATCAGTTGAGAATAAAGGATGAAGACATACATAAAACAACTTTTAGAACAAGGTATGGGCATTATGAATTCACAGTTTTACCTTTTGGGTTGACAAATGCACCTACCACTTTTATGAATTTGATGAATAATATTTTTCAAGAATACTTGGACAAGTTTGTGCTTGTATTCTTGGATGATATTCTCATATACTCTAAAAGCATTGAAGAACATCATGAGCATTTGAAGATAGTTTTGGAAATCTTAAGAAAGAGAAATTTGTATGGTAAGTTGTCTAAATGTTCCTTCTATGACACGGAAGTACACTATTTGGGACATGTAATAAGAAAAAATGGAATAGTGTAGATCCTTCAAAGATCATAGCTATAACTGAGTGGCATGTACCCAAGAATGTGCATGAAGTTAGAAGCTTCATGGGTCTTGTTGGTTACTATAGAAAGTTTGTTAAAGACTTTTCTAAGATTGTTGCACCAATAACTTCATTACAAAAGAAAGATAAGAAATTTGTTTGGAATGAAAATGTGAATCTGCTTTTAAGATTCTAAAGGATCAGTTAACTACAACACCTATTCTGACTATACCTGATCCAAATGGGGACTTTATTGTTGTAATGGATGCATCTGGAGAGGGCCTCGGAGGTATTCTGTTGTAGGATGACCATGTCATAGCTTATGAAAGTAGAAAACTCAAGTTACATGAATGGAATTATGCTCCACATGACCTAGAGCTTGCTGCCATTGTTCATGCCCTTCAAATATGGAGGCATTATCTTCTCGGTAGGCCTTTTGAACTAAAAACTGACCATCTTGGGTTGAAGTATATTTTCACTCAGCCAAACCTAAATGCAAGACAATGAAGATGGTTGGAATTTCTATCTCAGTATGATTTTGATATAAGCTATATTAAAGGCAAGGAAAATAGAGTAGTTGATGCTCTAAGTCATAGGAAGCACATTTATGCTCTTATAACATTAAGAACTCAGTTTAAAGATGAGGTGAAAAGTGTCATGGAATCTTATTCTTATTTTCAGCAAGTAAGGACAACACTTGCTTGCAAATCCAAATGATGCGAGATATAAGGGTTTTCATTTCGACAATGAAGGAATTTTGTGGTTTGAAAACCGGGTATACATACCTTTGGAAAATGATTTAAGAAAGAAATTATTAGTTGAATTTCACAACTCACCTTTTTCTGGACACCTGGCATTACAAAGATGCTTGGCTGATATAAAACAACAATATTTCTAGAAAGGGATGAAAAAGGATGTGATGGAAATTGTGACACACTGTTTAGAATGTCAACATGTTAAAGTGGAACATATGCATCCATCCGGTTTATTATACCCTCACAACATTCCACAGTACAAATGGCAAGTGATAACTATGGATTTTGTTCAAGGGTTTCCTATGTCAAAGAATAAACATGATGTTATTCTAGTTGTTGTTGATAAACTAACAAAAGTAGCACACTTTATTGTTGGTAATCTAAAGGATGATTCACCTTGTGTTAGCAAGAAGATTTGTGCATGAGATTTTCAGGTTACATGGAATACCTGAATTAATCATATCGGATAGAGATCCGAGAATGACATCAAGATTTTGGAGATGCTTAATGCAACTCTAGGAACTAAACTAAATTTCAGTTCTACGTATCACCCAGAAATGGATGGATAGAAAAAAGAGTTAATCAAGTTTTAGAGGATATGCTAAGAATGTATTGTATGGATCAACAATATAAATGGGAGGAGTACCTTCCATTAGTTGAGTTTTCTTATAATAATACTTATCACACCTCTCTAAAAATGGCACCTTTCGAAGCACTATACGGAAGGAAATGCGAACCCTGTTAGTTGGGACAACATTGAAGATAGAGAGGTGATAGGGCCTGAAATCCTTACAGAAATGGAACAAGTTAAAATGATTCATGAACTTGAAGGAAGCTACAGATAGGTAGAAAATTATGCAGACTTAAAGTGGGTGGATAGGAAATTTGAACTTGGTGAAGGTCTTTCTTCTTGGGTTAAGCCAAAAAGAGTTCTATAACTTTTGGCAAGGCTGCCAAGTTATCACCTCATTATGTGGGACCCTTTGAAATTGTTGAAGTAATCAACCCTGTAGCTTATCATTTAGCTCTACCTCCTACTTTATCATGAATGCATGATGTTTTCCATATTTCTTTGCTTAAGAAATATGTTTTAGATTTATCACATGTGTTGAATTGGAATTCCTTGCAGGTCCAAGACCCAGGAATAATCATGGTTAAACCCATTCGAGTGTTGGAAACTCACCAGTTGCACTTAAGAAATCATGAAATAAGTCAATGTAAGGTCCAATGGGACCATTTAATGAAGAAAGTGCAACCTGGGAAAATCTCAAGATATGAGATCTACTTTTCCATACTTGTTTGATCAGAATTGATTCTGAAAATTGATAAAATATGAAAAATTTATTCATGTTTTGATGTTAAATCTACCAAACTTGGGTAGTTACTGAACTATTTGATAACTATTTTAAATATTTTTTGAAACTTGAATTTTTCAAATTTAGTTCTATTATGAACATATGAATGGAAGGACTATAATTAAGTTTTGTCCTAAAACTTAATGGTTTGATTAAGTTAATCATCGGGATGATGATTCTTTTAAGGAGGAAGGTATGTAACGTCTTGGTCATGATTGTTACTATGATGACTTCCACTTTTGACATTGCAAACATTGACATGTGATTTGTCTTAGGAAGGTGTATTCTTTTGACGTTGAAAATCATGTTTGCAATGGATAAGTTATTACTATCGAATTTGTGCTTGTTGTAATTCTGTTTACTTGGAAGTGAAGCCATTCTATTTTGTGAATAATAAGTCATAAATTTGTACTATTGTTTTCACATTTCTATGTTAACAACACACCTTGAATCAATTCCATTGATCCAAGGTATGCTTTAGTTCTCTTTATTGTCATCTTGTTAATAGACATGTTGAATGAAACATATTATGGAACCGAGCTATGTTTTGATATAAATTTTAAGGACCTAGCTTCAGGTATCCTTACTAGCATCATGTTGCAAACTATGTAATGTTTACCTCCTTTATTAATGTTTTTGTTGACAACTAAGGTGATAATACTTATTATTATAAGGAAATCTATTATTGAATGGTTGGTGCTATTTGATCTTACCTAAACTTTTTCCCTATTGACCTAAGGTAATAAAACTATATTACTAAACTATTACGTTTACCCTAAAACTATGTAATGTTTCCCTACCCTATATGATTCTAACCTAAGGGGTTATGACCTAACCTAAGATGGTATGTGATATAGTTATGGGGTTTTTGAACTAACCTAAGATAAATTTTAAAGACCTAAGAACTAAGATGGAAACCTAACTAATGCTAAGGTGACCTAAACTATTACTAAGATGAAAGGGGACCTATGGGTTACGTGGAAAATAGAAGGTTGGTGGTGGTGGTTTTAAGGTATTAATGAGAATTAAATCTCAGTCCTTACATCTTAATTTTCCAAGTTTGGTGGAGGCAAGGAAGGTAGGTAGGATGCCTAGTTGGCATCATTGCTAAATTTAAAAATGCATGTTAAATTTTGAAATCCACTTCACCAAATTTGAAGTGGCGGTGGCACAAGAAAAGAGAGGGAATTTGCATTCAATGCATTCAATGGCATTGATTTCGAAGAGACCACCTAGGAAAGAGGAGAAGGGTGTTTTGTGGAAGTTGTTGGTCATTCTGGTCTTTCTGGTTTTTTCTCTGCATGTGGTTTTGGTTCTTCAACCAACAAGTCTATTTTTTTTTGATCCATTGTGATCTTGAGCATCCCCAAACTATTTCTAAACCTGTGGAAACATGGAGGTAGTTGGGAGATTTGGTTTTTGACGTTGTTTGAAAAGAAGAGATTCTTGAGAAGCTCGGCTGGAGATCTTCTACAAATCAACAAGAAATTTCATCAGGCATGATAGGCTCTTCTTATTAAATAGTTTTTCTTTTTATTAAGCATCTTCATTAAGAACAACTCTTCTCTTTGAAATGAATGGCTTTGTGGAAATGTTTTGGTGTATTTTGGTTGTGATCTTCTTTTTGAGTTTGTTGTTTTGAAAGGATGCAATATGGGTATTTTTTGAATGCATGTTTGAGTAAATCGTGTTTATCATATTTGAAACTAGAATGATGCTTAAGTCATGTGGGCTTCTTGGTTTTTTGTGCACAAGGGATTAAGGGAAAGCATTATGTGGTAAAGATTTTAATTGGGTTTGTTTTTTTTTAATTGTGGGAAGTATGAAGTGCTTCATCTTCTCTGAAAAATGAATCACCTTGAATCTAGTTGTTTCTGTTTGAGATAAGTTGGAACAATTGTTTGGATTCGATGTATTGTGAATTTAAACTTGTTAAAAGGACAATGATGAAACGTTTTCTCCCTTTGAGTTTAATGCATTTAAACCCATGAATTTTTGTGGGATTGTTAGAAGGGATTTCATTTGGTTTTGACCTTCCTTGTTCAAAACTCTGTAATTTTTGGTTTAACTCCTTTCCGGGACTTTGTGTGAGGATATTGTTGTTTCTCTCACCTGCATGTATTAAATGGTTTGTGGAAAACCTTTCAATTTACTTATGTAGATGTTGTTGTGAAAGTTTGACTATTTTAGTGGATCTTGGGATTAGTTTGGTTTTTATTATCTGAGGGGAAAGAGTTGGAATGTTCGGTCTTACTCTTCTCCCTTTTGTTTGATTTTGGGAACCAATTTGGGGTTTCATTTCCTTTGATTGCTTTCATCTTAGTCAAAATTCAGTTGGAGCGTAAAGTTTCTCCTTCTCCTTTTAGGCTCGATGATGAACACATGTACTGGGGATTGCAATCCTTTCATTGTTCCCAATTGTATTTGAATCTGGTTGGACTTCTTTTCATTGTATCTAAAAATGACTTCTTTCCTTCTTGTGGAATAGGAAACATGTTTTTACTTGACTGTAATCTCTTAATCACTTTCTATTTGGGATGCATAAGCTTTGTTTGTAGTGTGCAAAGCTATCAACGTGGATGAATTTAGAAGATCAATTGTTGCTTGATACTTCTGGTACAGTTATAGAATGAATTCTTTGAATATTTCCTTTAGTGGTAGCTAGTAAGCTACTGAAACTATCCCTATTTTGTGTTGAGGGAAGTACATTGTTGTTAACTGATTTACATGTTATAGTTTATATAATTTGGTTCAGTATTGGGAAGAAATAATGAGAATCTCTCTCTCATCTTGATTATTGACTTCCATCTCATTCTCTCTCTCCTTTCTGAGTTGTGGATTTTGTTACTGTTACTCTTGTGCTCAAAAGGTAGTTGATTGTTATCTCTCTCTCTACTGTTTATTTCTCATTATTATTACACCTTGCTTGAAGCTAACCATTTTGGTTAGGTTAGCTAAAGGGGATTGCAGAGTAGATAGTTGGATGAATCACTTTCTTTCCTTTTTCTTTCCTTCTCAATTGATTGTTAAGAAGGTAATGAATCGATGTGTGACTATCTTCAGGAGAAGTACATGGAATTTAAACCTTGTAAAATCTGTTGATGTTGAACAAAAAGGTTAGGCTAGAGTTGGCTTAAATTGGAATGATTCAAAGACACTATAGTATGAAATAGATAAGTAATTGGGATGTAATATTACTTGTTTATTGTAGATTTTCTTATGAAATTGTTGAATGAAGATTGTTGTTTAATCTTGATACTTATTTAATGTGACAAGGTTTCTCACTTTGTTCTTCTTTTAGTGGTACTTAATTCTTTACTAGGTATATGTCTGTATTGCTTAATGTTTCATAAGAGTAGAGTTATTTTTATGAGATAGTTAGTCAAAAGCACATCTTTAATGATTAGTGCTTATCATGCTCAGTTCAACAAACTGACCCATGCTAGCAATTTTTGTAGATGGATTCCGTAAGTGACAAAAGAAGACAAGTTCCTTTATGATGCTTCCTGTGTTTACTTAAAGGCTGCATTTTTAATGAGGATTTATTATTCTTTTTGAGATGTAATTGAAAAAGGGAAAAATTGTAAATTTTACTTGATTTTATCAATGAAGAATGACATGAAAAATGTCTGAAATGTTTAGACCTATAAAATATGTATTTTGTTTGATCAATGAGAAAGGATTGAGTGTTATTGATATTTGATGTGTCATGGTATTTTGGGCATACAAAAAAAGGGGGATTGTAGACTTATTCTTATTCTCTTGTAAACATATATGTTTTGAATCATTTCAGTTGTACTCTAATGAAATAGGGAAAGAGGGATTTGATACTCTATTCTCCTCTTAAATGCAACTTCTAAGTTGGCATACATAGATGAACACTCAACTAGGTCAATATGGATTATTAATTGACATTAATAGAAGAGTAAAATACATATGGATCCTTGTATAAGAAAATAACTGGCAATGGACCCTAACTAGTATATGTTAAAGGAAAGACAATTAGTCTTTGGGATAAATATTTCATTGTGACTCTTTCGGGTATTATACCCAAAGGACATTTGGAAAGAGGAAATTATACCTCTTCTTAGAAAACCTTAACTGAGGTAAGGTAATTGAAAATAAATGAATACATATGTATAAGAAATAGACTTCATTTTAATGAAGTCCATTATTAAGGAGTCTGGATTTAAATTCAGTCATGAATAAACTTGGTTAAGCTTAGTAAGTTAAATCTTACTTGTGTTAAGCTGATTTGGACTGTAATCCTGAACTTAAATTAAGAAACCAAGGAATGACATACAATCCTTCAGGTAGAAGGATTGGTTGCAGATTAAGCTACATGACAACCATAAGTCATTTATGACTAGCAACCATAATGATCGAAGAGATTAGAAAATCAACAGGGTTGCTTGAAACTAATCTTAAATTAAGAAGATAAGAGAGTATTTAACCTCTTATCTAGATATGTACCTCTAGATGAGGGGATTCCATGGGATGTTGGTACATGCCAACTACAATAATGTGTCATCATGAAGACCGGTCTTCATGAGGACACAATGTTGTAGCTGACATGTCATAACACCCTTCCGAATCGGATCATCTAGGTTTACATAAACTCGGACTTGACTTGGTTACACTCTAGGTCAGTTTAGGGACATGATTTGATATAGGAAGGACTCCCATGATGAAGGTAACTAGACACATGCAATCGACCTAGGTCGATTGAGTATGTCTATGTACCCTTAGTCACCGCGAGTGGCCCTCTATACCAATCTATGTTGCTAACCTGAGTTATGGTTAAACCTTGGACAAGAGGACTGACAGAGTCAGTGAAGACCATTCTAGATAATAGATGAAGTGGGGGTGAAGGACGTATTCCATTGATGATGAGTATGCATCTAGGAATATGATCATGCAAAGCATGTGAAAATCTTTGGCCAAAGTATCACAAGTTGCTTGGTTGTGTTGTCCTATATCACCTAGTTTAAGAAGTAGGATTTTAGATGAATATTGGTAACAAATATTCAGATAGGCCTCTTAAATGGAACACTTCAATACCCCGAAAAGGGTAAAATAACCAAGTATACTTAGTATACAATACATTGAATTAACATGAAGGATCGGTAAGAAACCGAGTCATGAAATGAGAGATCGATGAAACTCTGAGTCATGAAATGAGAGATCGGCAAGTTCATCGAGTCATTACATTGCATATGGTTATCTATTATGAGATTGATTGGCATGGAATGTGTGTTCTAAATCATGATCATTTAGAATAGAGAACATTATTTAAAAACTTGAAACATGTGTTCTAAATTATGATAATTTAGAACTTAATCAATTAATTTTTATGATATTTCTTCTATTGAATAAAATATGATTTGTACATAATTTAAACAAGTGCCACATTATTAGTAGAAAATATATTGGAAATTAAATAGTGAAGATGTATTAATAGGAAAGTACTAAATAAGAAATTCCAATCACACCACGATGGTAATTCAAGTTTATCATCCCTTACAAGGATGAGATTTACATTGAGGTATATATGTATGAGGATGATATGGATCAGTTTTTTCATTAGCTACAAAGAAGGAATCCAGGAGCATGCATAAAGAGGATAAATATATTTAACATCATGAGAATTTGGTCACACAACTTTTTAATAAAAAAGGGTCATTAAGGAGCATGTATCCATCTCACATTCAAGGGAGATAGTGTCAAACTTGATCATTGATTATTTTCTTGATAGATTTTTTGTTAAAAGGATTTTGAAAAGTATGAAAAGTGTTTTTTCATTACATATTATAGATCAAAACCCATTAGGTTCACATAGAGATATAATTACATTTAAGTTCATTTTGCAAGTAGTTAGAAAAATGGATGATATGATGCATTTTATCATGATTTTACCATATTATGTTGATCTTCATTGGATGATATAATATCAATACACATGTTCCTAATAAGATAGAATCTACAAGAGCTAAGGTGGATAAATAATTATACAAAGAACAATATATTTATATTCAAGAAGTAATTCAGAGGAATAAGGATGAAATAATGAAGGCTCCAGGGCTGAAGTTATAATAAGTTTTGAAGAAATATAGGAAATAGAAGAAAAGGATGGCCAACATCATATGAAGAAACCAATCCCCAAAATCAGAATTAGAGAATGAGAAAATATAATTAGATTGAGAATGAAAATAGTGGGTATCAACAAGGAAATAAAAATATTCATTCTAAAGCCATAGAAAAATACAAAGAGGGACATACATTTTGAGGCCTCATATCAAGGAGTTTAGAAAATTGATATTCTAACATGTCCGGAGAAGTAAAAGTCACAACCACCTTAAACATAGTAGATCCAAACCCGAAATTACCATAATAGAAAACTTGGCGGATGAAATGAACACTTTAAAAGCCATGAATACCTTCATTTTGAGATAATTGAAAATTTATTATCTAAAAAATCGAAAGCAATAAGTGAAGCATCCTTATATCTATGGAAATAAGTAAATGATGCATTGAAGAAAAAAAGAATGATAAAGCTAAGATGCTTGTAATGTCTATACAACAATACATCAAAGATAAATCCTAAATAATAGTTAATGCTCAATAATGTATCATTTCCAACCCATAAGTGCTTCTCAATATCTTATAATTAGTAGAGAATGAAGGAAATAATAAACTTTCCTATTAACCCACTTCCTACAAATGAATTCCAAATATTCATAATGCCATGCAATAATAGTTTGACAACCATGCATACCCCATTTGTAGATTTGTCCCGGTCGAGTAGGGTTTCAATTCCTCAAGACAATTAAATTGACAAGATTCCAAATGATGAATAAACTTGGAACAATGGTAATGGGCTAGGTTTTTTCCCCATCATTATATTTTTACCTCCCAAGAACCATTTAAGTGTTTTAGTTTCACATATGTCATTTTAGAAACCTAATTATGGTAAGGAACTAGTTAATTGTTTAGTGTTAATGTAGTTATGTATTTATTCATTTTTGGTGTCATCTACAAATATCATATTCCTGGGAGAATTTACATAAATATGTATGCATACATATATAGATGTATGTTAAAGATACCTAATTATAATACACATCTAGTTAATTAATTTGGTGTAGGAGTATTTGTGTTTATTCCTTTTTTATTAGTTGTAATTACCACATATACATACATAACACATATACATATGCACATATGTTCTTGTAGACACCTAATTTTAATATGAATCTAATTAATTGATTGTTTGTTAGTGTATTTATGTGTTTATTCCTTTTTGGTGTTAGGTATAATTAACATAAGTATAAATACATTTTTATACATATGTCTACACAAATACAAATTTAGCATATTCATTATTGAGTTATTCATTACATAATCAAGTGATTAATTTCATAGTGGCATACAAGTAGGTAAAATTGAGCTAAAAATAACATTAGGTTTTTACTTTTGAGTCCCATTATTTTATAAAATTCCTTAATGATTTTTAATTTCTTTATCTGATATGGTATTACAGATTTGATTTCATCCCACATTTATTTTTTATGTTATTATAACATCAATGTCTCTTGCATTTGTAGAGGATGATCATGTGGAATTTTTCTCAAAAGGTACTAAAGTTGTAGAGGGAAGAATATATCCAAGAAGGAGGACACTACATTACAGAGATGTGGGAAGAGGATTTTTGTTGTCATTGTTAACACAATATTGGATGGAAGAGTGATATTTCCTTGTTTATTTAATGAATTTGAAACCTTGATGAGATGTCAAAAATAAAAGATGCTGCATTTCCTAAGAAGAGAGTTAATTATCAAAACATGTAAATTTATCCATTCCCCATCTTTATAGTGATCACACTTTTAACATATAAGACAATTACAATGCTACAAGGGATAAATATTGTAGTGATGAAACTGAAAGAACCATTAATAAGGTCCTAAATATGGATTTTTTTATCATAGATAATTTCATTCTTAAACAAAAATGTTCTAACAGAATACAATGACATATCTTAGGGGTTTATAACTCATGTTCTAGAAGATCATAATATTAATGGAGAGAGGTTGGGACCTTTGAAGTTTGGTGTAATGCTTGAAAATGTGGTAAATTTGTGTTTTGATTGCTCAAACTTTCTACAACCTAATAAATTAATAGTTTGGCCAATAAAACATTTGATTTTCCATGAAACAAGAAGTTCCCTTATGGTTAAGAAAGGGAGTTCTCAATTGGATGGTTTGCACCTTGTACATAGTGGTGAACACAATTTGAAGTTCAAGGGATTTGTTACTAAATTAATCCATTTGTTCTCATCTATGAGAAAATATGTTTCAGAGGGAACAATTACCAATGTACTTGAAGGAGACATGGTACATTTTAATCGGTTAGATTCCAATAGCTTATGTGTGCATATTTATAGAGTATTCAACCTCCTTGTAAATGTTTCTCTCTATCTAAAGGATCTCTCATACAATGACTTGCTAGGAAATTGGATGACATAAATGATTCTCATATGGATATTCAATTTAAAGAATTCATAAAAGAATTTAAGTTCAACATGTGGGATGCATTACAAGAGTGAAAACCTTAGTTGGTATATCAATTTTATTTTTATTCCATTAATCACAATAATTTTGAATCAATGATTATAATGTATTACAATGCTAAAAATGTCAAAAATTGGATGCCCCTCTAGCCAATCCATCAAATCGAAAATATGATGAGGATAGAAAATGGTCAATATTTATGGATGAAGTGGAAAATGTGAAATTTCATTGTTGAAAATCTAATTGTCTCCAAAAATACCTCTTGTTTAGTTAGAGTTAAAAATATATGGCACAAAACTAGATTCCTGAATGAAATTGACATAAAGAATTTTGTGTCGATGCATTAACAAAAATTCCATATTCAATGTAGGAAACCAATCTATGGAGGTTAAAAATGAAATTTGATGGAATTGATGTTTTTAGAATGCATGGCTCAAATTTTATGGCTACATGTAGTGAATGGTAATACTTGAAGGATCACCTTTTAGATTTCAATTTGAATAATTATACGAGGGAATCAAAATTGGGGCTTGTTTTGAAAGGATCCCTTCATCCTTAAAATTTTAACATGATATTTTTTGGAAAAAAATTGGGGGTTTTGAAAGGACCCTCATCCTTTTAAAAAAATCCCATCTGGTAAGATTTAGAAATGAAGCTTAAAGAAAAAAAATCCAAAAGGAAAAATAAAAAGAAGAAACTAGTAGTAGTGAACAAATTACATAACATATAAATTTTGAGATCTTCAACAACTTTCTTAGTAGAAACTAGAAGCATTTCTTTTCACCAAAGTGTCATCCAACTTGAGGAAGATCGATGCAATCTTTGTTGATGTTGTCCCAGGTTTTATCAATATAATCCTTCTAGGCTTTGAGGACCGAGAAAGCCCTCTGAAGTTTCCCAAGAATGGTCGCCACTATTTCATTATCATCCACTTCAGTAGAGGAATTTTCTAGATGCTTCTCCTCCATAGCAGCCATTTTAACATCTTCCATAGCCACATTTGGGGAATCCTCAACATCATGGCCTAGAGAGTCAAGATAAATAGAAGATAAAACCCAAAAGAACCTTTGAAAGTTCTTGCTTGGAAATGATTTCCATAGGCTCCTCGGATAGGGAAGAAACAAAGTCAAAGGAAGAAATTGGGGACATTGTGGGAAGCCTTGGAGAGGTGATGGGAGACCCAAGAGGTGATAACAAAGGGGCAACATCTAGGGGTAGAAAATGGGAAGTGTCAAAGAGAAATGGAATGGCCAATGATCATTATGTCGAGTCAAAGTTAGAAGGGATTTGATTATGACGGCGGATGGTGGCGAGGGGGTGGAGGGAGGAGGAGGAGAAGGTGGAGGATGGGGTAGTAAAGGAAGTAGTATGAAATTTTTACCCACTTTGGGAGGAAACGCAAATTTTTTTGGGGAAAGCCTCATTTTGAAAAGTTAGGTACAAAAGGCCATGATGCAGAAGGGGCCCCTCACCCTCCCTAGCCAAATTAATAGATAATTCAAGAGATTGGAAGAGAAAAGAAGCCAAATTTACCTTTTTATCATGTTGCGACGATGAGAGAGAAGGAAGAGCTAAGGGTCATAGACCAATTTATAGTGGCCATCCAGTGTGAAATAGCACATGAGAAGCTCAACAACTCTGTCCCAGGGTGGAGGAAGGGAGGCACATTCATAACCCGACTGGTATTTCCTTAATTTTTCCCCATGGCAGAGAAATTCCGCCATTTCCACTTTGAGAGAGTGCTTGAAGTAGATGTCACCAACAAAGGGAAGACCAAAGGGCCATTCTAATGGAGGAGTTCATTGAAATTGTGAATTTGGTCTTCCCAAATTTCACTTTCCTTTTCGCCAAGAAGCCAAAACACTACTGAGACTTTGATCGAGTGCCCGAGAGTCTCTCCATAAAATTCATGATTCCTACCTCCTGAAAATATTCCAGACCTCTTGTCGTTCCTAGCTTTGTCACAGGACACAGCTCAATCCTCTTAATAGGCCCCCATCTTGCAGATTGCGTGAAAGTTTTGAAAAATGGTCGATGTGGACACTGATTAAATAGGAACTTAGAAATCCTATCGTCCAATCTCCCACATGTGCTAGCCATAGATAAAAGGTAATTGAGTACTGATGGTAAATAAAAATCCGCACCAATTAATCATAATTAAATAAGACTTTTTGTCACACAGCACAAGCACTCAGATCATAAATACCATTAATATCCCTTAGAGGATAATTATTACTCCCACCGCCACAAAAATAGAGGGAGCGATCCTTAATCCAACTGTGACTGATAGAAGCCTTATTAGTGAAGATGAAGCTATAAAGAAGCCTCAATAAATACTAAGCCTTTGGAAATAATCATTATTTACATTGGTGAGGAGGTTACTCAAAATTTTCCAATCCAAGTCTTTTGTTCTTAAAAAGAACCCCATGTTGCCAAGAGTCAACAACCTTGTTGCCTTCTCTATATATGTGTTGAAATTTGATCTCTTGAAAATTGGATTGAAGGACCCGAATATCATCAATAATATTCTAAATAGTCCATTGAATAGGATCCTTGGAATTCATAATTCTTATAAGATTTAAGGAATCACTCTCCACTATAAGTTTTCCCTTGGCCTATAAGAAGAGCAGGTTCAAGCCTTTGAGAATAGCCAGAGCTTCAGCTCTGTGGTTGGTGCCCATTCCAAAATTTTAAGTAGCAATTTTGTAACCAAAGGGGAGACCAAACTGATCTCTCAATATAGCTCTACCCCCCAAAGCACCCGGTTTTTTTCAGTAATCCATCAGTATTGAGTTTCAACCAACCATGTGGAGGTGGAGACCAAGTAACATTAGCTCTCACGGGTGCAGAGAGGATGAGCAAACAACTATAGGTAGGGCTATCTGCTTGGGCCAATCATCTGTTCCACTAAAATGATTTTTTTGTGCTTCCTCCAAATGTAGAAGTTTAAGTTCTCTTGGAGAATGGTCACTATCCGTTGAAAACCTTGTGCAAGTGTCTCTAGACTTCTCCTTGAAAATATGCTTATTTATTTCTTTTTTCTAGATTCCCCAAAGGCCATGGGGAGAAGAAGTTTCCAAGCTAGGGATAAGATGGGGTGATTGAAAGGAGAGCTCCATTGTGAGAAGGCTCAATTAGCCTCAGAGAGGATGGAAAAACCCAGGCACCCCAAATGGTTAAAAAGAAGTCCCCAAAGCGCATGTGAAAAAGGAAAATGAAGCAAAAGATGGGTCAAATTTTCCAAAGCATATCGATAAAAGGATACAATGGGTGGGAAGAGAAAATCCCCTTCTTTTAAGATTTTCTCTAGAAAGAATAACATCTCTGAAGGAGATCCAAGAGAAGAAGACCAATCTTGGGGGTAACCAAAGAAGACCAAACTTGTCTCAGCGTGAGGACCACAGGGAATATGAGATTTGGAGAGATAGGCCACTTTGACAGAGAACCCACTAGAGGAAGAAAGTGGCCAAATGAGATCATCTTGGGGCTAGGTGAAGGGAATATATTGAGAGGAGAGAGAAGTTCTAAGACTTTTGATACATTGCAACTGGATACTTTGCTACAATCTATCCCAAGAAGGAATATGCCAACAAGGTTTGTTATTAAAATTGCTAATATATCCATTAACCTTACTGCCACAAATTGAGGAGAGTTGAGATTTGATCGGATCCCAGAATGAGTCCTAAGCAAGTGGCTTATCACCAAACCACCAATCATTCCATAAATCAATTAGCATACCATTACCTAAGCGCCATTTGGTACCAACTCTCAAAGATTGATAGAGAGCTAACATAGAGTTCCAAATTGCAGAACCCCTCGGTGTCTCTCATATGAAGAAAATATCATGATGGATAGAGATATTTGGATATAAGGAGCTAAACCCAAGGAGCTCCTGATCCTTAGATGTGATAGCCCAACCCATCTTAACAACATGGCCTCGTTCATATCAGCCACTCTTCGAAGCCCTAGACCACCAATGTGTGTAGGTTTACAAGCAATATTCCAAGAAACTAAATGAACCCTTTTCATTTCTTCAGAGCTATACCAAAGGAAGTGTTTTTGTATTTGTTCAATGCAAGTAACAACCAAAGAAGGAATTTTAAGAAAGGACATAAAATAAATAGGAAGGCTCTAAAGAGTGGTTTTCACCAGTCATGCAACTTACCTGCTTGACTAAGAAGAGAGCCCTTCCATCCCGCCAACTTCTTTTGATAACATTCAATAACCGACATCCATATGTTTTTGAGTTGTCTTCCTTTAAAGAGCGGGAGACCTAAGTAAGTGGACGGGAGGTCCACAATGTTGCAACCAAAATATCCACTATCTTTCTTTGTCTACTAGCAAGTATTAAGAAAAAAATAATGCAACTTTTAGTGAAATTATAATATGTTGCAAATCAGCTTGGTAGATGTCAAGAATCTTCTTCAAAGCCTTGGCTTCCACAACCGAAGCAACACCCAAGAGAAGTGTATCATCAACAAATTGGCTATGGGTAGTTGAAGGAGTTCTAGTTGTGATTTTATACCCAAAATATCAATAGTTTGCTTAGCATCCTCTAAAGAGCACGACTTAAAGTATCAACCATCAGAATGAAAAGGAAAGGCGAAAGAGGATCACCTTGCCTATACCTATTACTTATAAAGAATCCTGCAGGAATACCATTGACCAGAATCGAGAAATGTGGGGAAGAAATACAGCTAAAGATCCAATTGCACCATTTGTCACAAAACCCCAATTTTTTAAGCACTCTGAGTAGGAAAGGCAGCTGACACAATGATCGAAAGCTTTTTGCATGTCCAATTTGAGAATCATCCTTGCTGACTTAGAGTGTTGGACCGAATGGATAGCTTCATGAACAACTATAACTCCTCCTTGTATCAATCGACCTCCAATAAAACCATTTTGTTGTTTAGAGATAAGCTTATTCATAAAAGGCTTTAGTCTAGAAGCCAACATTTTGGTGATTACTTTGTAGGAAGTGTTACAAAGACTGATAGGCCTAAAATTGGAGACAAATTTGGAGCCTAAATATTTAGGGGCCAAAGCTATGAATGTGTTATTCCATTCTTTCAGAAGGGAATCATTCCTTTGAAATTCATTAACTACCTCTAAAAGATCTTCCTTAATGATTTCCCAATAAGTTTGAAAGAAAGCAGCAAGGAAACCATCAGGACTAGGAGAGATTTATCACCTTTCATAGTGAAAATAGCTTTATGGATTTCCTCAATGGAGAAAGGTTGCGTGATCTTTTCATTTATTTCAAATAAGATCAACTTGGGAATGTCTGCAACATTTCTAACATTGCAGTCTCAATAGGGGTCCTTCTTCTTGGAGAAGGTTGGAGTAGAAATTAATCAGCTCCTTAGAAATATCATCTTCAAAATTCAAGTGCTTACCATCCATGGAAAGCAGCTCCTTTATTTTGTCCCTACTTTTGTGTTTGGAAGTTGTAGCATGGAAAAACTTTGTATTCAATCCCTGTTGAAGCCAAAGATCCCTGAGATCTTTGTCTCCAATAGACTTCCTCTTCAGCCAGAATATTGTGGTATTCGCTTAGCAAAGAGGATTCTTGCTGATGGAGAGCAACAAATCTACCAAATTTCTCAATATTAGTAGCAACTTCTAAAATCATATGGGATAGTAGTTTTTTATCCTAAATATCCCAAAATTTTTGACCTTCCAAGATTTTAGTTGCTTCTTGATAGAACTAAGTTTCTTTGCAAATCTATACATGGTAGTGCCCTGTATATCCACCTTCCACTAGTTCTCGATTAGATTATCAAGGTTATGATTATGAAAGCCATGCCCTTTTCAAACTTGAAAAGGGATTTTTACTTTTTTTGATATGTTGATTACTTAATAATAAAGGGATATGATTGGATGCAACATTGGGAAGAGAACTCGAGATAGAAGTCGAGAAGTAGAATCCGGTCCATAGAACCAAGCACTCTATCCATCCTACTTTGATGTGGTTTTGGCCAAGTTTATGGTTCGACCAAGTAAAATGCACCATGTAGATCGAAATAAAAAAACTCACCTTGTCTAATGAAGTTGGATAAAGAGTCCATATTGCTAAAGTTAGCTAGAGAACTACCCTTCTTTCTTAAGGGTAGAGGGTGGTATTGAAATCACCTATATAAGCTAGGGTAGATGCTTACAACTATTTCTGAATTCCAGAATGTCTCTCCAAATGATTTCCCTTTGTGCTTCAAGGTTTATGCATAGAGATTGATAGCAATCCAACTAGTATCAACTCCTATCTCTTGAAAGAACATGCCCATGAAATGGGGAGTTTTGATAATGCAGTCACTATATAAAGGACTTGTGGATTCCACATAATGCAAAGGCCTCCAAAATTTCTAGAAGATTCCTGTGAGGCAAAAGAGGTAAAAGGCCATAGCCTAGAGAAATACTGAAGTCCTCCTTAAGTTTAGTTTCTTGAAGCATGATGATGTCCAGGAATATTTTAACCTAATATCCTTAAGGAATCTTTTCTTTTGGGAGCATTGATTCCCCTAATATTCCAAGAAATGATCTTCATTTTTAGGTTCAAGTTTTCCCCCACCTTCCATAGTGAGGGTACCTTGAATTCCTTGTGCAATATTTTGGGTTGATTCTTGTTGAATATTTTCTTGAGTAGTAGGCCTTCCTTTTTGTTTATTGATTCCAACATCAATATTTTTCTTACAAACACTTCTAGTGATTCTAGGCTGATTTAAATCCTCTGAAGCTAATGAAGAAGGTGAGGGAAGGAAATATTTTCCTCTCAAACGAAGGATGGGGAAAGGGGAATAAGAGGGAAAGAAGTGATAACTTTGACAATATGAAAGGAGGGACAAAGAGTGAGATCTATCTTCGGAGGGGATACGAGAGGAGGGGGAGTGGTCAAGGCGGGTCGAGGGGTTGTTCTTTGGAAGGGGGCTTAAAGAGGGGATTTCACCATCTTCAAGGACCATAAAGGGGTTAGAGGTGCCAAGTTTAGGGATGACTTTAGGAATGAATTTTCCTTTCTTCTTTAGGGAGATGACAGGTTTTTTTGCTTAGGGACTAATTTTGATGGACAGGTCGGGGCCCTATGTCCAATACTCTTACAGATAGAGCAAGCTTGGGTAACATATTTGTATCAATAGGTCAAATCCATTAAAAATAATCCAATAGAGGTCTATATGATTTGGGTAGAGGACCACTGAAATCATCATTAACACAAAAACGTGCATAAATGAATCTAGTTTTAGCCTTTGTAGCTTGATCAATGACAATGATAGTACCCAAGGTAAGAGTGATACCTTCTATAATAGCAAGATCCCAAAATTATAGGGGGAGACCAGGAAGGCAAACCTAGACCAGATCTTGTGTCATAGTTTTAGTATGAGGATTGAATCCTGAGGTCAATTTTCGTAGATAGAGGCCTCATCTTCAAAATAACCATGGTACCCAATGAGAACATGAGAAAATACTCCTTCGGACTAAAGTTGAATAGGATGAAGCTATTCACCATAACCACAATCTCAAGGGAGCCATAGGGGTCCAATTCAAGCAGGCCAATTTTTTTATGTCCTCCAGAGGAGGTATGGGCACCATAAGTTTACCTATTAGAGACAAATCTATTTAAGAGATAGTAGTAATAGTGATCTAAGAAGGAATTTGCAGAGAAAATGTCCCATCCATGAGAGTTGTCTATAACTTAATAGAATGGGACTCCAAAGGGGACCCAACTACCACATTTTTCCATACCTTAGAAGGAGGACGCGGAGATGAGCCACCTGAAGGGTTAGGTGGAGAATCAGAGGGCAGAAGAGAAGGGTTTGACATGGTCACAGGAAGGAGGAATGAGTAAATTCAAAATTCATCGAGTGGAAAAGTAGTAGAGCCGAGAAAAATTTGGATTGTAAATGATTTTATCATACTAGAGCTATGAATAGGAGTGGTGGAGGATAAATTTATCTAAGTGGGACATGGGGGTGATCTTGGGTCCTTAATTCCCACCTAGTGATCAACATTTAGAGCACCCCACTATGTTCCTCTTGGTCTATATGGATACGTTCAACCGTTACCTTAAGGTTTCCCCATGGACACTTATTGAAAGCATCTAATGAACTCAATGGGAATGGAACTTGGGTTGATGATTACAAACTACTTGTAACTCACCAATAGCCTAAGACCTTGATTTTGAACTTAAACTTTGGATAATAAATGATTTTATTATTCCGAGCTATGAACTAAAGTGGTGGAGGAGCACTTTCTCTAAGTGGGACATGCGAGTGGGCTTGGGTCCTTAATGTATGGTGAGCTATCCACATTCGAGCATCCCATTATAATCCGTTTGGTCCATATGGAGAAGTTCGAGCCCTACCTCAATGTGTCCCCATGGCCATTTATTGAAAGTATCCAATGAACTCAATGGAAATGGAACTTGCAATGATGATTATAAACTACTTGTAACTCACCAATAGACGAAGACCTTGAATTATTTCAACATGATTGAATTGTATAAAAAAAAATTCCAAGTGTGATGAGTGTATATATTTTTACAAAAATGTAGAGCCATCACATTCTTGGGTAAGTGCAGCAAGTTGGGGGACCAAAAAGTGGACATCAAATCTAGAATTTTACAAACCACGATCATTGTTTATAAATCATGATCGTGGTTTTTAAAAAAATTTGCGAGTCCATTTTGTCGGGTTTGGAAAGTCTGAACCAAGTCCACGATCGCAATTTATAAAGCATGATCATGGTTCTAAAGTGCAATCACAATTTATAAAATGTGATCATTGTCCTTTGATACAAAAATGACCACAGCTTCTTTCACTGATAGGTCAATTTAAAACCACGATCACATTTTATAAACTGCGAACACGATCCTAAATGTATCATCAAATCCAACCCTCAAGGCTTAGGAAATCTCTTTTTTCCCAAACCAGAGCTTTGGGAGGTCATTATGGCGTGTGAAAGGCCAAAAATTTAAATTTTCTCTTCCACAGACTTGAACCATGCCGAAAAATTGAAAACATGTCACAAAAATGGTACCATCATGTAGGGGAGACTGTTAGCTTCGTAGAAATATTGATTTTAAAGTGAATAGAATAAGATAAATATCATTTTATAATTTTTACTAACAATAGGTATTTAAGACACTTTTTCCCATGAATGTTCATGTCTACGTTTAAGACTACAATTTTTTTCACTTGTCAGAATGTGATAAAACCTATACCATCCCAAGCGTGGAAAAATTCTATACATGTTAAAAAAAAAGTATTTGATTTCGATATTTTTTGATGTAGTTATGGCAGAAAATGGAAAGTGCTCCATTTTCTAAAAAATTTTAGACCACTTTCACGGAAAAAATCATAAAAAAAATATTTCTCTAAAAAATAATAAAATAAAATCCTTCCCAATATAGATAGTGGCATCTAACTTTTCACCAAAGGAAAAAAATAAGAAGTTTTGGTCATCCAAATCATGGGAAAACACACTACAATCTTATAGGTTTTTAAAAAAAAAAAAGTCATAGAATTTTGAGTGTTTAGTATAGCTAAAATTGTTCGTTTTTAAAAAAAAATTAGTAGTTTAGAAACTATATTCTGGATTATATGATTCATAATTATATAATTTTTCTAATTTTGAGTGTACGCAATGCTAATAATCCCTACAAGTTGAGATTTTGTTGTTTTTTGCAATATAACGTCAACTTATGACCCCTTTTTGGTCCCCCAACTTGCTGCACTTACCCTCCTAGAAGAACTCTCAAAAATTGAAGAGGAACACACATGACACAATGAATACATTCAAAATTTTCATGCAGTTACTATTCCTACAGATTGCAATAAAAGGAAAAACCTCATAGATTCTTGATCATTATGCATAACAAAATGGAAAAAATGAAAAATTATATACCAAGGATGGGCAAAAAATAAAATTTAATAAGTAATGTTATGAACCTACCAGGATTACTTTGACTCGGTATGCTTACACATAGCCACAAGATAGGGGTTTTTTACCACTTTTTCATGCCATTTATTGAATGTGGATAAAACTACACAATCATGTCATTATCTTTGTTTCTTAGGAATCTCAAATAACATGTTATTGATGAGTATGTGGATTTATTGTATAGTTGTGGATCATCCAAATAGCCATTGCATGATGTATTGTTACAAAATGAAGTGCATGAAAAGTGTAAAAGGTACAAGGAATTATTTGGCCATTCTAAATCAATTAGTGTTACTAGTACAAGTAGTTCATTCAAAAAGAAACCATCGATACTCTACTTGCAACCGAATAACGTTTCTAGTGATAACAAGATTTGTACCTTATTTACATTTACATCAATGTTGACAAAAACATATTCAACATTGCGTATCCAAGTTTCCTTCTAGTGAGACATACTCATGAGGATATAGATTGAACTTTTAGAAGATAGGAAACATCATTAAAGTAAACACATTTTCTTTGCCACATATCATGGACTCTTACGAGAACATGCCAATAAGGGTTAAGTACATTTACTCCTTACCTTATTGAGGAAGTGTACAAATACAAGGAGTTTGTGGATAATATCTTTCTGGATGGAAACCACAAGATAGTGGATATTAGAAAACCTAAGATGTTTAGGTTCCATGTTGTGGATGACATACCAATGATGGAGTATAAAGCAACAATAAAATAACCGCTAATGGTCTCGTTCAATCCAAATATCAAGAAAAAAGGATAATGGTGAATAAAAATTTATAGAAGGGAAACCTTATTTGGAACCTTTCAAAGAACTCAAAAAAATGTAAGATCTGGAAAAGGGAATAAAACATACATTGAACATTGGGGAAAATTTGCAATAGGTGAAGGTAGAGAATATTGGCTTCTAAAGATAATGTATAGTGAAAATATTTTACGTGCTTTGGATAAACCATTTGTAAATTGTATCAAGATGTCGATTCTTGGTTTTGGCCATAAAAATACATGAAAAATACATATATGACCAAATAATAGGAGCCACTCATTTTTATAGGAAAGACTACATTAATCAACAAATCGTAAGTAATACTTATATTTACGTTGGGCTTGTTTGTGGAGGATCTAAACAATAATTCAATGCATTGAAGGATGTTTTTGAGGGATATATGCTTCTCATATGACCACCAAATGATAATGAAAAGATACATATGTGAACATAAGATGGGTATATTCACGTTAAATGGGAAGGAAAGAATGTGGCTAAAAAGGTGAAGGTTCAATATTTGAAACCTAGAGGGAGAGAAGAAGGTGCAACATTGACTAAGGATTTTTAAGTCCAAATAAAACATGGAACATCGTAGATGAAATTAAAGAAGATATTGATGTAGATAGCATCATCCGGGTATGGAAACAAAACAAAAATTGACAAACTTGCTTCATTAATATACTGATAAAGGACATGAGGTCATTAAATCCCACCTTTAACTATTTGAACAGGGGTAATGAATGTTAACTTGGTGAAGCTATTGAAGACCATAAATTAATATATGACATCATTTTGGCGTGGGATGTGGGTTTTCTAAAAAAATTATTCCAAATAATTATCCAATAATACTTTATAGTTGTGATATTATTTAATGTTTAAATGGAAGATTAAATGTATAGCAAGGGAAATTTTTCTAGATTCTCAAAAATATCATTTTTTTAAAGAAGATGAATCTTATTAATGTCACATCTTGAACCCAGACTCATTTGTAATGCATTTATTATTGTAATAAGTGGTGGTGGCCACATGTATTCAACTTTTACTTTTCTTAGATGGACTATGTTTATGTTGATTATGATGCTTATGATGTTTTGGGTGTAAAACATTATCCTAAACCATCAACCACCTGATGCAAAACAATTTGATTAAACCAATCAGGATATGATAATGAATATTAATTTAATTTCATCCATGCAATTAATTTATTTGTAAAAGGACATAATGATTCCTTTATTAGGCTAATTTTACAATTTTTGTGTATTAGTTCGGTTCAATATTCCATGCTTTGGTTTTACAAGGAATTGGTTATGATTTATGATTTCATTACAACCACTAAATTATATTTTCTTCCCCTAATTCTTAAATTAATAACTACATAACTTATGTGCATAACCCACTAATTGATTTTGCACACTAATAAACCTTAATAAACAAAGCTAAAAAGTTTATAAGTTTTTAAAGACACCAACCATGCTTTTATCATTGCTGTATTAGTAGATAATTGAACCTTAGACCTAGTATGCATAATGCACATGCTCCCTTCCATCTCAATCCTTCTATTAAAAATATTACTAAGTTACTTTTTTAGAATGGGAAAATGCCCATTCTAACTTAGCTTAGTTTTTATTATTCTAATACCTCTATAAAGTGTAAACATTTCAATTTAGAGACTTATATGCGGTAGTCACTTTTGTTTTAAATGTGATTGGTTATGGTTTATGATTTCATTATAACCACTAAATTATATTCTCTTCCCCTAATTCTTAAATTAAGAACTACATAAATTATGTGTATAACCCATTATCTACGTTTGGACACTAATAAACCTTAATAAACAAAGACAAAAGGATTATAAGTCTAACAAAACCAACCATACTCTTAATATTGATGTATTAGTATATAATTGATCCTTAAACCTAGTATGTATAATGCACATTCTCCCTTCCTTCTCAATCCTTATATTAAAAATATTCCTAAGTTACTTTTTTAGAATGGTAAAATCCCCATTCTAACTTATCGATTTTTAATTGTTTAAATACCTTGAAAAAGTGCAAATCTATCAAGTTTAGATACTTGTTTGTGGAAAACACTTCAGTTTTTATAGGGAATTGGTTATGATTTATGATTTCCTTATGTAGACACAAAATCACGCACTTTGGGTAATTATTTAGTCTTGATTACATACTACTATTTACATGATTCCTAAGTACAAAAAGTAATGATTAACCCATGTCTTTGGCCACCTTTCTTTGCTTTATGATTTTGCTTTCAATCTTGCACTCTTACTTACTCAATCTATATTTTCACCTTTCAAAATTTTTCATTCGGACACCAAAGTCGGTGCCCCCATCCCCTTTAGGTGCCCTTGTCCTCTTTGTACTTTGGTCACACTTTTTGGGTCCTTTCTATTTGTTTGAACATCTTATCTTTTTGGTAGTCAGCCTTTTCGAGGTTAATTATGAAATTCAAGTGAGGGAATAATATAAATATAAAGTTATGTGATCATAATAAGGGACCAAACACTAAACACTACTTATCACCACCTAAGGTTACATCCATCAAAGGTAAATAAAGCTACATTTTAATCCATCTAGTTGCATCACAAGGGACAAAGGTTGTTTCTTCTGCATCACACTTCATAGGAGGGGAGTCTATTGTTTCCATGCAAACATTAATTACATTCTACATCTAGCTACTTTCTCACTACACACAAAGTGTAACCCACACAAGAGAAAAACCTAGGGAACAATTCCACACACACACACATAGCTACATTGGGTCTAAGATGTAGTACAATTATCGTAGTAAGTCCATCATTATGGCAGTTAAGGATAGTCCAAACATCATTTTGCATCTTTCTTTTTTAGGATTTGATGTCTATTTGAGTGTTTTACTGAGTTCTTTCTTCATTGTAAGTTTACAGAGACCTCGGCGATCTCACAATGACCTTGAGGTGATCAAAGGAGAATAAGTGTGAACCTCTTGTGACACCTCAAAGGAGGTTTTCTAAGCATCTACATAGACCAAGGAGACCAAAATCAAGAATAGAGTACCCTAGGTTCCCCATCCTTTCTATAGGCGCCCCAATCTAGTCAAATCACTCGGATATGCCCTTTACCAGGGATTTTGTGTGATGGTATTCTATTCATGTGTAGCTGGTCTCCACTGTGACATAGTCCAACAGGATTTGTAAATCAGCTAAGGCTCTTCAAACCCTCTTTGCACTTAGGGTTTCATTATTTTAATGGCTTAGTTGTTTGGTATTATTTTAGTATTTCATTGCTTATTTATTTACTACCAACTTGCATTAGATTAGGCTCTTATTTTACATTTTAGCATAATAATTTTGGTGAACCCCACTCATGATTGGTCTTTTGGATCTTTCTTTGGCATATCATCTTTTTTATCATGGCTCCTAATATTCTCAAAATTTGTTTGACTAATTTACTTAAAATGCATTCTAATTCCCAAGTTGTTCTTAAAAAGGCCTAAACATTGTGTATCTTCCCCAAGATACACCTCCACATCAAGTAAGCTCTATTTTTGATCATTTATTTGATGACCCTAATATGTTTGATCCTCCATCTAATCAACCCATGTTGGATTCAATTCAATACTTTCCTTCTTTATTTTTCACGACAAATTTAAGGCTATGGAATCCACGATTACATCTCTCAAATCTTAAATCCAAGATCTTATGGATGCTTCTCTGGATCATGCTTGTTCTCTTTCTACATCTCATCTTTACTCTATGGCTACTACATGTTCTCATATCGGTGAGCCTCAAGTCCTGCCACTAACAGAGCCTCTCACCTTTGATTACAATATTTTAAAAATGACATTCTTACTAAGCTCCTTAGTAATTAATTGATCAATTTATCACCTACCATTACTATCCTCCTTATCAACTAGAAAAATATCAAGGTCATTCATATTGTAATTATCATCAAATCAATGGACATAATGATAATGACTTCTATGCTTTACAACAAAGAATCAAACATCTTAAGTGTCGGTATTTATCTCATTCACTACACAACATTATGTTACATTCCCATCTACAAATTCTACATATCAATGGGTTCCTAAAACTGATTCATCTATATTTAATGAATATCATACCATCACTTCTCACGTTCCTTCTATAGAAACTCAAGTGTCACCTAAGAAACCTCCATTAATAATCAGTCCAACACCCCCCTCTTACTAATTCATCTATGACATTACCAAGTCAAAATACGCAACCACATCTCAAAATTAGTCTACCTTCTTCTCCTATCAATAATTTTGTAGTGTCATCAATCCTACCTAAGTTACCACCATTCAAGATTCCTCAACATCCCAATCCACTTCCATTTCCAATTTATTTTGTGAAAACAACTACTGCTTTTCTACGATAACTAAGACACATTTCTGCCACCATCACATGATGCTAATGTTGCTTCCATTGCTCCACGACCGCTTAATCTCTGGTAGGTTACTTTTCTCACCTCACTTCCTGATGACACACTCATATTATTATGGTTCTTATATGACTGTTGAGGGATATCTTCCAATAATAACCTCATTCCATCGCATAATCACTCACACATACATACATTTACAACCATGATGCATACAACACAATTATCTATCATTTACTACACTGCTCAATCAATCATACATTACTTCTTACACATTATTACCATCACACATCTATTCTAAACAAAAATTCATCACATAACCCATCTATCACCATCACTCTTTTCTACTTACACACATTGCATCTCATCCTTTACACTCATCATATGCATAAATTTCCCTCATCATTACCTAATGACACACTCTTGTGCCTCAGTTCAAACTTGACTATTGAGGGCACCTTATACACATGAACCTAACACATTACACATCTTCAAACATATTACACTTTTATACATACACATCACATCATCTTACATTTTACATCCTATATTACACAATACACAATACACATCACATGACGACTTCTCATCACCGCATTTACAACACATATCTATTTATACATGTTGAACCCATTATCTCGATGACACACTCTAGTCTCGCGGTCCATCTTTGGATTGTTGAGGGTATACATCACAAATGGACCACATCACATTCACATATTCAACCATTCAATCCTTTTCTTATGTGGAATTCCTAGGTTAATGATATACACTTTAAGCTACATCATCACTTCCTCTAGCATCATTTAGTGATATCTCATAGCCATTGGCTACGTCATCAATTCCTATACCATCACCTAGTGATATATGCTTTAGGCTATATCATCACTTCTCCCACTCATCTTGTGATATACAATTTAGGCTACATCATCACACATTTTCACACATCATCTCTAAGTCGCATGTCATCACTACACATTCATCAAACTACTCTCCGCACAACACATATAGTTCAAGCCATTTCCTAATGACGCACACTCACTTATGATTCATTCTTTCTACTGAGGGGGAATAAAAAAATGAACCTCACTGCATACAATTCCATTCACTTTGGGGGAACGCAGCTCCTACCATTCACTTTGCATTCCATTCCATCCATCCACAACAAATTGCATATCTTAGTTGTAGTTACTTTTTCTTACATTTACTTGTACATGTTCACTTTATTACACATGCTAGATAGATATCTTGTATGCCATTATCTTTATCATATACACATGTGCATTTACTTGCTTTCTAGTTGTGATCACAAATTATACAGATCCATTACACACAACATGGATGCTTGGCACAATACCTAGTACCAGTCCCACAAAGGTGGCTCTGGGGCATACACTTTTGTACACTACAGTGCTATTGTTTCATTTTTTCATAACACACTACTTTATCAGATTCTACATGCCTTGACATACATTTTATCTTTTTAACATGCTAGCGGGTGCTTCATCTATAACATTTTTTTACGGGACTACTTACCACCATGGTTATTTGTTACATTACTTGTAATTTCTTGTCAATGTATGAATTTATTTGCGGGGCTTTACCCTTTGTCTTGTGTGCACACTTGAATGCTTTTGGCTTTGTTAGACTTGATTATCTTATGAAACTATGAGTCGTGTCCCATGTTTACAACCCACTTTTCGGGGTCTAAATTGTCTTCTTGTGTGTTCTAGCTTACACATTGTTTGTTTAGCTTACAATTTACCTTATACATACATGCTTGTATTTTCTTATCCTAAAATTTATCTCTCAACCACTCATTTGCATCTGCCTTGGTTTCTACCAAACACATCCCCTCCCCCTATAGGGCATAGTTTCAGCAATTAGTCCTCTTTTGGGCCACATACTCCTTCAACGATGTTGCATGCATCCCTAAAGAGGGGGAATCATTCACCCCATATAAAGTATACACAACACAACACAATACTAGTATAGTATAGTTTTTAGATTTTGGGGCTCAAAATTAGACTTGGGTCCATGACACAATGGCCTTTCCTAGATTTCCTAAGACCGGGGGAAATACAACATTCTTTCTGGAGTGACAGTAACCAGGGAAAAATTACACAAATTTAACATATCACAAAGGATTTTGACATGTCAGAGAGTCCTTTAGCAAAAGGCATTTACACAATGGCTTTTACAGGGTAGAGATTCCTTAGCACATGCAAACCATCTGCAGTGGTGTTTTATACATTGGAAGTGGTTAAAGGTTGGAGGATGACATGAGAAAATTTCTCCTTGTACTTATTCCATTACATTAGCATGAGATCACTTGAAAAACTTGCACACATTGACATCATCTACAGGATCCTTTCTATACTCTTTACTCATCGTGGATCAGGTGCACATGTTCCCTTTTCACATTTTCAACATTTTCTTTTACATACTTCCTTACATGCTTTATATATATATATATATATATATATATTATATTTGAATACTTGATCATCTTCTCTTTTACATGTCCATCTATATGGGAAGCAAGTAGTCGACACCACTTGACATCACACACGTCGACACCAAGAATAGATACATCACACACATCGGCATCTATACACACATTTATGCCCTAGGTTCATTTTCATCATCTTTTTACACTTTTACATCTTTAGTCTCCACACTCCATCTTTTTATCACTCCACGCTTTGTCTAGTCCCTCGGCACACTTTCTACATCAATATACATGGATATTAGGTACGCATCTCTATTTACTTTATGTTACCAAGAATTCTACTCACCAACATAAAGTGGGGGAAAATGTAGACACAAAATCACACAATTTATGTAACTATTTAGTACTAATTACATATTACTATTAACGTGATTCCTAAGTACAAAAATTAATGATTAACCCATGTCTTTGGCCACCTTCTTTGCTTTATCCTTCTCGCTTTCAGGTCTTTGCACTCTTACTTTCTCAATTTATCTTTTCACCTTTTGGTATTTGTCATTTTATACACCAGTGCCCAACTAGGACACCAAAGCCTAGCTCCCATGTCTCCTCTGAGTTGCCTTGTCTTCTTTTTACTTTGGTCATGATTTTTGGGTCCTTTCTAGCCATTTGAGCATCTTATCTTTTTAGTATTCAACCTTTTCGGGGTTAATTATGAAATTCAAGTGAAGGAATCATATAAATATAAAGTTATGTGATCATAATAAGGGACCAATCACTAATCACTACTTATCACCACCCAAGGTTGCATCCATCAAAGGCATCTAGAGCTCCATTTGCATCCATCTATGTTGATCACAAGGGTAAAAGGTTGGTTCTTATGCATCACACTTAATAGGAGGGGATTCTATTGTTTCCATGCACACATTATTTACATTATACATCTAGTTAATTTCTCACTACTAACAAAGTGTGACACACACAAGAGTAACCTAGGGAACAATTCCACATGCACACACATAACTACATTGGGTCTGAGATGTAGTGCAATGCTCAATAGTAATTCCATCATTATGGCAGTTGAGGATAGTCCAAACCCTCATTTTGCATCTTTCTTTTTAGGATTTGATGTCTATTTTAGGGTTTTACAAGTGATTTATTCATTGTAGGTTTACAACAACCTCAATGATCTCACAGTGATATTGAGGTGATCAAAGGTGAATAAGTGTGAACATCTTGTGAAACCTAAGAGGAGGTTTTCTAAGCATATGCACGTACTCAAGGCACCCAACATCAAGACCAGAGCACCCTATGTACCCCCATCCTTTCTCTAGGCACCCCAGTCTAGAAAAATCACTCATATCTTCAATTTTATAGGCTTCGTGTGATGGTATTCCATTCATATGTATTTGGTCTCCACTGTGACATAGTCCAACAATCCCTGCGAATCAACTAAGGTTCTTCTAACCCTCTTTGTACTTAGGGTTTCATTATTTTTATGGATTAGTTTCTTGGGTATTATTTTATTATTTCATTTCTTATTTATTTACTACAAACTTACATTATATTATGCTATTATTTTACATTTTAGCATAATCACATTACAACCATTAAATTATAGGCTCTTCCCCTAGTTGTTATATTAAAAATTATATAACTCATGCACATAACTCATTAAATACTTAAAAACAATAATAATAATATTGAAATCTGAAAATCACACCACTTAAAAATAATAATAATATTGAAATCCAATGTCACACTAGTAAAACACCAATAATAACAATTTAGGAATCCAATTTCAACAAATGAGCAATGACGATACTATAATTCCAAATTCTTAGAAATATGTCTAGATTTAATGTCATTTAAGATATAGTACACCTTGTTTACACATATTTTAATTTTTTAATGTATATATTAGATTTTATTAGGTGTATTACAACATTATTTACACAACTTCTTATTCTTTTGATTCATTTTATTAGGAATTTTAGGTATATTAAAATAATTTAGTGTATCAATTTCTATTTATTTTATTACTTTATTAGATACCATAATATTCCATTTTACCTACAGGCTACCCTTGTTTAACACATCTCTTGAATTTCATGTTTTCCTATCTTTTTCACTTGATGTCTATTTTAGCACTTATCTTATTTTTACCTCTTCAATATTATAAGCCATATATTTCATCACATTTTTGATAACATAAGTAAAATATAATTAAATCCACAAAAAATAATAACATTATACAATGTGCACATTGAGCCAAAACATTTTAATATACATCTATATATAAGTGTTTCAAAATAGGTAAGTAGTATAGTCATTTCTACAATCTCTATCTCACATACATCTTCCCCCAAGAGGAATAGGTTATACTTTATATGATTATGGGGTCAAACTATCCACTTGAGTAAAGTGGGCTAAAGAGGTTTCCCTAAGTCTAGGATCTTAAGCTTCACCCTCAACTTGGGAATCCCTAACCTATAATATACTAATAGAATATGTAGTAGTCTGATAATCATCTAACCTCCTTGCATTCTCTTCATTTTTCAATTATGATATGTCTTCTACATGATAGAAGGATATTTAAGGTTTCTCCCTTGAATTTTAATTTCTATATTAGCATATTGTGGAGTTATTACTTCCTTAAGGATGATCATATGATGTTTCCTAACTTACGGGCATTCTTCTATTTATGAATATATTGAATATTAGGGCATATTGGCCCAAATATAGCTCTTATGTTGTGTTATCTTCTACATATTTTTGAATTATTCATTTATTATATGCAAAATTCTTATCAAGTGGTACTAGAGCATCGATTTAAGAAATTTTAAGAGTGAAACCACGATTTCGATGATTCACCTATGTCTTGAGATTGAAGTTTCTAATTTTTCAGAATTTATTTTGTGAATTTGAAAAATCATAATCTCTAACTACTCTATGATTACTTAAAACATAAATTGAACCTAGTTAAACCTATGAGCAATCAAATTAGATTTTTGTTTTCTTGATGGAGGTGAAGAGGTCTCTCTAAAATGGCTACAAGGCCAAGTTATATACCCTCCTACTAACCTACTATGAAGTTATGGATGCAAGATGGAGGAGATTCAACAATGGAGGATAGCCAAGATCAAATGCCTATTAGCTTGGCTAATAGGCATTTGATCTTGGCTATCCTCCATTGTTGAATCTCCTCCATCTTGCATCGAGACCTAAAATTCTCAACATTATTAGACATGTGTTGCAGATAGTTATCATCATTTAAGGGTTGAAACTCTATTTTTATGATTTGTCTATATCTCGCAAAAGATAGTGATTTTTATTCCGTTTGTTTACTTGAGTTGTGAAACATTAAGATACATTCCAAAATTCATAATTTTTAAATTATTTTTAGAAAGTTATGACATTTTTAGGGTTTTCCACAAATTCAATCCATAGGCTTCCATATTTAAAAATTTTCTAATTATTTTACATTTTTGGAAATATCTCAAGAAAATATTAAGGGTATATTTTCTTATTTGAGGTCAGCTCCATCCGACTAAAATTGGTAGGATTTTTTTATGGAAAGGATGTGTTCTTGAAACCTTAGTTTTTGTGAATCATGAAGTTGAAACCTTTTTTTTGGATAAGTTAAGATTGATGCTAGAAAATGGTAGATCTAATTTAAGGAGGCCATGATTCCTTTATAAATTAGAACAAAAGACTATGAATTTATATTCATGGTCAAAGATGGATTTAGTTCTCTCGGTTGTAAAATAGAGAGGTCTAATTGGTCTTGAGAGGAAATGGAACAGGTTTCTTGGATAGATGGGAACAAAAAGAGGAAGATGAAGAGGATGAAAATAGTGATGATGTTGTAGATGAGAATGAAAAGGAAGAAGATGAGGAAGAATAAGAATAATTAGATAACGAGAATAATATGAATATGAATATGAGGAGGACAAGGAAGTACATAATAAATATTTTGATGAGGATCAAGATGAAGAATAAGATAGTGTAGCTCCAATGATGAAAGCTGAAAATTTTGAATTTCATGGGTGCATTCAAAGGAATAAGGTAAGTGTGTCCATAAACTCTTGCAGTAAATATATCTTCATCAACATGAATGGGTTTCAACATATACATGTAGATGCAAATAATATTAAGGAATATTAATTGGATGGTAAGCTAATTAAATATTTCAAATATTTAACACTTACTATGGACAAATAATATGCTTTACATTCAGGATTTTATGCTTTATCTATGAATTGTTTAGATATATTAATTAGGTATCCATGGTTAGAGACATTGGGGAAAATTAATATTAATGTGCAAAAGAATTTTATGAATATCTGGTATAAGAAGAATAAGGCCACTTTATAATATATCATGTTTAATTAAGAATAACGATAGGTCAAGATATAACACAAGGATGATTTTGAAGATGGTTAATAAGGGAATAATGATGATTCAAAATAATAACATGAAAATAAGACAATAAAATTCATCTACTCAAGAGAAACACGAAATATCATGTGAAGAGGGGAAGAGGAAAAGGTTTATACTAAGGTTGTGACATATGGACACCCACCTCATCATGAGAGTAAACATTCATGGATGAATGTCGGGAAGCATGTGAGCAACAACCAATATGGATATATAGGGAATTAAAGGAACAATCACTATGACTATACATGAAATTAATGAAGCAAAAAATATATGCCATAGAATCATAGGAATAATTACTATATCTATGCATGGATGCCGAAGAGGATCAAATATGGATGTAATCAATGTAGTGTAATGGATTATGGAAAAAAATTAAATATGTAATATCTACTAAGATCACATATGGGTGGTTATATCATCGATCATGGCCAAAAGTGTGTAATGATATGAAGCACACTAATTAAATGGTTTCTTCTCATGTTTTGGGGATGAAACACATCAAGGAGGGAGGGCATGTTATATACGCTGGGATATTATATTATAATGTATATGACTCTATGGAGATTCCAACATGTGGCACATATCCCCTTAGCTAGTTATATGTTTAAAATATATGGGGTCACATAAGAATTAGTTATATTGGGTAGTGAGTTGGCCTACATTGGGATTAGGTGTTACCTATCCATTAAGAGTAACATATTCCTATATAAAAATGTGAGTATTGTTATAATATATTTCATGTATGAGTTAAGTATACTACTTGGTTGAAGGATATTAGAGCGGTCCTCCTCAAATTGGAACTCCCGTATTGGTAGATCATGGCGTTAATCCTTAAGTAAAATTTTATGGTGTTTCCCTACCTTAATGGTATTTTTCTATTTCTAAACATAGTGAGTATTAGGGCATATTGGCCCAATAATATCTCTTGTATTATGTTACATTTTACATATGGTTGGAATTGTTCATTTATTAAATGTGAACCTCTTATCAACCTAAATTTTCCCTACCATATGAAAAAGGGTACCCATATATCCCTTCTATGTAGCTATGAGTTCCTTTGTATGATAATAGAAATCTCAAAATTCCTCTTCATTCATCCAAAACACACCCATATACACTCTAGTGATGTTTCGATAGGATTTGACATCAACATCGTGTATATACTATGGATAACTAGGTCAAAAATATTATAGTACATGCCTTCTATCAATGATCTTTAGTCAAATGTAGGTTCTTGTGCACATAATAAATAAAATACATTATCACACTATAAATCATCCTACTTCAAATCATATATCTATACTCTAGGAAAGGAAATAGATCACCAAAAATCATACCTATTTGACTTGGTCAATCCTCTATAACCAATTCACTAGCCCATCCACCTAACATGACATCATCATATTTTATCACCTCCTCCCTACAATAAGGAACTTCTATCTCTTATGGAATACTAGCATCATGAACATCTACTTATGATCCCAAGCTACTCTTGTTGGTTCCTTGTCAATAATGTCTTTTATTTGTGTACATCATGGAGAATAATAGACTACTCCATGTTTTTATTGTGCCCTATTTTGGGTTACACACTTGGTCAAGTATGTTTGAATTTGTGTACCCAGTGTCTTTTTGGTGGCTTTGTTTCTATCTGGTCTCTTTTATGTATATGGTTATTTTGGGTCCCTTCAAAACCAATTTTTTTGACCTTATCTAAAAAAATAGACTCCTCCCAACTACTATAATATCTAATCCTAGTCCCATCTATAAGGGCATTGTACATCCTCCTAACCTAGGAATCCCTCTAAAGACTTTCTACCATCTTAATAATATGCACCTATCCTATATATTCCTCTACTCTCTTGCATTTTCATCTCCTTGGGTCTCACCTATGATATAATTCAATAGTGGTATGAAAACCTCTAGTCCCTCACATATTCAGCCTCATGGCTCCTTGACATATCATGGCTACTATGATTGGAATAGAAATTGTACAATAGAATGAATCCTATAAAACTTCTATGACACTTTTTCCTTAGGATGTGTCTCTACCCACCAATGGTAACGACATGTGATCTCTATAACCTTTTATTTTTCTTGTGTTATGGGCCATGAAGTCCATCTATCAATGGATCCCATATACTATAAGTTTCCCAATATCTGAAAACTATGTGTAGGGTTAGATACCCATATTTATCTCTTATTAGCTCTACTCTCCCCAAAGTGCATCATCCTATATTCTATGATACTATATGTAATGATTTCCATACAAGATTGTACATTAGAAACTTCTCATAAATCTAGGATGATAGTAGAATTATAGTACTAATTATCTACTACGTTCTCTCCCTTGATCTATATAATTCATGGGAAACATCTAACAAAATGGATTCACCTAGATAATCCAAGTATCCTCTTTTAAATCCCATTTAAAAGATACAAATTCAAAAATAATTACTTCTCCATCTTACTTATAACATAAGATACATGTCACAATAATCCCAATAACAACCTTTTAGTTATCCAAAATCCCTGAAGCATAGAAAATGCCAATTGAAATAATCAATTAACATATAATGATAATCATCTAATCCTACCACCCAATTTGTTAGTTTTCTTCTCTCATTTTAACTCTTTGACACATTATAAAACATGTGTTTTCCTAGATTAGAGGTCTCATAATATTATTAGCATCCTTTAGTGTAACATTCATCTCAAAAATTTCCCCACCAACATGTCATCTAAATGTGTTAGTGTAGTAATAAACATATAAACTATAAATAAATCTAAATAGATCCATCCCATAAACCCAATACCCCAAAACCTAAAACCTATAATCATGCCCAATTTTCCACTAATAATCTCTAACAAGGACATAATCCTTGTCACATACATCAATTTATAATTTTTATCTATCATGAAATCTCAGAAATATCAAAATAAAATCACCCATATAGCTCAGATTAGATTAAAAAACATCATAAATCATCAATTACATCTATAAAATAGATCAACAATAGCCAAACTCTATGGTATATGTTAGCATATGCCATCAACACTTGAAAATATTTCTCTTATATCTCTATGGCATTATCCATGGTAATATAATCATATCGCATTTTCCATATTTCCATATGGAATCAATCAAACTAAACTCATTAGATGACATTGTCCATCTTTCTAGATGGCATCGATCAAGTTAACTCATCGATGCCACCAATCACCCTACAATGTTATTTTATTTCCATGTCTTATGTCATCTCGTAGAAAACCCATATTCATTTTTACCACTTTTATTCACAAATAAAATGTAAAAATTATAAAAATAAAAATGTAACCAAACCCAAGTAAATTTATTCTTGATTTGTATTTGGTTATCTTTAGGAAAATTGCACTAGTCAAAATTTCCCAGGGACCTATTTTTGACGCTTTCTACTAATTATCCTTTCCCAAAAAAATGCAAAACCTACTCAATAATTTATCATAGTCTACCTTTGTCGATCATTTCCTCATACACCAATACCTCTTGTTCTAAACATTGTCCCCTTTTTGTCCAAACAAAAAAACTAGAGCTTTAGAATAATAAAAATAGCTAACACAAAATTCAAAATGAGTAAATTGGATTTCTATTTATTGATCTCAGTTGAAAAATTTAAAATTTTCTCTCATAATATCCTAAGTTATTCAAACTATGATATATTTATAACCCTATTTACAATTTCAAATCTTCACAAAGTATCATGATTGTATTCTAAAATAAAATTAAATGATATATTTCATGTATTTTCTAAAAATATTTTAAAATCACTTATTTTCAAAGCATGTGATCCTTACCCATTTGATTTGCAAATAATAATTATCTCTCGCAATTATAAACTACCTATAATCCAAATTCCCCTTAGGGATATTTTTATAACTTGTAATTTTGTCTTAGATGCGAGGTAATACAAATTTATCGAGATAATGGAAAATTCACATTTTTGAAATATTAGAGTGGTTCAACTTATTTCCTCTCTTCCTTGCAAATCCTTGCAGGACAATACTTAGCCCAAAACCCATTTTCTATGAAAATCCTAAAAAATTGGCTAAGTTTTAAGAGTTTCCTTTGTGTCAAATTTTTGGGTCCTTCATGCATCGAACATGTTGATCCATTAACATGTTCCATGTAATTTTTTTCCACCCCAAAATCCTGACTTGCCTTTGTTTGGGTTTTCCAACATGTAAAACAGGGTCAAAGTTCTTCCCTTTGTGTTGGGTTTTAGGATTCTTCATCATTGGAACATAATAGGGAAATTACATGTTTTATGCAATGTGTTATCCACTTATGAAACCCGATGGTCTCTAGTGTTTCAGGTTTTCAGGTTCCTTCAACATCGGAACATCGAGACACATTTGAATGTCATATGCTACTTGTTTTCTAATTTTGAAACTTGATTTCCTTTATCTTAGGTTTTTTAGGGGTCAACAAAATTCATGTCGATCAAATATGTTTTATATTTTTTCACCTCCGATTCCCAAAATTCACTCCTCTTTGTGTCGGGTTTTATAGGTTTCTCAACATGTATTGTTTCTAGACAGTATTTCGGGTTTCTCACGGTATAAAGTAGGGTCAAAGTTCGATGGTCTTGTTCCTTTGTGTTGGGTTTTTGAAGGTGTTTTGTAAGGTTTCAAACCTGATCTAGGCATGATTTAACCGGTAAACCACCAAAAATGATGAGGTATGGTGCCCATTCCTTCTCCTATAAGAAAAGTACCATGGGGGAATGGCCTTGGCAAGGTACCCATGCCTATTTTCAGGCATTCAATGCATCTTATTGGTGGTTGAAGGAAGAAATCCAAGTTTCCTCTCTTTTCCCTCCTCTCTTTCTCCCATTTTGATATATAATGTAAAATATCTCATTTGTAAAAAAGAGGATGTTCTAAAATGTAAAGGAAGTATGCCAAAATTGTTCTGAGTAGCCATGTGAGTTATAGACCTCCATTTGAGCTTGGAAATGTGTTCTTGTGCCTTCTTCTTCACATGTAATGGTCTATGCATACTTTGAAAGAAATAAAATCTTATATTGTGGTGTTTATCAACCCTCAATTATGTTTTTTTGTATTTACTTGCCTCTCCATTCTTGTTTTTGCATTTTTGCATGTATTTCTCCTTTGCATATTCATTTGTTTGTGTCTCATAGAGAGTAGAAGGTAAAATGTTGTTTTGGATATGCGGAATTCATACTCGACCTCTCCCTTCTCCCTTTTCCCTTATTAGAGTGTCTTCACCTAATGATAGATGATATCACCTCCCCTCGAGTGTAGGATTCATTTTATGCATCTCCTTCTTCCCCTAGTCACTTGGAATCATAGAGTAGGATTATATAGTTGCATTCATAGTAGTAAGATTATTTTAGCATTAGGATCGGTAGAGGAACTAAACTTATCTTGAGGTTTATTTCACTTTGTAAGTCTCGAACTTGTGATATCATCCCATGTTAGCAAAAAGTAGGGATATGTATCAAGAAAATCCTAGGGTGGTACTTTTTTGTGATAATAGTTGTGGAACACACGGTGGGAAATTTGAAGAAGTTAACATTTTCATTTTACTAATTTTTATGTGTTCTTGGTTATATTTCAGCCTTTTGAGGTAGTTTCAAGAATATTTGGTGACTCCACCGGTTAAACAACCCATTTTTCTCATTCAATAGACCATTTTATTTCTTTCCATCATTCCTTTCTTTTCCCATGAATTCATGCAACCATGACTCCATTTCCCCAAAGGATTCCACACGTTCAACAACAATACAATTCAAATCCAACTCCATATTTCCAAAACCCATATTCAAGCTATTATAACACACCTCTAGATCAATTTTATTAGAAAAATCAAAATCAGTATGCATATTCTTATGAGTATGCAGACATTGGAGGCCATTCTACACCTGAAGATGATCTTGAAGTGCAAGTTCAAATAATGGAGTAGATATTTCAAGTTATCCAAGGAAAAATACAAACCATGCAAGCTAAACAACCTAGTTTTAGGAATCCCTGTCCATGGGGAGGTCCTATACCTAGTTGGTTTATCCCACAACAAAGGCTTGAGGTAATGAGTGAATATTTCACTCAAATGGTTGATTTATTGCATCTTTGCAGGCATTAGAGGCTAATGAGTATAAGGTTGAGGAACCTTGTCAATGGGATGTTCCCACTTACCTTCCTTATCAGTATCTAATGCCCATTCCTTATCAACCACCTCAGCCCAAGGTCAAAGTTCCTAGCTTTCTCAAGGATTCTCCTTCCACCTACCCTCCTCCACAAGAATATCCTACACCTTCCCCCTCAATAAAAACATAAGAAAATCATGTTGAAACCAATCCCACCCCTCCTCTCACACTCCCAAATCCATTTTGGGAAGAAACTCACCAATGAGGATAACAAATCGAAGAACCCAATAGATAAGAACTTTTAAAAATTTGAAGGATTAGGATTCAAAATTTGAATCTAGTCAAATGCCAAATCTGGTTAAGCCTTTGGAAGAGGCTGAGTTGGTTAAAGAACAAAAAAGGGAAGATGAATTTGCAGAGTAAACACAAGAGGGAGATGATCAATAATATCTATGCTCTAAATGCAATGTGCATGATGACATTATAATCTTATGGATTTTTGGTTTTCTTCACAAGAGTTAAGAGTTAGAGGAGATAAACCAATTTTTGAAGTCTTGGATAAAGAAGAGTAGAAAGATTTATTTTTTATTTTGATAATGAAATTTCAAATATTTCTTCCACTTCATCCCTATCAAAATCTGATTTTGTTGATGAGATTATCATGGAGGAGAGAATCAAAGAAAAACATACTTCCCAAATCATTCCTCATGAGGAGATAAAGGAAAAGTTTGATCTTTCAAAATTCATGTTTGAGGAAGAAGATGATGAAATTTTTTTCCTAATAAGTCATCATGGAAGATACGTAGTTGTTTACGTAAGCGAACAAGTTTTAAACCAAGTTGTAAGAATCTCTAACGAAGAAAGGAAAATTTCTCATTATAATCTCATTCATGGGGTTACATAAAGAAGATGGGATAAATAAAAGGAACACTCCTTGCCCAATCAGGTACTTGGATAGTCTAGAGCCACTCAAGGAGTTGCAACCGATCATGCTAACTTTAGAGAATGAGGAAGAAATTCAATTCACCAAAGGTCAACTATAACACCTCCAACCAAATGCAAAAAAATAGAGGATGTATTCATTCTCTTGGTTGCTAATACTTTTGGAGTGAGGTGAAAATTCAATCTGTAAATTTTTTTTCCACTCTCATTAAAGACCATGTTAAGTGTCAAATAAATTACATGGTCCACATTTGTGGGAGAGGAAGATATATCTCCCTACCTGTATTATATTTTGGTTAGCCTCTCATTTCTCTAGTTAGAATAGGTTATTATAGGTTTGGATTCAGTAAAATAACTTTGCTTGTGCACACTTTTCATGTTTCCACTTGGAACGTGTATGATTTTCTATGTCGGATAGAATTTATGTGCTCTTTTCATTGTTGCACATTCCATTTCGGAAGAAAGGTTCATATAGTGAAAACAAGTGTTTGGGGAAGTTCCAAGTGCATAAAATATATCTTCAAATCAACATGCAATCCATAATTCTTCATGTTCCATCCTCACCAAGAAATCAATGTTTTGGTCCATCTTTAAATTTTTTTCCACTCTCCTAAAATTTCAAATCGAATATATTCATGATTGAGAGTAGCGATTGCACAAAGAATAGTTCATGTAATGTTTAATTTGGCTTTAGGGTAAATTCTTCAAGTAGAAGATAAATTTCATGTGTTTAAGGTTAAATCCATGCCTAATGAATGCTTCAAGGCCACTAATCTCCTCAATCTAGCAGGCTAATTACCCCATTGAGTCGCCAAATTGTTATCCAAAATACTCCCCTTAGGATATTTTGATAACTTGAAATTCCTTCTTGGAATCAAGGTAATACAAATTGATTAGAAAATGGTAAAATTAACATTTTTAAAAATGTTACAGTGGTTTAGGACATTTCCTCTCCTGCTTGCAAATCCATTCAGGCCAATGCTTAGTAAAAACCCGTTTTTGTGAAAGTCCTAAAAAAGGATAAGTGTTAAGAGTTTCCTTTGTGTTAGGTTTTCAGTCCATGGATTTGAACATGTTGATCCACAAACATATTCCATGTCATTTTTTTTCCACCCCTGAATCCTGACTTGCCTTTGTTTTAGGTTTTCAAACATGTAAAACAAGGTCAAAGTTCCACCCTTTGTGTCGAGTTTTGTGATTGTTCATCATCGAATATTGCGGTGAAATTACACATTTTATGCAATGTGTTATCTACTTCCAAAACCCGATGGTCTCTAGTGTTTCATGTTTTCAAGTTCCTTCGACATCATAACATTGTGACACATTTTCATGTCATGTGTTGCTTGTTTTCCAATCCCAAAACCTGATTTCCTTTATGTCAAGTTTTCAGGGGTCAAAAACATTCATGCAAGTCAAAAAAATTCATGTTGGATAACCTATAATTCCTAAAATTCACTCCTCTTTGTGTCAGGTTTCTTGATATGTATTGTTTCCCAACAATATTTTGGTTTTCTCACGGTGCAAAACATGGTCACGCTAATGGTCATGTTCCTTTGTGTTGGTTTTCGAAGGTGTTTTACAAGGTCACAAACCTGACAGAGGCATGATTTAACCACTCAACCACCAAAATGATGAGGTATGGTACCCATTTCTTCTCCTACAAGCAAAGTACCATGGGCGAATTGCCTTGGTAGGGTACCCATGCTTGTTTTTAGGCATTCAATGCATCTTGTCAGTGATTAAAGGAAGAAATATGAGTTCCCTCTCTTTTCCCTCCTCCCTTTCTCCCATTCTAATATAAATCTAAAATCTATCATTTATAAAAATAGACTATGTTCTAAAATATAAAGGAACTATGCCAAAATTGTTCCTAAGTAGGCTGTGAGTTGTAGACCTCCATTTGATCTTGGAAATGTGTTCTTGTGCCTTCTTCTTCACATGTAATGGTCTGTGCATAATTTGAAAGCAATAAAATCTTGTTTTATGGTGTTTCTCAACCCTATTTTATATTTTGTTGTTTTTTCTTGCCTCTCCATTGTTCTTGTTACATTTTGTGCATGTATTTCTCCTTTACAGGTTCATTTGTTTGTGTCTCATGGAGAATAGAAGGTAAAATGTTGTTTTGGATCTGTTTCACTCATATTTGACCTCTCCCTTCTCCATTTTCCTTCTCCCTTTTCCCTCATTAGAGTTTCTTCACCCTTTTCTTGGTGTTATCACCTCCCCTTAGTGTAGGATTTCATTTTATGCATCTCCTTCTTCCCCAGTCACTTGGAATAATAGAGTAGGATTAGATAGTTGAATTCTTAGCAGTATGAGTAGTTTAGAATTAGGATTAGGTAGAGGAACTAGCCTTATCTAGAGTTTGATCTCACTTTGCAAGTCCCACACTTTTGAGATCATCTAATGTTAGCAAAAAGTCGGGATCTGTAACAATAAAATCCTAGGGTGCTACTTTTTTGTGATAACACTACCTATGAACTACTCACTATCCTCTCATCCCTCAATGTATTCCCCCTTATCATAGGGTTTAATTCATATTAATGCAATTTATCTTCTAATGTTTCGTTTTAGTTTTTTACTACTTGGGTTCTCATTGCATCTCTATCTAGATTATGATTTTTCACTATGTGGACATGCTCACAAGATAAGTATGTGTAGATAAGTATGATTTATGTGATTTCATGGTTTCATTATAGTCTATAATACAAATATTTTTAAGTAATTTTATTTTATAATTACATCATCCTTTTCCAAATACCATCTCATGTAAATTTTTGTGACATGCAATTATCTTCGATTGGGGCATATCTATACACCTAAATTTCCACTTAAATGAACTTTTATCTTTTTACGTATCATTAGCACATTGGCCTCCTAGAGAGATGCCATTAGGGAAACTATTGAGAGTGGGGAGTAACTAGATATGGTTGTGTGACCTTAACTAGTTGCATTAGGCTAGTTAGTAGTGGTAAATATAAGATAAACTTTTTGTGTGGAATAATTATATCCTTTTAATTTTTTTCCATACCTTTATAGTCATATTTTATAACCTCCTATGAAATCACCATACCATCCTCTTGCATTCAACCCCACAAACAATTTCAACACACACATACCTTCATCATGTCACCCTTTTCAATGCTACTTTTTTCTTCCTTTGTTTGACCTCCCCATGATTATGTATTTTCCTAGTTGATAGTATTAACCACATTAAATATTATTAGGTGAGTATTTTTACCTAGTTAAAGGAATCAACCATTTTCATTATTGTCATGTGAGCAGCTTTTAAAATCCAATGAAATTGACCAAGGTTAATACCATTAGATAAAATATATTATAAAGCTCCATAGTTATTTCTATAAATACTCAAAATTGAGAAATATTTTAAACACATTGTTGAGAATTTTTCATTGATGTCAAAAGGTAGATTGTTCCTTGTTGATGCCAAAGAGTGATATGGAGTTTTTTTGTGAATATTCATTTATTTCAAATGATTCCTAATGATGTTGTTAAGATTTTCATGATAGATTTCAGTTATTAGTCAGGTCATCTTGTGTACAAAGAGAGAGAATTTGAAGGAAAGTGAAGAAATCGGGTTCTAATGATGTGTGTGCCTCAATTTACATGTAAGTATGGGCATGTGATTATTTTTATAGCTTTAAAAAAAAAATTTCATAGACATGTTCATGAAGTTTTGAGGTCATGTCTTGAAGGAGAAAGAAATAAAGTTGGTTTGGAGGTCTGAACCTAGAGGAATCCTTGAGAATTGCCTATCTTAATGAGGCAGGTCAATCATTTTTAGTGCTATTCTGTAAAGGTGAGTATGATTTTTTTTAAATGTTGAAACAAGTATTAGAACAAAATTTTAGGTCATGTAATGGATTATTTTACAATATATTGCATTTTTGTGTAAAATTGAGTGTTTGGAAATGGTGTTTCCTAGTTGTAAGTCAACTTTATGATGCTCGTTGGTACGTTAATATTATGCATGGGAACCTAATATATTTTGGATAAGTTAATATTATGCATGGCATTATTTCATGGTTTAAGGTCCGTATCTTTATGAATAATTGTTAACACCAAAACAGGTTAAAAACCCTCCTAAAACCTTAGTTTGAAGTTGATTGGAGAGATATTGCTAAAACTGACCCCGAAATTTATTGGTTTTAAAAAAATTATGATTTGGAAATGTATAGGATCATCCCGATATATCCGGTGGTTCTTAGTGATCATGTGAGTTAGTGGGCCCCACATAAAATATTATTTTGTGATGATTTTACTGTATGTATAAAGTTTTACAAAGGATGATATGAAAAAATGGATGTTTCATGATTCCATTGAATTTATCTACATTCATATGATTATTTCCGAGATAATTTTGAGTCCCTAAAGTGTAATACCAAGTCAATTTTTCATGACTAATTTTGGGACAATTTGATTGTGCTTAGAGAAGTGATGATCTTGTGCACTTGTGTTCTAATTTGTGAGTCTAATGCATATGGTAATGCTGTAGAGATTATGTGGTACCTTTACATGTGTTGTATTTGGAATGGTTGAGTGTTTTAAGGTTTTACAATCTTCATCTATTGAAGGTAGTTTTATTTGTATCCAATCCTAATATGACAATATTTGGTTTTGAGTGATTTCATTATATGAATGAATGTTGTAGAGTTATTTCAACATGGATGAAGTGTGTATAGTTCATGGAAATTTTTCTTGAATATTTTAAAGATTTAATTAATACCATAGTTTATTAAATTGTAAAAGGATGATTGTAGACCTAGTATTTGAAGGTTTTGAGTCCTAAAGAAGCAAATGACATATTGGAGCTATTGCAGACCTGATGAAGTTTATGTTCTAAATTTTTCTTGTTCCTAAGATTATTTTTACTATATGATGGCTGACCTAAGTGGCTATGGACAACCTATGAGGTATTGGTTTCTTGAAAAAGGTGTGTGTGTGTGTGTGTGTGTATATATATATGTATATATATATATATATATATATATATATATATATATATATATATATATATATATATATATATATATATATATATATATACATACATACATACATACATATACATATATATATATATATATGTATATGTATATATATATATATATATATATATATATATATATATATATATATATAGGATATTAGGCCTATTTGGGCTAGCGGAGTGTATAGAGAAAAGTGTGAGCTAGAGTCCGAGTGTAAGGGTTGTATGAGGTCCTAAGGACCATGAAGAATGTATGAAAATTGAATATCTGAATATTATCAGCTTGGAAAAGGAATATTATCCTTGTCCATGAGAAGGTGGAGAAGGAGAAGAGCGAGTTAGAAAATGAGGAAAATTTGAGTGTCTTCATGAGAAGATGAGATTGTGTGTAAAGAGTTATTGATGGTTGAGAATCATAGGGTGTTAAAGATGCCTAAGTGATTATGATATATCAGATATAGAAAAAATACCAAGAAGAATAGAAAATAATTCCATCATTTTTTGAGTAAGAACAATAAGAAGGTGGAAAATTTTCATAGGCAATGAGTTGGTGCTTGGTCTTCCTTATGGAGTTAGTGCCTCCTTGAAATTTGGTGCTTGCTTTAAAGTCAAGTTGGTGCTTTATAAATTTTGATTGTTGTTAATAAAATGATTAGTGTGTTTTATTCCCCTTGAGGTTTTCCCACATTATATGTTTTTTTCACGTGCTCTCTCTTGTTTCATGTTCTTGTGGACATTTGTTTCATGGTTAATAAGATCACATTGGTTAATGAATATTGAATGGTTCACAAAAGTAAAGGTAATTGAAGTAAAACTTTTAAATACACTAATTCACCACCTCCCTCTCGGTGATTCTGATTCTAACACACATCACCATTACTCATTTAATCTTATAGTTATTTTCAATCCACGCTTAAGTCATGACAAATATTAAATTTGGTCTTATTTTTCTTCTTTAGAGTTCATACTTGGAGCATTGTGTGATTAAGATATTTAGGCATAGGAGATGTACTTACCATGGTTTTCCACTCTTTTTTTTCCTTCAAGTCTTCAATTATACATATTATTGGTTATTATTATGTTCATTTGTGACCCCTATTGGAAATTGGTGTTTTTATTGATGTAAAAATGAGTATGATGTCATGTGAAAGTTGATTATTAGTTTCATTGATGTCATGTGTTGTGTTTCTAGGTCGGTGAAGTTGTTTGATCTCATTGATGATATAACATTACGTTTTTAATTGGTGTAGTGATGCAGAGGTATTGTAGTGTTGTGTTGATGTCATGGTGATGTCATGAAGCTTGTTGAAGGCTCTTATAGGGGGAAAGAGTGTAAAATTCATGAGGTGGTCAGCATGGAAGGAGCAAGCATGTTCAAGATACCTAGTTAGGAGGCCTAATTAGCATGATGGTGTGTCATGGTGGTTATTAGGTATGTATGAGCTTGTTAAGCATTATCATATCATGGAGAGCATGAAGACGATGTGTAGAGACACTCACATGTGTCTCGTGAGTGTAGGTATAGGGGTAAGACTCCATATTCGGTCTATATCTAGACCTTGTCTTAATACCTAGGTGGCTAAATGAGGTGAGATGATATGTTTTTAAGATAAATGGGAAAGGAAAGCATTGGAAAAGGTGTATCAGGTTTTCTTATAGTTGTGGGAAACATTTCAGGCCTTCATTTGAAGAATAAGTAAGAAAATTGGTTTTTTCCCTTACCAAGTTCCTAGAAATCGAGAAACCCACCTCAAGAATGTTTGATTGATGTTCATTGTCACATGTGAAGTATTCATGGGAGGCTAAGCTATTCATGGTAGTTTGGGAAGTGTCCTAGCTCAATTTTCCTTACATTAGTTTGTGGATTAAGGGGTATAGCTTTATGAAAAATCCTTAAGAAGGTAAGGTAGTATTAAACCATAATTAGGTAGCAATGGAGAATAAATTGCTCAATATAACACATAATGGATTTGTTGACCTTGATTAATGATTGGAGGTTATAGAGGAATCCTTCATATTTCTCTAGGTGGGATTTAGGTATCTTGGCAGTAAGTGGACCCCACAATAATCTACATGTTTCTGAATAAGTTGATGTTGCTATCAATTTTTACATTAGACCAAGTGAATAAATTTATGTTTGAGGAATTTAGTATGATATAATACATTCATGGAGTGGTTTTAAATCATGGTTGAGCCCTTTGGAGGTCTTTGTAAGTAAAAATAACAAGATTGGTTTTTGGGGTGAAATGGTAGATTTTGGTGACCTGGTTGCATAGGTGTTCTTGAGCACTTACAATCCAAGTGATGGTGTCTAATGAAGCTAGTGATGACCATAAGGTCATGAAGTTTCAATTATTTTGTCACACTTGCATGGTTGAGGTATTTTGGTACTGGTTTGAGCTTCATCTTTGAGGACTAAGTTGTAGGTTACGTAGACCTAATGAGGATTGATGTCCTAATGGGTGCCTTCATAGTTTAATATGAAGGTGAAGATTTGTAGAATATCATAGGAGGAATTGAGAAGACTTAGAAAACATATCTAATAGGTTCGAATGTTTTCTCAAGTCCATGTGGGCCAGGAGACTTTGGTTTGGCGAAGAAGATGTTTTAGGCATGGTGTCCCTAGATTTCACCCTAAAATATAGGACTACCCTATTTAAAAAAAAATCATAATTTTAATATAATGGGTCATTTTTGTTTTTATTGCCATAAAGTTCTTGTATTGTGTCAAGATATTCCCAAAGAGCCATATTAGCCATTTTCACCAAATACCCGGATGCCCAAAATTGGTATATTCATGTCGTTGGGGTTTACCTACAGAAATTTGTATTTAATTATTTTGAGCCCCGTTTGAGGAAAATTGTACTCTAGTTTAGACCTACTGTGATCATACATGTCAATTGTCCCATATACCAAGTAGGGGTTTTAACCAGGAATGCATTATGGGCTTTATTTGTAACTTCTCGCAATGTTTTGTGTTTTTTTTTGTTTTCCAATTTCATTTTCTGTGAAATTTCTCTGGATCAATTCCTTTTCTAGTTTGGCCTTATTCTTAGCCTCCGTAGTATCTGGAGATCACCTATGCGTGTTGTCAGCCGTAAGGAATTCACCATTGAGGGTCCGGTTCTCTCTCGAAAAGACGAGTTGTGCACCAAAAGCTTCTTCCGATGGCCACATTTTTGGAAAAAGAGGGTTTGAAGTGAATCATGGGATTTGTGGAAGCAGCATGCGGGTGCAAATTTTTACCCCGCCTAGTAAGGTACTTTTTCCCATGAAAGCAATGCCACTTAAGTCACAATGGGAAAATTAGAGGTAGTAGGCAGGTGAGAATTTCTTACCTATCTTATAGGGTAAAAATTCCCATTGTGAAATAAAAGAAAAATCACTGAAGGCATTGATGGGATTTTATTACCCGCCTTGCAGGGTAAATAATCCCATTATGAAAGTCAAACAACTTAAGTGAATCATGGGATTTTTGGAGCTGCCTTGCAGGGTAAATAATCCCATTGTCAATTGACTTTTAAAAATAGAAATCCCTCATACCAAAAAGTGCGACTCCTTTAGGGAAAGAAAGGCAGCCTTAAATGCAATAAATTAATTAAATTCTTCTCTAATTTTGGCACCCGTGTTTTGGAAAAGTCAACAAAGGGAAAGTGGATAAAGGAAGTTGGAATTAGACATTCTAAAATTAAATAAATATTATTTATTTAATGCAGCCCCTTCATGTCAAAAAGTGTGCCCCATTTGGGAGAGAAATAATATTTTTTAAAGTATTAATTAATTTAATTAATTCCTATTTTCAATGGCTAAGGTCAAAGCATACTGTGAGGCTTGAGTTAACTAGAAGCGAAGTCTAAAATTAAATAAATTTTATTTATTTAATGGCAGCCATGAACATGCACAAAATAGGTGCCCCATTTGAATAGTAAAGCTTATTAAATAATTAATTAATTGCGAGAATAGGAAAGGCATTAATTAATTATAGAATTATGAGGATTATATAGCAGGGGCTTCCATAAGAGTGAATTAATTAATTCAAAAGCAGAGAAGTGCAGCCCAGACAAAAAGTGCGCCCCATTTGGAGAGGAATTTTGCTTAGAAGGTGTAATTAATGTTGGAAGCTTCTAATTTTGGTGCATAGGTTGAAGGAGGTTGATTTGTGTCTGGATAATTATATGTATAAGTGATACAGGTGTTCAGGTGAAGTTGGTAAAATTCATGCTTGCTTTGTATGCAAATAAAACATCAAATTTTGGGTTAGCGGAGCTTGATATATGCAGATTTTTATGATTAAAATTCACTGTTCATGTTCCGGTTGCCATCTTTATCAAATTAATTGTAGGAATTCATTACGGTGATTTTATAAGAGAAAGAAGCTTAAATCAATGTCAAAATACATTGAACATATCCTCTAAATCTGAATAATTATCTAGATCTGCACCGGTTATGAAGAATTGCAGTAATAAAGAGAAAAAGAATTGTTCGAGACAAAGATAGATACAATCATGGCAAAGAGGGATGAAAAAGAGAGCACAACGGAGTCATGCATCAATTATAAATTTATATACATTGGATACATAGATCTAGGTCTTGAACCTCTTTCCAAATTGATTGAAAGATCCAGAGTAGGAAAGACTTCCCTCATGTGTGCAGTCAAAAGCAGTGGAATTATTCGAGCTGCAGTGTTTCATACACAACCCAGTTGCCAGAGTTCATTATGGAGTGTGCTAGGTCTTACCATCCATCATCCAAATCAGTCTGAGATGCTATAGGGAAAACAATAATCCAGTTGGATGCACAGTTCATCAATTATTGTTTGAAGATTCTGACATGAAAGGTGGTGACTTCTATTAGCATACAAGATGCCTGAGGCGAGGTGGGAGAAGCATAAAGTTGATCACTGCGTGAACTAAATGAACAAGTACATGAAGAAGCCCAGATCTCCTTCCAAGTTCCCAAGAAATCTTCCACGGTCCAATCTGGTACAAGAGGTGGATGATATTGCCAAATTTTTATGCAGGATAAATGGCAAAGAAAACACTCACACCTTCCACACATGGATGTATGATTTCATCAAGACCATTGAAATAAACAAGGCTGATTCAATAATCAATTGGTCAGAAATCATTATCGACAAACATTGGTGAGCAACTCCGAATGTGAGGTGTAATTTCAGCTTTAAAATGACTTCCTATTTGGTATACGTAGCAGCTTCACAAGGCATCTTCTCCAAGCTGGATAGATGTGGTGTTCTTTCCAAGGACCCTATTTTCAAGTGCTACCCATAGCTTACTATACCTCAGTGTGCAAGAAATATTTCAAAGTGGTAAATGATGGATTCTTCTATGAATTCATTTGCAGGCTAGATAGGGATCTAAAGACCAACAGGGTGAGTAAGGAAGTGTGGGAAGTTGTGTCCATAATTGGCAGTCTCTTCATTCGGCACTGGTTTCACATACCTCAGGGTCACCAGATTTTCTAGAGAACCAGTTAAGTTGCCCAAATATCTGAATGATAGATTGGTCACCATGGAGCTGAGTAGACAACTTGTGGAGATGCACGACCTTCTCAAAATGGCACAAGTCTACGGGCTTCTTCCCGATCACTATGGGCCATTATAGATTCCAGAGCATTCATAAAGCCCGAGGAATGGAAGCGAGATATGTTCTCGAGTACGAAAGAGTTCTTCCCAACACAGCTAAACTTTGATCCATTTGGAGTAGCCAGGAAGATGATCTCCCAGAGTACGCACATGTGCCTTCATTAGAAGATTTCTTGATTAAGTGCAAAAGAGAGTACGAGGTTAGAAAGAAAGATTTCAGCAGGCTATCAGCACGGAAAGTGTTGGACTTTGGATTAGCACGGATACCTGTGGATCTTAAAGATGATGGGCCTGTGTTACTTGACACATACCATCAAATGGGAGGAGATAGAGTTGTACTTCAGGAGAACGTAGGAGGCTGCCATACTATTGAGGAAAATTCTACCACTGTTCTGGTGAATACTTCAAACTGGTTGCTAATGAAGGGATACTACCTTGATGAAGCATTGATGAATCAAATCACGGGAAACTTTAGCACAGGATATTCCCTCAAGAGGAAGCACGGAGGAGAAAGCAGTAGAAGGCCTGAGAAGATTAAAGTGCACATAAGGTCTCAATCAAAGGAGAAGATCACTTCCACGGCTATGATGTTAGTTTCGATTCTCCGGCATCAAGATTTCACTTTGAATGTTGCACCTCAATAGGGCAAGTGCCATTCCTCGGTTGAATTGAATCCGAAACATTCATCTTCTCTCCTCATCCACTCCATTCAACACATTCTGAAGAAATGTTGAAGTTCTGACAGATGGCATAGTTTGAAAGAGCTTTGTCTTTAGATGATTCATAGGATGGCAGCCACAACATCATTATGGAGTTTCTAACAAAGAGGAATCGAGTGCGAGATAGTAGTACACTCAAGAACTTCTCATTCTCTCGAGAAGTAATTTCTCGAATGGTTGTGGGTTCAATGAAAAGTTGTAAAAGCCATGGATTTGGGGTAAGAATCTCTAAAGAAACCCCAAAGGATTTTGACAATCCAATCAATGGACCATGTGATAAGAAATGAGCAAGGTTCCCTTCTTTACATACATTAATTTGAAATAAACATGTAAAATAAGCAAATGAAGTTAATCTCTATTCTTTGAAAGCTCGAAATAATGAACGTAAGAGGATCTAAGCATTCAATTTATGTGTTAAGAGAAAGAGATCTGCCCATTAATGGCTTCAAGGCCAATGGATCTTCCCTTTTACTCTATGTTAATGCTATGAAATAAAAAGATTAAATGATTTTAGCTCAAATGAAAGAAGATGAAATACAAACACAAGCCTAAACAAATTGCTATAATTTGTGCTAGGAAGAAGAGAGAATTCTTAGGAAATGAGGGAGGGGGTATAGCCCTATTTATAGTTTTTAGTTTGGAAGAAAAGGGAGATTTGGGTGCATGTGGGACAAAGACTAAAATCCAAAAAGAACTTTAGCAAGTCAAAGTGTGCTTTGACTATGTTATAGGTAATTAACCTAGGTTAGACTAATTAATCTCTCTTAGAGAGTAGATAGGGTTCTCGGAAGGATTCGAAGGGCTAAATCAATCCAACAAAGTGGATTAATTTTCTGGGGATCTAATAGAAGCAAACTAGAAGAGAATAAGAAGCTAATGTAGTTAGAACAAGGCTATAACTTCCTATTTAAATGGTTTATAAGAGGAAAAATGATGAAAAAGGTGTCGTGAGAAGGGAGTTAGATAGGTCTAATTGGCGGTGTGCCGTCAATTTGCAAAGGAAGAAGCGTTAGTGCACCATTAGAAATAATAGTGTATTGATCAAACTACAGGTGTCTACATTTTCCCCTCTTTGAGGTGACGTAAGCGACATTACTTCAAAGAAAGTAGACAAACACAAGCAAGTAGAATTTTTTTGAATGGGTAGAAGAAAACTTAGTAGGGTGAAGGATGAAAAATGCCCCCTCGAGTGTCGATGGGGTGATGAAAAAACTCAATCGACGATCGAAAAAGAAACAAATAGAGAGAAAAGTGTCAAGTGAAGATGAGAAGCTAAAAGGAAAAAGGGATATTGAGCTATCCACAAATCAATTGCTAACAATACTTAATCATCATAATGATGAAAAAACTCAATCGACGATCGAAAAAGAAACAAATAGAGAGAAAAGTGTCAAGTGAAGATGAGAAGCTAAAAGGAAAAAGGGATATTGAGCTATCCACAAATCAATTGCTAACAATACTTAATCATCATAATGCTTAGAATCCTCCTCATGGGTCCTTATTAAAATGTGAGCATGTGATGGATGAGTAAATGACATTAAAATCCAAGAAAAAAACAACTTTATTCTATCAAAAATGACCAACTCCATGCAACATACACGAATGCAATGCAATACGAGAAATAAACAGAATCACCTAACAGGGAAATAAGTACAATCACACACACTTAAACCAACAACGTTCAAGATAGTTGCACAAATATTTTGTTATCAAGATGAAGTCCCAAATGTTCTGATAAACAACTAGGGTGAAGAATGATGCCCCAAGCAAGGTGTATTATGCAAGGGGAAGATGGAGGACACTTTCATCCTATGAAAAAGCAATGTGCATGACGAAAATAGTACCAGGCAATTGTTGGTGCCCCAGAGTACAGACGAAGTAAGCAACATAGCTTGTGTAGGTGATTGAAGATTTTGGTGATGTGTGAGTCATTGTTTCAAATGATTTTGAGAATTTTAGCAAGATTTGGGATGAGTGCCATGAAATAGACACAAATTTTAGCCGTAGATGATTGGTTTAATCGATTTTAAGCCATTTTGCTAGTTTCTAATGTTTTTGTTGTTTTTAAATATTTTTGTGAATTTTTTTCTTTTTAGGTTTTTGATCAGTCAGAAGAATTTCAAAAGATCAAATATCTTCCAAAAATATGCGTGAGGGTGATAGTGGGAAGACAAAGTTGTCAAAAAGCTTAGAATATACGCCCACAAGAAGAAAGATGGGTCGAGAATAATTTATTTAAAATAAATTAGTAAATAATTATCACGACGGGAAAATAGATGAAAAATAGAGGAAAAGGTGGGAAAAGGCACTGAAAGGTTCGTAAATTATCTCAGTGCGATGAAGAAGTGACCGTTGGATGGCACGAAGTGCCCCAAATGTGAAAATTAGTAAAAATAATTATTTTAATACAAAAATAATTATCACAATGGATAGAAGAAGGTTAGAATGATCATGGCGGAGAAAACATGCCCCAGGGGCATTGTGATGGGTTAATATACTCACTCGGGGTCGATAAAACAATCACGACCAATTCATTTCTACCAGATCCTTTGTAAATTTTTACCGCGAGCAAAAGTAAGAGCCCTGGAGTGAGATGGCGAGGATACCGAGGAGGACGAGGTGCGTGGATCACATCCGGGAGTACATGCGGGACCCAGCGAATGGACCATTTGTGAGTGCCCTAGCCCCATATTAATTATGCATTTAATGCCATTTTTAGGGTTTTTTAGGGTAGGTAGGAGAAATTTTGACACATGCGCGTAGGTGTATGCATCAGATTGACGGTATGCACACACACATGCGTTAAACAAATATAGACGCATACGCGCATCCGTCCAGCTGGGGATAGGGATGCGTACACGTATCTATTTAGTAGAAGTAGGTACACACACATGTATCTATTGGTAAAGGTGGGTACGCGCATGCATACCCATAGAAAAGACAAAAGGGGACGCGCAAGCATTAGTTAGGGTTTGGACGGACACAAGCACACGTGTGCATTGAAATGGGTGCGTAGGTGTCACAGAGGGTGCGTAAGCATCCTGCATCATCCTGCACCAAAAAAGAGAAGAAAGGTTGCGTGCGTATGCATCCACCGGGTGCATATCGGTCGGTTAGGGCGCACATGTGCCAAAGGAGGCATGCATGTGCTAGAAGCATGCGAGAAAAGACAACTGGCTAGAAAATAGCCAAGTATAGAAGAACAAAGGTGAGATTACTTTAGAAGAAAAGAATAGTTAGTAAATTAGATGTATTAAAAGTATTATTTTTCCTTAGAAAAATATTATAGAAATGTTAGATGCCTAACACTTGCATTGATTTTGTAATGTATGTTACCTGTTCTTCAGACTCGCGAGTGCTACGATCACCTAGCTGTGATAGAGGTGTAGTTTGATGAGGATGATAGAGTGACCTGATGAGCCTTTTACACGTGACGGGACTATCTTATGTGGTCGAGATGCCCTAGATTACTTTAGATCACAACCTTTTGACGGCCATAGCAGAGTGGTGGCACAACGAGAGCCAGTGCTTTCACCTCCCGACCGGGAGATGACCATTACTTTAGAGGATGTATGGCACATCATGTGGGTCCCGATTCAGGGACAACTTATCAAGATGATGAGCCACTAGAGTGACATTCAATGTCACATCACACATTTTTTTAGTGTTCCTACCATACCATGGCATGGGATGTCTATCAGACTATCCCGATGTATAGATGATCTAGAGTTAGACCATGTAGTGGTCTATATGATGGCTCTTGTTAGTGGAGTTCTACTCCCTAACAAGACTGGTGCTTCATTTCCGTTGGGACTCCTAGGAGTGATTCTTGGCTTGGTGGAGGGACAGACCTACTGCTGGGGTCAGTGCATATTAGCACACTTGTATTGGGATCTCCATTTGATCACTTACTACCGTCAGAAGATGGTAGGACCTACTTGTTTATTACAGATTTGGGTGTGGGACCACATTGCCATTGGGCACCCCTTAGGTGTCTTTGAGAGGTCAAGCTCCCGAAGAGCATTCTATGATGGGTTGGTTCCTAGAAGGGGATGATGTGTGAACCTTCATGGGGGTTACATACCATTATAGGCACAAGTTAGATGAGCTACTCCAGGCTTCCATTATATGGAGGCCTTACAAACATTTTCAGTGGCTAGAGGATGGTCTAGAGCTCAACACTACTACCATTGAGCATTTTATCTTGGGTATTCAAAGCTATATGTGGGATTTATACAAAGTAGATCGATGTCGGTGGTAGTTCATCCTTACCCGGGATGTGCCTAGGCCGGATAGATCACATGCTCGCAGAGCTAGAGAGAACTTTGATATGGGTCCGAAAATTTCCCACGATAGAGCATTGGCTAGTTTTTGATAGGTGGCACCTGCTATTTGGGTGCTGCTTAGACAGATCAGAGATTCGGGCACTACTGCTGGAGTATGGGACATGGTACCATGATGTGCTCCCACATCGTTTGAACATTCCCAGAGCGGCATATGATGTTGGCATGAGGCCTCCTCTAGTGGGGCCTCCTAGTGATAGCAAGGGTGAAGATGACAATGACAATGATGATGATGAGGGTGGGCCCAATGCGCACCAACATGTCAGAGGTAGGGGACAAGGTCCCATTCCACAACAGCCATAGGGACAGGGCCCGAGGCCTAGGCCGAGATAGGTATATAGGGCCATGGACATAGAGTTTCCCCCAATGGGGATTTATACCCCTCTTCAACAAGTATTACCACAACAAGGGCCACCTTTTGATATTCTGGAGAGTAGTAGCGCTGGTGGGTAGCGAGCTGCTCTTCAACAGTAGTTATAGGAAGCCATCGATGTTAAGTTACATGTGGCTAGCGAGAGATACAACGAGGACTTAGGTACATGCCCTCACATTAGAGCGGGATTAGGCCCTCGCCTGTGTACAAACTTTGACAGGAGAGAGAGAGAGATCGGGCTGGCATAGGCCACTCATGGCAATGATAGTGTTGCGTAGGCGAGAGTTAGGTGTAAGAGATGGAAACACAGGGGGATTATATATTGAGCCTCCTACACCAGTCCCAGACTCAAGTGTGAATGGTTGTTGCCCAGAGGGATCACGTATATAGATGGTCATAGGGTCTTCTAGCATAGAGGGATGAGGCACGAGCCCAGGTGCAGACTATTACTTAGTAGAGAGATCGAGAGGTTTCCTCCTTGAGAGACAGGATGAGGCCGATTTAGGTAGAGTGATAGGTGAGCGAGATGTTGCCCTTCAGGAAGCCCTTACCTCTGGAGATGCTTGACCTGATCCGTGATGCTACGAGGCTCGGTGGCGAGGATTTATTTTATAGGATTTCCTACTTCGGGAAGTTCCCCGGAGCAGCCAAAGGTGGTACTATCTTGACATTCGAGATGAGAAAAATAGGTTCTAGATCACGGAGATCAAGCCATTCATCGAGATCAGTTAGGAAGCCCATGCCAGAGCATCCGGCTGGATAGGGGCCATCTAGTCAGTTTGGTGGCCCATCTAGTGCAGGTCCTTCTCAGCCACCATTGTTCTGTCGACTAGGTGACAGACTTGGGAGCCCCAGTGAGGGCGAGAGCTGTGGTTGAGCTCTACCTTCTTTTTTTTGTATAGATATTCTTTATACATGCCTCTGATGAAGGCTGATTTCACTTTGTATAGCTTTGTATACTATTATTTTGATGATGCCTCATGATGAAGGCCCGATTCTTTTTGATGCATGCCCCTTTTTGATGGCATATTGTATCGATGATGTATTATTTTGAGCACTGATTGGATAGTTATACATGTATATATGGACATTTTTGATGTACCACTTATATGATGGATTCATGATGTATGTTTATTCTTTCTTTCATGTATGTGGCATATCTTAAATTCAGAAATGTGTATACTTCCTACTTTCAAATTTGATTATGTATCTGTAGATGGCACCACATGTTTTTAGATTCATGATTTAGTTCTAAGTTTTTATGCTAGGACTTGGGATGATACTAGATGATATTGGTGCGGGGGGGATGGATTAGTTATTATGTGAAACCCCTCTTTCCCCTATTGATGATACAATATTTGATGATTAGCTTAGCATACATGCATGATGTAATACTTAGCATTTTTGTATATATATATGATGTAGTGAATTATGTTATAAATGTGATGAGATGATAGATGATAGATGTGATAACAAACGATGTAAAAGAACACACAAGAAAAAGTTAACAAAACTAAACAAATATATACATACTACTACTAAACAAACACATGCAAAAACTTCTAATGAGAGATAAAATGAGATCTAATCTAAGCAAGAAAAAATGAACCCTAAAAGGATGCACACTAACAAACAAAGAAACCTACAAAAATTGTTTACAAGCATGATAACCTTCAAATGTATGTAATGCAATGCCCAACTTAAATCAAACAAGATTCAATTTTTGATAAGCAAATGATCCATTTTAAAGAACTAACAATTTAACGGACTAAGTACACCAAAACTATACAAACCAACAACTAAAAGTAATTAAAGCACTACTTTGTTTTTGTGGGATATCATTGACATATTTTCTAATGTTTTGGGTTTATCTAAGAAGATAAGTTTTCGTGGCTATGTTTGTCACTGTTTTGTCTAGGTTTCCCAAAGATAGTGTTGTGAGATGAATGTAGCTTTATCCCTGGAAAGGGGATTTTTCCAAATGTTTAGATTTTTGTGTATTTTTTCCGAATGTTTTTGTATTTTCCAAGGTCATGTTTTGAAAGCAATGTACAAGAACAATGAAGCATGGATGCCCCCAGCGTGATGTGGGAATATACAAAGGGCAAGAATGCCATGTGCGTATGTGTAGGAAGATGGAAACGGGATTTTCATGCTCAGTGTTAGATGGGCTTATACAAAGGTAATGTCCTTCATGCAGATATAAGAGCAAACAAACCAGATCATGGCAAGGCAAAGGTGATCCTAGTAGGGTTCCTAGACCTAGCGAAAAATCGTATCTAAAAAGTGGTAATGATTACCCATCCTTCTATAAGAGTAACTTGTGTCCGGTGAATCCTCCTTGAGTGCCAAAACTAGTTTTCACTCAAATACCTGCCCCCTGCGCCATAATTGTGTGGTTTTCACACAAGGACGACCTGCTTTTTCTTTACTATTTTCTCATTTTTCCATTTTTTTGCTTTTTTTTTCTTTGTTTTCCAATTTTTAGTTTTTATTTGATATTCTTGTCATGCCTAAGCATAGAACCACTTTAAGTGCATGGCATTCATGGGTTTGAAGCTCTTCACCATTTGAATATGCAAGTTTGTAGGCCCCTGATCCATATTTTGCAATTACAACATAAGGACCTAACCAGTTAGCCTCAAACTTTCCTTTCTTTTCTCTGTCTTTGATGGTGTTCTTCTGATTTTCTTTGAGAACTAGATCTCCTACATCAAATTCCCAATGAATGATGCATTTATTATATCCTCTGGACACTCTGTTCTGATAAAATTTTAGGTGATTGAGCGCTCTGATATGCCTTTCATCTAATAGTTCTAACTCGCTAGGCGAGCAACTATGTAGTCTTCATCTTTGTCAAGATAGTCTCTGAGAGATATTCTCAGGGAAGGAAGCTCCACTTCTAAAGGTATGATGGCTTCAGTGCCATAGACAAGTGAATATGGGGTCGCACTAGTAGGAGTGCGGATGGAGGTATGATAGGCCCAGAGGGTGGGATGTATCTACAGATGCCAATTACGACCCGGTTTTACTGACCATTTTCTCCATAATCTACACAAGGGTTTTATTGGTGGCTTCTCATGTCTGTCCATTACCTTGAGAGTAATAAGGGTAGCCCACTTAATTTGGATACGGAAGTGTTGACACAATGTTTTAACCATTTTATTTTTGAAGGATTTACCATTATTCGTGACAATGCCTAAGGGGATCCCGTAAAGACATATGAGGTGGTTCATGATGAATTTTTAAATCTGCACACTTGTGACATAGGTAAGATGGATAGCCTCTACCCATTTGGTAAAGTATTTGGTGGTGGTGATGATATGAGTATGACCATCTGACAAAGAAGGATGGAGCTTCCTATGAGATCAAGGCCCCATTTAGAGAATGGCCAAGGTGTTGCAATAGGCTATAAGGCCATTTCCGGTGCATGTATTAAATTTCCATACTTCTGGCATAGTTCACACTTATTTACGAAGTTGCAACAATCGATTCCATGGTAGGCCAATAATGTACTGTTCTCAATAGCTTTTAGCTAAGACCATGCCACTAGTATGTGATCCAAAAATACCACTATATACTTCCTTAATTACATGGATAGAATCAACAACATCCAAACAGTGAAGCAAATTCCCATCACAGCCATGATATGATAAAGGGTACCTCCTAGGAGGGTATAATGGGCTATGTGATGAATAAGGGCTTTCTTTTTAGAATGGGTGATGTCGGGGAAGGGTGCCATCCTATAGGTATTGGAAGATAGGGCATACCAAGGAGATAAAGGATAACTTCACATGCCAAACATGACTTTGGCATATCATATGCTAGTACCTATAGATGTTCCACGAAGAAAGGCATCTTGGTTTCTTCAGGTGCTATACACAAGAGAGACCCAATAGTAGCCATAACATCTATGGATCTATTGTGCGACCTTGGTTTTTGTTCAAATATGACTTGTGTGAAATATTCCTTGAAAGTTTCAACCATTCTTTATATGGAATAAGTTTCTCATCTTTAACCTTATACTCATCATTAACCTATTTTATGATAAGTTGAGAGTCTCCAATGACTTGCAGTTGTCTGATATTCCATGTAATAGCTAGCTTAAGGTCGATAATGAGTGCTTTGTACTCTGCAATGTTATTTGTACATGGGAATCCCAACCGGAATGCTCATGGTATGACATCGCCATTTGGAGTGATGAGGACCACTCCTGCTCCAGATCCATGGAAGGTAAAAGATCCATCAAAGTGAACTTTGCCATTCTATGGACTCTTCAATATACATCATAGATGCATCTGGTAAATCTAAGCATAAAGGTTCCATTCCTAGGAGAGGAGCTTCTGCCAACTGATCAGCTAGTACCTGTCCTTTTAAAGACTTTTGATTTACAAACTCAATGTCAAACTCACTCAAGAGAATGATCCAATTAGCCATTCGGCCTGTGAGGGCGGGTTTGGATAAAAGGTACTTGAGAGGGTCGACTTTGGATATGAGCTTGGTCTTATTATTCAAGAGATAATGGTGAAGCTTTTGAAATGTGAATACAACTGCCAAGCAGGCCTTTTCTATTTGGGGATAATTCAGCTCGTATGCGATCAAGGTGTGGCTAAGATAGTAAACTGCTCTCTCTTTATGGGCTAAGTCATATTGGTCAAGTAATGCACAATTTTAAGTGTCTACACACCAATGGCAAACTGGGTAGTAGGAATGTATAAGAGGAGAGGTTCACCAGGGGTAGGTGGCATTAGTACAAGTGGGTTGGACAAGTACTATTTGAGTAGTGCAAAGGATTTTTGACAATCAAGTCCCCAATTAAATGTGACATCTTTCTTGAGCAAATGAGTAAAGGGGTGGCACTTATCTGTAAGTTGTGAGATAAAGCGATGGATTGCCTGAATATTTCCTTGTAGACTCCTTAGCTACTTGAGAGTGGTAGGTGGTGGCATTTCTATGATAGCTATAACCTTTACAGGATCCACTTCAATCCCTCTTTGTGAGACAATGAACCCTAGGAGTTTTCCTGATAAGACACCGAAGACACATTTCTTAGGGTTCAAGTGAACCTTATAGTCTCTTAGATGCTAAAAGATACACCTCAACACTTCAAGGTGTTCTTTTCTACTCTTGGATTTTGCTAGGATATCATCAACATAATCCTCCATGATGTCACTTATCATATCATGGAAGATAACTGTCATGGCCCGCTGATAAGTAGCCCCAACATTTTTAAGCCCGAAGGGCATGAATTTGTAGCAGAATGTTCCCCAAGGGGTGATGAATGTTGTCTTATGTTGATCTTCCTCTGTAATTTGTATCTGGTTATAACCTGAAAAACCATCCATCAAGGACAACATTTCATAACCAGTTGTTGAATCGACTATCATGTCAATGTTAGGTAGGGAAAATTATCTTTTGGACATGCTTTGTTGATGTCACGGAAATCTATGCAGATCCTTATTGCAATAGTTGTTTTCTATACTTTGGGACTATGTTAGAGATCCACTCTGAATAGTCAATAGTTTTTATGAAATCAACAACTAACAACTTTTCTAATTCTTCTTTGACTAAGAGTGCCACTTTAGGATGCATCTTTCTTAACTTCTATTTGATTGGTTTGGCCTCTGGGTGCACAACAAGGTTGTGCACAACTAGCTCAGGGTCTAAACTAGGCATATCTACATATGTCCACGTGAATATGTCCACATATTCTTTTAAGATCTCTACAAAGGTCTTTTGTTCCTAAGCTGAGAGTGAAGCTCCCAACTTGACTATTCTAGGTTGCTCCTCTGAGCCAATGTTGACGTTGATTGTTTCCTCAATAAGCATTTTAGAAGCATCTTCCATCCATGTAGGATCAGGGGGAAGAGTAAGATCGACCTCCTGTGGTAGTTCATGATCATCTTTAAATGGATAAATCACTTCATTCTCGCTTTCGTTTATGAGTTCACCAAAGAGTTTGTCACTATGGGATTTCCATTGAGCCTTCTTGCTTGGTTTCTCAGAGGTAGGTATACCTTTAGTTACAACCTTTTTATTCAACCATCCACACATCTCTACTTCCTCCCCAAAATAGGCACAAGCGTCTAGTTGAATCTTAAATCCTTTCTTGTGGTCTCCAGCCGGAATAAAGTCCCTAAGTCCCATGAACTCTGTGAATGCCTCATCATTTTCAAAGAAATCCAATGGCACATGAAGTTGTTGATCCCAATCTATAAGCTCAGGATATATAAGGGCTATTGGATATTTATCTAGGGGGATGGATTCGAGATAAGGTAAGGACCGATGAATATGGGAATAGGTTCGTGGAGGCAAGATCTTCATAAAGGATACATTAGGAATCTATTTCACTATCGGAATGAGGCAAAATTTCCTCACTTTCAGAAGAAGTGGCATTGTTCTCAGAAGGTAGAGCATCATGGGGCCTTATTCCAAGGCCATGTTTATCAGTTTTGAAATGAGGGATAGGGATAGGCTCTAACCAACCTTGTGCATTAACACCACATCCAAACCTGCTTTATAGCCCATGACAAACATCATGCGAGGACCTTTGATGTACTGAGGTGCTTGATTGCATGAAGCCATGGTGCCTTCTGGTACTCTACTGGTAGGGTCTTCTAACATTTTCTCCTTAGACAAGAGGCCACTATGGAAAAATTTCTCCAAAGGTTTAGGACATTGCTTACGGGTGCTCTTGAACTGAAAATAAGGCTTACCCCTTGTCCTGGGGGATACTGATAGGTCTGATATCAACAGAGCCTGCTCAAGAGTGAATGGCCTACTTGGGCCATATTTTGCTGATGTGGCCTCCCATGAAGCAAATGGATTGACCAGCAAGGGAAAATCTTGATTGAAAGGTGTGAGAGATTCTGAATCTACTCGGTTCTTCATGGCCTCCATTTGTAAAGGGACAACAACATCTAGATAAGGACATTCATAAGTTGTACGAGAAAAACTATGAAAAGCCCTACAATGTGTGAAATGTTCTGGGTCACCCAAAATGGTAACCTCTTGCCCTTCATGACATAACTTAATGCACTGATGAAACGTTGATGGAATAGCTTGCATGGCATGGATCCATGGGTGTCCTAAGAGCATGTTGTATGGAAGGTCCAAGTCAAGGACATGGAATGTTGTGTCATGACATGTTGGTCCTACCTCCATGGGGACCACTATAGTCCCTATTGACTCTCTTTCTTCATTGTCATATGTTGTGATTGTGATATTTTTAACACCTAGCTCTGTTTTTGACTGGCCCAGCTGCTTTACCAACTTCAAGGTGTAAATATTTAGACCAGATCCCCCATCTACAAGTACTCTTTTGATCTTGCGATGGGTAACCACCACTTCAAGATATAATGGAAAGTTATGCTCTGGGTTATTATGTGGGATTGCAGTATGATCAAAAGTAATATGATTGTTGGTGTCTAAGCATGCAATCATGGCTTGAAGGTTTGTGGGATCTATTTATGTGGAAACCCCTAAATTTTGCAAAGTTTTGAACAGTATGTTTTTATGGGCATTGGAGATCTTTAGGAGATCAAGGATAGATATCTTAGTAGACATTTTTCTAATTGCTCTATCAAGTTATACTGACTTTCCTCAGGGGTAGGCACAGGATCTGGTATGATTAAGCGGGCACGTCTTGTCCCGACTATGTAGCTCTTTTCTAAGATCCGAATGGTGTTAATCTGTTTGTTAGATGAGTTAATACATCCAATGAGGGAATCATAAGGACTATCATTTGTAGGGTACACATAGGCAGCAGTCCTATAGTCGTTGGAAGTTTTCCCTTGATCTGTTTTCTTTTTCTTTTTATTCGCATGGTCAAGAAAAGGTTCCTTGTAAATACCCATTTTTTCATTTGAACTTTTACCGGCCTCCGGGGGAGACTCTACAACAATATTCCCTTCCTCTATGAGGTCTTAGATATAATGACATAATCTCAAACATCTATCTATTTTGTGTCCTTTGACACGTGGAAGTCACAATATTCATTGTCTTTGAACCAAACCAGTTTTGGAGCGTCTTCCGGGTAGGGCATTGTTGCAATTGGATATTCTACCATCTTTGCACCATCTAATTGTTTTAGGATGGTAGATAAGGATTATGTCAAAGATGTGAATGTATGTTTTGTAGGCACTTTGGGACAAGGCCCTTGTGAAAGATTTAAGAGTGGGCCTACCCATGCGGCTTAGACTCTCTTGGAGTTTGTAATGCCATCACCAACAACATATTTATTCTTATTCTTGTTGTAGGTTTGTCTGTGGATTTTGCTTTGTGTTTGTTTTTAATAATAGGTTTAAGCATTCCCTTGGTAATGAGAACAATTTGACTACCTTTCTCTTTGACTTCTTCAAAGTTTGAGCCACAATGAATTTACAAGTGAAAGGCTATTTCTAGGTTCAAGTTAGGAATGAATATACTCAATAACTATTTTTTGGGTAAGGCATAAGGAAAGCGACTAGCTAACCCATGCCATCATTGTAAAAATCCTACAAAGCCTTAAAGTGAGGTTTACGTGATGTTTCACCTTTGACAACGGCCTTATGTTGCCCAAAAGTGGATGTATATCCCACATCGAAAGGATTATTTGTGTCTAAGATGAATCTCCATTCTCCTAAGTTAGGGTCAACAACCTTTGTTTCTTCTTCATGCTCGTGTGGAAGTTTAGCTCCTAATGCCAAGACTCTTGTGAGTACTTGATCTTTGTTATAATATAAGAGCTCGTCAAATCTATTTAGGTCTAACCTTTTTTGTTCTCCCAAAGAGTCCAACTCTTCTCCACTATGATAGATTAACATCTCCGTAACTTTGACTTGAAAGAAGATCAGCCCTAAATTATGACCACTGAATGGGAAGGTGTCAAAAGGGTTTTCTCCCATGTGTTGCTCATTTGATTTGGCTGCCATTTTTATGTTTTAGGCATCACTAGCAGACGTCTTTATGTAGCTAGCATAACCCTTAAGTGTATGGTTTTTATAATCCATTTAAGGGGATGTTGGACTTATACCACAGTGTATCATAGATGTAATTTTATGTAATAATTTTTATCAAGAAACATTCATATGCACATCTAATGTTATGATTCACTCAATTTGTTATTGCCAAGCCTATACCCTAAGATAGTGACAAAGATGTACCAATATGTAAGTCAAGTTAGAACCCCAACAAGGTCTAAGCACTGATGTGATGTTGTCACAGTCCCTTGACAAGGTATACTTAAAACTAGTTTGAATGCCGATGAAATCCAAACCTTTTGAAAAATGGAAGTCACAAATAGATATAGCATAATAACGTCACCGTGATACATTAACGAGCAAGCAAGGTGTTAGCACCATGGTAACTTTATTATGATATATGTAAGGTGTTATCAACACTCTTCAAGAAGACTAAGATGACGTCGAGAGTGAAACCAAGTAATAAGTATAACAAGGAGTTTTTAATCGTGTGAGTAGCATAACCACACAATAAGGGGACTTATACCATTTCCTCACAAAAATGAGAATATGATGTAAGTACCGAGATTATACGTCTAAGATGTGAACAAGACTATTAACTCAAGAAGAGACAAAAGATGAACCAAATACACAGCTGGTGAAGATGATCTTGAAATCAATATGGAAGTACTTTTATCAATAATGTGAAAAGCATACCTACACACTTTAGATGTTTAACAACCCAGCCACAAACATGGATGGGCGTAAATGAACAAAAAAGTGACGAGTACTATCTTTGATAAAAACACGCGATGTATGTACCTTTCTCACCCCAAATAATGGGCGGTGAGAATGCAAGGGTACTAATCAAAATATGGACATAAGCTAAGCAACACTTAGGCAGAGCTTTGCTTCGTCTGAAGACAAGAATAAAAATAAGAGAAAGTGGGACATAGTTTAGGTCCGTGATGAAAAGAAACTCGATTCGAACTCATAAGGCATGCCAAATGCGTTCAATGAAAAGTTGTAAAAGCTATGGATTTGGGATAAAAATCTAACCCCAAAGGCTTTTGACAATCTGATCAATGGACCATGTGATAAGAAATGAGCAAGGTTTCCTTCTTTGCATACATTAATTTGAAATAAACATGCAAACTAAGCAAATGAAGTTAATCTCTATTATTTGAAAGCTTGAAATAATGAACCTAAGAGGATCTAAGCATTCAGTTTATGTGTTAAGAGAAAGAGATCTCCCCATTAATGGCTTCAAGGCCAATGGATCTTCCCTTTTACTCTATGTTAATGTTATGAAATACAATATTAAATGCTTTTAGCTCAAATGAAAGAAGATGAAATACAAACAAAAGCCTAAACAAATTGCTATAATTTGTGTTAGGAAGAAGAGAGAATTCTTAGGAAATGAGGGAAAGGGTATAGCCCTATTTATAGTTTTTGGTTTGGAAGAAAAGGGAGATTTGGGTGCATGTGGGACAAAGGCTAAAGTCCAAAAAGTACTTTAGCAAGTCAAAGTGTGCTTTGACTATGTTATAGGGTAATTAACCTAGGTTAGATTAATTAATCTATCTTAGAGAGTAATTATGGTTCTAGAAGGGTTTCGAAGGGCTAAATCAATCCAACGAAGTGGATTGATTTTCGAGACCTAATAGAAGCAAGCTAGAAGAAAATAAAAAGCTAATGTAGTTAGAATGAGACTATAACAGCCTGTTTAAATGGTTTATAAGAGGAAAAACAACCAAAAAGGTGTCATGAGAAGGGATTTAGATAGGTCTAATTAGTGGTGTGTTTTCAATTTTAAAAGGGAAGAAGCGTTAGTGCACCATTAGAAATAATAGTGTATTGATCAAACTATAGGTGTCTACAGGTTGACTTCGCAGTTGGTTCTAGAGGCTAGAGTGGAAATCAACTTGGAGGAACACGACTTGCAGCTACTCTTGAGTCTAGTCGGAAAAGATAGAAAACCTAATGTTGCTAAGGTAACTTCAAGGTTGATCATCGAGGAGTCGGACAGTGTTTGCTTTGAGATGTCGAGTTCTAGGAAAAGGGAAGAAGGAGGATGAGCTCATGGTAGAAGACATAACAATAACCAGAGTACCCATAGGTTAAGCCACCATAGAAGGATTGAAGTAGGATACACATACATTGATAGATGGTCTATTCCTTAGGCTTGACAGAGAAAAGGTAGAGAAAATTGAACTTTAAAAGCAAGTATCTCAGTTGTGCAAGATCATTGCCAAGGTTTCTAAATCTTCCACTCAGCCCATTTCATCACAGAAGCAGGTGAGTGATCATCTGATACAGGAAATGGAAAATGCAAGTAACCAGGTGAAAGCTATTCACGAATGGAAAAGTATGATTATTCGTCAAGCTTTTGTGCAACTCAAAGAGGTATCAGCCTGCTTGAAGGTTATGAAAGATGCAATAGATCAGCTGAAGCAACTGGTGACAAGCACGGTAGATATGAACACAGTTGCTGAGAGTAACCTGAGTACTTTGGCCAAAATCAATAAGTCTAAAGAGAAGTTTTGATTTCGAGCAGTTATGCCCTGACAGATCAGTTGAGAAGGGGAAGCAACTAGAGTTTGTAGTATCTTTCCATTTGGAGATCTGTAGAATTATGCTAAAGAGGATGCAGGCACTTGAGAGTATGGCATCATCTTTACCAGACAATATCATTGCTTTCACTCATGAGGAAGTGGTCGGAAATGTTACTTCATACACACGGATCATTCCTAGCAGAGTGCCTAATTCCCTAGAAGGGTCTCTTCTGATGGTGCAAGGGAGAATTGATGGAGCCACTAAGCCTTTCACGATGAATTCTATCAGCAAACTGGTGGCACTGTAGTCAGATATTAAGTTCAGGCCTAGCTTGGAGGAGGTAGAAGCATGTAACAGGGTGTTGAACAAAGGATTATTGTAGTTCAGGATAAAGAAGGAAGCTATGGCTAAGACAGATGGGAAGATGCTGAATTACATGTTCGACAAGTATATTCAATATCAGAACAAAAATAAGATATAGATGTTACAGCTGGCGTGTCTTTCTCCTTCTACTTTTTCTTCTTCTATTTTCCATGTTCCCGGATGAAATTGTAAAACTTTAAAGTTATTGGTTTTGAAACCATTAGTTTAAGTTATGTGGAACAATTCTATTAGTTAAGTGATTTGTTGTGTTACTTGGAGATAAATTATAGGAGGATGATTACCAGATGTTATCTTTACCTTTTGTTTATGTTTCAGTTCAGTTGAGTTTCCCATTTGTACTTTCCCTTCTACATTCTATAAGTAGAAGAAGAACCTTCGGGTTAATAATCAGAATTTGTAAGTAGCATTCTTGTGTTCCAGAATTTGTGCTAAAACCCCTGAGAGACACTTGAAGCAAAGGAATATAAAGGAGCAGATTTCTAGAGAACTTTGTGTCACGGTGCATTTTGTTTCTAGCTTTCTATCTTAGATCTTCTAATAAACTTTGTGTTATTTTAGATCTAGATCTAGAGTTGCCTTTGCTTATAATTATGTGTGTTGATATCTATTGGTTTCTTCTATGTACATGCAATCAACTCTTTTATCTATTGATTGGGTTGCACATCTTCCCTATTTCTTCCCTGTGTGTTATCATTTCCTTCTTCTATAAATATTTCCTTTCTTAAACAGATTTTTACTTGTTGCAGAGCTATATAGCTATGGTTCATGAGCTGAATAGTTAAAGTAAAACCCCCATATAGATACTAGCATATTTTTATTGACAAATCTGACACGGGAGCATCACCAGTAAATGAGGGAGATTTATCTCATGACTGCATAGGTTTTCAACTATGTAGAAAATATAGCCAATAGTTTTTGGTGACTCCGTTGGGGAACAACTATATTTGCAGATCAAAGCTTATCTCTTGAATATTAGAGTGTTTTCTGTACAAATCTCAACCCGGCTAAATGTCCATTCACCTGATCTGTGAAGGTGCAAGGAAGGACTGATCATTTCTTTATACTATAGGAGCAATTAAATTTCAATCATCCTCCTCAAGTTAGAAGCCATAGATCTAGTATCTCACCAAGAAGGAGAGTGCACACTCATCCAGATCCAAATCATTTTCAGCATAATCCAGTGGCTAGAATTATTCATTAAGTCTACACAAGGAGAAGACGTGCCCCACTCATCATATAGAACTAGAATCAAAATATAAAAAAAATAGTACCTATCCCATGGGAGCAGCTTTTGGGCCACTGAACTTGACTCCACCTATGCATGATCTACCAAAAGGATCTAGAAAGAATTTTTCAAAATTCTTCAGATATGGAAAGGAAAACCTAGATGATCATTTGGCAACCTTCTTCATATCTTATGGCGTGCTTGCAGGTGGACCATGAAGATTTCTCAATCAGAATCTTCATTAAGACTCTACACGACTTGGCTGGTGAATGGTTCTATTAGCTAGCTCCTAGTACCATAGCCAACTGGGTGACTATACATGAGCAATTTTTGAAAAGATTCAAGCCTGCAGAGGATGCTAGCACGTTGATCACTCAACTGATGCAGTTGAAGAAAGAGCCAAGTGAGAACATGTGAGACTTTATTGCAAGATTCTAGAGGATTTTATATAAAATCCCCACTTCTGCCACATTAAGTGATGAAAATCAAAAGACATTTTTTATAAATGCTCTATTTCCCGAAGTTGGATATCAACTTGAGAAGGGCAAGACCTATGAATCTACTTGAAGCATAAAATGTTGTTGTGGAAGTTGAAGATGACTTGATCATGGCTGGAAAACTCAAACAACCATCTCACAAAGGTGATGGAGCTTCTTCAAGTACTTCAGATCCTTTGCTACAAAGATTGGCTAATGACATGCTGCAAATCAAGAAGCAGATCTCTCAAGCAGGAAATGCAACCCCTTCAAGAATAGCTCCTACTCGGACCTTTAACGGTCAAAATCAAAATTGAAATAGACTTACTGCTGCACCACAACGGTTGGCAATTGAAGCTGCTCCATGGAATAACTTGGAAACTAATGAAGAAGATCTAGGCATTGACAAATAATTTAATGATGAAGAATTTGTAGATCCCGTTGGCGACTCCAATATTGGTTACCTGGACTACGAATCTGAAAATGACTATAATGAATCTTTTGAATATTCTGATGGTCACACATTTGCGGTGTTCACAAGGTCCCAGACATGCCAAAATTCTAAAGCATCCACAAGTGACCAAAGAAGAGAAAGAGAAGATCTTGGGCTAGATGTTACCATCTTGAAAAGAGGCAGCCCTCTTCCTTCTTCATTAGCGCCCAAAGATAAATATGTAAATTCTTTCAATTCGTAGCAGAGGGCCAACACACATCCGGCTGAAGCAAGTCAAGATTTTGACATCATCGATCACATTAAGAAGACTAAGGTCCAAATGTCAGAAGCTGAGTATTTGAGGGCATTTCCTGATCAGCTAAATAGATTGGTCAAGTATGTGCAAAGTAATGGTCCCAACCCTCCAACAAATAATACTTCACGAGGTATCTTGTCAAGTCCAAAGATTATTCCTCCTTCAAATAATGCGGCTACAAGTTCTTCTCCCTCTACTTCTTCTCCTGCTACATCGGAAAGGATTAAGCCATTTTATGTATCATTGCTTATCAACAAGTACAAATTGAGCAATTACATTTTGGAATTTGGAGCTTCTGACAACATCATGCCTACCAAAGTTGCTGATGCCTTGGGTCTCACATTGACAAAAACCATCGGAAGATGTTATTCAATGGAAAGGAAAGTTCCTCTTGTTGGGAAAATCAAAGATGCACATGGTGAGTCTTGGGTTCTTTCCCAAAAAAAAGATTAAAGATGACTATCCTTGTAGCAGACATCCCAATGTCTTATGGCATGCTGTTGAGTAGAAATTTCTGTAAAGAGATAGGCAGAGAAGTCAAGATGGATTGGTCTTGTGCGCACATACCAATCAAAGGAGTTAATCAGAAGTTAGAACCTGAGAAGAAATCCAAGTACACAGTATCGAAGTCTAAGATCCTAGATCTCAGATCTTGTTTCAAGAATCTGATCACGGAGTCTATTATCTAGAAATGGATAAAGAAGAAATTCAACCTGTGATTCAAGAACCACATCAACTTGACAACAAGGTTTGGTCTCTAGAATTTGATGGCAGCTATTGTTCATTTAGATCTCAGTGCAGGCGTTGTTCTTATCTCTCCTGAGGGAAAGGTGCATGCACATTCCTTCAAATTGATGTTCAAAAATACTAACAACATAGTAGAGTATGAAGCACTGTTGTTAGGTATGGAGTAGGCAAGAATAATGGGAATCAAGCTCTTACATGCAAAGGGAGATGTTGAGCTGATTGTTAGCGAGATAAGAGGTCTCTATCGGGTAAAAAGGAAAAAAATTGGCATTATATAGATCGAGTCTACTCTACTATCCTAGATTTTTCAACTTTCTAGGTATCTTACATTCCGAGAAAATAAAATTCAAGAGCTAATTCACTTACAGTGACGTAGCTTTGTTAAATCTAGATCAGCCTCCCACATTTTTTAGACAAGGGGATTGCAAAGTTGAGATGGTTTTCTACCCAAAAGTTCTTGACAAAGTCCAGCAATGGCAAGTTTTTAATGATGACAAGTAGATTGCAGCATTTCTCCAACAAAAGGACAACTTCGAATAGATCTACTATGAGGGAAGAAATTCACCTCCTAGAAAAACTACTGTGCGAGAAATGGATGCAGATGTCTCAGGAAGTCAAGAGATTATCCAACTAAAGGGAAATAAAATTCCTAAAGGCTTGGTATCTCTTGAGGAAATTTTTGACAAACGTGATTAGATGCTTAGAAAGAATGAAGAATGTGGGGAAGGTTCTTCCTCTGATACACAGTTACTAAATTTGGGAGCCAACAATGACCCCAAATTAGTAAATTTGGGTAAGTGTTGTTCAGAGGTAGAAAGGGAAGATTTTACAAAGCTTCTTAAGAAATACATGGATGTTTTTGCCTGGTCTTACTAGGATCTAAAAACATATCAGCCTACAGAAGTTCAACATTACATCCCATTAAAACCAGAACAAAATCCTTTCAAGCAGAAGTTGCGGTGGCATAACCCTACTATTTCGGAACTATCTTTGTAGAAATCTAGAAGCTGTTAGATGCAAAGATAATTTATCCCATACATCACTTTGAATGGTTAGCCAACATAGTTCCTGTGAGAAAGAAGAGTGGCAAGATTAGGTTGTGTGTAGATTTCACAACCTTAATCAAGTCTCATTAAAAGATAACTACCCCATCCCCATCATGGATCACACTCTGTAGGTGGTCACTAGATTTGAGATGCTTTCCATGCTTGATGGTTTCTCAGGCTACAATCAAGTCAAGGTGGCTGAAGAAGATCAATATAAAATGGCATTCATTACACCTTGGGGAACTTTTGCTTATCAGAAAATTTCGTTCTCAATTTGATCAACGCTGAAGCTACGTTTCAAAGAGCTATGGATTTAGCTTTTGCTCATCTCAAGGATATAAGCATAGTGGTGTACCTTGATGATCTGACAGTCTTTTCCAAGAATAGAAGCACACACATTTCAAATCTAGAAGAGGTTTTCATACAATGCCGCAAACATGGTATTTCTTTAAACCCTAAGAAATCTATCTTTTCTGTAACAGAAGGAAAGCTACTAGGGCATATTGTCTCCAAATAAGGAACCAAGATAGATCCGAACTTGTCAAATCCATTCAGACTTTACCATTGCCAACATCCAAAAAAGGAGTTCACTCTTTCTTTGGTAAAGTTAATTTTCTCAGGAGATTCATCCTTGAATTTTTTTGAGATAATCCGTCATATCTCAAATATGATGAAGAAGACACAAGATTTCAAATGGATCAGGGAAAGGAAGGAATATTTTGAGCAGATTAAGGAGGCCCTATCAAAAGCCCCAATATTGGTTTCACCTGACTTTAGTAAAGAATTTATTCTTTATTATTATCCCTCCGAACACACCATGTCAACAATCTTGATGCAAAAGAATCATGAGGATGTAGAAGCTCTGATTTATTTCATGAGCATGCTTCTCAAAGATTATGAGTTGAAATATAATCTGATGGAAAATCATGCATATGCAATAGTAAATGCATGTAAAGCATACAGTACTATATTCTTTCCTCACACACTGTGGTCTTGGTTCCAGATACTGCAGTGAAATCTATCCTCACCCAACAAGAGTTAGGGTTGTTAAGAGGCACATGGGTGACGAAAGTTCAAGAATATGACCTGGATATCAAACCTACAAAGTTGGTTTGAGGAAGAGGTCTATGTGAATTAATGACGGAGATGAAAGCAACAGTGCCAGAGGTAGATCAAGAAGAGATGGATGAAGATTTTCCTATGGTACTTTTTATAGATCTGGTGGAGGAGTGGTACAGTAAAAATGCCTTATTTTTGACTTATGGAGAATGCCTGGATCAAATTTCTTGAAAAGATAAATGTACTATTAAACTGAAGTCCAAATACTTTGTTCTATGGGATAATGGTTTATACAAAAGAGGGATTGATGGCGTATTTCTCGATGTGTGGATAAAGCTCAGCAGATCAGCTCTTACAACAATTTCATGACATGGCTTGCGGTGGTCATTTCTCATCCCAAGTCACTACTCACAAGATCCTCAGAGCAAGGTATTACTAGCCCACACTTTTTCAAGATACTGTAGAGTGGGTATCTAAGTGCCAAGCATGCCAACACTTTGTTGGGCATGTAAAATTGCCCGCATTACCTTTAAAACCAATTGTAATTGAAGAACCCTTCTAGCAATGGGGAATGGATTTTATTGGTATGCTCAACCCGGCTTCTAGTGTCGGCCATCACTATATTCTAACAACTACTGATTATTTCAGTAAGTGGGTAGAATCCATTCCTGTGAAGAACGCCACTTCTGTCGAGGTGTGCAGTTTTATAAAAGAAAATATTGTTGTTAGGTTTAGCATATCCAACCAAATAGTGGTAGACAATGCTCCAAATCTGTCTTCTGAGGAACTAGTTGATTTCTGCTATACTCATGGGATCTAGCTGGTACATTCCTCTAACTACTATCCACAAGGGAATGGCCAAGTTGAATCAAGTAACAAAAATTTGGTGACTATCGTGCGAAAGCTAGTAATGGAGAATCAAAGAACTTGGCATAAGAAGTTATTTGATGCATTATGGGCCGATAGAATTACACCAAAGAGGGCTATAGGCATGTCCCCTTTTCAGCTATTATATGGAAGAGACACGAGTTTCCTCTTACCTTGGAACTACCTGCCCTACAACTTTCTAAAGCCCTGGAGGATTCTACATTCACTGATGTTGTTGATAAAAGGATAATGTACTTGACTGAATTGTGGGAGGTACAGACTCAAGTTGCAGATAGATTGACAGAGCATCAAAGGAAGGTGAAAGTCATCTTCGACAAAAAGTCCAGGAAAGAAAGTTTGAAGTCAATGACTGGGTCCTGTTATGGGACAAAAGAAGAGAAATAAAAGGCATGCATGGGAAATTCGATTCACTATGGAAAGGGCCTTTGGTGATTAAAAAGATTACCAGAGTAGATAGCTTCATTCTTTCTCATTAGGATGGATTTGAATTATCGTTTCCTTTCAATGGGAAACACTTGAGCTATTCCAGACATGAAAAGCAGGGTAAAACCTATATGTATATAAATAAAACTTTGTTTGTTTTTCCTTGTTTGGTTTTTGTGTTGTGTTTTTTTTTTTTTCTTTGCCTGACCCCATGCCCAAAAGATAAGATACGAAACTAGAGATGTTGGGATCTCATATTTTCCCTTGTCATTTTGACAGAAGAAAATATGTCCACAGACAGAGCCGATTGGTGTCCCTAGATTTCACCCTGAAATCTAGGACTACCCTATTTTAAAAAAATTGTACTTTTAAAATAATGGGTCATTTTGTGTTTTTATTGCCATAAATTTCCTATATTGTGTCAAGATATTCCCAAGGAGCCATTTTCGCCAAATACCCAGATGCCCAAAATTGGTATATTTTGTCATTGGGGTTTACACATGGGAAATTTGTATTTAATTATTTTGAGCCCGTTTGAGGAAAATTGTGCTATGGTTTAACCCCGTTGTAATCGTGCGTGTCAATCTTCCCATATACCAAAGTAGGGTTTTAACCAGGGGATGCATTTTGGGCTTTATTTGTAACTTCTGGCAATGTTTTGTGTTTTTTGTGTTTTCCGTTTTGTTTTCTATGAAATTTCTCTAGATCAATTCCTTTGCCGGTTTGGCCTAATTCTTAGCCTGGAGTATCTAGAGATCACCTATGCATGTTGTGCCAAAATGAATTTTCCATCAGAGGTCTGGTTCTCTTAGAAAATATGAAGTCGTGCACCAAAAGCTTATTTTGGGTAGGTCGTATTTTTGGAAAAAGAGGGTTTGAAGTGAATCATGGGATTTTTGGAAGCTGCGGGTAGGTGGGAATTTTGTACCTTGCCTAGCAGGTACTTTTTCCCATGGAAGCAACACCACTTAAGTCACAATGGGAAAATTAGAGGCAACAGGCAAGCGGGAATTTCTTACCTGCCTTGCAGGGTAAAAATTTCCATTGTGAAATAAAAGAAAAATCACTTAAGGCATTGATGGGATTTTATTACCTGCCTTGTAGGGTAAATAATCCCATTATGAAAGTCAAACAACTTAAGTGAATCATGGGATTTTCGGAGCTGCCTTGCAAGGTAAATAATTCCATTGTCAATTGACTTTTAAAAATAGAAATCCCTCATACCAAAAAGTGTGACTCCTTTAGGGAAAGAAAGGCAACCTTAAATGCAATAAATTAATTAAATTCTTCTCCAATTTTGGCGCCCAGGTTTGTGGAAAAGTCAACAAAGGGAAAGTGGATAAAGGAAGTTGGAATTAGACATTCTAAAATTAAATAAATATTATTTATTTAATGCAGCCCCTTCATGTCAAAAAGTGTGCCCCATTTGGGAGAGAAATAATACTTTTAAAGTATTAATTGATTTAATTAATTCCTATTTTCAGTGGCTAAGGTCAAAGCATACTGTGAGGCTTGAGTTAACTAGAAGCAGAAGTCTAAAATTAAATAAATTTAATTTATTTAATGACAGCCATGAGCATGCACAAAATAGGCACCCCATTTGAAGAGTAAAGCTTATTAAATAATTAATTAATTGCTAGGAATAGGAAAGACATTAATTAATTATATAATTATGAGGATTATATAAGCAGGGGCTGCCATAAGGGTGAATTAATTAATTCAAAAGCAGAGAAGTGCAGCCCAGACAAAAAGTGCACCCCATTTGGAGAGGAATTTTGCTCAGAAAAGGTTTAATTAATGCTGGAAGCTTCCAATTTTGGCGCATAGGTTGAAGGAGGTTGATTTTTGTCTAGATAATTGTCTACATAAGTGATATAGGTGCTCATGTGAAGTTGGTAAAATTCATGTTTGCTTTGCATGCAAATAAAACATCAAATTTTGGGGCACCAGGCTTGATATATGCAGATTTTTATGATTAAAATCCACTTGTTCATTTTCCAGTTGCCATCTTTGTTTGAATTAATTACAGGAATTCATTATAGGTGCTTTTATAAGAGAAAGGAGCTTAAATCAATGTCCAATACATTGAACATATCCTTTGAATCAAGAATTATTGATTTGTGCCGGTTGTGAAGAATTCCTATCGAATAAAGAGAAAAAGAATTGTTCAAAAAAAGATAGATACAACCATGGAAAAGAGGGATGAAAAAGAGAGCACAATGGATTCATGCATCACTTCTAAATTTACAGACATTGGAGACACAAATCTAGGTCCGGAACCTCTTTCCAAATTGATTGAAAGATCTAGAGAAGGAAAGACTTCCCTCATGCGTGCAGTCAAAAGTAGTGGAATTATTTGAGTTGCAGTGTTTCCATACACAACCCAGTTGCCAGAGTTCATTATGGAGTGTGCTAGGTCTTACCATCCATCATCTAGATCAGTTTGAGATGCTACGGGGAAAACAATAATTTGGTTGGATGCACAGTTCATCAATTATTGTTTAAAGATTCTAACATGAAAGGTGGTGACTTCTATTAGCATACAGGATGCCGGTAGTAGGTGGGAGAAGCACAGAGTTGACTGCATGAACATAATGAACAACGGGTATAGGAAGAAGCTCGATCTCCTTCCAAGTTCCCAAGAACTCTATTGCGGTCCAATCTGGTACAAGAGGTGGATGATATTGCCAAATTGTTATGCAGGATAAATGGTGAAGAAAATGCTCACACCTTCCACACATGGATGTATGCTTTCATCAGGACCATTGAAATCAACAAGGCAGATTTAATAATCAATTGGTCGGAAATCATTAGCAAAAACATTGGTGAGAAAATATGGAATGTGAGGCATGCTTTCAGCTTTGAAATTAATTTCTATTTGGTATACGTAGACTTCACAAGGCATCTTCTCCGAAATGGATAAATGTGGTGTTCTTTCCAAGGACCCTATTTTCGAATGCTACCCACATCTTACTATACCTGCATGTAATAAATATTTCAAATTGGTCAACAATGGATTCTTCTACAAATTCATTTGCAGGCTAGAAGTCTCTTCATTCAGCTTTTGTGGATTTCACATACCTCGGGGTCACCCATTGCTCATTACGGAGAACTAGTTAAGTTGCCCAGATATCTGAATGATATATTGGTCACTATGGAGCTGAGAAGACAACTTGTGGAGATGCATAACCTTCATTTGAAATGACACAAGTCTATGGGATTCTTCCCGATCACTGTGGGCCATTATAGCTGCCAGAGCATTCATAAAGCTCGAGGAATGGAAGCGGAAATGTTCTCGAGTATGAGCAAGATTTCTTCCTAGTATGGCTTAACTTCGATCCATTTGAAGTATCTAGGAATATGATCTCCTAGGAGTATGCACATATTCCTTCATTATAAGATTTCTAGATTAAGTGTAAAAATGAGTACGATGTTAGAAAGAAAGATTTCAGCAAAGCTATCAACATGGCAAGTGTTGGAATTTGGATTAGCACGGATACTGCGGATCTTAAAGATGATGGGTCTGTGTTACTCGATAGATACCATTAAATGGGAGGAGATAGAAATGTACTTTAGGAGAAATTATTTTTCTACCATACGATTGAGGAAATGTCATGTCGTTGTTCTCCGTGAAAACTTCAAACTTTCTTTGACGAAGGGATATTACCTTGATGAAGCATTGATGAATCAAATCACGGAAACTCCGACATAGGATATTCCCTCAAGAGGAAGCATGGAGGAGAAAGCATTAGAAGTCCCGAGAAGATTAAAGTACACAAAAGGTCTCAATCAAAGGAGAAGATCACTTTCACGGATATGATGTTAGTTCGACTTCTCCAAAGATCCAAGACTTCACCGATCTGTTGCACCTCGGCGAGACACTTTGCCATTCCTCATTGAACTGAAAACATTCATCTTCTCTCCTCAACCACTCCATTCAAAGGCCTACTCCCGAAGAAATGTTGAAGTTACAAATGACATAGTTTGAAAGAGCTTTGTCTTTGGATGATTCAGAGAATGACAAATCACACCATTGTAGTGGTTTCGGATGGAGAGGAATCAGAGCACGAGATAGTAGTATACTTAGAAACTTCTCATTCTCTAAGAAGTAATTTCTCAAAATGGTTGACTTCACAGTTGGTTCCAGAGGCTAGAGTGGAAATCAACTTGGAGGAACATGACTTGCAGCTGCTCCTGAGTCTAGGTGGAAAAGATAGAAAACCTAAAGTTGCTAAGGTAACTTCAAGGTTGATCATCGAGGAGTCAGGACAGAAGTTTGCTTGAGATGTCAGTTCGAGGAAGGGAAGAAGGAGGATGAGCTCATGGCAGAAGACATAACAGTAACCAGAGTACCCATAGGTCAAGCCACCATAGAAGGATTGAAGTAGGATACACAGACATTGATAGATGCTCTATTCCTTAGGCTTGACAGAGAAAAGGTAGAGAAAATTGAACTTCAGAAGTAAGTATCTCGAGTTGTACGAGAGCATTTCCAAGGTTGCTAAATATTCCACTCAACCCATTTCAGCATAGAAGCAGGTGATTGATCATCTAATATAGGAAATGGAAGATGTAACAACCAGTTGAAAACTATCGATGAATTGAAAATTTTGATTATTTGTCAAGCTTCGTATAACTCGGAAAGGTTCTAACCCACCAAGGTTATGAAAGATGCAACAGATCAGTGAAGCAACTAGTGACAAGCATGGTAGATATGACCACAGATCTTTGAGAGTAACTCGAGTACTTTGGCCAAAATCAATAAGCTACTGAGAGAATTTTTGATTGCGGAATAGATTGTGCTGACGGATCAGTTTGAGAAGGGGAAGCAACTAGAGTTTGTAGTATATTTCCATTTAGAGATCTGCAGAATTATGCTAAAGAGGATGCAGGCACTTGAGAGTATGGCATCATCTTTACCAGACAATATCATTGATTTCACTCATGAGGAAGTGGTCAGAAATTTTACTTCATACACACGGATCATTCCTAGCAGAGTTCCTAATTCCCTAGAAGGGTCTCTTTTGATGGTGCAAGGGAGAATTGATGGAGCCATTAAGCCTTTCACGATGAATTCTATCAGCAAACTGGTGGCATTGCAGTCAGATATTGAGAAGTTCAGGCCTAGCTTGGAGGAGGTAGAAGCATGTATCAGGGTGTTGAACAAAGGATTAATGTAGTTTAGGATAGAGAAGGAAGCTATGGCTAAGACAGATGGGAAGATGTTGAATTACATGTTCGAAAAGTATATTCAAGATTTAACAAAAATAAGATATAGATGTTACAGCTGGCATGTCTTTCTCCTTCTACTTTTTCTTCTTCTATTTTCCATGTTCCCGAATGAAATTGTAAAACTTTAAAGTTATTGGTTTTGAAACCATTAGTTTAAGTTATGTGGAACAATTCTATTAGTTAAGTGATAGTTGTGTTACTTGAAGAGGAATTAGAGGATGATGATTGCGGATGTTATCTTTACCTTTGTTTATGTTTTAGTTTAGTTGAGTTTCCCATTTGTACTTTCCTTCTACGTTCTCTAAGTAGAGGAAGAACCTTCGGTTAATAATCAAAATTTGTAAGCACCATTCTTGTGTTCCGACTTTGTGTTGGAACCCCAGTGAGCCACTTGAAGCAAAGGAATATAAAAGATCAAATTTCTCGGAGAACTTTGTGTCACAAAGGCATTTTGTTTCTATCTTTCTATCTTAGATCTTCTAATAAACTTTGTGTTATTTTAGATCTATATCTGGAGTTTCCTTTGCTTATAATTATGTGTGTTGATATCTATTGGTTTCTTCTATGTGCATGCAATCAACTCTGTTATCTATTGATTGGGTTGCACATCTTCCCTATTTCTTCCTTGTGTGTTATTATTTCCTTCTTCTATAAATATTTCCTTTCTTAAACAACTGCTTACTTTTTGTAGAGCTATACAACTATGGTTCATGAGATGAATAGTTAAAGTAAACCCCCATATAGATACTAGCATATTTCTATTGACAAATCTGACACAAGAGCCTTGCCAGTAAATGAGGGAGATTTATCTCATGACTGCAAATCTAGCCAACAAGGTATTTATCCCTAATTGGGTCCTAATGAAGGATTTGAGTTTTCACATGTTATTTCTAACCTTAGGAGGTATATGAATGAGGTTATTATAATGTATTAATGTTATTTTAGTGATCTATGGTCTATTATAGATGACCTAGATGTAATGTATAAACATGAGTCATGTATATAAGCATGTTATTATGACTTATTGTGTTGTTTTGTGAGTAAGAGGGAAGTTTCAAGAGGTGAAGAAGGTATTTGTGACCATCAAGAGAGGGAAGAGAAGATTTTTTGAAGGGATAAAAAGTGGTGAGCATATGGTGTTTAAGATCATATGACCTAATCAACTTGGTGAAGAAGTGCTTAGGAAAGGAAGCCTAGAAGGTAGTTTTGAGGAAGATAATAGAAATGAGAGCTAAATAAGTTTCATCATCACTTGTTGGTGCAATATTTCATTGGTGAATAAAAATTTTATGTGGTTTAGTTTGTGCTTTGAGTCATTTAGGGGTTGGTGCCTCCATGTAGGGTTGGTGCTCTACTAAATCTAGGGATTGGTGCTCCTTGTAGGCTTAGTGCTTAAATAAATTTGATTCATTTCTATGATAAAATTTTGTTTTATTAGGATATCTTCCCTATAAGGGTTTCCCACTTAAATATGGTGTTCATGTGTTCTTATGTCTCATTTCCATGTATGGATTTTGTAATGTTTTAATGATTCATGTTAAGTTGGTATGTATGATTGTGTTGAATGGAATGATTAATGAATTATAAGTGATAATTGAAAGAAGGTTTTAATGGTACACTAATTCACCCCCCACTCAGCGGTTATGCTTTCAACAATTAGTATTAGAGTGAGACCTCTTAAGCAAGCCTAACAAGGTTGAGGTGAGCCTTGAAGCAAAAAATGAGAAAATTAGAGAGAGATCACGAGAAGTCATCAAAAGTTAGTGATACCAAGGTGCTTATGATGAAAAATGGAAATGGAGAAGCTAAGGTAGAACTACAAGTAGAATTGTCTCTTCAAAGAAGAAAGAATCTCATACTAAAGTCAATAATGTTAGGAAATAAGGGATAAAATATGCAGAATAATCCCTCACAGAATCGTAACAATAGAAACTAATATGTAGAAAATATTATAGATCTCAAATAAAAGTACAAAATAAAATAACACAACAAAAAGAGATAGTATTTAATGTGGTTCACCCAATTTGGGCTACGTCCACCAAGAATCACTTTCTCATATTTTATTACAAGCCACCGCTCTCTCAATACAATACCCAGATTTGTTTGGAGCTATGCTCAACAAACTCTATAGAATTCACACCCGAATTCAAAACACATCTGCAATGTTACATTAACCCTACCATATGCATAAAACCACATAAGTAGATAATTGCTTAAGTAGTTTTACAAAACTATGGGTATCAAAACCATGGGCCAAAATCATCCCATAAACCTATGGGTAAAAATCCCTCCCAAATGAGAAAAGAACATTTCCCGATATATTGGGCACGTTTTAAGGCCAATTTTTTTTTCTCGGGGTTACCGCCCTAGACCCCCACGAGACAACTATGGAAAGTGTACAGTACTCTTAGTGTATAATATTCAACACTTTCTCACATGAAAATAGGCTCTCTGACAACCTAAAAAATAATAAAATACTATGAGAAATAAGTCAGAGTTGATTTAATAAAATCTAAGTATTTTACTAAAATTTGAATATTTTACTAAAATCTAATTTCAGAAATAGCTACAATGATGTACAATAAGATACAAATGCTAAGTAATTTTATAGATGTAACTATGAAAACAAATGAGAGAGGCGGGCGATAATCTTGATTTCTCTTATCCCGAAATGTTTCCCAACCGAAAGGGACTGATAAAAATGTTGTGCAAAGTGCTGGGAATATTCAATTAAAATTTTGTAACTTATAGAATGATCGAGACATGAGCGCTTGGGTAGGGGCAGGGGTGCTTTGTGTGTTAGATACCTCCCCTAGGTTCTAGAGTCTGCAAAAAGGCTTAGAACCTGATTTCTTCAGTGTTGTTAGGGTTTCACATTTATTTATCGATGGTCGCATGTATGTCGCACTTAGATCTCTGAGGTGCCTATAAAGTTATAACACAAATAATCTCCTACAAAACCCTTAAACTACATCAAATCCTAAAAATAAAGATACAAAATGTTGAGTTGGACTATCCTTGGATGTCAACGAAGTGAACTTACTGACCGAAACTTGCACTACATCTCATAATCCATGTAGTTTTATGTGTAATGTTGCTCCTAGATTTCTCTCATGCCGATGACGCCAATATAGTGGGTGATATCTAGATAGAATGCAAATGTGTGGGATGGAATTTAGAAAACTTCCCCTTCATATACAGTGTATGAAAAATAATAATCCCAAAATGTAGTCCCTTTGATAGTATGTAGATAGATAGCCCTTGATAAAATTTCCTGCCATTACAATGGTATGTATGTTATGTTTATAAAGGGATCTCTTGCTTGAATTTTGACACTAGTAACACAACATGCCAACTAGGACCTCGAGATAGGAGTAAGAATACTTGAAAAGGTCGACCAAAAATGTCAAAAATGTGAACAAAAACAAAGAGGACATGAGCTCTGGATGATAGTGTCCTAAGGCAATCAAGACAAATGTGAGAACTGGGTGTAGAAGTGACAAAAGTGAGATATAAAAAATAATATAAACAATCAAACAAAGTGGATGGAATAGGAAGTGTGTCACTAGTGAATACTTTTCTTACTCAAGATCCATACATAAAACAACATGCTTTCCGGTATAGTAAAATAGTAGTAAGTGCATGATTTTATGTCTAAAATTTCCCCCTTTATGATATTTGAATGAAATTCAAGTAATGTAAAGGAAGTAAGGAACGTACATATGAGAAGTGCAGAGAAGCCATGTTACAAGTACACATAAAATGAGAGTGTATATCATTGTAAACCATGGATCAGTGGGTCTATCCATGTGATGCAAATAGAGATTGTGAACCACTGTAAGGATCACTTGGAGAAAATGATTATTTGATTTAAAGTGATTTGGATATTTTCAAACTTGTTGATGGAGATTAGAGGGGGTAGGGAGTGATCAGTTCCCAACCCAACTTTGTATGTGTGAAAAACTTAGGATTTTTGCATTCCTCCACTACATGAACGGTGCTAATGAGAGAGGTATATTTTTACCCTTGAACTATGACTACACCCTCAAAAGGTCTAGTCATTTGCAGATGGACAAAGACCAAATTTTATTTATTTCAATCCATTACGATCCAAAAAAAAAAAAAACCAATGTAGGAGAAGTATAGGAATGGAAATGATGTCTCATTTCCCCACTATAAGGGGATCATCATGATTTATATAATGCTATATGGATTCCATGTTAGTTCATCTAGAAGTGATAAAGTAACTTACGATGTTAGGTCATCCGGGAAAGTAGTGATGTAGCTCCCAAGTTAGGTCGTCTGCAGGATAAGTAGTAACATACAATGTGTTGTGTGGATTGATTAATTTGATTAGAGTAGTAGAAAATTTTGTTGAGATCAAATGTGTTAGATAGATTACTCATGGATAGTTTTTTCACTTGTTGCCCCTAAATTGGGTCATTGGGGAGTTGTTATAAATTGGTATGAAATGCCACATAATATATGAGAATGTTTTTGATAATAAAAATTAGAAATGTGAAATGATCATGTAGTAGTGTGAGGGGAATTATAAAGTGGTCCCAATTGTATGCCCCCTTTTAGAAAAAGAGGGAGTGATAGTAAGAATGAAAAATGAGCCAAAAGTAGATGTGAAATGATGTAAGAGTGAGAATAATGAAGAATAATAAGTGTCGTAAAACTATGTGTATATCAAGTGGAAAATATGTCGTATTAGAATATAACATTGTGGAATGTGTATCATACGATAGTATGAGAAATTTTTAACTAAATGGCACGAGACGATGAATAAAATAGAGTAGTGCAACTCAAGATATGAGTGAAAATGCATGACATGTATTAATAAGAAGAATGTGCGCAATAGTAACTATAACCAAGTGAGAAATAGAAAATTGCTATAAATAGTAATACCAAAAGGTTAATAGTCACTTCATTTAAACCTTAAGTGAGTGTGATTTTGAGATTTGAGCTTATGACGATGGTGTAAATTAGAGCATTGAGATTGAGCCAATTTGAGATGGTGTTAGCGGATGTGGTGTCACACATGACAATTGAGTTGGTAAGTATGATTGTTTTTGAAACATTTGTAGAAATGAGACCGTTTTTGTGAATTTTGTGAAATTTCAGCTTTTAAATTTTTAGGTATTCTTAACTAGGAAAGAGTGGTTAGGAGCTAACATCCTTTGGGACATCAACACCCAAATTAAGGCACTTTGGTGACCTGCTCCTTGGCACCCGTGATGTGCTCTTGGGAGTTGATGACCAAGGAGGGTGTTTTTGACCCAACTAGTGTCTAATGTGAAAATTGATGCTTATTGATGTTAGTAGTAGTTGATTTTACATTTATACGGGGTGCTAATGTTGTGTGTTTTGTTGGTGTTTTGTGTTTTGTAGAGGGATATCCATTCGAGATAGTTTTATGGAGGTCGACACTTGATTACATTATTGGGATTAGGATTATCTGACACATAGTGGGATATACTAGACCGTGTCGGCCTGCGACATATAGCTAGATTGGGGGATATACCCCATAATATGTCAATGATTACTACTTTTTGTGAGTGGTTTTGTGTGGACACTTAAACATTTTGGTTTCCTACTTGGGGATCCGACGGTGACCTTAGAGGATGTATATCGCATATTGCGACTACAATTTGTTGGCGAGAGAGTATAGGTGATGGATGTAGAGGATTCCCGAGAGACAACCGAGAGCAATTAGGTGGTATTTTATAGGTATATGGGTACAGAAAGAGACTCATATTAACTTGAATGTCATACGAGGTTAGATGTTCCACAGTTGTAAAATTTAATAACAATGGTTATTGCTTCATCAGTGGTAGTGGAGGGTGGAGGATCCCTAGTGCGGGATGTGTTCACGAAGTATGTAGAGCTATATTGGCGATTTACTGAGCGATCGGTGGAGTTCAAAATATCATTAGAATTTGAGGATTCTAATAAATACAGATTTAATCAAATTAAATATTTAAATAAATATTACATCATAACATAAGTAAATAAATAAATACTTACACGAAATAAATAACACAAGTGACATGGTATTTATAGTAGAAAACTTCATTAGGGTAAAACCACTTCAAAAATAACCTTTTACTTCAGAGAACTTATTTTACATCCATTAAGATCACCTTCTCCTTTGAAACCCTATTTACCAAGGGTAAAATCAAATCACTTGATTTGCACACCTTTGATATATTTCCGAATATATCAAATGAGGACCTAAAGTTTTTTTATATAAGGTGATCGGTATGTCTCATGACCCACCTTTTCAACCTAAAATGGTTGACACATACACCTAGGTTTATAATATTTAATATTAGAAATATAATAATTTCATGATATTAAATATTTAACCTAAAGTATATACCTAGGTTAGCATATTTAATAATAGAAATATAAATATTTCATATTATTAAATATTAACCTATATATTAGTGATGGACCCATATACATTAAGGGTTGGCTAGACCACTTAATCATTATGTTCCAACACTCCCCTTTATGTTAAGTAGGATAAAATAACATATGTCAATAGATTATCCATCGTCTGTGGTATACTACAAGATTTATAATTCTTAAACCATAAAGGTTTTTGGCTAGCATATCAGTTGAAGGAATTATAACACCTTCATCACACTCAATTTACCTTTTGGTACAAAAGGATTTAGAATCCCAAATATCATCCCATGATCAATGACTAAGTATGATTTGTGAGTTTTACATGTTCTCATAAAAGGTTATTGAACCCAAGCATATAGGATCCTTTTACAACCAAGGACCTCCTTAATAATATGCTAGTACTGGATGTTTACCAATAAACTCAATAACACTAAATAGTTCATTGAAGACCGCCTTTAAGATCTGTCTACACGTATTTCTAAAAAAGAAGTCGATGAGGTATACATTCCCGAAAGTCTTTTTACACTTCTCAAAGGTATTTTTTACACTTTCCCGAAGGTATTTTACAAATGCCCAAAGGCCTTTTTATAAAAATAAATCTCCATTAGGAGGTGACATTGTCATGCACACTTCCTCTCAATGGAAACTTCGACAATCCAAGATTTTCACAAAAGTGACAAAACTTTGCAATACTCAGGGACTTTATGAAGATGTCAACAACTTACTCTTCAGTCAACACGAACTTGAGATTTATGTCATCACTTAGAACCTTCTCACGAGTGAAGCGTATATGTATCTCAATGTGCTTCATCCTCTGATGTTGAACCGGATTCTTAATAAAGAGTAATACAACTCTGGCCACCACATAGAAGAGGAATAATTCCTTTAACTTCCATGTGTATCTCTACCAATAAATTACTGCACCACATGACTTATTTACTTTTTCCATTGTATTTTTCTCGCATCGGTAGAAGAAATGGAGACTATTGATTACATTTTTTTCCAAGTAATGGTTCCTACACCAAAAAAACTTGAACACATATCTAGTATATTTTATAACACAACATCAATATGGTTAGAATCACAAAATCCATATAAGATAGAATTTTCATTCTTAGTATAATGCAACCCATAATTGATTGTTCCTTTAATATATCTAAAAATTCTTTTTGCAAGATTCCAATGATCTCTAAAAAGGTTCCTGCATAAACCTTGAAGTAATTCCTACTTTGTATAAGAAATATCTAATCTAGTTATAGTTAGATAAATCAAACTATTAACTAACAACGTATATAAAATAGGATCAACCTTTTTCATATGCAGATTTAGGGTCAATATTTATTCCAACTTCCATTGAAGTAGAAAATAGTTTACAATCAATCATAAGAAACTTTTTCAATACAATGGTTGCATATTGTGTTTTGAAAAATAACAATAGAATGAAATATAGTCATACAAAGAATATGATGTGAGAGACCTAACTCATTCATTTCAAAGTACTACTTCAATTTCTCTTTAATTCTATGAATTAAATCAGAATTGTCACCAGTCATAAGAAAATCATCAACATATATACATATAATGATAATATGTGAGCCTTATTTCTTGATGAATATATCATTGTTAGAAGAACAATTAACAAAACCTAACAGTTTAAAGAAGGAAACAATTTTCACATACCAAGCTCTAAGAGCTTGTTTTAAACCATACAAGGATTTCTCAACTTACAAACATAGTTTTCTTTACCAGTTTCTTCAAATCCTTTAGGTTGAAACATGTAAAGTTCTTCTTTTAAATCGCAATTCAAAAAGTATTTTTCTTATCCATTTGGTGGATTTCCCACCCAAATTGAGCGGCAATTGCAAATAAGGCCCTAACAATACTCATTTTAGCTACAAGGGAAAATGTCTCAACATAATCAATACTAGGTTTCTGATTGAAACCTCTAGCAACAAGTCTAGCTTTATGTTTGTTAATACTACCATCAACATTATACTTTACTTTGTATATCCACCTAGACCCTATAATACTTCGTGGCTTAGGTTCATACAAGGTAATTAATGCATGGTACATATGATGGATTCTGGTCATTTTCCTAAGGTTAATAGGATTTTAACTTTCTAACATAAATTGAGCCCAATTTAATTTATTATCTAGGAATATAAGAGTTTTAGAAATATCTATAGCATCAAAATATCATCATGACCATTTACTAAATCAGAATAAAAACCATCATTTAGAAGTATTTAATGAACTAAATTAAAGATAAGAAGACAACAAATGTAAACCTTTCACTAGATTATATCTATACATTTCATATAAGCTTCGATAATTAACATGTCCTAACCTTTCATGCCATAGTTTTGAATTATTCAAATTCGAGATATAAAACAAGATGCATAAGAGAAATCATCAAAAATATACAGATCATTTCTTTGAATTCCTTCAGCTATTATAATCTCATTACTATCCTTGATATTACAAAAGATCCTTCATGCATGGATTCTAGTTGTGTCCATACCTCTTTCGAATGTTTGATGTTACCAATGTGTAGAAGGTACTCATCGTTCACATTACACAAAATCATAGAAAGAGTCTCCTGCATTCATTACAAGAATGCATTCATGTTATTTACAGTTACTTGACGACCGGTGGGGGCAACCTCAGATCTAGAAATAATCATCTAGAGTTTCCTCCCCATATCTTCTGTTTTGACCCAAATTTTGTAGTTGGTTTCATTCAGGATCTGGGTTTTGTCAAGACAAAAATAGTTGAATGCCATTATTTTTCTAAACCTATAAAACACACCCCATTATAATATACAATGTACCACAGAGTTAGATACATATTTATTGATAATAAAAATAACAATTTTAATAGAATCATATCTAAATTTTATAGATCTAAAGAAACTATTTGATCATAACTAATTTTGTCATTAAAATGCATTATAATTAACCTCTCATGACAAAAATAATAACCCGCAATATAAAGGGCTCTGCCTTATACCCTAGATTTATATAAAAATATTTCCAACCATATAGAAGTGAAGAAGAGACCCCTAAGAATGCATAACAACTTCAAATTTTTGAAAAATTTAATGTAGATAAAGATCCAACTAGCTTAAATTTGACGTCTAAATGACCATCATAATGACTTATTTTTTGAGTCTGTCGTGACGGTCATATGACCGTCAATTTTAACACAATGAAAGTTTCCTATAACCTACGAGATTAAATTTGACGTCTAAATGACCGTCATATTGTCTTATGTTTGGTCTATCGTGACGGTCATTTGACCGTCAAATTTAATGAAGCCAAAACTTATTGTGTATTTCCAGAATGTGAAATTCTAGAATTTCTTCTTCTGTATAATATTAGGGAGGTTATATTTTAATACATTATAATAGCCTATTATAATTTATAATATAAAAATATATACACTTTTTTAAAAAAGAGGTATATAGTTTATAGAATGTAAATAAAAAACAACATATAGTTCATAAAAATTATAAACTATAGTATATTTTTTTATAAAAAACACAATGACCAAATAAAAAACATCGGCCACTTGGTATGTAATTATTATTTTAGGTTTTTATAAACATAAACTATGCCAAGTGACCCACATTAATATGGCATGATAATTTAGAAACATAAGTTAGGATATTAGTTTTTAATTAAACATGCCATACTTACCAATGCCACGTGAAAAACCTAAGAAAATGCCATATGATTTAAAAAACTACTTAGGTTTTAAGTTTAAATTTTTTATATCTCACTTAGAAAAAGAATGGGGCCACTTTAGAGTTGAAGTAGTTTTTACGGTTTAGGTGTCCATTTTCTTGTTTTTTTAATGAACAAGTATAGGATTAAACTTAGTAATATTGATTACTAAGGCCACCAACCTTCAACTACCCACCATTCACCACGTTGGGCATTAAGATTAAAACAATGTTTTATAGTTTAGGTATGTTCAAAACATTTTTATGGAGCCCATACGAATGGGGTAGTTATAAACTATAGTATAAGAACTATATAAAATATATAGTTTTCAAATTATATAAATTTTAATACGATGTTTATATAAGTTATTATATAAACCTTATTCTATATATTTTTTAATTTAAAAAATATAGTTATAGATTAACTATAAACTATAGTTTTTCAAATCAAATTCTTTTAGAGGGGTCCAAAGAACACGGGTATGAATTTACCTTCTGAAATATTTAACTCAGTAAACATTTGAAATTATAAAAACATGAAAAATATTTCATGTAGTAATAAATCCTTTCCTTTTTATATGTGATTTTTACACAGGTAAATATTTGAAGCCCCTTTCACCTATGCACACATCAATCTCCAAAAAAAAAAAATTCCATATAATTTACAAAATATAAATGAAAGTAAGAATCATATCATATTACATCTCCCCTAAAAAATTTACCAAGAATTTAAGCGCACAAATGTAGTGCCAAAATAAATTGGAGAAAAAAATAAGGGGACTAGATACTTTTAAATACCCTTTCGGGTTGGTTGAAAAACTCGTAAAAATTAAATAAATAAAATATAAAACATTTGATCTTAATTTATTTAATTTACCTCGCTCTGTTACCATGTTAGAATTTGAGAATTCTAATAAATAACACAGGTGACACAATATTTAAAGTGGAAAACCCCAATAAGGTAAAAACCACTTTGAAAATAACCTTTTACTTTAGAGAACTTATTTTACATCCAAGAAGATCACCTCCTCCTTTGAAACCCTATTTATTAAGGGTAAAACCAAATCACTTTATTTACACACCTTTGATATATTTCCGAATATATCAAATGAGGACCTAAATTCCTTTTTATATAAGGTGATTGAGTATGTCTTCTGACCCACATTTTCAACCTAAAATGGTTGACACATATACCTAGTTTTATAATATTTAATATAAGAAATATAAATATTTCATATTATTAAATATTAACCTATATATTAGTGATGGACCCATATACATTAAGGTTTGGCCGACCACTTAATCATTATGTTCCAACAAATAATATGCAAATAGGTTGAAATATATAGGGGCCACAACTAGTGACATACATTAAGCGGAGAATAATCTAGTATTAGAGCTCACACACTTATATATAATGATAATGACGATGATGTATGGCATGTATTGATGTAGTGATGCATGGGGACTCGCCCCAACTATTGTATTTTTTCAACTATGATTTTTGATGATATATATGGATGGATGATTGGTATATCATGTTGTGTTGATTGTTGGTAATGGAGGGTGGAGGATCCCTAGCACAGGATGTGTTCACGAAGTATGTATATCTACAGGGGCAGTTTGCGGAGCAGTTGGTAGAGTTATAACTACTACGCAATGAGGTTGAGAGATATAGGGGTTGCGACTAGTGGCATACATTGAAAGCAGACAAACATCTAATTTTAGAACCCACACACTTGCATATAGTGACAATGACGATGATGTATGACATTTATTGATGTAACGATGCATGGGGCCTTTCCCCCCAACTATTGTATTTTTATAGCTATGATTTTTGATGATATATATGGATGGATGATTAGTATATCACGTTGTTCGATTGTTTCTAACAAAGTGGTTATTGCTTAATTAGTGGTAGTGGAGGGTGGAGAATCCCTAATGCCAAGGAAAATTTTAAGGAACCAACCCTGAAAAAACTTATAGAAATCATGGAGAATATACTTGTAACCAGTTTCGTGGTTTTGGTGAATATATTTGTAACTAGTTTTGTGGTTTTGGTGAGTATCCATGTAACATGTTTTGTTCTTTCGGTGAAAATGGTAAAAATATTTAAAATAGTTGGAAATCAAATGATAAATCTCCTATAATTTGTTTGGTGAAGACCCTCTGTCAAATTTGACTATAATGAGGCCCAAAAATTTTCATTTCTTTTGCATGCCTTACTTTTACACTCAAGTTCCTAGAATGTGTGAAACTTGGCCACTCGAGGAATAGGAAAATGACACGTGGTATCTTCTGATTACTCACTGCCACTCTGCCTTACCTCATCGACACCGTAGACCCGAAACTTTATTGAATCGGTTCATTTCGTGGGCTTGGAGTCCAGGGAATTCCTTTGACTTGGGGAGGCCCGAATCCTGCCACATGTTTGTCTAATGGGTAGGGAAGGATTGATAAATTTAATAATAAGGCAAAAATAACTTATATTTAATAATCAAGGATATGTCGTTGGTTGCTATTAATATTTTTATGTCTAGTATGTGTAGCAGTAAGAATGTGTTTTTTTAATAACAGACGGGGGGGTGAATGTAATGATGTGGAGAAGTAGTGCTCATAACATGTGAAGTAGATTTCTACACTGGTATTTGTACATGTGTGTGCCAAGAAACATGATCAAGATTTTGAATTTTGAAACTTAAGTTTAATTCAAGTCTAAGAAGATGAATTTATTTTAAGGTACACATTGGAAATTTGTGATCTCATAGAAAACATCATGTAACAGAGAGAAAATTTATCATGTTTTAAGCTCATGTCATTTAAATTTTATGACTGATTATTTCTCTGGTGTTATTCCCATAGTTGATTACAGGTTCTTCTACTTAAAAAAATAGACAATTCAATGATTACTCTTTCTTATAAGCTTTGGAAAAGACAAATAGAAAGTTTAATACATACATACATACATACATACATACATATGTATGTATATATATATATATGGATATATAGTAGGAGCCAAGTAGTTATCTCAAATCATCCTAGGTTCAAAGGTGTTGCCACTGGTATAACGTATTCTAGTTGTGTTTATATATTCTAGAAGCCACCACCAAGACCCTTGGTTTAAATGAAAACAAATGATGAGAATATTTATGACAATCACATTTCTGAAACACAATAACTTTCCCACCGTAGTGCAACTAAATGAGAACATCCTTTTCCTCACGAGAAAAACACTAGAATATTGCGTGGGGCATCCTTGTAATTTCTTTCCAAGACCAAAAATTTCTCTCCTCCTTCCAAACTCAAGCTCAATCTCATACATAATTATGTCCTTCAAATGGTCCCCATCTATAATTGGTTACGTAAGTAACACCCTTTCTTCTTCGGATAAAACCAACCTTGGTTTAGTGAGGGAAATGGTCTCTTCCATATCTAACAATTAACAAAAAAATGCATAGTAGTATAAAATTGACTATTATAAATTCTCACACCAACCAAAGGTTCATATGACATTAAGAAGAAAAAATTATTGCTGAAGATAATGGGTCCATATAAGAAATAATCTCTCAATCATGCCATAATCCTCCAAATCCCCATAGAAGAATCATAAATTTCTATAGTACCATAGCCTGAATTAACTCCAGATCTATTAGCGTCTCCTTGAACCACTTGTACCCCTTATTTTCATCCACGACAAAAATTCCATGAGCATAAATATAAAAGTGCCATCCATTAAGTTGAGCTGATAATATATAAATAAGTTTGAAGGAGGTTCCTAGATTTAGTGGATTACATACCCTTGAAACATGACTGTCACACGAACAAAATAAGATTATCCCTCGATGTGAATCTTCAAGTTGTACCCAATCAAAGCATGATAACCAATTTTTTTAGAATTTTCCATGTTCTACTGTAAAATTTGTATCTCATCCAATGATGACCATGATCATGATTTACAAGTATCCATGGATGTTTGTTCCTTGTTTCACTGTAACGCCTGAAGAATTTGGTGGAAGTCATGAGTGCTTTCCATTCCTTAGAAACTAGAGAGAACTTGCATATGGATTCTAATGGAAACCAAATAAATAAATTTTCCCAAACATCTTGAGGAAGTGAATGATCCCACAGAGACAATTTCCATGTTGCATTGGAAATAAACTAAAATGAAGAACAAATTCCAATGATTTCAAAAAGAAGAAAACAAATCAAAAGGTGCAACATCTTGTAGCAATGCAAGAGTATCCACAAGAACAAGTGTTGGCAAGGAAAAATTATATTTGTTGAAGCATAAACAAGAGTATATCATATATTTTTGAAATATAAACATTACATTACATAAAAATTACATATCATAAACTATAAAATCTTGAAAAAAATTTATTTTTGTTTTTAACATAAACAAGAGTGTGCAAATTTGATTTTTTGTTTTTCTATTTTTAAACTATAAAATATCAAAAATTGCAATGTTTGATAAGGTGGATGGAAGAAAACATAAAATAACGGTAAATTTCTCTAAATCCACCGTATTTTGTAACTATGATCATAACATATGCATACAAAAATCTATAAGCCTATAACTCTATTATAACATAAATATTACATATCATAATATATTTCTCATTTCTTGTACCACTTTCCTAACTACATCGGTATCGATATTCTCTATCAAAGTGTCCACCGGGTTAGTATCCCACACATTCTTTATCAATGATAGATTTTTTGGTATCTCAAGTCTTTCCATGTTTTAAGCACTTCAAAATATTGTTGTAGGTTTGTAAGGATAGAAGACATCGTTTCCACATGACTGTCCATCGAGGGGTCGCGCGAGGATTGATTTAGATTGCCATCAATTTCCATATCCACATTGTTTATAGCAGCATGCATACGTTTCAGTGTCCGGTGATTTTGGATAAAGAATAGAGAGTTCTTGTAATACTTTTGGAATTGGCTACTCAGATAGGGAATCTGGTTAGAGATCTGCAGGAGAAGTTCCAAGAGAATGAAGGGGAAGAATGGTAGCAAATGATTGGCCATGATAAGGGGGTGGAAGCACCATCAAAAGGATAACTAGAAGAAGAGATGGTGAAGGATCACCCAAAAATAACCTCATCTGAGTCTATATCAGAACTAGAAGAAACCACGATGTATTCATGGCTTGATACTAGTTTGATGTGCTCAATTTGGTCCCCCATGATTTTGCAAAAGAAACTAAATGTCAAAAAATTACCATAGGCCTTGAATTTATAATTTCGAGTGAGTTCTTCGACTAGACCTTAAAAGGTGTCTACTAAACCCGGGCATGTATTGATGGTTAATATTAAATGCAAATCATGGGCCGTGGCTAAATTTTCTCTTTAAATTGGCATCACTATCCCACGTGCCTCTGCCTTTTAAATTTATAAGTCCTTTTATCACGATGAATAAAATATCATTAAGGATAAAAGAATTTGAGAAATATATTAAGGGAGAGGAGTTAATCGTCGATCATGGACTAATAAATTATAATGGTATTAGTGAGGGTAGACGTAAATACTAAAGATATGGACTAGTACTTTCCAATTTATCACTTAAAATTCAATACAAAAGTAGTTGATTAAATGTGTCACATCAAAAATAATAAAATTTAAAAGCATCACTTTAAAGACTAAAGTTATAGAAAAATTCTTTTTCATATTTATTAAATATGCCACTTTTATGAAAAACATCTTTCCATATTAATTAAATACCTTGTTTCTGGACCTTTATCCTAGAAAATATAACGTGACCAATATTTAAATTTGATAAGGCATTTCTTAACTACGAGGGTGTCGATTAAATCTCTGGCAGCACACTTTCCATGAATAGGTAATTAATTTCAATTAAATTTCAGGTCGAGGGCCGAGGCTATCGATTTTGGGATGATATGACATTGATGGAGAAATGATTTCTCCCCACACATCAACTCAAAATACATGCTTATTTAAACCTAGGTGATGACATGTTACCAACTTACCACATAAATTTTCCAAGCATCCTCCACCATCTGCTTTCAATCAATCGTCTTACGTCCATGTCTTCTTCATCTACAGAATTGAATCCTCTTAATGTAAAACTCACCCATTTGGGTGAGTGTTTCCAACTGATAGGGACAAATGAGGCCCTCGTCTCAGAACATTCTTAGCATACCGGACACTAGGGCCGAGTTCTCCCAATATTTCCTCTCCAGAGGACATGATTTTATCTTTCTTGCATCGCTTGTCTAGAATTATGTCCTTCATTTCTTATTTTCCAAGCTCTCCATTTCCACCTAATTCACCCAGATTATCACATGAACACCAAACAATTAAAGAACCATTGGATACGCCACTTTGCCCTTGTGTCTTAGGCAATTAGTGGGGTTTCAACCTAGATTTTTACAAACCTCATTTATTGACCATAAATCTCTCAATACCAAGCTCACTACCTACTCAACAGGGGGAAGAACAACCCCAAATTTTGCGATAATTAAATGCGAAGGGTTGTGACATTAGAAACCACCCTCGCCAAAGTACGGTCCATGGTAAGCACCCATGCCTTTCCTCTCAAGAAAAGGAGGATCATGAGGGAGGGCTCTTCTAGCACTAGCAAAATTCGTCAATTCCTTATAGCTCGAATTTCTTCAGGAAGAAAACCAAAGGATACATAAGAGGGGGAGACTCTCTTTCTGAGTGGGTAAACTCACATAAAAGGAAAAGAGAATTCACCAAAATACTGAATGGGCCTCGGTGAGAGTTTAAGAGCTAATAAATATGGGCATATCATAGGATTTAGTGGGAGAGTACAAAGATGTGTTTATCCAACGTAGGGACAAGCTTCTAAAATGTGCTCCAGTGTTTTGGGATTAATATGTGTCTTCAGAAGAATTACCATTATATTTTATCTTTATAAAGTAATCTGTAATATGTATTTTGTAATATCATGTATATATATATATATGTGTGTGTGTGTGTGTGTGTGTGTGTGTGTGTGTGTGTGTGTGTGTGTGTGTGTGTGTGTGTGTGATTTTAAGGGTAAGGGCCCTTAAAATAGAACCCCATTTTGTTCTGAGAATATTGTTGAATAATTTATCACAATTGTAGTAGAATTTGATTGATGTATTTTTTAGATTTGTTTAGATTTCATCACATATATGAGGAGACACATTTGGAAAAAAAAGAAACTAACTACATATATAAAATATAAGAAATGATATTTTAGAAATTTGGAAGTGACATATTTCAACTATCATGTATATTCAAAAGTTATTAAGCTTTATGAAAAGGGCACTTGCCTACAAAATATATTGAAATGACCATCATTGCATTCAATGATCAAATTTGAAGGGCTCCCCATACTTTAATTTGACTGGCTAGGTTAAGCTTTACCCTTTGTAAATGAGATATTAGAAAACACATTACCCTTCAACAAAAAAATGAAAATGTTAATTTTCTTTCAATATATATCTGATTAATTTGAATAAAATAAATATGAAAAATGTCAAAATTATGAAATATATAACATCTAAAAATAATTTTGAAAACACTATATTTCATCAGTAATGACATCAACAATTTTGAATTCTATTTAAAAACAACATTTTTGTTAGTTATTTCAATTCAAATAGTAAATAATATTAAGCAACATTTGATTTTATTCATATTCATTTTCTTTAGAAAGACTTCCTTTGATCTATTCTCATCTATGGATATTTGGTTTTGTATTTTGAAAATTGAACTTGTGATAGCTTTTTAATTTATTGAAAACTTTAAATTAATTTAAGAAAGAAAGAATCTAATTTAACAAATCAATAATGTAAATACTATATATATATATATATATATATATATATATATAATATATAATATAAATAATAATATATTATATAATAATATATATAATGTATATAAATATATAATATGTTGAGGCCCATCATATATTCCATGACCAACAATGAACAAATAAACCCGGACCCGAAATTTTAATTCATCCCGCCTAAATCCAGGAGGTTCACATCCGTGGGGTAAGGAAAAAATAAATTCATAGAATTCTTCTATGTGGCATGGGAAAAAGTGGGGGTGATAGCTTTTTAATTTTTTGAAAACTTTAAATTAATTTAAGAAAGAAAGAATCTAATTTAATAAATCAATAGTGTAAATACTATATATACATACATACATACATACATACATACATATATATATATATAAAATTTTAGGTTTGCGATGACATGTGTGGGTATTTAATGACTTGGCCATTGAAATTTTTGGGGGCTATTGAAAAATTTTAAATAATAAACCCCGCTTTTCCCATGCCAAGTGGAAGAATTATGTGAATTTTTTTGTGTGTGCCCCACGGATGTGAATCTCCGAGATTTAGGCGGATGAATTATAATTTCAGTCCAGTTTTAATTGTTCATTATTAGACATAGAAATTAGAATTGAAATATATGATGGGCCATGTAAAACTCAAAATTTTCATATTTTTGAGTCTTGATTCTTTAAATATTATATTTTTATAAGTAGCACTTTGTATAATCCTTCGCTTTGAAATATTCAATATAAGGGTTGAGAGTTTAGAGAATCCAAAATTCTAAGAATGTGTACTTCCACAAGATCCCAAAGTAAAAGTAAAACTCAAATCCCATACGCTAAATTGCTTAAAAGTAAAACCCTTGGTTTTAGTGATGAATATCATGATATTTATGATCTTGTAATTAGCACAAGAGCTTCACAGCTTAGATTCACGTATGAGACGAAGATGAGGGAAAGTAGACGTCTGGGCCCATTAGGTAGACATAAGGGTTTGATAACATGAGGGTCCTGGATTGGGACACATGATGTTCCATGAGGTTTTACCCTACCTTGAATTTTTCAATATATGTGCCCAAAATTACAATGAGACAAAAAAAAATTGTTGCAAAGGGAAATGGACCAGAACTTTTTCCATTACAGAGGTAAATATTGGCCTTCGTTGGGGTTTGAAAGAAAATATTTAGGAACCATCTGCATAAACCTAGAAAAATTTTCTAGTGATTATCATGCCACCAATAAAAAATACAGAGATGAGTTTTTATGAAAATTAACATTTGATGCAGAGGTACCAAAAGGGAAGGCTCCGTATGCAATTAACATATTTAAACTATGGGTCAAGGATACCATTTCTATGCTAGTATTTTTCCTTGGCTTTGATAGCGATGAGAAAGTGGATGAAACCCTCCTAGAAATGGTATACAATATCCATTTCATTAATCCACCTTATCAATACAAATTTGTTGGGTACATTACAGAATTTATGCATAAACAATTATTAACAATTAGAGAAGGCTCGACACTAAGATGTTTACGTTCCCTACCTATTTATGTTATTTAATTATATGGTGGTTTGTTGAATGTTGTGAAAAAAAAACTTTAAATTTTTCTTCACCTCTTCTAGTTCTACCCACAATGAGTAAAAATTTACATGAAACAATGAGTAAAAATGATAGATTACAAAAACATTTGGAGAATTGAAAGAGGTTGTGAAGAAAGAGAAATAAAAGGTCATAAAATGGGAATAGATCCCGAGTGATGAGAAAAAAAAAAAGAAATGTTGCAATAGGAATTGGTGAAAGCAAAAAAGGAAATACAGTCTTCCAACATCAAACTATCTAGATTTCATAAAAGGCATTGATTAATATGATGGATAATGTTTGGGGAAAATAAACCAAAAAATTGATGATTTGATTAGATTGTTTGAATTCATGACTGATCTACAGAGAATCTATGATAAGCTCCACGAATACATAACATGGTACATAAAAGTGATGGCTTTAAGAGAGGATACAACAAAGAAAATTTTGGAATCTATCTACAAATTCAGTGACATAGAACTGGCATCTAGAGGAATTTAGAACCGGTTTGATGCCTCAATAAAGGTATCATCTATCATTTGGAAGTGTGTGATGTTAGGCAAAGCACAAGAATTGTTGAATAAGTGTCAAATAATGTTATAGGAGCTGCATGGAAAGGTACATGAGTTCACAAAGCTTGGTTTTCTAATGCCTTTTGAAAAAACATGCCAATTCATTACGAAGGATGCATTCCATAAGAAGATGAAAGAAAAAATGACTCAAGAGAAGGACCAAATTCCTGAGAAGCTAGATGAGATAAAAAAATTGACTCTGTTAAACCATTGATAACCTTGTCAGTAAGTTTGCATACAATAGTAGAGGAAATCTCCACTATCAATTATGAATTTCTAACAAACTTACATGTCACCAATCTGATTTACAACAAATTAAAATTCCAATAGATGAAGAGTGGAGCATGTTACAGAAGATGATATAATTTGTTAGAGTTGTGAATCCCGATTCCATGTTGAAGTAAAGTAGATTTGTTTTTTTGTTTCTATTATTTGGGAGGAAATCATGGTCATGGATAAAAATAGTAAATTGTCTTATTAATAGACTAGAGTTATCTTTATGTTTATTGTATTAATAAACATGTGATATTTATGTTGTTTGCACGGTTAAATAAAATTTTTACAAAGAGGTACACAAGTTAAATATATATGTGCATGGATTTACTCTTTAGTGTATTTAGATCCATTTTGAAAATTGTTCCATTTGTTGCAATAAAAATCTTCAATTTTTTCATACAAGTCATGTCTCAAGCAAGTTGAATGAGGAATAACACTATTTTTAAATTTTCATTTCAATAATGATTCAAGAAAAGCCACTTATATTCCTAAAGTATATAATAATGTAAATGCATTGTGATTTAATAGCCAACCAGCCGTGATGTATGATTTCTATAAAAGAGATCAACAACATTGTATGTGAAATATATTAAATACTCATTAAAACATGACTTTGAAATTTTTCTACAATAAAAATGGAAATGGAATCAATGTGATTACCTTTAGGCACATGTAAGTTTTGGGTGAGCGCTAATCCTTGTTTGAGATTTAAAACAATGTACTGAATATTTGAATATATTAATTATTATATGAACATCTATACCATGGGATATCCATCAATGGAAGCTTCTAACTTGATGGACTTGGATCATATCTATCATTTGATTTACCAGACCTTTGAGACTAACTATCTCTTTCTTGACACAACTATTGTAATAGGGTTATGCATGTGGTATTTGTGTCATTATTTTTAGTCCCTCTCCTTTCAAGTGTCGTCTTCCATATCTTGCTAGAGCCATGTCTTAGGGAAATTTATTTACTTTGTCTTGTGATGTATAAATTATTAAACAATTTTCCAAATTTATGTCAAGCGTGTTTCACAATTTTGACTTTATAAAGGCCAAGGTACTGAAAATTCTCTCATCTTCAACTAAAACCAAAATAATTGTTTGACATGGACCAGCCAATGAGAAAAACTCGAGACAAGGTTTGCTATAAAATAGTACTCACCCCAACTATTTTCCATAGTCGGGTTATTGCTCCAAACTTTAAGGGATTATCCAAATCTTTGAATTGATGAATCATTTTAGTGACGAATTCATGAGATTGACAAATAAAACTATCCTTGCTTAAAATACCTAGAATATTCATTCCATTGATATCAACAAACTTACAAAAATGGTGAATCAATGTAGTCAACCTCTTTAAGTAGTCTTCCCACATATGTATTTCATTTTAGACAAGATTCCAAAAGGTTGGATTTATTATAGCCATTACTTCAAGTAAAGGATCCCTTCTAAATCTCTCCCTTATTTTTTCTAGTAGGGACATTATAATTTCTCTTAACCTCACCCTTGTTGATGATACAATGTTATCAAACAACAACCCCGTGACTTTTACCTCCTCAACCTTACCAACTACTACTTTAAACATGTACACCGGTATCTCATATCCACATACAGAAGCACATACTTACCCAAAAATTTGAGCTTCAGAAAGCTACTTGCATTTCCAGTATTTATCAAATCCTTCCAACGATAAAACTTTGGACATGTAAAAGTAGTTTCATTGAGATACAAATATTCTATTGTCATACAAACTCATTTCCTCAAATTAGAAAAATCAACAATATAGATAGTTCTTTCTCTTGTTTGATTAAATGATGAATTTATTCCAACATGGGAAGGAGACCACACAACATCAGCAATGAATCTATATCACCAAACGATGTATCGAATCCTGGGCCTTGTCCACTTCCATGTGATTCTCGCCACATCACTACTAATAAGGATTGATACTCTTCATACACCCTACGAAATGGTTGGTATAATGAGATTCACCTGGTTTTGACATATTTTAATATTTTATGCCCATTTTTTATTCCTTCTACAAATATTTTGAATTCTATGAAACTTTTAGGACTACGACAGAAATAAGCATGCACCTCTCGAACAAGATCTTCAAATTTTGCTACAGTTTTAAATTTTCCAACTATTTTGTAAGCTAGGTTCATTCTATGAGCCATATAATGAATGAAAATCATATAAGGGAAATGAGATGTTTGAGTCTTACACACAGTGCCATTATGATGACCTTGCATTATAGATGCCCCATCTACCCCAACACATACCATCTTTGATGTAATTGCAACATCATCCATGTCACCGATCTCCTTCAAAAAAATTATCACCAACTCACAAAGGTTTTCAGCATTGGATTTCTCTCTCATCTTATGAATGGAAAGTAAGTGAGGTTGTCTCACATAATTCTCAATAATATTGTTGATCTAGAAAACTCGTTCTCACGTGGGTGAACATCGAGACTGCAAGCCACCAACAACTCTGAATGATAGAGGGCATAGGACCTCAGATGCAGATATGGATTTTGTATACGAGTGCAGAGAAAATAGATCTGTGAGGGAAAAAAATAGATCTGTAAGATGGAAATATATAAGATTAGATAAAGATATGTGGGGTTTCCCGTAAAGTATTGGCTCCAAGAGGATTTTAACTCCTTTGGAGGATATCAACCCCGTGTTAGACAAGATAATAAGAGGTTGTGAACAAAGTGGTAAAAATGACAAGAAACTGAAATAACAAGAGGACTTAGCTTATGCTCTGCTATAGAGATGAATTGGGCATCAAGATGGTAAGATGATAAACTAAGACAAAAATCTCCTTCAAATGGGCAGAACTTAGTTAAGATCTTTCTTCTCTTCTCTTGGCCTAGTCTCTCCAGTCTTCTCCATATTTTTGTCTCTCTCTCCTGTGTCCTTGAAATATGGGGAAAAACCCATATTTATAGATTCGATGTGAGGTTAAACTGCAGGTTAAATGATACCCGTGGTTGAGTAAAGTAAATTGAGTTAGGGATATGATGTGATCACATGGGGACCATGGCTTGAATTATTAAATGGAGTGGGGAGCATGATTGACATGGTGGGTGAGATAAAGATTCCATTTTAAAAAAGAAGTGTCGAGATGGGTGTATTAATACCCATGAATTAAATAATTTGTGAAGGATGGGGATATGCCAAAAGTTGAATTATCAAATGGGTCTACATGGAGCCCATTTGATAATTAATCAAATAATGTGAGAAAATAAATAATATTTTATTTAATTTAAGAGAAAGAGATGTGAGAATGGAAATTGGATTAATGTGAGATGAAGAAGGGGCACGATACCGAAAATAGGTGTCTACATTTTTCCCTTTTTGTTGAGTGGTTTGCAATAGTAAGCCACGAGACAAAAATAAAAAGGGTTAGATGAAATATATGTCCAAGGATGGATGAAAACATGACCAAAGACAATATTCCTCAAGCAAAAAAGGATCACAAAAATAAAAAAATATGGCGGTGACTCCAATATCACATCAATAGAGGACAATCAGTCTCAACGGAGACAGACGATAACGTTCTACAAACTAGTGAGTGGGTGAAGACCACTGTAGTAGTGGATGGATGTAAACCATGATGGCCAATGGTTCATAGGAAAACATCAAAATATTTTCAACTAAATGTGAAATATGTGTGTAATCCTTTGTCTCATGCGAGGAATCGTGTGAAAAATCATGCATCCAAAAATGGACGAGAATGAAGATAATGATGCCCCAACACAGGGAGAAAGAATGACACAAAATGAGTTATATGTGTTGATAAGTACAAGGAAAAAGGGTGCCCTAACATAAGACATGGATAGAATAATCATAAATGTGGAAAAGATGAGCAAATAGGATAGAAAGGTGAGATAAAAAACCCTAAAAGGGTGATAAATATTATGGTAATCATGTTTCATAGGAAAGATGCATAAGTGTTAGCAAATTAGAAGATAAAATTACTCCTACTTGTTCGATAAGTAGGATAATAAGTCAAGATATTTTTGCGACAAAAAAAAAAGCAAAGAAAATATGCATGGAAGAGTAGAAGATCATATAGGTGTTGGCCGTTATGGTATCTTCTAAGACAAAAATGTCAAAAGAAGATGGGAAGAGGTTCTTAGAAATGGATATGATGATGTCCCTACGAGAGGACTGACGAAGATAAAATATGTGAAAGGGTTCTCAAAAAAGAGAAGAGGTCAATGTGGAAAAGAGAAGAACAAGAACTGTAATGAAAGGGATAGTTGGTGATACATAAACGGAGAAACATTGGCATTGACTATGAATGTCAGATGTAAGAGATGTTGAGAAAGAGAAAAGGGAATGGATAGGAAGATTGGTTGATTACGAGAAGAGAAAGAAAGATTGAATATGAAGGCGATAGGGATATGGAATAGAGGGACGAAGATGGAGGAGGAGAAAATAAGGAATGAAAGGGGAGGAAGAAGATAACAAAGAAGGATTATAGAGAAAGGGGAAATGAAGAAGGACAAACAAAGATAAGACAAGAAAAGAATAGAGAAGAGGATGAAATTATGAAAAAGGGAGAGATTTATTCAAGAGGAAAATAGAGAGGTAATGGAAAACGAAAGAGATGATAGAGAAAAGAAAATTGAAGGAAACAGATCATAGTGAGGAAATACAAGGCAAAGAATATGGAACTGACCGCATGGAAATGCATGTGGATGATGAGATGATAAAGGAAATGGGATAACACTGAAGAGCCGGTTTTCGATGGGGAAGTAAGGAGGAAGTGTGAGGTAAAATGGGGAGAAAGATGATATAGAGGAAGTAAAATAAGATGAAGATCAGAAAGGAGGAGAAGACAACGAAGAAAATTATGTAGACGGAACGGAACCAAGAATGAAGATATTTGGTAAAGAGTGAGAAGCATAAGGAACATAAAGAGAAACTTGAGGGAAGGAATGCCATCGATTGGAAAAGAAATGGAGATGCATGAGATGAGGATATATGTTAATGACAATAAAATAAAAAGAAGGTGTATGATGAAGACAGTGAAGAAATTGGCAAGGAAGAATGGTAGATAGAGAGGTGGCGAGGAAAAGAAAGGATGGGATAGGAGAGATAATGCCGTGAATGGATGTTAGGAGAAATCCATCGATAATGATCAGTAGGAAAATTTGGGACAAAATATAAGACAAGGAAGAAAGTAAATGAAGAATGGGAGGGGGAACACCAATGAAGGGATGTTAGAAAAAGTCCTCCGATAATGATCAGAGGACATAGAGGAAGGAAGGAATGAAGATAGAATGGAGGAGGTCAAAGAAAAGGATTCAGACTATGTAGAATGGGGATGAGTGATTTTTAGGAGAAGTCCACCAATAATTACTAGCACGGAAACATAAGATTATGATGAAAGAATGTTAGGAGAAGATCAATGACAATGACATGTAAGTATGGGGGTAGATATGTGGGAGAACTCTAGAAGACAGAGTGGAAAGAGTAAAGAAAGGAGGGATGACGATGTGTAGGAAGATGAAGATGAGGAGAGGATGCAGTGGATGAGAATGAATGAGAGAGAAATGAAGAAACAAGACATGAAATGAACGAAGAAGCAATGGTTAAGTAAGATTACCCAACGAGGGATGATGGAGATGAACAAGGGACCAGTAGGAAATGGTGTTTGTGAGAATGAAAGAGGAGGTGAGAGGATGTGATGATGGGGAATGCCAAGAAAATGTAGATGGAGAGAATGTGGGGTAGTGGGGGAGTGCAAGATGAAAAATCATGCTTAAGAGGGACTTTTAATTAAGATCGCCATGCCACAGGAGGACTTAAGTAAGATCACCAAACCGGTAGTGACGATATGGAAGGAGAAAGACAACATTGTATTAGATACATGTGTGGAAGGGTTGGTTGGAATGGATGAGTATGATGAGAGGTGGGAGACAGAAGATGAGGAAGAGATGATGGGAGATGGAAGGATCATACGACCAACCATTCTTAAGAGAAACTCTTAAGTAATATTTCCCTGCGATGGAGATGATTAAGTAGGATTGCCAAACCGAAGAAGAAGAAGAATGATGAAAATACTAAGCAGTGTATACCAAAATGGAACAAGAGATGAAAGGAGGTGATATAAAGTGAAAAAAGGAAACAAATGAGTGTGACATGAATGGATGGAGGAACATATGTAGTGTAGATGGAGAGTGTAAGGAAAATCCTTAATTGGGATGCCCACATGGTGGTAGTGATGATGCAAGAGTGTTAAGTGGAAAAGGAGGAGTGGAAAGACATTTGTGGTGGTGATTGTCATTTGTTGAAAGAGGAAATGGTGGAAAAGCTTCTACAGTAGGAGGATGCAAGGAAGAAGATATACCTTAACTAAGGTTCTCTGGCTATATGGATGGTTAAGCAAGATTTTCAAACTGAAAGCGGAAGAGTAAAAGAGAAACTCAAGAGGAAAGATGAGTAAGATATTTGGCATCATGCAAGGGGATAGAAAGGTGAGAAGGATGATGTGGAGACAAATGGTGATGAGTGGACATGGAGAGTGAGGAGCAATGGATCAAATATGGTGTTGAACATGTTGAGAGATAAGGAGCTGCAGGATAACGAACTTGCCTTGAGAAAGACCCTCAAGTAGGATTCACAAACTACAATGGTGATCAAGTAGAATTCACAAACCAAAAGTGTGTTTGCAAATGCATTCATGGAGATGATGGATAGATATAAAATTCATAGTGTGCAATTTGATATGATTTTTATAAAAGATGATTTGATGAGATGAATGGAACATAGCTATAGCAAGGGCATACAGGGAAACTATGTTTTGAACTGGATTGGATATAAACAAGAAAAGGTTACTACTCAAGGCATTGCACTTGTAGCCAATAGCAGGTGTTAATACATAACCAACGATAGTTAGTTATACCAAAATATCATGAGGGAAATATGGATGAAAGATTCTCATAATCCTAATGTTGACATGACAAAGGGATTGAAGATGTGACTTGTACATGGGAAGAGGGATCTCCAAAGGTGGTGTTCCTTAAGTCTATGCCCCAGCTCTGGGAAAGGGAAAGAACAATAGTAGAAAGCTGATCAATACGGGAAGCTTTGGAAAATGTTGATAAAAGAAGGTTGATCAATGGAAAACCTTCCAGATGCCATAATAACAAAGTAGCCATCCTTCGAGGGTATGGTCTACTTTATACATAATATAGATGACAAGAATAATATATATGATAGCCATCCTTCGAGGGATTGGTCTATTTCTCTTGATTTTGCTTTTGACTTCTTCTTTTTGTATGCACAACTATCCTTCGAGGGATCAATCTGTTTTGATAACCTTAATCTTACTTTTTGCATACTTGAGTTTGAGCTTCACATGGTGGAGAGATGGGAATAGCTAAGTAAACCACTTAAGAGGGGATAAGGAGTGTACAAGAGACATCCTAGACCCTTCACATGGCTGCAATAAGAGAATGAGAAGGTAATGGATGTAATGGTTACGAGATCACATCAAAGTAGTGAAGGAGGACCACATAATTCAGATTATTACAATGACAAATGGAAGGGGCTAAAGATGGCAGAACAATCTAAGGATGTAACTAAGTTCTCATTGGTAGATATGCTAACAATAGATTGGTCGTAAGTGCAATGCATTAAGAGATTTTGTCTCTGGTTTACCACCACGAGAAGGAAGACAATGAAGTTGCAATAAGATGAGATGATAGCCAAGCAGGAAATAAAACTTATGTCCATAATGGTGGATTTATATGAAAATAAATTATGATGCCCGAGAGAGACGTAAACATGAAGGACAATCATAGCCTCAAAGGAAGGTTTGATGAAATAAATGGTGTCCCAAAAGAGACACACATATAGCCACAATGGTGGAATTAGAGAAAAAGGTCCCTCAATGGAGAGACAAACATGGCCTCAAAGGAGGGCTTCAATGAAAAAGATGATACTCCCAAAAGGAGCACAAACATAAAAGAACAAATATGGCCTCAAAGGAGGACTTATGAAATAAACGGTGTCCCGAAAGAGACACAAATATGGCCACAATGGTGGACTTTGAGAAAATGGTCCCTCAACGGAAGGACGAACATGGCCTCAAAGGAGGACTTAGAATGAGATGAGGATTTGGATAGAAATAGTTTAGATTGGATGAATATGAATAAGGTAGACAAGACAATGTCAAAGAGCGAAGTCCCCTAGTAATAAGGGATTTGTATAGATGATGTGTTCAAGGGTGAGGGAAGGTTTTCCCCAATGAGTTAAATGTGAAGGAGGTAAAGGATGTCGAAAGAACTTAGATGAGATTGTTTTAGATTTGGATGGGGTAAACGATTAGAGACCACAAGTGTGCTTAGTAAGATAAGTGGCATTGATAAACAATGGAGGGAATTCCTTAGGAGGAATGACATGGGCTGGATGAATATTAAGGGAAGATGTGGATGGAGGGATCATGGGAGATCCGATAGATGGGATATGGATTGGATTCAAGGTAGATGGAGAAGGAACTTTCCCTTGAATGAGGAAATCATCTTTCTCTATAAGATTGTGGATGATTGACCGAAAGGCCTTATAATGTTTGATTTCATGGCCCGGGGTACGATGATAGGCACAATTGCAATTAGGATTGAACCATGATGGATTGGGATCATATGGATTGAAGGCTTTAATTGGAGTAATTTTAATGGCAGATGTTCGAGTTAAATGTCGAAAGATATCATGTATGACCCCATTGAAGTGTCATGGGGAAGGTAACTTTTGTGGGTTTTGATAGGATGTCTCAACTTAGAGTTAGGAGAAAATGTAGATGTAGATTGGATGTGTGAATTTCATGTTTTGGAGGACAAATCAAATTTTGTTGAAGGATGATATTGTTTGGATGTGGATTGATTATTGCAAGATTCCATAGATGGAAAAATTGATCCTGTCGTGGATGTTGTGGCATTGGATTGTTGAGAAGAGGGAAAACCTAAATATTTCTGTAGATGCACAGGGGACTATCGGGGATGTTTTCCTAAGCCTTAGACTTCAAACAAGAAGATTTACCTTTAGCAAGGATGAAAATAATTTCAACTAGAGGATCTGATAGCGGTGGTGTGGTTATTAATGGAGAAAATGTCCTAAAACAAGATGAGGACGTTAATGAAGAGATAGGTGTTTGTATGATGCGATTAATGATATCTATGTGAGACATGGATTGTTTCGATTTGGGCATGGAAAGAGATGATTTTTTAGAGGGAGAAGGTAAAGCATATTTCTTTAATTTAGGTAGATGTGTTGGTTCAATAGGTGATTCAAGGGGTATATTTGATAGGGTTACAGATCAAGAAGATTGGGTTGGTGTGATAGAAGGATTAGGTAAAGAGTATTGGGGTAGACTAGGTGATGTGGCCACAGCAAGGTTGTCAAGATAGAGATAGGTGGACTTGTTGGTATAATAGGTATAGGGGTTGCTAGGATAGATAAAGTTGTAGGCATTTTTGGAATATGTGGAGATGTGAGTGATGTGATAACTGATGGAGTAGACCTTATGGGTAAGGGTAATGTAACAAATGCAGGAGCATTTTCAGATGTAGAAGTAGAAGAGACTGGTTGTTTCATAAATGTTTCGAGGGGTAAGAATGATATGTTAGCTAATGGGGTTGATGTCGAAGGTGGGGTTGTAAGGGTGTATGTAGTAGAACTGAGTTTTGTTGGGATGGTTGTGAGTAATGTAGGTTTAGTAACAGGTGCATTTGATGAAGATGTCGATGAATGAATAGGTGTGAGAGATGTAGGGATATGTGTGGATACGGGTGGAGCCGAAATAAGTGCTAAGGATGAATTTAATGTGATAGATTGGGGTATGTTTGAAGTGGCAGAAATGGATGATATAGTTGAATTTGATGTGTATGTGATACGGATAGGAGAAGGTGTAGATTTAGGACATGTAGTGAAAATTGATGTGGATGTGACATGTTCTGAATAAGGGATGAGAATAATGTCTACTATGGGAACATGTGGAATTGGTGATAAGATGGGATCTAGATTGATAGTGTCAATCATACAAGTGTTTGATAGTTGAGATGTAAAGGGGGTGACGTGATTCGTTGGTGGTTGATTAGTTTGCGCGGTGGAGGTATCAATTTGGTTATCCCCTTGATTTATAAGTTGTTGGACATGATCTTTGAAGGAACGACATCTTTCAATGTCATGATCTTTGACTCGATGATATTTACAATAGTGGGCCTCGTGATACCAAATAGGCTTGGCTTGCGAGTTTTCCATTGGTCGTATGGGAGGAAGTTGGATAGATTTTACACTCATCAACTTATCAAATATAGAATTGTATGATTCTCCTAAAGGAGTGTAGTTGGTTGTTGATTGAGGAGATCATTGTTGAGACCATGTGCTTGGTGTAGATGGGGATGAGGGTTCAATGACCATAGTGTTGGCCGTAGTCTTGAACTCGCCATTATGTGTGAATGGTTTAGTGGATTCAATTTTTGATTTAGTTGAACTTAATTTAAGATGACCTTGCTCACTGGCACGGGTTTCGAGCTTACGAGCCATTATGAAAGCTTCATCAAAGGTTCAGAATGATTAGATCTGCAAAGTGGATGATATATGTTTGGTACACGAACGTGAGAATAATTTGATGAGTTCAGTTTGTGGGATAATGAAGGATAGTTGGTTTATAACATCATGTCATCATGCATGAAGTTGGCGATGGGATTGTTTTCATACTGATTGAATGGTGTAGAGATCAGTGATAGTGGTTTTGTGTGTGATATTGATAGAAAAGTTTTCTAAGAACAACTGTGCAAGTTGAGTGAAAGAGAATAAGGAATGTCATGGGATACTTTGCTATATACCATTCCATCCCGGGACTAGACAAAGACATGGGGAAAGTGTGAAGAAGTAAATCATGATCATGCACAATAAGACAACATGCATGTTTAAATGCAAGGAGATGTTGTTGGGGATCTTCTTTCTTATTGAAGTTAGTAAAAGCTGGGGAAGTTTCCAATGAGGGGGATAGGGTTTGATTGGGACCGACGGATGAATGGGTTCATTACAGATGTGTTCATAGGATAAGGTGTTCTTGGATGCTACGGTAAGGGTTTCTAAACTGGCTAACCGATTCATTAAGGTGTGAATTGAATTAGTTGAGGTATTGTAAGGTTGAGATTGGATTAGTTGTGTGGTTTGAAAAGTAGTTTGATAAGGCGAATAATGTGTTTGTGGGTGTGTGGGTAGTTGGGGAAGCATCTGATAAGGTGGTTGACAAGTTTGTGGATATGACGTTGGTGGAATGGTTTGATAAGACATTTGATTAATTTTTGGATATGTAGGTGTTTGGGGAGTTGTTTGGCAAAGACTAACATGTGTCACAGGTTAAGATTGTTGTATAGGTTGGTGTTGAGCAATAGGGGCATCACGATAAGTGGTGATATGTGTGTTAATAATTGGAGATGGCTAGACAGGTCTATTAATGGAATTTTCAAAATGGGATGTGGGTGGAATACGATCCACCAATTTTGGAGATTGGGAGGATTGAGAGATTGTAGGAGATGATTTGAGTAAGAAATCATGTATGGGGTTATGAGGAGATTTGAGTGTATCTAGAGGAGTAAGAGATGGTGGTACGATCGATTTAGGAAGATTATCTTGACGAGGGATATGAGGGTTGGTGTCAAGGTGGGGAGAATTTTGTATGACATGGTTCTCATGAGGTGAGACCATGGAGACTGGAGGTTGGGTGACTGAAGGTGTGGTTTTGAGTTTAGAATCTTGTCAGGTGAGATCATCAGAGGAAGTAAATTTATTGGATAGAGCAAATTGTTTTTTTGTCTCGATTTGGGAGAGAGCGATAATAGATGTGAAATAGAGAAACATCTGTTTATATATGTTGTTGACAAATAAATCAAGCAACATAGTTTTTAGCATCATGATTGATTTGTAGGATGTGAACAGAAAAGAAAAGTAGGTAATGAATTTACTTAAAGGAGTCCAATGCTAGTTTTAGATAGTTATGGATTGGGAGATGTCTGAGATGGTTATCTGTTGGGTGTTTAGATCCCAACAATTAACAAAGTGAAAGGAATGTTTGATTGGGTTAATTATGTTTGTGCAGTCTCAGGTAGTGTGTGATAAGTGAAATGCAGAGAGTTAAATCCTTTTACTTAAGCTATGTGATTAGGCAGGATGCAGAAGATTTGTTTTAGACCAAAATGAAATGTGACGTTCGATGTATATAGACACTCAGGAAAGGGAAAGTTCAATGTAGAAAAGATAAAATAGAGAAAAATGAGAAATACCTAAAGAATCGTTTATTGTGTTATTTAAGTGCATCGATAGTGATTTATTTTTAAGCGTCTACTAGTGGCCCGAAACACCTAGGTACCCTAAAATGGCACTGTTTAGAGTTATGGATGAGGCCAGTGAAAGGATATTAGTGACGTGTTTATATTTTAACAAGTGATCTTTGACGACATATTTTAGTGGTCATAGTATCACGATGTTACTTGTAAAAACAAATAAAACAATTAGTTGACGTTGTTAAGGAAAATGATGCCGATGTCTAAAGAGTGTCGTCATAGAAAAATAAGTAATCTAAATAATAAAAATCATAGTTCAACATTCCTAGTCAATTAAAGTAATTACGATGCGAAAATGAGTCGATAAATTATAACTTTAATCTATGAAATAAACGTATGAGATAAATTATTAAATTTTTAACCCGTGCTGAAATGAGAAACTATGGAATGATAATCTGATTAGATATTAAAACTATAAGACTAATCTATGAAGTAAATTATTAAATAGACAAGGAAATGCGCTCGATGAGTCAAAATTAGAAACTATTGATTAGAAATTGAGAAATCTATGGTAAGTAGTGCCAAAATGAGGGAAATGGATGCCGATGATAGGAAATGATAGACTATACAAATGAAAAAATATTAAATGGGCTACGTTAAGATAAATGACAAACCATAAAACCAATAAAAAATGTTCATTTGGTTTATTTTTATAGGAATGTTAAATAAGATTAGGCATATTTTAGTAAACACAATAACACATTTTTTCAATATAGGTGCATTCCTCTAATGCTATGACTATCCTCAATGAAAAGTTATTTTATTATTATTATTTTTATATTTATGAATGATTAAATCCAAATTAGGTCTTTATTTCCATGCAAACCCACACAATCGATAAGGACATTCTGCTAAGCTTCCCACCGTAAGAGGATAATTAGACTAGGACGTTTAAAATTATGATGCGAGAAAAGCCCATAATAAACTAGCAATCGTACGTGAAAAGTACGATGGAAACACCGAAGGGGATAGATGGAAGAATTGAAACTTGAGAAAGGGAAAAAGAGAGAGGATGAGGGAAGATGAAGTAGGGGTTGGGGGCAGGAGAAGTGCATTGTGTTTCACTATATCGTGTCTATTTTGCTCCATTATTCATGTGAGTACAATTTTCAGTTAAAGGGAACAAACTAAAAAATTTGAGAAAATCCAAAAGTTTCCATGTTTGAGACCCAAACTAAAAATACTTGCTTCTTGGAGCACTTTGTAGCCCCTCTTTTTAACTTAGAGACGAAGCAATTGAGGGAAACATCTGATGCATGAACAATCATATACTATTGAGTCATTTCAGCGGATGTTAGCACATGGTGGGCAAGCGAATATTTTTTGCTGAGACTCCATTATACATGCACATGCAATTAGAGCTTAAAGTGGCCAAAATAAAAATTGGGGAAAATTGAAGACTTTCTAGAGTAGAAACCCAACCACATTACTTTCTTTATGTGGCACTTTGCAACCCCATTTCAAGCACAGATAAACTAAAAATGGGGAAAATACCAAAAAAATCATATTTGAGAATCTACCAAAGAGCTTGCCTCTTGGAGCACTTTGTAGTCCCCCCTTTCAAGCTTAAATATGGAGTAATTGTAGGAAAACATGCAAAGTGTGAATACACATGGGTAATTGATTCCCTCTAGCTGTTAGCCAAACATGTATAACGAGCGAATGTTTTAGATTGGGAAACCATTATTCAAGTGCATGCAATTTGATATTAAAGTGGCAAAAAAACAATTTGGGAAAATTCAATAGGTTTTAGGATCAAAACCCAACCACATTGATTTCTTTGATATTTTGTATCATGTCATGCACGACATCGACGACCGCTAATATGGGAGTACCAGGATGATTTTCTAGTCTTTTTGTGCAGTTGAGTCTTTTTCTCAGAAATACGCAAATTTACTGGTTTTTCAAAGCCACATTCATGTCAAAGGTACCTCTTCATCTGCAAATATTCAGCTTTGAACGTCATGTTATTCTTTTTGGTTTTGATTACTTAGATAATGAATAGGAGAACAGTTTCTCAATAATTATATTACAATGGATCAATAATTCGTACAATATTTTTTTGGTGTGGGGAGATTATTAAAACCTTATTCGCCAAGGACCATCTTTGAAGTTGCCTTTGCTAGAAAGTGTCAAATTCTGGCAGACTCTTTTCCTAACAAAATTTTTCTAATAATATTATTTTCTCCTATGCCAAAATAAATACTTATTTATTTGTATTTTTTTAATACCTTTGTAATAACCGCCTATGGCCAATTTTTTTATTTGGATGGAAAACATATTCAAAATGAATAATTCCAAATCCTTGACTTGAAAATATCTACATACACCATTTTTTTTAATTTAAAGTCAACTCAAAATGACTTCCGAAATATTCATTATGTTATTTAAACAATCTATATAATTAGAAACATCTAATTAATATATTATAATTTGATAGAAAGAGCAATTAAAATAATAGTTCTATTAATTTTTTTAAGTTATGTCAGCCACCGTTACCATTTTTGCTGTAGGAAATTTAGAAAAAAACACTTTTTAAAAATAAAAATATAATAGAACATCTTTAAATTCTCTCATTTAATAAACTTCATAAAAAATATTCTCTCATTTATTAAAGTTCTAAAGTTCATAAAAATTATTCTCTCATTTATTTATTTTAATCTTATTTAATGTAAAATGTAAGATGAATGCTATATACTACAATACATTTCAGATAGAAATGAATTATTGTGGGTGACCATTGAAATCGAATCATCTCTTCCTCTGCCGACATATATGATATATATTTTAGCGACTGCGAGTCTGTCCGTTAAATCTAAACTTAATACATAAACCTAACAACTATTTCGAATGATATGTGTTAGTTACATCTTTGCCAACAAAACTCACCGCAATCACCAAGATTTTTCCTTTTTTAACCTCCCTCCCTTCAATGGAATCTGACAGTTGTATTCAAAATCCCATTAACATATAAATCACAAATGAAAAATAAAACTTTGTCACCCTCATTCTAGGAAATGCTCTGCATTTAACTCTTGGTTTTTGGCATATCAATGGCTTCTGGTGCTTTGGAAAGTTCTGTGTTTTCTTTCATTCTTTTAAGTAATATGCGAGACTGGAGTCTTAAAACATTGTTCATGGAATTTGCAGGGAGTTGAGGAGAGAATGAAGGACAACAACCTTGAAAAAGTAGGATGACGGCGTTCCTTCTCCAGTACACAAGGAGGATGAGAATGAGGAGGGGAAGCAAAAAAAATGTATCAGATGTACAAGAAAAGTTTGTAACTAACAAGCCAAAAAAGGAAGACGGGAAGGAAAACAAGGAATCATATGCAGAGAAGTCTGTAACTGACAAAGAAGAAGAGATTAAATTTGAGATGGAGAAAGGAAAAGATGTGAAGGAAGTTACAGTTCCAAGTCTAGGTCAGAGATCTTATGGTCCAACTCTGGCGTAGATTGCAATGCATCTGCAATTGCTAAACGTCCAGAGAAAATAATCAGCAGCCTACCGGGGAGTATACCTGATATGTGGCCCAACTATCTCATTTCATTCCACCGAGAGCAGCATGAATCCGAGCTCATCTAGGAAGCGGTGTTGTATGAATCGAAATGGTTGAATGAAGCAGACTAGGTGGTGGGGAACACGGGAATTGGAAGGGAGATGTTGCAACGACGTTATCTGTTAATGGGTGTATGTCAAAGCCAGGACAAAGATGATCGAGCTGCAGGCGATTTATTCAATGGAGTGAGGATGGAAAGCCTTGATGGATTAGGCTTCCTCTGCCCTTGGGACATGTCGATTGTCCGAATTAATTCGTGCTGTAAACGAAGATTTTTACGTGGAGGAAACGCAGACCAAAAACGGAATAAACGCCGTACGAAAATCAACGAAACAGGCGCAGGCTTGGAGACATCCACGTGGAACTCTGTGGGCCGTCGAGATTTCAACGTATCTACGGATTTCTAATTCGAGCCGTTGATTTCTGACACAAGGAGGTTGAACTCCAAATAGTAACGCCTTCGGCGTAATTACAAGCTAAATATAAAACTAAGCAAAAGTTTTATATAAATGAGAACACGTCTTCTATACAAGTGAGGTCCTGTAAAGGCTGGAGTAAGTAATCATTTTTCCCCTTGCATATCATCTTTCCATTTGGCCTTTAAGAACGAACTAGCAAAAATGAATTAATATGAGAGAGGTTTTCTAAACTGAACTACGTCTTATCCAATTATTCGTTTGAGATGACATATTGAAATATTAATTTTTCATTCACTTCTTATGTGCTGGCACCGCGTATAAAGCAATTTTTTTATGGGAAGGCAGTCAAATTCGTTTAGGTGCGTGGTCACTTAAACTTATAGTGGAAGTGGAGATGATAGGTCGGTGAATAAAGTTGAGACGGTTAGAGTGAAGTGATTGCCAGGTATGGCCACACATGGACATGGCTCTTCAGCTGTTAGGTGACAGAGAATCAAACATGTTTCTATAAGGGGACTGTACAACCACTACCCACAAAACTGTGTGAATACGAAACTGAGTTGTAAACAATTGAAAGTAATTACACCACCATTTAAAGGAGTGCAAGTAGCCTACTACGATGGGATTGTACAGTCACTACCCACAGATCTTGCATGAATTTAAACCTGAGCTGGAGATAGTTGGATGCTTCAGGAGTTGGAATCGTGCCAATTTATAAACCGACTACTTCTACAAAGTTTGCGCGGCAATTTTTCTTCCTGTTGGCTACGAATTATATTTCAAGGCAACCGAATCTTCACAAAACATTAACAAAATGCTCAGATTATTACTACGTTTTGGAATTTTCCTATATATTTTTGTTGTGTGTCAATCCATAGCTTATAACTAATTTATTAATAGTGGTCTCGCACCGAGGGAAGATATGTGGATGTCATGTGGAATGGCTGCATTGGATGTGGAGTGGAGTGACTGAGTAGAAGGGAGAGAAGGGGACAGTAGCACGGGTAGAGGAGAGTTGGTGGACGTGCGAGTAGAGTGCAGTGTAGGCGTGGGAGGAAGGGAGGTTGAGATGACGTGTGGAGAAGTGTGGATGGGAAGATAAGAGTGGAGCTTGTGGGAAGAAAGAGACAGGTGGAAGGAAGATGGAGAACAACAAGGAGGGAGGGATGGAAATCTTTTGGAATGTCTACATGGGGAGGAAGCTGAAGGATGTGGCCGAGCTGAGAAGGGTGACGGTGAAGTGGGATGGGGAGATGGGCTTGAGAGTTGGGATGTGGGGTAGGGAGAGGTGAAGGATGGAGTGGATGGTTTATTTAGATTTTCAGAACTTAATACAATTTTCCATTTTTTGTTTATTTTTTTAAAATAATAATCATATAAATTTATACCAATTATAAATAACTGGATCACAAACCCGTGAAAAATAAGAAAATCACATACCTCAAAGGCAACCTAAACGACTGAACATACTGAACTGGTGAAATTAATACGAAAACCTTGTAAACAAGTGAGTAAAAACAATGAAAGATGCAAAATATATATCCTATGATGATAACTAAGTAAATACAGTTAATTTCTGGATTCATTCCCCTTGCAAGTAGATTTCAACAGAAAACAAGAAGAGCGTGTACCTCTTGGTGATTTCAACGAATGACCGTACCTTGACTTTAAATCGACAAAAGACTTGAATATTACAAATAAGAAAGTTAGAAAAGATGAATAAAACAAAAAAATGACCAGCTCTAGGATCTGGCCCCACTGGGCGTGCCAAATGTTGTTTTGGAAAAATCTTTCTCACACGGGTGAACACCAAGACTGCAAGCCACCAACAACTCCGAATGATATAGGGCTTAGGACCTCAAATGCAAATATAAATTTTATATAAGGGCACAGAGAAAATAGATCTCATGAGGGAAAAATAGATTTGCAAGATGAAAATAGATAAGATTAGATAAATATATGCGGGGTTGCCTTGAGACGGTGCCGTTCCAAGAAGATTTCAACTCCCTTGGAGGATGTCAACCCCATGTCAGACAAGATAATAATAGATCGTGAACAGTGGTAAAAATGACAAGCAACTGAAATAACAAGAGGACTTAGCTTATGCTCTGCTATAGAGATGAACTGGGCATCAAGATGGTAAGATGACGAACTAAGACAAAAATTTCTCCTTCAAATGGGAAGAACTTAGTTAAGCTCTTTCTTCTCTTCTCTTGGCCTAGGTATCTCCAGTCTTCTCTGTCTTTTTGTCTCTCTCTCTCGGGTCCTTGAAATATGGGGAAAAACCCATATTTATAGATTGGATGTGAGGTTAAACTGCAGGTTAAATGATACCCAGGGTTGAGTAAAGTAACCTGAGTTAGGGATATGATGTGATCACGTGGGGACCACAGATTGAATTATTAAATGGAGTGGGGAGCATGATTGACATGGTGGGTGAGATAAAGATTCCATTTTAAAAAGAAGGTGTCGGATGGGTGTATTAATACCCATGAATTAAATAATTTGTGAAGGATGGGGATATGCCAAAAGTTGAATTATCAAATGGGTCTACATGGAGCCCATTTGATAATTAATCAAATAATGTGAGAAAATAAATAAAATTTTATTTAACTTAAGAGAAAGAGATGTGAGAAGGAAATTGGATGAATGTGAGATGACGAAGGACGCTATACGAAAATAGGTGTCTACAAATATACACATGCATATAGACCCACACAATATTATCTACTACTCTGTAACGTCATCAATAGACAAAGATATGTATCATGCGAGACTTCAGTTTCTCTTTCAATTCTTTTTTATCAACCATAGCTAGGCATTTTAACTAGTGAGAATGAGGAAAGTGTGGGACACCAAGGAAAGACAACATCTTCTTTTGTTCAAGAAAATCTTTTATAGGACGACCTCTTTTCAAAATGTGAAAAACAGTAGCTAGCTGAACTGTTTTACCCAAAAACTATTTTGAATGATATTTTTGAATTGAGAGGTAATTGTCCCTCCATTTGCTTAAACTATTATTTCATTTCTCTTGTGCTCTTAAAATTCTATTTCATACCTAATATGTAAAAAATCATCTGCAGTTTTCCATCTGGAAATATTATTCTCAATGCCATCTACAATTATCTTTTCATATATCTTTCCTACATGCTTCTCAATAGTATCAAACTTAAGTTGCATTGTCTTGTCCCTTCCCAATTTCTAGCTACAAATTGTACATTTGTATTATTTTGGAGGTTCAAATTTATTCTCATTTTCAACAGGTTCAATAAATGGAAACTTAGAAACCCACTCTAACATGAAACTCCTTCCCAAGTCCAATTTTATTTCCTTTCTCTTTCTTTCTGAAATACATGTCCGCTGAGTGATTTCCTTGGTGGAATTAAAATTCCGTTGACTGCCACTACCATAATATTCACCTCCAATATATTCACTTGGGCACCGATAGGTGATGCGGTGCCATCTTCATTCAATTGGACAAGCGGTGCAATGTTAAACTTCGACATCATTCAATGGAATGTCTTTAAGTAAAGACATTTCATTGTTGTTTTCATTGACAACATCAGGAAAATTAAAAATGAACACATCCTCATTTTGAGTTTCATTTTGAATGTAATCATTATCCCTTGATTGTGATGGTCCTGTTGGAGAAGGATGGGTTTCCTTATATGGTTTCTCAAAATAAGATGTTATTTTTCAAATGTCAATACCACTACCAGGAGGGGTTGGAATAACATTTTTTCCTGAGGCCGAGCTTCCCTTTTTAGGTGCCATTTTGTTGAATCAATGAATATTTTCAAATTGAAAGAAAAAAAGATACAAAATGTTAGACTAAATGATATTGATATGTGCATGACATTTCTATATGAGAAATATGTATAAAGAAAAATAATATTGTGTCACTTAACATGTACTAATTTTTGCAAGAGTGTTACATTAGTATAATAATAATTAGAGCATACATCAAGAAAACTGAAGATGTATAAGAGGTTTGAGAAGAGAACAAGCAATTTAAATGATTTTTGAGCATTCAAATACACTTGAATTATAAGAAACTCTAGTGATAAGAAGTCTTTTTGTAGCTAATCAAATATGAAATAGTTGATCTCAAGGTCTGTGCTCAATATGAAATCAAAGTATAGTTTATATCTTCTCATGAAGGACTCTGAGTTCATTGATTCATCCAAGGTATGATATGTCTTTAGTTGATTAATGAAGGAGTCTTGATGACCGAGCTCTGTCATAATGTATAGAGGTTTTTCCTGTTGTATAGAGGTTCTAAATGTTTTCATCAAGCCAAATAAGGTGTGCATCTTCTCATGAAGAATTATTGATTCATCAGAGGTATGAGGTTTGTCATCATCCAATTACCAAGACTGTTCATAATTTCAAAGGAGATGAGACAAAATATACGGTCTTCCATCTATGACTCATAGTGGTATGAGACTGTGAATTCAAGGTTACGAATGTATGGAGGGTTATTTGGCTTGACAATGAAATGTCAATGTGTCAAAGCCAACTAAAGTATCATTATTCTTGAGAGAAGATTGAATTCTTTGATATGATGTTTCACATATGATACAATCATGATAAGGGTATTCTTTATATATTGTTGTGTTCCTACTTGGAGAATGAGTTCAAGAAACTTGAAGGATGTAGGAATTAAAAATATCCCCGGATGTTGATGTTTTTCCTTTATATTAAATATTATAGACATGTTGTCTAGACTATGAAAAGATTTTGAAGAGTGATCCCACTTCTGCAATCTTCATGGAGGAAGAAGAGGTGGTGTAAACCCCTACATTCTTTTTGGAAAATTCTTGTTGTGGAGAGATAGATTCCAACTTTTCCTCAACATTAATAAAAGTGAATTAGTATTACTATATAGTTTCTGATGGATTTATAACATGATTATTTTTACAGGAAGTGTCAGAAGTGAATGTGAAGATAAAGAAAGCATTTTTGCTCCTCAGATTGTTGAAGGAAATCCATGCTTGGAGTACATTCAATACATTATGTTTCCATGGTTTAAAAAGTTTGAAGTACATCGCAGTGAGGAAAATGGTGGTAACAAGAAGCATGCTTGTGACAAGATGTCTATACTTTTCCCACAACTGCTATTTTCTATCTTTTGTTTTTCCAAATGTTAATTATCTAGTTTTTGGTTCATTTTTGTAACTTTTTTCCCTTTTGCATTTCTTGAATTTTTCATTTTAGACATTTCGTATGGTCTCTATTTCATACATTATTTTTTTCAGCATTTTGTTAACCTCCCATTCCTACCAAATCCTCCCAGTAGACGTGAACCCTATGGAATGAGCCGCAATTGATATGTTTTTAGGTCCATATTGGGTCCCTTCTCCTGGGAGGTCTATGCCACGCATCGCCATTCCTTTAGTCTCCTAAGGAAATACCTCTGAGTGAATTTGAAACTTGCGGAATGTACCACATTTTTATATATCTTTCCAGTCCACTTTGTGGGATGAGGTAGTGTCAATGAAAAGTGATAAACAGACATGGAATAAATGGAAAGTGAAACCGCAATACACACACACACACACACACACACACACACACACACACACACACACACACACACACACACACATATATACACACACACACAATGCAAAAGAGAGAGAATTAACAAAAATATTCAAAGAAGATACACTAAGAAAGAAAGGAATATAAAAAGCAAAATCTTGTGGAGATGTATGAAGTGATTTTACATTATATATATTACGTAGAATCTAGATGTATCTAAGATAGGAAAACTAGTATGATTCTCTATATGTGGTGGACTATTCTAGATGACATAAAAAATCATAGTAGTTATGACGATGAGGATGTTCAGGCTTTGTAATAACTTACAAAGGTGGAATCGCAGATAAAACAATGTGATATGAAAGAAAATAGGTCTTAAATAGACCGAGGAATCACATACAATAAGTGTTTCTAGGATGTAAAATGCAACACACTAGCCAGACCTAGAAAGACCTATATTTATTTGAAATTTTGTAAGCAAATTGTAATATGTTGATTCATTAAATCCCTTTCTACTACTTCATAAATACGCAAATTGGAAAATCACGGAAAACATCACCTCTATGTATATATTGAGAAAATTTTGGGAATGTTTTCTTGGCCAAATAAGGTTCCATAGATTTCTTGGTGAAACATTAATGTTTTCAAATCATGGCGCATCGATTTCTTAGTGAAACATTAATGTTTTCAAATCTTGACGCATTGATTTCTTGGCGAAACATTAATGTTTTCAAATCCCATTGCATCAATTTCTTGGTGAAACATTAATGTTTTCAAATCCCGGTGTAGTGATCATGCGGTGATTTAATATAAAAATATACATTGGGATTGGAAATTCCTTGGTAATTCAGATGGGACATATTATTGTTTATGGGATTTTTGGGTGAAACCTAGGTACTTTCATTGTTGTAAAATTTGCCAAAATCAAATTCCTAGAATTCTACTATTCACCAAACTACAAATATTCACCGCTAAAATTTTCCCCACCTAGTGCAACTTGTGTGCACGAAGTATGTAGAGCTATAGGGGTGGTTTGCGGTGTATTCGGTAGAGTTGTAACTACTACGAAACTAGGTTTAGACATAAAAGGATTGGGACTAGTGGCCTACATTAAGCGGAGAAGAATATAATTTTAGAGTGACACGTTTGTATATAACGCATTGACAATGATGTATGACATGTATTGATGTAGTGATACATGGGGGCTTGCCCCCCTATTGTATTTTTGTAACTATGATTTTTGAAGATATATATGGAGGGATGATTGGTATATCACGTTGTGCTGATTGTTTGTGATATGTGATGTGATGATTGCTTGTGTATATGTGGTTGTGTGATTTACATTGTGTAGATGATTATATTGACATATGGATGATGATATTGATTAGGATATAGATAGATAAGTAATGAAAATTGGATTGTATGTATTAATAGAGATGTGATAAATGGTAATAGATGTATGTATGAGATGAATAATGTGAAAGAGCAATGTGATTGAAATGATAGTAAGAATGGTGAAAGATGGGGGAAGAAAAGAGATGTCCCTCATTGTATGTGTAAGAAGATGAGGTTAATTTATATAATACCCCTCAATAATAAAGAATGAACCAGAGAACAAGAGTGCTTCATCAGGAAATGGTGTAATAATGTATGCTAGATAAATATATCAATGAAACGTGTAGGGAAAAAACATCTTGGGGTTATTATTGTAACATATCCCTCAACCATCATGTAAGAACCATAAGAACACAATTGTGTCATCGGGTGGTGAGGTGGGAAGAATCACCTACCAAATATTAAGGCGGCATGGAGCGAGAGGAAGAATGTGGAGTGGAAGCGGCATGAGTTTATGATAAAAACCGAATGTCGATGAGGTGATGCGAATGATGGAAGATGTAGTTGTGTGAATCACAAATGCTGACAGCTTAGGAAGCCAATGTGAAACAAGAGTACAATGTGGTGGATGAGTGAGGTGGAGGTTGTGCATGAATGATGACCTTAGGTGATGAATGAATAATGAATTTAGAAGCGGGATGAGGAGATACATGAACTGGAGTAACAACATGCTTACATAGAATTGGAGAAACAAACCACTTATGAGAGTGATATCCAAAGGAATTTTCACCCTTGTTTTCTAATTGTTGCAATTTTTCATGAAGGGCACAACAGTCATTGTCACGATGGTCATTGATTCAGCGATAATTACAATAAGGAAAATCACATTGGAAATATAAGTGATGTGGAGGATGATGATGATTAGAAGGAAAGATAATTAAGTGCTTATCACGAAAAACATGCAACACATCATGAGGCATTTTAGAATGCATTAAATGTAATGGGTCACGAGTAGGAGATGGTGAAGACTTAGGTGGAGAGCGACATGGTGGTGGAGATGGAGGATGCTTATGCAATGGAGGATATGGAACATGATTGCGAGGTGGAGGAGATGGAGACCTTGGAGGAAGCTTGAAAAATGAAAGTGGAGAAGAACCAGAAGATAATGCAACATTAGAAGGAAGATCTAGAACATGTGTAGAAATTAGATCTTGTTCTAGATCAATGACCTTATAGCATAAGAGTGTAAATTATTCACATGTATCATATTTCAATTGTTGTTTTAGAGTAAGATTCAAGCCATGAAAAAAGATGAATTACTTCTCTAGATCGATAATATGAAATACTATTTGATGTATGCAAACATTGAAGCGTAAAATGTAGTCTAGAATAGGCTTGGTCTTTCCTTGATGCAAGTTAGGAAAGTGATCATATGTGACTCTAGGACCATTTTTGAGCATAAAATGTCGAAGAAAAGCATCTTCCATTTCACCAAATGTACTAATAGATCCAAAAGGTAAATGAGTGTACCATTGAAGAGCTTCATCGACAAGACTATAACGAAAGGATTTTAGCAATAAACGATCATTTGAATGAGAAGTCCTAGCTAATTAATAATTCTTGAGATGTATATATGGATTGCCAATACATTCAAATCATGAAAATGTAGGCATGATGAAATCCTTAGGAAATGTTGAATTGTGAATTTTCTTTGGAATGGGATTGCCATGTAAAGAATTGTTATCAATAAAAGCATAATAGGACTTGCTTTCAAGAGTGAGAGATTGAGCTTGAGATTTCAACTGACCAAAAACATGTATGAGTGATAAAATTTCATGTGGAGGAATGCTATAATATGTTAGAGGTACATTTAGAGATTGAAGCTTACCACTATGAGTGATCATAGGAATGTTAGAAGAAGAATCGAAAGATGAAGATGTGATAGACACACTAGGTGTAGATGTTGAGGAAATAAGAGGTTGTACACTAAAAGGAATAGAAAAAAGCAACATGAATATCATCATGAGAGGAAGAAGAGGAGAGAGATGGAGATGAACATGGAATATGAGAATAAATACTAGAAGTTGAAGTAGAAGACACCGTAAGAGGTGAGCTAGTAGAAATGGAAGAATCATCATGAATGCTAGTAGAGGAAGCGTCGAAGTAGATGAAAGCGGAGTGTAAAATTCACATTCAACAAGTATTAAGCAAACAAGAATCATTACTAACATGTTCATGTTTAGACATATCATCGGTATCACACAAATTTTCACATGAAAGTAATTCATCAAGCGTGTCATCAAAATATAGTGAAGTAGGAGAATAAATGTCATGAGATTTATCTTTACAATCATTAAAAGAATTCTCATAAATAGGAAAGCATGAGATATAACTTTACATTCATCCTGACTAGTATGATAAATAAGATCATGCACATGTGCATTTTCATCATGATTTTTATCTACAATATCACAATCAAGACCAAGCATATAATCAATAATAGCATCATCAAGAGTTTTAGTAGAAACAGGTGAAGCAGAATGAGTGCGAGTGGAAGAGAAAGGAAAACATGAAGTGAAGTTAATAGGAGATGAAATGATGTTACAACTAGATTTATTAAAAGAAGTAGGAAGAACACTTTCATTAGATGAAATTGTCTTTAGATTTCAACATCAAGTTTAGGATTTTGAAAAAGAATATTAAGTTTAACATCAACATCATCATCAAGGATTGGATTAACATTCACATGGTGCATAGCTTTCTTAGGAGATGAAGATCTAATTTATCCATTAGGGTTTAGTGGATCCTATGGCAAGGAATTATAAGATACGACTTCACCAAATGATTTAATAAAATATGAATATTTTACTAAAATCTAATTTCAGAAATAACTACAATGATTTACAATAATACACAAATGCTAAACAATTTTATAGATGTAACCATGAAAACAATTGAGAGAGGTAGGGAAATTATCCCGATTTCTCTTATCCTGGAGTGTTTCTAAACTGGAAGGACTGATTAAAATGTTGGGAATATTCGATAAAACAAATTATCTCGCGAAATGGTCGGGACATGGGTGCCTAGGCAAGGGCATGGTGCCTTGGGTTCCAGATACCTCTCTTGAGCGCCGAGTTTACAAAAAGGACCAGAACCTAATTTCTTCAGTGTCACTAGGGTTTTACACTTGTTCATTGATGGTCACCTATATGTCACACTTATATCACCGAGGTACTTGTAAACTTGCAACATAAATAATCTCCTGTAAAACCCCCAAACTACATAAAATCCTAAAAAGGAAAGATGCAAAATGGGGATTTTATTTGTCCTCAACTATCAAAGAAGTGAAATTATGACTAAGTGTTACACTACATCTCAAAATCCATGTAGTTCTATGTTCTTGTGAGTGCAATGGTGCTCCTAGGTTTCCCTTGCACCGGTGATGCCAAAATATCGGGCGATAGCTAGATAGAATGTAAATGTGTGGGATGGAATTCATAAAAATTCCCCTTCTTATGCAGTGTATGTAAAGTAATAAGCCAAAAATATAGTCCCTTTGATAGTATGTAGATAGATAACCCTTGATAAAATTTCCTTCCATTATAATGGTATGTATGTTGTGTTTATATAGGGATCTCTTACTTGAATTTTGACACTAGTGACATGAAATGCCAACTAGTACCTCGGGATAGGAGTAAGAAAACCAAAAATTCCAACAACAAATGTAAAAATGTGAACAAAAACAAAGAGGACAAGAGTTTCCAAGTTAGACAGGAGCACCAGGGCACTAGTGTCCTTAGGCATCGACAACAAATGTGAAAATACTGACAGATAGGGATCCCTAACCTAACCGAACTGGTGTGGAAGGGACAAAAGTGAGAGATTAAAAATAGTAAAAACAATAAGAGAAAGTGGATGTACTAGGAAGTTTGTCACTAGTGAATACTTTTCTTACACAAGATCCATATATAAAACAACATACTTGGTGGTATAGTAAAATAGTAGTAAGTGTGTGATTTTATGTAGGCATAATTGGGTAGTAAATTGTGCCTAGAGACTTTGTAAAGTTGTGCAATAAGGTCAATTGAAGATGATTGAGTTGTCTTGTAATGTTGAAGACCTAATAATTCTATGAAAAAGTCATAAATATATTTTCTAGGCATGCTTGTGTGTTGTTTTGATTTTTCATAGTCATGAAGCACTATTACGGGGTTGATAGACTTCTTGAGAAGTTATTCAAAAAGTTTCATATGTATGGTTTAGAAAACAATAATGCTTTAGGGCTTGATTTAGGTCTGTATATATAGATTCATTCATTTGAAGCATCAAAGGTGGATTGGAGGATTTATAAGGTGATATAAAAATGAAATATTTGTGAAGATGATTAAGAGTTTTAGGTACAGTTATGAAGTTATGTTTCCTTTTTCTAAGTGATGTTACATAGTAAATAGCTTCAAGAAATATTTGTGGAATCCTAGAAGTGAGGAGGTCAGCTAAGAAGATGACATAAGTTTCTCAAATCTGGGATGATTTTTGTTCATTATGATTGAAAATATTTAGAATGGTCCTATATTCTTAAAGAAGGTTTGTAAGGACTCTATAGATAGTTTGATAAGGTTGACTGATCTGGGAAAGGTACATTGATACCATGAGAAACATAAGGTGTTAGGTAAAGTATTTCTTGTGCATTCTGTGTGTTTTTCTACTTCAATATGCATTTCTTGATGAGGTTATAGAATACTTTGAGTTTGATATAGTGAAATCAATACAATGGAGATATCATGATAAGATTTGAGATTTGGTGACCATGATTTGATAATGAAGATATGTAGTGGGAAGAGTAAAGTGCAAAAATGTTCCCTTTTAGCATGGTTTTGTTTCTTGAAGTAGTATCTCACATGATAGACTGTTTTTAAATAATTTGGATTCTTGATGGAGCTTGTTGTTATTTGTGTGAACCATGAAGGAGTTTTTGGTCGTAGGGGGATTTTTCGGACCTATGATCTAGTTTAAGGTATGAAAATGATTTTCCATATTAATTTTCTTGTTCATTTGATGATTACATGCTTTGAAGACTTTAGAAGTAACATATCCTGTTGTGTGAAGGTATATATCATTTTCATTAATTGGACAAGTTTGTGAAGATTATGAGTCTCAATTTGGTCTTTAGTTGTCATTGAGATGTTAAAAAAGTAATGGGTGTTGAGGAGTTGGTATATTATCTCCATGAGAAGATTTTTTTGCCAAGGTGACACATAGAGTCAAGAAAAATGTGAAAAATGATGAGCGTATAGTTGGTAAGTTATTTTTAAGTTCTTTTCATGAAGACATATATGATTCGGGGGATCTTGGTGGATCTGTTCTTTTTGCATCAATTCTTATAGGAGTCGGGGACTCAAGGAAGTTATTAAGGTATGTTCTCACTTCAATGAGTAGCTTAGTGAAGGCATGCATCTACTAAGGGGAGGTTATTGGAAGAAAAATGGAATGAGAGTGTGGAGTGAACCAGTCCTTAAAACATTAAACTAGGTTTTAGATTTTCTAATTCAATACACAAGATCACTTAACCATCCATTAATGTGTACACATCATTAAAATATCATATATGTAATGAACAATGAACAAGAGAAATAACACAAGGCACAAGATATAAGTGAGAAAACCTTAAGGGGAAGAAAACCCACTAAAACACAATATTTATATTGATATGTTTCAAATTTAGTGAGGCACCAACCCCACAAGGAGAACCAACCCCTAGTTTAGTAGAGCTACAACCCTACAAGGAGCACCAACCCCTAGTTTTGTGAAGCACCAACTCCACAAGGAGGATACAATCCCCAAATATGATCAAACACAAAATAAAACACATTTTCAAGAATATATTTGATGTATTTTTTTCTTCCACAAATGATATAGATCAAAAATTCAGCTCAAAACACTTTTAAACCATTGTTCAAACCCTAGGTCTTCAATCTCTCACGAACTAGCTCTTTCTTCACTTCTCAAGGATTACAAATATTGCACACATGCTTGATTTAATTCTTCAACCTATCACACACTTGATCAGATATCATTTCATGCTCACACATTTGCAAAATGAATCCACCTAGGTTGCACTTCTTGCACACACACACAACTAGCTCACAAAAGCACACAAAATTATGCTTTTATAGCTTCTTCTTTATTCAAGTTCAAGTGAGTTCGATTTAATTCCTTTATCTTGACCCCAAAAACTTAAAAAAATACCATAAAATTTATCATAACAACCACAAGTGACCCAAGTAGGTCAGCCTAGCTAAAACCCTTCATCCATACACCAAAAATCCTCAAAACCCCATCATTAGGATGAAAAAATCTCCTAACACAATTTTTTTATTCATGCTCTAAAAATCACCACACATGTTTAAAATAACATTTAAACATAATATATGGTTGTAATTTACATGAACCAATCAAATTATTTCATTTAATGGGCCCAATGGCTAATAGCCTTCATAAAACACATGTTTCCAACACCTTATCTTCACCTTTTGGCTTCAAGATCATCAAATAACACCTCAAATATGGCATGTTACCAATATATGGAAATTAAAGAACATATATAAAACTTCTAAGAAAGTTATAACTCTTGAAACAACCTCATGTTCAAACTACATAAAATTTTCCTTCACCAAATCAAGCTGCCCAAAACATAGTTTCCAAAAATCAAATGGTTAATACCCTTCCCAAAAATTTCAATACCTAAAAATGGATTATTTTTATTCCAAATTAATCATTCTTCACATTCCAGGTGATATAAATCATCACCCAATCCATCTCATGCTCCAACCAACTCAATCTTTCAACAAAAATAGTTATGTTTTGGAAAGCCAAAAATATTCTTGTCAAAAATGACTTGGAAACAATATCAGAACTCATCATCATAAGAAAAAACTTATTTCAATGGAAATATATCTGAATTATATTTATAACACAACTCTAATCACATCCTAACTCCTCTTGTACCTCATGTAATGCCAATTTTACTGAAGATTGCTTCTGACTTCCCTAAAACTACACTTTGACTAGTGAACCTAAATGAAGCATACTTGGAAACATATTAGAATCATAATGTCCTAAAACCATCATGTAAATCAGTAAAAAAATCACATACATCACACACTATCCATTTAGTTTGCAACTCCTTTAGAGAACCTTTTCCCAAACTGAACTTCCTCGTAAATCGATCACTTTGAGTGGGGTCCACTCATCACCAAAACCTCTATCATAACTTTCTGGAAATTTTGAGGAGTCCTAAACATATTAAAATCATCACCCATACATTATAAATTTAAACTAGCCACTTAGGAAGCAAATCTCTCAAACCACTTTGAAGTTAGGGTTTCAAACCCATAACAAGTTGTTTACCTTCTTAACATTTGTTCATAAAAAAATGACGATGAAATTACCTTGTTATTATTTTTAAACCTTCTATACTCAATGTAGAAACATCCATAAAATCCACAAGGTCCCATATAAAGAACACAATTCAGGGTGAGCATCAGAAGGTGCAATTTGAGATGGAAATGCCCTTCTTCTTGACCATGTTTCACCAAAAACATCATAACTTGAAATTATCATTACAGAATGACTCCAATTTTTCTCACACATCAAATAAACCCATGTGCATCATCTCCAATCATCATATTAGCTCAAAAATTTCTCCATCTCTCCATCCCATCTCATTTTCATAGCTAGCCCTTAGGGTTTTACACTGTAAAGGCTAGGGTCAACTGAAAAAACACTATAAATCATCATGAAAACACTCCAAATGGTCCTAAAATACCTTATACATCATAATAAAACTAAATACATGCATCCATGGGATCATATAGCTCCATAACTCATCCTCATGCATTCTAACAACCATACCTAGTCCAAATGAGCACATGAAACATGGTCACCAAACTGTCTACACCCTAAAAATCATTTAAGTTCCCAATAACTCCCAAAACATGATCTCCATTAGAATAAAATTATTCTTAATATGCCAATAAGCTCATACCACCATGCACTATCACCTAGGCAAGCTAGAACACCTAAATAGGCTTGTAAGAACAAACACTCCTCATTGTTTGAATCAACCTATGAAACCATGATAACCACTAAAACATCATGTAATCATCATCCTCAGCATGCTCTGACCCTACTCCATCATCCACTTTGTCATTAATGAGGTTTTACATCAATGAAAACACCTATACAACAACATGCCAACAATCTCCCCCTTTGTCATTGATGGAAAACCACCTAAACTTCTCCCCATTTTACATTAATGACAAAGGATACCTATACCTACATGTTATTCATCTTTCTCAACTTCATAGGATCACCTCTTGGTTAGAAACATCAACCAAAGGTCTCAAATAAGCTCAAAATCTTGAAATTTCACTCAAAAACTGATTTTAACCTCTTTTCAAGCATGGAGACACTAAACTCCCCTTGGGAATAACATATAAATCATCTGAACATTTCAATAATCATGAATAAAGAATCATCATACCTTTTCTTTGAGCAAGAGAACCATCATTCACCTTGTAGGCATGCAAAAATTGTCATTTCTCACAATAGCTTTGTTTTCACCTTTAAGAAGCCACTATATCAAACACGTACTGAAGAAATCATCTCTAGAACATGCCAAAAATGATGCATAAGATAAAAATATTCCTTCTTACCTTCATAATTGGGCCAACTTTGCTTGTCTAGGCACAAAACTTGATTTAGCCACATGATTCTAGCCTTCAACATACCTTGAGAACATAAGTCCCCTGAAAGACTCTTCGGTGGTTTTGAGATAAATTTTTACATAGTTTCAAACACTCTTCACACCATGACAAGACATGCCATCACTCCCCTGGGCTTAAGACCTCCATCTCAAGTAGACATGAACAAAAAAAAACTTCTTACCTTTGATTCTTGGCGTGGATGGATGACAAACACTTCAACACAGTTCTAAAGCCCTTACTCAATCTTTGACATTCTTCTTTGGATGGAATGATGCAATCATGAACCAAAACCAAGATAACAATGAATTAAACATTCACATCATACCTTTTTTTCCTTGAAATCATCAAACCAACTCTAACATGTATACATTCATGTTCCCCCTTTCTTGATGAACACATACATGACCTATATAGTTGTAGAATCACTTTTTCATAGCATTGTATAAATGACTATCAATAAATTATCAACTTACCTCTATGTCTATCTTCAAAATTCTCAAGATCCATACCATTTTAGAACATGAAATTACTTGAATAACTTCAGGATGTAAGCCATGTGTACTTCCTTTTTCATGAGAATGCTCATGTAACACTAAGCAACATCTTGATCTTCATTCAACACTAAAGCATCCTATTAAACTTACTGAGGTCATGATCTATCAAGTTTATGACCCAACAAATATTTTCATGTCAACACAAGTACTATACCACTATAAAGTGAATTAGACAATCTTGGAGAACAATCAAATATCTTGTAACCTTAAAAAAACTTCCTCCATACTTGATCCAAGCCTACAATCCTATAGATTGTAATTTTTGGAGCTCAATGACCATACCCAGTCAATTAAGACACACAATTGCATCTTTTAAAATGATGTCCATTTTTAACATCATATAAACAAGACTAAGGGATACTTAACTTAAAAAAAGGAAATTCTCTCGATAATTCTCACCTAAGGAAAACACCATGCTTGGCCATTCTCAGGTATACCCGACATGTAGATTAACTAATTTAGCTCAAGATATGTAAAGACAACATGAAAGCACATTGACACCTAAGATCAGCCATATTTCACATTTCAAAGCATTTAGACCTCTTCATAGGTGTATACACTAGATCCATTGGTATCAAACCCATCTAGGGCCGGTGCACACCAATGTCTATACCTGTTGATGAATTTTTTCAAAAATTTGAGCACATAGTGTCCTTCAAACCACCAAACTTCACTATGAGCTCAAAATTTGAGTGAGAAAAACCATATAGATTGAGCTTAAATTATCATGAAAAAAATTTCAATCCCAATTACACATATGCACATCAACTTGGAATAATCAAGGAAAGCTAAAAGAGATATATATATATATATATATATATATAGATATATATATATATATATATATATATATATATATATATATATATCATGATAGATCATGCATACACAAACCTGATCTTGAAGCTCCAAGATCACAAAGATCAAACACACATATTTTTATTTTCACCATCAATTACACTTAATCATATATTTCACATTATTCTCTACAAGCCTAATAAGCTTAGAGTGATCATTAAAGTCTCACAAGACCTTCTTTACATCATCAAATCCATAACCATAGACTACTAGCCATGGACAATAGAAAAATCATATATAAATTTTGGTACACAATAATTTAAGAGGATATCTTACCAGATATGGATACCCATTTTACCATTTCAACTTCTTTAAAGACCTTGACAGCACATTCAAGGACACAATCTCGGATTACAAGATAAACCCTCTAAGTTAGGCCTTTTAACACTAATACAATAAACCGAACATTGTCATAGATTCCCAAGAATATAAGAAAATTTATGGCCTAAAACCTCTTGAATCTTGAAGATCACTATGTCAAGATTATACTTACAAAATTTTAGCACTATACACCATCATTTGGTCTTTCAAAATTCACATTCCATCCATACCGCTTAATAGGCTTAGTCAAAAACTAGTCAAGGCAGAGAGACATATAAAATGCACAAATTTTTCCCTCATTTACTCGAACCAGATCATCAACATTGAAAAATATCATTTGAACTTTTATCACCTTTTTTCTTTATTAGGAAGCAAGAACACGACCTTCTTACATGGATTCAACATTATCTACTTTTGATAATCCTTAAGAGAACTTGCACATACTTCATGGAGATGATGATTTATCCGAGTAATCATACTTGATGAATTAACACATCTCCAAACCTTCTTTTAGAATAATTTACATCACTTTTTTATGCTTGACACAAGACTCAAAGACACACAACTCATTGAGCAACCTAGACCACTCATGATGACCAAAATAAACTTCTTAAGGGAAATGAATCCTTTGAGACACTTGATCACATTAAAGATACTTTTGAGATAGATTCATACCTCCATACACATATAAGAATTATTAAACACTTATGATACATGCATTTATATCTCAATACAATCTCATAATACACCATTTTATCTCGGACCATTCAACTTTTGAGACAACCTAGACCATAAGCACAAGACAATTGTGTTGATCACCAACTCAGACAAATGAAAACCTTATGAATGATTGAAAATATGTAACAATCCCCTTATAGGACTCATAAAAATTATTATTTAGCTTATAGAGTCATGTTAGACATACATCTTTACTTAGATAGTGCAAACTCGGACCATAAGAACTCAAACACACACTAAGGACCACAAAGCATAGATTTTGACATCTACAACATGAACAACCAAATTTGATCAATAATAACATTCATAATGACTTTAATGACATACCTTGACATCATGGAGGAGACACACATTGACTTAGAAAACTCCCCCTCACTCTAATGCTTCATATGAACTGATATACCTCTAAGAAGCATAGTAGAGGCATATGAACACCATGAAGACCTAAAAGAAGGTCTTAAAGATGTCCTAAGCCCTATTAAACACATGAAAGAATATTTCATCAGCTTGATTCTGATATGAAATTTAAATTATACCTTTACTTCCTTCAATATCAGTTTTTAATGAGATACGATTAATTCTTCTTGGTTCCCAAAGCCTTTCTTGACCATTATTTTACATCCTAGGCCTTTTAAATCCACTTATTCGAATTATAGGACTTTGAAAACACATGTTTTTACTTGAATAACCTTGATATAAGTTTATTTCTATATGTCCAACACCATTATAGTTGTATCATATCACAAATATCTTCCTCTTGTAACTATCAACATGACTAGGTGGATCATACAAGAAAAATCTAGCAACATGAACTTGTTCTTTACACTTGTAGCATACAAAATTCTTAGAATATTCACTTCTATTGTCTCTCCATGGATGATTATCTCTAGAAGACCTTCTACATTCTTTATCCCTATGACCAAATGCATTACAAGTATAACAATATCCATTGAAAGTTATTTCATACCTTGAGGCATTAGGTTGCCTAATTGGATTTTCTTTAACATTTTCCTTGATGAATACTTTTTATTTTCTTCCTTGATGATAGGTTATCCTTCCCCTTTCTTGGAATCATGTCTTATTGCTTCAACTCCTTTCCTTTATATTCCTCTTTGAAACCCAAACCAACTCTATCACTTGTTGCTCTTTGTTTTCCAAGTAGATCATCTAGGTATTTTTCACTTTTCTCAAACTTCTAAAAGGACATAGTCTTCTTGATAACCTATAATATCTCATCCCTTAGGAACTCTATATCTTCTTCAAATTTTGAACACACACTTTCTTTATCTTGAAAAATTGAAACAAGATACTTTACCTTTTCTTCTAGTAATCTGATTGACTCATTTTTCTTTCTTGACTCATCCTTATACTTCTCTTCTAGCTTGTGAATTTGATTTTCATATTCCTTGACCTAAAAACTCAGCTTCTTGTTCTCTTTTTTAGTATTCTTTAGTTATCTTTGAATGCCTTCAAGGTCATATTTTTATTTCACTTCATCTTCATCAGAATAGCTGCAATAACCTGATATAAAATATCCTAATAAAGAAGAGTCATCACTAGAAGACCTTTTTGCATCATTAGTCATGAAAAATACCTCATTTCCTATATCCTCATGATCTGATTTAGATTCAGAATCTAAAACACCACTACTAGCATTAGATAATTCACCATCTTCCTTTGTGTAAAAACTTATTTTGTCCTTCTTATTGTAGTTAAACTTTTAAAGTTCTTCTTACCTTTACCAAACTTGTAATTATTCTTACTATGATCAGCTTCATGATCTTCATCATCTTCATTTTCATGCCTATGAGGACACTTAGAAAAAAATGACCTACTTCACCACAATTGAAACACTTGAATGGAATTTTACCTCTATACTTACCAAATCCAAGCTTCAATCTTCTATCCATCATGGAAAAGATATCTTCATCTTCAATTTCAGCAGTACCATCATCATCCTTAACCTTCTTGATTTCAGCCTTCATATCAGATTTGAAGGAAATCTCTCTCTTGGCTGGTTTGAAGTTACCTATTCTCATCTCATAAGGAGTCAAAGTACCATTTATTTTTAGCACCATATTTAAGCTTTCCCAAATAAAGTAGCTTGATTTCATGATTTTTAAGAGTATGACATAGATGATCAAAAGAGGTAAAAGAGAGAAATAGAACACATTCTTGCAAATGAGGTAATATGATTTGGATAAAATATATTGCAATTTAGATTCAACTAATACATTGTTGATTTTAGAAAGATTATTCTTATAATGCAAAACATGGTCACTAAGATGTTCATTAGTTCCTTATCTTATTTTTCCATTTGTGCATATGATATATTGGTTCCAATTTTTAGAGAAAATGGCATAGAAACACATTTTCCCAAGTGGTAAAAGATCGGATAGAGTGTAAAGGTAAATCATAAAACCATCACAAGGCATAGTCCTATAAGATCCTAGGAAAAAAATTGGTCAATAATGTATCATCACAAGTATAATCCTAGAATGCAACATGACTTAATTGAAGGTTCTCTTGGGGATCTCTATGGAAATCAAAGAAAGGAAACTTAGTCAGGGAATTTTTAAAAAGAAGTAGATAAGAATAAACCTTGGTTGAAAGAGGACTATGAAGAAGAATAAAGGAATCAAGAGATGGAGAAGAAGAGGAACATGCCTACTGTAATTGAAGAATTTGAGATTACAAACCATGATACAAAGAATATAAGGAATGGGTGCCTTAAGAAGTTCTAGGTTATATATGGGAAATGATAGGGGAAGAAAAATGAGTAGTGGGTGTGGAAATAGGAATATGAATGGTGGATATCCCCACAATGGGGGAAGAAGAAGGTGGAATAGAAGAGGTGATAACAATAGAGAGCTCTAAGGTATAAACCATACTAACATGAGTAACATTATCATAGACATGTTGGGATGCTAATAAAGCATCAAGGACATGTGGTACATGAGTAGGGTTGTCATGTAATGTATAACAGAAAGTGGTGAGAACATTGAGTCGTGCTTGTCCAAATTTGTGTCATCATCATAATATTGTTTGCTAATAGAAGTTTCTATGTCATTGAGGGGATTTGATGGAAATTGAAGAGAGGGTTATCATGTGTGGTTTTAGCTATATTGTTGGAACAACTACAACACAAGTAAATCTTTATCATAGTACTGAAATCAAATGTACACACACACACACACACACACACACACACACACACACACACACACACACACACACACACACACACACACATATATATATTATATTATATATTATATAAATTATATAATGGTAACAAGTAATATCTACTAGGAAATGATAAGAAATTGTGAGAAATAGAGAGATAAGAGTGTGCCCTCTTATCTCAAATTATAGCTTGGTCACTCTTATCTCTCTATTTCTCAAAATTTCTTATCATTTCTTGGATTTTGTTTGTTGATACAACCCAAAATTTACCAATAATAACCCAAGAGCGTTGGCACATCACTCAACCTAGACTGAGCACTCACCCAAAGCACGCAAAGGTACCAAACCCTCCTTAGAGTTTTTTGTGTAGGATGTGAACATGATGAAGAGTTAATGCATTCAAATCCATAAATAGTATAAAATTTCCACATAGCATGTTCCAGATCTAGATATAAAATAATAATGAATTAAGAAATAGATACAACAAAGTCAGCCATGTAAGAACTAGTTTCAGTCATGTTAACACCATTATTCACCCAACACACTCCATTATATTAAAACACAATAAACATAGAAGATTCTTACAATAAGTAGTATCATAAGTTCATGTGTGCATCGATTACGCAACATAACTCCATATTAGCTCACTCTTTAGCACTCTCTCTAATTTACACAAATTACTACATATTTATAAGGGTGGGGACTTGCCCTTCACCTCTTACATAATTCTCAAAATAGGTTGCATGCTAGAAATAGCTATGCACCTTTACAATAATAGATAAACATGCAAGTGCGCTAATAATAGATCTCTTCTAGTTAACTAGTAATGGTAATCCTATTATGAAATTGAACTCATGCAAAGTTCTTAGTAGACACTCTTCCAAAAATAGCATTTGTGTGTCACACAAGTTTCCATCTAGTTATTATCCCCATTAGCTATCTCCAAAAATGGCCCGTAACCATGAAAATGGCTAAGTCTTGATTAATTTTGCCTTTCATGTGCACTTCCTTCCCTATCCTTCCGCACCTTCAAACCTACCTTGCTACCCCACACAAATCTTCTATGTGCCTTCTCCTCAATGTCATACTTTTTATGCTCAACATTACCCCACACTAAATTGCATTGCCGCCCGAAAATGGTTGCCTTTTGATATCTAAAGAATAAAGAATGGGAATGGAAGGAAATTAAAGAATTACTATACAAAGAATGAACTTTTACCCTGCAATATCCTTTGTTTCAACTAGAATAATTATGGATATTCTTCTTTGATTTCAGCCTCTAAGGTTTGCAAATCATTTAACACGACTTCTATTTTTTCGGAATATCCGATGCAATAGAATATAACTCATCTTTTGAAATATCTTCCTTATCGTTATGTAATACTAGAACAATGTTGGACATTGCAGTCACCCTTCCTTCTATAAGATCCATCTTTTATGTTATAAGCTTCCCAATTTCATCCAACCTTTCCTTATGGGGGTCTTGGGATGCTGCAAGGGCCTCGTGCTTTTTCTTGACTAGTGCTAATCTCTCTACGTGCCCCAAATTCTCATCCTTCATCACCTTCAGGACTTCATTATCTTCTACCATCATCCTGATTTTGATTACTACTTCTGGAGCTGCACAAATATTCAAATCAATGTTTTCCTTCTTCAGATCTTCCTGTAAGGTTTGGAGTAATGCTTTGTAAGATGAAATATTTCTAACTACTAAGGCCCTTGCTCTCTCCACTTCCTAGTCATGGTCCTTTGGCACTAGCATCTGAATCAGTCCATACTCAAGAACCAAATTAAATAATGTGTGCACTTAATGCATAGCCAAAGGAAACTTCTTAGGTACCTTTTTTACTTGTATGTGTGTTCTTGCTTTCAATACATAGTCTCCAATTTTTTCGCCATATTTTTGAAGGCTTCATTCTTTCTCTCCGCTCTAAGTCCTTTTCTCCTTATAGATGTGTCATTTCTACATCTTTGGCCATATTATCTTCTCACAGTGATCTAATAGTGGCAGCCTTATCTATGTTCCTCCGTGCCACTTTTGTAGATACCTTAACTAAGGCATTGCTTACCTACTCATCGAGACATGAGAGTGGGCTTTATAGTTATGTTCCTATTTTGTGGTGCCTTTTTCATTCTTCTTGACACACAGACTCTTCACATACATCAAAATCAGGCTTGTCCATGTGAGTTTTCATTGACTAGGATAATTGTTTCCTTATGCACGTGGTTGTCATGTTTGGGTCCATCAAATCCCATCCATAAAACTCCTTGAGGCCCACTGTATTACATAATTGGGCACAAACAATTTTACCTGTGTCCTCGTCATTTCCCATATGTGGAACATTATATTCTCCACTTGTTTTCTTCGTTATTAGCCCCTTAGGTACCTGAGCACCAAGGTTTGGAGTTGGATATTTGATGTTATGAGTGGTATCATGTTCCGGTTCTCCTTCTTCTTTATCCTATATATATTCATTCCTGGGTTCTTCCACTTCTTTTGACTGTACAAGGGATCTGGGAGCACTCTCTGAAGACTCCTCTGCCTCCTCATTCAGCTTCAACTTCCTCCTTTTCCTCTCAGTTGTCTCTTTTTGAGGAGAGAGTTATGGTGACCTCCTAATAGAATGAGGAGTTCCCGTGCCTTGTGTCCTTGTTCTTTTGAACACCCTCTTGAAACAATGATCTCCTTAGAATGCTTCCAAGTCCTCTTCTTCTTCTTGTACCTGAGGTGGGGTACCTACATGCTCAATCTCCATTCTATCTATGGGATGCCTTTGACCTCTATGTTCTAAGCCACCACTATCCCCATCTTCCTCCTCATCATCTACCTCTATAGCTTATGTGGGCTTTGGGGTTGGCACGTTCTCCACTGTATGTTTTCCCTTAGGTGGCCCTGGGAGCGTGAACTCATTCTCCACATATTTTTTATTCTCCAGCTTGGGCTTAAGTTGAAGGTATACGAGTGTTACTCCAATGTCCCCAATTTCCAAGCTTATAGGATTCATGCTTATAACATTTGAAATGAGCCTCTCAACATAGGCAGTCCGGCCTGGATATACATATGTCTTCCTTAGAGTGTGGTAGTCAATATATACCTTGTTAACAATAAAATTTAGGAGGTGCACATCAGTAAAATGGTGGACGGATGCCTAGAAGTAGCACGTTGTGAAGGCATATGGAATTTTGTACCATGGTCTCCATGTTCCATCCCTCATAACAAACCATACGATGTAGAAGTGCTAGTACACCATGAACTATACTACCTTACCAACTACCAAAGGTAGCTCCTTGGGGATGCGCCACTCCTCTTCAAATTCCACACAGAGTCGATCATACCACATCTCTACCCTTTGTTTAAATGGACCACTCATTGAACCTTCACATAAATACTTGTCAAACCTTCTACCAGGTGGACTTATTTTCCATGGGATATTCCCAAATATTATTCTTTGGCCCATCGGGCACTCCAATTTCCATAAATACTAAATAAATTAAGATAGCACCAAAACTGATCTTATCACCTGTGCACGCTTCTTTTGATGATGGTTTTTGTAATGTAGCCTTTATGTTATAGACTACTCCCTAAGACATCTTCCTCATGACATGGAGCCACATTGTATTCACTGCGACCATCTCTCCTGATCATTCAACTTGGTCACTAGATGTGCAACTACTTATACCACTGGGTACTTCTTTAATTTATCAATGTCCATTCTACACGGACCCTTTATATAACCTAACTCCTTCCATGCCTTTATGATTTTTGCTTTATCATTCAGGTCACTAGCCAGGTCTACCCTGTGCCTTTTAATCCTGTCAATGTCAAAATCAGGGTTGTTGTAACCCTTACCCTTCATCCAAAAAATAGAAGAAGTCCTCATGGAATTTTCTCATAAGCCATTGGTATAGAGGTTCATACTTTCCAAAATATAGGAGCTCGTACAATTGATAGACTCTTATCTGTTTCAATAATTTTTCTCCGACATCATCATATAGTGGAATATCCTCTGTAGTGCGCTTGTTGGTCTTTGTAATCAACAATGCATCCAATTCTTTCTTGTTATCATAAGTGTGGTGGTTGTAATCACTCACCTTGTAGCTATAGATGTGGAATCCTACTCTTGGATACTATATCACACCTTCTCGAGAGCAATTTCAACTTCTATATCTAATTTCTTCTTTACTTTGGCTCATGTGGCAGGTGCTTTCTTTGGTGCCATATGAAAATCTCAACTTTCTATCCTTTGTAGTGAGCAAGTCAAAACCCTAGCTTGAATCTACATGCCCTATTTTGAAACCACATGTCCTATCTCTTTCTCAACACATCTGCTTCACTCAAACCCTTCACCAATGGGGACGCAAGCTTCTTCTGCACAAAAATCCACTCTCCACGTCTAGTTTCACACCTCTCTACACCTTAACAAGACTCGTTCATCTCGTTTTCACTTAGCTCGCACAAACACTTGTGATCACAAAGGTAAAAATAAAATTGCATCACATCCTTATATAGATTTTCAAAAAGTTAGTGCATTTATTGCTCCTTCACCTACCAACAATCCTCTCACTAATTGACCATTTTCACACTTTTCACACGGTACATCTTCGCGCCCAAGCTATAACCTTCTAGCATGCCTTCCTACCTTCTAGCCATGGACTTCTCTTCAACGCACTTCCATGCACCCGAGTACCTCACCACTGCGCCTTCCTTGGTAGTCTCCATGGCCTCTGCTTACCTTGTGTTATACTTGTTCCTTCATTTATCTCCATCTATGGTCCTTGTTTGGAAGAAATATCCTTTCCAACAATGCCCCAAACTTGAATAACACCTGTAGTAGTTTGTTCCTTTATGTGTACCCATTTTTCAATAGCCACCCCACACAAATGGTATGTGCAGTCCTCTACGCATAAAAATTATTCAAATGGTAATTAGCTTCGAACGCAAACATGCTTATTACACAAAATACCACCTAAAATGACAAATCATAGCAACGAAGAAGGAAATACATTAAGGGGATACATAAATGAAAACCTAATCTAAATGGAAATACTACCTTATTATAAACACCAAGAAGACTTATTTATAGTAGGGATTCAACCTATTCTCGTTAAAGTAACTAGGTAATTGTATTCCATCATCCGCCTCTAACTGGAAAGTGCTTGTTTCAAGTATGTGAGTGATAACATACGGTCCCAACCAATGTAATTTAAGTTTTCTTAGATGGCATATAAACTTAGAGTCATAAAGAAGCACCATCTGTCCCAATCTTAAAAAAGTGTCCCCGATATGCTTTTCATGCCATGCTTTCTACTGGCCTTTTCTTGCTTCTGAATCCATCATACTATTACTCATGGCTCATACAAATTTATCAACTTTTCAATTTGTTCTTCTAATGATTTCTCATCAACTAGACCTTTAATGTGCACAATATGTAAAGAAGGTAACATGGATTCCATAGGAGAATCTGTTTCTACGCAAAACACCCTTTAAAATGATGTGGCCTTGTTCAACTTGTAGGTTGTTCTATACGCCCAAAGCATGGCAAAAACTTTATCATCTCAATATTTCCTTCCAACATCACAATTTTTTGTCCATGTTTGGCTCAAAATCTTGTTCAAAGCTTCAATAGTCCCATTTGCTTGAGGATGATATGGTGTAGTCTTATGGTGTGCAATCATAAACTCATCCAATATAATTCTTATTGTCTCATTCAAAAGTGTGTTCCCCTATCACTGGTCAAACTCAATGGGAATCCATACCTTGTAAGAACATTTTCCCATAATAACCTATATGTTGTAGTTGTTTTACAATCATTGGTAGGTGTTTCTTCTTCCCACCTTGTGAGATAATCTATGTAAGTGATGATGTAGCATGATCTAGTCCTACGCGTGGCTGGTGAAATAGGACCCACAAAGTCTATAGCCCATTTCTCAAATGGATATTCATTAGGAATAGGTCTTAAATTCATTTCATCTCTTTTCCCAAGTTTACCAACACATTGACAGTGATCACATGCCTTACAATATGCTTTACAATCCTTGTATAGGGTATCCCACCATAATACAACGTGTAGAATCTAGCACACAATGCGGTGTCACCTACTAGTGCCCACCTGCAATACCACCATGAGCCTCTTCCATGATATCTATGTGCACTCATGCTCTAATACACATCAGCGTAATACTTCATCTCGACCTAACTTGTATACGTCACCACTGATCAACATAAAAGGTGTTGCATGAATTGCAAGTTGTTTCTTCTTTAAGGATTTTAGTCCTTCTGGTGCCACACCTGTGCATAGAAAAACAACAATATCCTCCAAGTCTGAAGGTACACGATGTAACCTATATAACTGTGCATCTGACATTATATCTTCAATTGTTTGCATGTCTTCTCCTGATTGTATCCTTGATAAATGTTCTATTACCAAAATATTGTGTAACATTATTAAATAAATTGTAATATTATTAATAATGAGTTTATAGAACTCATACTAATAATATAGTTGTAATAGTTTAATTATTTGAGTGAGTTGTGAGAAAAAATCACGTATCTATTTTGTAGTGTGAGTGATCCTAGGGATGTTTGAGAGATATTACGAGATAAGACTAAGATATTCATGGAGAGATATATGAAGGATTGAAGATGAGTGTTGACTCCACCATCAGTAGGAGACTAAGCACTATATATGTAACCTCTATCAATATCAATAAGATCCCAAATGAATTCAAATTTCTATATTCTTGTTATTTGGTGTTGTTTATTATAGTTCATTTTTTATCAGTGGTATCAGAGTAGGTTACCTGTGCAGAAAATATATTTTTATTTGTGTGCTCCTTTGTGAGTCATCCATGAGTGGCTCAACATTTTCTTTGTGATGTACTCCTACATATATGTGTATGTGGATCGATTCACATTACAAGTATTCACTTGACTATATAAAATAAGGCAGATGGTATTCATATTTATCTATATTTGTTTGGTTGCATCTAAAAGTAGATCTCAGTTACTATATCAGCCGAGTTTGATGATATTGGTTTTGCATAGTTCCGAGAATCAACCTATGAATTAGATCTTGCATTGGATCAGACTGTCTGTTAGTGTTCAAATCCTGTGAATTGTAGAAATTTTTGTAGTGCATTTCATTCAAAGGAGTCATGTCAACAATTACTATCAGGAGAGCTTGTTAAGGTGTCTGGATATGCAGACTCATCACAAAGTGAAGCTGGATCAGACACGTCCCCTGCCCATGCAATTCATTCTTCTCTCCATTGTTCAGTCTTGCGTGAGCTATCATACACCATATCTCTTCGGTATATCAACAGTCTGAGAATTTGGTTTTGAATAGAACAATTGTGATGGTTTTTTCATAAACGTGAGCTCTCAAACGCATACATACACCTCTCACATGTGCATCATCCAAGATTGAATTATCAAATTTGATACAAACTCAGATACCTCTTGTACGTGCTCACATCTCCTTGATTTGATGGATCCACTTTTGGCACCAATAACCCATCATACGTGTCGTTTTTCATTCCATTCAAAGTGTCGTATAATGGTATTACTTGGGTATTTTTAAAGATATAGTTGTCTCTGTATTAGTAGTTCAGTTTTGTTTATTATCTTCACTTAGAAAGTCTTTTAAGCTTCAAATTTCATTCGGTAGTTTAGGTATTTCAATAGCAATAAACATGTGTCTTGTTCAAGGTTTTGTAGTTTATATAGTCTTCTTTTCAATAACTCGGTGGTTATGTATGTGTTACCGAATAATACATAGAATTTAAGTATTATTTCATTTCGAATCTCATTGTTGTACTATTCAAGTTGTAAAAATTTGTCTGTATCATTGTGTCAAAATAGTGTCTATAGTTAAAAGGATCAAAAAATTGAGTCATTGTTCATGTCGTCAAAGTTGTAGTAGTCCAGTCAAAAGTGTCAGAAAATAAGTTTTAAATGTCAAAAAGAGTAAAATATTGTTAAAAAAATTCCTCATGGATGCATTATCATCAAGTTACCCAACGTCTAATTTTTGGGATAATAAGATGAAAAATATTGCAGTTCTAATGATATTTTGATGACTTCAAAGAAGGAAAATATTGCACTTCCTAGGACCTTGCAAGGGAACGCCCCTTGACCCCACCGGGATTCCGCCCCGCACCCTCGCTTTGGAATTTCAAAACCAAAACAAATATTTGTGGGGAAGATGCATCAACAAAAGGTGGTGCAAATTTGAGCTTCAACGTCCAATTTTTTGAGTAAGCAACATGATTCATGGAGGACGGAGGAAACAGAGGCTAGAGGTTAATCAATGACCTCTCGTTAGTCACCAATGATAAAACCACACAAAGTCAGTGGTGACAGTGTGGGTGTTTGTTGTTTGCAGTATGATTTCAAAGTTCTTGTTTGAATAAGTGAAATGTTCACATTGAGGGGGGGAACTAGAACATGGTCTCAATGTTCAATTTTCCCTCTATTCATTTTTTATTCAATGTGATGGTTCCTACATATTCCCTGAAGGAAAGACATAGTGGATAGATGAAAGCAAAAAGGAAAAGTAGCAGCATGATATTTGGGTTGTTGGTTGTCTTGTAAAACCATCCTTTATTTTAGGTTGTTGGTTTTCCTGTAAAACCATCCTTTGTTTTAGGTTGTTGGTTGACCTACAAAACCATCCAGATTATGAGCATGCATGGGCGGAAAGTTGCAGAAGGAAGTGTGATTATTTTTGTACCTTGTCAACATTAGGGGAGTGTATATTGGGAATTAATAATGTTAACAATAGGGGAGTGAATGTTACCAAAATATTGTGTAACATTATTAAATAAATTGTAATATTATTAATAATGAGTTTATAGAACTCATATTAATAATATAGTTGTAATAGTTTAATTATTTGAGTGAGTTGTGAGAACAATTCACGTAGCTATTTTGTAGTGTGAGTGATCCTAGGGATGTTTGAGAGATATTAGGAGATAAGACTGAGAGATTCATGGAGAGAGATATGAGGGATTGAAGATGAGTGTTGACTCCACCATTGTAGGAGATCAAACACTATATATGTAACCTCTATCAATATCAATAATATCCTGAATGAATTCAAATTTCTATATTCTTGTTATTCAGTGTTGTTTATTATAGTTCAGTTTTTATCATGGTCTCGGGCCAAAATTACTTTTCTCTCGGTTTTACTACAACTATAAAATCAATTTTTGGAATTAAAAACACCCGTCGACATATGTGCCCCTATAAGATGGGTTTATTTACCAAGTATTTCAATACTATGTGATTGATATAGAATACAAATGGTATTGCTAGCAGGTATTGATTGAATTTATGTGCCAAGATTATGGAAAATGCTTTGCACTCTGTTGTTGTATAATTTTTCTCTGCATGAGTCCAATTTCTACTAGAAAAATAGATAGGATGATCGATAATACCTTCTCCAGGTTTGAGCTAACATTCGCAAATGGTTGTGCGTAAGTGTCCACATGTACATGAAATGGTTGGTCCCGTGTGGGAAAGTATAGAATAGGAATTGTAGTAAGTCTCCCAATTAGTACCTCAAATGCACAAAGTGCTACATTTATCCCCAATAAAATTTCCATTTTCCTTTGAGTAACTCCACCAACGGTCTGCAAAACCTCGGCATATCCTTTGATAAATTTTCTAATACTCAATGTGATCCAAAAATCCATGTAGCTCGCTCTGACTGGTAGGTTCTTTTAGGCCAACAATAACTACAACCTTAGCTAGATCTACCAACAAACCTTCCTTGTAGATAATATGCCCTAATAGAGTGCCAAAAGTTGTAGCAAACACACACTTTTGATGTTCAAAGAGATGCTTAACTGTCTACATATTTCAAAAATTAAGTGCAAATTGTCACAATGATCCTTAACAAGCCCATACACCATCCAATCATCCAAGTAAACTTGCAAGAAAAGATGAATAAAATCCTGAATGCTTGAACAACTATTAGTGAAAATATAACAAGCACATTTTTCAGACCAAATGGCATCAAGATATATGAAAAAATTACCCACTCAGTGGTGAAAGTTTTTTTTCTTGATCCTCCAGTGTAATTCAGACCTGATGGTACCTAGAAATCCATATGTAAAAGAATAGATCTCGTGCCCTATAATGCCTTCTAATATCTCCTCTGTGAAAGATTTAGGAAAGGGATAAATCACACATGCATCATTTAGTTCTTTGTAATCCACACAGATCCTAATCCGACCATCTTTCTTTATACTGATCACCATTGGAATAACCCATTCTGATTCATCTAGGGGCTTAATGATGCCAGAGTTCAACATTTTGTCAATTTCTTCCTTGACTTTGACACGTAGCTTTAGGTTCATCATGTAAGGTCTTTTCCTGACCAAGCATGCACCTTCCTTAAGCTTTATCTTCATTTCTCCTAATGATTCATGCACTCCTTTAAATTCATGGTAGCCCCTAGAAATAAATCACGAAAATCATGGAACAACTCCACTATTTTTGCTACTTCAGATTCAGACCAATAATCTCCAATTATTACCTCTTTAGGTTCAACATCTATACCAATATTCACTTTCTTGGTCCTCATAGGTTCATGATAGGTGTGTGTGTTGTTATCTACACTGTCCAAGACCTCATGCACACTTGTTGAATGATCTATATCCAGTTCTTCTACTTCTTCATCATCCACTATGTAGACCATCTTCCCTTTTTCTTTCTCAAAGAAAGCACACTTAAGTAGTGTGGCATCTATCTCTATTCCTTCAAAGAAAATGCGCTCTGATTCATTTCCATCAAATAACTCCTAAATGAGTTCTTCCACCTTTGCACTATCTCCCATAGTTAACCACTTTATAACCCTTAATGCCTCTTCTACTAGAGGTTTAGTAGAGAAGTAGTCAAAATTTTGGACCATACCTATAATCAAATCCTACCAATTTCTAGTTTCTCTATGTAGCTCTGCATATACATACCAAGCGCGTGTGTAACCTTGTAAAGTGGAATAAATTTTGTTCACCCATAGTGAAGGTGGTAAAGCTTCATATCCCTCTGTCTAGATCCTCTCACACTACTGAATGTGGTGTTGAACAGGTTAATTACCATGATATGTGTAGATTTGAGTTGGTGCATTGCTCTTGGAAAACCGAGTTGTAAGATAAATCCTGAATTCATTCCATTCTACAAGATTATCCCTATGAACCACCCACCAAAACGTTGTTGTTCCACATAGGGTATATGCTAACATATTTCTCCTCTTAACTTGTTCTGTCCATTGTTCCTCTATGGCGCGTAGGAATACTGTAGGGTCCCCTTCCCTAGTGTACCGAGGTTCAAATTTGTTACCTATTCTCATGACACAACAAGATTTTTTGTTCCTTAATTTGCACCCTGCCAACTCATAAGTACCATGAGCCCAATTATCAAAAGCAATTATCCTTATGTCACTAATATATAGTGCATCTTCCCACTGAAGGATTCCTTCATTAGATGGCTCGAGAACTTATGGATCTCGAATGACGTGTACATAAATCCTATTCAGATCTTCCTCACTCAAAGGCTCAACATAGGGTGCTGATTTTCCATCTATTAAAGGGATAATAAATCTTTCCTCCTTGTTATCAAAACTAATATATCCCTTGTTGAACTGAAGATTAGCATTATTTGCGTAACACCAAGGGCGTCCAAGTAGAGCTGGGAAACTGTCTGCTTCTGCAAGTGCTAAAACCTCAAAATCCCCAGTGAACTTGGCCCCTTGTATAGTAATGGATGCATATTTTAAAACTCTGATAGGAGTGGCCTTAGTTTGATTAGCCATAAATAATACATTAGAAGATGGCTACAATGTAGGTCTCCCCATATGTACCCATGCATCTAAAGTAAGCACATTTACTTCTGTGCCTGTGTCAATCAATATATTACTCAAGAGTCATCCATCGACAACAACATTTAAAGTGATTTCCTTGTCATAGTATAAGCTATGGGGGAATATTTACATGCAGGATCTAACACCCATTCTCAGTATTAGTGCGCAGAGTGTTTCCCTTTAGCCAACTCCCTAGTAATGGAATAATATTCTCCTGAGCAAAATTCTACATACCTCCTTCAAGTCATCAATGATGTAGCCTACAATTTACCAAGAATAACCCAGGTGCGTTGGCACATCACTCATCCTAGACTGAGCGCTCACCCGAAGTGCACAAAGGTACCATGCCCCTCCTTAGATTTTCTTGTGTAGGATGTGAACATGATGAAGAGTTAATGCATTCAGATCCATAAACAATATAAAATTTCCACGAGCATGTTCCAAATCTAGATCTAAAAGAATAATGAATTAAGCAATAGATATAACAAAGTCAACCATGTAAGAACTAGTTTCAGTCATGTTAACACCATTATTCACCCAACACACTCCATTATATTAAAACACAATAAACATAGAAGCTTCTTACAATAAGTAGTATCATAATTTCATATGCGCATTAGTTTTGGCAACATAACTCCATATTAGCTCACTACTTGGCACTCTCTCTAATCTACACATATTACTACATATTTATAAGGGTGGGGACTTGCCCTTCACCACTTACATAATTCCCAAAATAGGTCACATGCTGAAAATAGCCATGCACCTTTACAATAATAGACACACATGCAAGTGCACTAATAATATATCTCTTCTAGTTAACTAGAAGTGGTAATCCTATTATTAACTTGAACTCATGCAAAGCGCTTAGTAGACGCTCTTCCAAAAATAGCATTTGCATGCCACACAAGTTTCCATCTAGTTGTGTGCTCCATATGCTATCTCCAAAAATATCCCATAACCATGAAAATGGCTAAGTCCAGATTCATTGTCTTTCGTGTGCACTTCCTTCCCTATCCTTACGCGCATTCAAACTTTCCTTGCTACCACACATGAATCTTTTGTGCACCTTCTCCTTAGTGTCATAATTTGTCTCGCTTAACATTTGTTGACATAGTTTTCTCTCGAGAAAAACATGCTTTTATTCATTCAAAATGAAATCTCTTAAATAATATACTAGAAATAATTATAACTTATCTTATTTTCCTATTACATTCTTTTATTTCACATATTCTTACATATCTATATCTCTATATATCTATACATATATTCTATCACATTAGTCAAGACAAAACTTATAGCCACTACCTCCTAAAACATGCCCAAGAATCTAGGTGGTTGTATATGGAAATAGTTTGGAATTTGGTTACAACTCATAAGAGAACTAGGAACCGGATTCCTTATTTTTCAAGATTCATTAATTCCTTCCAAGATAGTCTTCATAAAGGAAAGGGCATGTGCAACCTTGACTAAGACACCTAGGATTGGAAGCTATTATGAATTTATTGACCTTTGCACATCACCATGCATCTTTTCAAAGAATTTAGTTAGGAAAAACCTCAATCATTAGTCCACATAGTTCAAATAAGGATAAGATTCATTATTTCCCTACTTTGGACTTGATCAATCAAACCATCCAATGCATTGATTAATGTTTTTAGAGTAAACGTATTATTATTTGATGATTTAATGGGTCAATTTATGGACTCATCATATCCCTTGCACCTTAAATTTTGTAATTCCTCTTGCAAAATATTGTTGGGTTAACCTTTTCTCAATCCTTTATGTCATATTAAACTCTTCATACTGATCTACATACCTTTTTGAAGTTATACTCTTGAATCCCCTATGTTCAAAAACTAAAATGCCCATTATTTAAATTGATCCTCCATTTGTGGTGTAGTATTATGCCACGATGTCATATGAATAAGAAGAAAATTTGGTCTATTCCTCATTCCCATCCAATCGTCATTTGATTCTTGTGTTATATGTTGAATGATTTCCACATTGGTTTTTTCTCTCATCATGCTCCATGTGATATTTTGGGGAGAGATTACTTCCCTAATTTTAAATTGAATATTTAAAGTTTCCCATATTTTGTTTCATACGACAAGAGCTTCCTCACATTGTTCCTGGACATAAGATTTGAAATTTGCAATGCATTCCTCCATAATATATGGATGGATTCATAGAAAATGAGGTCGTAATAGTAATATTTGAAATTTATCCTCATCTGGTCTTTATTTGTAAGTTGATTCCTTAGTATAAAATCCAATGTTTCTTTCCTTATTCATGAAATCATCACTCTCTTCACTCCATAACATTTGATTATGTAAAAAAATATTAAAAACCTTTAACTGAAACTCTCCCACATATAAATTGAGTAAAAAATTAGGTACATTTGGAATGACCATATTACACAAAACATATTTTTTTGGTTCTTTTGCACAAGTTTTATAAATATCCATAATTTTTTTACATCATCTGCTTCATGAGGTAAGACATAAATTTTTAGTGTGATGTTAAAAATTAAACTGTTCTCAAAGAAATAAGCTATACATTAAAGTTGGCCTTCTGCAAGCTATAATGTTTTGAGCTATTTCAAAAACGGTACCAAGCTTAGATTAAAATTTTATTTTTGATTCCTTGTTGGATTCAACTTGTTTTTTAAAATTTTCATTTTCATCTAGGAGCCTTTTGTTTTCTTCATAATTTTTTTCTCATTTTGTGGTTAAATCATCCCAAGCATAGAGCTCAATATATTTTTTATTTTTCAAAGTAGAAACTTCTAGTTTTAATTCATAAATTCTCTTATTTTTATCTACACTTTGGAGATTTGTTTGTTAAACTTCATTATTTAAAGAAGAGTAACCTTCTTTCATACCTTGTAATTTCATCTTGATAAAGGCTACCTCCTTCATTGTTATTGGATTGTATCCTCAACTTTAGATAACATAATTGCTTATTGAAGTCATTTGTGTTCTTCTTCTTTTTCTTATTCATGGGAGGAAAAGATGGTGTCCTTTTCTATTAAATTTGGTTCTTTCCTTTAGAGATAACAAATTTGTGTGTAGAAGAAGAAGGGATTTCTCCTTATTCCTCCCATTGTTCTTTCCTAATTTCTAGATCTTTCTCTTATTTCTCGGAGCTTGCCTTTTCATTTCGGAGCTTGCTTTTTCACTTCGAGCTTTCTCTTCCATTTCGGAGATTGATTTTTATTTCTAGAGCTTGATCTTCCATTTTTGAAGCTTTCTCTTCCATTTATGGAGATTTCTCTTCCATTTTCAGATCTTTCTATTCCATTTATGGAGCTTGATCTTCCATTTTCGGAGCTTGCTATTCCATTTTTAGAGCTTATTATTCCATTTCTAGAGTTTGAGGTGTTTGATTTTGGGATAATTCTTCCAAAATTTATGCAACACCTTCATCAGTTAAAATATGTCTTCTTCTCTTCCTTACTTGGGGTCTTAAAAGATTTTGCTATCCTGGTCCTCCTTGAAATATTTTGAATGGGGTCCTATGTTGCCTCCCCTTCTAAATCTATGATCAAAATTGATTCACGATGAGGGTTTTGTTATGATGGTTGCTCTTATCTCTGACTTGGTTCATCAATTTTGGGTCTCAAAATATCGGATTGGCTCAAAGATGGGAAATGACAAATTCTAAAGAATACCTAGGGGTAGTAAAAGTGTGCAACAAGGTTCTTATTCTTATTTTTTTCTTATATTTCAAGTTTTTCCCTAAGAAGGTCTCACATGCCTTCTCCCCTTTTGGTTTCTTCAAGAAATGATATTTGAAAACTAATTGTATAATCTCATGGTGTTTGAGTGAGGCCTTACCTTTAGTGTAATTTTTTTCATGTGGTATTGATGGTATCAAATAAGAAACTTGGGAGGTTAAATATGATTCCGGGTTTACCCTCCCATGCATGAGGCGATTAAAAATCTCATGACATCCCCACCCAACATAGATGGTTTCCCATCACAAGTGAGATATATATTTACCCAAACACTTATATTTTTCAAGGTTATAGAAAGATTTCCCTTTTAACCCCTTTTGTATCCTCTAAGAGTTGAATATGATATCAAGAAGGCATTCATCTTCCTCATGGAAGAGTTGAATGAGGTATTTTATGTGAGAATGCCTTCTGCCTTTGATGCCAAAGTCGGAGGCAACATATGGTATTGATAACAATACTATTGAATTTAATTTTTATCCCCATACCTTTGTGCGAGTTTTTATCAAAATATATAAGAAATTATTCTTCTAATTGAGCATCATACCCTTCATTTTTTAAGGAAATCCAACCAACTAACGCCATGGTAAACTTGACTAACTATAATATTTTGTAGGAGTAACATGGCTGATTCAAGTTCTAATTTATTTTTTTGGCCCATCCTATAGAAATATGCAAAGTGAAATCTTCATAACAAGAATGTTTTTTCTTCGTAACAACAAGAAATTTTCCATAGTATCAATCTAAGTAATTATATTTTTCTTCTCTTAGGTAGATAATTGATAATGTTAGTTAAATGTGAAAGATGGAATCCCTATTTTTGTAGTCATGTGACACATTTTGTGGTGCCAAAATTTGATGGATGTAACTTCTCATTATTACGGTACACTTTGAAATGAATGTCATTGCTTTAATTCATCCATGCCAAATGTTATGTATAAACCGACCGACATCATGTTGTACTCATATCATCATTGCTTTTCCTCCCTTTTCACTTTTTAATTTCATTAAATCAAATGTTAGAGTAGGTATTTACCTTAGCTTATGTTCACCTAGGTACTTTATTTACCTTTATTATATTTATCCTCACCACTTATGTGTGTGGATATTTCTTTTTATTTATTTATATATTGGGGGATATTATCTAGTTGTTAGGTATTGTACTTTCCTTGATCTATGGTATTGACTAGATCCTTAATTTCTAGTTCTCTCATAAATCTATGGACTTAACTAGTTCTTTGATGACTAGTTCTTTCTATGATTTATGGCTTGATCTACGACCTTAATCGGTTCTTAGATTATTATTCCTTGCCTATATAAGCAAGACCCATTCTCATTGTATTTCATTGAGTTACATAATAATATATGATATTGCTTCTCATTTGTTTGCAAATGTTTTATGTAAAGTTATTCTGGTAAATTACTTTCATCTTACTGATTGTGGTGTTTGATTAACATCTTGTGTTCTTGGCTTGGTATGATCTAGTTATCATTCCTTTCATGGTATCAGAGAAATAGATGATGTAGACATCCATCTATAAGTTTTTCTTTGCAAGAAAGGGTTTATTATTTTCATGTATTTGGAAATTTTTAGCATTTTTCTACACCATGCATTTTTATGTAAAACAGAGTGTGGAATTGGATCTCTAAGGTAACAAAACCTAAGATTGATCAAAAACTTGACCATGTTTTGAGATAGTCAAATTTGGATGCAGATATGTACCCTCTAGGTGCATTCTTTTATCCATTGGATATAAGCATGTACCTTTTGGATGCATTCTTTTACCCTCTAGATATTTCAGTTTTGGATGTAGTCTTTTATCCAGTGCATGAATATTTATACCCTTTGGGTGTATTATTTTATCTATTGGATATAAGCATGTACCTTTTGGATGCATTCTTTTACCCTCTAGATATTAAAGTTTTGATGCGATCTTTTATCCACTGGACACGAGATCTATACCCTCTAGGTGCATTCTTTTATTTATTGGATATAATCATGTACCTTCTGATGCATTCTTTTATCCTCTGGATATTTTTTGGTTTTAGATGCGAGTCTTTTATCCACTGACGTAGATTTTTACCCTCTGGGTGAATTATTTTATTCATTGGATATAAGCATGTACCTTCCAAATGTGTTCCTTTACCCTTTGGATATTTTAGTTTTAGATGTAGTCTTTTATCCACTGGATGCAGATCTGTACCCTTTGGGTGCATTCTTTTATCCATTGGATATTGACGTGCACCCTCTAGATGCAATGATTTACCCTCTGGACATTTTAGGTTTTGGGCGCAGGATTTTATCCTTTGGTCGCAAGCTTGTATCGTGTGGATGCACTCTTTTACCCTTTGGACATTTGGGTGTCACATGTACCTTTTAAAAAGATCAACATTAAAATATTATTTTAATAGCAAAACCTTCTAGAGCTCATAAATTTTGATCTATAGCTCGATTAAGGTGATAATTTTTTTGAAATTGTGTATTTTTTCAAGATCTACGCATTGGTGAAATTTTTAAACACATATTTCAAATTTAAAAGGTAATTTTTCTCATTGTAATGTTTACACGCACTCAATTATAAAGTGTCAAATTTGGGAGGGTGTTGTAATCACTTGTGGATGTAATTTTGGTTGAGCCCGACGTCCTCAACTTTTGGGTGTTGCATTCTTGTATCTATGGGTGTATGCATTTATATCTCTTTTTGTTGAGATATTCTGGATTTGTATTTTCAACACTTTATTTTTTGGCATGTTGATAGTCTCTCTTGGGGGAGCTATTCTGGTGAATCCCAGTGTTAGTTTGTCAGTGTTCAAGTAGTTGATTTTGGTAACTCATACAGATATGTGGTGTCACTCTACCCATTCAATAGTATGGGAGGGTATGGTGTTATGTGTTGATACTTTGATTCTTCGGGTTTCATGTCCTTGTCTTGTTACCTTAGATTCTCTTAGATCATGTCACTCCTATTTATTTGGATCTCATATCCTTACCTTGTTTCCTTTGTTGTTCTTAGATCATGACACACCTATATTTAATAGTTGATAAAATTATTCTTGGTGTTTTTTTCACACTTTTGACATCACTCCATTGATAGATCTCATTGTATGGAGCTAGTCTCAGTGAAGCTCAAGTGTTAACTATTTTTTAGTTCTATGATTGAGAAGTGGATTCAAATCACAATGCGTACTCAAACTTCTTCAACGTTGTATGAGTTTTTAGAGCCAAAAGTCTTAGGATATCTTGCAATGGGATTTTTCTCTCTAATTTGTTATTAATGGTTTTGGGTACCTTACGGTGTCTAATTTTCTCGCTTATTGTATGCGGTACCTCATCGTGGCCTTATTTCCGAGACCCACCTTCTTTTCCACCCACCTAAGCTATGTTTATGGGAGGGTGTTCATGTAGCTTATTATTTATCTTTTTATTTATTTATTAGGATTATTCTTACACCTATTTTAGCCCTACACTTGTTGGGTTAGGTTGCTTAGGTGTACTAGTTGTGTGAAGTTAGCTTACTAGTTATATTGAGTTAGCTTCTCGGCTATGTGGAGTTAACTTACTAGTCTTTTAGAGTTAACTAACTACCAAAAGTATCGCTTAGTGAAATTTCATCACCATTGATTTAGGTCATAGTTGCACTTCCCTCCTCTTATATGTACATATTTCTTATTGAGTAGTTCAAGTCATTTTTTTGTAATGTATTGAGCATCATGGATTATGATGGATTTCCATAAATGGTATTTCATCTCTTCTTTTTTGCAAATCTAATGTGGTGTGCTATTATCATCTGAGAGATCATGGCTTGGAGAAATCTTCTTATCATTCCTTTCATGGTATCGAGAGAAGGAGATTGATATTGACATCCGTCTCTGTAAGTTTTATTTTGAAAATAAATTCTTTGTACATTCATATATTCGGGTTTTATCAAATTTTTGTTGTTGTGTGAATTTTTATGCAAAAACTGAGAGGCTTCCATTAGATCTAGAAGGTGGAAAAACCCTAAGATTGATTAATGTAAACTCAGCCTTTTTGGAGGTAGTCAGTTTTTTGGTTTTTATTTTGTTTTAGGGAAATGCACTAGGTCGCCTTGGGATCCGAGCCAACAGGATAGAGAACCCACTTGTTGAAATCCTTAGCCCCTGGTCATAGGAGGGATTAAAGCTTGTGATTCCTACTAGTAGGTGCTTAAATCCAACCCCTTTCATTTTATTTGTGTGGTGAAGGAAAGATCATTTTATTCTATTTTAGTGGCAATTAAAATAAATAGTAGAGCATAATATTGAAAAGCTTGTAACTTTTAACTAGGTAACTTGGTTTTGAGTGTTATTTTTTTGCAAAAGTGATTGTTTTTATGCTCTTTCCATTGACAATATTTATATTGAGAATCACACTATAATTATAAAGTTCCATATTGTAACACACACTCATTATAAAGTGCCAAAGTCTAGGGGGCTCTTGTTGCATTGCTTGGTTCTTGTTAACAACACATAATTACCACACATGGAAACTAAGAATGGAAACAATAATTAAGTGGAAAGGATTATGGGATTTAAATTCTTCAGAACAACCAATGTTCACTAGAGAATATGAGAGATTTTAGTACCAGTGCAAATTTGATGAGTGTATGGGTTTGATAGGAACTTATGTAAGTGACAGTCTTTTGTTTCATTTGGAAAATGTGAATCTCCTTTCAAAATTTGGGAGAAATTGTAGGATTTATTTGGTAAGGTGGATCATATGAGAGCCATGCAACTTAACATTGAGATCACCTCTTAATCCGGAATATTTTCCAACAATTATGGACTATCTTAACAAGTTCAAGCATTTGTTGACACAATTGAAGGGGAGTGGAAGAGATAAGAAGTATGAAGAGTGTGTTTACTTGATTCTATCCAAGTTGAGAGGACCATTCCAAATTTTTGCTTCTACCTTTTTCTTTAGCATGGATGCCTTAGGTGACACATTCAAAATGCCTAACTTAGAAACATTTTGTGAAAGACTTACTATGGAAGAATCCAAATTGTCTCGCCTTGAGTCTTCTACCTCTCAAAAGGAATTAGTTGCATATAATCCTAAGGGCAAGGGAAAATCAAATAGTAAAACCAAATCCACACCTTCTCCATCTCAAAATTCTCCTAAACCCAAAGAAAATAACTCAAAACCTAAGGAGTCTTCTAAATCCAAGAATAAGTCTAGCCATTCATGCTCTTTTTGTGGGGTAGTAATCATGAATAACATAGGTGTTATAAGAAAATACAAGCCTTAGAGGATGAAGCCAAGAAACGCAAAATTTCTATCTCCACACCACCTCCTTCTAATTAGCACGGAAAAGCACTTAATGTTGTTGGGAGATCTCAGTCACCACTTGCAGACAAACCGAGTTATAGATTCCGGTGCTTCTCATCACATGAATTCTTCCAAGGAGTCTTTTGTTTCTCTAGGTTTGAGTTCTACTTCCAAAATTGAGGTTGAGATTATCCTTCCTTTCTTTTAAAGGAAAAGGTGATATGCAACTTCATGGTGGCAATATCCAAGATGCATTATATGTTCCTAACATCACTACAAAAAAATTTCTGTATATAAAATTTTTCATCCGTCAAGGAAAAATAGTGACTTTTACACCATATGGAACAAAAGTACGAACTTTTTTGGATCCTCATTCACTTGGTTGCTCAGGGCTATTGTTTATCATAGTTATAGACTATATCACTTTGATGGTTTTGATAACACTTCTTCTATAGGGATAGGATCGGTTTCTCATGCATATTCGAGAGTAAGATTTGGCATGAAATATTTGGACATCTCAATTATAGATATTTAAAGGAGTTGAGCACTCATGGTATGGTAGATGGTCTTCCTAGAGTTTCTTGTCTTGAGGGAGTTTTTCATGCTTGTGAATTAGGAAACAACACCAAGATCTTTTTCCTAAGAATTTTTCTAAGAGAGCTTCTTCGCCACTTGAGCTTGTGCATAGTGACTTGATGGTTTTTCCTACCCCATCTTTCAATGGAGCTAAGTATGCACTTACATTTATTGATAATTTATTGAGGCGTACTTGGGTTTATTTTCTCAAGTAAAAAAGTGATGTTTTTGCACACTTCAAATTCTTCAAGGCTTTGGCTGAGAAATAATCTTCTAGTAGCATAAAGAACCTTCGTACTGATAATGGGGGGAGTATTTCAGCAATGAGTTTTTCTAACTTTTTGGCAACTCAAGGCATTATTCACTAACATTATGTTCCTCATACTCCACAATAGAATGGATTAACAGAAAGGAAGAAACAAACTTTAAAGGAAATGGCTAATTGTATGATGCATTATAGAGATTTACCTCATATCTATTGGGTAGAAGTAGTTAATTATGCTATCTATTGGGTAGAAGTAGTTAACTATGCTAACTGCATTCAAAATCACACACCACACAGAGAACTTGATAATTTGGCTCCAGAGGAAGATTGGTCCAACACTAAGCTAAATTTCTTATTTTTTTAAGTATTTGGGAGCCAAGCTTGGGCATTTTTTCCAAAGAAGAAAAGGAAAGATTTGGATAAGAAGAGTAAACTCTTGATCTTTGTAGGGTATTGTGAGGACATGCGAGCTTATTGTCTTTTAGATCTTGATACACATGATGTTATTCTTCAAACACATGTTCAGTTTTATGAGAAATTCACTCCTCGTGATTCTTCATATTCTTTCATGACTCCTTCATCTCAACTTGAGGATCATTTCTTTGAGGAGATTGATGAGGAGGTTATATATGTCATTGAGGATCCTATTCTAATTGATGTTGTCACTATTCCTAAGTGGGCTCGTACTATAGTTTATGAGGAAAACCTTTCATAGAGGATCTTCCACCCACTAGGCATCATCATGCACATTCGACATGTTCTAGAGTTTTATGTCAAGTAGTTTATGAGGATCCACAGTCTTTTCAAAGGCTCATGGGATACAAGAGTGGGATGATGTGATGGCAGCTAAGTATTCTTCTTTGATGAAGAATAATACTTGGTATTTGGCATATCTTCCTAAAGGAACAAAGATGGTTAGGTGTAAGTGGGTATACTCGAACCAAATACACGCTTGATGGGTCCATTGACAAGTATAAGGGTTGTTTTGTTGCAAGGGATTTTCACAAGTTAAAGGTATTTATTACTCCGAGACTTTTGCACCTAAGCACCAAGATGGATTCTCATGTACACCTTGTACTTTCTCTTGCTGCATCACAGGGGTGGCTTGTATACCGTGGATGTGAAGAGTGCCTTCTTACATAGATATCTACAAAATGAAATATACATGGAGAAGCTGGTTGGATTTGTTCAGATTCTTCTCTTGTTTGTAGGCTCCGAAGGTCTCTCTACAGTCTCAAACAAGCCCCTCAAGCTTGGTATGAGAAGATGGATTCTTTTCTTCTATCTACTAGTTTTGTTTGTTGCCACTCCAATCATACAGTGTATCTCCAACATGTTGGTGAGGATATTATGATACTTGTCTTGTATGTTGATGATATGTTACTTACTAGCAATTCTTCTTCCCACATTTAGAGTATTCAAAGGGATCTTTCTACATAGTTTGACATGATAGATCTTGGGCTATTGCATTATTTCCTTGGTTTACAAATTTCTCAGACAACTTCAAGGATTCATTTGAGTCAGAAAAATTACACCCAGGATCTTCTTAGGCGCTTTGATATGGTTGATTGCAATCCAAGTCCATCTCCTTTTCGGTATGGAGTTACTCTTACTTCAACATGGACCAAACCACTTTGTGATCCTACATTGTATAGGCAATTGGTTGGGAGTCTCATGTACTTGACCCATACTCACCCTGATATTTCATTTGCAGTAGGGCTTGTATCTCAATTTGCATATTATCCTCATAGTAGTCACCGTCAATATGCTAAAAGGATTATACGCTATTTACACAACACTTCCCACTTTGGCCTACTCTCTACACTAGGGTTTCTAGTCGATTAGTTGGGTATACAAATTTTGATTGGGAAGGTTTTATTGATGACAAACATTCCATTTCTCGGCTATCTTTTCTATCTTGGTTCTTCTCTAGTTTTTTAGGCATGTAAAAAGTAACAGGATATTACACTTTCATCTTCGAGGTAGAGTACGGGTAATGATTCTTTGGCTTTGACAGCTTATTAGCAGAGTTTGGATTCCCACAGATTCACCAACTATACTTTGGTGTGATAAATAAAGTACAATTCACATTTCTTGCAACCTAGTTGAGCACTAGCGGACCAAGAATATTGAGATACAAATCCACTTCATTCACAATCGACATTCAGGATTAAGTTTTTGCTTGAGTACATTCCGAATCGTGTGATTATGGACATATTTACGAAGCCTTTTACATCACCTCTCTACCTTTAGTTACGTTGAATGTTTGGGGTTTCAGAATTTGTTCTTGGGGGTGTTCATGAGAACATCTTCCTTCTTCTTCTTCTTTCTCTTTCCTTCTAGCAGGATTCTTTCCTTCTTTTAGTTCGAGATGTTTTCATGGATATATTGTACATGAGTACCTCATCAGGCCTAGTTTCTAGGACTCATACTGTGGACATGCCACTTTTATTTTGTCCCCTAGATTCACTTAAGGGGGTGTTAGAGTAGGTATTTACCTTATCTCATATTCACCTAGATACTTTATTTACCTTTATTGTATTTATCCTCACCCACTTTTATGTGTGGATATTTATTTTTATTTATTTATATATTAGGGGGATATTATCTAGTTGTTAGGTATAGTTATTTCCTTGATCTATGGTATTGACTAGATCTTTCCTTGATCTATAGTATTGACTAGATCCTTGATGTCTAGTTCTCTCATAAATCTATGGACTTAACTAGTTCTTTCCATGATTTATGGCTTGATCTATGACCTTAACTGGTTCTTAGATTGTTATTACTTGCCTATATAAGCAAGGCCCATTTTCATTGTATTTCATTGAGCTCCATAATAATATATGATATTTCTTCTCATTTTTTTGCAAAGGTTTTATGTAAAGTTATTCGCATAATTCTTTCATCTTATTGATCATGGTGTTTGATTAGCATCTGTGTTCTTGGCTTGGTATGATATGGTTATCATTCCTTTTATCAAATTCATTGAATGTTTAGAAATATTACCCCTAGGTAATAAAAATAAATACACCTTACCTCATTAAAACATATAACCTTATGCTTTTTGGTCTTCCATTCCTACATTTGAAAAATACCTATAGTTAGTGTGCATGTTATGAAATTCATCCATCCATATATTTTATTATTTGCATGTTGTTACTATTTGTTTTTGAATTTTTGAATGCATTTTTTTGTATTTTTAGAATAATGCCATTTCTGATTCATTTTTCTCCCTTTATTAGGATTCTTAACTTCTCTATCACATCAGGGTGGAAGAACTACATTATTCCATGAAACTATATTTATCACATTATCAATACAATCTCAATCTATTTCCTTTTACTAATAGAGTTCTCTTTTCTCCATTAATAGGTACTAGCTTGACTGATCCATTATAAAAAAAATCTATTTGATAGGGCGCCAACCATCTAGTCTTTAAGTTTCATTTAAACTAAAGATGCTTGGAATCAAATAAAATGGCAAAGTATCCTTATTTAAATATCTTGGTCTTGATATAAGATTCATGTCATAACCATCTTTGATTTGGAGGAGGTCAGATTATTATTGAGCCTCCAACATCATCTCATCTAACTCATTCAGCTTAAATAATCCTATCTTTCTAAGCCGTATCAATCTCAATTCCCACCTCCAATGATGTCCTTAATGTCCGCAACATAAACTCTATAAGAAGCTATGGTTTCTTCCCATACTTAAGCTCATATAGAGAAAAACCATCGATGGTTTTCCATGTTGTATTATATGCCCAAATTTCTTCATGCAACCTTAATACTTAATCTTTCCTAGTTACATCCATAATCTTTATCAAGATGTTTTCCAGTTCTATGTTTTTACTTCAACTTACCCATTATCCCGAGGATGATATAGTGATAAAATACGATGTTTGATCTGGTAGATTTCTAAAAAGGCCTCAATCATGTTGGACATGAATTGAGGTCCTTGGTTAGAAACTATGGATCTATGTTCTCCAAATCTCCGATGATCCAATGGTACAAAACATCAACTATAACTTCTTTCATTAACATAAGGGAGGGCTTGAACTTCTGCCCATTTTGTGACATAATCAATGCACACTAGTAGGTACTATTTACCATAATATGGGGGTTATATTAGTCCAACAAAGACAATTACCAAATTCTAAAAAGGTCCTGAAACCAATTGAGGATTAATGGGCATTTCACTAGACAAGGTAGGCTTCCCCATTCTTTGGAATGCATCACATTGCCATATGTATCTTTTGAAATTATTGTGAAGGGAAGGCTAAGTAATACCCAACTCCAAGGATTTTGTGGATTTTCCTCTTAAATGAATAATGTCCTCCTCTTAGTTCATCATGGAAAGCTCTTATGATGTCATACACCTCATCTTCCCTAACACACCTACAAAGCACCATATCAAGACCACATTTAAATAAAATTCCATTACACCATGTATAAGTAGCACTATTTCTAACCAATATTTTTCTTTCTTTTCTTGTAAAATAAATAGGAAACTTCCCCATGGTTAGATAATTAGCAATATCAACAAAGCATGGTGAGTGTGCTACAATTGTAAACAAGTGTCTGTTAGAATTTGAGGATTATAATAAATACGGATTTAATCAACTTACATATTATATAATGTTACAATAAATATTTAAATAAAGATTACATCATAACATAAGTAAATAAAGAAATACTTACATGAAATAAATAACATAGGTGACACAGTATTTATAGTGGAAAATCCCAATAGGGTAAAAACCACTTTGAAAATAACCTTTTACCTCAGAGAACTTATTTTACATCCAGTAATATCACCTCCTCATTTGAAACCCTATTTACCAAGGGTAAAACCAAATCACTTGATTTGCACACCTTTGATATATTTCCCGAATATATCAAATAAAGACTTAAAGTCCTTTTTATTTAAGATGATCGAGTATGTCTCCCGACCCACCTTTTCAACCTAAAATGGTTAACACATACACCTAGGTTTATAATATTTAATATTAGAAATATAATCATTTTATGATATTAAATATTTAACTTAAAGTATATACCTAGGTTAGCATATTTAATAATAGAAATATAAATATTTCATATTATTAAATATTAACCTATATATTAGTGATGGACCCATATACATTAAGGTTTGGCCAAACCACTTAATCATTTTGTTCCAACAAAGTGTCCACCTAGAAAATAGTCTTCAATAGGTTCTCCTTCATCTAAAACATTTAATCTTGAGAGGAAGTCAACAAAAATAGTAGCCTTTCCTGGTTTATCAATGATTGTCAAATTAAAGTTTTGTAGGAGTAACCATCTAATAATATTTCACCCTACCACCGGCTTGCTCATAAAATAAATTATTGTTGATTGGCTGTCTCGTAAAAAGATTTTATAGCTAGTAACATAATGTCTCGAATTTATTCATATTATAAAGAACAACCAAAACCCTTTTTGTGGTTCCTGGCTCTGTCGTGCCTTGTCGAAAAGCATGTAGGAAGGCCCTCAAGCGGGTTATAACTCCTACTCAGACATTTTTGCAAGATTTTCTGATTAAATCGGTGAATGGTTTTAAAATAAATTAAAAAATAATAATAATAAAAATAAAATAAAATATGATAATAAAATAATAATAATAATAATAAAAATAAAAATTTGAAATATAATTCAAAGGGGGTTTAGGGAAAAATCGATGCTAGGGTTCCTTATCTCTGTTTTCTTTGTTTTTTTATTTTTGTTTGTTGTGGGCAGAACAGCCGCCGCCTTGGAGGGAGGTTAAGCTTCGAACCAGTCTTGTTCTTCCACCAGGCTGTTGGAGAAGATGTGAGAGGAGGCAGTGCGTGAAACCAAGGGGAAAGAGGCATTTTAGTCTCCTTTGAACAACATACTCCCAACCTGCATCAAACTCGAAGCCCTAGAACCATGCATGGAAATTTTACGCAGCACGTGAACTGTTTGATTTAATACCTCAAAATGATGTGAGTAAAGGCATTTTTGTTTGTGCAAAGAAATGCCACACCAAATGTCTTCTCATGGAGTGCCAGGGTTTGTGCGGCCTCCTCCTAAGCCTCCCATCCTACACAACATCCTCCCAACCTACACCAAACACAAACTCCTTTACTTGCATGACATCTAGCAAAGCATAAAAGACAAGGATTCTATCAGATGTTGTAGTCGCATATGCTTTGGGGGCACTTTTTCAATGTTTGACCAAATGAAAGAATGAGACAACTCTCATGGAATATTATTATTGTAGCATACAGAAGACATGGATCTCCTCGCGAGGCAATCACGTTGTTTCACCATATGCAGTAGGGCTCCAACCAAATTAGTTTACATTGCCAACGTATCTCCAGCCTGTGTAAAACATGGGAGATTTGGAGTAGGGTATGAGCAATAGAATCTGGTTTTTTGTAAGATTTTTTCTTACAAAGTGTCACAGTTGAATGATATAAAAAATGTGGAAATGTGCTATAGTTGGTATGCATGAAAAAAATGTGGAAGTGTATTCAAGGCATGTGATTTGTTCGAAGAAAATGCCTTAGATATTTCATCTCATGGAATGCAATGGTTTTAGGGTATTCATAAATGAGCTTGTTGAAAAAACAAGCCTCAACTGAAACTTTAAATGGAAATGTTTTTGATGGTGGTATGTAAAAAACATTAAAATTTTTTCAAATGTCAACACCCTCTCAAAATTGGACTAGATTAATCCATCCTGTGGCAAAATTGGTGCTTTCGAACTGGTAATGGAAATCCATCAAAAAAAAAAATCGAAAATGGATTTTTGTTAAAATAAGTGTTTTAAATTGGGATATGCACAAAATGGACTTGTTGAAAAGGTGTGTGATATTTGAATAGAAAATGCGGTCTCATGGATCATGATGACTACTTGAAACACAAAATGGTTTTTTTGATGAGACATGGGGGCCTTGTGAACCTCAAAATGGTTTGAACATTGCACCTTTAGTGATTTTGTTGGAGAACTCATGTGATTTATTATCGGGTATGGTGGTCTCAACGGATCGCTCGAGTGGTAAACCACTTGGCAAATGTTATCTCCCGCATTTTTCACTCATTGTTTCCAGGAATGGTTCATCTTCCCTTACCTCTCATAATTCTCATGTTTTAGTTCTCTTTTGTAACTTAATAGAATTTTAAAATATTAGGATTTTAATACCGTTAATGTTTATTTCATCTTGTTCCAAAAACAATGAAATGTCGTGTCGAAACTCACGAAATCAAAATAACTCATTTGCATTAAAACCATGAACTTCCACCCTCATTTTGAGGTGATTTAGAAAAATTACTACCCAACTGGTTCACTACAACATTGTTTTATCAACAAGACGAGATTGACTTCCCAGTAATAATGTTGACCTTCTCCTGTTTTAAATAGTTAATTTTTGCATTTTTCGAGACTCATTAAGTACCCTTCAGTAACTTTGAAAATGAGATGTTAAGCTTCATTCATGTACCTTGTTATGTGAGGAGTCACCTTGACCTCTGGATTGACCCCCGAATGAACATATGTGATCTTTTTGATGCTCTTATAGGAGCCTTGTTACACTGTTTTACAACAGTAGAAAGTTGTTAAATCTAGAAAGTTGGCTTTCGTTTTGAACCACCATTTGAAACCTGATAGAAAATTATTTCCATCTTCGTAAACCTATAGTGTTTATACTAGAAAATTGCATGGAACATTTAATTTAGGGAAAAACACTTTTTCTCGGATATTTTGGCAAAACCATTTTGTAGGCCTTGGTCACACACTTGACGAGGTCAAACGGACCAATTTCGACTTGTCGCTCCAGAAAAACTGTGTCCCGTTTGAAAATGGTTTTCTAGTTCTCAGTCCCGTCGACTCTGATGAATTCTCCTTATATAGGGAAATTGTAGGAAGTGTCTCGTTGCGTGCTCATCCATCAAATGTCAATTTTGGACATGGTTTTCTGAGCCCTCGAGCTAACTTTTGTTCATTTTGCAATTGGGTCAACTACGACCAGTGGCCCCAAAAAACTAGCCACCAAATGCAAACCATTCACTTTTTCCAATTCCGTCAGTTGCTATGAACTCTTGGTATATCTGGGGACACGTAGAAATTTAATTGTGGTGTGTGTTCTCATCGGAAGATAACTTTTGGAAGTGGTTTCTTAGCCTCCGAGCCCATTTTGAACATTTTTGTAGCTAGTAAGAAAAGGTAAAAATAGAAAGTTGTGGGACCCTCGTCGGGTTGCCAAACCACCATGAAACTTTTGACACATGTAAATAACTATTTAAAACTCTATAGTGTAACTTGTTGTGTGAAATAGAACTTTTGACAAAATGGTGTTTTCTCTCTCTTCCCTTCTCTTTCTCTCTCTTGGGTTACAAAATGAAGTGAAAAAATGAAATGTAATGAATACATGTCTCTAAACCTTTTCTTTTCTTGCAAATTGTAATTATTATCATATGTAAATGGGAAAATTGAAAAATGATAATTATGTTAGATTAGGGTGGATGCCATGCCAACGAATTATCGTTGATATCATGCTCACGTGGTTTTTGCAAGATGAAAGAATGATGATGAAAAACGATGTGTAATTCATTAATTATCATTGTAATTTATATAGTTCATTGTTAAATGAATAAATGTATAATGTAGTCTCATGTTACAGAAGGTTATATTTGATAATTTGTTGATATGTATGAAATGCTAGTTTCAAGGACATCTAGGAAATGTGCATTTAATCATAGTTCAATTTTGATTTATAGTACACCTGGTAAAAAGGTTTGATATTTATATAAGGTAAATGAATTTGAAGTAATATCTTGTAGTGCATATTTAGTGTTCATAAATGATTAATGAGTCATCTTGTGCATTCATACTTTGTAAATGTAATAAAGAGATTTAATCAAAACACTCTACCCTTGTTCAATATCGAGAACAACTTGTTTTCATGTGTGATACTCCTTACCGTAGAAGACATTGAAAACCGTAGAATGAACTTAAACTTTGCACTCGATGGAACCTCCTAGTTTAGTAAACAAGGACCCAGAGAATGGGCTTATCATCTTAGTCAGTATGTTTAGTGACATTGTCTTAAACCCATCTGATAGGAGTGACACAATCAAACTTTTCTTGGAGTATGTAGAGCTAACTCCTCCTTTGTATCCTAGTGGACTACCTTGTCATCCAAAGATAGATTTAAAATTAAATTTCTTCATCGAATGAAATCCTGTTGGATCCAGATGACATAGATGGAGGTTGTGACTTAGTTGTTCTAGGTCTTAAACTCTTGTTAATGAACTCCTTAGCTCCACTCAACTAAATGTGTTACCTTGGTTTCTCTCAACATAACACCTTGGTCCTTTCGTGAAGGTGGTTTAGCATAAATTTGTCCTCTCACTTAAAACTCATTTATAGTTGAGGGGTAGACCCTTAGGTGAAGTTGGAATTAATCTAAAACTCAGTTGATTTGGATGTTAACTTAGGGTTCATGTGTAGCTTCAAGTCTCTAATCATATATGTCTTCAAGAGGTTAGACAAACATTTCATAACTCCTTTTACAAGACAATGCTAATAATAAGACCATAATGTGACGTAGAAAATAAAGCATATAAGAGTAAAAATGAGATTTGAGGTTCGGAATAATGCCACTCTTGAAGACCTTATAACTCAATTAAATATATTCATTTGTTTCAAAGAATATGAATTGTCTTGGTGTGATCAACCTTTGAGAAAACAAAATACATATATAAATCAAAATGGAATTTCACAAGTCATTGAATTAGAATAACTATGGTAGGAAATAACTATTCCATGATCGAGGAATGTTTTTGGTAAAAAGCTACCTTGTATCTAAATCTCCGTTAAATCCTTTTATTGCGTTCTGGATATCAAGTCACTTTCACTTGAGTTGTAAGGGTAAAACTGTAGACATCGAATAAATGTTGAGAAGAATATTCTTAACATAATAATAAGATAATTAAGTACTTTTTATGCAATTTGATTTATGCCAAATAAGTATGTTAGTTATGGAAATTTTTATAAAGTATAAGAAGCCAACTTAAGATGGTCAAACTATATTTTAACCATGGAATAAACTTAAGAATATGTGGGTGGACAAATGAGAAATTTATCCTTGCTCAATAATGTTCTTGGAATGTTAATCATAACTAAAATATAATTAAAGAAATGATGTGTGGGTTTTCGCCTTCCTTGAGTCATGTTTTTGTGGTTGGGTCATTACTAGTATTCATTCATTGGGAAAAGTGTGGCATCAACATGCCTATGTTGTTTTCATGTGTCTATGTGAGTTGATGACTTATGTGATTGTCATATGTGAGTTGAGTTTCTATACTTGGAGCCCTTGCTATGTTGTGTGTAGTGAGCAATGTAAGTCAAAAAAATTATCCTAGTATTTTATTGTTGTAATTGTGTGTGTAAAATGTGGGCACTACATATGGTATCAGAGTGGAGGTTCATGCTCTCAAACCTCTAGGATGGATTGGAGTTGTGATGATTCTGCATGATGGTGGTGGATATTGGAAGAGTAATGTGATATATGTTGTTATGTGAACTATGTCATGATTGTGACCTTATGGAAGCACACATGTGTGCATGTCACTTAGTGCGTATTTGTTGTCATGTTGATGTGCTTGTGATGAGAGTATTCACTCTCCTTTTCATGGATTCAATGAGGAATCTGTGTGTGATGTACCACCTTGTTGTTTGTGAATGGAATGTTATTGTGGATTGCTAGAGGGTTAAAACATTTTGGCTTTATGTGATGTGAAGGTGTATTGATGTATTACATGACAAAATTGATGTAAAGTGAATCAATTTTATCGTGATGTCATCACCGTATTGTGATTAGTTGTGTGCATCATCATGTTGTATTGCAATTGACTATATGTGGTAAGGTTAGACATTGTGTTCCTCATACTGTATAATTCATGTAATATGTGATGGTTCATGTCATGATTTAGGGGCATATGGTGAGTATGATCCCTAGTGTATAGTGATTGCACTTTGGGTGCAGGATGTGGTAATGTGATGTATCATAACCCGTGAAAGTAATGATTGTGTTATACCCTATATATATACCATGCATAAGACATTATGGTTAATGTGCATGAATCACCATTGTGTTAGTGATGTAGTTATGTGTATGTTGTGAACCTTACACTAGACGACCCTAAGGGGATAAACTGTCAAGAGTGTATGTGTGGAGAGAGGAGGCGTGGACTAGGTTTTCATAATCTTGAGCTGAGTACGAGTGAGGAAGTGGAGTCTTATATAGACTAAAACCCACTTCTATCTATTTAGTATACTTTGAGCTTGCTCAGTATATTGTGGGTGTGCACCACCTTAGGCTCAACTTATGCAACTAGAGTTCCCTGCTCTTTCCTATTGGATTGTTCATTGAATAATCCTATGTAATTTTGACTATGTTGATCCTTGTGGGAGTATGGAGGAATGATTCAGGTAGAGATGATGATAGTTACATTATTTGATATACTCATTTCTGTTACATGTATATTTTACGAGCTGAGGCTCGATGTCCGAGTGCTAGCAACTCGATGAGTACCCCTTTGGTGGCGGTATGAGGCCACATAGTGATTGTAATGTGCTATTTTCTCAATACGTATTTTATTCGTAAATTGATCATTATCTCTTTTAGCTAGAACCAACCATTTTCTTGATTGACATGTTCTTATATTTTGGGCATTTATTTGATTGTTGCATTAACATTTGGATTTTGCACTAACCATGGCTAATTAGCCATTTGTTTTTCTTAGTTTTAAAACTTTCTTTTCATATTTAAAAGTTTTGTAGCCTAGCCCAAGGCTTTTGATTTTTCCACTTGGCATTTGAATGGATTGTTATGCTTGGTTCTAATGTCGTAATGTGTTGGAATAGGGTCATGGGATTAACCATGGAGTGGTTGAACCTATGGACCCGCTTCATTGTATGGGGGTATGCCCCAAGGAGTTATAGATAACTAGCGGGTTGTTGAACCACGAGTTATTATGTCACTTGGGTTGGGGGTGATGGGGCTCTATGTGCCTAGGGCCATAGGGTGACCCGACCTCATTAAAAGGAGAAAGGAGATGGGCCTCTATGGTTGAGTGACCTGTTATTCTTTATGGCACTCTATGGTTGAGTGACCTGATATTCTTGATGGGGCTCTATGGTTGAGTGACCCGACTTGGTTTTGACACTATGATTCTTTCTCTATGAGAGGTATATGGAGATTATTTGGTGATGCTTTGGGAGGTATATGGAGTTGTATTTTGTTGCTTTTGGAGATATCTGGAGTTGTTTCGTGATGCCTTGTGATGTGTGGAGTTGGTATAGTGAGTTATGTGTACTCTTGTGAGTCTTTTTGACACCTTTTTATGTTTGAGGCTTGACTCTTCCCTTGGTTGGTATGGACTATTGGATATTGTCTTGGCACTATGTCATTAACAGTCATGGATTTTTTTTTTTGAGTCATGTGATACCCATTGTATATGTATCAGCGTGTTGATTCTGTTTGTCAGTCATATGTGTGTACTAGATCTATGTCTAGGACATAATTGTTGGAAATTATTTGCTATGTAGACAATTGGTTGTCACCCCATGGTGGAGTTAAAGACCTTGTGATATGATACAGTCATGAAAGTATGTAAGAAGATGTCTCATGGGTTGTTTGTGTTGTGTTAAGTTTTGTGTGACATCTTGATGTTAGTTATTGTTGGGCACCCACAAACTTAAGACAACTGAAAAATTTTAAACAATGAATATTATAATCTTGAGATAAGAATACTATAAAAGAAAATGCTAACAAAGTAATAAGGTAAAATGGAACTACCAATCTTCACAGAACATTAAGAGTTTAAGAAATTGTTAAAATTTCTTGACCTTCCTTTGGTCGCGTTATATTAAAATAGATATTTTCTTTAGATGGAACTTGTCGTCATTAGCTTTCTTCATTGCTTATCTTTATTTTTTTTCTACCCTTAGTGTTGTGTCACATCGAGGACGATGCTCTTATAAGGGGAGGAGATGTGGTGCTGGCTCTGTCATGCCTTGTCAAAAAGCATGTAGGAAGGCCCTCAAGTGGGTTATAACTCCTACTCAGACATTTTTGCAAGATTTTCTAATTAAATCGGTGAATGGCTTTTAAATAAAAAAAATAAAATAATAATAAAAAATAAAATAAAATATTAAATAATAATAAAAATTTGAAATATAATTCAAAGGGAAGTTTAGGGAAAAATTGACGTTAGGTTTCCTATCTCTATTTTCTTTGTTTTTTTTTTTTCTTTTGTTTGTTGTGGGCGAAATGACCGCCACCTTGGAGGGAGGTTAAGCTTGAACTAGTCTTGTTCTTCCACCAGAATGTTAGAGAAGACGTGAGAGGAGGCAGTGTGTGAAACCAAGGGGAAAGAGGAATTTTTAGTCTCCTTTGAACAACATAAATAAATCCTAGCCTACGTTAAAAATCGAAGCCCTAGAACCTGCGTGGAAGATTTTGTGCAACACGTGTGAAATTTTTTATTTAATACCTCAAAACGATGTGAGTAAAGGTGTTTTTTTTGTGTCAAAGAAATGCCACGCCAAATGTCTTCTTATGGAGTGCCAGGTCATGTGGCCTTCTCCCACCTCCCATTGTACCTATGCACCAACATCCTCCCAACCTACGCCAAACACAAACTCCTTTACCTATGTGTGACATCTAGTAAAGCATAAAAGACAGGATTATTTTGTCAGATGTTGTAGTCACATATGCTTTGGGGGCACTTTTTCAATGTTTGACCAAATGAAAGAATGAGACAACTATCATGGAATATTATTATTACAACATATAGAAGACATGGATCTCCTTGCGTGAGGTCATCACGTTGTTTCACCATGTATGCGGTAGCTCTAAGCTCCGAACAATTTATCACTGTTTTTTTGCAGTAGGATTTCCATCCCATAAAGCATTGTAAATGGAAGCTTGTGAAAAACATGGGAATTTGGAGTAGGGTATGAGCAATAGAATCTGGTTTGTTTGTAAGATTTTGTTCTTGCAGTGTCACAACTGATATGCGTGAAAATGTTGGAAGTGTGCTATAGTTGGTATGTATGAAAAATGTGGAAGTGTATTCAAGGCATGTGATTTGTTCGACAAAATGCCTCAGATATTTCATCTCATGGAATGCAATGGTTTCAGGGTATTCATAGATGAGCTTGTTGTAAAGGCCTTTGAAAATTTGAAGGAAATAAAATGGGCTTTAGCAATCCTTGTGGTAAAGCAACACTTAACATTTTTTTCATTGACCTTTTTTTAGCTTGTCTGTGGATATGCAAAATGGTGTTTTGTTAGTAATAAGTGTTTTAAATTGGGTTATATGTATTGAATGGACTTGTTGAAAAGGTGTCTCTGATCCGTTGACATAGAAAAATGTGGTCTCATGGAGCCATGATGATGACTACTTGAAAACTTGTTGAAAAGGCAAATGGGCAATTTATTCTTATGAGAAATTGGGGGAAAATGATGGTTTGGTGTTGTGGAGGATTATCTAGGCATCATGTGGCACCAATGGTGGTCTCAATGGATCCCGATGTCGAAGATGTAAACCACGTGGAGCACCTTATCCCCCATTTAATCGCTCATCATTTCTCCAGGCATGGTTCATCTTCCCTTACCTCTCATAATTCTCATGCTTTAGTTCTCTTTTGCAACTTAATAGAATTTTAAAATATTAGGATTTTAATACAGTTAAATGTTTATATCAACTCGTTGCAAAACAATGAAATGTCGTGTCGTAACTCACGAAATCAAAATAACTCTTTTGCATTAAACCATGAACTTCCACCCTCATTCTGAGGTGATTTAGAAAACTTCTACCCAAATAGGATCACTACAACATTGTTTTATCAACAAGATGAAATTGACTTCCCAGTAATAATGTTGACCTTCTCCCTTTTTTAAATAGTTAATTTTTGCATTTTTCGAGACTCATTAAGTACCCTTCGTAACTCTGAAAATGAGATGTTAAGCTTCATTCGTGTACCTTGTTATGTGAGGAGTCACCTTGACCTCTGGATTGACCCCGAAACAAACATATGTGATCTTTTTGACGCTCTTATAGGAGCCTTGTTACACTGTTTTATAGTAGTAGAAAGTTGTTAAATCTAGAAAGTTGGCTTTCATTTTGAACCGCCATTTGAAACCTAGATAGAGAAATTATTTCCCATCTTCGCAAACCTCTAGTGTTTATACTAGAAAATTGCATGGAACATTCAATTTAGGGAAAAGCACTTTTCTGGATAGTTTGGCAAAGCCATTTTGTAGGCCTCTAGTCGCAGTTTGACGAGGTCAAACTGACCAATTTCAACTTGTCGCTCCAAAAAACTTGTCGCCGTTTGAAAATGGTTTTCTAGTTCTCAGTCCCATCGACTCTGATGAATTCTCCTTATATAGGGAACTTGTAGGAAGTGTCTCATTGCGTGCTCATCCATCAAACGTCAGTTTTGGACGTGGTTTTTGAGCCCTCGAGCTAACTTTTGTTCATTTGCACTTGGGTCAACTACGACTAGTGGCCCTAAAACTAGCCGCCAAACGCAAACCATTCACTTTTTCCCAATTTTGTCAGTTGCTATGAACTCTTGGTATATCTGGGACACATAGAAATTTAATCGTGGTGTGTGTTCTCATCGAAGATAACTTTTGGAAGTGGTTTCTTAGCCTCCGAGCCCATTTTGAACATTTTTTGTAGCTAGTAAGAAAATGTAAAAATAGAAAGCTGTGGACCCTCATCGGGTTGCCAAACCACCATGGAAACTTTTGAACACATGTAAATAACTGTTTAAAACTCTATAGTGTAACTTGTTGTGTGAAATAGAACTTTTGACAAAATGGTGTTTTCTCTCTCTTCCCTTCTCTTTCTCTCTCCTAGGTTACAAAATGAAGTGAAATGAAATGTATTGAATACATGTCTCTAAAATTTTTCTCTCACTTGCAAATTGTAATTATTATTATATGTAAATGGGAAAATTGAAAAAATGATAATTATGTTAGATTAGGGTGGATGCCATGCCAACAATTATCACTGATATCATGCTCACATGGTTTTTATAGGATGAAAGAATGATGACGAAAAGGTGATGTGTAATTCATTAATTATCATTGTAATTTATATAGTTCATTGTTAAAGGAATAAATGTATAATGTAGTCTCATGTTTTAGAAGGTTATATTTGATAATTTGTTGTTATGTATGAAATGCTAGTTTTAAGGACATCTAGGAAATGTGCATTTAATCATAGTTCAATTTTGATTTATAGTACACCTGGTAAAAAGGTTTGATATTTATATAAGGTAAATGAATTTGAAGTAATATCTTGTAGTGCATATTTAGTGTTCATAAATGATTAATGAGTCATCTTGTGCATTCATACTTTGTAAATGTAATAAAGAGATTTAATCGAAACACTCTACCCTTGTTCAATATCGAAGCACAACTTGTTTTCATGTGTGATACTCCTTACCGTAGAAGACATTGAAAACCATAGAATGAACTTAAACTTTGCACTCGATGGAACCTCCTAGTTTGAGTAAACAAGAACCCGAAGAATGGGCTTATCATCTTAGTCAGTATGTTTAGTGACATTGTCTTAAACTTGTTCATAGATAGGAGTGACACAGTCAAACTTTTTTGGAGTATGTAGAGCTAACTCCTCCTTCGTATCCTAGTGGACTACCTTGTCATCCGAAGATAGATTTAAAATTAATTTTCTTCATCGAATGAAATCCTGTTGGATCCAGATGACATAGATGGAGGTTGTGACTTAGTTGTTCTAGGTCTTAAACTCTTGTTAATGAACCCTTAGCTTTGCTCAGCTAAATGTGTTACCTTGGTTTCTCTCAACATAACACCTTGGTCCTTTCTTGAAAGGTGGTTTAGCATAAATTTGTCCTCTCGCTTAAACCTCATTTATAGTTGAGGGGTAGACCCTTAGGTGAAGTTGAATTAATCTAAAACTCGGTTGATTTGGATGTTAACTTAGGGTTCATGTGTAGCTTCAAGTCTCTAATCATGTATGTCTTCAAGAGGTTAGGAAAACATTTCGTAACTCCTTTTTCAAGACAATGCTAAAAATAAGACCATAATGTGACGTAGAAAATAAAGCATATAAGAGTAAAACGAGAGTTGAGGTTTGGAATAATGCCACTCTTGAAGACCTTATAACTCAATTAAATATATTCATTTGTTTCAAAGAATATGAATTGTCTTGGTGTGGTCAACCTTTGAGAAAAAAAAATACATATAAATCAAAATGGAATTTCACAAGTCATTGAATTAGAATAAATATGGTAGGGAAATAACTATTCCATGATCGAGGAATGTTTTTGGTAAAAAAAGCTACCTTGTATCTAAATCTCCGTTAAATCCTTTTATTGCTATTGGATATCAAGTCACTTTCGCTTGAGTTGTAAGGGTAAAAATGTAGACATCGAATAAATGTTGGAGAAGAATATTCTTAACATAATAATAAGATAATTAAGTACTTTGTATGCAATTTGATTTATGCCAAATAAGTATGTTAGTTATGGAAACTTTTGTAAAGAATAAGAAGCCAACTTAAGATGGTCGAACTATATTTTAACCATGGAATAAACTTAAGAATATGTGGGTGGACAAATGAGAAATTTATCCTTGCTCAATAATGTTCTTGGAATGTTAATCGTAACTAAAATACATTTAAAGAAATGATGTGTTGTGGGTTCGCCGTTCTTGAAGTCATGTTTCTTGTGGTTGGGTCATTGCTAGTATTTGTTCATTGGGAAAAGTGTGGCATCGACATGCCTATGTTGTTTCATGGGTCTATGTGAGTCGATGACTTATGTGATTTTCGTATGTGAGTCAAGTTTTTGTACTTGGATCCCTTGTGTGTTGTGTGTAGTGAGCAATTGTAAGTAAAAAAAAAAAAATAGCCTAGTATTTTACTGTTGTAATTGTGTGTGTAAAATGTGGGCACTACACTTTTTAGTTTTGTAATTATTTTTCTGGCAGTTAATTTCTTGCTAACAAAGTATATGACATACATTTATTCTTCATATTTTTGACCAATAATTTCTCCCATTGCATTGTTGGATGCATCAATATGAATGTGAAAATGATTCTCCCAATTAGATCCTCTCATAATTGGGTAAATAGTTAATTTTTCTTTTATAACTTCAAAGGATTTTTAGCATTGAGATTTCCATTCAAAATCATTATCCTTTGTAAGTAAATAGAACATGGGTGTAACAAGTTTTCAGAAATCATCTATAGTAACCCGCATGCCCTAGAAAATCTTAACATTAGTATGGTTTGATGGTACAAAGTAATGATTTTTATTTTCTTAGGATAAACATTAATACCTTTAGTAGAGATATGATGACCCAAAACAATCCTTTATCAACCATAATTAAAAATTTCTCATGACTCAAGGAGAGTTGGTGTTGTTCACATCTTGCTAACACTTTTTCTAAATTACTCAAAGATTCCTAAAAATTATCCCCATGGATAGTAAAATCATCCATGTATACTTCAACACAATCATTAGTGATAGCAACAAAAATAGCTAGAACTACACTTCTAAAGGTAACATGTGCATTACATAAACCAAATGGTAAAACTCTATATGCAAATTTTCCCCAAGGACATGTGAAAGTTGTTTTATCTTGATTTTTAGAGCTATACAAATCTGATTATAGCCACTTTGAATCCATCCAAAAGGAGAAATATTTCTTACCTGCCATATTATCCAAAACTTGGTCTATAAAAGGCATAGGGAAATAATATTTCTTTATATCCTTGTTAAGATCCCTGTAGTCTATATAGATTCTCCATTTACCATTATTTTTTGGAACTATAACAAGTGGGGAGACCTACAATGACTATCATATATATAGGATAGATAAATCCTACTCTTAGTAGTTTCTCTATTTCATCTTTAACAATATCTTTAAGTGTTAGGTTGATCTTGTGTTGTGGTTATCTAACTGGTTTAACATTTTTAGTATAAATGTGATGAGTATAGATGTTGGGGTGTATTCCTCTCATATCAGTATAATCCCATGCAAAGGATTTAGAATGATTTCTCAAAACATTAATGACCTCAACTTCTTGATCACCATTTAAATTTGTACCAATGTTCAATTCCTTTCTAGCTGAATGGATATTTATTTAATGTTTAGTAAATTTTATTTCTTTTTTCATTTCCAAGAGAATTCAAAGGAAAAAAATGAGGTTGTAACTTGTGAAATATTACTATGTTTTTCAAAAATTTCCCCTCTGAAAATATGATTCTAGCCAAAGGACAATGAAAATAATTTAATATATATTTCTCATGATAAGCACATGGTTAAGAAGGGGCATAATCATATATTTCAACATAACCTTATTTATAAATTTCACCCTCTAGAACCCTATTGTCCTTCTCGGGATCCATCCTCTAGACAATTCCATAACTAGACTAGTTCTCTTTGGAGCCAAAATGTTTTTGGAGCTAGAGTGGTTCTTTATGGAGCAAGAATGGTTATTTACATATTCATAATGGTTCTTTTCCATATCCAAAATGGTTCTTTCTAAAGGAAAATGGTTATTTCTGAATCCGAATAGTTCTTTCTAGAGCTACAATGGTTCTTTCTAAATCTAGAATGGTTTTTAAGGAGCCAAAATAGGCTTCTCATCTAGGTTCCTATATGTTCCCTCTATTTCATCCACATTTTTTACTGCAATCATTGTTAAATAAGAAAGATCATATGATTCTGATCTGGTCCATCAACCCACATATGTTCACAAGTTCCTAAACATGGTTGAGCAAGAGGATAAAGAGAAATGTTATTTTCTTTAGATCCATTTGAGATAGTCATATTTCCAGACCTACAATCAATAAATGCAACAATAATAGCAAGCCAAGGTCTTTCTAAAATAATTAGATAGCCATATTTTTGGTTTTTGGGTTACAAGATCATAAATTCTATTGGATATCCCCATGATTCAATTTTAACCATTACATCTCCTATGACTCCATTTGGTACAACAATGAACTAGTCTTTCATTTGAAGGATAATGTTGGTTGATTGCATTCTTGTTAAAGATAATAGATTCAATGTGTTTATTTTCATTACATTAATAGAAGCTCTAAGATATACCAAAACATTATATATTATTTTTCCATCTATGGTAATAGTAATGACTGGACTCCTTGGATCCCCATACTTAGGTAAGAGTAACTTTCCTACCAATAGATCAACTAACTTTCCATCAACTTGCATTGTTTTTTGGTATTGCTTATTTCTTCCTAGAGTCTTTGTGTAAAGGAATCTAATAGTTTGGTAAGGTTATAAGATATCCTCTATTCCTCTCAAAATTGGAATCTCAATATGAAATTTTCTCATCTCCTGCACTAATGTAGATTCTTCCTTAGAAAGTGTTTCTTTTAGTCTCTTTGGAAAGTAGATTGTGCGAACATTTTTGTCCTCTGCTTTGCAGAGTTTCCTCACTATGTTTTTGTACAATAGGTTCTAATTTTATCTTTTCATCAAGAATTTATGTGATAATAATTGGAGGATATTCATGTATTTCTTGACCTCAACTGTAGATTATTGTTAAAGTTTACCTACATTCTCCCTTCTTGTCCAAACTTCATTAAGTAAAGTTATCTATTGATTTTTTTGGATTTGGGACTAGTTGAAACAAAAGTTGGGTCTAAGTTACTTTTCATCCTTATGGATTTGATTGAGGTGGTGGCATAAAAACCTAGTGTGGTGGATATTTTATTTTTTGATTGAATTTTTACTAGTAATACCATTGTTTATTTGACCATGGTTGTGGGTTAACTGGTGGCATACAATTATACTGATTGAATTGAGGTATCAGCGGTTGTTGATTCGGAAAAATCATATAGTTTTTATACCTCTAAACAGTTTTTCCCCAAGTGGATGGAGGAGTCTTATTGGGCCATTACATTAACCAAGGATTTGGAGGAAAGGCATGTTGATTGGTTTATCTCTAGACATATTTTAATTCTCCTATTGGTTGATTAATTTTGTTCAATATTTACTTCAAAAGGAATAAAGTTACACCTGATTAATATCATTATCATTTACATAAAAAATCAAGAACATGTTTGTGTGATCTAGAGGATATTCGTTTAAAAGTGCATTTTTCTACACCTAAGAAAATATATATTCAGAGGTTTTGTGGCAACATTAATTTTAGCCTTTAACCCATCCAAAGTAGATTTCAATTGTGTTAAGATGTCTTTTTTCATGTTAGAAATATATTCCATGAACTGTGAAGTTCTAGAGGTATATTTTATAGTTATATTTTTTCTAATACTTCCCCTTGTTCTAGAATAATTTCTACACAACTCAACAATCTAATGGAGGGTAAGCTTATTCGCATCTCCTCTTCCCATTAGATTGAGGGATACCTAGATTATACTTCTAGTCCTATACGCAAGACTATTATACTCAATTCTTCATGTAATTGATATCCACTCCTTCGATGGAAACAAATAATTTTTATCAAGTAATATTCCAAATTCTCATTTTTTCCTAATTTAAAGGAATTCCTTCTTCCTATCCCTTCCTTTACAATGATCTTGGTATTTTTTAGAATATAAGTTTCCATTTCTTCCTAAGAATGAATGGAGTTAGGTTCCAACCCCATAAACCACCTTATGGGAGAATCTTTGAGGGTTGATGTAGACACCTACGGTTGGTATCCATGCATTCATTCGCTCGTGTGCGCATATCGAATCATTTATTCAATCATCCCCCGGTTGTTTAATTAAATTCCCTCCCAATCCTTATTAATTAATTAAGAAACATTAATTAATTAACCATTTAATATTTCACATACCCAATTATCATATCCACATTAATCCTTATTAATTAATTAATTTATATTAATTAATTAATCATTAAGATCCTCACATCCGTAATCGGTTTTCTAATTAGGATGCTTTTATCCTACTTATAAATCACCACCTTTTCTAGATTTCATCCCATCTATTTTTATGCCCTAACTACCTTGGATTCATCACCAAGTCATCTAATTTTCTAATATACTTTAAAGCATTCGGCCAACTCTTTAAAATCACAAAACCCCGCCTTAAATAAAAAAGCAAGCCTAAAAGTAAAACGTTCCCTATGATCGGTGGTGACCCAGCCTGGTTGTCATCGACCCTTTAAGTATGTTTGATTTCTTTCCATTCCACATGTAATCATTGGATAATCAAGAAGCTAGAGTGAAATCAGATATTCTTTGTGACTTCCATAGCTTCTAAAATGATTACAAACATCCCATCCATCATCCAACTTGTGTTACATCACTCATAATCTTCCTTCATGATATTTCTTGCTTTTATAGTTATTTTATCAAGTCTTCTATCATATTATATTTACTTTCTTGCATATTAACCTTTTTCAGGTCCAGAGAAGCATCCAACCATCACTCAACAACCTTTAGTTCCAGTCCTAGTGCTTGCAGTTACCATATTCAACTATTTATTTTCATCCTATTCCCAATCCTTCTACGGTCATCATTGATCCTCCTAGTTTCCATTGACCAGGGCCCTGTCCATCCAATAATACACCTAAATCCTTTTCCCTACCCTTATGGCTTTACTCCTCCTCTATAAATCCTCATACAACAGACTACATGTCCTCATCAACTTCTAGATTGCTCCCAAACCTTGTAGGTCTACATATTTCATCTACACTTTAGATCCATCCTCCCAAGTCACCATTGACATGCTTGTGCATAGTCTGGGTCACCATTGACCCAGACTAGGTAACCTTTACTTTGTAGTTATTTTCATCTAACTATATTTAGATCCGTTTCTTCCATTTTGTGGATTCATTGATAACTCTGTTTCGCATGCTTTTTCTTTTTCTTCATTTTATCTAAAAAACGGGCTCACATCCACCAAGAAATCTAACTACTTATTGGAACTGAAATTGTTTGGGCAGCCAACACATCTATCTATCTAGTAAAATCATTTTTCAGTCTTACTTGTAGGTTTGAACACATTAACAATCCATTATTCAACACCCGTATCTATTATCACGCATATGAGGTAACATAAAACCTCTATCTTTTATGAGTTGATAGTTTATTTAGTAGCTATTACATTCATTTACATTAGAAACAAGAAACTTGAACAACATTCTTGACACACTGGTGGGACCACCCTTTAGGTGGTTTCTTTCTTTTCTATATTTTTCTTTTTCCCACTAACACTGCAACATGAGGCCTTTCTTTATTGCTTGTTCGGTTCATGGCTTGGATCACTCATCATTCAAAAGTGCAAAAAAATAGGAAAAGTGTTATCTAGGTATTCTCCTTTTCCTTATTTTCTCCTTTTGCATCATACCTTCCCTTCTTGTTTATGTACTCATCAAACATCACACCTCGTTTTGGGCTTAAAAAGAACCTTTCCTTTTGCATCCTGCTTGCTCATATAGTTTAAGTAGGGGTTCAATATTCTGCATCACACATCTTATCACACACATCCTAAAACTTCACAAATCAATTAACACATCAAAACATTCCTTTCACTTGGTTCATTGATTGGGATTTGATCACCCAACAGAGACTGTTTCAGACATTTCCCAACCACAACTTACCTGAGACCAAACATATTTTTCTATCTCCTAGTTCCTCTCCCATCCATCCTCTTCACACTTTATTAATCAGAACATAAAAAGAAATTGTTTTCTTTCTTTCCCCATTTAAAATGTAACAAAAAATTTCCTTGAGCAGTTCTCGGCGGTCCTCTATGACCACATCCAGACCATCAATTACTTCTAGGGATTCTTCTAGCCCTATCTATGACTATCTTTTCCATAGACCTCCCATCTCTTGCCCATATAGATTTATGGACCGTGATTCACCCTCATTTCCTTATGCATAATACCCTATATCTTCATCACCTTAGACTCCATTGATTTATATCTCATCACCTTTATCCTCATCGTCTTTAGCCACATCCCAATATGCCAATCCCTCTTATGCCCCATCATCGCTGACATCATGACCTCGTGTCCTTCCCATGTCACCTAACATCACCATACCCACTTCTCTTATGGATATTCCTCATGAGAACCCCATCCGTGAATTCCTTCTCCATAGGTATTAGTCAACACATCCTACCCCATCTTATGACATCTCTCCTCCTGAATCACTAAAGGAAACCTTCAATGAGCATGTCATATTAGATCTCCCCATTCTTGCCCCATCTCCATCATCTCATTATGATCCCACTTATCACCATGCTCCTACATCCCCCAAGCAATCCAATCCCCATCACATGACATCTTTAGACAACCATTTCCTAATCCTCCACCATCCAGTTCATCTTCACCTTCTACATCACACCTATTTGACCCATTCTCAATCAATACCATACATTAGACACCTCTTTCCACATCAGTCTCACCCATTTCTTCATCTACTTCCATCCTAAGTATTGCACCCTTTGCCCCTTCTAACATTATTCCCATGTCTATCACATCTACAGTCACCTTATCTACCTCCCTTACTTATATTTCTTCTCTTACAACCACCGATGTAGCCTAGAATTTATCAATAACACCCTAGACACACCGGCACATCACTCATCCTAGATCGAGCGCTCACCCAAAGCACGCAAAGGTAGTAGGTCCCTCTTTAGGGTTGTTGTAGTAGGATGTTAGCATGATGAGGACTTAAAGCTTATAGATCCATAACTAATACATCATTCTATAGTGCACGACAGTTCTGGATCTAAGGAAGAATAAACTTTAAAAATAATCATGATGGAATCAAGTACATGCAATATCCAATTACACACAAGAATAACACTTAGGTTCAGCCAATATCCTCCATATATTAAAGATAACAATTACATGGAAGCTTCTTATAGTAATGGCAATCTATGCCTATGCGTTCACAAATCTGATTCAGTAATCCAGTCTTGCACACATACATACATACATATCCCACTCTCTTCATGTCTGTATATATTCACCATCACACATGTATATCTATTATTACGATTCACTATTATATATATACTATATATATATATATATATATATATATATATATATATATATATATATATATATATATATAAGGGTGGGGGATTTCCTTCATCGCTTATCCATTCTAAATATAGATAACATGCTATTAATAGCCACACATTTTTACAAGCATAGCCCCACATGCAAGTGTGCTAACTATAGACTTATGGTAGTTAATCGAAAATATTAGATCTATTTTCAACCTATGTCCATGCAAAGTGCTTCGTAGTTGTTCCTCAAAAAATGGCCAATGTGTGGCTTACATGTCTCTACCTCATTTGTGTGCTCTACACACCATCTCTAAAAATAGACCTTCATGAATGAAAATGGCTACGTCCCGAAAGCTGAACTTCAGTTCCATGTGTGTGTTCTCCCTATCTATTCATGCCTTTGAATATGACCTACTTTCCGCATGGACTTCTTGTGTGATTTCTATCAATTTTTATCTGATCAACATTACCCCACACTAATTTCATTGTCACCGACAATGGTTGTCTCCAAAACAAATCAAAGAATAGAAGAATAGAAAGAATTTGGATGAATGAAAGAATGTTTTTAACCTTGTAGTTTCTTCTTTTGTAACCTAAAAAATTAATTCAGGATATTCCTCCTTTATCTTGGCCTCCAAGGTCTGCCACTCAATGAGTGCTTCCTCTTATTTTTCTGGAATGTCCACAACAATGGAATCTAGTTCATCCTGCATAATCTCTCCTTTCTCATTTTACAAGACCAACACAATGCTGGACATTGTAGTCATCCTTCCCTCTAGCAAATCCATCTTTTGTGCAATGAGTTTCCCAAGCTCCTCCAGCTGATTTTTGTGTGGTTCTTGGGCTGTTGCTAAGGCCTCGTGCTTTTGTTTAACCATTGCTAATATTTTTGCATGGCCCAATGTGTCATCCTTCATCACTTTCTGGACCTCATTATTCTCCTCTAGGGTTTTTATGTTGATGAGCACCTCTAGAGCTGTACAGATGTTCAAGGCTTGGTATGCCTTCGTTTTCTCTTCCCGCAACACTTGCAGTAGTCCCTCATATGATGCAATCTTTCACATCACTAAAGCCTTTTCTCATTCTACATCTTGTGTTGGATCCTTTGGCACTGGCATGCACAGAGGTTCATCTTCAAGCACTAAGTCCACCAATGTACCTACATAGTGTATTGCCAAAGGAAACGTCTTTGGTACCTTTGGCTCTAAGTGTGGCCTAGCCCTTATGATATTATCACCAATTTCCTCTGTGATGCTGATAAATACGAGTTCTTCTTCTATGCTAAGTCTCTTTCCTATGTTAGGCACACTATTTCCCCATCCTTAGTTTTGATCTCTTCCCTTAGCACCCTAATTATGGAAGCCTTGTCCATATTCTCCTTGCCACCTCTGTTGATACTTTTACTAATGTATTGCTAACCTGTTCATTTGACATAACAGTAGGCTTTACTGTTATGTGTCTATCCTAAGGTGTATTTTTCAACCTCCTTGACACGCATGACTCTTCACACACATCAAAATCTAGTTCATCCATGTGTGTGTGCATCGACCATGATAATTGCTTCCTTGTGCACATTGTAACCATATCTTCATCCATTAACTCCCAGCCATATAAATCCTTCTGTGTCATTGTTCTCTGGAAATGGGCATGGAAAATTTTACCTATGTCCTCAGCATAACCCATGGCTGGTGGAATGTGTTCCCCACTTGTTCTTCTTGACCTAGGCTGCTTAGGAACTTGAGATTCCATATTTGGAACTTGTGTTTCCATGTCCTGAGCAGTCTCTGTAGTTGTCTCATCTATTCTCTTTTCTTCCTCTTCTCCTTCCTTCATTTCTTCATCTTGTTGTCCTTCTACATTCTCTGGAGGTGTAGGAGAATTAGGTGTGCTTTCCTCGACTCTTTTGCCTCCTCATTCAATTTTAGTTTCCTTCTCCTTTTTGTGGTTGTCTCCTTCTATGGAGAGATTTTGGGTGATCATGCACTATTTACGGAGTAGCACCTTGGGTCCTTGTTCTCCTAAACACTCTCTTAAATTGGTGCTCTCCTTGGACTACATCCAAGTCCTCATCATCCCCCTCTTGTGGTTGAGGTGGTGTAGTTGCACACTTAGCTTGATCGTTATTTGTACAATGTCTTCTATCTCTATGTTCCAAATCACCACTATCTTCATACTCATCCTCCTCATCCTATAATTCAATTGGCTCTGTGGGCTTAGGCATCGGAATGTTCTCCACGGTATGATTACTCTTCGATGACCTTGGGAGCATGAACTTATTCTCCATGTACTTGTTATTCTCTAACTTAGGCTTCAGTTAAAGGTACACCAAGTATTGTTCCAATATCTCCCACAGTCAAACTTATTGGTTTAATGCTCAATACATTTGAAATGAGCCTTTCAATATATGCACCCCATCCTGGATAGACATATTTATTCCTTATCGTGTGGTAGATACAATCTACCTTGTCCGCATTGAACGCTAGGCGCCACACATCTAAGAACTTGTGTACTGACACCTGGAAGTACCTTGCTATGAAGGCATATGGTAACTTACACCAAGGGGTCCATGCTCTATCCCTCATGGTGAACCGCACTATGAAAAAGTGATGCTATACAATGAACTAAACTTCCTTTCCAACCACTGAAGGTAATTCCTTGGGGATGCACCATTTTTCTTCAAAAGCCATGTGGAGCCTATCATACCACTTCTCAACCCTTTGCTTTACTGGTTATTTCATGGATCCTTCACATAGGTATTTTTTGAACCACTCTGCTTTGGTGACTTATGCTCCATGGGATACTCCCATATCTTCTCTTTTGGTCCATCAAGTACTCCAATCTCCATGAACACCAATGACAATAGAACAGCTCCAAAGATGATCTTTCCTCCTGTGCACGCTTCCTTGACTATCGTCTTTGTAATGTAGCTTGAAATATTGTAGACTACCCCTTCAAACATCCTCCTCGCAACATACATCCACATGGTGTTCACTTGTGACCACCTTTCTTGGTCATTTAGCTTCATAACAAGATGTGTGGCTGCTTGCAAAACTAGATACTTCTTTATTTTATCTATGTCCATGCTGTGTGGAACCCTTTATGTACCCCATCTCCTTTCTAGGTCTTCAAGATTGCAGCCTTGTCTTTTAAATCATTCTTCAAATCTTCTCCTATGCCCTTCAATCTTATTACCGTGGAGATTAGCGCGACTGAAATTCTAGCTCTGTGTCCTGCAAAGTAGAAAAAATATTTGTGCACTCTTCTCATGAGCCACTGGTATAAGGGTGCATATTTCCCGAAGTAAGAAAGCTCATATAGATGGTAAAATCCAATCTTCTTCAAGAGCTTCTCGCGTGCATTTCCGTACACCGGCATGTCTTCCGCCGTGTGTTTATTCATCTTTGTGTTTAACAAGGCATCAAGCTCCTTCTTATTCTCTATGGTATGGTGGTTGTACTCACTCACCTTGCTTATCTTGATGTGAGAATCCCACTCTTGGCCTACGATGACCCCCTCTAGATATTGCATTTTAGAAAAATTGATTTTAGGAGCCATCTCCTCTTCTTCTACAACCACCTTCTTCTTTCCCTTCATTCCTGCTGCAACTACTTTCTTGGGTGCCATTTCTACCTTACAATCCTTTGTAAATACTCACCTCTTGAATTCTACAATGTGCAAATCAAACCCTAGCTTGATTCAACATGCCCTAGGTGAAATCACGTGCCCTCACTCCTCTTTGTCGCCTTGCTTCACTCAAACCCTTCACCATCGGGGCGCAAGCTCTTTTTGTGCACAGATCTCTTCATCATGACTGACTACACACTTTCACACCTCAATTTGATCACTCATCTCTTCACACTTAGCTCTTTTTCAAATAATCTTAATCGTAATGGTAAAAATAAACTCACATCCCATCCTTATATAGATTTTCAAAAAAATTGATGCATTCATTACTCCTTCACCTACCAAATATCCTCTCATTAATTGACCAATTCCATTCTTTCCACGTGGTACATTTTCATGCCCCAACTATAACCTTATAGTGTGCCTTCTTACCCTATGGTCATAGAATTCTCTTCAAACAATTCATTGTGCCCGAGTACCTAAATCACTTTGTACCTTCTCTTGGTAGTTGTTATGGCCTTTGCTTACCTTGCATTATACTTGTCCCTACATTCATCTCCATATTTGGTCACTTTTTAGAAGCAATCCTTTGAATTTAAAATCACCCATAGCATATTATTCCTTTCACCTTTTATTCCCACAATCTTGTACTGGATATCGATAACCACCCCATACTAAAACTATGTGCAGTCCTCTATGCATAAACATGCTTCATATAGTAATTAGCTTCATGTGCACAAATGCACTTATTACCCAAGAACAATAAATAGATTGAAAAAGCATAAGCGACTAGGAAGGAAATACATTAAGGAAATTAAAAATTAAAAATGTAATCTAAATGGCAACACTACTTTTTTACAAAAACCAAGAGGAATTATTTATAGTAGGGCTTCAACCTACTCCCATTGAAGTAACCAGTAGCCATGTTCTGTTGTTGCAGACTCACAAAGACCCCCGGATGCGGATCGGGCTTCTAGGTTGATGTTCGGGCATCAGTGTGATTGCACAACATGGAATCCTTTCTCCAAGCGTGGGACTTGTACGGATGAGAAAAGATTCTCCAGAGAACGCTGGTTCCTATTCCTCTATTCGGATGCACACAAAAATGCAGAGAGGGTTTGCTAAAACCTAATCTAACTTGCCAAGGAGACAGGGTAAGAAAATGCATAGAATAAAACCTAAACTACAAAGGTGATGCACCGAGGAATGTTAGACATTCGTTTTATAAATTTAACACGACCACATAGGCCATGCGCAATACAAACACCATGCACATGTAACCAAACTGCAATAAGAGATCAAAATGACAAAGAATGAATACATGAGAGGGTTGAGAGTCAATCACAACACATATATTATTGCTCAAGAGTTGATACTGAGTACATTGCACGGTGGCAAGAGGCAAAAAGACTGGCATTACAACCCATATGGGAGGTTTGAAAGCTCCACAAATTCTCTGGCAAGCGAGGGAATAAGGGAGGATGCAAAACAAAAATGTCCGACCTCTTAAAGGAGCTCCTCTTTACAATATATATGAAGAAATGAGAGGGGAGAGAGAGGAAATCTAGAATCTACCCCAACCACTTCTTGGTAGCATTTAAAATCATCTC